>JAYESD010000004.1:49232920-51641045 GCA_036927565.1 Tuctoria greenei
AAGCATAGATTGAGATGATCGAAGGCGAACTAGGAAGATTCGCAATCGAGAAAGACGAGTCACCTCAGGATATGTACAATCAATTGAAGACACTCGTCAATAAAGTGCGATCATATGGGAGCAAGAAGTGGAATGACCACGAGGTGGTAAAGCTCATCCTTAGAGATTTTATGCCTCGCAATGTCACGCTATGCTCCATGATTAGAGAAAGCCCCGGATACAAAAGGATGACTCCAGATGAATTGCTTGGTAAAATTATCAACTTTGAAATGATGGAGAAACAAGCAAAGCACGTCAAGGAAATTGCCGACCTCACCTCGGCGAAGAAGAAAGGAGTCGCTTTAAAGTCCACCCTCAAGCCTCTATCCAAAGAAGCAAGAGAAGCACAACTAGAGGAGGACAATGATGAAGAGAGCAGTGAGCTAGATGAAGAGGATTTGATATTGTTCATGAAAAAGTTCAAGAGAATAATGAAGAAAAAGCAAGGGACAAAATCAAGTGAAGGCAAGTACAAGGAAAGAACAAAGCCAAAATTGAGACGGGCGTGCTATAATTGTGGTAAATATAACCACTTTATAGTGGATTGCCCATATGAGGAGAACAAGAAGAAGACTAAAGAATCCAAGCCTCAACCTAAGAAGTTCTTCAAGAAGAAGAAATAAGCCGAACAAGCGCATATTGGGAAGGATTGGGACTGAAACGATGAGTCCTCATCATCCGATGAAGAAGAGATGGCTAGCATAGCCATCGAGAACACGTCCAAGAAATCTACACTCTTTCCTACACTCGGTGCAAGAAAGGGAAATGGCACTTGCCTTATGGCAAAGGAAGGTAAACGCAAGGTAAACATCAAAACCCCTTCCATGCATTCCTACTCTAGTGATGATGAAATAGATAGTGATGATGAGGATATGCTAAATGGACTAGATAGGAAAACTACAACAAAAATGAAATTCTTACTTGACCAACTTGTTGAGAAGGAAAGGTTAATTGATCGTCAAGAGGACATGATTATCTCCCAAAAGGAGGAGTATGTCGAACTTTAAAAACTTCTAGAGCTTGAAAAGGAGAAAAACAGTTCACTGGAGCTTGAGTTAGCTTCAAGCAAGAAAGCTTGCTTGGAGTTAACCGACTCAAATGTTGCAATTAAGGACCAACTTGCTGACCTGATCAAGGTTAACAAGATCCCTGAAGTGCAAGTTGAGTCACTCAAGCTGAGTGAACCTTCCTCTTCTTCAAACTCACCTTCTCAACCCACTAAAACTGACACCAGATTGAAAGGGAAATCAATCTCCACAAAGGATAAAAATCCTACTCAATGTAGCATATTTGACATAGAGAAGATCAACTATGCACGTAGTGCATACTTAGTCCAAAGACATCCAAATGTCAAGTATGGCATTGGTTACTCTTATGATGAAAAGCTACATGCTGGAAGTCATAAGAATAACAAGGGAAGGATCTCCTTTATGAAGGGAAGATCCTCTCAAACTGGTAAGTCGAAGGATAAAAACCTGAACTCACATGAATACCGGACTAGTCCGGTTCGTGTCCTGACAAGTCCAGTCATCCGGACAAGTCCGACCCCCCAGACTAGTCCGACTCATGAACAACAGCAGCTTTTATTTAAAACTTTTGATGCCTCCTATGTGTTAATGAGAAACAACCTTGGCAAGGTCTATGCTTATTATGTTGGGCCACGCCATGGGAACACAAAATCCCATGTGTGGGTGCCTAAATGTATTGTGACTAACCTCCAAGGACCCAAGCAAGCTTGGGTACCTAAAACCAAAGCATAATTTGTTTTTGCTGGCCTGTTCCTCCGGTGGATCCAAATGGGTGCTGGACAGTGGGTGCACCAATCACATGACCAGAGAAAGGAGGAATTTCGTGGAATATGAAGAGAACGAGAACCCAAATGAAGGCATCTACTTCGGATATAATAGTCAAGGAAGGGTGCTCGGTACCGGTAAAATTGCAATATCCTCTGAACACACGCTTTCTCATGTTTTACATGTTGAATCTTTAGATTATAACCTGTTGTCCATATCTCAACTATGTGACAAAGGTTATAATTGTTTGTTCACTAACGAGAGTGTGACCATCTCTAGGAGGAGTGATGGTTCTATTGCATTCAAGGGTATGTTGAAGGGAAAGATTTACCTTGTTGACTTCAACAAGGATAAAGCCGAACTCGACACATGCTTGATTGCAAAAACCAACATGGGTTGGCTGTGGCATAGACGGCTAGCGCATGTTGGTATGAGGAACCTTCAAAAACTCCTCAAGGGCGATCACATCCGAGGTTTGAAGAATGTTGTTTTTGAGAAAGGCAGGCCTTGTAGCGCGTGCCAAGCCGGGAATCAAGTTGGATCACATCATCCCGCAAAGAAAGTCATGACTACGACAAGACTGCTCGAACTACTTCACATGGACTTGTTTGGTCCAATTGCTTACATAAGCATCGGCGGTAACAAATACGGTTTAGTTATCATTGATGATTTTTCTCGCTTCACTTGGGTTTTCTTCTTGCATGATAAGTCAGAAACACAAGGAACACTCAAGAAGTTCTTCAAGCGAGCTCAAAACGAATTTTCATTGACAACCAAGAGTATTCGAAGCGACAATGGCACGGAATTCAAGAACACACAAGTGGAGGAGTACCTTGATGAAGAGGGCATCAAGCATGAATTTTCAGCGCCATACTCGCCACAACAAAACGGAGTTGCCAAAAGAAAGAACCGAACACTCATTGAGATGGCAAGGACAATGCTCGATGAGTACAAGACATCGGATCGATTTTGGGCGGAAGCGATTAACACCGCTTGCCGCGCCGCAAATCGACTTTATCTCCATCGACTACTCAAGAAGACTCCCTATGAGCTACTTACCGGTAACAAACCAAACATTTCATATTTTCGAGTTTTCGGTTCTCCATGTTACATCCTGAACAAGAAGCCTAGGACTTCAAAGTTCGCTTCGAAGTCCGATGAAGGTTTCTTGCTTGGTTATGATTCGAACACTTACGCCTATCGTGTCTTCAACAAGGCCTCCGGACTTGTTGAAGTTGCACGTGACATAGTGTTCGATGAGACTAAGGGCTCCCAAAAGGAGCAAGTTGATTCATGTGAATTAGGTAAAGAAGAAGCTCCATGTCAAGCATTGAAAAGAATGGCTCTAGGCGAAGTTCGACAACAAGAACCACCTTCACACGAACATGAGGAAAATGAACCACAAGAGGAGACCATCAATCAAGGGGGAGCCTCAACACAAGATCAACCACAAGAGTACGAAGATGATCAACAAGTCAATGAAGGCAACCACTTAGGGGGAGAAGCAGACAATCATGAAGACACAACTCCTCAAGTGCCACATCCAAGAGTACACCAATGCGTCCAAAGGGATCACCCAATCGACAACATCATCGGTGACATCCAAAAGGGAGTAACCACTAGATCTCGCATAGCTAACTTTTGTGAGCATTATTCATTTGTATCCTTTTTGGAACCAAGCAGGATTGAGGATGCATTGAAGGATCCGGACTGGGTGGTGGCGATGCAAGAAGAATTGAACAACTTCAAGCGGAACGAAGTGTGGGAACTTGTGGCAAGACCCAATGCAAACATCGTCGGCACCAAGTGGGTCTTCCGCAACAAACAAGACGAACACGGGGTGGTGACAAGGAACAAGGCACGACTTGTGGCCAAAGGGTACTCACAAGTCGAAGGTTTGGATTTCGATGAGACTTTTGCTCCAGTAGCTAGGCTTGAATCTATTAGAATATTACTTGCATATGCTACTCACCATGATTTCAAGCTGTATCAAATGGACGTGAAAAGCGCCTTCCTCAATGGACCGATCAAGGAAGAGGTGTACGTGGAGCAACCACCCGGATTTGAAGACGAAGAGTTCCCCGACCACGTATATAAATTGCGTAAGGCTCTCTACGGCCTCAAACAAGCTCCTAGAGCTTGGTATGAGTGTCTTAGATATTTCTTAATTGAGAATGGTTTTCAAATTGGCAAAGTGGATTATACATTGTTTACAAAGAATTTAGATAATGATCTTTTTATTTGTAAAATTTATGTTGACGATATAATTTTTGGGTCAACTAATCAATCTTTTTGTGAGGAATTTAGCAAAATCATGATAGACAGGTTTGAAATGTCAATGATGGGAGAATTAAAATACTTTTTGGGATTCCAAGTGCGGCAACAAAAGGAAGGAACGTTCATAAGCCAAACCAAGTACACGCAGGACATACTTAAGAAGTTTGGCATGGACAAGGCAAAGTCCATAAAGACCCCCATGGCAACAAATGGCCACTTGGATCTCAATGAAGAAGGACCTAATGTTGACCAAAAGGTATATCGCTCCATGATTGGATCTCTACTCTAATTATGTGCATCTAGGCCAGATATTATGTTAATTGTGTGTTTGTGTGCAAGATTTCAAGCCAACCCTAAGGAATGTCACTTGGCAGCCGTAAAAAGGATCTTGAGATATTTGGTTCATACACCCAACCTTGGTCCTTGGTACCCAAAAGGCTCAAAATTCAATCTCATTGGTTATTCCGATGCAGATTATGCCGGGTGCAAAGTAGATAGAAAAAGCACCTCCGGCACATGCCAATTCCTAGGGAGATCCTTAGTTTCTTGGTCGTCCAAGAAACAAAATTCCATTGCCCTATCCACAGCCGAAGCGGAGTATGTTGCAGCCGGGAGTTGTTGTGCACAACTCCTTTGGATGCGACAAACTCTAAGGGATTACGGTTACAATATGAATTGTATTCCTCTCCTTTGTGACAATGAGAGTGCCATTAAAATTGCCCACAATCCAGTTGAGCACTCTAGAACTAAACACATAGACATAAGACATCATTTCTTGAGAGACCATTCCATGAAAGGGGATATAACCATCTCACATGTCAACACCCAAAAGCAATTGGCCGACATATTCACCAAGCCACTTGATGAAAAGCGTTTTTGCGAACTCCAAAATGAACTAAATATCCTTGATTCTCAGAGTGTGGCTTGAAGGGTTGCATACCTGTATGAATTCTTCAAAATGTTGATTGAATTGTGAAAATCATCTCTCTCAATTTTTCTCGAAAAACTATGTCAATTACTAGATCTTGGTGAATTATGATCATTGTTTGTTTTTTGTATGCTTACTGATCAAATTCATCAAGATTAATTGATTTGTTTTGCCCCTCCATTATCTATTTATGAACCTTCAAATATATATGAATGGGCTATGCAAATTTCTCCTGGTGACCACGGACTAGTCTGTGGTTACCCGGACTAGTCTGCCCCTGCAGACTAGTCCGCCGAGTGCCAGTTAGGCCGGACTAGTCCGATAGACCTCGGACTAGTCCGATATAGCTCTCTGGATGAGTTCGGACTAGTCCGGTCATCTCCGGACTTGTCCGATTTTTCGTGTCCATAACCCTAGCCGCCACAAAACCCTAATTCCTCTCATCCCCACTCTTCCTCACACACTCTCTCTCTTGCGCTCGAGCTCCCAAGGCGGTTCCTTGATCCCACCATCCAAAAGGTGTGCATTTGGGCGCAAATCAAGCTTGACCTCGTGCGGATTGAAGCTAGCGGACTTGTCCGGGCTCCAACTCCCTATTCCTCAAGCTTCAATCGAATTCTTCGGTAATTTTCTCTCAAACCCTAGAAATCTTGTTTTTCTCCATTGTTGATTGAATAGCATAGCATCTTCCACTAGATACATGCCCCTTTGATGTACTACGTGTATGCTAAACTTGTTATGCATTAGGAATCAGCCTTTGTCCACTATGTTAGGTTTTTGAGGATGAACACCGGACTAGTCCGGTCCATGCACGGACATGTCCGGTCCCCCGGACTAGTCCGTGCCTGTGCACCGGACAAGTCCGATGTTTCTGAACTTAAAACCTAATTCTTCAATTCCTCAATGCACTTCCTTGCTATCTTTTCATACCTTTGCCTTGTATCACTTATCATCATTCTTGCAAACGATTCTCAGATCATGTCGAGCTCAAACGATGAAATCTTTGACTTTGAGGCTGAGATGGACCACGAGGTGGCACCTCGGTCTTCGACGGGTCTTGGAAAGAAGCGCCAAGAAAGACCCTCCGAGCCTGCTCCTTCCCCTCGTCATGTTCGGAGGAAAGTGCTAGCAAAGAAGCCGGCCTCCAAGGTGCCAGCCTCTAAGGCTGGCGGTGGCCCTAGCTCGGCAAGTGCCCGTCAAGCAAAGGGCAAGGGAAAAGGGATAGCAACAGGGCCAGTGGGCCCTTGAAGCTGCATGCTCCCAGGGAAGGGGTCCGGGACCCTACTGAGGAGAAGTTCAATGGCAAGGGCAGTGACTCGGCCGCAAAATTCAAAAGCATTGACTGGTATGGCAGGCCGAAGCAAGCTGCACATGGAAGGTTCTGGTGCAACTTCCATGCAGATTTCTACAAATCAGTGTATCTACCGATGAAGACCCCTGTGGTGCGTAGTCAGTGGATTGACTGGGCACACTTTTAGAAGAAGGGCTGCTCACCGTTCATTGATGTAGTGAGAGCCATTGAGAAGCATGGACTGAGAGATCTGTTTGCTTCCAGACACAACTGGAATGATGAAGTGATTGCGCAGTTCTTTGCGACCTATCACTTCTCTAGTGAGGATGAAGATAGTGTCACTTGGATGACCCATGGATCCAAGTACAGCATCACTCAAGAAGATTTCACTAGCTTTCTTCACCTTTACACCACAAGGTCTGATTGCTTAGTTATACACAACATTGGTGTCATTGACAAGGACAAGATGAAGTTTCTATATGAGCCAAACTCAAAGTTCAATCCTCCTTCCACCAAAAACATGAAGCCATTCTTTGTGGTGTTGAACAGAGTGTTAAGAAATACCATTGCCCCTAAGTATGGGGACGCGGGGAGTGTGCAAGGATACCTCCGGACTCCGATGAGAGTCATAAGCAAGGACCGCCCATTTGATGTGGCGGAATACATTTGGAATGATATGGTAAACATTTCCTGCACTCCCAACAGATCTTGCGGATATGCTCCTTACCTTATGTTTGTGATTGAAAAATTCACCGGCATTAGTTTGTGAAAGATGTGGAGCATCTCCCCTTGAGGCCTCAGATGCCTCAAAAGCCGAGTGTGCAGGCTGCTCCTTCGCCGGCCTCCAGTCCCGAGGCACCGGCAAGATCAAGTGAAGGTGTCAGGGTTGTTCCTACTTCTAGGGAAGCCCCTCAGAGAGGATCAGCTAGTGCGATCCTCAAGTATCTGGCTGCTATATTCACCTCCTGCAAGAAGGCCAAAGTGAAGGCCCACAAGCTCAATCAGAAGAGAAGGGAGGACATGAAGTACATAAAGGCAATATGAAGCAAATTTGCCAAAAGCTGGAGATTGATCCCATTGGATCTCCAGTGATCTCTGAGGACTCTGATCCAGACTACACTGAGCTCGCGCCCTTGAACCCCTCCGAGCTTGCCTACTTTGGCATTGGGGGCTCGAGTGGCTCCGTCCCTCCTCCTTCTCCTCCTCGTCAAGCTGATGATGAAGAAGACGAAGACGACGACGAAAGGACCGACGGTGAACAGTGAAGACCCTAGGACCCTCCTCTCATCTTTTTGGTGTCTTGATGCCAAAGGGGGAGAGATTGAGGGGGAGCCTTAGCTTTAGCTGTAGGATGCGAGGAGAGAGCTCTTTTTTATCTATCTTTGTGATTGTAATGTTTTAACTGTGTTTCTAAGATTAACTTTGGTTCTGTGAATGCAATGCTCACTTAATTTGAGAAGTATTGGTTAAAATCTGTAATTTTTGCTCCTGGAATGACATATGTGCTTTATTTTGGTTGATTAATGCAAATTATGTCATTCTCGATGTCTTAATGTACTTAGTTATGCATCCCACCATAAAGAATGCACATATGGATAATTCTCTCACTGCTTGATGTATTTTGATTCATATGTGCATACTTTATGAAAATCTCAATTTTTGTCATATTTTGTGAAATCTCAATTGGTTGTCATCAATCACCAAAAAGGGGGAGATTGAAAGTGCATCTAGGATTCCCTTGTGGGTTTTGGATGATTTATGACAAGCAATTGGGATCCTAACCTCTTTATTGAGATGAATGCAGGCCTATAATGGAAAAATGAGCAAAATAGCAAAAAGAAGGGATGAGGAGGAGCAAAGCGAAAATGAGCTCAAGGAAAAAGAATAGCATATTATTGTGTATGGAGTGTGTTAAGGAAACACACCCCAAGAGCTCAATGATAATTAAACACACACATTGCACAGGGTTACACAGGACCGGACTAGTCCGTTCAACATCGGACTAGTCCGATAAACCTTTCTGCACCAGATCGGACAAGTCCGATATCTGTCGGACTAGTCCGATATCTTTATAACTAGAATCGGACTAGTCCTCCCCAGTGCGGACTAGTCCTCAAAACACTACACAAGTCACACAAAATTGGACAAGTCCGTTATCAACCGGACTAGTCTGATATCCTTTCTGATCTACTTCAGACAAGTCCGATGTTCACACGGACTAGTCCGAAAAACCCCACTGATTCAAGTTGGACAAGTCCTCCAAGTGCGGACTTGTCATCCAACACACTTAGGGTTTCACATGTCCGGTGTCAAGTCCGATGGACATCGGACTAGTCCGAAGATTTCCAGTAGCGAAATCGGACAAGTCCGCTTTCAGCTGGACTAGTCCGATATTTTGGGACACTTAGGGTTTGCAACACACAGCACACCGGACTAGTCCGGTGACCACCACGGACTAGTCCGAACTTTCTGAACCCTAACGGTCACTTTTAGAAACCCCATATAAATAGAGGTGCACAGCCCACTTTTACACGCTCTCGAACCCTAGCGCCGTCACACCTCCCAAGAGACTCAAAAACGACCTCTCTCCACAAAATTAAGTGCAAAATCGTCCAATCCGTTGAGGATTCAATCTAGATCATTGGAGAGACACTTGCCACACCATATTGAGCTCTTGGTTTGATTCTCTAACACACTCCTGCATTTCAATTGTAACTTTTGAGTGTGTTTTTGGTGGTATTGTGTTTTGTAATCTAAGGGACCTCTCAAAGTGTGAGATCGCCCCTTGAATTTGGTTATTCACCCCTTTGTGATTAGTGGAAGAGGATTGGCCTTCATGGTGATCCAACGAGGGTAGGGTTGGAGAAGACCCGGTCCTTTTGTGGACTTCTCAACGTGGATGTAGGTGGCCTTTTTTGGTAGCCGAACCACAGGATAAACACTTGTGTCTTGTTTCATTGTTCATCATTCAAGTTAATCAACTTAATCTAGGGTTTCACACACATTGTTCATTTTACGTTAAACTGTTAAACATAAGACTTAATTGTGGTATAATTCAGTATATAGTTGTTGGACTGTTGTTTGATTCTATACTTCCGTTGTACACATAAAAGAATCAAACCAATCAATTAAGTTTAATAAGCTAAGTCCGTGAACACCGGACTAGTCCGCACTTTACCGGACTAGTCCAATATCTCTGGTATTAAATCGGTTGTTGAGTGCTGCAGGATCCGACAAATATTCAAAAAGGCCTATTCACCCCCCCCCCTCTAGGCCTACTTTCACTTGGGTGTTTTTCCTTAACACACTCCATACACAATGATCTACTACACTTGGTTCTTGAGCTCTTTTCCGCATTGCTCCTCATTCTCCTTTCTTTTCGGCGCCTTGTTCATTCTTTCATTAGAACTTGTGCTCATCTAAACGATGTGGTTAGGATCTCATTTGCTTGTCATAAATCAACCAAAACCCACAAGGGATTCCTAGATGCACTTTCAGGGTTGTTGAAGTCAGAGCCGACCTAATAGAGCTCCCATCAGCATGCCTCAACTTCCTCTTCCAGCTGGAAGATTTGGCCGGCTCCTTGCCCTTGACCTTGCCAGTGCCATCAACCTTCTGGCATGGAGAAGTGGGGGCTACCCTCTGTGAAGCTATGGGTATTGAAACCCCAGAGGTACGGCACCTCTCGACCATGCAGAGGTCATCCAATATCGGCATTCTCCTTCGGATCTCCCTGCTATCCTCTGGAACAATGTTCAGAGGTAGGAAGGCAGCAGGTGGAGCCAAGGCATCGCGGGAGACACCTCCATTCTGAAATTTCATGAGATGGATCTTTAAAGCTTCATCATCCAAGTTGGTGTTCAAACCGACTTCAATTTGTTTATGATCCATCTCACTGTTGAAAGCCCATGCGGGCCACTTCCTAGTCTTCAACAGAGCCCACCTGTTCACCAAAAAATTGCTGAAGACCATTTGGGGGGTCACTCCTCCCTCTACGCATTCTTGGATCCTTTCTAGGATGGGCTTGTACACTTCTGACAGCTCCGGAACTACGTTCCAGGTGTCAGTGTTGACATTGGGAAGACCCTTGGGCAGCTCCAACCTCTCGTTCTCCTCCACTGTGATGATCACCCAATACTTCTTCCAATCATCCCACTTGCCGAAGGGGAAGGTCTTCAAGTACTTGAAGCGGCAATTCTTGTGCTTCACGAAGTAGTAGAAGCCAATCAGCTCTGTCCCTTTCTGGTGGTGTGGACCGTGAAGAAGGATTGGAACAACTCAATGCACGAAGTCACACCCACCCGCATCTCGCAAAAGTGGACGAAGGTCGCCACCAGCAAGAGGGAGTGGGGGCCGAGATGATAAAGATGGAGGCCATAGAAATCCAGCAGCATCAAGAAAAAGCTTGAAAAAGGTGGGATTAGACCCACCATGGCGTACGCTAAGGAGTACACCATCTCTCTGGTGTGCTCCTACTTGAAGGGGAGCTTGTTGAAGTGGATGTCTTTGTTGCAAGAGTCACTGGACCACCCCATGTAGGTCTAGACACTCGACATCTCTTCGTTGGTCTTGATCTTGTTGCGGAGAAGACCCAACTCCATCGCGGCAAAGCGGTGTGAAATTTGGAAAGGCTATGCAAAGGTTGGGAGGCTCTAAGCACAAGTTCGATTGAAAGCGTAAAGAGTCCTCAAACTGTGCGGGCTTTCCTTCTTAAGTAAGCCTCTGCAACGCTTGAATGAAAACCGCAATGGATCAAGATTACACTTCACAAATCTACCCTGACAATGATTAATGGGCCCGGGTCCACTTTGGGGGAAAGGCCGAAATTATTACCCCAGGTGAACCGTTGTCATGATGGGAAGTTGGAAGCCCGAGGGCGGCGGCCTGACAGGGCTCTCGGAACTGATGCGGTTTTTGTATTGGGAACCGGCGACCTTCAATTGCGTGAGATCCGCACACAAGGATCTCACCTGCCGCATTCAAAAGAAGCCACGTGGCGATGGTTTAACATCGAACCGTCATCCCAACGGCTCATCAAAAGACGTTTGAAGCCGTAGTGCGGGAATCGAAGATGGAACCACCTCTGATAGAATAACTTAACCCAAAGGGTTTCTCCCAGAGGTGGGCCCGGGGGCCACTATCGGTGCCCTGCGTACCGGGTACCCCATGATACCCAAGAAACACCGAGGAGCTCCACCCGTCCGAGTTGAAGACCTCCAAAGGTCACACGAGCTACACAGCACTGGACCCACATTACTCGTTTGGGTAGCTTCGGCACTGCCACGTGTAACGCAAGGACCTAACCCCCTTCATAGGGAAGCTCCAGTCTTGCTACGTGTCTAGTGACCCCAGACCTGACCCCAAGTAGAGGGAAGCTCCGGTGCTACCACGTGTATAGTGGCTCCGGATCTGCCTCCCCACGATGGGAAGCTCCGGAGCCACGACGTTGGAGCTTCTGGACCTTAGATAGCAACAAAGAGACTAGCAGATCTCCAATGGCACGGACATTCAAGGGACAGTTAAAGCTACAGTTACAAGACCTGATTATGTGTCATTAATGTCATATTAATAACACACAATCAGAGGACCCTTAACAACAGTAACGCCGCCATTAAGACGTGTTATCACATTTTTAATTACGCTTAATATTCACAGATCGTGTATTATGAAATGAACTATCGCCAGGGCCACATGTCGGGCCAGGCTGACAATGTAACGGCCAGTCCTTGGACTATAAAAGGGTTGCACCGCACGGTATAGGGACAACTAATCTAACAGGCTCACAAGCGCCATACATTCATACATACAACACACATCCCATGGAGTAGGGTGTTATTCTCAAGTGGCCCGAACCACGTAAAATCATCGTGTCACTGTCTTGTTCGTAATATCATGCGCGCCCCAACCAATCAAGAACCTCTGCGGGCTACGATCTAGTAGTACCGGGGGAAGTGTCGATCACACACTTCGACAAATTGTATACTGACCCCTTCATCATTTCTCAATTGCACCGTTCGTGTGGCACACTGGATCACTCCATTATTCTTACATACCCAATCCATTCCAAGTATGATGTCCAATCCTTGTGAATCCAAAACTATAATGTTGGCGAGGAAATCTACCCCCTTATTTTAAGACTTACTTTTGGACATATTATATTTGTCCTCATCTCCCCTCCAGGAGAATTAACCAACATAGTACTTCATGTGTGATATAAGCATGCTACGCTTTGCAACATATTTTGATGAGATGAATGAATGAGATGCTCCAGAATCAAATAATATAGTAGCAGGGTTGGAGTTTGCAAGGAACATGTCAATCACTACATCATTAGCTTGTTGAGCCTCTTCTGCGGATACATGGTTCACCTTGCCACGAGAAAATTTTGTGGTCCACGGTTACCTTGATATGATCCGCCATTCGATCTAGGATTCTGCCGTGGAGCATTGTTCATCTGTCATTGGCCTGACTTTGGACATTGATTAGTAAATAGTCCCACCTGACCACAAATGTAGCATGTCTTGTTACCAATGGCGCCAGAGAAATTAGGGTGAGGCTGATTCTAAGCATAGGCACCCATATTAGTATTAGACGCAGGCAGCATAGGTAAGCGAGGTGCTTGCATGGGTGGGCATTGGTGCATTGGCTTGTTTGGGTGTGGTGGATAAGCAGGGCGATATGCAGAAGCATATGGGTTGTAGTATGATGGGTTGGGCGGTGCATAGCGAGGATGAACCTTTCTTTCTTGTGACTATCCGTGATATGGCATTTTCCTTTTCCCGTCCTGTTCTATCTCATGGACCTTGTTCTCAACCATAATGGCCTTGTTAACAAGCTTCTGGAAGTTTGCATCATCCCTGTTGAGCAATTGAACTTGAATTTTATTATTCAGACCCCTCATGGATAAGTATTGCTTCCTAGTGGCCTAGAGGGGGTGAATAGGCCTTTTTTGAAATTTGTCGGAACCTGCAACACTTAACAACCAGTTCAATACCAGAGATATCGGACTAGTCCGGTAAAGTGCGAACTAGTTCGGTGTGTATCGACTAGGTTGATTAATTTGATTCTTCGATGTATGCAATGGGAATATACAGTCAAATGAAGTGTTGCAAGGTTATGGACTAGGGTATATCACAATTCAATCTTATGTTTAATGATTCAACGTAAAGTAAGCAATAATGATTGAAACCCTAGATTGTTGTAATGGATAAGAATGATGAACACCAAGGAAGACGCAAGGATTTATCCCGTGGTTCGGCTCCCACAAAGGCAACCTACGTCCACGTTGAGGAGTCCACAAAAGGACCGGGTCTTCTCCAACCCTACCCTCGTCGGATCACCACGAAGGCCAATCCACTTCCACTTATCACAAAGGGCTGAATAACCGAATTCAAAGGGGCCTTCTCACACGTTGAGGGCTCCCCTATATTACAACAGGAAATACCACCAAGAACACACTCAAAAGATTACAATGAAATCACAGGAGTGTGTTAGAGAATCAAACCAAGAGCTCAATGAGTGTTGAACGTGTCTCTGCAATGATCTAGAGTGTATCGTCAAAGGATTAATCTTTGTTTCACTTAATTTCGTGGAGAGATGTGTTTCTGGAGGCTCTTGGGAGGTGTGTCGGCGCTAGGGTTTGAGAGAGTTTCAAGTTAGGCCGTGCACCTCTATTTATATGGGGTTTCTAAAAGTGACTGTTAGGGTTTAGAAAGATCGTACTAGTCTGTGGTGGACACCGGACTAGTCCGGTGTGCTGTGTGTAGCAAACCCTAAGTGTCCCGAAATATCGGACTAGTCCGTCTAGGAGCGGACTTGTCCGATTTCGCTCCTGGAAATCTTCGGACTAGTCCGATAGTCATCGGACTTGTCTGGACATGTGAAACCCTAAGTGAATTGGGTGACAAGTCCGCACTTGGAGGACTTGTCTGATTTAGGTCAGAGGGTTTTTCGGACTAGTCCGTGCTAACATCAGACTTGTCCGATTTAGATCAGAATGAATATCGGACTAGTTTGGTGGTGATCGGACTTGTCCGATTTTGTGTGACTTGTGAAGTGTTTTGAGGACTAGTCCGCACTGGGGAGGACTAGTCCGATTCTAGCAGAGAGATATCGGACTAGTCTAATGGATATCAGACTTGTCCGATTTTGTGCAGAGAGGATATCGGACTAGTCCGGTGACATTCGGACTAGTCCAGTCCTGTATAACTTTATGCAATGTGTGTGTTTAATTGTGATTGAGCTCTTGGGGTGTGTTTCCATAACACACTCCATACACAATGATCTACTATTCTTCTTCCTTGAGCTCATTTCCACTTTGCTCCTCATTCTCCCTTCTTTTTGACACTTTGCTTATTTTGCTATTAAAACCTATGCTCATCTCAACAAATAGGTTAGGATCTCATTTGCTTGTCATAAATCATCCAAAACCCACAAGGGATTCCTAGATGCACTTTCACCCGAGCCTTCCTGAATGTGGCCTAGAGGGGGGTGATAGGCCTTTTGAATTTTAGTCAGAACCTGCAACACTTAGCAACTTGATCAAATCCCGAGAAATCGGACTAGTCTGGTAGAGTGCGGACTAGTCCGGTGCGTGCGGACTAGATTGATCTATTTAGATCAATGATCTCAATACCAGCATAGTACGCAGTGGAATATAATATGTAACTTGAAGGTATTGAGTCAATGAACTTAAATGTATCACAAACTAACTTTGGTTCCAATGTTTTAATGTAAGATATGCAAGATCAAGTAAACCCTAAATCGTGATATGAAAAAAAAATAAGAACAAAATTGACACAAGAGTTTATCTCGTGGTTCAGTTCCCACAGAGGTAACCTACATCCACATTGAGGAGCCCACGAAAGGACCGGGTCTTCTCCAACCCTACCCTCGTTGAATCGCCACGGAGGCCGATTCTCTTCCACTAATCACAAAGGGTAAATCACCAAGTTCAAGGGGCCCTCTCACAAGTTGAGGGCTCCCCAAGATTACAAGTCAAACACCACTAAGAACACACTCGTAAGATCCAAAATAAAACAACAGGAGTGTGTTAGAGAATCAAACCCAAGAGCTCAAGATGTGAGAATCGTGTCTCTCCTTTGATCCAAAGTTAGTCCTCAAGGACTTGATCTTTCTTGTGGTGGATTGTGTGGAGATATGTGTTTTCTAGGCTCTTGGAGGGTGTGATGGCGCTGGGAGTCGAGAGTGTTCAAAGTAGGGCCGTGCACATCTATTTATATGGAGGTTTCCAAAGGTTACCGTTAGGGTTTTGAGAGTCCAGACTAGTCCGTGGTGGAGTCCGGACTAGTCCGGTATGCGGCGTGTAGGAAACCCTAAGTTCTCAGGAACATTGGACTTGTCCGACCTTGGGCGGACTAGTCCGATTTAGGATCTGGAAGAGTTTGGACTAGTCCAGTCATTATCAGACTAGTCCGGCTATGGTGAACCCCTTAGTGAATTGAGGATAAGTCCGCAATTGAGGACTTGTCCGATTTTAGTCAGAGAGGTTATCGGACTAGTCCGGATATTATCGGACTTGTCCGATTTCATGCATAGTTGTGAAGTGTTGAGGACTAGTCTGCACTGGGGAGGACTAGTGCAATCTCAGTTAGAAAGATATCGGACTAGTCCATGGTGATATCGGACTAGTCCAGTCTGTGTGAACCAGGACTGTGCAGACAAGTCTGCACTGGGAGAACTTGTCCGATTTTGAACAGAGGGATTATTGGACTAGTCCGGGGTATATCGGACTAGTCCGGACCTGTGTAAATTTGTGCAGTGAATGAGTTTTCTTGTGCTTGACCTCTTGGGGTGTGTTTCTCCAACACACTCCATACACACTGGTCTAATCTATTCAGCTTTTGAGCTCTTTTCCATATAGATCCTCATTCTCCTTTTTTTGTGCTTTCTTCATAATTTTATTAAAACTTGCGCTCATCTCAACAATTTGGTTAGGATCTCATTTGTTTATCATAAATCAACCAAAACCAACAAGGGATACCTAGATGCACTTTCAATCTTCCCCTTTTTGGTGATTGATGACAACCAATTGAGATTTCATGAAATATGATAAAAATACAGAATTTTCATAAAGTGTGCACATATGAGTTTGGTACAAATTAAACAATGAAAACATAGGGCATATGTGCACTGTTTATGGTGGGGTGTAAAACTACATGAGTGTGAGCAATAATCGTGATGAGAATGAAATGATTAACATGGAAATACCAATATCAAGCATATATGTCAATTCCAAAGCAAAATCATAGATTATCTCAAATCGTCATCACAAATTTCATAACATAAGCATAAACATAGTCATTCCATCACACCACAATACTAAAGGTAGAGATAATAGAATTAAAGTTTTACAACCCAAAAGAGACACAAAAAGATACACGAATGAAGCTCTCATCTCTCAACTTACAGCCAGGATCTAGTGGCTCCCCCTCAATCTCTCCCCCTTCGGCATCAAGACACCAAAAAGAAGGATAGGAGGGATCTAGTGGCTCATTCCTCGCTGTCGGTCATCTCCTCATCCTCATCTTCATCTTCATGTTGTGTAGGAGGAGGAGGAGCGGATCCACTCGAAGTGCCCCCAATGCCAAAGTAAGCAAGCTCAGAGGGAGTCAAGGGTCCAAGCTCAGCGAAATCAGAGGTTGAATCTTTAGAAATAACAGGTGATCCAATGGGCTCGATCTCCAGCTTCTGGCAAATATGCTTGACATTTTGCTTTATGTATCTCATGTCATCCTTCCTTGCCTTGTTCAGCATATGAATTTTCACTTCGGCCTTCTTGCATGAGCCAAAGATGGATGCCAAGTACTTAAAGATTCCACTAGGTGACCCTTTTTGGGGAGGGGCCCTAGTGGTGGGAGCAGTCCTCTCATCTCCTCGATCTCTCCTCGAAGTCTCTTCACTGGACACTAGAGATGGAGCAGCTTGGACAGTGGCTTGGGGAGGCTTCTGGGGCCTCAAAGGAGTGTGCTCCACATCCTTCACGAACTCGATTCCTGTGACCTCCTCAATCATAAACATCAAGTAGGGGTCATAGCCACATGATCTTTTCGGTGTGTAGGAGATGTTGACCATATCATTCCAGATATAGTCAAAGACATGAAACTTTCGATTCTTGCTAATCACCTTCATTAGGGTCCTCAAGTACCCTTGCACACTTCCTGCATCTCCGTCCTTTGGAGTTATTGTCTTTCTCAGCACCCTATTAAGAACCACGAAGAAGGGCTTCATGTTCTTGGTCGATGGAGGGTTGTACTTTAGGCTAGTATCATAAAGTAAGTCCATCTTATCCTTTCCAAGATATCTATGTTGTGGATAGTCAGCTCATTATTGTCGGTGTCTTCTAGGTGAAGGAGTCTTGCAAAATCATCATAAGTAATAGTGTACTTGGATCCATGAGTCATCCAAGTCACCCTTTCCTCCTCATCACTAGCAAAGAAGCATGTGGCATAGAACTAAGCTATAATCTCATCATTCCAGTTATATCTAAAGGCAAACAGGTCCTTCAGTCCATGCCTAGCTGCAGCCTCCACCGCTTGATCAAAGGCACCACAACTCTTCCTTTCAAAGTGATTACATTCAATCCACTGGCTGCGGACAACTGGAGTCTTCATGGTGAGGTACACAGAGCTATATAAGTCTGCATGGAAGTTACTCCAAAACTTGGCATCAGCTGCCTTCTTTGGTCTACTGTAACAGTCCATGAATCTGATCTTGGAAGCCGTATCGCTTCCCTTGCCGTTGAACTTTTCCTCAGAGGGATCCCTGTTCCCCTGCCTTGGAGCTGCCATCTTGAGGGGGCCAATTGGGCCCGAGGCAATTCTTTTTCCCTTGCCCTTAGCTTGGTGAGAAGTCGCCGAGCTAGGGCCAGCTGCATCCTTTGCCTTGGATGCAGGATTCTTGGCTAGCACTTTGCGTCGCACCTAAGGTGGGGAAGGTGTAGGCTCAGAGGGACGCTCTTGCCTCTTCTTCCCTTGGCCCGTTGAGGATCGAAGCAAGGAGTCTTGGTCCAACTCGGCCTCATAATTGGAGATTTCATCATTGGAGCTCGACATTGTTCTGAGATGGGATTACACAATGTATGGATGAGAATTGATGGCAAGGAAGTGATTTGAGTAGTGGAAATTAGGGTTGAATTCAGTTGAAAATCGGACTTGTCCAGTGTTCAGGTACGGACTAGTCCAGGGTACCGGACTTGTCCGTACAGGGACCGGACTAGTCCGATATTCATCACTTCAAACCCTAACTATGAGACAAATGGTGTTGCTCAATGCAAAACTAGCTTAACATAGATGTAATACAGCAAGGAAGCGTGTATTAGCTGAAGGGAACTAAGCTATCTGATACAAATGGAAGGATTCGAAGTTTCTAGGGTTTGGGGGAAAATTTACAAATTTCTTCGATTCTTGACAAGTGAGGAGTTGAAGGTGCAGACAAGTCTTTGGTCTTCAAACCCCTAGCAATGGAGTTCGATTTCCACCCAAACTCGGAGGGATTTGATGGAGAACGAAAGAAATTGCCTTGGGAGCACTCGAACGAGGAGAGAGAATGTGAGGTGAGTTGTGAGGTGAAGGATATTAGGTTTTGGCGGCGGCTAGAGTTATGGAGTCGAAAAATCGGACTAGTACGTGGTCAACCGGACTAGTCTGGACTACTGGACCTCTGCGAACTAGTCTGCAGTGTGCGGACTAGTCTGGATAACCATGGACTAGTCCGTGGTCACCAGAATAGATATAATTAGCCTATTCGTATATATTCGAAGGTTCTTATAGAGAAAAATAGGGGGAAATACACACAATAATCTTGATGAATAGGATCAGTAAACATTCATGTAGGATCGAAGAGCACGTGAAAAGCTACCAGAGGGGGGGGTGAATGGTAGATTTAAAAATCTTACGCAGCGGAAACAATAAAACCCTAATCCCTTCAGTAGAAAAACGATCTGTTAAAGAAATCGTGTGTGAGACTAATATAAACGTGTTTCACCGTGACAAAAGTGATAGATATCATAGAGAATCAAGTCACGAAGACAACACAAAAAGAATCACTCAAATTCGTTGAGAAAAACTCAAGTTATGATCAAAAGATCAAACAATGGTCAATCTGATCTACTCGAGAAAAACAGTTTCTGGAATGCTGCAAAGAAACTCGTGTAGATCAAAAACCACAAATCCAATGACCGTGAAATTTTGATAGATGATAGACAATCAAGTTTTGAAGACAGCCCAAAAAGAATCACGTCAATTGGATCTGTAAAACTCGAGTTATGATAAAACCACCGATGAAAGGTAGTGCTGTCCAGAAACTCGACAAGTAAAACTTGTCTGGAACAAGTCGGACGAACAAGGCACAAAAGTTCCTTCAAACTATGAATTTTATTCAATAGAACACAAGAGGAACAGCCCCAAAGTCGTCTCTCCGAACTTTGTCCTTCCCTTGCTTATATAACCAGCCCTTAGGCCATCCCAATCTCAACTAGGACTCCAATCCTAATCCGATCACAATCGGAACTTACCATAACTGCTCAAGATTCTTCTATACGCAGATAGAAGCAATATTAAGACTTCCAAACACCTTAGGAACGTATCCCACATTCCTAAACAACTCAATTTCGTGATACACACGAAATCCTAACATAACCAACTCGATACTTCCCATACCGAGCCATAACCGACTCTGCCGCAGCCAAAGTCTTCAACCGATACGATCCGATCCTTCCGATCAGATCTTCCTTCCATAATCCGTCTCTAGAAGCATATTGCCACGTCATGCACCTCATGCATACGTGCGAACACCTTCCTTCGACCTTCATATGCACTGCCCTTGATTCAATCATCCTGCGTGACCTCCTGACCCGCTCAACCACAGTTCCTCCTGAACTTGGTTGTTGGAACCTCATCTCCTCCTGAGACTAGTCCAATGGATCCTGTCACCAGCCATGACTTGAACTCAAGCAACACCTGCACATGAACAAACAACCAATCCATACGAGCCCAAGTCCTCGACTTGACTCACGTTAGTTCCGAACACAACACCTTACGTGAGAACCTCACATAAGCATGTTGCAAAACCACATTAGAAACGATATCAGCCGTATCATCCAAAACGCACCAAAAACTTAGCAAATGAATACTAAGCAATCTTTCCAATCTTGTAAAGCAAGTACAAAACATTGCAAATAAAAAGCAGAAGCACTGCGGTCAAGTTCCGGACCTTGCCAGAGCAACCCGGAGCTTGAGCCGGAGCTAAGAAGAAACACTGCAGTCAAGTTCCGGACCTTGCCAGAGCAACCCGGAGCTTGAGCCGGAGCTAACAAAAGCTAGTAGAACCTAGCGCCGGAGCTTACCAAAACTAGTAGATCCTTGATCCGGAGCTTATTAAAACTAGTAGATCCTGGATCCGGAGCTTATCAAAACTAGTCGGAACTAGTCAACCCAAAACCCGGAGCTAGACAAAGTACGTCGAAGCTTAGCATCCCGGAGCTAACGAAAATATGCCGGAGCTATCAAATATATGCCGGAGCTAAAGATAAAGCTCACCGGAGCTAACCAAAGCTGGTCGGACCTTACCAAGAAGTCGGACCTAGCATCAAACGTAACCGGAGCTTCCCAAAACAAGCCAGACCTATCATCGGACCTTGCTGTAGCTCGGAGCTAGAGTCGGACCTTGATAATAAGGTGTTTTGGTGATATTAAAAACTTTTATCATCAAAGCCAAGTGTATTCACTACAAGCCAATGTATTCAGCACACATAGGTCTTACAATCTCCCCCTTGATGAATGCATTGGCAACACCATTTAAAATTCCGAACATTGGCTTATTCAAATAAAAGTTTTGAAAACAATTTCTCCCCTTTTTGTTTAAATAAAATGAGAAAGAAAAAATATCCCATATTATCTCTCCCCCTTTATTAACTTTCCTTATGCACATTATTATCTCTCCCCCTTTATTAACTTTCCTTATGCACATATTCTCTTCATGCTTATCTCTTCCTTTTTGAATGTGTGATTAATCTCTCCCCCTTTGACAATGTATTCAGCAAGGTAAAAGAGAAATTTTAATTGTTATGAGATATAAACAAATTATCTCTCCTTCTTTAGTTGTTATGAGCATATTATAACATATACATATAAACAAAGCTCACCCAAGTCATACTATCAAGTAACTTACACTATCACATCAATGAGATACATAATGTAGTGTAAGCCATGCTAGAAAGCAAGTGTGATTTTCAATTTTAGCAGGTCATGATCTCACAAACTCAACTATTTCAAAACCTGAAAGCATGATATTTGTTGCTGCATTTTATTATTTTTCAAAGCATAAATTTAGATAATATGATATTTGCAAGAGATTATATGCTCATCTGCCTTATTCTAACCAACCAAGCCAAGCCTATGTCATTTGACAATCAGAAGCTTAAGGACATGGTTTTAGTCATACACAACTTTTTCAAGTTCATATCTAAGTGCAATGACAAGCCATCTAGAAAGAAGAAGTGCGATGCATGCATATTCTCTTGATCTTTTCTCAATTTATATTTGTTCATAAAAACTCAACATGTGAGTTGATTACTTGATAAATTCTTAAAGATTAAAAGCATTTGTGAGCATGCAACAAGTTCAAAACAGCAAGAAAGTTCGACCATGACCAGATTTAGTGTAAGTAATTATTCCAATTACTAGACATGGCAAAAACTAAAAAAAGTATAACACGAGTAATGTAGTAAGAACTTTCAGCATGTAAAAGGAATCACAAAGTCATATATGTATGAAATAATATGCTCATATTATTTCAATTTCAGATTCACACATAGACTTCCCAAGTTTCAAAAAAAAACTCTCCCTCAATTTAATCCATGAGGATGTATAACCCCTATTTCACTACGAATGTAACAAAAACGAGTGAAATCTAAAGGTTTTGTAAAAATGTCAGCCAATTGTTGTTCGGTATCTACATGGTGCAGCACAATGTTTCCCTTTTCAACGTTATCTCGGAGAAAGTGATACCGAATATCAATGTGCTTAGTTCTAGAATGTTGCACGGGGTTTTTAGCAATGCAAATAGCACTAGTGTTATCACAGAACAGTGGAACACTATCTAGATCAACCCCATAGTCCTTAAGTGTTTGAACAATCCAAGGAATTTGTGAACAAGCACTAGCAGCAGCTACATACTCAGATTCGGCTGTGGATTGTGCAACTGAACTTTGTTTTCTAGAGGACCAAGCAACAAGAGAATTACCAAGAATATGACAAGCACCGGAAGTACTTTTCCTATCAATCCTACAACCCCCAAAATCAGCATCCGAAAAAGCTTTCAAAGAAACGATTAGGAAGAAGGAAGAAAAATGCCAAATTCTTGAGTTCCATGTAAGTACCTGAGAATCCTTTTGACGGCTTGACGATGTGAAACACGTGGGGAAGCTTGAAACCGTGCACAAAGACATACGCTGAATTGTATGTCCGGTCTTGATGCTGTAAGGTACAAAAGTGATCCGATCATACTTCTATATTCTTTTTGATCCACGGATTCACCATCTTCATCAAGTTCAAGTGTTGTTGCTGTTCCCATTGGTGGCCGAAGAGGCTTGCTTTTGTCCATGTTGAAGCGCCTTAGGAGATCTTTGGTATACTTTGTTTGATGCACAAAGGTACCCTCCTTGGTTTGCTTGATTTGCAGCCCCAAAAAGTAAGTGAGTTTACCCATCATACTCATTTCAAATTCGGAACTCATCATTGCTGAAAACTTGGACACAAGATCATGAGAAGCACAACCAAAGATAATATCATCCACATACACTTGAACGAATAATGAGTCATTGCCATGTTTAAGCACAAAAAGAGTTTTATCAGCCTTTCCCATTGTAAACCCCTTTTCAAGTAAGAATGTTTTTAACCTATCATACCATGCTCTAGGGGCTTGTTTGAGACCATATAAGGCTTTGGACAGTTTGTAAACATGATTAGGAAAATCTGGATTTTCAAAACCTGGTGGTTGTTTGTCATAAACCTCCTCATTTATGTAGCCATTAAGAAAAGCACTTTTAACATCCATTTGATATAGCTTAAAACCTTTAGATGCTGCAAAAGCTAACAAAATTCTTATGGCTTCTAATCTAGCGACAGGAGCAAAAGTTTCATCAAAATCTAGACCTTCAACTTGAGTGAAACCTTGAGCAACCAACCTAGCCTTATTCCTAATCACAACCCCATCCTCACTTTGTTTATTTTTATATACCCATTTAGTTCCAATTAAAGTGTGGCCTTGAGGTGGAGGTACAAGTTTCCAAACATTATTTCTTTCAAAATTTTCTAACTCTTCTTGCATGGCAATAATCCAAGATTCATTAGTGAGTGTGTGTGATATATCTTTGGGTTCAAAAGAAGCAACAAAAGCAGAATGAGCATGAGAGTTTGGATCGCAAAACCTGGACCGTGTGACTCGTTCATGCAAGCTTCCAATCATCTGTTGTGGGGGATGATCTTTGTAAAAACGTAGGGGAACAGATGTCTCACAAGATTCTTTTTTATTAGGTTCATTGTAGATTGATGAGCTTGTGATTTGTGGATGATCAGGACCAGCAGAGATGATAGCCGGAGCTTGTTCAATGTCCGGAGCTGGACACGTGTCAACTTCGGAACTACCAGGCAGTATCACCGGCTCTTCTTCATCTTCGAAAATACCCTCCCCCTGAGAATATGAATCTGGTCCTGCAACACCGGAGCTAGTACCTGGGCTAGCTTCATCAAAAGACACTTCACAAGTCTCCACAATTTTGTTAGTGTCAAGTAAAAGCACACGGTAGCCTCTAGTATGAGATGGATAACCAAGAAACATGCCATCATTGGATCTAGGTTCAAATTTATCAAGATTACCATGTTTCTTAACAAAGCATTTGCAACCAAAGACCCGAAAGTGTGTAACACTAGGCCTATGTCCAAACCGGAGCTCATATGGTGTTTTACCTAGCTTAGCACGCAAGAAAACACGATTTGAGACATAACAAGCGGTTGCTAATGCATCAGCCCAAAATTTCCTAGGGGTTTGATATTCATCAAGCATAGTCCTAGCCATCTCAACTAGGGTTCTGTTCTTTCTTTCTACAACACCGTTTTGTTGAGGTACATATGGTGAAGAAAATTGATGATCTATTCTATTTTCAGCACAAAAGTGATCAAATAATTGATTTTTAAATTCAGTTCCATTATCACTTCTAATTGCTTTTAATGATCCTGGGTGATCAATTGATAATCTAAGAAATAAAGTTCTAAAGTGACTAAAGACTTCATTCTTAGACGCCATAAAATACACCCAAGAATATCTAGAATAATCATCAACAATAACAAGAGCATACCATTTACCTCCGAAGGATTGAACACGTGAAGGTCCTACGGTGTCAAGATGCAAAAGTTGACATGGTTCAGTTGTCATGATCATTGTGAGAGGAGTATGTGAACCTGCAACCATCTTAGCATGTCTACAAGAAGAGCACACAATTTCTTTGTCCCCTTTAAGCTTAGGCAGCCCACGTATGCGATCAAGAGCACTAACACGCGTTAGGTGATCAAAGCCTACGTGACCAAGTCTACGATGCCAAAAATATAAGTCCTTTGAATCATTAGCAACTATACACCTATGCTTAGAAGAAGACATATCAAAATCAGCTTTAAAAACTCTTCCAAACCGAGACATGTTAAAAATAAGCTCACTATTTGAATCTACAACTTTGCAGCAGTTTTTATTGAAAGTAATTTCTAGATTTTCATCTAGCAATTGTGAAACAGAAAGCAAGTTATATTTCAAATTTTTGACAAGTGCCACATCCTTCAAAGTGTAGTGATCATTTACTCTAACCGAACCCTTAGCAATTATAGGAGTTGAAGAATTATTGGCAAAAGTAACATTCTCTACACGTGACACAAAGGTGAGGGAGGAGAACCAATCTTTGTTACCGGTCATGTGGCGTGAGCAACCTGAATCCACAATCCAAATATTCTCCTTCCTCAAGCGTGTAACCTCATCATCGTCACTGTTGTGTTCTGCTTCCTCCTGACTTGATCTTGATCTTGCTTTGCCCGCCATGAAGCATAAGTTGGCCAGATCATCATTATCTTCATCACTTTCAAAGTCTACATCACTTGAACTGAGCTCTTGAAGCACGGTGATGAAGCTGTTGATCATCTTGCGTCCTATGGTACCTTTCTTCTTCTTGTTGGAATTTCCAGAGGAGGTCCGGATCTTGCTTTGTTTTTCTTCCCGGGTGGTCGGACCTGAAAGGTTAGGGCATTCTGTACGAAAGTGTCCTGTTTTACCACATTCAAAACAGCGTTGAGGTCCGGAGCTTCCTCTCCTTCTAGTTCTCACATTTTGCAATGCTTTTGAGAATCTAGTAGAGATTAGTGCCAACTCCTCTTCTGGAATTTCTTCGATCTGCTCCAGGGTTAGTGAGGACAACAAAGCAAGAGTATTGCAGGATGATGATTGGCCGGAGCTAGACATATCACGTTGTGAGACAAATGCAATAGACTTGTTTGAGTTCTTACGTGCTAGGATGTCAATTTCATGAGTTTTTAGTTTAGAATAAAGTACATCTAATGTAAGAGAACTCATGACAGTTGATTCACGAATAGATGTTACTTTCATCTCCCAAATTGTCATGTCTAATGCACTAAGAAGTTGTCTAGCATTCTCAGCATCAGAAAAATTTACATTGACACTACGTAAGTTGCTGAGAATTTTATTGAAACGAGCAAAGAGGTCATCGATCGACTCACCTGGTTGCATCTCAAAACGCATATATTCTTTCTTGAACATATATTTTTTTACCTCCTTGATTGTGTTGGAGCCTTCATGATAATCACAAAGAGCTCTCCAAACATCGTATGCTGATCGGAGGTGCGCGACACGATCAAAGTCGCTTTGAGTGAGTCCTTGGATGATCAAGTTTCGGGCTTTGTTGTTGTTGTCGACATCCCGGAGGTTCGTAGCCGTAACTTGATCGTTAGGCGGGACTTCATAAGGTTTGTACACCTTTTCCCATATTGCGAAGCCTTGCGCCTGGATGAAGGCCTCCATGCGTGCCTTCCAAACCTGGAAATCAATACCAGCAAACACACAAGGTTTGGCGGAGTACTTCTCCATGATGATTAGTCAAAAACACGTGCAAATCACAAAGATTAGAGCACCGTGGCTCTGATACCAATTGTAGGATCGAAGAGCACGTGAAAAGCTACCATAGGGGGGGTGAATGGTAGATTTAAAAATCTTACGCAGCGGAAACAATAAAACCCTAATCCCTTCAGTAGAAAAACGATCTGTTAAAGAAATCGTGTGTGAGACTAATCTAAACGTGTTTCACCGTGAAAAAAGTGATAGATATCATAGAGAATCAAGTCACGAAGATAACACAAAAAGAATCACTCAAATTCGTTGAGAAAAACTCAAGTTATGATCAAAAGATCAAACAATGGTCAATCTGATCTACTCGAGAAAAACAGTTTCTGGAATGCTGCAAAGAAACTCGTGTAGATCAAAAACCACAAATCCAATGACCGTGAAATTTTGATAGATGATAGACAATCAAGTTTTGAAGACAGCCCAAAAATAATCACGTCAATTGGATCTGTAAAACTCGAGTTATGATAAAATCACCGATGAAAGGTAGTGCTGTCCAGAAACTCGACAAGTAAAACTTGTCTGGAACAAGTCGGACGAACAAGGCACAAAAGTTCCTTCAAACTATGAATTTTATTCAATAGAACACAAGAGGAACAGCCCCAAAGTCGTCTCTCTGAACTTTGGCCTTCCCTTGCTTATATAACCAGCCCTTAGGCCATCCCAATCTCAACTAGGACTACAATCCTAATCCGATCACAATCGGAACTTACCATAACTGCTCAAGATTCTTCTATACGCAGATAGAAGCAATCTTAAGACTTCCAAACACCTTAGGAACGTATCCCACATTCCTAAACAACTCAATTTCGTGATACACACGAAATCCTAACATAACCAACTCGATACTTCCCATACCGAGCCACAACCGACTTTGCCGCAGCCAAAGTCTTCAACCGATACGATCCAATCCTTCCGATCAGATCTTCCTTCCATAATCCGTCTCTAGAAGCATATTGCCACGTCATGCACCTCATGCATACGTGTGAACACCTTCCTTCGACCTTCATATGCACTGCCCTTGATTCAATCATCCTGCGTGACCTCCTGACCCGCTCAACCACAGTTCCTCCCGAACTTGGTTGTTGGAACCTCATCTCCTCCTGAGACTAGTCCAATGGATCCTGTCACCAGCCATGACTTGAACTCAAGCAACACCTGCACATGAACAAACAACCAATCCATACGAGCCCAAGTCCTCGACTTGACTCACGTTAGTTCCGAACACAACACCTTACGTGAGAACCTCACATAAGCATGTTGCAAAACCACATTAGAAACGATATCAGCTGTATCATCCAAAACGCACCAAAAACTTAGCAAATGAATACTAAGCAATCTTTCCAATCTTGTAAAGCAAGTACAAAACATTGCAAATAAAAAGCAGAAGCACTGCGGTCAAGTTCCGGACCTTGCCAGAGCAACCCGGAGCTTGAGCCGGAGCTAAGAAGAAACACTGCGGTCAAGTTCCGGACCTTGCCAGAGCAACCCGGAGCTTGAGGCGGAGCTAACAAAAGCTAGTAGAACCTAGCGCCGGATCTTACCAAAACTAGTAGATCCTTGATCCGGAGCTTATTAAAACTAGTAGATCCTGGATCCGGAGCTTATCAAAACTAGTCGGAACTAGTCAACCCAAAACCCAGAGCTAGACAAAGTACGTCGAAGCTTAGCATCCCGGAGCTAACGAAAATATGCCGGAGCTATCAAATATATGCCGGAGCTAAAGATAAAGCTCACCGGAACTAACCAAAGTTGGTCGGACCTTACCAAGAAGTCGGACCTAGCATCAAACGTAACCGGAGCTTCCCAAAACAAGCCAGACCTATCGTCGGACCTTGCTGTAGCTCGGAGCTAGAGTCGGACCTTGATAATAAAGTGTTTTGGTGATATTAAAAACTTTTATCATCAAAGCCAAGTGTATTCACTACAAGCCAATGTATTCAGCACACAGAGGTCTTACAATTCAACATTCAAGCTATGACCATAATTCACCAAGATCAAGTAATTGAAATAGTTTTCTGGAGAAAATAGAGAGATGGTTTTCATAACACAATCAATGAGTTTTGAACAAGCCATACAGGTATACAATTTTTCAAGCCACGTTCTGAGCATCAAGGATATTTAGTTCATTTCAGAGCTCACAAAAATGTTTTTCATCAAGTGGCTTGGTAAATATATCAGCTAGTTGTTTATCGGTGTTGACATGGGAAATGGTTATGTCTCCTTTCATTGAGTGGTCTCTCAAAAAGTGATGTCGAATGTCTATGTGTTTGGTCCTAGAGTGCTCAACGGGATTATGGGCAATTTTAATGGCACTCTCATTATCACAAAGGAGTAGAATACGGCTCATATTGTAACCGTAATCCCTTAGAGTTTGTCGTATCCAAAGGAGTTGTGCACAACAACTCCCGGCTGAAACATACTCCGCTTTGGCCTTGGATAAGGTAATAGAGTTTTGTTTCTTGAAGGACAAAGAAACTAGGGATCTACCTAGAAATTGGCATGTACCGGAGGTACTTTTTCTATCTATTTTGCATCTGGCATAATCTGCATCAGAGTATCCAATGAGATTGAATTTGGAACCTTTAGAATACCAAAGTCCTAGGTTGGGTGTATGAACTAAATATCGCAAGATTCTTTTTACGGCTGTCAAATGACACTCCTTAGGATTGGCTTGAAATCTTGCACACAAGCAAACACTCAACATAATGTCAGGCCTAGATGCACATAAGTAAAGTAGGGATCCAATCATGGAGTGATATACCTTTTGATCCACGCTTGGTCTGTCTTCATTGAGATCCAAGTGTCCATTTGTTGCCATGGGAGTCTCTATGGGCTTCGCCTTGTCCATTTCAAACTTCTTGAGTATGTCTTGAGTATACTTGGTTTGGCTTATGAACGTCCCCTCCTTTTGTTGCTTCACTTGGAATCTCAAGAAGTATTTTAGCTCTCCCATCATAGACATTTCAAACCTATCTGTCATAATCTTACTAAATTCTTCACAAAAAGATTTGTTAGTTGAACCAAAAATGATATCATCAACATAAATTTGGCAAACAAAGAGATCATTATCAAAATGCTTTGTGAATAATGTATAATCAGCTTTGCCAATTTTAAAACCATTTTCAATCAAGAAATCTCTAAGGCACTCATACCAAGCTCTAGAAGCTTGTTTGAGGCCATAGAGAGCCTTACGCAGTTTAAACACGTGGTCGGGGAACTCTTGATCTTCGAATCCAGGGGGTTGCTCCACGTACACCTCCTCCTTGATTGGTCTGTTGAGGAAGGCGCTTTTCACATCCATTTGATTGAGCTTGAAATCGTGGTGAGTAGCATATGCAAGTAATATTCTAAAAGATTCAAGCCTAGCTACGGGAGTAAAGGTTTCGTCGAATTCCAAACCTTCGACTTGTGAATACCCTTTGGACACAAGTCATGCCTTGTTCCTTGTCACCACCCCGTGTTCGCCTTGCTTGTTGCGGAAGACCCATTTGGTGCCGCCGACGTTGAACTTAGGTCTTTCGACTAGTTCCCACACCTCATTCCGTTTGAAGTTGTTCAATTCTTCTTGCATTGCCACCACCCAATCCGGATCTTTCAATGCATCCTCAATCCTGCGTGGTTCTAAAAAGGATACAAAAGAGTAATGTTCACAAAAATTAGTAATTCGAGATCTAGTAGTTACTCCATTTTGGATGTCCCCGATTATGTTGTCGACGGGGTGATCTCTTTGGACGCATTGGTGTACTCTTGGGTGAGGCACTTGTGGTCTTGAGTCTTCATGGTCATCTTATACTCCCCCTAGATTGTTGCCCTCATTCGTGTGTTGATCATCTTCGTCTTCTAGTGGTTGATCTTGTGTAGAAGCTCCCCCTTGACCCATTACCTCCACTTGTGGTTCATCTTCTTCATTTTCATTTGGAGATGGTGCTTGTCGTCGAACATCGCCCAACGCCATTCGTCTTAACACTTGACAAGGGGCTTCTTCTCTATCTAGTAGACATTGATCAACTTGCTCTCCTTGAGAGCCGTTAGTTTCATCGAACAATACGTCACGTGCTACATCAACAAGTCCGGAACTTTGTTGAAGACACGATAGGCGTAAGTGTTCGAATCAAAGCCAAGCGAGAAACCTTCATCGGACTTCAAAGCGAACTTTGAAGTCCTAGGCTTCTTGTTCAAGAAATAGCATTTAGAACCGAAAACCAAAAAATAGGAAATATTAGGTTTGTTACCTGTGAGTAGCTCATATGATGTCTTCTTGAGTAAGTGGTGAAGATAAAGTAGGTTTATGGCGTGAAAAGCGGCGTTGACCGCTTCAGCCCAAAATCGATCTGATGTCTTATACTCATCAAGCATTGTTCTCACCATCTCTATGAGGGTTTGGTTCTTCCTTTCGACCTCTCCATTTTGTTGAGGTGAGTACAGTGCTGAAAATTCATGTTTGATGCCCTCTTCGTCTAGGTACTCCTCAACTTGAGTGTTCTTGAACTTCGTGCCGTTGTCGCTTCGTAGGTTCTTGATCTTCAATGAGAACTCATTTTGGGCACGCTTGAGAAACTTCTTGAGGGCTCCTTCAGTTTCTGTCTTATTATGCAAAAATAAAACCCATGTGAAGCGTGAAAAGTCATCAACAATTACTAAGCCATATTTGTTACCGCCGATGCTTATGTAAGCAATTGGACCAAATATATCCATGTGAAGTAGATCGAGCGGTATTGTCGTTGACATGACGTTCTTTGCGGGATGGGGTGCTCCTACTTGCTTCCCGGCTTGGCACGCGCTACAAGGCATGTCTTTCTCAAAAACGACATCCTTCAAACCGCGGATGTGATCGCCCTTGACTTTTTGAAGATTCCTCATACCAACATGTGCTAGCCGTCTATGCCACAGCCAACCCATGTTGGTATTTGCAATCAAACATGTGTCAAGTTCGGCTTTATCTTTGTTGAAGTAAACAAGATAAAGCTTTCCCTTCAACACACCCTTGAATGCAACCGAGTCATCACTCCTTCTAGAGACGATCACACCCTCATTAGTAAATAAGCAATTATAACCCTTGTCACATAATTGAGATATGGACAGAAGGTTATAATCTAAGGAGTCAACATGCAAAACATGAGAAAGCGTGTGTTGAGATGATATTGCAATTTTACCGGTACCGAGCACCCTTCCTTGACTATTGTCTCCAAAATAGATGCCCACGTTTGGATCCTCATTTTCTTCATACTAAACGAACATCCTTCTTTCTCCAGTCATGCCCTCGTTTGGGTCCTTTGAGGTTAGTCACAAGAGATTTGGGCACCCACACATGGGAGTTGGTGTTCCCATGGTGTGGCCCCACATATTTGCATGCACTTCGCCAAAAGGGTTTTTCATAAGAACATAAGATGCATCAAAAGTTATAAATAATAATTCTTCCTCATACGAATTAACATGTTTGGACTTGTCAATATTATTAGCCTTTCTAGCTTGAGGGGAGTTTCCCTCTATAAAGGCAATGTGCTCCTTGTTATTCTTATGGCTTCTAGCACTTTTATTTTCACCATAAGAATACCCAATGCCATATTTGACATTAGGAGGCCTTGTGGTCAAGTATGCACTGTGTGCATACTTGATCTTGTCCTTGTCAAATATGCCACTACGGGAAGGATGTTTGTCCTTTGCCATGTTCGACTTATCCTTCAAATTAGATTCAACTTTAGCAAATGTACAAGTAGTAGCAGTTTCAGTTTTAAGGGGTTGAGAAGAAGAGCTTCAAGAGGATGAAGGTTCACTTTTCTTGAGTGACTCAACTTGTACCTCAAGGATCTTGTTAACTTTGGTTAAGTTAGCAAGTTCATCCTTGATGATAGCATTTGAGTCGCTTAACTTCAAGCAATCTTCCTTGCTTGAAGCTAGCTCAAGTTCAAGTGACTTGCTTCGCTCCTTTTCAAGTTCAAGTAGCTTTTTGATCTTAAGATACTCCTCCTTTTGAAGGATGATCATATCTTCTTGTCGATCAACAAGCTCCTCTTTATCAATAAGTTTTTCCATTAGGAATTTCATTCTTGCAGCAATTTTCTTATCAAGGCCAACAAGCATATCTTCATTATCACTATTGGCATCACTATCACTAGAGTAAGAATGCGAGGAGGAAGATTTAGATGTTACCTTTCTTTTACCTTCCTTCACCATGAGGCATGTGTCGTAGTCCTCTCTTGCGCCAATGTTGGGGAAGAGGGTCGATTTCTCGGTCGTCTTGTTGATGGCTATGCTAGCCATATCCTCTTACTCTTCGGACGAGGACTCATCATTTGAGTCCCACTCCATTCCTAGGTGCGCCTGTCCAGCTTGCTTTTTCTTCTTGAAGAACTTCTTGGGTTGAGCCTTTGTTTCCTTGATCTTCTTCTTATTTTCTTCATAAGGGCAATCGACTATAAAGTGGTCATATTCACCACAGTTATAGCAGGCCCGCCTCAACTTTGGTCTTGACTTTTCTATGAGTTTTCCTTCACTTGATTTTCCCCCTTGTATTCTCTTCATCATTCTCTTGAATTTCTTCATGAAGAGGATCATGTCTTCCTCATCTATGTCACTGCTCTCATCATCGCTGCCATCTTCATCTTGAGCCTCTCGAGCTTCTTTTGACAAGGGCTTGCAAGTGGATTTTAAGGCAACCCCTTTCTTCTTTGATGAGGTGAGGTCGGCAATCTCCTTGACATGTTTAGTTTGCTTCTTCATCATTTCGAAGTTGATAATCTTTCCAAGCAGTTTGTCCGGGGTCATTTTCTTGTACCCGGGACTCTCTCTAATCATCGAGCACAGGGTAACATTGTGAGGCATGAAAGCTCTAAGGATGAGCTTCACCACCTCGTGATTGTTCCACTTTTTACTTTCGTATGCTTGAACCTTGTTGATGAGAGTCTTCAACCGGTTGTACATGTCTTGCGGCGACTCATCTTCTTCTATGGCGAATCTTCCCAATTCGCCTTCGATCATTTCGATCTTCGCCTCTCGCACATGACGATCGCCTTCGTGTGTAGTTTGCAACATGTCCCATATTTCCTTTTTGATCTCGAGTCCATCCACCTTGGTGAACTCGTCCCGACTTAGTGATGATGTGATGACCGTTGCAGCTTGAGCATTCCAATGAATTGCTTGCTCTTGGCTTGGTGTGAGCTCTTCATCGTCGTCTGGGATATCTATACTTGTGCACACTATATGCCACAAGCTGAGGTTAAGTGATATTAAATGCATTTTCATGTTTTGCCTCCACATTGAGTAATCATTGCCATCAAATTGTGGGGCTTTTCTTAGAGGAATAGACAAATAATGGCTATTGTTAGAATTTAGACGATTGTAGTTGAAAGGATATCGGGAGTAATCAGTGTGACTACTCCCCTTCTTCTTCTTCTCGTCCTCAATCTTTATTTTCCCTTTGGAGAGAGCTTTCTTCCTTAGGAGCGCCTTGAGTTCCAGCGTCTCCTCATCGTCATCCTCGAAGTCCTGAATGGCGTCGAGGAGCTTCTCCAACTTTTGCGCCTTTTCAACTTCAACCTTCTCTTGGATGAGGCTCTTGTGCACATCCTTCATGTTCAACATTTTCTCTTCGAGCGATTAGTCTCCTCTTGAAGAGCCTTGCTCTGATACTAATTGAATGTGGCCTAGAGGGGGGTGAATAGGCCTTTTGAATTTTAGTCGGAACCTGCAACACTTAGAAACTTGATCAAATCCCGAGAAATCGGACTAGTCCGGTAGAGTGTGGACTAGTCCGGTGCGTGCAGACTAGATTGATCTAGTTAGATCAATGATCTCAATACCAGCACAGTACGTAGCGGAATATAATATGTAACTTGAAGGTATTGAGTCAATGAAATTAAATGTAGCACAAACTAACTTTGGTTCCAATGTTTTAACGTAAGATATGCAATATCAAATAAACCCTAAATCGTGATATGAAAAAAACTAAGAACAAAATTGACACAAGAGTTTATCCCGTGGTTCGGTTCCCACAGAGGCAACCTACATCCACGTTGACGAGCCCACGAAAGGACCAGGTCTTCTCCAACCCTACCCTCGTTGAATCGCCACGGAGGGCGATTCTCTTCCACAAATCACAAAGGGTAAATCACCAAGTTCAAGGGGCCTTCTCACAAGTTGAGGGCTCCCCAAGATTACAAGTCAAACACCACCAAGAACACACTTGTAAGATCCAAAATAAAACAACAGGAGTGTGTTAGAGAATCAAACACAAGAGCTCAAGATGTGAGAATCGTGTCTCTCCTTTGATCCAAAGTTAATCCTCAAGGATTTGATCTTTCTTGCGATGGATTGTGTGGAGAGATGTGTTTCATAGGCTCTTGGAGGGTGTGATGGCGCTGGGAGTCGAGAGTGTTCAAAGTAGGGTCGTGCACATCTATTTATATGGAGGTTTCCAAAGGTTATCGTTAGGGTTTTGAGAGTCCGGACTAGTCCGTGGTGGAGTCCGGACTAGTCCGGTGTGCGGCGTGTAGGAAACCCTAAGTTCTCAGGAACATCGGACTTGTCCGGCCTTGGGCGGACTCGTCTGATTTAGGCTCTGGAAGAGTTTGGACTAGTCTGGTCATTATCAGACTTGTCCGGCTGTGTTGAACCCCTTAGTGAATTGAGGACAAGTCCGCACTTGGAGGACTTGTCCGATTTTAGTCAGAGAGGTTATCGGACTAGTCCGGATATTAACGGACTTGTTCGATTTTGTGCAAAGCTGTGAAGTGTTGAGGACTAGTCCGCACTGGGGAGGACTAGTCCGATCTTAGTCAGAGTTGGTGGTGATATCAGACTAGTCCGGTCTATGTAAACTTGGACTGTGCAGACAAGTCTGCAGTGGGAGAACTTGTCTAATTTTGACAGAGGGATTATTGGACTAGTCCGGGGTATATCGGACTAGTCTGGACCTGTGTAAATTTGTGCAGTGAATGAGTTTTCTTGTGCTTGATCTCTTGGGGTTTGTTTCTCCAACAAACTCCATACACACTGATCTAATCTATTCAGCTCTTGAGATCTTTTCCATATATATCCTCATTCTCCTTTCTTTTTGCGCTTTCTTCATAGTTTCATTAAAACATGTGCTCATGTCAACAATTTGGTTAGGATCTCATTTGTCTGTCATAAATCAACCAAAACCACAAGGGATGCCTAGATGCACTTTCACTTCCTTATGGTTCGAATGATACTAGCAATACACTAATTAGTCAGCTAAGCCGCACCCATACTTGCCCCTGTGCTGGCATTGTAAATTCTGGGTGGTCGCTCCGCGAACCGGTCCTTAGATCTAAAGCAAGCAAAACCACCAAATCATCCAACCCATTCCACATAACCCACTTTCTTATATCCCTAGGTTCAATGTTGCTAAGGGTCATTATCACCAATTCACATAGTTCATATGCACATTAGTTCATAATTGAGTCATTTAGTTATTCCTAATCCCAAGTAAGTAAAGCGGAGCAAAACTAGAAAATATCCTTCCCAAATCTCTACAATATATCCCAAGCGACAAGGGTGGTAATACAAGTCTAGTAAACACCTATCATGGGTTTCCCATCAATTTGACACAAGCATGCAGTTTTGCAAACAAAACATTTCAAAACAGGATCAAAATGGTCAAGGACACTTGCCTTGCTTCTGTGGCTGGTTTGGATCGAGATCTTCAAAGTTTTGGTGTCGAAGGTCCTCAAAAACACCTTCAAGAGCATTACCTTCTACTCCGCGCGACAAATATGCAAAACAAGCATTACAATCAATAAATACTCATATAGTACTCAATATGCCATGATATGCATGTATGATGCAATTATGTGGTAATACATGTTATTAGGTTGCTATCATTGCTTACTAACTGGTTACAATTATGCTTTACATGATTGAACAAGTTCTGAGTCATTTTGGAGAAAATTGGAATAGTTACAGGAATTTTAGAATTCAAAGGTTGGACTAGTCCGCACATAGGGTCGGACATGTCCGCTCTGGATCGGACTAGTCCGCACTCGACCGGACAAGTTTTTTATGTCCAGGGTTTTGTGAACTTCACAACTAGGGCACGGTTTCAAGCGAGATTGGGACCATATTTGACGTGGAAAGTTACATCTAAGGCAATTACCATGAATTCAATGGTTCAAGGGTCAAAGTTCAGGTGAAACACTTGAAACTTGACGTCTAGATCCAATGAAGACAAGGGATTGGTGAAGAATTGACGATGAAGAACGTTGATGTCGAAGAGTTGATAAAGATAGCAGCAGCGAGGACGATCTCGCTTGATCCTTCCTCTTCTCCTCCTTCTTTTCCTTGTGGCGAACTCCTCTTGATGGCGGCTCACATCGAGATCACAACAATGAGGGTTTCTATGAACGTGGTAGGGTGAGAGAGGGTATTGAGGTGTTTATATAGGAGGAGAGGTGGTGGGGGTGGGGTGGAATCCAAGTAGAAAGCGGTGGGGACAAATAGGGGCCTTGGTGGGGTACCACCTGGGCTCCTCAGGGGTGGGGCACGACGTTCTTGGACCCAATTAAGGCAGTTACCCAATAACTCATCATAGAGAAAAAATAGAATCCGAGTCGAAAGCCTACACACCGGACTAGTTTGTAACAAGGTTGGACAAGTCCGATCCGGGTACAGAGAGTCGATCGGACAAGTCGGGTGTCAGGCCGGACAAGTTTGGGGCTACCGGACTAGTTTTTCGAATCAACGGACAACTCCGTTGGATTCCAGTAACCAACATCGGACTAGTCCGTAGGACAACAGAAACGAAACCAGAATAGTCCCTAAATTGATCGGACAGGTCCGGGCAATACTAGTGGTAAAACCGAACGAGTCTATATAGTGTGTCAGACAAGTCTGTTGCTCTGAAGAGAATTGAATTGACTGGATCAGGAGGATATATCAGACTAATCTGGGCTTTGGTCCGGAGAAGTCCGTGCCGAAATAGATTTTAAGTTGTTTTTGCCTATAACTCATTTTAATCCCGTTCCTTTTTGTGCGGCATTATGTTAAACATGTATTATAATAAAAGCAATGCATAATGGATGAAAATGAGGGTGTTACAGGTATGCTCTTGCCAGTTACGTTCCACTTGCATGAGCGCATCTTCCATAGTTGAGGTAGAGGTGGAGGTGGATTTCCCCTCCTATCTTTAGAACCCTCTAGAATGTCATCGCCGGCTCCAGTACGAGTCATTATCCTGCTACTAAGCACAAATTAGTGATGGGAAGACAACTCTAAAAGTATATGAGAAACTCGGACAGTAACAGAATGCCATAACCGAAAAGGAAGCTCAAACCGGCAACAACAATGTAATTGCAAAACAGGACAACAAGTACAAGATTTGACACGGCTGATCAAGTGAGTAGGAAACAATTGTAAACTACCTCAAGGACACATTAGCATACTAGGAAATCACCATGATATAATTTATAGGTTTCTTAGCCAATATATAAAGTTGGAATCTTTTAAATCAGTGTTGAACATATTATGTTCTAAGCTGCATTCATAATACATATTCTAAGATAGAGCACGCAACAATAATTTTCCTCAATTCAAAAAAATATTTTTCATGTTTATGAGCTGCTATGCAACAGTGCAAACATGTATAAATGACATGCACATGATTCGCGCTGCTCACATAAATAGCTCTCACCCATCCAATCACCATGAACAAAATAAGCAACTGAAGTTAAGAAAACCGGCATACATGGGTGATTTCAAAAAGAACGTCTTCTACCTACAAAACAAGTTCGACCTTCTATTCGAAGGAGTTGGGTGGCTGCCAAGAGTTAGGTTTAATAACCCCAATAAAAGTAAAAGGACACAAAACTATTAAGTTATAATAATGTGAGCAAGAAAATAAATTCTAGGACTGGGTAAGAAGAAAATTCAGCAACCGCTTAATTTTTTATTTTAGTTGCATTAGTGAGGTTGCAAGTTTTAACACCCCATGTTGCTAAGCAAGTTTTAATGGGTATATTTTTGTAACCTAGCTCTGATACCACGCTGTGAGGAACCGCCCAAGTTGAATCAATGTTAGATGCATTAGCTCGCTGTCCATCAATGGCACGCAAGCTACAAATACGACCAACATAAAATCCAACTCCGATAGTCCCCTGATATGCTCTTAATCATCTCGGGATCACAGCATATCGGTCCACAACAGTGCACACATCACAAGCACATGAATGAACCAAAAGCTCATAAATATTACAGGATATAAAGTGCTTACAAGTAGTGAAAAGTTTCTAAAATTTTACATGTCCAGTGAGCAATGTTAAGGTTAGGCTTTCCAAGCTCGTAAGGATAACATTGTTCATAAAGGGTTAAAGTTCAGATTCGAGACAGCAAAATAAACAAGCCCTACACAGCGTAAGTCAACGTTTTAAAATAGCAAAAGTCCAGTGGTGCCTGCTCACAACACCACCAGTAACGTCAAGTAAAAATCAGCATTTTACTCCTCCCAATTGCCAGACTCGACTGGGTAGAAATAACCAAACACCATAGATGTTTCACCTGCAAAACTTTAACATAAAAAATATGAGTACGAAGGTACTCGCAAAACTTACACATATGGTATATATAGCCCAACTCCAAGAAGTATGAATATGGCAATAGCAATGGGGTAATGCATAGTGAAAACATTATTAGCGAAACGTTGTGACAATTAATATGATAAGCATATAAGCATAAAGTAAAAGACTCATGGGTGACTCACATATACATGCCTACCTACTACAGCAAGTAAACATTTGTAACCAAGTATGAAACAACACACATTTCAGCTCAAGTACATCACTTATACACCCTCATTTCCATTTATTGCAAACTTACAATCACTACGATGAAGCTCAATGAACACTAAGTCTGATCATGACCAAGATCACGGTGATTCAAACCAATTATACTACATGCAGGAGAGTCCCAATGTACCCACACGACTTGAAGACCATACAACTCATACGACCCACTAAAGTCGCATAAGGGGGTACTCATGTCAACCTTTTTCACACCTGTTCTCGAGAGGTTGGACAATCTTCATCAGAAGGAGTACTATGGTCCCGCAGACCATTAGTGTGACACCCGGTTCCGAAAATGAACCAAGTGAACGCATATGTGTGCCCAGGATGTTCAACACACATACACGAGTGCATTCACAAAGAGTATACAGAAAATTACCACAGAACAAGATTAATTAACCAAATTTTATTTCAAATTCAGAGTATTCTCGAATACAAACTCTAATGATTGTTAATGACAAGTTCAACTAATGCAGCGGAAATAAACTTAAATAAGCAAACTAAACGGCTAGGCAGCATAAGCGATAGGGTAGCGCAGCTCCAAAACTCCACAGGCAAAGCTGACAAAAGACACGGCCTAGAACTCCGCATTATCGTCATTAAACTCCCAATCCTGACCTGCAACTGTTGGTGGAGGAATTGCAAGAGTAAGTACATGTCGTACTCAGCAAGTGAGGAAAGTATGACATGTGGCTTATTCAAATGACGACAAAAATAATGGCTAAGTGCTGAAAAGTACATTAAAACATTTGAAAAGCAATATATTATATGTATGTGAAGTAAACCTATCATAATCATAAGTAATATCATAATGCCAGTCTGAATTCACTACCATCATCAATAATTCCAGATTTCAGCATTTGCCAATAACCATATTCAATACCAAAAATTAATCCATAACCATTACCAAACCATAACCATCCCAAACACCATCCCAATACCAAGTTCCCTCTAATCATGGAAGTTGTCCAGGTGCTCAAAACCGGGAGCACGGCTATCATGATAGTTTTATTAGACTCTACAGAGGTTGTACCACTTTACCCACGTGTTTGTGATTTCATCACCCGTCGGCGACTAAAGAACCTCCCTTATGCCAATTACACTTCCTTTGGTGCATGGCCAAGAGATCACAAAATAGCCTTTACAAAGGAATTACTAGCCTATTTAGACCCCACTGAGGTTTCACCGGTGGCGATGTCTCCCACAGAGCACATCTTCAACCAAGGGCCCCCTCTTGAGCCATTCGGATCCCAGGGTAGTCCCACCAATCATCAACAAACCCAATCTGACTACCCCTTCCCCGAGCATCCTTAATGGTCCAAATAGCACTAGCAAAGCCCTAATTAATCAGCTACGCCGCACCCATACTTGGCCTCATGGTGGCACTGTAATCCTTGCTTATTCTCGCATGAATTGGTCCTTAGATCTAAAGCAAGCAAACCACCATAACATCTGTCGGTACCCTAGAAACCGTACACCCCTTGAGGTTACAAAGATTTCGAAGGAAAGCCATCTACTTGGTTTGAAGACCCTCGGAGGCCCACTTGTCATACATGACCGGACCCGCTTCTCCAACATGGTTAATCCCTGGGTCGCCACGTGTACAACCAAACCGGAGCTACCACCCACAAGGGGGAAGCTCCGGGCCACGTACCGAAACGGCACCTCCGGACTTAACCCCAGACCGAGAGAAGCTCCGGACCTGACACGTGTCTGGTAGCCCCGGAGCTACCTGCTTCCCACAGCAAGCTCCGGAGTTGCCACGTGTCCAATCGTCGGACCTGCCAGCCTCTAACCTCCGGAAGGCCTTGTAACAGCTCCGGATCTTCAAAGGAGAGCCAAGGACTTCAAGACCCGATTAAGTGTCATTAATGCCATATTAATGACACTTAAATGGACGATCTTAAACCCAGTAACGGCGCTGTCGAAGCCCGTTACAGGATCATTAAGAGCAATTAAGCGTGTGTCAATACTAGTAACCGCCGGGGCCACATGTCGGGCTAGGCTAACTTGTAACGGCCTGTCCTTGTACTATAAAAGGACAGGCCGACGATACATGCGAGGAGGTTCACGCACGGGCGATCATACGCACCCCATGCACTCGTGACAAAGCTCATACTGCTAATACAACACCAACACACCCGTGGAGTAGGGTATTACGCTCAGGCGGCCCGAACCACGTAAACTCTTGTGTCTCCTGTGTCAAACTCCTATTCACCTTCTTGAATCTCCGCGCGCCCACACCGAACTTCAAACTCCCCAATCACTTTAGTAGTGTAGGGAGATCTGCCAGTTCCAAACCACCGACAGTTGGCGCACCAAGTAGGGGCGCCTGAGATTTCGAGAATGGTGAACTCTGCTGCTGGATCATCCAATGGCCAACCTGCCGCTCAGGCTGTTGAGGGCAATCCCTCCAACAGGCAGCCACCAGCAGGAGCCTCAGCACCAGCAGGAGTCACACTCCCACCACCACCGTCTCCTCCAGCAAATTGTGCTGAACAACGTGATGGTGTGCCGGCGTCGCTTACTGCGTCGGCAAATCATGAAAACCCGGAACATGCGCTCCATGCAGCGCGTGCTCTTCTACAGCGCCTGCCACCTCCGGATGCATCTCGGGATGCACTGGAGCAGTGGAGGGCTGATATGGAGCATTTGGTTGCAGCAGCAGCCGAACGCCTCAGCAACCAGGGTCCTCCTCCTTCAGGAAGAGCCCCGTCACAGCGGTGGACTTTGTCTGGAAGACTTGGTCCGCATGTCTCTAACAGCAGGAGACGTGCTGCATCACAACAAGTGATGTCATTGCCTTCTGGGGCTCGGCGCACTCACACGGTATCCAGGCTTTCGACTCACGACCTCCGGGCGGAGCTTGATCGCTGATACCGCCAGCAGGACGGCCGAGTCCATATTGAGCGTGCCCGTGAAAGACGGGAAGCTCAGGACCTTTCTACTCCTGAAGGAGTAGGAGGAGGCTGTTCAGCCTTGGCCATGCATCTGCGCATGGTTAGATGGCCACAGAAGTTCCGGCCTCACCTGCCGGAAAAATTCGACGGGACTGTCAACCCCGCCGAATTTCTTCACATATACTCCACTGCAATCTTGGCAGCTGGAGGAAACGAGGTCGTGATGGCCAATTACTTTCTAGTAGCCTTAACTGGGACCGCCAGGTCCTGGTTTATGAGCCTTCCACCCAACTCTATCAATAGTTGGGAGGAGTTGTGCCGTCAGTTCACTGCCAACTTCGGGAGTTCATACACCCGACCAGGCACTGAACTGGACCTTTTTGAGGTTGTGCAAAAAGGGGGAGAATCTTTGCGGTCCTTCATCCAGAGGTTCTCTCAGGTACGAAACACTATCCCTTCCATCTCAAGCGCTTCTGTCATTGTGGCATTCAGACAGGGCGTACGAGACAAGAAGATGTTGGAGAAGCTGGCGATCAAGGAGATCACCAGCGTCACAGAACTCTTCAGCCTGGCAGACAAATGTGCCAGAGCTGCGGAGGGTCGGGAGATGCACTCCAAACCAGCCTCGAAGGATCACAAGAAATCCTCCAAGGAAGAAGCCGCTACCTTCGGGGGTGGCAAGAAGAAAAAGAAGACCAACGGCAAGAAAAAGCCGTCGGCCGGTACATCCAACGTTGCAGCTGCTGCAACTCCGGGTGGTCGGGGGCCACGCCCCGAGAAGCGACCTCGACCGTCTCCTGAAGACGGTGGCAAACCCAAAGTGTGGTGTCCCATTCACAAAACGGGTAGCCACAGTTTGGAAGACTGCCGGGAGGTCCAAAACCTTGCCGAGCGCTATAACAAGCGCCGGGAAGGATCTCCTTTCTGACAGAGGGAAGGAAAACAGAAGGTCGACGAAGCTCGGGCTGAAGAGGAGTTAGGGTTTCAGGATCCCAAAAAGGTCCTGAAGGCCGTTTACACCTCTGTCGATGATGATTCTGACGTCTCTGACAACGAGCGTCGGAAGACCATGAACACCATTTTTGGTGGGTCATGGGATATCACCTCTCGTCGTGTCATCAAGACTATGCGGCGAGATATGGCCGCTGTAGCCCCTACAGTCAGGCCGGAACCTCATCGAAAGTGGATGGACACCTCCATCACTTTTGATGCTTCGGATTGTCCCCAGAGCATGGTTGGAGCAGGACAGTTACCCTTGATGGTATCGCCTACCATCAACAACATCCAGCTCCACCACGTCATGGTAGACGGAGGTTCAGGTCTTAACCTCATCAGCTTCGAAGCTTTCACTAAGCTTCAGCTCCGACCTTCGGATCTCCACCCCTCTCGACATTTCTCCGGAGTAGGTCCGGGGGCCATCACCCCACTCGGAGCTATTACTCTCACTGTTACCTTCCGGACACGGGAGAAGTATCACACCGAGAAGTTGGTCTTCGATGTCGCGCAGATCAACTTACCCTTCAATGCCATCTTGGGTAGACCTGCCCTGTACAAATTCATGGCGGCTGCTCATTATGGCTATCTGGTGTTGAAGATGCCAACGCTAGTAGGCGTTCTCCGGATTCGCGGAGATCGCACTGCCGGAGTAACTGCACTGGAAGAACTCCATGCGCTCACCACAGCACAAGAGGAGGACTCCAGGCAGGAACAAGCTCCAAAACCCCCGAGCATTCGCCAACGAGGCTCGACTTCTGCACCTCGAGTGCAGCCAAGCGGTGACACCGACATTCCCGTAAAAGTCGTCCAAATTGGTTCCGATGCCGCTCAAACCACCCGTATATCGGGAGGATTGAACGACAAATAGGAACTCGCGCTCATCACTTTCCTCCGGACTAACGTTGACGTGTTTGCTTGGCAACCATCACAAATGTCTGGGATCCCTAGGGAAGTGATTGAGCACAATCTGAAGATCTACCCCGATGCCCGGCCTGTGCATCAGAAGCCTCGGAAGCAATCCGTAGAGCGGCAGAACTTCATCCGACAAGAAGTAAAGAAGTTGCTCGAAGCTGGATTCATCCGAGAAGTCTTCCATCCAAAATGGCTGGCAAACCCAGTCGTTGTGCCCAAGGCCGGCGGGAAGCTTCGGATGTGCATCGACTACACCACACTAAATAAGACATGTCCAAAAGATCCATTCCCACTACCTAGAATAGATCAGATAGTGGATTCCACCTCCGGGTGTGAATTAATGTGCTTCCTAGATGCATATTCCGGATATCATCAAATCAGGATGTCTAGGGAAGATGAAGAGCATACTTCATTCATCACAGTAGATGGATTGTATTGTTACACAGCCATGCCCTTTGGTCTCAAGAATGCAGCTTCAACTTTTGTACGAGCTATGTACAAAACTTTTGAAGAACTTATTAGAGACATAGTGGAAGTGTACATCGATGACATCGTGGTCAAGGTCAAGAACAAGGAGTCACTCCTAGACACCTTGCAGGCTGTCTTCGACAAGCTGTGGGCCACCCGTACAAAGCTAAACCCGGACAAGTGCGTGTTTGGGGTTAGCTCCGGAAAACTTCTTGGTTTCCTGGTAAGTCACCGGGGCATAGAAGCTAATCCGGCGAAGATAAAAGCCATTGAAGACATGCGGCCACCAACCCGCATCAAAGACGTCCAAAAGTTAACTGGATGTCTAGCAGCCCTCAGCCGGTTCATATCAAGACTGGCGGAACGGGCACTTCCCTTCTTCAAGTTATTGAGGAAGTCCGGACCATTTCAATGGTCCGAAGAAGCAGAGAAGGCATTCCAGGAGCTGAAACAGTTCCTCACCACCCTACCAATTATGGTAGCTCCGAACCCTGGTGAGCCTTTACTGCTTTACATTTTAGCTACTGACGAAGTCGTCAGTATGGTTTTGGTTGCGGAGAGACCGGAACTACCCCACACTCAGGAATCCAGACCCCTTCGGGAGGGTCCGGAGGTTCCTGAAAGCGAGTCTGGGTCCCAGCTCCCAGATTCGAACCCACAAGAAGTCGCTTCAGGAGACCTAGACCCCTCCGGGAGGGTCCAGGTCATTTCTGAAGAAGCTCCGGGTTCCTCCAGCCAGAACCCGGAGGTCCCCGAAGAGAATCTGGACCCCTCCGAGAGGGTCCGGATCAATGAAGAGGAAGCTCCGGACCCCTCCGGGAGGGTCCGGACCATTCAACGCCCGGTGTACTTCATCAGTGAAGTATTACATGATGCCAAGACTCGATACCTAGAGGTGCATAAGCTTCTCTATGCGGTTCTTATTGCCTTTAGGAAGGTTCGACATTACTTCCAAGCTCACAAAGTCTCGGTGGTGACCTCTTATCCACTTCGAGCAATCCTGCATAATCCCAATTCAACTGGGAATATTGCAAAGTGGGCAGCGGAATTGGCTGAATTTGATCTTGAATTTATTTCAAGACAAGCAGTCAAGAGTCAAGCTTTAGCAGATTTTGTGGCAGAATGGACTCCCTCTCCATCAAACCCTGGGGGCCCCAGTGAGCAGAAGACGGAGCATCAAGCTCCAGCCTTCACTGAGCCTCACTGGACCCTCTACTTTGACGGCTCCATGCAGAAGCAGGGGGCCGGAGCTGGAATCCTTCTCCTTGCACCGACTGGGGAGAAGGTGAAATACATGGTACACCTTGACTTCAAGGCAACCAACAAAATGGCAGAGTATGAAGCACTCATCTACGGACTAAAGGTGGCACTGTCATACGGTGTCAGGCAACTGCTGGTCAAAGGAGATTCACAGCTCATCATCAAGCAGGTGAAGGGTTAATGCTCCTGCAACAATCTCCAGCTAGCTGCTTACCTCCTAGAAGTCCAGAGGCTTCAGAAGGACTTTGAAGTCCTAGACCTCCACCATGTTCAGCGTGCCCACAACGCTGAAGCCGACGAACTCTCGACGAAAGCGTCAACCGGAGCTCCGGCTCCTGACGGAACTTTTGTCCGGAGATGTCGAAACCCACAACTCAGCCTGCCGAACTGAGCGAAGGGGGCGAGATCAGCATCCCGATGCTGACGGTCCCGATGGCCCTGTTACCATGGCAGCCATCAAGGGTCGTAGGTGCTGCCGGAAGCTCCGAGCAACCCAGCATGCAAGACTCAAATGCTCAAGTTAGTTCCGATGCATGGATCTCGGAGATCCGGAACTACTTGAAAGACAACATCCTTCCTGACGATGATGTATCTGCTGACCGGGTAGTCAGATTGGCTAAAAGATACACGCTGGTAGAAGGGGATCTCTACCGGTGCGGTGCCAACAGCATCCTAATGCGGTGCATCACAAGGGAAGAAGGCTGCAAGCTCCTCGCAGAAATCCATGGAGGCGAGTGTGGGAGCCACGCGTCTTCCCACACGCTGGTTGGTAAAGCCTTTCGGCATGGCTTCTACTGGCCTACAGCACTCCAGGATGCAACTGAGCTGGTGAAAAGATGCAAAGCATGCCAACTTCATGCAAAGCAAATTCACACTCCGGCTCAGTCCTTACAAATGATACCTCCTACATGGCCCTTCGCTGTGTGGGGGATGGACATCTTGGGACCTTTCCCAAGAGCTGTCGGAGGTTATAAGTTCCTGTACGTCGCCATTGACAAGTTCACCAAGTGGTCGGAAGCAACTCCAGTTGTGACAATCAACAAGCAATCTGCTATCAACTTTCTGCAGTCCATTGTATGCAGATTTGGAGTCCCAAACAAAATCATCACTGATAATGGGACCCAATTCACAAGCTCCGCATTCCAAGGATACTGCGAAGACCTCGGCATACAGGTTTGCTACGCCTCCGTAGCTCACCCAGCCAGCAATGGCCAAGCCGAGAGAGCAAATGCTGAAATCCTTAAAGGACTCAAAACGCGCACCTATGAGCGCCTGAAGAAACATGGAGCCAACTGGATCGAAGAGCTTCCGCCCACTCTTTGGGCCAACAGGACATCTCAAAACCGGTCAACTGGAGAGACACCCTTCTTCCTGGTGTAATGAGCTGAAGCAATCCTTCCTCCGAAAATCACCTTGGGTTCACTCCGGGTCCGGACCTTCGACGAAGCCGCGCAGGACCAGCTCCAGCGTGAAGACCTAGACCTCCTTGAGGAGGGAAGGTGCCAAGCAGCTGTTCAGAATGCCCGATATCGTCAAGCTCTACGGCGTTATCACCAGCGGCATGTACACAACCGACAGCTCGAGGAAGGCGATCTGGTGCTACGGAAAATACTATCCAGAGAAGGGTTAAACAAACTCTCCCCCGGCTGGGAGGGGCCCTTCCGAGTGATTAAAGTATCCCGTCCCGGAAGCGTTCGCTTGGCTACCGAGGATGGGACACCTCTCCCAAATCCTTGGAACATCGAGCACCTCCGTAAGTTCTACACCTAATACCACGGAGGTGAGTCTTGAGTAACTTGGGGTGTATGTTATAGAGTCATTGTACAGAGTCGGGTAGTTCCTCCGGGAGAGCAGCCGGACCTTTCCCGAAAGGTCCGCAAAGCTCATGCAACACTTGTCACAGTCTCAGGACTAAAAGTGTGGCTAACTACCCTGGGTCAAACGAGAAATGAAACACACTTAGCCTGGTTCAGTACCCTAAGAGTGTACTTGTTTCCCCTGTACCCCGGACCTATAATGAAAGACATCTTCATGTGAAATAGACTCCACGTGCATTTATTTTGTACAGGCTCAACATTTTTATTTTTCTCTTTCTTGTCTATAACAAAGACGTGCAATTCTTAAGAAATTTTTAGTTCAACCGGTTTATATACGATTGGAGTTGTATTGTCAGTTCTTTTGGATTCAAATATCGTTTATGGCCAACTCGCCTGAAAGCCGCCAAGCCAATCTAGGGTTGGAGTGTGCTATCGACTTAGCCTAGTCAAGCACCCTAAGTACGCCACTCTACCTACACCCTGGCAGGCCAAAGTAAGGCGGGTCCATGAACAGTTGAACCTAGAAGAAAAGACAACGCATCCGGTTGTATTTAAAATCGCGTTCAACTTAAAGTCTTCTTGAGAATCGTAAGCCGCGACGAAATTATAGACATGGAATGAATTTTACCATTTTTCTTGACTTAAGTGTGCAGGAAAAATAAAATCTACGTTGATGGAGAAAAGTCGGAGCTAACTAAGCTCCGACTCCCCTAAGGGGGCCAGCCGTCGACGCCGAATAAAAGATGGTGACAAGACCCCACAAATGGAGTCTGCTGCCAACAAACTGAGTGTTGGCAAAGGTCACTGCCGGAGCTACTAAGCTCCGACACCCCGGTGGGTTAACTATCGATGCTCTACGCGTTGATAGAGACTATTGTCGGAGCTACTAAGCTCCAGCGATAGACAATGCCGGAGCTTCTAAGTTTCGACAACCTCAGGGGGCCTTCACTATCGAAGATTTCGAACCTAAATTCTACAAGTTCGGAGCAAAAGAGTCTTCAACAATGCACAATATCCTCTTGGTACACGTTCACAATCAAATTGTGTACATCTACCAGGGGGCCAAGTGAAGATAAATGTGTTGAAGACAAAAAGTGAAATTCGCAAAAATTTTGGGGATTTCATTCATTTGGAGACAGGAGATTACATCTGGAGACAAGGGATTACAAAATTGAGGAACAAGAAGAGAAAATACAAGTGAGAGCTAAAGAGATGGTCCTAGACCCTATGGAAGAACTCGGCGACCTTCTGGGCAACCTCCGATACGCTGGCTCGGGTAGCTTCGCCTTCTCCTTAGACGGGGCCTTCAAGCACCGGGTCCAGAGGAAATTGGGAGTTCCGGCTGGTGTAGCACGTCAGCACATACTCTGTGACGTTCCTCGCCAGGGATTGCCCCTCAACCTCCAGTTGGTCCGCGATGACATCGCCCACCTTGGAGAGCTTGCTACCAGCTGCGCTCAACGCCTGCAGCGCAAGGTCCGGCTCCGGCTCCGGATCATCCGGGCGCACGGGGCTGAAACCCATCGGCGTCAGCACACCGTTGGCCTTGCCTAGGAACTCCCAAATCTGTAAGGAGTCCGCCGTCCTTAAGCTCTTCATCTCTTCCAGGGATCTCCTGGCCGCTGTCAGTTCGGAATTCTCACGGGCGAGGCGCTCAACTTCTTTGGTGTTTCGCTGAATCTTTTCAGCAACCCGCCTCTCAAGTCTTCCGAGCTCCTCCTCCCGGAGGTGGATCTTGTTCTGGCGATCGACCAGGTCCTTCTCCCTAGCCTCCACTTTTTTCTCCCGGGCAACAAGGGCACACTCGTATTCGTAGAGTTCCTGCCCCCGCACCCAGGTCTTCTCCTCTTCCTCTTGGCAGCGTTCTTCCAATTTCTTGGTGCGCTCCTCGAGGCCCTTATCAGCAAGAGCTATCTTCTCGGCAAGCTCCTCTTCCCTCCTCAGGACATCATCCCGCAGCTCAAGGAGTTTCTGCTCTTCATTCTCGAGCCATTTCTCCCTCTCTTCAAGTGCCTCTCGGCGCTTGATGAGTGCAGTGTTAATGACCTCCAACCTTTCATGGCGTTCCTCGGCCGCACTGTTGGTTGCTTTGGCTTGACTGTATATCTCCTGGGATTGGGCGTCGAGGGCATGAGTCATGCTCTCCCTGTCATCCAGCAGCTTGCCCCAGTACTCCAGGCGGATCTTCTCCCGCTTGATCCACTCCTTGTCATCCGCTAGCCTCGACTGCGCCAGCTTGGTCTCGAAGTAGAGCCGGTTACGCCACCGCCTAAGGGTTTGTCACTCCTCTTCAAGAGCCTTGCTATCGTGGAAGTAGGCCAATTGGACTTGACGCAGACTGGAGCAGGCGTTGTCGATAGACATCGACAGCGGGATGGGCTCCGGACCTGCTGGGGTCTCCTCCGCTGGTTCCAGCGGGTCTTCACATACAAAAATTGGGTCCCACTCTACGAGAGTGGACCCCTAAGCTTCCAAGGCACTAGGGTCGTCCTCCGGGATGGCCTCAGTCGCCATCGAAGAAGGCCCCGCCGCCAAGTCTTCATTCGCCCCCTCGGTCAGGGGGCCAGCGACTTCGCTTGGGCACTCTGGCTCTGCCGTAGGCACCTCCGACGTCGTCGCTTCCGGAGCAGGATCTGCTACTGGCTCCGGTCTGGGCACCTCTTCCGAAGGAGGCTCGAGCTCCATCGCCTCTTCGACCACCGGCTCAAGAGCCGGAGGATCTTCAACTTCGACCGGCCCTGAGGCCGGAGCTCCAACAATAACTGGCTCAGCGGCCGGTGCTTCGGAGGTAACCGGCTCAACTGCCGGAACTACCTCAACCTCCGGCTCGCTTGCCGGGACTTTAGTCACCTCCGGCTCAACCGCCGGGGCTTCAGCAATTTCCGGCTCCGAGGCCGGAACTACTACTTCCTCTGGCTCAACAGCCGGAGCTTCCATCACTGCAGCACCAAGACCCGAAGCTTCAACCTCCGGGACAGGTGCCTCTTGCGTGTCTTCACTCCCGTGGTCCGGCGCTACCACAGGAACTTCTGGGGACGAGTCGAGGTCCATGACCACGACAGCCGGCGCTGGAGCTGTCGCAGCCTCAGCCACAACCTGGGGCGGCACCGGGGCAGGAGCAGAAGCTCCCACGGCCTCAGACACTGTGGCTGAGGGCGGAGCTTCACTCCCCTTCTTGGGGACGCTGCAGATGATGAACGAAGAAAATTAACAAACAGTTGCTACAATTAAATAGTTAACCAAGGTAAAGATTAAAAATTACCTTGGAAGGCTTCCGCACCAACTTGTGTGGAACCTTTTTCCCGGACGTTCAGGGCTGGCCACGGTCAGCGTAGGAGCTCCGGAAGGCCCCCCGGAACCTGTCGCGGCCGCGGGCGTTTCCCAGGTCGAGGCTCTCCTCGATCGGGAAGAACCCCCGGACCTGGAGGCTCTTACCGTCCCAGGTGCCGGAGTCGTGCGCCCGGAGCTAGCACCCCAGGAGGATCCCACCACGAGGACAGACGCGCTCCGGGAGGATCCCACTGCAGGAACGGTATCGTTCCGGAAGGACCCCACTACGGGGACAGTCGCCACGGTGGTAGAAGATCTTCCCCCCTGAGGAGAAGGAACCGAGGCGGAAGTAGCGGGCCTGACAGACCTTCCGTTGGCATGTCGCAGCTTCCTCTTCCGGCTCTCCAGCTCATCCGCCAGCTCCTTGCCCTTGCCGACGACCTCGACCCCCGGCTGTGTGGCAGGGACGGAGCCATCTTCGGGCATCCCGGGGATTGCCACCCGGGTGGTTGATCTTCTCTCAACAACACCAAGGTCGTCAAGTACGGGCATCTGGTGCCAGAGCTCCCTGCTGAACTCCACTTCCACGTTCAGAGGGAGAAAGGCCGACGGTGGAGTCAAGTCATCACCGTCGACGTCGATGTCGTGCTAGAATTTCTTGAGGTGGAACTCCAAGGTTTTCCCCACCATGTTGGACTTCAACCCGGTCTCAACCCGATCCTCGTCCATCACGCTGTTGAGGGCCCAAGTGAGCTTCTCTTCCTCTTCAGCGACGCCCACCTGTTGGCCAGGAAATTGCAGAATACCGCCTGAGGAGTCAATCCTCCCTCCACACTGTCGACTGTTGGAGTCGGCAGATCTCCTGACACTACTAAAGTGTTGAAGGAGTTTGTAGTTCGGTGTGGGCGCGCGGAGACTCAAGAAGGTGAATCACGATTGGACACGAGAGACACAGTGGTTTACGTGGTTCGGGCCGCCTGAGCGTAATACCCTACTCCACGGGTGTGTGGTGTTGTATTAGTTTATGTATGAAAGCTCACGTCAATGCGTGTGTGCCTGAGAGCGTTCGAGAGCCTTCTCCCTTCGTGTATCGTCGGTCTGTCCTTTTATAGTACAAGGACAAACTGTTACAAGTTAGCCTGGCCCGACATGTGGCCCCGGCAGTTACTAGTATTGATACACGATTAATTGTTGTTAATAACCCTGTAACGGGCTCCGATAGTGCCGTTACAGGTGTTAAGATTGTCCGATTAAGTGTCATTAACATGGAATTAATGACAATTAATCGGGTCTTGAAGTCCGCGGCTATCCTTTGAAGATCCGGAGTCGTTACAATGTCTTCCGGAGGTTTGAGGCGGCCAGCTCCGACGTTTGGACACGTGGCAGCTCCGGAGCTTGCTTGTGGGAAGCGGGAAGCTCCGGGGTGGCCTGGCACGTGTCAGGTCCGGAGCTTCTCTCGGTCAGGGGTTAAGTCCGGAGGTGCCGTTTCGGTACCTAGCCCGGAGCTTCACCCTTGTGGGTAGTAGCTCCGGTCTGGCAGTACACGTGGCAACCTAGGGGTTAACCATGTTGGAGAAGCAGGTCCGGTTATGTCTGACAAGTGGGCCTCCGAGAGTCTTCAATTTGAGTAGACGTCCTTCCCTTGAGATCTTTGTAACCTCAGGGGGTGTATGGTTTTTAGGGTACCGACAGTGGCCCCCTGGACCTACCTCCGGGGAAAGTCACCGGGGTGAAGTCATTCCGTCGGAGGTGTGTCCATACTCGGGACTCTTGAACTGGGTCTTCAAGGGTCTTCAGAGGTGCCGTTGGCGGGGCTTTACGGTTAAATCCCGACGCGTGGCGCACCTCAGGCGGCAGATAAGATCTTTGACGTGCGGATCTCTCGCAATTGAAGGTCGCCGGTTCCCGATACGAAAACCGTATCGGTTCCGCGCGCCTTGTCAGGTCGCCGCCTTTGGGTTTCCCGCCTCGTGATGACAACTGTTCGCCTGGGTAAGAGCCTCGACTTGATCGTCAGGGTGGTCCCGGGCCCTCTTGTCATCGGCAGGGTTGAATTCTTGAGTAGTATCCTTGACTCCCCTGCAGTTTCCATCCAAGCGTTGCGAGGGCTTACTTAAGAAGTAAAGCGCACCGTCGGGAGTTCTTTACGCTTCCCATCTGTTTTTGCGCTCAAACTCCCAACTCGTACTTTGCTCCTCTTCTCTTGCCTAGCTGTGCTGCGATGGAGTTGGGTCTGCGTGAGAGTCGCTTGAAGACTGACAGCGATCTGAAGAAGGTTCGGGCCCTCATGGGGTGGTCTTCGGACTTCTTCAACCGTTCGGTCCGCGCCGGCGGAGAGCTCCCCTTTGAAAAGGAGCACGCTGGCGAGATGGTGTACTTTTCCTCGTACGCCATGGTGGGGCTGATCCCACCGTTTTCTTCTTTCTTCTTGATGCTGCTGGACTTCTATGGTCTGCAGCTGTACCACCTTGGCCCTCACTCCATTCTCCTTGTGTCCATCTTTGTCCACTTCTGCGAGATGTGGGTGGGCATCCCTCCCTGCATCGAGCTCTTCCGAACCTTCTTCACCGTCCACACCACCGGCCGAAGCAATGAGTATCTTGGCTTCTACTACTTCGTGAAGCGCAAGAAGTGCCCATTCAAGTACCTCCGGTCATTCCCTTCCGGGAAGTGGGATGACTGGAAGAAAGATTGGATAGTCGTCCGGGTGGAGGAGCATGAGCGGTTGGAGTTGCCAGACGGTCTGCCCGGCATTGACACGTCGGTATGGAGCGAAGTTCCGGTGCTGGCGGAAGCTTTCGACCCTGTCCTGACCAGGATCCGCCAATGTGTGGAGGGAGGATTGACTCCCCAGGCGGTGTTCTGCAACTTCCTGTCCAACAGGTGGGCGCCGCTGAAGAGGAGGGAGAAGCTCGCCTGGGCCCTCAACAGCGTGATGGACGAGGACCGGGTTGAGACCGGGTTGAAGTCCAGCATGGTGGGGAAGACCTTGGAGTTTCACCTCAAGAAATTCCAGCACGGCATCGACGTTGACGGAGATTACTTGACTCCGCCGCCGGCCTTCCTCCCTCTGAACGTGGAAGTTGAGTTCAGCAGGGAGCTCCGGCAGAAGATGCCCGCGCTTGACGACCTTGGTATCGTCGAGAGAAGATCAACCACTCGGTTGGCGATCCCCGGGTTGTCCGAAGACGGCTTCGCCCCTGTCCCACAGCCAAGAGCTGAGGTCATCGGCAAGGGCAAGGAGCTGGCGGAGGAGCCGAAGAGCCGGAAGAGGAAGCTGCGACATGCTGACGGAAGGTCCATCGGGCCTGCCACTTCCCCCCCGGTTCCCCCTCCTCAGGAAGGAAGATCCTCCGCCGCCGTGGCGACTGTCCCCGTGGTGGGGTCCTTCCGGAACGTTACTGTTCCGGCGGTGGGATCCTCCCGGGGTGCGAGTGTCCCCGTGGTGGATCCCTCCTGTGGTGCTAGCTCCAGGCGCGCGACTCCGGCATCTGGAGCGGTGAGGGCCTCCAGGTCCAGGAGTTCCTCCCGATCAAGGAGAGCTCCGACCCGGGAAACGCCCGCGGCTGTGGCAAGTCCTGGGAGTCCTCCCGGAGCTCCTACGCCGACCGTGGCCAGCCCGGATCGTCCGGGAAAGAGGTTCCGCGCAAGCTGGTGCGGGAGCCTCCCAAGGTAATTTTCCTTTTTTACCTCGATTAACTTTTTAATTGTAGCATCTGTTTGCTCAATTTCTTCGTTCTTCATCTGCAGCGTTCCCAAGAAGGGGAGTGAAGCTCCACCCTCAGCCACAGTGTCTGAGGCTGCGAGGGCTTCTGCTCCAGTCCCGGTGCCGCCCCAAGCGGAGGCTGCGACAGCTCCGGCGCCGGCTGTCGTGGTCATGGACCTCGACTCGTCTCCAGAAGTTCTCGTGGTAGCGCCGGACCACGGGAATGAAGATGCGCCAGCGGCACCCGTCCCGGAAGTGGAAGCTCCGGGTCCTGGTGCTGCAGTAGTAGAAGCTCCGGCTGTTGAGTCGGAGGAAGTAGCAGTCCCGGCTTCGGAGCCGGAAAGTGCTGAAGCCCCGGCGATTGAGCCAGAGGTGGCTGAAGCCCCGGCATGCAAGCCGGAAGTTGAAGTAGTTCCGGCAGTTGAGCCGGTTACTTCCGAAGCTCCGGCCGCAGAGCCGGTGATTGTTGGAGCGCCGGTCACAGAGCCGGCGGTTAAAGAGGCGAGGGAGCTTGAGCCTCCCTCAGAAGAGGTGTCCCGGCCGGAGCCAGTAGCGGCTCCTGCTCCGGAGGCGACGACGTCGATGGTACCTGTGGCAGAGCCAGAGTGCCTGAACGAAGTCGCCGGCCCCCCGCCTGAGGGGGCGAATGAAGACTTGGTGACGGGACCTCCTTCGATGGCGACTGAGGCCGTCCCGGAGGAAGGCCCTAGCGCTTTGGAAGCTCGGGGTTCCACTCTCGTAGAGTGGGACCCAATTTTTGTATGTGAAGACCCACTGGAACCAGCGGAAGAGATCCCAGCAGGTCCGGAGCCCATCTCGCTGTCGATGTCCATCGACAACGCCTGCTCCAGTCTACGTCAGGTCCAACTGGCCTTCTTCCACGACAGCAAGGCTCTTGAAGAGGAGCGCCAAACCCTTAGGCGGTGGCGTAATCGGCTCCACTTCGAGACTAAGCTGGCGCAGTCGAGGCTTGCGGATGACAAGGAGTGGATCAAGTGGGAGAAGATCCGCCTGGAGCTCTGGGATAAGCTGCTGGACGAGAGGGAGAGCATGACTCACGCCCTCGATGCTCAATCCCGGGAGTTCCACGACCGAGCTAAGGCTGCTAACGTCGCGGCCAATGCTCGGTTTGATCAGCTCGAGGCCATCAGCACCGCACTCATCAAGCGCCGAGAGGCACTTGAAGGGAGGGAAAGACGGCTCGAGGACGAGGAGCAAAAACTCCTAGAGCTACGGGATGACGTCTTGCGACGGGAAGAAGAGCTCGCCGAGAAAACAGCTCTGGCGGACAAGGGCCTCGAGGAGCGCACTAAGAAATTGGAAGAGCGCTGCCTCGAGGAAGAGGAGAAGACCTGGGTGCGGGGGCAGGAACTCTACGAATACGAGTGTGCCCTTGTCGCCCGGGAGAAGAAAGTGGAGGCTAGGGAGAAGGACCTGGTTGATCGCCGGAACAAGATCCACCGCCGGGAGGAGGAGCTCGGAAGACTTGAGAAGCGGGTTGCTGCGAAGATCCAGCAAAACGCCAAAGAAGTTGAGCGCCTCGCCCGCGAGAATTCGGAGCTGACGGCGGCCCGGAGATCCCTGGAAGAGATGAAGAACTTGAGGAAGGCGGACTCCCTGCAGATTTGGGAGTTCCTGGGCAAGGCCGACGACGCGCTGACGCCGATGGGTTTCAGCCCCGTGCACCCGGATGATCCGGAACCGGAGCCGGACCTTGCGTTGCAAGCGTTGAGCGCCGCAGGCAGCAAGCTCTCCAAGGTGGGCGACGTCATCGCGGACCAGCTGGAGGTCGAGGGGCAATCCCTGGCTAGGAACGTCACAGAATATGTGTTGACGTGCTACACCAGCCGGAACCTTCGATTTCCTCTGGACCCGGTGTTTGAAGGCCCCGTCGAAGGAGAAGGCGAAGCTACCCGAGCCTGCATGTCGGAGGTCGCCCAGAAGGTCGCCGAGTTCTTCCATAGGGTCTAGGACCGTCTCTTTTAGCCTTTACTTGTATCTTCTCTTCTTCCTCAATTTTGTAATCCCTTGTCTCCAGATGTAATCTCCGGTCTTCAGATGAAATGAAATCCCCAATTTTTTGCGAATTTCATTTTTTTTTTGTCTTCAACATCTTTATCTTCACTTGGCCCCCTGGTAGATGTGCACAATTTGATTGTGGACATGTACCGAAAGGATGTTGAGTTTTGTTGAAGACGAATTTGCTTCGAACTTGTGGAATTTAGGTCCGAAGTTTTTGATAGTGAAGGTCCCCTGAAGTTGTCGGAGCTTAGAAGCTCCGGCACTGTCCATCGCTGGAGCTTAGTAGCTTCGGCAATAGCCTCTACCAACACGTTGAGCGTCGGTAGTTAATACTCCAAGGTGTCGGAGCTTAGCAGCTCCGGCAATGACCTTTGCCACACTTGGTTTGCTGGCAACAGACTCCAGTGACGGGGTCTTCTCACCATCTTTTAGTCAACGCCGACGGTTGACGCCCTGGTGGGAGTCGGAGCTTGGTTAGCTCCGGTTTTTCTCCATCAACGTAGGGTTCATTTTTCCTGCACACTTAAGCCAAGAAAAATAGTAAAATTCGTTCCTTGTCTATAACTTCGTCGGGCCTTACGGTTCTCAAGAAAATTTTAAGTTGAACACGATTTTTAATACGACTAGATGAATTGTCTTTTCTTTTAGATCCAATTGTCCATGGACCCACCTTACTTTGGCCTGCCGGGATGTAGGTAGAGTGGCGTACTTAGGGTGCTTGACCAGGCTAAGTCGATAGCGCACTCCGGCCCTAGAATGGCTTGGCGTCTTTCAGGCGAGTTGGCCACAGACGATATTTAAATCCAAAAAATCTGACAATTCAACTCGAATCGTATGTAAACCGGTCAAACTAGAACTTCTTAAGAATTGCACGTTTCTGTTATAGACAAGAAAGAGAAAAATAAAAATGTCGAGCCTATGCAAAAATGAATGCACGTGGAGTCTTTTTCACATGAAGATGTCTTTCATTATAGGTCCGAGGTACAGGGGAAACAAGTACACTCTTAGGGTACGGAACCAGGCTAAGTGTGTTTGGTTTCTCGTTTGACCCAGGGTAGTTAGCCACACTTTTAGTCCGGAGACTGTGTCAAGTGTTGCATGAGCTTTTCAAACCTTTCGGGAAAGGTCCGGCTGCTCTCCCGGAGGAACTACCCGACTCTGTACAATGACTCTATAACATACATTTCAAGTTACTTAAGACTCACCTCCGTGGAATTAAGTGTAGAACTTACGGAGGTGCTCGATGTTCCAAGGATTTGGGAGAGGTGTCCCATCCTCGGTAGCCAAGCGAACGCTTCCGGGACGGGATACTTTGATCACTCGAAAGGGCCCTTCCCAGCCGTGGGAGAGTTTGTTTTGCCCTTCTCTGGATAGTATTCTCCGTAGCACCAGATCGCCTTCCTCGAGCTGTCGGTTGTGTACATGCCGCTGGTGATAGCGCCGTAGAGCTTGGCGGTATCGGGCATTCCGAACAGCTGCTTGGCACCTTCCCTCCTTGAGGAGGTCTAGGTCTTCGCGCCGGAGCTGGTCCTGCGCGGCTTCGTCGAAGGTCCGGACTCGGAGGGAACCCAAGGTGATTTCCGGAGGAAGGATCGCTTCAGCTCCGTACACCAGAAAGAAGGGTGTTTCTCCGGTTGCCCGACTTGGAGAAGTCCTGTTGGCCCATAGAGTGGGTGGAAGCTCTTCGATCCAATTGGCTCCGTGCTTTTTCAAGCGCTCATAAGTGCGTGTTTTGAGTCCTTTAAGGATCTCTGCATTTGCTCTCTCGGCTTGTCCATTGCTGGCAGGATGAGCTACGGAAGCGTAGCAAACTTGTATGCCGAGGTCTTCGCAATATCCTTGAAATGCGGAGCTTGTGAATTGAGTCCCATTATCAGTGATGATCTTATTTGGGACTCCGAATCTGCTCACGATGGATTGTAGAAAATTGATTGCAGATTGTTTGTTGATCGTCACAACGGGAGTTGCTTCCGGCCACTTGGTGAACTTGTCGATGGCGACGTACAGGAACTTGTAACCTCCGACGGCTCTAGGGAAGGGTCCCAAGATGTCCATCCCCCACACAGCGAAAGGCCATGTGGGAGGTATCATTTGTAAGGACTGAGCAGGTGTATGAATTTGCTTTGCATGAAATTGGCATGCTTTGCATTTCTTCACCAGCTCAGTGGCATCCTGGAGCGCTGTACGCCAGTAGAAGCCGTGCCGAAAGGCTTTTCCGACCAGCGTGCGGGAAGATGCGTGGTTCCCACACTCGCCTCCATGGATTTCTGCAAGGAGCTCGCAGCCTTCTTCCCTTGTGATGCACCGCATTAGGATGCCGTTGGCACCGCGCTGGTAGAGATCCCCTTCTACCAACGTGTATCTTTTAGCCAATCTGACTACCCGATCAGCGGATACATCATCGTCAGGAAGGATGTTGTCTTTCAAGTAGCTCCGGATCTCCGAGATCCATGCATCGGAACTGACTTGAGCATTTGAGTCTTGCGTGCTGGGTTGCTCGGAGCTTCCGGCAGCACCTACGACCCTTGATGGCTGCCATGGTAACAGGGCCATCGGGACCGTCAGCTTCGGGATGCTGATCTCGCCCCCTTCGTTCAGTTCGGCAGGCTGAACTGTGGGTTTTGACAACCTCCGGACAAAGGTTCCATCAGGAGCCGGAGCTCCAGTTGACGCCTTGGTCGAGAGTTCGTCAGCTTCAGCGTTGTGAGCACGCTGAACATGGTGAAGGTCTAGGACTTCGAAGTCCTTCTGAAGCCTCTGGACTTCAAGGAGGTAAGCAGCCAGCTGGAGATTATTGCAGGAGCATTCACCCTTCACTTGCTTGATGACGAGTTGTGAATCTCCTTTGACCAGCAATTGCTTGACACCGTATGATAGTGCCACCTTTAATCCATAGATGAGTGCTTCATACTCCGCCATGTTGTTGGTTGCCTTGAATTCAAGGTGTACCATGTATTTCACCTTCTCCCCAGTTGGTGCGAGGAGAAGGATTCCAGCTCCGGCTCCCTGCTTCTGCATGGAACCGTCGAAGTAAAGGGTCCAGTGAGGCTTAGTGAAGGTTGGAACTTGAGGTTCCGTCTTCTGCTCGCTGGGGCCCCCAGGGTTTAATGGAGAGGGAGTCCATTCTGCCACGAAATCTGCCAACGCTTGACTCTTGATTGCTTGTCTCGAAATGAATTCAAGATCGAATTCAGCCAATTCCGCTGCCCACTTTGCAATATTCCCAGTTGAATTGGGATTATGCAGGATCGCTCGAAGTGGATATGAGGTCACCACCGAGACTTTGTGAGCTTGGAAATAGTGTCGAAGCTTCCTTGAGGCAATAAGAACTGCATAAAGCAGTTTATGCACCTCTAGGTATCGAGTCTTGGCATCATGTAACACTTCACTGATGAAGTATACCGGGCGTTGAATGGTTCGGACCCTCCCGGAGGGGTCCGGAGCTTCCTCTTCATTGATCCGGACCCTCTCGGAGGGGTCCAGACTCTCTTCGGGGACCTCCGGGTTCTGGGTGGAGGAACCCGGAGCTTCTTCAGAAATGACCTGTACCCTCTTAGAGGGGTCCGGGTCCTCTGAAGTGGCTTCTTGTGGGTTTGAGTCTGGGAGCTGGGACCCAGACCCGCTTTCAAGAACCTCCGGACCCTCCCGAAGGGGTCTGGATTCCTGAGTATTGGGTAGTTCTGGTCTCTCCGCAACCAGAACCATACTGACGACTTCGTCAGTAGCTGAAATGTAAAGCAACAAAGGCTCACCAGGGTTCGGAGCTACCAGGACTGGTAGGGTGGTGAGGAATTGTTTCAGCTCCTGGAATGCCTTCTCTGCTTCTTCAGACCATTGGAATGGTTCGGACTTCCTCAGTAACTTGAAGAAGGGAAGTGCTCTTTCCGCCAGTCTTGAAATGAACCGGCTGAGGGCTGCTAGACATCCAGTTAATTTTTGGACGTCTTTGATGCGGGTTGGTGGCCGCATGTCTTCAATGGCTTTTATCCTCGCCGGATTAGCCTCTATGCCCCGGTGACTTACCAGGAAACCAAGAAGCTTTCCGGAACTAACCCCGAAGACGCACTTGTGTGGGTTTAGCTTTGTGCGGGTGGCCCGCAGCTTGTCGAAGACAGCCTGCAAGGTGTCCAAGAGGGACTCCTTGTTCTTGACTTTGACCACGATGTCATCGACGTACACTTCCACTATGTCTCTGATGAGTCCTTCGAAAGTTTTGTACATAGCTCGTACAAAAGTTGAAGCTGCATTCTTGAGACCAAACGGCATGGCTGTGTAACAATACAATCCATCCACTGTGATGAATGAAGTATGCTCTTCATCCTCCCTAGACATCCTGATTTGATGATATCCAGAATATGCGTCTAGAAAACACAGTAACTCGCACCCGGAGGTGGAATCCACTATCTGATCTATTCTAGGTAGTGGGAATGGATCTTTTGGACATGCCTTATTCAGTGTGGTGTAGTCGATGCACATCCGAAGTTTCCCGCCGGCCTTGGGCACAACGACTGGGTTCGCCAGCCATTTTGGATGGAAGACTTCTCGGATAAATCCGGCTTCGAGCAACTTCTTCACTTCTTGTCGGATGAAGTTCTGTCGCTCTACAGATTGTTTCCGAGGTTTCTGATGCACAGGCCGAGCATCGGGGTAAATCTTCATATTGTGCTCAATCACTTCCCTGGGGATCCCAGGCATTTGTGACGGTTGCCAAGCAAATACGTCAACGTTAGCCCGGAGGAAAGTGATGAGCGCGAGTTCCTTTTTGTCATTCAACCCACCCGATATGCGGGTGGTTTGAGTGATATCGGAACCAATTTGGACAACTTTGACGGGGATGTCGGTGTCGCCGCTTGGCTGCACACGGGGAGCAGAGGTTGAGCCTCGTTGCCGAATGCTCGGAGGTTTTGGAGCTTGCCCCTGTCTGGAGTCCTCCTCTTGCGCAGTGGTGAGTGCATGGAGCTCCTCCAGAGCAGTTACTCCGGCGGTGCGATCTCCGCGAATCCGGAGAACGCCTGCTGGTGTTGGCATCTTCAACACCAAGTATCCATAATGAGCAGCTGCCATAAATTTGTATAGGGCAGGTCTACCCAAGATGGCGTTGAATGGTAAGTTGATCTGAGCGACGTCGAAGACCAACTTCTCGGTGCGGTACTTCTCCCGTGTCCCGAAGGTAACGGGGAGAATTATAGCTCCGAGTGGGGTAATGGCCCCCGGACCTACTCCGGAGAATGGTCGAGAGGGCTGAAGATCCGAAGGTCGAAGCTGAAGTCTGGTAAAAGCTTCAAAGCTTATAAGGTTCAGCCCCGAACCTCCATCCACCATAACATGATGGAGCTGGATGTTGTTGATGGTGGGAGATACCATCAAGGGTAATTGGCCAGCTCCGATCATGCTTCGAGGACAGTCCGAAGCATCAAAAGTGATGGGTGTGTCCATCCACTTTCGATGTGGCTCCGGTCTAGCTGTAGGAGCTACAGCAGCCATATCCCGCCGCATAGTCTTGATGACACGACGAGAAGTGATGTCCCATGATCCACCAAAGATGGTGTTCATGGTTTTCCGACGCTCGTTGTCGGAGACATCGGAGTCATCGTCGACGGAGGTGTAGACGGCTTTCAGGACCTTTTTGGGGTCCTGAAACCCTAACTCCTCTTCAGCCGGAGCTTCGTCAACCTTCTGTTTTCCCTCCCTCTGTCGGAAAGGAGACCCTTCCCGGCGCTTGTTGTAGCGCTCGGTAAGGTTTTGGACCTCCCGGCAGTCTTCCAGCCAGTGGCTGCCCGTTTTGTGAATGGGGCACCACATTTTGGATTTGCCGCCGTCTTCCGAAGACGGTTGAGGTCGCTTCTCGGGGCGTGGCCCCCGGCCACCAGGAGTTGCAGTGGCTGCAACGTTGGATGTGCCGGCCGACGGTTTCTTCTTGCCGTTGGTCTTCTTTTTCTTCTTGCCACTCCCGGAGGTAGCGGCTTCTTCTTTGGAGGATTTTTTGTGATCCTCCAAGGCTGGTTTGGAGTGCATTTCACGGCCCTCCGCAGCTCTGGCACATTTGTCTGCCAAGCTTAAGAGCTCCGTGACGCTGGTGATCTCTTTGATCGCCAGCTTCTCCAACATCTTCTTGTCTCGTACACCCTGTTTGAATGCCACAATGACAGAAACGCTTGAGATAGAAGGGATTGTGTTGCGTACCTGAGAGAACCTCTGGATGAATGACCGCAAAGATTCTCCCCCTTTTTGCACGACCACAAAAAGGTCTAGTTCAGTGCCCGGTCGGGTGTATGAACTCCCGAAGTTGGCAGTGAACTGACGGCATAGCTCCTCCCAACTGTCGATAGAGTTCGGTGGAAGGCTCATAAACCAGGACCTGGCGGTCCCAGTTAAGGCCACTGGAAAGTAGTTGGCCATTACGGCCTCGTTTCCTCCAGCTGCTAAGATTGCAGTGGAGTATATCTGCTGAAATTCTACGGGGTTGACAGTCCCGTCGAATTTTTCCGGCAAGTGTGGCCATCTAACCATGCGCAGGTGCATGGCTAGGGCGGAACAGCCTCCTCCTACTCCTTCCAGAGTAGAAAGGTCTTGAGCATCCCGTCTTCTCGAGCTCGCTCGATATGGACACGGCCATCCTGTTGGCGGTATCGGCGATCAAGCTCCGCCCGGAGGTCATGTGTCGAAAGCCGAGATACCGTATGGGTGCGTCGTGCCCCAGAGGGCAACGACGTCACTTGCTGTGACGCAGCTCGTCTTCGGTTGTTGGAGACATGCGGACCAAGTCTTCCAGACAACGTCCGTCGCTGCGACGGGGCTCGCCCTGAAGGAGGAGGACCCTGGTTGTTGAGGCGTTCGGCCGCTGCTGCGACCAAATGCTCAACATCAGCCCTCCATTGCTCCATGGCATCTCGAGATGCATCCGGAGGTGGTGGTCGCTGGAGAAGAGCACGCGCTGCATGGAGCGCGTGTTCTGGGTTGTCATGACTTGCCGGCGCAGTATGTGACGCCGGCGCACCATCATGTTGCCCGGTACGTCTTGCCGGAGAAGATGGTGGTGGTGGGAGTGTGACTCCTGCTGGTGCTGAGGCTCCTGCTGGTGGCTGCATGTTGGAGGGATTGCCCCCGACAGCCTGAGCAGCAGGTTGCCCGTTGGATGATCCAGCCGCAGAATTCACCATTCTTGAAAATCTCAAGCGCCCCTACCTGGCGCGCCAACTGTCGACTATTGGAGTCGGCAGATCTCCTGACACTACTAAAGTGTTGAAGGAGTTTGTAGTTCGGTGTGGGCGTGCGGAGACTCAAGAAGGTGAATCACGATTGGACACGAGAGACACAGTGGTTTACGTGGTTCGGGCCGCCTGAGCGTAATACCCTACTCCACGGGTGTGTGGTGTTGTATTAGTTTATGTATGAAAGCTCACGTCAATGCGTGTGTGCCTGAGAGCGTTCGAGAGCCCTCTCCCTTCGTGTATGGTCGGTCTGTCCTTTTATAGTACAAGAACAAACCGTTACAAGTTAGCCTGGCCCGACATGTGGCCCCGGCGGTTACTAGTATTGATACACGATTAATTGTTGTTAATAACCCTGTAACAGGCTCCGACAGTGCCGTTACAGGTGTTAAGATTGTCCGATTAAGTGTCATTAACATGGAATTAATGACAATTAATCGGGTCTTGAAGTCCGCGGCTATCCTTTGAAGATCCGGAGTCGTTACAATGTCTTCCGGAGGTTTGAGGCGGCCAGCTCCGACGTTTGGACACGTGGCAACTCCGGAGCTTGCTTGTGGGAAGCGGGAAGCTCTGGGTTGGCCTGGCACGTGTCAGGTCCGGAGCTTCTCTCGGTCAGGGGTTAAGTCCGGAGGTGCCGTTTCGGTACCTAGCCCGGAGCTTCACCCTTGTGGGTAGTAGCTCCGGTCTGGCAGTACACGTGGCAACCTAGGGGTTAACCATGTTGGAGAAGCAGGTCCGGTTATGTCTGACAAGTGGGCCTCCGAGGGTCTTCAATTTGAGTAGACGTCCTTCCCTTGAGATCTTTGTAACCTCAGGGGGTGTATGGTTTTTAGGGTACCGACACACGCATTGGCGGATCCTGGTCAAGGCGGGGTTGAAAGCTTCCGCCAGCACCAGAGCCTCACTCCAGATTGTCGTGTCGATGCCGGGCAGACCGTCGGGCAGCTCCAACCTCTCATGCTCCTCCACCCTGACGACTATCCAATCTTTCTTCTAGTCATCCCACTTCCCGGAAGGGAACGACCGGAGGTACTTGAATGGGCACTTCTTGCGCTTCACAAAGTAGTAGAAGCCAAGGTACTCATTGCTCCGGCCGGTGGTGTGGACAGTGAAGAAGGTCCGGAAAAGTTCGATGCAGGGGGGGATGCCCACCCACATCTCACAGAAGTGGATGAAGATAGACACAAGGAGAATGGAGTGAGGGCCAAGGTGGTATAGCTGCAGACCATAGAAGTCTAGTAGCATCAAGAAGAAGGAAAAAAAGAGGTGGGATCAACCCCACCATGGCGTACGAAGAAAAGTACACCATTTCGCCGGCGCGCTCCTTCTCGAAGGGGAGCTCTCCGCCGGCACGGACTAAGCGGTTGAAGAAGTCCGAGGACCACCCCATGAGGGCCCGGACCTTCTTCAAATCGCTGTCGGTATTCAAGCGACTCTCGCGTAGACCCAACTCCATCGCAACACAGCTAGGCAAGAGAAGAGGAGCGAAGCATGAGTTGGGAGTTTGAGCGCAAGATCAGATGAGAGGCGTAAAGAACTCCCGACAGTGCGCGCTTTCCTTCTTAAGTATGCCCTCGCAACGCTTGGATGGAAACCGCATGGAAGTCGAAGATACCATTCAAGAATTCAACCCAGCCGATGACAAGAGGGCTCGGGACCACCCCGACGATCAAGTCGAGGCTCTTACCCAGGCGAACGGTTGTCATCACGCGGCGGGAAACCCAAAGGCGGTGGTCTAACAGGGCGCGCGGAACCGATACGGTTTTCGTATCGGGAACCGGCGACCTTCAATTGCGTGAGATCCGCACGTCAAAGATCTCATCTACCGCCTGAGGTGTGCCACGCGGCGGGATCTAACTGTAAATCCCTACCAACAGCACCTTCGAAGACCCTTGAAGACTCAGTTCAAGAGTCGCGAGGATGGACCCACCTCCGACGGAATGACTTCACCCCGGTGATCTTCCTCGGATGTAGGTCCAGGGGGCCACTGTCGGTACCCTAGAAACCGTACACCCCTTGAGGTTACAAAGATTTCGAAGGAAAGCCATCTACTTGGTTTGAAGACCCTCGGAGGCCCACTTGTCAGACATGACCGGACCCGCTTCTCCAACATGGTTAATCCCTGGGTCGCCACGTGTACAACCAAACCGGAGCTACCGCCCACAAGGGGGAAGCTCTGGGCCACGTACCGAAACAGAACCTCCGGACTTAACCCCAGACCGAGAGAAGCTCCGGACCTGACACGTGTCTGGTAGCCCCGGAGCTACCTGCTTCCCACAGCAAGCTCCGGAGTTGCCACGTGTCCAATCGTCGGACCTGCCAGCCTCTAACCTCCGGAAGGCCTTGTAACAGCTCCGGATCTTCAAAGGAGAGCCAAGGACTTCAAGACCCAATTAAGTGTCATTAATGCCATATTAATGACACTTAAACGGACGATCTTAAACCCAGTAACGGCGCTGTCGGAGCCCGTTACAAGATCATTAAGAGCAATTAAGCGTGTGTTAATACTAGTAACTGCCGGGGCCACATGTCGGGCCAGGCTAACTTGTAACGGCCTGTCCTTGTACTATAAAAGGACAGGCCGACGATACACACGGGGAGGTTCACGCACGGGCGATCATACGCACCCCATGCACTCGTGACAAAGCTCATACTGCTAATATAACACCAACACACCCGTGGAGTAGGGTATTACGCTCAGGCGGCCCGAACCACGTAAACTCTTGTGTCTCCTGTGTCAGACTCCTATTCACCTTCTTGAATCTCCGCGCGCCCACACCAAACTTCAAACTCCCCAATCACTTTAGCAGTGTAGGGAGATCTGCCGATTCCAAACCACCGACAACATCCAACTCATCCACATACCAGGCTTGCTTAGATCACCCATTACCATATCATATTTAACCAGTTCATGTCAACCACAATCTCATTAATACATAATTAAATTGAATGGTATAGTTGTTTTCCCATCCCAGTTGATTAAGCGAAGCAAAAAGGTAAAAAGCCCTTCCCGACTCTCTACCATAATTTCCAGGTGACAAGGGTGGTTAGGCAAGTCTAGTAAACTTCCTATCATAGGATTCCCATCAAATTGACACAAGCATGCAGTTTTGCAAACAAAACTTTTATTTCAAAAACAAGATCAATATGCTTCAAGGACATTTGCCTTGCTCTTGGGATTGGTTCGGGTCAACTTCTTCAAACTCTTGGTGCTAGAGATCCTCTGCGGCACTCTCTAGCGCAAATCCGTCTAATCCGCACAATAAACATACAAGACAAGAAACACAATCAAAGAGTGCACAAATATTACTCAATATGACATGACATGCATAATTAATGCAAATGCAAGGTGGAACTTGTTAATAGATTGCTTTTAATGATAACTAACTAGTTCTAATAGATTTTAACAAGTTTATACAGGTTTGGATGTGATTAGATCTAATTTTAGAATTAATTCAACATAATTTAGTCAGCAAAATTGGACTAGTCTGTCGAAGGCCGGACTAGTCCGCACTTCGTAGAACTAGCGAACTAGGGTCTTCTAGATCGACGTAAATTTGGATATTATGGGTTGAATTCACGTAAGGAAAAGAGAATAGAAGGTATACCAAATGTTTAGAACTCCAATGAATCAAGAAACTTGGAGGTAACACTTGGATCTTGATGATCTAGGGTTGGGGATGAACTTGGAGGTGAATTGGTGATGAAGAACGAAACTTGATGGAGATTTTGATCCTCCTCATTTCCTCCTCTTCTTCTTCTTGCTTGGGATCTCCTCCTCCCTCCTTGGTGGTGGCTCTCCATGAACTAGAGTTTGGGTGGGGTGGAAAAGTGGCAAATAGATGTCAAGCTAAGGGGTGGGGTTGTTTATATAGAGGTTGAGGCTAGGGTTAGATGGATTTTGAGTTTGAGAGGAGTAGAGGCCGGTCTAGGGACCCTCATGGGATCTAAAAGAGTTAGGCACAACGTCCCTAGGCTCACTTAACGTGAAACCCAAGAAACAAGTCGTGAAACAAAAGATCAACTCGGAGTCGCGAAATATCGAACAAGTCCGACAAGGACCGGACTAGTCCGAAGTTAGTCAGAAAGAAATCAGAAGAGTCTGGCCAAAAATCGGACAAGTCCGACTTTAGTCAGAGAGGAAAACGGACAAGTTTGATGGAACACTGGACTAGTCCGGACAAGTTCAGGGACTTAGCAAATTTTCAAGGATTCTTGGAATATCGGTCTAGTCCGCATAAAATCGGACTAGTCCGCAGCAAAAACGGACAAGTCTGATTTTAGTCAGAGAGAAATCGTACTAGTCCTCACTAAAATTGGACTAGTCCGCACTTTTCAGCATTTTAAGTGCGGTTTTGTCCCAAATCAATTTTAAACCTATTCCTCTTTATGTGGGTTAATGTTAAACATGTATATGAATGTATGTAGGGTATGATGCATGAAAATGAGGGTGTTACAATTAGTCACTCGTGCGACTTAAACAAGTGATGAAGTCATGGCCCAAACACTGGTACGAAGTGAGATATTCAGCTTACCATACCATTATTCCCGGCATTTGGTTAGAACGAAAAGTTCTTAGGACAACGAGAACAACGCACGGTCCTTAACTGACCAAGTGGGGCTACATCTTAGTCCCCTTTCAGTCCACAAGTTCATCATCTTTCAGATTTTATCCCATATCCAAGTATATTAAGTCCTAAGCTCGCGAATGGTGGTGACCTTGCTACCAATTCGACTTCTACTGCACTAAGCATGGCTAACCATGACACTTCGCAAATTAAAAACCAACCCAAATCTGACCCATTAAATTGAACAAGGAGTGAGTTTGAACAAGACTCATCGTACCCTACACCTAGTACCCGACAATGCATAAACAATGATACTACATTCATTCATCATTTGTATAAAAATAATAGGTTTAAGATGCATAAATGCTTGCCTTTAATCTCTGGAGATCACTTTGTAGGATCAGTGCCCACACAATCGTTCTCCCAAGCTGCACCAGCATCACTCTCCAACGGTTCGTCTGCTAAACAAATAAATATGCATCATATGAGAATTTGTGTCATGATGTGATGCATAATGCAGCTTGTATAAAACTTTGCAGTATGATAGACCATTAAGTCAAGATAATGCAAAAGGAATTACTAAATTTGGACATTTCTATCTTAGGTTATTAACAAAACATTTCCGGTCTATCCGGATTCAGGCAAATGGGATGCACTCTTACATTATGTGAAGCTCGAATTTTCCAAGGCCTTGCTGGACCAGAGGTTATTTTTAATTGATAATGATTGTAAAAATATTATGTTAGCTTCTGGTCCCACCTTGAATCAAGCTCTAATTATTTAATTATGTTTTCTGCAACTTTTATAATTATAACCAAGATAAATGTGGAATGGGTGCTTATACTGCATGAATAATGTTGAAACTTTGCAAGTGCATTATATATCCCTAAGCAAGATTTTTAGCATAGGTTTCATCATTTTATCATTCATACACCTGGCATGAGAAATTAACAATTTTCAGCCCAATGCAAAAAGATTAAGGTGGCTATCCCATTTAATAGAAGAGCAACTACAGCTAGCACTTCTAATGATTGATGTGAAGCATAAGGAGGCTCTCAGAACAAGTTTTACCATTTAAGCATTTTTATTTCACTCATTGTGATTTTAACCATGAAAATCACTAGAAGTCACATATCTTGCGATTTTTCATATACAATGGCTGCAAAGATGTCTTATAAATTACATATAGTGGCTGAAACATATATGAAAGATCACAATACCACTGGATCTGAAATACTTAGTAAAATGCATAAACAATCTATAAGCAAAATTGTGAGACCTATGTGTGCTGAATACATTGGCTTGTGCTGAATACATTGGCTTTGACAATAAAAGTTTTGAATCCTACCAAAACACATTTTTTAATAAGGTCTGACTCTAGGTCCGAGCTCCAACAAGGTCCGACGATAGGTCCAGCTTGTTTTGGGTAGCCCCGGCAAGGTTCGATGTAAGGTCTGACTTGCTTTGGCCAGGTCCGACTTCTTTGTCTAGGTCCGACTAGCTTTGGTTAGCTCCAGTGCTAGGTCTGACTAGCTTTGGTAAGCTCTGGCGCTAGGTCCTGCTAGCTTTGGTAAGTTCTGACACTAGGTCTTGCTAGCTTTGGTAAGCTAAGGTTCAAGGTCCGATTAGTTTTAGTAGGTTCGGAGCTAGATTGCAATGGTTCTATTTTTTACTTTGCAATGATTCATACTTGTTTTACATTGATGGAAAGTTTGCTTAGTAATCTTTTACTAAGTTTTTGGTGTGTTTTGGTGGTTATGACTGATATCGTTTTTTCTATGGTTTGCAACATGCTTATGTGATGTGCTCATGTAAGGTGTTGTGGTTTCGAAACTAAACGAGAGTCAAGTAGTGGACTTGTGCTTAGAAGTATTGGTTGTTTATTCATGTGCAGGTGCTGCTTGAGTTCAAGACATGGCTGGTGAAGGGATCCATTGAACTAGTCTTAGGGAGAAGATGTGGTTCAACAACCAAGTTCAGGAGGAATTATGGTTGAGTTGATCAGAAGGTCGCGCAGCACGTTTGAATCAAGAACAATGCATATGAAGGTATCATGGACGTCGTTGGAAGATGTTTGCACGTGTGCAAGGAGTGCATAGACGTGGCAACATGGTTCCGAGACGGGATTTGGACATGAAGATTTGGTTGGAAGGATCCAATCGTATCAGATTATGACTCTGGTTGCGGCAGAGTCGGGATTGACTAAAATATGAAAAGTTTTGAGTTGGTTATGATAGGATTTCTGTGGGTCACGAATCTGAGTTGTTTTAGAAATGTGGGATACGTTCCCAAAGTGTTTGGAAGTCTTAAGATTGCTTCTATCTGTGTATAGAAGAGTCTTGAGCAGCTATGGAAGGTTTCGATTCGTGAATTGAGTAGGATTAGAATCATAGTTAGAGTTGAGTTGGCTTTCGGGATAGTTATATAAGCAAGGGAGGCCAGAGCTTGTGGAAGACGAATTTGGGGTTGTTCCTCTTGTGTTATATTGAATAAAGATTGTAGTTAAAAGGAACTTTTGTGCCTTGTTTGTCCGACTTGTTTTCTTCAAGTCTTTCTCATTGAGTTTCTACACAGCACTACCTTTCTTCGGTGGTTTTATCATAACTCGAGTTTTACAGATCCGATTGACGTGATTTTTTTTGTTGTCTTCACAACTTAATTTTCTATCATCTGTGAAAATTTCATGGTCATTGGATTTGTGGTTTTGGGTCTACACAAGTTCCTTTGCAGTATTCCAGAACTGTTTTTCTCGGGTAGGACAGATTGACATTTGTTCAATCTTTCGATCGTAACTTGAGTTTCTCTTGACGGATTTTCGTTATTCTTGTTTTGACATCTTTGTGACATGATTCTCTACAATCTACTAGTTTTTTCACAGTTGAACACATTTAGATTAGTCGTACACACGGTTTCTTTAACATATCAGTTTTCTGCCGAATGATGTTTCGTTGCTTCTACTGAAAAGTTTTAATCTACCATTCATCCCTCCCCCCTGATAGTTTTACACGTGCTCTTCGATCCTACACAAAAGAACTTTCCATGGCAAATCTAAGGTTGAACATGATGTGCAGAATTATTTCCATGTGTAGATCTAGTGCTTAGTGATCCATTAAAGTTTATTTCATATTTTTTCAGAGCAGAAACCAATCTTATATTGATTCTACACCTTGTATGCAGTTTTTAGAACAAAATTGCAAGTTTCAGAGAAAGAGAAGCAGCATCTCTTCCTCAATCTCTAGCTATGAAGCTCACGGAAAAACTGCAATGGAGAGGGTGGTGGGAGAGGGGGGAATAGGAGAATTCAACTAGGAGGAAAAAAGGAGGAAATGACTTGGATAGCAAGGGGAGTGTCTTGAACCATTACCTCACCAGATCAGCAGCATGGATCTTAGGCACAAGGAGCAGATTGGAGCTCAGAGGTGCTGCAATGGCCCCTTGTTGGTGCAGAGAGCAGGGAGGAGTGTTGGTGGGAGAGAAGAGTGCTGGTTTGGAGGAAGTAATAAGAGAGGTGGCCTTTGGATAACCATGTAGCAAGTAAAAAGGTGGAGGAGTTCAGGCAGAGGGCTCCCACGCCCAGCAGCCTGCTGCAGTGACCAGCTAACCCAAAGGATAGAAGAGCATGACAGGTGGGTTCGGTCTCTTTTTCTATTTTTCAGATTTTCAAACAAGAATTCTACACTACTTCTGCTTCTGCTCCATTAATCTATGTTCTGGTTCTCAGAAAATTATGAAACTTTTTTGTGATCAAAGTTCACATTGCGAGGAACAACTTTAGTTATTATAACTTTTTCAGATTTCCCTTAGATGTGAAACTAAAAATATGGAAATGTAGGTCATTTTTGAAATTTGTTGATTTTTTAAGGGCATTAAACCTTTCCAAAAAATAACAGAAAAACATCAAAATTCTCTTTCATGATGCAGAATGCAAAAAAAAATTGTTATACTTTAGTAGAAATAATTTGTGTTCCCTCACGGGCTTGATATGACAAGTATATTACTTACGAACATGAATTTGATTGTAATCGAGCTGCTGATTTCTAAGGTATATTTGAGTCATTAAACCTTAAAACATCGGAAAGACATAAGAGTCTAGGTCGGATCAGGTTGGAAAGAGAAGAGTCGAAGTTGGACAATGTCGGGTCGGGTCAGGATTGGACCACATCGGGATCAGAACGGCTCGGGACTTGGCAGGTCACGTCTTTGGGCAGGTTGCTTTTGTTTCCATTATAACAGGACCTACGCTCCAAGAAAATTGGGGTGTGACAGGTAGTACCTGTATAAGGACAGAGTTTGAGATGGAATATGCTCCTTTTTATGTAATGATCCAAGCCATCGTGTAATATGGAATCTTTTTCATGATTTAGAAATGTTTCCCCTGCATTTACTTTCTGTCTATCGGTCATGCCCGAACTGTGGCCTTCGAACTTTTACCTCTCATAGACCATATGTTGCAAGACACGAAGGAAGTACTTAGACGATGAAAAACACTAAGGGAGCAGATCTTGAGGTCCTGAGTGGGTCCTCGGTCGAATGAACGACAACCCCCGAGTCTGACTTTCGAGATTGGGATTGGGGACTTCATCCGGGCCCAGGCTCGGGACCAAACTCTATTTTTGCAGTAAAAGTTGGAATTTGGTGAAGGGAAATAGACGAGGGAAAACACTTAGATTCCTTGTAGTTGAGTCATGTGTTGTTCCGGGGCAGGAGCTTCGCAAGGGTCGAATGAACCCATCGCTTTGGCCCGAACGAGCTGCACGAGGTCCGCCTTCGTGACCGTTTGTCGTGCTAAAGTTTTCGTTGGTCTTCCAAGCGAGTCGGGGTTAGGGGAGTCGGGGATCGGACTCCGTTCATCGTCGTGTGTCATGACGGTCCCAGGGATGAGGACAGCAAGGCTGGGGCTCGGGCCCTGAAAACCGCGACATCCCCGAAGGCCTCGTGTCGAAGCTCGAGGGTCGGGAGACCTCAGACGCTCATCGCGCCTACTGCGGGAGACTTGGCTTCCCCATCTTGCCACCACGTCGACCCATCGGGATATGGTCGCTCATGGTGCTTCTGTCTAAGTGGTGGTGTGGTGTAGTCCTTCTTGTCGAGGGTCAGTGACTCGCCCATCAATTCGGCGGGCCAACCCTGCGTCCCAGGCGAGACCCGTTGCTGCTTGGGCTTGTGCGGCGTGAGCGTCCTTCTCCGATGAAGGGTGGTGGAGAGACGCCATTGGTGGCGTCCGAGTTATTGTTGTAGGTGGACCTTCGTGGTTAGTGCGAAGGTTGGGCGTGATGGAGCCATCAAGCAGAAAGAAGTGGAATGCACGACAGTGCCCTACCTGGTGCGCCAACTATCGGCGTTTGGAAAACCGACTAGTATCAATGTTGCCATGCGTCCTTCCTTGAGGTGGCCAAACTTCGAGACATAGGGTTTATACTGGTTCAGACAACGGCCCTACGTCCAATTCGATGTTCTTCTCTCTTTGTTCATAGTGGGAAGCTATTTTACAATGGAGCAATGTCCCGGTGCTGTATGAGGCCAACGGTGCCTTTGAAGTGTGTGTCTTTGTGTTCTATCTCGTCTTAGGGCCATCCCCCTTGATGATGGCCTTTCAGGCCTTTTTATAGGGGGGTCAGCTTCGTGTCAGGCCCAACTATAATCTACCCCGGCTCTCCTCATAAATAGAGTGGGGGTTACAATGCATTCTAGACCTCTGGCTTATCTTCTGCATTCCTCGGAGTGGGGTCAGGTCATGATAGTCGCCTCTGTGCTCGCCTTTGTCCTGTCGCTTCCTATCCCCTGTCAGTGTCGGGCGGCAGATCTACTCTGTCACCACGACGGATGGGACGTGACACGGGAGAGGTCAGCAGGGCCTGCGTCCTGATCTCGGGGGTCAGGGGTCTGAGTTGCTTGCTCGCGTGTCGCTGTTCCTTATCCTTTGCTTGTGTTAGACGGTAGGAGCCGTCCTTTTGTTATGCTGGAAGGGACTTGTTATGGGAAGCGTTGGTGAGGTCGGCGTCGCGACACCGTCGCCTTGGCTTATTGACCCGGGTCCTGACCTCGATGACTTGGGTGCGGATTCTCGACCACTCGACCTTGATGGTCGAGACTTGGTTGACTTTATGTGTGTCCTTTGGCAGCCGGGTTACTTAACTCCGTCGCTCGCCTTATCGAATCGTTGGCTTATCAAACTTTAACGCAGAATTTGACCATCCAAAATTTAGCCAACGTTGGCAAGAGAACTAGCTTATACATGGGTCTGTTGGCTTGCCAAATTTTGGCTTGAATCAAAATGCACACTCCCTTCCCGGTCAACAACCAAAATTTAATAAAGCAACCATCTGCATTGGCTCATTGCATATAATTAAAGAATTTGGTGCTAGAGGAGCAAGATTTCACTTCTAATGTAAGGCCAACGAGAAGCAACTCTAGCAAGTCCATATCCGTCTACAATCCTGGAACATCTACATTTTAAATGCTTTATTTAGTGATTGTGTGATTTGACTGTGAATGGCAGATTTGTTATATTATTTGTGAACTATAAATCTGTGATGTTTGAGTATTGCTCCTACACCTGGTAAAGGCTCGGCCCAATAGACACTTACATAACTTATTTGGATTCTTATCAAAAGTTAGGTTAAAAATGAAATAAATTTAACTCAATCCAAATCCGATCCTCTCCACTATCTTAGTTCATTTTTTAGCCATTTACCAGCCCTATTATTCGTGCTCCGTGGGTTTTTTGCTAAAAAAACTGCTGCATCTCGGACCTTTTTTCGTTAAACACTGTTGCCGTAACACGTGTGCCATAACCTGGTAAATCGGATTACCATAACCCGATTTATCAGGTACCCGAGATGTCCGATACAGCTCTTTTCGGGGTCAACGTCAGATGTAGATTCTCAAAAGCCGATATTGAGAGAGCCCGAATAACACGACCTGATTTGTCAGGTAAACCTGAACGCCGTATTAAAAGAGAAGGGGGTAAACACTAGAATGATATACAGTTATACACACGTTTCATTCCATTGGCGCAAAATTATAGAAAACTTCCGTCTTTTCAGACACTGTCGGTCAAATGGCCTCTGCCAGGATTTTTAGGCTCTACTTGACAGATGCAGCTCCATGATCCATTCTAGATTTATCTTTAGTTCTAAATAAGAGGGAAAAAAGAGAGAACCAAATATCCTTAACACATCTATAACTCTAAATCCGTGGATTTTTAGAGCTTGGAGCTAGAGGTTTTACCAAACAGGACGTTAGTCACCACTTTTTCCTCCATGCATAAAGACCAAGGAGCGCCGTGACAATCTTCCAGTGAGGTAATACTGTGGAAATACTTTTGCAGATGGATGATACATACATGGACCACTTTTTACTCCATGCAAAAAGCCCAGAGGCACTGATAAAGGGTTCTGAATAGCAACGTCAATGATTCATACTCCTTGATTCCTTGTAGGCTTGTACACATTTTCAGTTTTGCATCACCATGCTACTGTACCTCTAGAACATCCTGCTTTAAAAAATATGCCGTTATGGCTTTCAGCTTTCCATTGAGGAAGTTCTTCTCAACCTGACAGAGAGATACAACTATTAAAAAGAAAATACAAAACAAAACTGGCAACTAAACTTCAGGGGACAGATACATGTTTTGGAAAGTTGAATGTGCATAAAAACATTGAAATGAGCCTTACCTCAACGGTCCATGGAGGATCGACAGACAAGGCAATGTCTGCCAGTTCGTTCAGGTCAATGTTGCGTGGAAGAAACATCACTATCCTTGGAGCTACCATGGTACCAAGTTTAAAAAGAGAGTACCTGAAAAGTTCAACAATAAGAATTTAATCCATTGAAGCACAACACCAGTAATATCTATGAACACAACCCATGTTTTTGCTGCATCACCTAAGCATTGTGAGGGTGGTGGGTCGACACGGGACGCCACACAGTTTTAGTTACACCACAACACCTAGTAGTCGCCTAGTCACTGTGAGGGGAGTGGGTTGCCACAGGACACCGCGAAAACCATGAGCCCATCTACAAGAAACAAACTTTTTCTTCAAACTAGAAATGAGAAACTAACCCATCACAAGGCTTAAGCATGGCTTTCATGTCATAGATATCCACTTTAGCGTAGTCAGGTCCACCCCAAGGAGGTGACATGAAAGCAGTTTCTCCCTGCAGAAATTACCCAATGCAAGCATAACAAATTAGCTCCAATAAAATGGAAGACAACTTAAGCTTCCGAACCTGCAGTATATGCACAAATAAGGTACAGCCAACGTTTCGACGTCATAAAGAAAACCATGTATAGCTCCATGAGACTACAAAAACTAATGATATTTGCATTCCCACATCCCTACTGTGACATGTGCAGAAAAATGAATGTAACCGTTACATGGATGTGAAAAGATGCAAGCATGGTCAAATACCAAATTCACTCTTAGGCGCCACTGAAGATGTGTAGCTGATGAAATGAAATGTTTGACAAACTTAGAAGACATCAAGAGTTGCAAGAATTAGGACATTACCTTAAGATGAGGAGCTATGCGGGTAAAATCACCAACAACAAAATCTATGTGGTCATTTACTCCATAAACAGATGCATTATGTTGTGCACAATCAATTTTTTGTGGATCAATATCAACTGCAATTACATGTTTGCACCTGAAAAAAAAAAAGAATTGGTATCATTATTGTGGAATGCAACTTTGCATACACTCTTCAAACAAAATGCCCATGATAACATCCATGGGGACATGATATTGCATTTGCATTTACAAGTAGTGGGTGCCTTATTTGAAACCATACAATGATACAAATAAATATCGCATCATGCTAAGTGCACAAGCCATTGCATTCTCATAAGCAAAAGGCACTTCTAAATCTGATGCAAGAGAAGTGCTCCGGCTGGTAAAAGTATAATTCACCACAGTTACATAGACATGACTAACATAACAGTGACATACTTTGTGGCAAACTGGATGGCATTTCCGCCAACTCCTGTGAAACAATCGATCATTACTCCTGCATCAACACGTGATGCATGATGTTTTGCAATCAGCTCTGGTGTGACTGAAAACCACCCTTCTTCATCCATCTTTATACCACTATCAAAAAGCGAGAAAAGTGAGTATCGCTGAGTCCAGTACTTGATGATGTCATTGGAGACGTTGTCTGCCATGTCTTGGCATGAATGATCTGTAGAAAACTTGAAATGGTTATTTATTCACAAAAGTACAGAAAGTGCACAAGAAGAAAAAAAAAGGGCAGCCCGGTGCATGTAGCTGCCGCTTGCGCAGGGTCCGGGGAAGGGTCCGACCCATTTGGGTCTTTTGTACGCAGCCTTTCCTTACATTTCTGTAAGAGGCTGTTTCCAGGACTTGAACCCGTGACCTCATGGTCACAAGGCAGCAGCTTTACCACTGCGCCAAGGCTCCCCTTCAAAGTGCACAAGAAGAAACATGAGAATAAATACTATAGAGCCGCAAAGCGCCAAATCTACCATACTAGTGTTATTGAAGACAAAGCCAGAAAACAAAGGTGAGATAAGTAGAGCAACCATTGTGTGGTTGTACAATCAGAAAACAAAACATGGCCAAAAACTCCAACAACCAGAGGCTGTACTATCATCTTACATGTTTTCAATCTTCTTACTCTCTTTTTGTTTTTGGTGCTAGCAACTTCCTCATCCAACTCTAACACTTCAGTCGTCGAACCTTTCTGTTTCTTTCCATCGGGAGGTGCTTCATGACTGGTAGTTATCATACTGCAACTTTAAACATATATTAACAAGAAATAATGACAATTAACTATGTAAACATTTAGTTCAATCTTATATGCCTTTGATTTATCTGTTCGTCATCAGGAATCTTGTATAAATAATGTAATTCATTGCAATGATCTTGTCCCTGCCCATCCAGATACCTGTCATTATCAGCCTGACCTGAGATGGGGAGAAACAAAACGTATGACATTACTTAAACAATAGTGTGAGTGTGACAAAGCCTTTAGTCGCAAGCAATGAGGTATTAGCTAGAGACAAAATCCAAGAAGTGCTATAACGTAAAAAAACAAAAAGGTTGGCCTATGGGTAAGAATAAGAGGTGGACATAATGACAAAAAAACCTACAAAAAATGGACCCAAGAAGTAAATTCCATTTAGGATATAGATTTATTTTGTACCTACAAGAAGGAAATCGGTGCCAATAACTAATACCACAAAAGACACTTACATGATTATTGTGATTTTGAACTCAAAAAATTGTACAGGCATGAAATAAGTAATTTATTTCAGCATCAATGTAGCGCAGAACTCAATCCCTCATATAGTGGATTTCTCTACCTTACCAAAAAAGTTTCATTTCCCTTCTCACATGAGCTCATGTTACACAGAGTAAAATGTTTTACCATAATACATATAAATATCTGTGATATCAACTGCAACAAAATAAGACTCAAAGTAATATTCAAAGTTTGATCCTTACAGTTTTCTTGCACTGCTATGCTTGCAGACTGAGATCCCAGTTCATCCAGGTCTTTAGTTGTATCTATGCTAGAATATGATTTAAAGTCCTCCAACCCTTCAGGAGGGCACCATGTGGACTCTTGTGTCTGGATGTTGTAAAAATAATATTGACTGTAGAATGGATCCCAGACAACTCTCCAATCGCCATAGTCATAGTAAAAGTTGCTGTCAAAACTTAAGGCGTGCCCTTCAACAGAAAATGGTTCTGCTGAGCTTGGACAAGCCACACGGTCAGTGCCATAATCATTATGGGGCACTGAAAGATCTTCCGTAGATATTTGATCTTCTCTCATCGAAATGTTTTCTTCCTGATAAATCCTGATACAGGAACATCTAGATTCACCATGACCCAGCATTTCCTCAGAACATTGCAACACGATGTCAGAAGCTTGACTTTTTTGAATAGGAGATTCTGGTTTTATTGTGTTGCCAGTGTTATTGGGAAGCTTCCCAAGTTCACGCTTATTTTCAGCAACACAGGCAGTGGATTTTTCAACAGAGCAGATAGTATTACAGCCAGGCTCTTTTTGTTCTTCAACATATAGACTGTTTTCCCTCAGCATCTTGTCAGTATGATCACAACAGGGTTCAGTATGACCCAGAGCAGTCTCAGATGAACAGAATGAGCTACTGTGCTCCAAAACTGTCATTGATAGAACATCACTTTCGCTATCTTCGGTATTGACACATATTCTAACATCATCATTGATTCGAGTGTTTGCTTTTTCAAATGGTGCTTGGATACCTTTTTTCTTTCCCTTGTTAGCTGTCTTCTTTTTCTGTAATGTATAAAGTGTTATGCTACAGATTAACTATGAGGAGAACAGTTCATAGTTTAGCATTACGTGAGCACTGACCATTTTACTTGTGCTGAACAAGACAGGAAGCCCCAAAGAACCCATGAGATTGACCAATTCCAAATCTTCAACAAAAGAATAGCCTAATGATACACAAAACATCATAAAGTATATTGTAAGAAATTGGTACAGTGAATAGGAGATACACATCTACTTATTTTTCATTCCTATATTGTATGGGCACCACGTGACTTATAAAAAGCAGCATGAGCAGATCCTGCAAGAAACTCTTAAGAACTAACAACTGAAAACCTACTCAATTTAGAAAATAAAAAAAAAATCCAACACTAGTTTTCACTTCCTGCAGTAATCCCATGGAGATAATTTGTCAATGTTACCAGCATTGGGAGGGGAGGGGCCATCCGCTATTAGTATTGTTTATAAGAGTAAAATACACTAGCGGCCCTTGAACTTGTCCATGGTGTCATCAAGGTCCATTAACTTGCAAATTGCATAAGCGCATCCTTAAACTTCTCCGGTGGTAGTCCAAATCTCCTTTTGAATGCATAGTCCTACGGTCCTCCCTGTGTGGCATGCCACTTGTGAAGACCACTTACGATGGATCTGAGAACATTTTTGGGGGGAATCACAGGAGCAGGTTGCAATACGAGGTTATAGGGGTCAATGAAGAGCGGTCCGATGAGGTGTGGGGATGTCACCCAGTTGCTCACTGTGGATGGGGCCCATGTTGGATGGCAATGACAAAGAGCGAGTGGTGGCCATTGTGCCTCCTTGGTGGAAGTTCGGTAGAGTGGGAGAAGGTGAGTGGGCAACTGGAAGAGGTCTATGAGGTAGGTGAGCATGGCAGCTCGTCGGACGTGGAGCATTGCTCAGAGCTCCACATGGCATGTCACGTAGGTAGGTTTATGCGTCATAATGGATATTTGGTCCTGGATGACACCGTGTGACAAGTTTCAGAATGTGCTTCTACAATTTGCAAGTTCATGGACTTAAATGATATTACATGACAAGTTTAAGGATGTGCTTCTACAAGTTGCAAGTTCATGGACCTAGATGATACTGCGAGACAAGTTCAAGGATCGCCGGTGCATTTTTAGTCTATTTATAAACATGGTGATCTGAGTACAGGAATCGGTCCAGATTACTTACGGGAGCTGGGCAGATGCTCATTTATTAGGACCTATGTGCCGGTGAATCATTATGTGTCACCGGGATGGACCTTTCACCAAGGTATGAAAAACTACATATATTCTCTATTCCAACTTCTAGTTCCATTTCCAGTCAGCAAGAGAAATAGCCAGCAACCATCAACACTCATGTTTGGCTGATCAACACAGACAACAAATATGAAGACCATCTAGATCACACATCAGTCAACGGTGATCGCCTGATCAACAAAGCGCCAGAGGCTTTTGAAAAGAAGCTTCACATGACCAAGTGAAGAGACAACAGACGTCTCGATTGAAAAGAAGGCTGGGTGTATGGATTCACATCCTGTATACTCTTTTTTTGGGTTGGGTTGGGTTGGGGGGGGGGGGGGGGGGGGGGGGGGGGGGGGGGCTCTAACAGTTCTACTTATAAAATAAAAATGTCACCTTAACATCTTCTGTATCACAATTGTTAGCAAGAAAAAATGTATAAGAAAAACGCACCTTACCTTCATTAGTATCTTCAGATGGTTTATTGTGCATTTTATCTGCAAGAGAGCCCTGCAAAGTTTGGGAATATGGTTCTCAAATTGCCACTGCATCATAAGCTTACAGGAATGTGGAGAACAACAGAAGTAACTTATTTTTTGAAAGGCCGATCAAAGTGTATAAAATCTTTATCCCTTGAATTGCTATAATCAGAACCTAAACAGTGGTTTTTTTATTTATAATTTATCATTCAAGAGCATGCCACCAATAAAATTTGGTACGAACCACTATTTGGGGACAAAGCACAAATCATAAATCACAATGCAAAATTAATTCATTGTGCCAGTTAGACTCTTATGCAAGCTTGAAACTATGTCCTAGGTTTTTTTTTTCTCCATCCAACAGATTAGTAGCTTGAAAACGTTAGCCAGGTACTAGAGGAAGCCTCCCCCGACTGAAATAGTGAAATGGCTCAAAGCAAGTCACACACACCATAGACTATACGGAAACAAAGACCTCACCGCTAAACCAGAATCCGCTTGACGCCAGTGTTTGTGGCCTCCGTTCGCGCCAGCGGCATACGAATCGTCCCTGAAGCGGTCCAGTTATTATGGTACTGAGGATCGCCTCTCAAACCGTATAGGAAAGTGGAGGAGTGGCGCTTACCAGAGATGAACTTCGGTGACCCGGAACAGCCGCCCCAGCTTCCATATCGCTAGGGACTCCTCCGACGCCGCCATCGCCTCCGGGCACTGGCGGACCGAGGCGAGGTAGGGCGATCTCCGGCGTCGAAACCCCCCCCCCCCCTACCCCGCTTCCGTCGAGCTCCCTCAGCCCCTGTCCCCTGGCGGCGCGGGCAGGACTGCTGTTGCTTCCGTTTTCGTTGGCAGGAAGAAGAAAGGGGGGTACCGTCACCTGGGCCGTGGCCTGGTCCAGTTGCACGTCGCAGGGCAAAGGAATGGAGGCCCAATTGGACGGATTTCCCTGTCCGATTTCACACACCTTCTACCTCATATGTCACCTGGGCCGTGGCCTGGTCCAGCTGCACGTCGCAGGGCAAAGGAATGGAGGCCCAATTGGACGGATTTCCCTGTCCGATTTCACACACCTTCTACCTCATATGTCAATAAATCTCACACTGCGAATGTAATTAAATCTCACTTGAATGCAAGGAGAATGAAAATATGCAATAAGGAACACTGTATAAGCCAGATAGATCATAGGGACTTCGCATATCCACCTTTTTGTTGTGGTCTAGCTAAAGGTGTAAGTGGGCTGAAAACCAAACTAAAATCCTGTCCAAACCAAATACTATTTAAATATAACCCAGCCCAAACCAGCCCACTAATTTACATATATAAACCAAACCGGATCATATTAAAAAACAACCCAACCCACACCAGCCCATACCTAAACCTGTTAATGGTTTGGTTAGAACCGGTTTTTAAACTTCAGTTCCTGTTTTGGTTTTAATTTGGATGGTTTTAAATGGGCTGAAATACACAATGGGTTGAATTAGTTTGGCTGTAATACGAAACGATTTGGGTTCAGGTTGGTTTAGACCCTAACAATTCGGTTTTGAACGGTTCCACATTTGGGCTTTGGACCGATTTCACGTAGCGATCTCGACATCAGTCGTCCACCGACTGGTTCGACTCCAATCTCCGCAGTTGTTTGAAGGAAACCTAGCAGTTGACTCCTCCACCCGTTCGCGACCACCGACTCCTCCGCCCGTCCTCCACCGTCGAGGGGTTGGGTTGCCCTGCTACCTGCCGCTGCTCGAACTCGGATTGTGGTTGTTCTCCTTGCTCTGCTACTACGAGTCTACGACGCGTTCCAGTTCGGTAGTCTCTCGCCCTTGCGCTCATCTGTATCCAGGTGTGCCTTCCTCACTCTCAGCCGATTCTTGTGGTCCTCATCACCGATATGCTTGTTGCCTTGACCTACACCTTTATTCCTCATTCGCTTATGTGTGCAGGTCACCGCCGTCTGTACTTTTGTCCGTCTTTCCTTTCCTCTCCTATCCACCCAGCTACATCCTCCTCCACCCTGCAATTCCCTATTCACCGTCGTTGGGCGCCCTCCTCCATGTTGTCGCCGCCTTCAAGAACCTCTCTAAAGTGCCCCCTTGTCTATTTCTAGGGTGCCCACCCAGCCCTGGGCCATGAGGATAACCTCCCAGCCAAGATCCGTGTAATACTAGATGTTCCACTAGCGAACATAGGGATTTTGATTTGTCACTAGATGTTCCACTAGCTGTTGTTAATGTAAAATCAAGTATCATCGTGTTGATTCATGGGTAGAATTTTTTTTCCATTGTCTAATAAAATGTAGATATTCCCTAGCACGACTATGTCTGACTTGAAGAAAAATGAAGTATCGATATATTAAATAAGCTATGTTTTGAGTCTGTTAACGGAAAAAATATGCAGTAGTTTATTCAGGGTAAGACCTGCGTGTTTCCTTATTGAAAAACGTTTGTTTGCATGCATACACTTAAAAAAGAAATTTTTTCGTGTGCCCGAATTATTTTTGTGGGTCCATGAAAATAAAATTATCAGTAGCCAGTAGATTAGTCCTATGCCCCGCCTCTGTACTGATGATAAACAGGTAGTTAAGCGTGCTATGATCAATGCTTCGATTCCTTGTTTTGTGCAAATGGTAAACATGCTGTTAAGTGAGTTCTTGACAGGAAACTTTTGCGAGCTAATGCATCTTTAACATTATATGAAACGTGGCAAATGATGAAAAGTAAGATAGTCACTTTTACTTTTTTTTCTTCTGCTGGCAGATTATTGTGCGTGTTAGAATAATATCATATTGCCTATGTAATTAAGAGAGGTCCCCTGACCCCCTTATATATATGTACCACCCTCTAAGGGTTTTTAATTAATAAAAATACAATAATTATTTTCTTCCCAATATTTCTATCATGGTATCAGATTAGGTTCGTTCCTAACTTCTGCTAGCTACGCCCAACTCCGCCTCTTGCATCAAGTTTGGCTCGGGGCGAATCGCTGCCCTCCGCGCGCGATTTTTTTTTTTGGCGTGCCTGTGCCGCCGGAAAAATACCGCGCACACCATGCTCTACAGCGGGGTCCTTCGAAGACCGTCGCACGCCTACGTGGCCTTCCGCGCATCTCGCGCCTGGTCTGGAGTCTTCATCGCCACGCATCGCGCGTCCTCGGTCTCGACTGCAGTAGATTGACGCTCGCGCGTTGTGTTTCTTACTTCTTGATGGCTTCTGTTGGCGATGGCTCTCCGGACCCACAAGCAGCCTCACAGGACATCGACTTGGCAGCCAAGCTAACTCGATTGACCGAGGAGGCGGATCGATTGGCCATCAAGGCAGCACGTGCACATGCAGCGGTCGACGAGGCACGTCGCAAGTTGCTTCTCGCAGCCGACGAGATTCGTCGTGACTTGATCAACCACGACCTCTCTCCTCCGGCGGTTGACGACATTGCTTCTCTGCATGCTCAAGCAATCGCCGTCCTCAACATCAAGTCAATGATCTCTGTCGTCCTCGACAACCTTTCGTTGCACTATAATCGATGAAAGAGTCTCTTCCTCAACACCCTCGGGAAGTACGAGCTATTCGATCATGTCCTCGCCGACATTGATCCCACTGTCCCCGACCCTCATTGGCGACGCATGGACTGCACCGTCATCTCCTGGCTTCACGACGCTGTCTCACCTGATCTTATTGAGATCGCCTCGGCGGGCATACCCACAACTCGTTCCATCTGGCTTGGGCTTCAAGAGCAGTTCATCAGCAACCGGAAGACCCGTGCTATGATCTTGGACGTCGAGGTCCATCTGGCTTGGGCTTCAAGAGCACTTCATCGGCAACCGGGAGACTCGTGCTATGATCTTGGACGCCGAGTTTCGCACGTTCGTCCAGGATGACCTCTCCATCACCGACTATTGTCGTTGTATCAAGTCGATGTCCGATGCACTTGGTAACTTGGGCGAGGTCGTCCCCGACCGCACTCTCGTTCTCACGACGCTGCGTGGGCTGAACGAGCGGTTCTCTCACATGGCATCCCTTCTCAAGCGACAGTTCCCCTTTCCCACATTTGCCGAGGTCCGCAATGACATCCAACTTGAGGAGATCGAGATGGAGTACAAGTCGGGAAACGCCAATGCATTGGTGGCCACCTCTGTAGGTGTGGGACGCACCCCGTCTTTTGCATCATCTGGTGGCGCTCCTCCACGTGCTCCCATTTTTGGAGGCCCTGCATCAAGCACTTCTACCTCCGGCGCTGCTGTCTCTGGCCTCTCGTCCTCCAACCGAGATCGAAATCGACGTAATCGGAACAAGCGTAATGACACCAGTAACAACGGTGGATTTCCCACTCCGAGGAATCCATGGAACGGGACCCTGAAGCTTTGGGGTGGTGCTTCGCCCCGTCTCGGTCCACCTCCAAGTTTCCCGACACGTACACGCGCACCTGCTCCTCCTCAGTAGGCCCTTCTGGTGCACGGAGGATCCTACGGCGCACCTGCCTATCAGCCACCAGGCTTCTGGACACCTGGCAGACTGCCAATGTCTTTTTACTACAACCCGACTACACCTGGTGGTAGTGAGACCGCCTCCTTCTACAGCGGCCAGATCGTGGCTCCTGGTGATCCAACCACTAGATCTTTGTACGGGGGAGCTTCCAACTACGCCGCATCTTCTACAACATGGGATCAGAACGAGTTGGCTAACTCGTTCAACACCATGTCACTGACGCCGCCACCGCCCGCTGAATGGTACATGGACTCCGGTGCCGATAGCCACATGTGCTCCTCCCCTGGTAACCTCTCCTCCTCCCATCCTCATTCTCATTCGACTCCTTCGTCTATCGTTGTCGGTAATGGGTCATTGCTACCCGTCACCTCCACAGGTCACACTTCTTTCTCTACATCCGCTCGTCCTTTACATTTGCATCGAGTTCTTGTATCTCCTCACATAATTAAAATTTTGGTTTATGTTCGTCAGTTCACTACTGATAATAATGTTTCCATTGAATTCGATCCGTTTGGTCTTTCTGTGAAGGATCTGGACACCAAGAACATGATCGCCAGATGTAATAGTTCCGGGCAACTCTACTCCATATCATTGCCGATGCTTTCTCCACCACATGCCTTAGCCGCAGCAACCACACCGTCCACGCTTTGGCATCGTCGTCTTGGTCACTTAGGTTTAGAGGCTTTGTCTAGGTTATTTCCACAATGTAATAAACAGGAACTTGACACTCTTTGTCATGCCTATCAGCTTGGTCGTCACACACGTCTTCCATTTTCTCTATCAAATTCTCGTGCTTCGAACAACTTCGATTTAATACATTGTGATCTATGGACATCTCCCGTGCAAAGTGTTTCTGGTCACAAGTATTATCTTGTTGTTATTGATGACTACTCTCATTATTCGTGGACTTTTCCTCTACGCCTCAAATCGGACACTTTTTCAACCTTGTCACAGTTTTTTGCCTATCTATCCACTCAATTTGGACGCACCATAAAGGCAGTCCAATGTGACAATGGTCGTGAATTCGATAATTCCACATCACGCGCATTCTTTCTCCGTCTTGGTGTTCTTTTGCGTCTCTCTTGTCCTCACACGTCTCCTCAAAATGGTCGTGTTGAGCGTATTATTCGCACCACCAATGATACTATGCGCTCGATTATGTTCCAAGCTAGTGTTCCAGCCGGTTATTGGGTAGAAGCGCTCCACACCACTACACACCTCATAAACTTGCGACCATCCAAAACGCTCTCCTTTGTCACACCACATTTCGCCCTCTTTGGCACCCAACCTGATATTTCCCACCTACGCGTTTTCGGTTGCAAGTGCTACCCAAATCTCTCTGCCACAGCTAAACACAAGCTTGCTCATTGCTCTACGGTTTGTGTCTTCCTTGGCTATCCATACGATCGCAAAGGATACCAATGCCTAGACCTAGCCACAAACTGCATCATTATTTCTCGTCATGTCACTTTTGACGAGTCCTCCTTTCTGTTTGCGGAAATCTTCAACCCTTCTTCATCCCACTTTGACTTTCTTTTTTATACTAACGATTCATCGGTGTTCCCTAGCACTGACTGTTTTGCAGGTACTCATCAACGTGGTCCTCCACCAGCTACAAGTCTAATGGTCAGACCTCGGCTCCAGCCGGTCAGACTGCGCCTATGCACAGAGGCCTTTTTGGCCCCTGTCCTCTCGGTGACATCCCCAACAGAGGCCAGGCGGGTCTCTGTTCGCCTCGCCGTCCCATCATGACTCACGATGGTCTGACCGCAGGTCCTCACGGTCCAACCAATAGTACTCGTCCTAAAGACCAGGCGGGCCTTTGTTCACCGAGTGGTCCAACCGCTACCCCGTGCGGTCAGACCACCCCGAGCTCATCCTCGTCATGTGACACTCCTCCAGGCTACAGCTCTCCGACGGCTACACCGACTGCCCTTCACCAGCAACCAGGTTTTGTACGTGGTCCACGGTCTGTGCTCGAGGTGCCACCCATCAACAATGAGCATAACATGCGGACACGTGGGAAGGTCGGTCTTTGTCTTCCCGTGCAGCGTCTGAACCTTCAAGACTCAATGTTGTCACAGATTCCGAACACTTATCATGGTGCTATCGCCGATCCCAATTGGCGAGAGGCCATGATCGAGGAATTCACCGCTCTACAGGCAAACAACACTTGGGATCTCATGCCACGTCCTCCAGGTACGAATGTCGTCACTGGGAAGTGGGTTTTTCATCACAAGTTTCATCCAGATGGCTCTATTGATCGCTACAAGGCTCGTTGGGTTCTTCGTGGCTTTACTCAACAGCCCGATGTTGATTTTGGTGAGACTTTCAGCCCCGTGGTGAAGCCTGCTACAGGTCATACCGTTCTTTCAGTTGCACTCTCTCGTGATTGGCCTGTTCACCAGCTTGATGTGAAGAATGCTTTTCTGCATGGTACTCTATCCGAGACAGTCTATTGTGAGCAACGTTCTGGTTTTCTTGATACAGCTCATCCGGATTTTGTATGTCGACTGAACAAGTCCCTATATGGTTTGAAGCAAGCTCCTCGTGCCTAGTACAATCGCTTTGCTTCTCATATTATCTCATTTGGATTTACTGGTGCTCGGTTTGATATTTCGCTTTTCTTCTACCGACACGACACAGACATGGCTTATCTTTCTCTATGTGGATGATATTGTTCTGACTGCCTCATCAGCACCACTGCTCCGTCGCATTATTGAAGCTCTTGTTGCAGAATTTTGTATGAAGGATTTGGGCAACCTAAATCATTTTCTGGACATAACTGTTACTCAGAGCAATGCAAGCTTCTTCCTCTCACAGCGACAGTACATGGTTGAGATACTTGAGAGAGCAGGCATGACTAATTGTAAATCATGTTCTACTCCAGTCGATACGTGTGCCAAGTTATCATCCGACGGTGTTCCGGTTTCGTATGATACTCACTATCGTGGTCTTGCTGGAGCCCTGCAATATCTCACCTTCACTCGACCCGACATTGCATATGCCGTGCATCAAGTGTGTCTCTATATGCATGATCTTCGTGAGCCTCATCTTGCATTGGTGAAACACATTCTTTGATACATTCGAGGCACCTTGGATCATGGTCTTCAGCTTCGTCGCTCTTCAGTTAGCGAGCTTGTGGCATATTCTGATGTTGATTGGGCCGGTTGCCCTGACACACGTCATTCCACCTCCGGATACGGTATCTTCCTCGGTGATAATCTGGTCTCCTGGTCTTCGAAGCGCCAACACACGGTATCTCGCTCCAGCGCCGAAGCGGAATATCGTGTTGTAGCCAACGCCGTCGCCAAAGCTTCTTGGTTGCGTCAGTTGCTGGAGGAACTTCACTGTCCACTTCAGAAGGCCACTTTGGTCTATTGTGACAATGTCAGTGATATGTATCTCTCGACCAATCTGGTGCAACATCAACGCACCAAGCATATCGAGATTGATTTGCACTTCGTTCGCGACAAGGTGGCCACTGGTGCAGTTCGAGTTCTTCACGTTCCCACCAGCTCACAGTATGCGGACATCTTCACCAAGGGGCTGCCATCTTCGGTGTTTGTGGAGTTTCGATCCAGTCTGAATGTTCTAGCTAATAGACGTTCAGACTGCGAGAGAGTGCTAGAATAATACCACATTGCCTATGTAACCAAGGGAGGTCCTCTGACCCCCTTATATATATGTACCATCCCCTAAGGGTTTTTAATCAATAAAAATACAATAATTATTTTCTCCCCAATATTTCCATCAGTGCGGAGGGTGGTTGGCAACAAGTGAGTCAATACATCTTTAACATTATGTGAAAAGTAAGATAATCACTTTTACTTTTTTTCTGCTGGCAGATTATTGGTGCGGTGATGGTTGGCAACCAATGTCGCTTACTGCTTAAGTATCTCAATACAGTCGCTGCTGTGAAGAAAGCCTACAGGAAGGCAATCCTTTGTGCCTGTCCAGATAAATTACAACAAAGAGGTGCTACAATCAGGCAAAAATACATCTGTGAGAAGGTTTTTGATCTTCTTAAGGTATATGCTTGTTCCTTATTATATTTTATGGTTGTCTGAAACTCCATAGTTCTCTTTTCTTTGGAAACCCTTATTCTGCACGAAGCACATTGTTTTATGTGTTCAGATATAGAGCAGATGTCTGTTGATGTTTTTGATTATAATATTGTCAAAGTGTTGCTACCACACTTCTCCGGTACTACTAAAGTATAGTCCGCAGAGTTTTGTATTCGGTTGGAGTGCGCGTAAGATTAAGAATGAGACGGTGACACAGAGGATTTTTACGTGGTTTGGACCGCCTGAGCGTAATACCCTACTCCACGGGGTGGTTGTTGATGAACTTGCGTAGTATGCGTGTGAGCTTGAGTTGGCTTGGTTGGCCTTTTTTCTACCGTGCGGCATAGCCCTTTTATATGCTAAGGATTGGTCGTTACATGGTTCGCCTGGTCCGATAGGTGGCCCGGCGGTATTAAACACCCTATACACGATCTACTGGTGTTATGGGTGATTAACAATGTGTTAACACGTTTTAATGACAATATTAATGGTATTGAGAGTCCTCTGATTGAACGTCATTAATATACCATTAATGGCGTGTTAACCAGGCCTTCTAACGGTTGTTTTAATAGCCTCTTGAATGTCTGTGCCGTTGGAGAGCCAGCAGACTTCCCGTTGCAGACTTAGGTCCAGAGGCTCGACACGTGTCAGCTTTGGAGCTTCCCTCTGTGGGGAGGCAAGTCTGGAGCTACTAGACACGTGGTAGCACCAGAGCTTTCCTCTATTGGGGGTTAGGTCCGGGACTACTGTACATGTGACATGACCGGACTTCCCTATGAAAGGAGTCAGGTCCGGCCCTACAATACACGTGGCAGTGCCGGTGCTACCCAAAAGAGGGAGGCAGTTTCAGTGCCGCGGGATGCGTGGAGCCTTCGAAAGTCTTCAACTCAGATAAGTGAAACTCCTTAGTTTTAATCACGGTAACAATGGGTACCTGGTATCCAGGATACCGACATTGGCCCCCGAGCACACCTCTAGGAGAGATTTCGATACCCGAGGTGGAGCCATCATAGATTCCCGCACTGCAGCTTCAAAGGTCTTTTCTGGGTTGTTGGGGCGACGGTCTGTAGTTAAACCATTGTCGCGTGGCCTCTCTTGATATGGCAGGTGAGATCCTGGCGTGCAGATCTTACGCAATTGAAGATCGCCAGTTTCCAATACGAAAAACATATTGGTTCCGAGCGCAACCTCTACGGCCCTGTCATGTTGCTGCCCTCGGGTTTCCAACATCCCATCATGACAACGGTCCGCCTGGTGCGACTTTTTCGCCCGAGTGGACCCGGGCCGGCTTGTCATTGACAGGGTAAATTTTTGGAATGAGATTTTGATCCTATCGCGGTTTCCATCCAAGAGTTGCGAAGGCTTACTTAAGAAGGAAAGTCTACACGGTTAGAGGACTCTTTACGCCTTCATTTGAACTTGCGCTCAGAATCTCTCCACCCTTGCATCGCTTTTCCAACTTTCGCTCCGCTTTGCCGCGATGGAGTTGGGTCTTACCCACAACAAGATCAAGAGCGATGAAGATTTGGAGAGGGTTCGGACCAACATGGGGTGGTCCAGCGCCTCCTTCAACAACTCGACCCGCTTCAGCAAGCTTCACTTCAAGAAGCAAAGTGCCGGAGAGATCATCTTCTTCTCGGCTTATGCCATGGTGGGGCTAATCCTACCTTTTTCAAGCTTCCTTTTGATGTTGTTGGACTTCTACAGGCTCTAGCTTCATCACCTCGGCCCTCACTCATTCTTGCTAGTGGCAACTTTCGTCCACTTCTGCGAGATGTGGGTGAGTGTGCCGCCAAGCATCGAGATCTTCCGGACCTTCTTCACGGTCCACACTACTGGGAAGGGGAGTGAGTTGATCGGCTTCTACTACTTCATGAAGCGCAAGAAATGTCCCTGCAAGTACTTGAAGAATTTCCCCTACACGAAGTGGGACAACTGGAAGAAGGATTGGGTGGTCATCACGGTGGATCATCACGTTAGGCTAGAGTTGCCTAAGAGCCTCCCCAATGTCGACACCAACGCCTGGAATGCAGCTCTGGTATTGTCTGAAGCATACAAACCTATCCTGACCAGGATCTGGCAATGTGTGGAAGGTGGAGTAACCCCTAAAATGGTCTTCGGTAACTTCCTGGTCAACAGGTGGGCTCCGCTGAAGATGAGGGAGTGTCCAACATGGGCCTTCAACAGCGAGATGGATCACAATCAGATCAAATCTGGTCTTCAGACTAACTTGGATGATGAAGCTTTGAAGCTCCATCTCTAGAAGCTTCAACATGGAGCCATCATCCAGGACGCCAAGACTCCACCAGCGGACTTCCTCCCTCTAAACATAGTTCCTGAGTCCAGAAGGGAGCTTCGAAAGGGGATGCCGGAGCTGGACAACCTCAACTTGGTTGAGAAACACGGGACCCCCAGGATTTCTATTCCTGAAGCTTCGAAAAGGAGGGCTCCCACTACTCCAAGCCAGAGGGTCGACGATGCTAGCAAGGGCAAGGGTAAGGGCAAGGAGCCAGCCGAATCTTCTAGCCGGAAGAGGAAGCTGAGACACGTCGATGGGAGCTCCATTAGGTTGGCTCCATCTCCGGCTGCATCTTCCCCCCGTCCAAGTCGAGCTTCGGCAGCCAAACCTTCTTCGGAGACGGCATCCACGAGGGGCGCTAGCTCCGGTAAATCTACCCTTACCCCAGTGTCGGCTACGAGCTCCAGGTCCGGGGGTCCTTCCCAGTCGAGGGAAGTTCTGGCTGAGGCGACTCCAACTCTTGCGGTAAGCTCCCGACCTAGGTCTGGAGTCTCTGCATCACCAGGTCTGGTGGGCTCTCACTCCGAGCCACAGAAGAAGAAGTTCCGCAGCGACTGGAGTGGAAGCCTCCCAAGGTAAACTTTGTCTTCTCACCTTGAGTTGCTATTTTTATCTTTACCATGTTTTGAATTTTTTTATCCTTCGTTTCCAGGGTGTCAAAAAAGAAAATTGAAGCTCCAGCCTCTGCTGCAGCAACTAAGGCTGTGCAGGTTGAGGCTCCTGCTTCGACATTTGCGCCTCCCCTAGTGGTGGTCGAGGACTCAACAACTCCGATGCCAGCTGTTGTGGAAAAAAGTCCAACGACAATGCCAGAAGTTTCCATAGTAGCGTCAGACCACGAGGAAAAGACTCGTGAAGAAGTACCAGTAGTTTCAGATCTGGCGGCTGAGGTTCTGGCATCCAAACCGGAGGTAGCAGAAGCTCTAGAATCTGAGTCGGAAGTAATTGAAGCTCCAACACTTTAGCCGAAAGTAGTAAAATCTCTGGTGTAAGGATAGAAAGTAATTGAAGTTCCGACGTCTGAGCCGGAGGTGGTGGGGACCCCAGACGGAGCTACAATGCTAGCCCCAGAGGTGATTACACCGGAGATGTCCATGTCTGAGCTGGAGCACCAAGAGGAGGCGGTTGCGGGTCCTCCACCCACCAAGCCAACGATTGAAGGTCCAGCAGGGGGACCTTCCTCATCGGCTTCGGATGTTGTGGAGATGGAGGAGCTTCCGTCGATCAGTCCAGCCGGCGTGGAGTTGCTATAGAGGGAGCTCACGCCTTGGGGCTCCTCAGTCGTCTTGGACGACCTGTTGGAGCTGGCGGAAGAGATCCAAGTTGGTTCGAAGCCAATTATTTTGGTGTTGTCTATATACAATGCCTATTCCAGTCTCCGTCAAGTCCAACTTGCCTTCGATCATGACAACAAGGTCCTTGAAGAAGAGTGCCACACCCTGAGGCGTTGGCGCAACAGGCTTTACTTCCAGACCAAACTGATGCAATCGTCTTGCGGGCCAGCAGGAATGGATTGATAAGGAGAAGGCCCGGATGACGCGATGGGACCGCTTGCTGAATGAGCGAGAGGCTGCTATCAAGGCCCTCTACGAGAAGACTCGGGAGTTCTCGAGCATGTTATGGAGACCAATGAGGCAGCTGATACCCGCTCAAACAACCTCGAAGAGTTAAATGAGGTACTCCTCAAGCGTCGGGAAGCCCTTGGTGAAAGGGAGGACAAACTCCTTGAGAAAGAGGAGGACCTCTTGAAAAGGGAGGAGGAACTCGCCTAGAGGCTGACACTGGGGGAGCAGAGTTTGGCTGATCGCACCAAACAATTTAAACAATATTGCGTTCAAGAGAAAGAGAGGATTTGGCAGGTGGGAAAAGAAGTCTCCAAGAGAGAGACATATATTTCCACTAGAAAGGATAGGGTGAAGGGCAGGGAGAAGGACCTGGCAGACCACTAGAACCGCATCCACCTCCAGGAATTGGAGCTTGCTGACCGTGAAAAGCAGCTAGCTAAAAGTATTCAGCAGCATGCTAAGGAGGTCGAGCGCTTCGGTCGGGAAGGTTCGGAGCTTGCGGTTGCAAGAAGGTCACTGGAGGAACTAAGAAGTTTAAGGGCAACTGAGTCCCAGCAAGTTTGGGACTTCCTAGCACAAGCCAACAAAGCTCTTGTGCCACTTGGATTCTGTCCAGTACGTCCGGCTGACTTGGAGTCGGAGCTGGACAAGGCGTTGGTGGTGTTGAGCTCTGTCGGCAACAAGCTGGATGCAATTGGTGACATCATCATCGACCAACTAGAGACAGAGGGGAAGTCTCTAGCCAAGAACGTCACCAAATATATGCTGACATGTTTTAAGAGCTGGGACCCCCAACTGTCTCTAGATCCGGTAGTCGAAGGATCCGTTGTTGAAGAGGAAGATGCCGCCAGGGCCAACGTTCAAGAAGCTGCCCAGAAAGTTGCCTCTTTCTTCCATAGGACCTCCAATAGCTAGGGATATTTTCTTCTGCCTTCACTTGTAATCCTCCAATTTTGAATCAATGAAATCCAATCTTTTGAATGAATGAATTCCATTTTGTATATGTCTTCAATGCATTGCCCTTTATATTATTGGCCCCCTGGTAGATGTACACAATTTAATTGCGAACATGTACCAAGAGGATTTGACAATGTCTTGATGATTTCACTTCTTGCTCGTAGCCAAAACGATAACTCCGAGTTCTGAATTTTACCTCTGACATCTCCAGGTATCCTTTGTTGCATCGATGACGAGCCCCTAGGAGTTGTTGGAGCTAGGTAGCTTCGATGGCACCCACTGTCAACGCCTAGAAACATCGACGGCGGGGCCCCTGGGAGTTGTTGGGGCTTGGTAGGTCCGACGGCGCCCACTATCAATGCTTAGAAACGTCGACGACGGGCCCCCTAGGAGTTGTCAGAGCTTGGTATGTCCGACGGCGTCCACTATGAACGCTTAGAAACGTCAACGATGGGGGAGTTGTCGGAGCTTGGTAGATCTGACAGTGCCCACTATCAACGCTTAGAAACATCGATGGCGGGTCCCCTAGGGGCTGTCGGAGCTTGGTAGGTCTGACGACACCCACTGTCAATGCTTAGAGCCCCCTGAGGGTTCTCGGAGCTTTGTAGCTTCGACGGTGCCCATTGTCAATGCTTAGAAATGTCGATGGCGGGCCGCCTGGGAGTTGTCGGAGCTAGGTAGCTTCGACGGCGCCCACTGTCAACGCTTAGGAACGTTGACGACAGGTCCCCTCAGGGTGATTTCTCCACCATCTTCATTTATATTGCCGTTAATTGTTCACGTCGACGGTTGGCCCCCATGGGAATTTTTGGAGTTTGCTAGCTCTGATGACGCCCACTTTCAACATATAAAACGTCGACGGCGGGTACCTTGGGGGTTGTCGGAGGTTAGTAGCTCCAATATCATCCACCATCGCCGTGAGTTTTCCATTTTTACTGCGCATTAAAGACAAGAAAAGCAGTAAAATTTGTCCTCTTGTCTATAATTTGTTTGCGGCTTACTATTCTTATTTGAATTCTAGATCCGAAGGAATTCAACATGATAACAAGTATATTGATGCAATCTCTTTAGATCTGAATGTCTTCCGGGCCCGCCCTACTGGGACCTGTCAGGATATAGGTAGAGTGGCGTACTTTAGGTGCCTGACCAGTCTAAGTCGATAGCACACTCTAGACCCGTCATTGGCTTTGGTTTTCAGGTAGGTAGACCATCTAGCAATGCTAAGATTCGAATGAATATAACAATATAACTTATATACCACATGAATCATTGGACTAAATTTCAAAAACAAATCACAACTTCATTATAGACAAGAAAGGAAAGATAATAAAAGAAACAAGCATGTACGAAACTAATGCACGTGTAGTCTGATTTCACACAAAAATGTTTTTCATTATAGGTCCGAACTACAGGGGATACAAGGACACACTTAGAGTACGAAACCAAGCTATGTGTGCTATTCATCTTGTTCTAACCCGGGGTAGGTAAGCTACACTTAAAGTACAATGACCATAGGTCCGAATTACAGGGGAGACAGGGACACACTTAGAGTACGAAACCAAGCTATGTGTGCTATTCATCTTGTTCTAACCCGGGGTAGGTAAGCTACACTTAAAGTACAATGACCAAGTTAATTGTGTTTTTTGTCTAGGACCTACCGACTCTGTTCATGGACTCTATAATTTACATTATGACTCACCTCTGTGAAACTATGCATAGAACTTACGGAGGTGCTCGATATTCCATGGATTGGGAAGCAGGGTCCCATCCTTTGTTGCCAAGCGAATGCATCCGGGGCGGGAAACTTTGATAACTCGGAAGGGATCTTCCCAACCTGGGGAGAGTTTGTTCATCCCTTCTCGAGTCAGTATTCTCCGCAGCACCAGATCTCCTACTTCAAGATGTCGGTTGCGCACGAACCTTTGATGATAGCATCGGAGCGCCTGGCGGTATTGTGCGTTCCGAATAGCTATTTGGCACATTCCCTCATCGATGAGGTCTAGGTCTTCATGTCGTAGCTTGTCCTACGTGGCTTCGTCGAAGGTTCGTACCTAGAGCGAACCCATGGTGATCTCTGGAGGAAGGACCGCTTTAGCTCTGTACACCAAGAAGAAGGGTGTCTCTCTAGTTGACCGGTTAGGTGTTGTCCTGCTCGCCCACAGTGCAGACGGAAGCTCATCTATCCAGTTGGCTCTGTGTTTCTTTAGGCGCTTATATGTGCGTGTCTTGAGTCCTTTTAGTATCTCTACATTTGCTCTCTCGGCTTGGCCATCACTTGCCAGGTGAGCTACTGATGCGTAGCTGACTTGTATGCCAAGATCTTTGCAATACTCTTGGAATGTTGCGCTTGTGAATTGGGTTCTATTGTCAGTTATGACTCTGTTTGGAACTCCAAATCTGCAGACTATGGACTTCTAGAACTTGATAGCAGATTGCTTGTTAATTGTCACAACTGGAGTAGCTTCCGTCCACTTAGTGAACTTGTTGATGGCGACGTACAGGAACCTGTAACCTCCGACGGCTTTTGGGAAAGGTCCCAAAATGTCCATCCCCCACACAGCGAATGGCCATGTAGGAGGTATCATTTGCAGCAACTGAGCTGATGTGTGAATTTGTTACACGTAGAACTTGGACGCTTCACACTTTTTTACCAGCTCAACTGCATCCTGGGGTGTTGTAGGCCAGTAAAAGCCATGCCGAAAGGCTTTGCCAACCAACGTGCGGGAAGATGTGTGGTTCCCACACTCGCCTCCATGGATTTCCGTGAGGAGCTCGCGGCCTTCTTTTCGGGCAATGCACCACATTAGAACGCCGTTGGCACCATGTCAGTAGAGATCCCCTTCTACCAGCGTGTATCTTTTAGCCAATCCGATGATTCGGTTAGCGGAAGCACCATCTTCAGGAAGGATGTATTCTTTCAAGTAGCTCCGAATCTCCGAGATATATGCATCGGAGCTAACTTGAGCTTCCGGACCTTGCGCGCTGGGTTGCTTAGAGCTTCCTGCAGCGCCTACGATCCATGGTGGACGCCATGGTAACAGGGCCACCGGGACCGCCAGCTTCTGGGTGCTGGTCTTGCCCCCTTCACTCAGTTCGGCAGGTTGAGCGGCAGGTGCTGATAATCTCCTGACAAAAAATCCGTCGAGAGCTTGAGCTCCAGTTGAAGCTTTCGTCGAGAGTTCATCAGCTTCAGCGTTCTTGAGATGCTAGATATGGCAGAGGTCTAGGATGTGGAAGTCCTTTTGCAGCTTCTGTACTTCAAGGAGGTAAGCAGCGAGTTGAGGGTTGTTGCATCTGCATTCACCTTTGACTTGCTTGATAATGAGTTGCAAGTCACCCTTCACCAGCAACTGTTTGACACCATATGATAGTGCCACCTTGAGTCCGTAAATGAGAGCTTCATACTCTGCCATATTGTTGGTTGCCTTGAAGTCAAGGTGTACCATGTATTTGACCTTCTCCCCAGTCGGAGCAAGGAGAAGGATTCCAGCTCCGGCCCCCCTGCTTCTGCATGGAGCCGTCGAAGTAGAGAGTCAAGTGAGGCTTAGTGAAGACCAGGACCTTGGGTTCTGACTTCTACTCAATGTGGCCCCCTGGATTTGATGAAGAAGGGGTCCACTCTGCCACGAAGTCAACCAATGCCTGACTCTTGATAGCATGTCGAGGCAAGAATTCGATATTGAATTTTGCGAGCTCCGCTGCCCACTTTGCAATATTTCCCATAGAGGTGGGGTTATGCAATATAACACGTAGTGGATAAGAAGTTACCACTGATATTTTGTGGACTTGGAAGTAGTGACGAAGCTTCCTTGAGGCAATAAGAACTGTATAGAGCAGTTGATGCACCTCAATATACCGAGACTTGGCATCATGTAGTACTTCACTAATGAAGTACATTGGCTGTTGGACAATTTGGACCTTCTCGGAAGGGCTCGGAGCTTCTTCTTTATCAACCCGGAACCTCCTAGAGGGGTCCGAACCTTCTTCTTGAGCTACCTAGACTCTCCCGGAGGGGTCCGAATCTTCTTCTTCATCAGCCATTAGAACTCCCTCAGATGAGAGAGGTTGATCCTTGGGCAGTTTGCCTTTAAGATCCGCCCCTGGGGGCTGGGACCAAGCTCGCCTTCAGGTAGCTCTAGATCCTCCTGGAAGGTCCTGGACTCCTGAACTGGAGATGGCTCCGGTCTCTCCGCGACCAGGATCATGCTAACAACCTCCGTAGTTGCCGAAATGTAAAGCAGAAGAGGCTCACCTGGATCCGGAGCTACCAAGATTGGTAGTGTGGTGAGGAGCTGCTTGAGCTCTTCGAATGCCTTTTCTGCTTCTTCAGACCAATGGAATGGTCCGGACTTCCTCAAAAGCTTGAAGAAGAGAAACGCCTGCTCAGCCAGCCTTGAGATGAACAAGTTGAGCGCGGCTATACATCCAGCTAGCTTCTGGAAATCCTTGATGTGGTTTGGGGGCCGCATCTCTTAAATAGCCTTGATCTTCGTCGGATTTACCTCAATTCCTTGGTGAGTCACCAAGAATCTAAGGTGCTTCCCAGAGCTAACCCCAAATACACATTTGTCCGGGTTTAGCTTGGTGCGCGTTATGCGCAGCTTGTCGAAAACGGCTTGCAGGTTGTCAAGGAGCGATTCCTTGTTCTTCACCTTCATGATGATGTCATCGACGTAGACGTCCACCAAGTCCCTAATGAGCTCTCCAAATGTTTTGTGCATGGCTTGCACAAAAGTTGAAGCAACATTTTTGAGATAGAAAGGCATAGCAGTATAACAATACAACCCATCTACTGTTATGAAGGCAGTATGCTCTTCATCTTTCCTAGACACTTGAATATGATGATATCCAGAATACGCATCTAGGAAACACAATAGCTCACACCCGGAGGTGGAATCCACTATCTGATCTATCCTAGGTAGTGGAAATGGGTATTTTGGGTATTCCTTATTCAAGGTGGGTAGTCGATGCACATCCAATGCTTCCCGCCGACCTTGGGTACAACGACTGGGTTTGCCAACCACCGAGCATGATGAACCTCCCGGATGAAACTATCTTCGAGCAGCTTCTTGATTTCTTGTCTGATGAAGTTTTGTCGCTCGACTAATTGCTTCTGGTGCTTTTGATGTACTAGTCATCCGTCGCGATATGTCTTTAGGCTGTTCTCAATTACCTCCCTGGAGATCCCAGGCATCTGTGATGGTTGCCATGCAAACATGTCGACATTCGCCCAGAGGAAAGTGATGAGTGTGAGTTCCTATTTGTTGTCCAGACCTCCCGATATACGGGTGGTTTGGGTAGCATCGGAACCGATTTGGATGACTTTAATGGTAATGTTGCTGTCGCCACTTGGTTGCACGCGTGGTGCAGAGGTTGAGCCTCGCTGACGAGAGCTCGGAGGTTGAGCAGCTTGCACCTTGCCAGATCTTTCTTCCTGCGCTGTTGCAAGCGCGTGGAGTTCTTCCAGCGCAGTGACTCCCGCAGTGAGATCCCCGCAGATCAGGAGAACGCCTAAAGTTGTTGGCATCTTCAACACCAAGTAGTCGTAATGAGCTGCGACCATAAACCTATACATGGTTGGCCTGCCTAGGATGGCGTTGAAGGGAAGGTTGATGTGTGCTACGTCGAAGATCAACTTCTTGGTCCTGTAATTGTAATTGTCCCAAGTCCCGAAGGTCACCGGGAGTGTAATTGACCAGAGAGGAGTGATAGCTCCCGGACCTACTCTGGAGAAGGTCGTGAGGGGCGAAGGTCCAAGAGGCTGAGTTGGATCTTCACGAATGCTTCGTAGCTGAGGAGGTCGAGTGCCACACCACCATCCACCAAGACATGATAGAGTTGGACGTTGTTGATGGTAGGAGAAACCATCAATGGCAGCTGACCAGCTTTGATCATGTTTCTCGCGCAATCTGAAGCGTCACAAGTGATGGCAGTGTCCATCCACTTCCGATGGGGTTCTGCCTTGGCGGTGGGAGCTGCGACAGCCATCTTCCGATGCATGGTCTTGAGGATGCATCAAGAGGTAATATCCTAGAACCCTCCATATATTGTATGAAGAGTCTCCCGACGCTCATTGTCGGAGATGTTAGAATCATCATCGACGGTGTTGTAGGTGCCTGTTTCTTGAAGGTGCCTGCCCAACAGGGGGAGGACCTTGGTTGCTGATGGCATCAGCTGCGGCTGCAATCAAATGCTCCACATTAGCGTGCCACTGCTCCATCGCACCCTAAGGTGCCCCAAGCGCCGGTGGACATTGAAGAAGAGTTTGCGCTGTGCGTTCTCAGGGTTGTTCATCGATGTAGTGACCAACGTGAAGACACCATCCTGTTGTCCAGCGTTGTTTGCCAGAGCAAGTGGTGGTGGTGGTGGTGGTGGTGGAATGACACCCGCTGGGACAACAACACCAGCTGATTGTTGCGCATTGGAGGGATTCCCTCCATTAGGCTGTCCAACATGGCCGTTGGACGATGCTGCAGCGGAATCCACCATCTCGAAATCTAGAGCGCCCCCTACCTCGCACGCCAAATGTAGAAGTGTTGCTACGACACTTCCCCCGGTACTACTAAAGTTTAGTCCGCAGTGGTTCGTATCCGGTTGGAGCGCGCGTAAGATTAAGAACGAGATGGTGACACAGAGGATTTTTGCGTGGTTCGGGCTGCCTGAGCATAATACCCTACTCCACGGGATGATTGTTGATGAACTTGCATAGTATGCGTGAGCTTGAGTTGGCTTGGTTGGCCTTTTTTCTACCGTGTGGTGCAACCCTTTTATATGCTAAGGACTGGCCGTTACATGGTTCACCCGGCGCGACAGGTGGCCCCAACGGTATTAAACACCCTATACACGATCTACTGGTGTTATGGGTGATTAACAGTGTATTAACACATCTTAATGATAGTGTTACTGGTATTGAGAGTCCTCCGATTGAGCGTCATTAATATACCATTAATGACGTGTTAACCAGGCCTTCTAGTGACTGTTTTAATAGCCCCTTGAATGCCTGTGCCGTTGGAGATCTAGTAGTCTTCCTGTTGCAGGCTTAGGTCCGTAGGCTCGACACGTGGCAGCTCCGGAGCTTCCCTCTATGGGGAGGTAGGTCTGGAGCTACTAAACACGTGGTAGCACTGGAGCTTCCCTCTACTGGGGGTTAGGTCCGGGACCCCTGTACACGTGGCATGACCGGAGCTTCCCTATGAAAGGAGTCAAGTCCGACCCTACAATACATGTGACAGTGCCAGAGCTACCCAAATGAGGGTGGGAGTTCCAGTGCTACGGGACACGTGGAGCCTTCGAAAGTCTCCAACTCGGATAACTGAAACTCCATAATTTTAATAACGGTAACAATGGGTACCTAGTATCCAGGATATCGACAAATATATTTCTATTTATTTAGGTTTGCAAACATATTTGTTAATGTCTATGGGTGCTATTCAATAAATCATCACATTTCTACTCAAATATCTCGTGGTAGGAGATCTAAGGTTTGGGAACATTTTGAAAATGATTGAATGAATGTAGATGATGATTTAAAGGAAATGTGCAAGTATTGCAAGCTAAATTTACACACTAAATCAGACACTAGTAATTTGAGAAATCACATAGTTGAATCTTGTCGGAGAATTGAGAAGGATATGAGGAAGCACTTTATATTAACTATGAAGAAACAACCATCCAATGGTTCATTTGTCTTTGATTCCGAAATCAACCGTGAGAGAATGATTTGCTTTTGATCCATGTTGAGATACCTTTCAATAAGTTTAAAGACTCTTATTTGCAGTCCTGGATTGATTCATTGCAACAACTTTTAAAGTTAAAAGTCAGCAAATAATTAGGAAGACTGTTTTGAAAAGTACAATAAAATGAAGAAAGAGCTTCAAGAAGAACTAGATAATCTAAATCCTCGTGTGTGCATAATATCAGACATGTGGACTTCATCCCAAAATTTTGGCTACCTGGTTGTGACAGCACGTGATGCTGATTTTAGGTTGAATAAGAAAGTGATATATTTTAAGGAAGTTAAGCGACTGGGTATGCTATTGAAGAAGCAATAGTGAGCTCGTTAACTGATTGGGACATAAGAGGAAAATTATTTACAATTATAGTGGATAATGCATCAAACAACACACCCGCTTGTTAGGAGCTAGTCAGAAACAACAAAAGTCAATTTGTTGTGTGAGGGTGAACACCTTCATATCAATTGTTGTGCTAACATCCTTAACATGCTTGTTCAAGATGGGATGAAACTAATCCATGCATTAGTTAGTAAAATACGTGAGCTTTTGAAACACATGGATTCTTCTACATCACGGTTGCAGACTTTTAACTCTCGCAAATGCTAATAGATTGCCTATAAAGCATGATATCAATTAACGTGCTCACTATTCCTTCATTTTATTGTGTTTTTTAAAACAGTCTTTCCTAATTGTTTGCCGACTTTTATCTTTACAAAGATGGTTGCGATGAATCAATCCAGGGCTGCAAATAAGATTCTTCAAACTTATTGAAAGTTATCTCAACATGGATACAAAAGTAAATCATTCTGTCACGACTGACTTTAGGATCAAAGACAAATAAACCATTGGATGGTTATTTCTTCATAGTTAATATAAAGTTCTTCCTGACATCCTGCTCAATTCTTCGATAAGATTCAGCTTTGTGATTCCTCAAAAACTACTAGCGCCTGATTTAGTGTGTAAATTTAGCTTGCAATACTTGCACATTGCCTTTAAATCACTATCTATATTTATTAAATCATTTTTAAAATGCTCCCAAACCTTAGATCTCCTACCACAAGATATTTTAGTAGATATGTGATCGTTTCTTGAATCATCTATTCTCGAGTCCTCATTAACATTAACGGGCATGTTCGCAAACCTAAATAAATAGAAATGTATTATAGTCAGAAACACCAACAAACATCTGAGATATATCTGAACACATAAAACAACGGAACAACCATTTGAGAGTTTCAGATAACCATGAAATATAACAAGGAACAAGCACATATCTTAAGAAGATCAAAAACCTTCTCACATATGTATTTTTTGCATGATTGTAGCACCTCTTTGTTGTAATTTATCTAAACAGACACAAAGGTTTGCCTTCCTGTAGGCATTCTTCAGAGCAGCAACTGTATTAAGATCTGTAAGCAGTAAGTGGCACTGGTTGCTAACCATCCTCGGCACCAATAATCTTCCAGCAGAAAAAAAATGTAAAAGTGATTATCTTACTTTTCATCATTTATATAGGTGGCCAGATGGGTCAGACCAAACAGGCCGACACAAAAGCCAGTCAAAAAAGCATGGCCCAAACTCGACACGACTTGGAAAAAACTGGCCCAGGCTGGCCCGAAGCTTGGGACGGGCCATGCTCGGGCTCGGCATCAAGCCCGTCGAGTTGGCCTGACACGGCCGGTTTAGGGGTGGCCCGCCAGGCCCAAAACTGCAGCTCAAATGGCCCGAAAGCACGAGCACGGACCGGGCGACCCGTTAAGTGGTGCCAGCGGATATATATTCGGGTGCCCCGTGCCCCCATTGGCGAAACCCTAATCCCTTCCGCCCATCGCATTTTGGCCGTCGACTCGACACACCCCGGCTCTAGCGAAACCCGAATCCCCAATCCCCATTTCCTGGTGTCCTTTGATCCCCAGCTCCCAGCTGGCTGACGACGCCGTCCGCCGGCCTTCCCCCTCTGGCCCTCACCACTTCTCATCGTCACGGTCTCCCTCCCCACTCGTCCACTCCCCCAATCGCATCTCGCTCTCAGTCCCCTGCGGAGAAGTCAAGGATGGTGCCCCCGTGGGTAAGCTTCGCCGCAGTTCGCCTATGTTGAGCTCAGATCCCCCCTCCCATGTTGCGCCTGCCAGATCTAGGTGCCCAGTGCCCCTGCGGAGTGTCGGTGCCGCCTCCTGCCGGAGCTTCAACCCCCGTGGGGTGTTGGTGTCGACGATTTGCTCATCGGTGCCCCTACGTCATGGCTAGAGAGAGAGAGGGGATCAGCTCCGTCAAAGAAGATCTTTGACTGCAGGGTCTTGCCGCAGGTCCATTGTTTTGTCCACTACTGTTTGATCTATTGTAGCCATGTAGTGAGTACTGATGTTGATTGACCCTTCATCCTTCGTTTTGTTCATTACTGTTTAATCTATTGTAGTCATGCAGTGAGAATTAGTGATGTTTAATCTGTTCATAGAGAATTAGTGATGTTTGATCTATTGTTCATTACTGCTTGATCTATTGTAATAAAGTGAATTAGTGATGTTGATTGATAGTGATAGAGAACTAGTGTTTGATCTATTGTAGTGAGATAGTGACAGAGAATTACTGTTTGATCTATTTATCTATTGTAGGGCCATCACTGTTTGATCTATTGCAATGTTTTTTCTTGAGATATAGTGATGTACATTTGCAGTGGCTTTTTCTTCAGGTGTCGAGGCTTTGTTCAGCTCTGTTGCTGCCGCTGTAACCGCAACATCGGACACAACATCGGACTCCTCGCCACCGCCACCGGTGAATGATGCAAGTCCATCGACAAGCACCACCGACAAGAAGCATCGGTCATGTACTTCTGATGTATGAGATGATATGGAAGAGTTGTACAATATCGTCGAAGGTAAGAAAGTAAGGTATGGTGTTCGGTGCAAACATTGCAAAACTACCTTGAGTGCTAGATCTTCTGCTTGTACGAGTCATCTACTTCGTTATGTTGCTTCATGTAAACGAAGGTGTTTATCTTCCTCTTCTGCATCTCAATCTAAATTACGTTTCGGTAGTGATGGTGTAGTTTGTCATTTTCAATATGATCAAGATCTTGCAAGAACTGAACTTGTGATGTTGATTGCTAGATTAGATTTAGCACTGTCAATTGGTTCCACTAGTGCTTTTGAGGATTATATTTGGATTGCACATAACCCTAGCTTTAAAAAGTGTCTAGACATTTTACTACTAGAGATCCTGAAAATTATTTTAAATCGAAGAGAATGATTGTAATTGAGATGTTGAATGTTGCTATTTATGTTTGTTGAACGTCAGACATTTTGTCTGGTAATGCTAAGGAACATTATTTGAGTGTTGTGTTTCATTTTTTACTAGTGACTGAGACTTAGAAAAAAAGGATTGTTGGTATGCGACTAATTGACTGTTCTCATTCTGGAAGTAACATAGTTGACTGTACTATTCCAGTCGTGTCTGAATTTAGCATGACTCATAAGATCGGCTAATAGAAGAAAGAAGTCCTAATCCTGTAGAACATTCTGAGCACCTGAAAAGTGAATAGGCTTCTCGGCACCTAGATGTGTTCGGAGATCTCGAGCAGTTGGAGACAAACCAACATGTTTTTTTAGCTAAAACCTTGGTTGTTCCTCCATCAACCGTAACTTACGATGACCTCACCGTATGCTACAAATCCTATCTAGACCAACTTCAACTTGATAGCTCCATCCTCAAGCTCACTGTAACTTACGATTATCGTACCCTATGGTGAATCATTGATCTTGCTCTAGGATGAAGTCTACTGCACTTCATTGATTTCTAGTGTTCTCACCGTTACTCTAAGTACCCAAGGGACTCGCAAAGTATCCAAACTCATTTCCCACTAAAGTAATTTGAATTGTGTAGAGTAAAAATGGTGCGTCTACAGATTCAAGTTACCTTAATTGGTTTGGTTCTTTTGGGTAAAACTTCTATGTGAGTTATAGCTTCTATTTCAGTTCTGTTTTGCCACTAAAATTATTTTTCTAGTGGTAGAGAGCTGTCTCAAAATACTCATGCCCGCAGCGCCGGAGATGTCCAATGCCACGCTATAGAGTTCAGAATTATACAAACAGAACACTTTTTGGTGTGACCCAAGTCAAATCATTTTACCTTTAATTGTCGATAGCATTTTTTTTTGAAAGCTCGGAAGGAGGAGCTCCCGCGTAATATTATATAAGAAGAAAAGTAACTCAGTTTATATAGAAAACCGGGTCCGAAAACCGTACAATAAAAAGGATGATGTCACATCCTCCACTCACGACACACCACTAACTTTGTGGATACATAAAGGTGAACGAATCACTATATCTAGACTCTAGTTAAAGGTGATAGAGAAATTCCATATAATGTCCATCCTCCGAAACGACGCCTCCAAGAAGGAAAACGACTTAGAAATGCCGTCATCGCTAACAAGGTTTTCACCCAAAGGATCGATAGGAGAGGTACTTCGACAACATCTCAACAAGACTTACGACAACGCGTGCACGCGACGTTATTGTCAGCTCTCCCGCTCCAACGAACAACTGAATAGAAGTCTCTATCACCACCACCAACATCTAAGATCCGTGACCGCCCGACTCGTGACACCATAGAGCATAAATATATGTGTTGCACTCACCACAACCGCCACACCACACTCGCGATCGGAATTGCGGCGCCCGTCTACACAGCCAAGCTACAACATCCACGCCCACCATCGCAATCCACATGGCATAATCACAAGTGGATTGCAAACAACCTACAACAACAGGACCAAACACCACAACGATGCACGTGAACCTCTGGAATCCTCCTATTCTACCTGCCTTTCAGTCATTGTGCCACAAAGGTCGAGGCACTAACCTCCATCTGCCTAAGACCGGCACCATATGCAGACATCGACACCCGCGAGCTCTGTCGCCCAAATCCGCTGTCGCAGTCGCCCGCTGACTCTGCCGCCTAGATCCGCCGTCGCAAGCGCCCAGCCAACCTTGCCGCTCAGATCCGCCGTCGCAATCATCTGCAAGCCTCACCGCTCAGATCCGCCGTCGCGACCATTCACAAGATTCACCGACATTGCTTCAGAGACCGTTCGAGTAAAATAACGTCAGTAACTTTGGACACTTCAATAGCAACATGATCCACCATATCTGACCGCCTCTACCTCCAGAAGCACCGCCGCCGTGCCCTCACCAGCCCACCCCATACCAAGAGATATCTCCACTGCAGCAGTCTTCGACGGCACGACGACATCCTTCCTTGATCTTCACCATCACCATCAGTGGTGGGGAGCTCCCGTGGAGCCACACTAAGCCCTGCGAACACCATCTTCTTAGCTACACCTGCAGCGTGCTCGCGTCGTCTTCCTTACCCCCGACGCCGCACGCTCGCACCGAGCTTTGCCGCCGGCCTTCCTCTGACCTCCATCGGCACTGTCCACGCAACACGCGTCCAGCCCGAGCACACGCGTGTATGCCTTCGCCTGCGCGCATCTGACGGTGCCCCGCCGACGGTGCCGTCTGCTTTGCTCTCGTCGGCCTTCCTCTGACCTCCACCAGCACCATCCAAGACCTGCGTGCCCAGCTCGAGCGCACACGCTTCGACCTTCGCCCAGTCGCGCATGCCCGACACCGTCTTCCTCTCCTGCTGATGTTGCGTGCCAGGCGAGCACTGCCCCCGAGCTGGCTGGATCCAGCCGCAGAAACTCCAGATCCAAGCGGCAGGCCGTCGGATCCGACCGTCCCCGCTCTTGTCGTCGACGACCACCGGTTCACAATGTTGCTCCCGAATCCAGCGACGAAACTTCTATTGCCTCGCCGTCGCCTTCCTAGCTAACCGCGTGGAGCTGGCGGCGTGCTCCGGCGGCAGCGCGGCAGAGGGGTGGGTGACGGAGGTGGCGGCGGGGTAGGATGCGGCGGCCGCCCGAGTTGCCCACTCAGACGACGCGGGGGGCTAGGTTTCGTGGTGGTAGCCCAAAGTCCTGAATTTCGAGCTAGAAAGCAAAAATCTAAAAAATGACATCGTAACAACGATATCAAATGTTATCATGGTAGTATAGGACAAACCAGTGATTTGTAAACATTGACAATCTTGTACAAATTTGTACCACATTCGTTTAAGAAATGACTACATTCAACAGGTCTGGCAAACACAAAAATGGGCCAAAAGGAGTCCCATGCCACGGCGTCCACCAATGGTATCGTCCGCGCTCCCGCGCGGCGTCTACGCCGTCCTTGTCACCTCCGGCCAGCTCCGCCACCTCGACCCGCACACCCAGGTCCCTCCTCTCCTCCTCGTAAACTCCCTCATCGCCGCCTTCTCTCGGGCTGCCCTCCCGCGCCTCGCCATCCCGCTCCTCCGCCGCCTCCTCGCTGGCGCCCACCCGCTCCGCCCCGACGCCTTCACCTTCCCGCCGCTCGTCCGCGCCGCCCCGAGCCCCGCTTCCGCCGCGCAGCTCCACACCTCTGCGTTCCGACTGGGCCTCCTCCACCCCAACGTCTTCGTCTCCGGCTCCCTCGTGCACGCCTACCTTAGGCACAGCTGCGTCGCCGAGGCCTACATGGTGTTTGAAGAAATGCCAGGGCGGGACGTGGCCGCATGGAACGCGATGGTTTCGGGGCTGTGCCGCAATGCACGCGCAACGGAGGCGGTGGCACTTTTCGGAAGGATGGTTGGGGAAGGGTTTATTGGGGACGCTGTGACTGTCTCCAGCGTGCTGCCCATGTGCGTGCTGTTGGGCGACCGATTACTTGCAATGGTCATGCACTTGTACACCGTGAAGCATGGGTTGGATGGGGACCTTTTTGTGTGTAACGCTATGATTGATGTGTACAGCAAGCTGGGCATGCTGGAGGAGGCACGGCGAGTGTTTGATGCGATGGCTTTGAGAGATCTTGTCACTTGGAATTCGATCATCTCTGGGTACGAGCAAGGTGGGCAGGTTGCTTGTGCAGTCGAGTTGTTCCGTGGTATGAGGGACAGTGGGGTGTACCCTGACGTGCTGACCCTCGTCAGCCTGGCGTCTGCTGTTGCTCAGTGGGGGGATGAATCTGGTGCAAAGTCAGTGCACTGCTATGTGATGAGGCGGGGGTGGGATGTGGGTGACATAATTGCTGGAAATGCTATGGTTGATATGTATTCCAAGCTATCAAAGATTGGTACTGCCAAGAGGGTGTTTCATAGCTTGCCTGCTCGAGATGTTGTGTCCTGGAACACATTAATCACCGGGTATATGCAGAATGGACTCGCCAATGAGGCAATCAATACATACAATCATATGCAGACACATGAGTGCCTGAAGCCAATTCAAGGGACATTCGTCAGTGTTCTGCCTGCATACTCTCATCTTGGTGCATTGCAGCAGGGCATGCGAATGCATGCACTGACTGTTAAAACTGGATTATATGTTGATGTGTATGTCAGTACATGTCTGATAGACTTGTATGCTAAATGTGGGAAGCTATCGGAAGCAACACTTTTGTTTGAGCATATGGATAGAAGGATGACAGGTCCTTGGAATGCAATCATAGCTGGCATTGGGGTTCATGGGCATGGTGCGAAAGCACTCAGTCTCTTCTCGCAAATGCGACAGGAAGGAGTTAAGCCGGATCACGTCACATTTGTTTCATTATTGGCCGCCTGTAGCCATGCTGGCTTAGTTGATCAAGGTCGGAGTTTCTTTGATATGATGCAAACAGCATATGGTATTTTGCCCATCGCGAAACACTATGCATGCATGGTAGATATGCTTGGCAGAGCTGGCCAGTTGGATGAAGCTTTTCAGTTCCTACAACGCATGCCAATCAAGCCTGATTCTGCTGTTTGGGGCGCACTACTTGGTGCCTGCAGGATTCACGGGAATGTTGAAATGGGTAAAGTGGCTTCCCAAAACCTATTTGAACTCGACCCCGAGAATGTTGGGTACTATGTTCTGATGTCAAACATGTATGCCAAGGTTGGAAAATGGGATGGAGTTGATGAAGTAAGGTCCTTTGTCAGGCGCCAGAATTTGCAAAAGACCCCTGGATGGAGTTCAATAGAGGTGAAAAGAGCTGTAAATGTATTTTACAGTGGTACCCAGACAGAAACCCACCCTCAAAATGAAGACATCCAGAGGGAGATACAATATCTGCTGGCCAAGATGAAAACTCTAGGTTATGTCCCTGACTACAGTTTTGTCCTGCAAGACGTAGAGGAGGATGAAAAGGAACAAATATTAAATAGTCATAGTGAGAGATTCGCCATTGCCTACGGCATTATAAGTACTCCTCCAAGAACTCCACTCCATATATACAAGAATTTGCGGGTCTGTGGGGATTGCCACAACGCCACCAAATATATATCAAAAATTACTGAGAGAGAGATCATAGTCCGAGACTCAAATCGGTTCCACCACTTTAAAGATGGAGAATGTTCCTGTGGAGACTTTTGGTGACAGTAAGTATCTTATATTCTTCTACTGTGAACAACATTTTTCTCCCGAGTTCACCTGGCCATAATTCCAATACTTGACATGCTCCTGAGTGGTAATGATTAAAGTATTTAGCTGATCCAAAGATAGAACAGTGTAGTAGGCAAAAGAAGAACTGCCACATATTCCTTATCTGTCATATCTGTCAAGGAAACAGCTTTCTGTTGCTTACCAGTGGCAAACTGAAGTTCGAAACATGTCATAGGTTTTGGTGTAAAACCTGAGAAAATGAATAGTTTCCTTTCAGTCACATGTTGGTATGCAGTTTTTTTTTTTCCATTCTGTCTCATTCTTTTGGCAACATGTCTTGTTGTAAGAAGATGCTGTGGATGATTTGAAAGAATGGAACATCTAACTTCTGTGAAACAAGATTTACTTCTGTATAATGTATGTTCCTGTTGCTGCATGGCCCAACTAAATGAGTCGAATAATTTGTTTGTCAGACTTGAAAATCCACTTTATGACCCTGGTTGTTGTTTTTGAATGGAAAAAAGGTGAAGTCAATGAGCTTCATGTTTTTCTATTTTTCTTAGCCAACTGTACATCAAATCAAACATAAGTTTTTTCCTTTTTCCTCTTGCAGGACTGCCGAAGTCTCTACAGCGAATTTGTGGCACTGTTCAAGAACAACCACTACAATAAAAATGGGAAGAGTTGAAATGTCTAACTAGAATGATATGACGATGCATGAAGGTTTGTCACCTTGTCATCAGGGAAGTGTTGTGTAATCCTTTATTAGACAAAACATCTATTGCAATAATCACATTAACTCTTGAATTGTTGCAGGCTGTATAAATTATGAACTGTGGCTCACTGGCTGCCATAATATGCATGGCTTGGTGATGTGATACGGTGTAAGTATGAAGCAGTGGCAGAAGACAAGCCCAAGTGGTGGAGGTTCTTCTGCTGGGTGGCTTTGAGGAAGCATGGTACACTTCTGCCTCCACCTTTCATTTTGGATCTCAGCTATGGATTTTGAAACTGATTAAATATCAGGGCCATGTTTGATGTTTGTACCTAATAGCGTTCGATACCTCAATCTAAGAGAATAGGCATTCAAGGAACTGAATACAGAATGCTAACAGGACGTAGGAGAAATCTCAGTTCCTTAAACGGCATCAAGGCAAGGCATGGCATGGCTACGTACATTCCGTCAGGTAAAGGCATGCTCATAGTAACATTCTCACTTTTTATTTTCTGGCAGAAGACAGAAGGGAACAGATGGACCGCTGTTGCAGCAACTCATGTACGCTGTCAGCTGAGACAAACATCGGAGATGTTTGCTAAGCAGAACATGGGAATGGTGGACAACGAGCTCTGCGCGTCGTCCACGGTCCACGCACAGCGTGGCGTTGTGCTAATTTAGTAGCCAGGGTCATTTTTTTTTCTTTGAGGGGAAGCTAGGGTCATTTTCAGTAGCCTCCTCTAACACAAGATTAACGGGTGGACTTGGCTTTGCGTACTTTTGACGATCTCATCTCTGATTATGTGCAAAATTCTCAAACCGAGCGCAGCAGCGTTTGGTACAGATCTCATGTAAGATGGCTGACGCCCTACCACTTCGATGGTGTTCCTCATCAACCCTTCACTTTTAAGTAGTTGGTCTTGCTGCAAGAATCGAATCTACCTTCCATAGGGCCTAACGAATTGGAAATTCTATGCTGCTGCACCATTTGCTATACCATCTTGTTGGGAACTGTTGTCTTTTGAAAAAAAAAGCTCTTTTGCGTTATTAATCGGTGTTGTCCAGGCTTCGTCTAGACACCGACTAGTCGTCCAGTTGTTTCAGGCCGGACCCCGTGCCTCCTTACCTCGCTTGGAACGGTCCATGCGTCTCACTTCGACGACTTGGCATCCGATTTAGGTGGCCGACCAGACACCAGCGGACAGACAGGATTAGGACAGAGGCAGAGGAGAAGCAGTGAGATGTTCTTGTGGGGAGCGAAGACACCGACTAGTCGTCCAGTTGTTTCAGGCCGGACGCCATGCCTCCTTACCTCGCCTGGAACGGTCCATGCGTCTCACTTCGACGACTTGGCATCCGATTTAGGTGGCCGACCAGACACCAGCGGACAGACAGGATTAGGACAGAGGCGGAGGAGAAGCAGTGAGATGTTCTTGCGGGGAGCGAAGGATGGTCGGGAAGACGGTGGCTGAGGGAGAAGTATGACGCAGAGCCATCGTCGATGCTTGCTGGAGTCGGGGCCTTACTAGGGCCGGGCGGGGCTGAGGCCGCTAGCCTGGGATGGGGCCGCAGTCGCAAGCCGCTGGTGAGAGGAGAGGGTGAGGGAAGAATTAGGGTTATGGGTGGGTCATGTGATATATATATATATATATATATATATATATATATATATATATATATATATAGGGTGAGGGAAGAATTAGGGTTATGGGTGGGTCATGTGATATATATATATATATATATATATATATATATATATATATATATATATATATATATATATATATATATATATCACATGACCCACCCATAACCCTAATTCTTATATATTTCTTACCTAAAAACTGAATCGTTGGACGCGATCCAACTGTTCACATTAATCTGGTCTAACAGATCGAGTCTTATCCGACCCAGTTATGCGCTCGAGCTCGGTGAGAGGTGAAAATGGGATCAAAAAGGGTTTAGCTATTTTTCTGATCATTTTTACAATTTCCGTTTTTGATTCGTTATAATCCCGTTTTTTCCTGTTTTCTATTAACCGGTATTCAGCCCGGCCCAACAACACTCGAACAGACAATGGGCCCATAGTCCCAGACGCCAACAGACACTCCTCCCTCTCTTCTCATTGCTGCTTTCCTCTTCCGCCTCTCCTCCCCTCCCTACTGATTTCTATGGAGTATGCTGCAAATCCGATTCTCCAGCCATGCATCACACTCTCGAATTCGGGAAATTGTCCTTCCCTTCTTAGTTATGCTCTTTCTATTCTGCTGCGCTCTGTGTGCTCGCCTGCGTGCACGCACATTTGCAGGGACGAGCTGGAGCTGCTGCTGGAGAACTTTGCCGAGGTGCACAAGGTGGAGGTCCACCCGGTGACTCCAAGGTGCTTAATTGATGACGAACGATTCAAATTTCTTTGAAAGTTAGACAATAATGAGATGCGCAAGGAACTCATCTTTTATTCTCAAGTCCTTTAGCTTAAATTTAGTGGCAATGTCCGTCATTTTAAGAATGTCTTTACACACATCACCTTCATTGTGCTTCTCACTAATAAGTTTCTTAACAAGAGCACTCACCGTAGGTTTGTTAGAGCTAGTTGAATGTCTCTCCATTTAAAAGAAGTTCTCAAAAGTAGTGTAGCATTCAAGATTTTCTTTCCAAACGCCCTCAGTAATCGAGCTCTTAATTCTTTTAAACATTTATTATTTGAAAATGACCACTTGACACAAGAGACGTCATACCAAAAGTAGTCCTTATTGTAAGCTTTCATCCTTTCAGCGAAAGTCTCCTCATTTTTGGCGTCATGAATAATGAGAATAATAGGCTCAGTAGAATACAAGACCGTCAGTGTCAAAGCTATTTCGAAGATTGCCCAAGCAATTTCTAACTTATTTTTCCAATATTTGTAATTGCTCTCGCTAAGATAGTCATCTAACGTGTTGAATCTCAGTACTGCAGTCAGAATGGAGGAACCTTCATAATACAATATAAGTAAATGTATGAACATATATTAAACAGAAAAAATCGTATTTTATCTTTCGATTGGTTACTTGACAAATTACAAAACTAAAAGCATAGCAGATTTTGCCTTTCGCATTGGTTACTCAATGAAATTCTCTATGAGCATAAACAAACAAAAATGACGTGTTTTTCCTTTCGCGTTTGCTACTCAACAAAAGACAACATTCAAAGCAATTTAAAGCATGAAAAGTTTATTTTTCGTTTTGGTTACTTAATAAAATTTGGAAAAAAGTCCATTTCACTACCCTCAAATACCAGCGTTGTTCACTTGACCCCCTTAAGAAAATTTTGGTTCAGTTTACCCCTCAAACTATTTACATTAGTTCAATTTATCCCCTAGTAATTTTTTCTTTTTTATTTCTCTTTGTACACATCATTTATGAAGGTAAAAATTCATGAGATTATATGTCACGACAAAATATACATTAGAAAAAATATTTTTTAATATTTTTTTTGTATTTGTAAAGTATGTAAACAAATTTCATTTGGAAGATGAAATAGTACATGAAAAAAAGTTTATGAAAAATTATAAAATTCTTTTCCTTGCATAATTTATGATATCATCTACCATTCAACAAAATTTTAACTTCAAATATAACTCATAGAAAGAGAAACAAAAAAAATAAATTTCAGTAGGGGATGAAGTGAACCAATCTAGATAGTTTAGGGTGTAAATTGAACCAAAAAATTCTTCAGGGGGTCAAGTGAACAAAGCTGATAGTTGAAGGAAGTAAAATAGACTTTTTTCCATAAAATTTCAATGTACTTAAATCTTAGATTATTTTCAAAGAATTTAAATGTGGTAATTTTATTTTTGCATTGTTTACTTAATAAAATTACCATCACTAATAACTTCAAACACGACAAGTTTATTTTTCGCATTGGTTACTCAATAAATCTACCATACTTAGTTAACAATGGAAACTTAACTTATTCTTAATTAAGATACTTAATTACTCATATTCCAGAACAAAATTAAATGAGTTGAATAAATAAGCTGAGAAAATGCTCAACTATTGCTACAAAATCCTAAATAATGGAAAAATACTTGCAATCAAGTAGCAAATTAACACATAACATTTCTTAAATTTTTTCTCAGCTATTTAAATTAATTATGTGTGGCCCACTTAAATTTGTCCCATGGCCAAAACTCTTATAAATACGTTAGAAAATGGAAAAGGTTCACACTTAGTCTTTGTCCCAAGCCCAAAACTAAATTACTTAGGAAAAAAAGGAAAAATGGGCGGCCCAAAAGGAAAGCTCGATCCACAGCGCAAGCCAGCCCACACTACACTCATTTTCTGGGCTTGTGGCGCTAAAGACCTAGAAGCAAGGCCTCGGCCTGAAGAGGAAACTAGTCGGGGCAGCCTGCCACCGCACAGCCTGGCTTACAACAGCGCCGCACCATGCAAAAGGGCACCCAACTGGCCCATAGCAGCTCCTCGCCAGAGTCGTCGGCTCGTTTGGCGTGCAACGCACTCGAGACTTCGAATGTCGATCCTATGATTCATCGTGTTCCACATTGTTTCAGTCGATGAAATATCAGCCATTGATTCCAGATATGATGGTGGGGAGAGAAAATCGAACATATAAAAGAGCCTCGCTCGGGTTTTGGAAACGATAATTCTCATTTCGTCTGACTCCTTCTCTCTCCTCTCTTATTCCACACGGGGCGAGTGAGAGAGGCGAGCGGAGGGGGGCGCTCCAGCATCGCCACGACTTCCTCGACAGCGGTGAGCTTGCCACAGGCATCTCGCTGCCGGTGGATGGCACGCTGGTTGGCACGCTGTCAAGTAACACCCTCCTCCTTTTCCCCGCTAGGTTAGGGTTCCACCATGAAATCCTAGGTTTCCTGAGAAACCTTCCCGACGGCTAAGTGGTCAGTGCTGCCATTGTCTTCTTCGCTGGTGCGTGCGTTCCCTATCGGGTGAGCGCGCCACTGTCGAGGATGACATTGCGCGGTGCTCTTTCCAACTGTGGATCTGACAAGCACGTAGGATCGCCTAATGCAACCTCGTCGAATGTGACTCCTGATTTTGAAAATGAACCAAGTGCGTTGCATATGTGTGTCGAGGATGTTCATCATACATACACGATGAAACCATAAACGATATACAAAAAATTACCACGTCAAAACTAACAAATGTCCTTTAATACAATTATTGAATGAGTCTTGAATTTCAAAGCCCAAATTATTACTACTGCAGCAGGAAATAAACTAAACTAAGTATAGCTAGGCAGCACGACTCCACACAACAGGCAAGTCAATGGTAGCACACAACCTAGTACTCTACATTATCCTCATAGTACTCCTAAATATCATATGAAACTGTTGGTGGGGGAATTGCAAGGGTGAGCACATGTCGTACTCAGCAACTGTGATAAAATATGACATGTAGCTTAAACAAGGAATAATAATAAATGACTAATTGCATAGAAGTACATTCAAGACATATAAAAAGCATCCTGCAATGTCTATGTGATTTTAATTTCATCATATCCCAAGTAAACATCAAAACCATACCCATCATTCTCCATTACCATTATATCTCATACATAAATTTAATAGACATCCATATGTCAATTTCTCACCTTCAGATCCAACCATGTCCATTTATCATAACCCAAACCGTAACCATATATGGAACCATCCCAAATCTCAATTCCGACTCTAATCATGAAAGTTGTCCAGATGCTCATAACTGGGAGCACGGCTATCATGATAGTTTTTAACACTATGCAGAGGTTGTACCACTTAACCCACATGTTCATGATTTCATCACCTTTCGGTGACTAAAGAACCTCCATCATGCCTGTGACCCGTCGGTCACATTACACAGTTCCAACAGTGTGTGGCCAAGAGATCACAAAATAGCCTTTACAATGGGACCACCAGCATGTGCATACCCACTAAGATTTCACCGGAGGTGATGTCTCACAACTGAGCACATGCATCCAAGGACCCCCACTTGTGTCGTTCGAATCCCAGGGCAGTCCCGCCACTAATACAAACCCAACCGACTCCTATTCCCTGAGCTTTCCAAATGATCCGAACAATGCTGTCAATACACCTAATTAATTAGCTAAGCCGCACCCATACTTGGCCTGGTGGTGGCACTGTTGTCCTAGCTTATTCTCGCATGAACCGGTCCTTAGATCTAAAGCAAGCAAAACCATCACATCTTCCAACCCAGTCCACAAATCTTGCTTGCTTAGATCACCCAAGTCTCGAATTACCAATTAGTCATATTCATAAATTATCATCATTCATAAGTTCACTAATTCATAATTAATCCATTTGATTGTTTCCAATCCCAATTAAGCTAAAGCGAAGCAAAAAGGTAAAATACCCTTCCCGGCTCTCAACATTATAACCGAAGCGACAAGGGTGGTCATACAAGTCTAGTAAACACCTATCTTGGGTTTCCCATCATTTTGACACAGACATGCAGTTTTGCAAACAAAACATTTCAAAATAGGATCAAAATGTTTAAGGACAGTTTACTTGCTTTTGAGGCTGGTTCGGATCATAAGCTTCAAAGTTCTTGTGCTGAAGTGCCTCGTAAGAACCATCTAGAGCGTTACCTTTTATTCCGCATGACAAACATGCAAACCAACTATTACAATCAATAAATGCTCATATAGTACTCAATATGCCATGACATGCATGAATGATGCAATTATGTAGTAGCACATGTTATTAGGTTGCTATTGTTGCTTACTATCTAGTTACAATTAAGTTTTACATGTTAGAACGAGTTTCGGGTCATTACGAAGAAAACTTAAGAAGTTCCAGAAATTCCAAAATTGAAGGACCGGACTAGTTCGCACCATGGGCCGGACATATCTGCTCTGGACCAGAGAGTTTAATGGACTAGTCCGCAGTAGACTGGACAAGTCTGCTACGACTAGGGTTTTAGCAAATTTCCAACTAGAGCATAGTTTGAGTTAAGTATGGAACTATAATTGGCGTAGGAAAGATGGATCTAAGGTATTTACTGAGAATACTAGGGTTTAAAGGTCGAGGACTCGATGAAACTTGAGAACTTGTCATCTAGATCTAATGAAGATGAAGAATTGGTGAATAGAAAGTTGACATCGAATAATCGATGAAGAAGATCGCATCAGCGACGACGATCTTGATTGATCCTTCCTCTCCTTTATTCTTCATTCCCTTCCCTCATTTTTCTCCCTTCAAGAGCGGCGGCTATGAAGAGAGCAGGCACTGTGATTCGTCTAATGTGGCAAAGGGGTAAAGGGTGGGTGGTGGAGTGTTTATATTGGGGGAGAGGTGGTAGGGTTAGGGTAGAATCCAAGTTGGAAACGGTGGAGACAAGTAGAGGCCGTGGTAGAGTCCCTCTTGGGGTCCTCAGGGGTGAGGCACAACGTTCTTGGGCCCAATTAAGGCAATTACCTATTAACTTGTCGTAGAAGAAAAATAGAATCCGAGTCGAAACCCTACACACCAGAGTAGTTCGTAGTGAGACTGGACAAGTCCGATCGGGTACAGAGAGTTCAAAGAAGAAGTCCGGTGCAATTTGAGGCAAGTCCGTTCAAGACCAGAGAGTCAAACGGACAAGTCCGGGATTGTCTAGTTTCAAAACTAGACCAAGTTTTTAGGAGTTTCGGCAACGATCATCAGACTAGTCCGTATACAGCAATGGACAAGTCCGGACGGAAATAGAAACAAAACTGGATTAGTCCGTAAAATCAACAGACAAGTCCGGAGAACATTAGAAACGATTTCAGACTAATCCTTAGTAATTAACGGAAAAGTCCGGGGGACAACAATAGCTAAGTCAGACTAGTCCGGGGTCCAACCCAGACAAGTCCGTACCAAGCAAGGTTTTTAATTGCTGCTTTGGTCCTAATTCATTTTAATCTTGTTCCTCTTTGTGTTGTATAATGTTAGACATGTATAATAATGAATTCAATGCATGATGGATGAAAATGAGGGTGTTACAAACCTACCCCCTTAAAATAAATCCTTCCCTTGAGATTCGACCCAGAAGGAAAAAGATAGGAAAATTCTTTCTTGAGCTCTTCTTCCAGCTTCCAAGTTGCTTCACAGTCAGTATGATGCTTCCATTGTACTTTGAACCATCAAATCACCTTGTTCCTTGTGACTCTCTCCTTTGTTTTCTAGATTTTGACCGGTTGCTCAGCATAAGTCACATCTGTCTCAAGCTCTAGTTCATACATGGGTACTTGTTCCTCTGGTACCCTTAAGCACTTCTTATGCTGAGAAACATGGAATACATAATGAACATCAGAAATATGTGCTGGCATCTTCAACTTATATGCCACTTCTCCATGTTTATCCAAAACCTTAAATGGTCCAATATAGCGAGGTGCCAACTTGCCATTGACGTTAAATCTCTTATGACCTCGCATGGGTGACACTTTGAGGTACACGAAGTATTCAACTTCAAAAGCCAGATTTCTTCGCCTATTATCCGCATAGCCCTTTTGTCTTGACTGAGCAGCCCTTAGTTTTTTGCGGATTAACTGAACTTGCTTTTCAGCTTCTTGTAACACATCAGACCCAAATACTTGGTTTTCTCCTGTTTCATTCCAAAATAAAGATGTCCTACACTTCCTCCCGTATAGTGCTTCATAGGATGACATTTTCCTGGCTTGGTAACCATTGTTATATGAGAATTCAACGTATGGCAAGCTCTTGTCCCAGCTGCGTCCATGCTTCTAAGCACAAGATCTCAACATATCCTTTAATATTTGGTTTGTCCTCTCAGTTTGCCCATCGGTCTGCAGGTGATATGCTGAGCTGAAATTTAACCTGGTACCCATAGCTTCATGTAGTTTCTCATAGAAACTAGAGGTGAATTGGGAACCTTGATCAGACACTATTTTCTTCGAAACTCCATGTCGGCATACAATATTCTCCATGTACAACTCATCTAACTGTGATGCGGTGTACTTGGTCTTGACAGGAATAAAGTGAGCAGATTTCGTCAATCGATCCACAATAATCCATATTGAATCATATCACGACTGGGTATGTGGTAATCCAACTATGAAGTTCATACTGATTTCTTCCCACTTCCATTCCGGTATCTTCAATGGCTGCAATAGTCCAGCTAGCCTTTGATATTCAGCCTTGACCCGTTGGCAGGTGTCACATAAGGCAACATATTCAGCTATGTCCTTCTTCATCCCATCCCACCAATATCAAGTTTTCAAGTCCTTTTACATCTTCGTACAACCATGATGAATTGAGTAAAGTGAATCACGTGCCTCCTTCAGTATCGTATCTCGAAGATGATTCATGTTAGGCACGACAATTCTTTTCCCAAGCCATAGAGTGCGTCATCCTTATCAAATCTGAATTCTCTCCCTTCTTGGATCCTTTCCTTGATTTCTTGGATTTCCTTATCCTTTGTCTGACCTTCTCGGATTTCCTATTCTAGGTTCGGATTTAACTCCATCATTCCCATCTCATTTATAAATCCAAGATGTAACTGTTCAAACTCCTTACATAGCTCGGATGGCAACTCCCGAACTGTGAGTTCGTGGCTTGCTCCTTTCCTACTCAAGGCGTCGACCACTACATTGGCTTTTCTTGGGTGATAGTTGAATCCCACATCATAATCCTTAATGAGTTCCAACCATCTTTGTTGCCTGAAATTCAGGTCCATTTGTGTGAATATGTACTTGAGGCTCTTGTGATCCGTGTAAATCTCACACCTATGACCAAGAATAGAGTGTCTCCATATCTTCAAAGTGTGCACTACGGCTGCAAGTTTGAGGTCATGAGTAGGATAATTATACTCATGTTTCTTCAATTGTCTCGATGCATAAGATACCACTTGACCTTCTTGCATAAGCACACATCCAAGTCCCTGCCTTGAGGCGTCACAATAAATATCAAAGCTATCTTGACAAGCTTGAGTCCATCGGAATGCCTTCCCCATCATTAGCAATTTAGTCATGGGCTTCGATATCTTGGAGAAATCCTTGATGAATCAACGGTAATATCCAGTCATTCCAAGGAAACTTAGAATTTCATTCACATTTTGTGGTGGCTCCCACTTCAACACATCTCTCACTTTTCCCAGGTCGATCAATACTCCTCCTCCCGAGATGATATGTCCCAAAAATGATACTTCCCGTAACCAAAACTGGTACTTGCTAAACTTGGCATAGAACTGGTGTTCCCGCAAGTTCTGCAATGTGAGCCTTAAATGCTCCTCATGCTCCTCTTCACTTCTCGAGTATATCATAATGTCATCGATGAACACCACGACAAACTTATCCAAGTACTCCATAAAGATGTTATTCATGAGGTACATGAAGTATGCTATAAGATCTAAGAGCACGTGAAAAGCTACCAGGGGGGGGGGGGGTGAATGGTAGATTTAAAAATCTTACGCAGCGGAAACAATTAAATCCCAACCCCTTCGGTAGAAAAATGATCTGTTAGAGAAATCGTGTGTGAAACTAATCTAAACGTGTTTCACCGTGACAAAATTGATATATATCATAGAGAATCAAGTCACGAAGAAAGCAAAAAAATAATCACTCGAATCCGTCGAGGGAAACTCAAGTTACGATCGAAAGATCGAACAAAGGTCAATCTGTCCTACCTGAGAAAAACAGTTCTGGAACGCTGCAAAGAAACTCGTGTAGATCAGAAACCACAACTCCAATGAACGTGAAATTTTGACAGATGATATATAATCAAGTTGTGAAGACAACCCAAAAAGAATAACTTCAATTGGATCTGTAAAACTCGAGTTATGATAAAACCACCGACGAAAGGTAGTGCTGTCCAGAAACTCGACGAGTAAAACTTGTCTGGAACAAGTCGGACGAACAAGGCACAAAAATTCCTTCAACCTACGAATTTTATTCAATAGAAAACAAGAGGAACAGCCCCAAAGTCATCTCACACGAGCTCTGACCTCCCTTGCTTATATAACCAGCCCTTAGGCCAACCCAATCTCAACTAGGACTCTAATCCTACTCAGATCACGAATCGAAACTTTCTATAACTGCTTAGGACTCTTCTATACGCAGATAGAAGCAATCTTAAGACTTCCAAACACCTTAGGAACATATCCCATATTCCTAAACAACTCAAATTCGTGACCCACACGAAAACCTATCATAACCAACTCGATACTTTCCATACCGAGCCATAACCGACTCCGCCGCAGCCAAAGTCATCAACCGATACGATCCGGTCCTTCCAACCAGATCTTTCCATCTATAAACCATCTTCGGAACCATGTTGCCACGTCATGCACCGCATGCATACGTGCAAACACCTTCCTTCGACATCTAGTAACCTTCATATGCACTGTCCTTGATTCAATCATCCTGCACGACCTCCTGACCCGCTCAACCACAATTCCTCTTGAATTTTGGTTGTTGGAACCTCATATCCTCCCTGAGACTAGTCCAAAGGATCCTGTCACCAGCCATGACTTGAACTCAAGCAACACCTGCACATGAACAAACAACCAATCCGTACGAGCCCAAGTCCGCGACCTGACTCAAGTCAGTTCCGAACACAACACCTTACGTGAGCACCTCACATAAGCATGTTGCAAAGCATAGCAAAACGATATCAGCCATATCAATCAAAACACACTAAAAACTTAGCAAATGAATACTAAGCAATCTTTCCAAAAGTGTAAAACAAGTTCGAAACATTTCACATGAAAATTTGGAACATTACGATCAAGCTTCGAACCTTGCCAAAGCTAACCGGAGCTTGTGCCGGAGCTTACCAAAGCTAGTACAACCTAGCACCGGAGCTTACCAAAACTAGTACAAACTAGCGCCGAAGCTTATCAAAACTAGCAGGACCTAGCACCAGAGCTAACCAAAGCTAGTCGAACCTATCGCCGGAGCTGACCAAAACTAGTCGGAACTAGTCAACCCAAAAGCCGGAGCTCGAGAAACATGTCGGAGCTTAACAAAGACATGCCGGAGCTATCAAAGCCATGCAGGAGCTAACAAATACATGCCAGACCTAGACAAAGAAAGTCAGACCTATTGTCGGACCTTGCAGAAGCTCAGAGCTAGAGTTGGACCTTGCCAAAAGATGTTATGGCAGCATTCAAAACTTTTATTGTCAAAGCCAATATATTCAGCACACATAGGTCTCACAATCTCCCCCTTGATGAATGCATTAACAACACCATTTGATCCAAACATTGACATGAAAAGTTTTGAGAACAATTTTCCCACTTTTTGAAAATCAAATGAGATAGAAATAAATTTCTCCCCTATACATATTTCTTCCCCTTGCATAATTCACCATATTATCTCTCCCCCTTTGACAATGTATTCAGCAAGGTTTCAAAAGAGAAATTTTTAATTGTTATGAGCATATTATAATATATACATATAAAACAAAGCTCATCCAAGTCATACTATCAAGTAACTTACACTATCACATCAATGAAATACATAAAGTAGTGTAAGCCATCCTAGAGATCATATGTAATTTTCAATTTAAGCAAGTCATGATCTCACAAACTTAACTATTTCAATACCTGAAAGCATGACACTTGTTGCTGCATTTCATTATTTTGCAAAGCACAAAATTAGATCATATGATATTTGCAAGAGATTATATGCGCATCTTCCTTATTCTAACCAACCAAGCCAAGCCTATGTCATTTGACAATCAGAAGCTTAAGGACATGGTTTTAGTCATACACAACTTCTTCCAAGTTCATATCTAAGTGCAATGATAAGCCATCTCAAAAGAAGAAGTGCGATGCATGCATATTCTCTTGATCTTTTCTCAATTTATATTCGTTCATAAAAACTCAACATGTGAGTTGATTAATTGATTAATTATTTATGATTAAAAGCACTTGTGAGCATGCAACAAGTTCAAAACAGCAAGAAAGTTCGACCATGACCAGATTTAGTGTAAATAATTATTCCAATTTCTAGATAGGGCAAAAACTACAAAATGTATAACACGAGTAATGTAGTAATAACTTTCAGCATGTAAAAGGAATGACAAAGTCATATATGTATGAAATACTATGCTCATATTATTTTAATTTCAAATTCACACATAGACTTCTCAAGTTTCAAAACTTCCTCTCAATTTAAGCCATGAGGATGCATAACCCGTATCTCACTACGAATGTAACAAAAATGAGTGAAGATCCAAAGATTTTGTAAAAATATCGGCCAATTGTTGTTCGGTATCTACATGGTGAAGCGCAATGCTTCCTTTTTCAACATTATCACGGAGAAAGTGATACCTAATATCAATGTGCTTAGCTCTAGAATGTTGCACGGGGTTTTTGGCAACGCAAATGGCACTAGTGTTATCACAAAATAGTGGAATACTATCTAGATCAACCCCATAGTCCTTAAGGGTTTGAACAATCCAAAGAATTTGTGAACAAGCGCTAGCAGCAGCTACATATTCATATTTGGCGATGGATTGTGCAACTGAACTTTGTTTTCTAGAGGACCAAGCAACAAGAGAATTACCAAGAAAATGACAAGCACCGGAAGTACTTTTCCTATCAATCCTACAACCTTCAAAATCAGCATCCGAAAAAGCTTTCAAAGTAACGGTTGAGGAAGAAGGAAGAAAAATGCCAAATTCTTGAGTTCTATGTAAGTACCTGAGAATCCTTTTGACGGCTTGACGATGTGAAGCACGTGGGGAGGCTTGAAACCGTGCACAAAGACATACGCTGAATTGTATGTCTGGTGTTGATGTTGTGAGGTACAAAAGTGATCCGATCATGCTTCTATATTCTTTTTGATCCACTGTTTCACTATCTTCATCAAGTTCAAGTGTTGTTGTTGTTCCCATTGGTGTCTGAAGAGGCTTGCTTTTGTCCATGTTGAAGCACCTTAGGAGGTCTTTTGTATACTACGTGTGATGCACAAAGGTACCCTCCTTGGTTTGCTTGATTTGCAGCCCCAAAAAGTATGTGAGTTCTCCCATCATACTCATCTCAAATTCTGAACTCATCATAGCTAAAAACTTGGACACAAGATCATGAGAAGCACAACCAAAGATAATATCATCCACATACACTTGAACGAATAATGAGTCATTGCCATGCTTAAGAACAAAAAGAGTTTTATCAACCTTGCCCATGGTAAACCCCTTTTCAAGTAAGAATGTTTTTAACCTATCATACCATGCTCTAGGGGCATGTTTGAGCCCGTACAAAGCTTTGGACAGTTTGTAAACATGATTAGGAAAATCTAAAATTTCAAAACCCGGTTGTTGTTTGACATAAACCTCCTCATCTATGTAGCCATTAAGAAAAGCACTTTTAACATCCATTTGATATAGCTTAAAACCTTTAGATGCAACAAAAGATAACAAAATTCTTATGGCTTCTACAATAAGAGCAAAAGTTTCATCAAAATCTAGACCTTCAACTTGAGTGAAACCTTGAGCAACCAACCTAGCCTTATTCCTAACCACAACCCCATCCTCACTTTGTTTATTTTTAAACACCCATTTAGTTCCAATTAAGGTGTGACCTTGAGGTGGATGTACAAGTTTCCAAACATTATTTCTTTCAAAATTTTCTAACTCTTCTTGCATGGCAATAATCCAAGATTCATTAGTGAGTGCGTGTGATATATTTTTGGGTTCAAAAGAAGGAACAAAAGTAGAATGAGCATGAGAGTTTGGATTGCAAAACCTGGACCGTGTGACTCGTTCGTGCAAGCTTCCAATTATCTGTTGCAGGGATGATCTTTGTAAAACCGTAGGGGAACATATGTCTCACAAGCTTCTTCTTCATCAGGGTCATTGCAGATTGATGAGCTTGTGGCTTGTGTATGATCAGTACAAGCAGAGGTGGTAGTCGGAGCTTGTTCACAGTTCGGAGCTGGACACATGTCAACTTCGGAACTACCAGGCAGTATCACTGGCTCTTCTTCATCTTCGAAAATACCCTCCCCCTGAGGATATGGATCTGGTCTTGCAATATCGGAGTTAGTACCTGGGCTAGCTTCATCAAAAGAAACTTCACAAGTCTCCACAATTTTTTTAGTGTCAAGTAAAAGCACACGGTAGCCTCTAGTATGAGATGGATAACCAAGAAACATGCCATCAATGGATCTAGATTCAAAGTTATCAAGATTACCATGTTTCTTAACACAACATTTGCAACCAAAGACCCGAAAGTGCGTAACACTAGGCCTATGTCCAAACCGGAGCTCATATGGGGTTTTACCTAGCTTAGCGCGCAAGAAAACATGATTTGAGACATAACAAGCGGTTGCAATCGCATCAACCCAAAATTTCCTAGGAGTTTGATATTCATCAAGCATAGTCCTAGCCATCTCAACTAAGGTTCTGTTCTTTATTTCTACAACACCGTTTTGTTGAGGTACACATGGTGAAGAAAATTGATGATCTATTCCATTTTCAGCACAAAAGTGATCAAAAGATTGATTTTTAAATTCAGTTCCTTTATCACTTCTAATTGCTTTTAAAGATCCTGGGAGATCAATTGATAATATAAGAAATAAAGTTCTAAAGTGACTAAAAGCTTCATTCTTAGATGCCATAAAGTAAACCCAAGAGTATCTAGAATAATCATCAACAATAACAAGAACATACCATTTACCTCCAAAGGATTGAACACGTGAAGGTCCTAAGGTGTCAAGGTGCAAAAGTTGACCCGGTTCAGTTGTCATGATCATTGTGAGAGGAGTATGTGAACCTGCAACCATCTTAGCATGTCTACAAGAAGAGCACACAATTTCTATGTCCCCTTTAAGCTTAGGCAACCCACGTATGCGATTAATGGTACACGTATGTGATTAAGATTACTAACACACATTAGGTGATCAAAGCCTACGTGACCAAGTCTACGATGCCAAAAATATAAGTCCTTTGAATCATTAGCAACTAGACACCTATGCTTAGAGGAAGACATATCAAAATCAGCTTTAAAAACTCTTCCAAAATGAGACATGTTAAACAAAAGCTCACTATTTGAATGTACAACTTTGCCACAATTTTTAGTGAAAGTTATTTCCAAATTCTCATCAAGCAATTAAGAAACAGAAAGCAAGTTGTATTTAAATTTTTTGACAAGTGCCACATCCTTCAAAGTGTAGTGATCATTTACTCTAATTGAACCCTTAGCAATTATAGGAGTTGAAGAATTATCGGCAAAAGTAACATTCTCTACACGTGACACAAAAGAGAGGGAGGAGAACTATTCTCTGTTACCAGTCATGTGGCGTGAGCAGCTTGAATCCACAATCCATATGTTCTCCTTCCTCAAGCATGAAACCTACACAGAAGGATAGTTCGTCGTTGACGCAATACTAGGGTTAGTCAATAAGCATTTTGGAATCCAGTTGAAAGCATCTAGGCCCCATGAGGTACATTTTCGGTGATTAATGACAACCATTCGATTTTAATAATGAATTTTTGAATGCAAGGTCCCAATAATCACTCAATCAAATGAAATCAAAATGACATTGGAGACCCATATAAAATCAACTAATGAGATCAAATCGAATCATATGAAGACAAGAAGTGAAAGCTCTAACTTGACATCACTCAATGCTTGAAGACTATCAGAACATCATTTCAAACAAGTGTCAAAGAGGTCACAAGTTCAAATTCCAAAAGAACAACTCAAAACAACTCGAAGTCAACAAGTTGAACACACCGGATCATCCGATGATTTCTGAGTTCACTACATCGGTCGAGTTGTGTCAACAGAAGAAGAAGACCTCAGAGCAAAGCATTCACCGGATCATCCGATGTATGGCTCAGTCACATCGATCCATCATTACAGTTTGCAACATCATTGGACCAAGTGAAGCACCGGATCATCCGATGTACAAAGGTGTGAACATCGGTTGATTACTCCAGTAAGCCTCAAGTTCAAGATAATTCTGAAGGAAGAGCCACCGGATCATCCGATGATGAAGATGAAGCTACATCGGTCTAACAACGGTCATATCTGACACCATGACGTCAGCCATCTTAATTAGACCGATGATAACCAAGGGGAAGACATCGGATCATCCGATGTGTACAATAAAGTTCTGTCAGCCTACTTTTCCAACGGCTATTTCGGGGAGGTTGGCTTTAAATACCCCCTAAGCCAGTCATTACAGCAAGTCTTGATACTCAAAAGCTAACAACACATCCAGGAGCACTCAAGACCAAGAGCTTACACTTCTACACCCATTAGATCATTTGTATAGGCTAGATCTAGCTAGAGAAAAGCTTGTGTGCGTCCTTTCTCTGTGATTGGAGTCTCTAGGCTAGTGAGAGGTTGAAGAGATCCTTCCGGAGCTTGCCAATGTGTGTGTGGAAGCCCGGAAGATCAAGGATTGTACAAGGCTTGAGCTCCACCTTGCCGGAGATGGCGAACGGAGAAGATTAGTGAAGATCCCATTGTCTCGGTGACTTGGGAGTGGCAAAACCCTTCGGTGGGTGCCACAACGTGGATGTAGGAAGATCCTTGTGATCTTGCCGAACCACGGGATAAACTCCGTGTCTCTTGAGCGTTTGCATTCCTCTCCCTCCTCTTTACATTATGCAATCTTTATTCTGCAATTTATATTTACGTTGATTGCATAGATAAACCGCATAGGGAATTGGGCTTTAGTCGTTAACTTTTAATTGTCTTAAAATTTGAAAGAAAGCCCAATTCACCCCCCCTCTTGGGTGTTTCGATCCTTACACCAGTACTGAGCCATGCGGCGTCCAGTAGGAACAACACGCGAAGCTGTGACAAAACAACAGATTTATGAGTTAAAGGTTGAGGTTTTCTGTTCTTAAAAATTGATTTAGAAGTTGTTACTCGTTTAGAGCAAAAACTAGTAGCTCTGGAGGTGTGGACATTTATTTCGAAAGAAACAGCTGTAGCTCCGGGTGCACAAACCAAAGGTCCGAAAGCAAAAACTGAAGCTCCGGATGGAACAACAGAAGGTTTGGGAGCTTTCAGAGCTATCGGAACTACCAGAGATATCTTTGCAAGTCTATTACCAGAGGTTTTGGAAGCTACCTTTTCAAATTCCTGGCTCATCAAAGCAGGTTGCATGTTTCTAATTTTAGGTTTAGCATGAAAGTTATGAGATCTAGCAGACATTTTATCCTTTTTAATTTGTTTAGCTAGTCTATAACAAAAATCTACGACATGACCATCTTTATCACAATAAGTACAATGAAATTTAATTTTGTAATCATGTCTAGATGAGCACCCAACATTAGAAATAGAATTAGAAAGCACTCCTGCAGACTCAAAGATCACATCCTTTTGTTTAGGGACAGTTTTGATTAAACCTCTTCCAAATGATTTTACAATTTGAGGTGTATGTGTTTTAGAATAAACATGAGAATCAAAACCTAAAATAGTTTTATCATTACAAGATTTGGATGAACTCAGTAGCAAGTTTAGATTTTTTTTCCAACACAAAACTGCTCGAGTCCTATTCATGTCATCAAGCTTTTTAGACAATTCTAGGCAGTTTTCACATGAAGTTTTTCCTTTTAATTTGCAATTTGAACAATATTTAACTTCATGAGAACGTAAAGCATTATTCAATATTGAAATTTCATTCATAGCATCTTTTAGTTTCTTTCCAAGATCATCACAACTAGAACAATGCAAATAAATTGTAGAACAAGAAGCATCTTTTAAGTTTCCAATGTCAAGTGCAGCAAGATTTTTGTTCTTTTCAATTTCTTCATCAAGTCTATCTAGAGTGGAGGAGTGTGCACTTCTTAATGTGGACAATTGTTCATAGATTAAGCCACATGAGGGACATGCATCATCACTAGGAATCAAAGTTTTTAAACAGTTGATTTCAGATTCTAGTGATTCAATTTTAGCAGCATTATCCCTAAGCTTTTTGTCCTTTTTCTTGACAATAATAGTTGCACGAGAAATAGCATCACACATTTCATTGCAGGTAGAACATACCTCATCGTCATCACTGTTGTGTTCTGCATCCTCCTGACTTGATCTTGATCTTGTTTTGCCCGCCATGAAGCATAAGTTGGCTAGATCGTCATCATCTTCATCACTTTCAAAGTCTACATCACTTGAACTGAGTTCTTGAAGTGCGGTGATGAAGCTGTTAATCATCTTGCGTCCTATGGTACCCTTCTTTTTCTTGTTGGGATTTCCAGAGGTGGTCTTGACCTTGTTCTGTTTTTCTTCACGGGTAGTAGGACCTGAAAGATTAGGGCATTCTGTACGAAGTGTCCTGTCTTACCACATTCAAAACATCGTTGAGGTCCAGAGCTTCCTCTCCTTCTAGTTCTCACATTTTGCAGTGCTTTTGAGAATCTAGTAGAGATGAGTGCTAACTCCTCTTCTGGAAATTTCTCGATCTGCTCCATGGTTAGTGAGGACAATAAAGAAAGAGTATTGCAAGATGATGTTTGGCCGGAGCTAGGCATACCACTTTGTGAGACAAATGCAATAGACTTATTTGGGTTCTTACGTGATAAGATGTCAATTTCATGAGTTTTTAGTTTAGAATAAAGCACATCTAATGTAAGAGAACTCATGACAGTTGATTCAAGAATAGGTGTTACTTTTATCTCCCAAATTGACATGTCTAATGCAATAAGAAGTTGCCTATCATTCTCAGCATCAGAAAAGTTAACATTGACACTACGTAAGTTGCTGATAATTTTATTGAAGAAAGCAAAGAGGTCATCGATAGACTCACCGGGTTGCATCTCGAAACGCATATATTCCTTTTTGAAAATATCTTGTTTTACCTCCTTGATTGTGTTGGAGCCTTCATGATAATCACAGAGAGCTCTCCAAACATCGTATGCTGATCAGAGGTGCGCGACACGATCAAACTCGCTTTGAGTGAGTCCCTATATGATCAAGTTGCGAGCCTTGTTGTTGTTGTAGACGTCCCATAGGTTTGTAGCCGTAACTTGATCGTTAGGTGGCACTTCGTAAGGCTTGTACGCATTCTACCATATTGCGAAGCCTTGCGCCTGGATGAAATCCTCCATGCGTGCCTTCCAAACCTGAAAATCAATACTAACAAACACACAAGGTTTGACAGAGTATTTCTCCATGATGATTAGTCAAAAACACGTGCAAATCACAATGATTGGAGCACTATGGCTCTGATACCAATTGTAAGATCGAAGAGCACGTGAAAATCTACCAGAGGGGGGGGTGAATGGTAGATTTAAAAATCTTACGCAGCGGAAACAATTAAATCCCAACCCCTTCGGTAGAAAACAATCTGTTAGAGAAATCGTATGTGAAACTAATCTAAATGTGTTTCACCGTGAAAAAAGTGATATATATCAGAGATAATAAAGTCACGAAGAAAGCACAAAAAGAATCACTTGAATCCGTCGAGGAAAACTCAAGTTACGATCGAAAGATCGATCAAAGGTCAATCTGTCCTACCCGAGAAAAATAGTTCTAGAACACTGCAAAGAAACTCGTGTAGATCAGAAATCACAAATCCAATGACCGTGAAATTTTGACATATGATAGATAATCAAGTTGTGAAGACAACCCAAAAAGAATCACATCAATTGGATCTGTAAAACTCGAGTTATGATAAAACCACCAATGAAAAGTAGTGCTGTCCAAAAACTCGACGAGTAAAACTTGTCTGGAACAAGTCGGACGAAAAAGGCACAAAAGTTCCTTCAACCTATGAATTTTATTAAATAGAACACAAGAGGAACAGACCCAAAGTCGTCTCACACGAGCTCTGGCCTCCCTTGCTTATATAACCAGCCCTTAGGCCAACCCAATCTCAGCTAGGACTCTAATCCTACTCAGATCACGAATTGAAACTTTCCATAACTGCTTAGGACTCTTCTATACGCAGATAGAAGCAATCTTAAGACTTCCAAACATCTTAGGAATATCTCCCATATTCCTAAACAACTCAAATTCGTGACCCACATGAAAATCTATCATAACCAACTCGATACTTTCCATACCGAGCCATAACCGACTCCGTGCAGCCAAAGTCATCAACCGATACGAGATGCATACCAGATGCTCCCATCCATAAACCATCTTCAGAACCATGTTTCCACATCATGCACCACATTCATATGTGTACACACCTTCCTTCGACGTCCAGTAACCTTCATATGCACTGCCCTTGATTCAATCATCCTGTGCGACCTCCTGACCCGCTCAACCACAATTCCTCCTAAATTTGGTTGTTGGAACCTCATCTCCTACCTTAGGCTAGTCCAAAGGATCCTGTCACCAACCATGACTTGAACTCAAGCAACACCTGCACATGAACAAACAACCAATCCGTACGAGCCCAAGTCCGCGACTTGACTCAAGTCAGTTCCGAACACAATACCTTACATGAGCACCTCACATAAGCATGTTGCAAAGCATAGCAAAACGATATCAGCCATATCAACCAAAATGCACCAAAAACTTAGCAAATGAATACTAAGCAATCTTTCCAAAAGTGTAAAAAAACTTCGAAACATTTCACATGAAAATTTGGAACATTACGATCAAGCTCTGAACCTTGCCAAAGCTAACCGGAGCTTGTGCTGGAGCTTACCAAAGCTAGTACAAACTAGCGCTGGAGCTTACCAAAGCTAGTACAACCTAGCGCCGAAGCTTATCAAGACTAGCAGGACCTAGCACCGGAGCTAACCAAAGCTAGTCGAACCTATCGCCGGAGCTGACCAAAACTAGTCAAAACTAGTCAACCCAAAAGCCGGAGCTCGAGAAACATGTCGGAGCTTAACAAAGACGTGCCAGAGCTATGAAAGTCATGCCGGAGCTAACAAAGACGTGTCAGACCTAGACAAAGAAAGTCGGACCTATTGTCAGACCTTGCAGAAGCTCGGAGCTAGAGTCGAACCTTGCCAAAAGATGTTATGGCAGCATTCAAAACTTTTATTGTCAAAACCAATGTATTCAGCACACATAGGTCTCACATGTGCAGGTGCGTTTTTCAATCCAAACGACATAACGGTGTACTCATAGGATTCATACCGTGTCCGAAAAGCCATTTTGGGTATATCTGACGGTCTAATCTTCATTTGGAAGTAACCTGACCTCAAGTCGATCTTGGAGAAAACACAGGCACCCTTCATCTGGTCGAATAAATCCTCTATATGGGGTAACGTGTTTTTGTTCTTGATCGTCACCTCGTTAAGAGACCTATAGTCCACACACATCCTCTAAGTTCCATCCTTCTTATCTACAAAGAGCACCGGGGCTCCCCATGGTGATGAACTTGGCCGTATAAAACCCTTCTCTAGTTGCTCTTGAATTTGCTTCTTGAGCTCCGCTAACTTCATAGGAGGCATCCTATACAACCTCTTAGCTATAGGTACTGTTCCAGGTATTAAATCAATGATGAAATCTATGTCACTATCAGGTGGCATACCTGGCATCTCGTACGGAAACACATCTGAGAACTCGCACACCACTAGAATCTCCTCTAATGTTGCACCATCTGTTTGATTCAGCACTGCCTTCTCTACTCTATGCTGATCCCCTCATCACTTGTAAATTGCACCGTCTTTTTGATTCAGCACTGCCTTCTCTGTTGTGGGTTGAGATGCTTCAAACTCTATGCTGATCCGCTCATCACTTGTAAATTGCACCGTCTTTGTGGCACACTGAATTACACCATGGTGCTTTCGTAACTAATCCATTCCAAGTATTATGTCAAGCCCTTGTGAATCCAAAACAATGAGGTTGGTGAGAAAGGCTACCCCCCTTATTCTAAGGCTTACTTTTGGACATATTATATTTGTCCTCATCTCCCCTCCAGGTGATTTAACCAACAAGGTATACTTCATGTGGGATATAGGAAAACTATACTTGGCAACATACTTTGATGATATGAATGAATGCGATGCTCCAGAATCAAATAATATAGTCGCCGAGTTGGAGTTTGCGAGGAGCATACCAATCACAACGTCCTCAGCTTGTTGGGATTCCTCCATAGAGACATGGTTCACCTTGCCACGAGAAAAATTCTGCAGTCCATAGCTGCCTTGTGGTGCTCCTCCATTCAGCCTTGGGTTCCGCCTTGGAGCATTGTTCACTCGGGCATTGGGATGCGAAGTTTCCCACTTCACCACAGGTATAGCATGTTCTTGCTGCACCAAAGTAGTTAGGATGAGCTTGATTTTGAGCATTAGCAGGGAAATTGGCGCAGGACACATGTGGCATTGGAGGGCGAGGTGTTTGCATGGTAGGGCGTTGCTGCATTAGCTGAGCTGGGCACGGTGGAATAGCAGTGGGATATGCATGAGTAGAGGGGTGGTAGTGTGGTGCATAGCGGGGGTGAACATTTCTTCCTTATGGCTGTCCCTGGTATGGCATCTTTCTCCATCTCACGAACCTTGTTCTCAACCACAATAGCCTTGTTGAAAAGCTTCTGGAAATTTGCATAGTCACTATTTAGCAATTGAACTTGAATCTCATTGTTTAGGCCCCTCATGAACAAGTATTTCTTACGGCTGTCCTTGTTCACATATTTCGAGGCATACCTTTAGAGTTGAGTGAATTTATTAAGATACTCACTCACATTCTACCTTCCTTGCCTTAGGTTTTCAAATTCTTGTCTCTTCACGATCATGACACCTTCAGGAGCATAGTGAGAATGAAAATTCTCCTTGAATTCAGCCCAAGTGATTCTCTCATGATTAGCATGGGCATTGCAAAGAGCTTCCCACCAAATCGCAGCGGCTCCAACTAGCTGATGGGAGGCAAACAAGACCTTCTCTCGGTCGTTGCATTGGACAATGACAAGATTCTTCTCTACATATTTCAGCCAATCATAAGCTTCCGTAGGATCATTGGCTTGAGCAAAAGTAGGTGGCCTAGTCCTCATAAACTCTTCAGGCGGTTATGAGGTGGTGGGGTGGCGGTGGTGGCGGGACAAGCATGTGGGGCTTATTATTGGCTTGCAACTGTCCCAAGGTTTGCATCATGGTTTGCATGAGCTGATTCTGCATAGCCATCATGCGTTCAAGATTGCTAGTTTTGGGTCCAAGGGGAATGTTCCGAGGAACCCCATTGTTCTCCTCATCACCATCGGTATTCCTTTGGTTGCGGGTCACCCTCTGCATCTGAGGAAAAAGAGCAAGAGATGGAAGGATTTTAGAAAACGTCCCCAACTATATGCACCAAGGTATATGAACTAAGCAACTGCATATATAAGCTTATATGGATGTGGCAAGTGCCGAAGCATCCCACAACTCTACTAAGCACACAAGCACACAAGCAAGCAATCACATCAACTTCAGCACAACCATCTATGACCCTTTCTAAGTGTTCCTATGTGCTCTAAAGTGTCTATTCTACCTAGGCTGCATCCTACAGTCAACGTGGCTCTGATACCAATTTGTGACACCCGGTTCCGAAAATGAACCAAGTGCGTCGCATAAGTGTGCCCAAGATGTTCATCGCACATACACGATGAAACCACAAACGATATATAGAAAATTACCACGTCATAACAAACAAATATGCACTTTAATACAATTATCCAATGAGTCATGAATTACAAAGCCAAAATTATTATTAATGCAGTGAAAAATAAAAAACATAGCTAGGCAGCACTACTCCACACCATAGGAAGTCAACGGTAGCACACAACCTAGTACTCCGCATTATCCTCATGATACTCCCAAACATCGCCTGACATGTAGCTTAAACAAGAAATGATAATAATTGGCTAATTGCATAGAAGTACATTCAAGACATGTAAAAAGCATCGTGCAATGTCTATGTGATTTTAATCCCATCATATCCCAAGTAAACATCAAAACCATATCCATCATTCTCAATTACTATTATATCTCATACATCAATTTAATAAACATCCATATGCCAATTTCTCACCTTCATATTCAACCATGTCTGTCGGAACCATGCAGACGGGGTACCCTCGCACACAGGCTGAAAGTACCTAGGTACGTCAGTGGCGCCACGTGTCCAGAAGGTGCCGGACCCCGACCTTCCTCAAGTGCGGGGTCCGGCACTACCACATGGACCTCAAAGATGGGACCTGACTCCTCTAGTGAGACGGGCTCCCAAGATGCCACGTGTTTGGGTGAGACCCCACCCTACTATAGGGGTGGGCTCTGGTGCAACCACGTGGCCGGATGCCCCCCGCAGAGAAGGGCTCCGGAGCTGCCACACGCCCCGAAGGGCTCCGGAGCTGCCATATGCCTCAAAGAACCAAGCTTGGCCTCCCCGGCAATGGCCAGCCCCGAAGCTGCCACGTGACCCACAACTCACTCTGGGCGGTGGAGTGCGGGAGTTAAGGGATGGTGCACCCCGTCTAAATCAAGCATTGAATACAGGCACCCACCTCCGGCGGATAACGTGGAGCATGCCAACGGTCAGAGACCGCTGCGCTCAATCACATCACAGTGAAGAAACCATAGGCCTACCCCGCTACGCTAAGTGGGTGGATTGCGGCGACAAGACAAACGGACGGGACATCCCCTAACACCATCAGCGACTACACATGGGCCAATGGCGACTGAGGTGGCAAGACGATGAGTCTTCAAGCCAGGGTCAGAGGAATCTTAGGTGCGAAGCCATAGATCTTTAGGATAAGATCGCCCGGGGACCACCTGCCGGTCCTGGACCCCACTTGTAAGGCGTCTGGCATTGTCTATAAAAGGACCAGACCACCACCATTACAAAGAATCCCCAATCTACGCATTCACACACTACACACCAATAATACAACCTCACCATGGAGTAGGGTATTACACTCTTGCAGCTCGAACCACGTAAAAATAGCCATCCCTCAAAAGAGGACTAAGCCTTGCCGATCAAGAACCTCTGTAGGCTGCTCGCATAGCAGGCTCGGGGGAAGTGTCACATAAACACTTTGACATTTGGCACGCCAGATAGGGGCTTTTCCTCAAAAATGTGGTTGTGCTTTCATCGCAATGGTAAGCATCAAGCTTGCAAGCAGCGACAATATTGAGCCACGAAAGGTCGACCTGCATGTCGGCGAAGACGTGGAGATGGAGTTCCAAAAGCCTGAAGGAGCCGTTGAAACGCTCCACCAGGCTGAGGACTTCGACCTCAACAGCTACCACGAACATTTCAAAGCACTCCACGTCATCTGTGGTGGATCTTGGGAACCCGCATTCTGAAGTGCGGTCAAGACCCTGCGTCGGGTGGTGACATCGCCAGACCCCACTCATGCCCCGGCGCCACATCACAGATGTATGGAGACACCGATTAGCTTTGACACTTTTTATTGCCTCAGGAACATTGCAGGAGCCGGGCTTCTGCCCCTCCTCATCACCCCAACCATCACCAACATCAAGTTCTGCCACATCATGAAAGATGGCGGAGCCAACCTCAACTTCATCAACCGTGTGGTGGCCTTCGACAAGCTGAAGATCCCTTTGTCCAAGATTGCCCCATCAAGGCCACTCTCGGGGGTAGGGCTAGGAGGGATTATCCTGTACGGCAACATCCACCTCCGGGTGACCCTCGGGACTCCCGAGAACTTCAGGACGGAGAACATCCTATTCGACATCGCGGAGGTTAGCCTCCCCTACAATGCCATCATCGGTAGGCCAGCCCTGTATCGATTTATGGTTGTAGCCCACTACAACTAACTCATCCTCAAGATGCCGACTACCTCCAGTGTCCTCAAGATCCGCGAAGATTGCGCTGCAATGGTGTCTGCTTTAGAGGAGCTCCAAGCACTGGCAACAACCCCAGCACCTGCCCCAGGTGATTCTGGGCCTAGTCAGCCTTCGCCAAGCTCGCGTGAGCACGACAATGCCACTGCACCATGGGTGCAACCCTCCTACAATGATGACGTACCCATCAAGACTATCCAGATCGGCTCCGATGCTTCCCAGACCACTCGTATTGTAGGGAGTCTAGACAACAACCAGGAATTAGCGCTCATTGCTTTCCTGCAAGCTAATGTCAACGTGTTTGCCTAGCAACCGTCGCAGATGACCGACATCCCCAGGGAAGTGATCGAGTATCATTTGAAGATCTACCCCGATGCCCAGCCGGCACAGCAGAGGCCACAAAAGCAGTCCATCGAGCGATAGAACTTCATCCGCGAAGAGATCAAGAAGTTGCTCGATGCTGGCTTCATTCGGGAAGTCCATCATCCCAGGTGGCTGGCCAAACTTGTCGTCGTCCCCAAAGCTGGCGGGAATCTTCGGATATGTATCGACTACACCAACCTCAACAAGGCATGTCAAAAATATGCTTTCCCTCTCCCTAGGATAGATCAAATCGTAGATTCAACCTCAGGATGCGATTTGCTCTGCTTTCTAGACGCTTACTCAGGGTTCCACCAAATCCCCATGTCTAGAGAGGATGAAGAACATACCACATTTATAACCGTAGATGGCCTTTACTGCTACGTCTGCATGCCTTACGGTCTTAAGAATGCCCTCCCTACCTTTGTCCGTGCCATGCATAAAACATTTGGGGACCTCATTCGGGACCTGGTAGAGGTGTACGTCTATGATATCATTGTCAAAATCTAGACACATACATCGTTGTTATACAACCTCGCCCTAGTCTTCGACAGGTTACAGACCACACGTACAAAGATTAACCCAGACAAGTGTGTGTTCGGAGTCAAAGCCGGAGAGCTCCTTAGTTTCTTGGTCTCACACCGAGGGATCGAGGCAAACCCAAAGAAGATCAAGGCGATGGAGCTGAGGCGGCCTCCAGCCCGCATCAAGGACGTGCAGAAGCTGGCTGGTTGCTTGACAGCGCTCATCCGGTTTATCTCTAGACTGGCTGAACGGACCCTCCCATTCTTGAAACTGCTGCACCAGTCTGGACCGTTCATCTTGACTGAGAAGGCAGAGAAAGCGTTCAGCGAGCTGAAGCAACAACTTACGTTGCTGCCCATCATGGTGATCTAGGAGCCCAAAGAGTCTTTATACCTCTACATCACCGCCACGATATAAGTAGTAAGCATGGTCTTGGTGGCGGAACAACCTGGTACCTAGCAGCCTTAAGAGATGGACGGGGCCCCTGCTGCTGATTCTGAGCCCCAGAACTTGGAGACCACAGGGGGCCCTGACAACCAAGTTGCCTCCGGAGGGTACCCAGGTCTCCCAGGGGGCCCCAGAGATCAAGAAACCTCTAGGTCCTAGCCCCAGGGGACACCCCGGTTTCAGGGAACATGGAGTCTCTGGGCCCAGAGTAGATGGAAGAAGATACGCCGGATTCCCCGAGGAAGGTTCAGACCATCCAACGCCTAGTCTACTTCATCATCAAATTCCTACATGAAGCAAAAACAAGGTACCTTAAAGTACACAAGTTACTGTATGCATTGCTAATCGCTTCGAGGAAGCTTCACCATTACTTTCAGGCACACAAAGTTTCAATGGTGACGTCGTTCCCACTGAGGGCGGTGCTCCGCAGTCCCAACGTGATTGGCAACATCGCAAAATGGGCGGAAGAACTGGCAGATTTTGAGCTCGACTTCTTGCCATAGCATGCAATCAAGAGCCAAGCACTACCGGATTTCGTTGCCGAGTGGACTCCCTCACCAAGCAACCCAGGGGGACTAGAAGTTAGCGAGCGGGAGCCCAGGGCACAAGTGGTCACCGGACCCTGCTGGACACTCTTCTTTGACTCTTCATCGCGGAATCAAGGGGCCAGAGCCAGTGTACTGCTCACCTCACCAACAGGGGAGCAATCCAAGTACGCGGTGCACCTTGACTTCAAGGCGACCAACAACATGTGAAGCCCTCATCTTCGGACTAACAGCTACGCAAGGTCTCAGTGTTCAGCAGATGCTGGTCAAGGGAGACTCACAGCTGATCATCAAGCAGGTCCAGGGAGAATGCTGTTGCAACGACCCTCAACTCGCGGCGTACCTGCTGCACGTAAAGAAGATGGAAGCTGGTATCGAGGCTTTGAACCTCTACCACGTGCCGCGTGCTGACAACTCCATTGCCAACGCCTTGTTAACAATGACGTCCACCGGGGCCCCACTTCTTGAAGGTGTCTTCAGCAGGAGATTAGTGCGACCAACCGCTAGGCCCGCAGTGCCCAACAAAGAAGGCAAGCCCGACACCTCGGATATGGCAACCTCGATGACCCTGCAACCATGGGGCACATCGAGGTTCTTGTGTATCACCGGGGACCCCAGATCGCCCGGCGCCCAAGATCCAGAAGCTCAAGAGAGTCCCGATGCATAGATCATGGAGATCCGTGACTTCCTGAAAGACAACATCCTTCTGGATGAACACGTATCCGTTGAGTGAATCGTAAGGATGGCAAAACACTACACGCTGGTAGAAGGAGACCTCTCCTGGCGTGGTGCCAACGGCGTACTATTACGGTGGATAACTCGGGTGGAGGGCTGCAACTTGCTCGCAGAGATCCACGAAGGAGAGTGCGGAAATCATGCTGCTTCCCACACGCTGGTCGATGTTGATGGCTGTTATATACCAATTTCACCCGTCAATATAACTCAATTATGTGATGGAAATATAATTTGTTGCACACATCACCTTTCCATTTAACCTATTTCCACTTGTACTTCGATAAATTGGTGCATGCAGGTATTTTTTACAGAACTGAAGTGAAACAGGGGGATGGATCTTATAAAATATCATCCCAGCCAATCAAGCGCCGACATGTAGCACCACATGGATAAAATGGCCAACAAACAGAAGTATCTTAGGCCATCCAACGGTGTAGCCGACATATCAAGGGATGGGACCCACCTGGCAGTGACCTGGAGAAAGCACACGCAAAACGATGCAAAGACCAGGTCGACCGACCCCCTAGTCGGCCGACGTGGTCCTGGCGCCAAACTCGGTCAGCTTCCATGTGTTGGCTCCTCCCAGCTTGCAGAAGTCAGTGGTGATTGATTCACGCGCTTTTGGTGGTGGGAACCGACCCTTCTCCACCTATAAATAGGACCTCTCAACCCTCACTTCAACACACACCACTTGAGCATCATTCTATTGTATAAACTAGTTCTCTTAGTCCTTAGTGGTGTTAGGCTATAGAGGGGAGAGCCTCTAGTCCCAAGTCCATGTTGGGAAAGGTATGGCTCATGTACCTTTTTTTATATTTGTGACTTTATGCATAATAAGGATATTATCTTTAGTCTTCTTTTATTCATAACTTGGATGAAGTGTTTCTTATTTGATTGTGGATTCCATGTATGTGGCAGGAGTAGTCTTTATGATTATGCCATAACAATATTATTCTATCATCATAAACACTACAAACCCCCACTATAGTCTAATTAGTTATGATATGATCATGTTGATATGAATAACTTATGCTATGTCTCAACATTGGTTCAATGATGTTTAGGTTAGTCATTACCTTAGAGAGGTACTTGTACTCGAGCCTCTAAGGTATTTACTTAGTATGCTAGCATTGTGATAGGATAGTAAGTAGCGTTGGATGTCTTGTAGAGCCACAAATTGAAGAGGTAGGCAGTAGGTGGTGATAGCCCTATCTATCCTTTGTAATCCTCCACGTTCAGCTATGCCATAGGCTCTTGGCGGGAGTCTTCTTAGTATTGCTAAGGGTAAACCCATGCCCGATGTGTTGAACAACTTAACATAAGTATTCACCATTGACATGGTCATTAGTATCTAACTTAGGCTATGTGTATTTATACTAGAATCATTGTAGGAGCAACTCCCCAACTCTTAGTCTAATCTCAATTAGGACCCATCTACCCTTTAGAATAGATTGCTTAGGTGTGTGTCACACTACCCATATATTATCAACTTACCCCTGTCTTGGTAATTGATTAGTATCCCATATCTTGATCATAAGAGTAGTGTTTACTTGACTCCATTGCCTTCCTTTGGGATAAATACGATACCCTTGGGAATACTCTTGGGTGAAATGCTACATGACAATTTCCATGCGCTTGCGGACCTCATCTCTTTCGAGAGATGATCTGTGATGTAAGAAACGTCAACAAACATTTCTAGCGCCGTTGCCGGGGAAGGCAATAGAAGTGAAGGATAACTATCACTTATGATTAAGCTATAGGTACTAGTAGTTATTAGACAGGATTACCCTTGTTTGTTTTCTCCCTTTTTGTGAAATCAGGGTAGTGTTGGCTATCCCATTTTATGTGATGGCCAACTAGGACGCAAGTGCTCAAATGCAAGATGATTCTAGAAGTACTTTAACAAATATACGCTAGGCAACACTATTGCCTTTCGCGGAAGAATTTCAGCTTCCAGTAGGAGCCAAAGTCATCCATCCCCATGCTTGGGCGAGGCTCCAAGAGTACTTCTTGGTTTGCCTCCACCATAGGGTGGATAGTTAGCTCCTCATGCAACATTCATGTCATGGGTTGGTCCATCAATCCATGACCACCTTTGTGCTGGAGCAGGAGTCCATTCTCATTCATCATGGATGAGAAAATAGTCTCTACTCAAAGGGTGGATTGAAGAGTGCTCTAGTTCCTTTAGCTTGGCATGCACACCACATAACAAGGTGGACATGCTAGCTAAGGAACTACACCTCCCATTGAAATATCATAAAGATCAAGCCAATGGAGAAGTGTTTGGATGATCCAAGCCATGGATATTCACATGATTTGTGAAAATCCATGTCAACATGGGCCACTAGGGGAATCATTTACCTAAGACCCATCGAGATTTTTCCTTCCAAACACAACTCCAATGGCTATCATCAACAAGGAGGTCAAGGGTGGAATCAACATCACCCTTGCAATCAAGGCGGCTATGCTGATTTCAAGATTTAAGTTCAACTGGCCAACCTTGAAGTATCTTCTCCATGGCCAAGCAAGAAATCAAGACAACATCCACATGAAGCCCTTGGCCAAGGACAAGAAAATTAAAGAGCATTCAAGATTCAATATGTCCCACAATAACTTGTTGGGATTCCTACCTTCGACCAAGCCCATGCAACCTAGGGCAAGTGATATTGTGGATGAAACGTTTCTTGTTTGATTGTGGAGTCCACATGTCACCATGCCCAAGGAAGCTTTTGATCCATGATCAAAGTATGGGTTAACTCAAAAGAACATCAAGAAGGTCAAAGTAACACCCCTAAAGAAGGACAAGTCTCACCATGCTCACAAGTGAGTATCTTCAAGAGAGAAAAACCATCACTACATCAACAAGTATTCTTGCGGGGAGCGAAGGATGGTCGGGAAGACGGTGGCTGAGGGAGAAGTATGACGCAGAGCCATCGTCGATGCTTGCTGGAGTCGGGGCCTTACTAGGGCCGGGCGGGGCTGAGGCCGCTCGCCTGGGATGGGGCCGCAGTCGCAAGCCGCTGGTGAGAGGAGAGGGTGAGGGAAGAACTAGGGTTATGGGTGGGTCATGTGATATATATATATATATATATATATATATATATATATATATATATATATATTTCTTATCTAAAAACTGAATCGTTGGACGTGATCCAACTGTTCACATTAATCTGGTCTAACAGATCGAGTCTAATCCGACCCAATTATGCGCTCGAGCTCGGTGAGAGGTGAAAATGGGATCAAAAAGGGTTTAGCTATTTTTCTGATCATTTTTACAATTTCCATTTTTGATTCGTTATAATCCCGTTTTTTCCTGTTTTCTATTAACCGGTATTCAGCCCGGCCCAACAACACTCGAACAGACAATGGGCCCATAGTCCCAGACGCCAACAGACACTCCTCCCTCTCTTCTCATTGCTGCTTTCCTCTTCCGCCTCTCCTCCCCTCCCTACTGATTTCTATGGAGTATGCTGCAAATCCGATTCTCCAGCCATGCATCACACTCTCGAATTTGGGAAATTGTCCTTCCCTTCTTAGTTATGCTCTTTCTATTCTGCTGCACTCTGTGTGCTCGCCTGCGTGCGCGCACATTTGCAGGGACGAGCTGGAGCTGCTGCTGGAGAACTTTGCCGAGGTGCACAAGGTGGAGGTCCACCCGGTGACTCCAAGGTGCTTAATTGATAACGAAAGATTCAAATTTCTTTGAAAGTAAGGCAATAATGAGATGCGCAAGGAACTCATCTTTTATTCTCAAGTCCTTTAGCTTAAATTTAGTGGCAATGTCCGTCATTTTAAGAATGTCTTTACACACATCACCTTCATTGTGCTTCTCACTAATAAGTTTCTTAACAAGAGCACTCACCATAGCTTTGTTAGAGCTAGTTGAATGTCTCTCCATTTAAAAGAAGTTCTCAAAAGTAGTGTAGCATTCAAGATTTTCTTTCCAAACGCCCTCAGTAATCGAGCTCTTAATTCTTTTAAACATTTATTATTTGAAAATGACCACTTGACACAAGAGACGTCATACCAAAAGTAGTCCTTATTGTAAGCTTTCATCCTTTCAGCGAAAGTCTCCTCATTTTTTGCGTCATGAATAATGAGAATAATAGGCTCAGTAGAATACAAGACCGTCAGTGTCAAAGCTATTTCGAAGATTGCCCAAGCAATTTCTAACTTATTTTTCCAATATTTGTAATTGCTCTCGCTAAGATAGTCATCTAACGAGTTGAATCTCAGTACTGCAGTCAGAATGGAGGAACCTTCATAATACAATATAAGTAAATGTATGAACATATATTAAACAGAAAAAATCGTATTTTATCTTTCGATTGGTTATTTGACAAATTACAAAACTAAAAGCATAGCAGATTTTGCCTTTCGCATTGGTTACTCAATGAAATTCTCTATGAGCGTAAACAAACAAAAATGACGTGTTTTTCCTTTCGCGTTTGCTACTCAACAAAACACAACATTCAAAGCAATTTAAAGCATGAAAAGTTTATTTTTCGTTTTGGTTACTTAATAAAATTAGGAAAAAGTCCATTTTACTACCCTCAAATACCAGCGTTGTTCACTTGACCCCCTTAAGAAAATTTTGGTTCAGTTTACCCCTCAAACTATTTACATTAGTTCAATTTATCCCCTAGTAATTTTTCTTTTTTATTTCTCTTTGTAAACATCATTTATGAAGGTAAAAATTCATGAGATTATATGTCACACAAAATATACATTAGAAAAATATTTTTTAATATTTTTTTGTATTTGTAAAGTATGTAAACAAATTTCATTTGGAAGATGAGATAGTACATGAAAAAAAGTTTATGAAAAATTATAAAATTCTTTTCCTTGCATAATTTATGATATCATCTACCATTCAACAAAATTTTAACTTCAAATATAACTCATAGAAAGAGAAACAAAAAAAATAAATTTCAGTAGGGGATGAAGTGAACCAATCTAGATAGTTTAGGGTGTAAATTGAACCAAAAAATTCTTCAGGGGGTCAAGTGAACAAAGCTGATAGTTGAAGGAAGTAAAATAGATTTTTTTCCATAAAATTTCAATGTACTTAAATCTTAGATTATTTTCAAAGAATTTAAATGTGGTAATTTTATTTTTGCATTGTTTGCTTAATAAAATTACCATCACTAATAACTTCAAACACGACAAGTTTATTTTTCGCATTGGTTACTCAATAAATCTACCATACTTAGTTAACAATGGAAACTTAACTTATTCTTAATTAAGATACTTAATTACTCATATTCCAGTACAAAATTAAATGAGTTGAATAAATAAGCTGAGAAAATGCTCAACTATTGCTACAAAATCCTAAATAATGGAAAAATACATGCAATCAAGTAGCAAATTAACACATAACATTTCTTAAATTTTTTCTCAGCTATTTAAATTAATTATGTGTGGCCCACTTAAATTTGTCCCATGGCCAAAACTCTTATAAATCCGTTAGAAAATGGAAAAGGTTCACACTTAGTCTCTGTCCCAAGCCCAAAACTAAATTACTTAGGGAAAAAAGGAAAAATGGGCGGCCCAAAAGGAAAGCTCGATCCACAGCGCAAGCCAGCCCACACTACACTACACTTGTCGTAGAAGAAAAATAGAATCCGAGTCGAAACCCTACACACCAGAGTAGTTCGTAGTGAGACTGGACAAGTCCGATCGGGTACAGAGAGTTCAAAGAAGAAGTCCGGTGCAATTCGAGACAAGTCCGTTCAAGATCAGAGAGACAAACAGACAAGTCTGGGATTGTCTAGTTTCAAAACTAGACCAAGTTTTTGGGAGTTTCGGCAACGATCATCAGACTAGTCCGTATACAGCAATGGACAAGTCCGGACGGAAATAGAAACAAAACTGGATTAGTCCGTAAAATCAACGGACAGGTCCGAAGAACATTAGAAACGATTTTAGACTAATCCTTAGTAATTAACGGAAAAGTCCGGGGGACAACAATAGCTAAGTCAGACTAGTCCGGGGTCCAACCCAGACAAGTCCGTACCAAGCAAGGTTTTTAATTGCTGCTTTGGTCCTAATTCATTTTAATCTTGTTCCTCTTTGTGTTGTATAATGTTAGACATGTATAATAATGAATTCAATGCATGATGGATGAAAATGAGGGTGTTACAAACCTACCCCCTTAAAATGAATCCTTCCCTTGAGATTCGACCCAGAAGGAAAAAGATAGGAAAATTCTTTCTTGAGCTCTTCTTCCAGCTTCCAAGTTGCTTCACACTCAGTATGATGCTTCCATTGTACTTTGCACCATCAAATCACCTTGTTCCTTGTGACTCTCTCCTTTGTTTTCTAGATTTTGACCGGTTGCTCAGCATAAGTCACATCTGTCTCAAGCTCTAGTTCATACATGGGTACTTGTTCCTCTGGTACCCTTAAGCACTTCTTATGCTGAGAAACATGGAATACATCATGAACATTAGAAATATGTGCTGGCATCTTCAACTTATATGCCACTTCTCCATGTTTGTCCAAAACCTTAAATGGTCCAATATAGCGAGGTGCCAACTTGCCTTTGACGTTAAATCTCTTATGACCTCGCATGGGTGACACTTTGAGGTACACGAAGTCTTCAACTTCAAAAGCCAGATTTCTTCGCCTATTATCCGCATAGCCCTTTTGTCTTGACTGAGCAGCCCTTAGTTTTTTGCGGATTAACTGAACTTGCTTTTCAGCTTCTTGTAACACATCAGGCCCAAATACTTGGTTTTCTCCTGTTTCATTCCAAAATAAAAATGTCCTACACTTCCTCCCGTATAGTGCTTCATAGGATGACATTTTCCTGGCTTGGTAACCATTGTTATATGAGAATTCAACGTATGGCAAGCTCTTGTCCCAGCTGCGTCCATGCTTCTAAGCACAAGATCTCAACATATCCTTTAATATTTGGTTTGTCCTCTCAGTTTGCCCATCGGTCTGCAGGTGATATGCTGAGCTGAAATTTAACCTGGTACCCATAGCTTCATGTAGTTTCTCATAGAACCTAGAGGTGAATTGGGAACCTTGATCAGACACTATTTTCTTCAAAACTTCATGTCGGCATACAATATTCTCCATGTACAACTCATCTAACTGTGATGCGGTGTACTTGGTCTTGACAGGAATAAAGTGAGCAGATTTCGTCAATCGATCCACAATAACCCATATTGAATCATATCACAATTGGGTATGTGGTAATCCAACTATGAAGTCCATACTGATTTCTTCCCACTTCCATTCCGGTATCTTCAATGGCTGCAATAGTCCAGCTAGCCTTTGATATTCAGCCTTGACCCGTTGGCACGTGTCACATAAGGCAACATATTCAGCTATGTCCTTCTTCATCCCATCCCACCAATATCAAGTTTTCAAGTCCTTTTACATCTTCGTACAACCATGATGAATTGAGTAAAGTGAATCATGTGCCTCCTTCAGTATCGTCTCTCGAAGATGATTCATGTTAGGCACGACAATTCATTTTCCAAGCCATAGAGTGCGTCATCCTTATCAAATCTGAATTCTCTCCCTTCTTGGATCCTTTCCTTGATTTCTTGGATTTCCTTATCCTTTGTCTGACCTTCTCGGATTTCCTATTCTAGGGTCGGATTTAACTCTATCATTCCCATCTCATTTATAAATCCAAGATGTAACTGTTCAAACTCCTTACATAGCTCGGATGGCAACTCCCGAACTGTGAGTTCGTGGCTTGCTCCTTTCCTACTCAAGGCGTCGACCACTACATTGGCTTTTCTTGGGTGATAGTTGAATCCCACATCATAATCCTTAATGAGTTCCAACCATCTTTGTTGCCTGAAATTCAGGTCCATTTGTGTGAATATGTACTTGAGGCTCTTGTGATCCGTGTAAATCTCACACCTATGACCAAGAATAGAGTGTCTCCATATCTTCAAAGTGTGCACTACGGCTGCAAGTTTGAGGTCATGAGTAGGATAATTATACTCATGTTTCTTCAATTGTCTCGATGCATAAGATACCACTTGACCTTCTTGCATAAGCACACATCCAAGTCCCTGCCTTGAGGCGTCACAATAAATATCAAAGCTATCTTGACAAGCTTGAGTCCATCGGAATGCCTTCCCCATCATTAGCAATTTAGTCATGGGCTTCGATATCTTGGAGAAATCCTTGATGAATCAACGGTAATATCCAGTCATTCCAAGGAAACTTAGAATTTCATTCACATTTTGTGGTGGCTCCCACTTCAACACATCTCTCACTTTTCCCAGGTCGATCGATACTCCTCCTCCCGAGATGATATGTCCCAAAAATGATACTTCCCGTAACCAAAACTGGTACTTGCTAAACTTGGCATAGAACTGGTGTTCCCGCAAGTTCTGCAATGTGAGCCTTAAATGCTCCTCATGCTCCTCTTCATTTCTCGAGTATATCATAATGTCATCGATGAACACCACGACAAACTTATCCAAGTACTCCATAAAGACCTTATTCATGAGGTACATGAAGTATGCTATAAGATCGAAGAGCACGTGGAAAGCTACCAGGGGGGGTGAATGGTAGATTAAAAATCTTACGCAGTGGAAACAATTAAATCCCAACCCCTTCGGTAGAAAAACGATCTGTTAGAGAAATCGTGTGTGAAACTAATCTAAACGTGTTTCACCGGGACAAAAGTGATATATATCATAGAGAATCAAGTCACGAAGAAAGCAAAAAAATAATCACTCGAATCCGTCGAGGGAAACTCAAGTTACGATCGAAAGATCGAACAAAGGTCAATCTGTCCTACCTGAGAAAAACAGTTCTGGAACGCTGCAAAGAAACTCGTGTAGATCAGAAACCACAACTCCAATGAACGTGAAATTTTGAAAGATGATATATAAGCAAGTTGTGAAGACAACCCAGAAAGAATAACTTCAATTGGATCTGTAAAACTCGAGTTATGATAAAACCACCGACGAAAGGTAGTGCTGTCCAGAAACTCGATGAGTAAAACTTGTCTGGAACAAGTCGGACGAACAAGGCACAAAAAATCCTTCAACCTACGAATTTTATTCAATAGAACACAAGAGGAACAGCCCCAAAGTCATCTCACACGAGCTCTGACCTCCCTTGCTTATATAACCAGCCCTTAGGCCAACCCAATCTCAACTAGGACTCTAATCCTACTCAGATCACGAATCTAAACTTTCTATAACTGCTTAGGACTCTTCTATAAGCAGATAGAAGCAATCTTAAGACTTCCAAACACCTTAGGAACATATACCATATTCCTAAACAACTCAAATTCGTGACCCAGACGAAAAACTATCATAACCAACTCAATACTTTCCATACCGAGCCATAACCGACTCCGCCGCAGCCAAAGTCGTCAACCGATACGATCCGGTCCTTCCAACCAGATCTTTCCATCTATAAACCATCTTCGGAACCATGTTGCCACGTCATGCACTGCATGCATACGTGCAAACACCTTCCTTCGACATCTAGTAACCTTCATATGCACTGTCCTTGATTCAATCATCCTGCACGACCTCCTGACCCGCTCAACCACAATTCCTCCTGAATTTTGGTTGTTGGAACCTCATCTCCTCCCTGAGACTAGTCCAAAGGATCCTGTCAATAGCCATGACTTGAACTCAAGCAACACCTTCACATGAACAAACAACCAATCCGTACGATCCCAAGTCCGCGACTTGACTCAAGTCAGTTCCGAACACAACACCTTACGTGAGCACCTCACATAAGCATGTTGCAAATCATAGCAAAACGATATCAGCCATATCAACCAAAACGCACTAAAAACTTACCAAATGAATACTAAGCAATCTTTCCAAAAGTGTAAAACAAGTTTGAAACATTTTACATGAAAATTTGGAACATTACGATCAAGCTCTAAACCTTGCCAAAGCTAACCAGAGCTTGTGCCGGAGCTTACCAAAGCTAGTACAACCTAGCACCGGAGCTTACCAAAACTAGTACAAACTAGCGCCGAAGCTTATCAAAACTAGCAGGACCTAGCACCGGAGCTAACCAAAGCTAGTCGGACCTATCGCCGGAGCTGACCAAAACTAGTCGGAACTAGTCAACCCAAAAGTCGGAGCTCGAGAAACATGTCGGAGCTTAACAAAGACATGTCGGAGCTATCAAAGTCATGCAGGAGCTAACAAATACATGCCAGACCTAGACAAAGAAAGTCAGACCTATTGTCGGATCTTGCAGAAGCTCAGAGCTAGAGTTGGACCTTGCCAAAAGATGTTATGGCAGCATTCAAAACTTTTATTGTCAAAGCCAATATATTCAGCACACATAGGTCTCACAATCTCCCCCTTGATGAATGCATTGACAACACCATTTAATCCGAACATTGACATGAAAAGTTTTGAGAACAATTTTCCCACTTTTTGAAAATCAAATGAGATAGAAATAAATTTCTCCCCCTATACATATTTCTTCCCCTTGCATAATTCACTATATTATCTCTCCCCCTTTGACAATGTATTCAGCAAGGTTTCAAAAGAGAAATTTTTAATTGTTATGAGCATATTATAATATATACATATAAAAAAAGCTCATCCAAGTCATACTATCAAGTAACTTATACTATCACATCAATGAAATACATAAAGTAGTGTAAGCCATCCTAGAGATCATATGTAATTTTCAATTTAAGCAAGTCATGATCTCACAAACTTAACTATTTCAATACCTGAAAGCATGACACTTGTTGCTGCATTTCATTATTTTGCAAAGCATAAAATTAGATCATATGATATTTGCAAGAGATTATATGCGCATCTTCCTTATTCTAACCAACCAAGCCAAGCCTATGTCATTTGACAATCAGAAGCTTAAGGACATGATTTTAGTCATACACAACTTCTTCCAAGTTCATATCTAAGTACAATGATAAGCCATCTCAAAAGAAGAAGTGCGATGCATGCATATTCTCTTGATCTTTTCTCAATTTATATTTGTTCATAAAAACTCAACATGTGAGTTGATTAATTGATTAATTATTTATGATTAAAAGCACTTGTGAGCATGCAACAAGTTCAAAACAGCAAGAAAGTTCGACCATGACCAGATTTAGTGTAAATAATTATTCCAATTACTAGATAGGGCAAAAACTACAAAATGTATAACATGAGTAATGTAGTAAGAACTTTCAGCATGTAAAAGGAATGACAAAGTCATATATGTATGAAATACTATGCTCATATTATTTTAATTTCAAATTCACACATAGACTTCTCAAGTTTCAAAACTTCCTCTCAATTTAAGCCATGAGGATGCATAACCCGTATCTCACTACGAATGTAACAAAAACGAGTGAAAATCCAAAGATTTTGTAAAAATATCGGCCAATTGTTGTTCGGTATCTACATGGTGAAGCACAATGCTTCCTTTTTCAACATTATCACGGAGAAAGTGATACCTAATATCAATGTGCTTAGCTCTAGAATGTTGCACGGGGTTTTTGGCAACGCAAATGGCACTAGTGTTATCACAAAATAGTGGAATACTATCTAGATCAACCCCATAGTCCTTAAGGGTTTGAACAATCCAAAGATTTTGTGAACAAGTGCTAGCAGCAGCTACATATTCAGATTTGGCGATGGATTGTGCAACTGAACTTTGTTTTCTAGAGGACCAAGCAACAAGAGAATTACCAAGAAAATGACAAGAACCGGAAGTACTTTTCCTATCAATCCTACAACCTCCAAAATCAGCATCTGAAAAAGCTTTCAAAGTAACGGTTGAGGAAGAAGGAAGAAAAATACAAAATTCTTGAGTTCTATGTAAGTACCTGAGAATCCTTTTGACGGCTTGACGATGTGAAGCACGTGGGGAGGCTTGAAACCGTGCACAAAGACATACGCTGAATTGTATGTCTGGTGTTGATGTCGTGAGGTACAAAAGTGATCCGATCATGCTTCTATATTCTTTTTGATCCACTGGTTCACCATCTTCATCAAGTTCAAGTGTTGTTGTTGTTCCCATTTGTGTCTGAAGAGGCTTGCTTTTGTCCATGTTGAAGCACCTTAGGAGGTCTTTTGTATACTTCGTGTGATGCACAAAGGTACCCTGCTTGGTTTGCTTGATTTGCAGCCTCAAAAAGTACGTGAGTTCTCCCATCATACTCATCTCAAATTCTGAACTCATCATAGCTAAAAACTTGGACACAAGATCATGAGACGCAGAACCAAAGATAATATCATCCACATACACTTGAACGAATAATGAGTCATTGCCATGCTTAAGAACAAAAAGAGTTTTATCAACCTTGCCCATGGTAAACCCCTTTTCAAGTAAGAATGTTTTTAACCTATCATACCATGCTCTAGGGGCATGTTTGAGCCCGTACAAAGCTTTGGACAGTTTGTAAACATGATTAGGAAAATCTGAATTTTCAAAACCCGGTTGTTGTTTGACATAAACCTCCTCATCTATGTGGCCATTAAGAAAAGCACTTTTAACATCCATTTGATATAGCTTAAAACCTTTAGATGCAACAAAAGATAACAAAATTCTTATGGCTTCTACAATAAGAGCAAAAGTTTCACCAAAATCTAGACCTTCAACTTCAGTGAAACCTTGAGCAACCAACCTAGCCTTATTCCTAACCACAACCCCATCCTCACTTTGTTTATTTTTAAACACCCATTTAGTTCCAATTAAGGTGTGACCTTGAGGTGGATGTACAAGTTTCCAAACATTATTTCTTTAAAAATTTTCTAACTCTTCTTGCATGGCAATAATCCAAGTGAGTGCGTGTGATATATTTTTGGGTTCAAAAGAAGCAACAAAAGCAGAATGAGCATGAGAGTTTGGATCGCAAAACCTGGACCGTGTGACTCGTTCGTGCAAGATTCCAATTATCTGTTGCAGGGATGATCTTTGTAAAACTGTAGGGGAACATATGTCTCACAAGCTTCTTCTTCATCAGGGTCATTGTAGATTGATGAGCTTGTGGCTTGTGGATGATCAGTACAAGCAGAGGTGGTAGTCGGAGCTTGTTCACAGTTCGGAGCTGGACACGTGTCAACTTCGGAACTACCAGGCAGTATCACTGGCTCTTCTTCATCTTCGAAAATACCCTCCCCCTGAGGATATGGATCTGGTCTTGCAATATCGGAGCTAGTACCTAGGCTAGCTTCATCAAAAGAAACTTCACAAGTCTCCACAATTTTTTTAGTGTCAAGTAAAAGCACACGGTAGCCTCTAGTATGAGATGGATAACCAAGAAACATGCCATCAATGGATCTGGATTCAAAGTTATCAAGATTACCATGTTTCTTAACACAACATTTGCAACCAAAGACCCGAAAGTGCGTAACACTAGGCCTATGTCCAAACCGGAGCTCATATGGGGTTTTACCTAGCTTAGCGCGCAAGAAAACATGATTTGAGACATAACAAGCGGTTGCAATCGCATCAACCCAAAATTTCCTAGGAGTTTGATATTCATCAAGCATAGTCCTAGCCATCTCAACTAAGGTTCTGTTCTTTCTTTCTACAACACCGTTTTGTTGAGGTACACATGGTGAAGAAAATTGATGATCTATTCCATTTTCAGCACAAAAGTGATCAAAAGATTGATTTTTAAATTCAGTTCCTTTATCACTTCTAATTGCTTTTAAAGATCCTGGGAGATCAATTGATAATATAAGAAATAAAGTTCTAAAGTGACTAAAAGCTTCATTCTTAGATGCCATAAAGTAAACCCAAGAGTATCTAGAATAATCATCAACAATAACAAGAACATACCATTTACCTCCGAAGGATTGAACACGTGAAGGTCCTATAGTGTCAAGGTGCAAAAGTTGACCCGGTTCAGTTGTCATGATCATTGTGAGAGGAGTATGTGAACCTGCAACCATCTTAGCATGTCTACAAGAAGAGCACACAATTTCTATGTCCCCTTTAAGCTTAGGCAACCCACGTATGCAATTAAGAGTACACATATGTGATTAAGATTACTAACACACATTAGGTGATCAAAGCCTACGTGACCAAGTCTACGATGCCAAAAATATAAGTCCTTTGAATCATTAGCAACTAGACACCTATGCTTAGAGGAAGACATATCAAAATCAGCTTTAAAAACTCTTCCAAAATGAGACATGTTAAACAAAAGCTCACTATTTGAATCTACAACTTTGCAACAATTTTTAGTGAAAGTTATTTCCAAATTCTCATCAAGCAATTGAGAAACAGAAAGAAAGTTGTATTTCAATTTTTTGACAAGTGCCACATCCTTCAAAGTGTAGTGATCATTTACTCTAACTGAACCCTTAGCAATTATAGGAGTTGAAGAATTATCGGCAAAAGTAACATTCTCTACACGTGACACAAAAGAGAGGGAGGAGAACCATTCTCTGTTACCAGTCATGTGGCGTGAGCAGCTTGAATCCACAATCCATATGTTCTCCTTCCTCAAGCATGAAACCTACACAGAAGGATAGTTCGTCGTTGACGCAATACTAGGGTTAGTCAATAAGCATTTTGGAATCCAGTTGAAAGCATCTAGGCCCCATGAGGTACGGTTTCGGTGATTAATGACAACCATTCGATTTTACTAATGAATTTGTGAATGCAAGGTCCCAATAATCACTCAATCAAATGAAATCAAAATGACATTGGAGACCCATATAAAATCAACTAATGAGATGAAATCGAATCATATGAAGACAAGAAGTGAAAGCTCTAACTTGACATCACTCAATGCTTGAAGACTATCAGAACATCATTTCAAACAAGTGTCAAAGAGGTCACAAGTTCAAATTCCAAAAGAACAACTCAAAACAACTCGAAGTCAACAAGTTGAACACACCGGATCATCCGATGATTTCTGAGTTGACTACATCGGTCGAGTTGTGTCAACAGAAGAAGAAGACCTCAGAGCAAAGCATTCACCGGATCATCCGATGTATGGCTCAGTCACATCGGTCCATCATTACAGTTTGCAACATCATTGGACCAAGTGAAGCACCGGATCATCCGATGTACAATGGTGTGAACATCGGTTGATTACTCCAGTAAGCCTCAAGTTCAAGATAATTCTGAAGGAAGAGCCACCGTATCATCCGATGATGAAGATGAAGCTACATCGGTCTAACAACGGTCATATCTGACACCATGACGTCAGCCATCTTAATTAGACCGATGATAACCAAGGGGAAGACATCGGATCATCCGATGTGTACAATAAAGTTCTGTCAGCCTACTTTTCGAACGGCTATTTCGGGGAGGTTGGCTTTAAATACCCCCTAAGCCAGTCATTACGGCAAGTCTTGATACTCAGAAGCTAACAACACATCCAAGAGCACTCAAGACCAAGAGCTTACACTTCTACACCCATTAGATCATTTTTATAGGCTAGATCTAGCTAGAGAAAAGCTTGTGTGCGTCCATTCTCTGTGATTGGAGTCTCTAGGCTAGTGAGAGGTTGAAGAGATCCTTCCGGAGCTTGCCAAGGTGTGTGTGGAAGCCCGGAAGATCAAGGATTGTACAAGGCTTGAGCTCCACCTTGCCGGAGATGGCGAACGGAGAATATTAGTGAAGATCCCCTTGTCTCGGTGACTTGGGAGTGGCAAAACCCTTCGGTGGGTGCCACAACGTGGATGTAGGAAGATCCTTGTGATCTTGCCGAACCACGGGATAAACTCCGTGTCTCCGTGTCTTTTGAGCGTTTGCATTCCTCTCCCTCCTCTTTACATTATGCAATCTTTATTCCGCAATTTATATTTACGTTGATTGCATAGATAAACCGCATAGGGAATTGGGCTTTAGTCGTTAACTTTTAATTGTCTTAAAATTTGAAAGAAAGCCCAATTCACCCCCCCCCCTCTTGAGCGTTTCGATCCTTACAATTGGTATCAGAGCGAGGTTGCTCATAGGATCATTCTAGCTTTACCGCTAGAGAGCGAAAATGGCCAAGGTTGGGGGTTCAGTTCCTATCTTCGAGGGCAAGAACTTTGCCTATTGGAAAGCACGCATGCGCGCTTACCTAGAGGCTATTGCTCCCGAAGTATGGGAAGCGACTCATGCGGGGTTTGGAGAACATAACTATGTTGGTGATCAAATTAAATGGGATGCTAAGGCTAGGAATGCAATCTATGAATGCATAAGTCAAGATGTCTTTTCTAGAATTGCTAGTAAGGAAAAGGCTTGTGAAATTTGGGCTTGCTTGATAGAAATTCATGAGGGTTCATCTCGTGTAAAGGAACTTAAATATCACATGCTTAAAGCAAAATATGATGAATTTAAGATGCTTCCTCATGAAAATGTTAATGAAATGTTTTCACGCTTAAATGTTCTTATCGAGGAGATTAATGCTCTTGATATTGCGTCTCTTGGCAAGGGACTCATCAACCGTAAGATCCTCATGCTTCTTCCCAAGCCAAAGTACAACATCATCAACTCCATGCTCCAAAAAGAGTCACTTGACCACATTGAAGTTTCGGAGCTCATTGGAGAAATACACGCTCATGAGATGAGTGTACTTGGGATGATGGAGCAATCATCATCAAAAACTATTGCTCTAAAGGCCTCCACCAAGAAAACGAGCTTCAAGAAGAAGAAGGTGGTTGAGCCTAGCTCAAGTGAAGAAGAGCAAGCATCAAGTGAAGATAATGATGATGAGCTTGCCTTGATGATGAGAAAGTTCTCACGCTTGAACTCCAAGATCGCCAAGAAAAGATACACCTTTGATCCCAAGAAGAAAGCGTTCCTACCAAGGAGAGACGATCGCAAGACTTGCTACAATTGTGGTGATCAAGGCCACATCTCCTATGATTGTCCAAAACCGGACAAAAGGAGAGAGAATTACAAGGGCAAGCAACGCAAGCTTGAAGAAAGTGATGATGATGAAGAAGAGGTCAAACCCAAACCAAGAGCCTTTGGGAATAAGAAACAAGACAAGGGAAAGAAGGCAAGACTCTTCCCAAAGAAGAGAAATGGCCCACAAAAGGTGTTCATGTGTGAGGCAAATGAATGGGTCACCAATGAAGAAACAAGTGATGAAGAGAGTGAAGAGGAAGAAGAAAGCTTGGCCGGCCTCGCCATCGCCAACACTGATGATGCACCTCTTCATCCACCGCCCATGTGCCTCATGGCGAAAGGTAACACCAAGGTATGTGATGACTCTAGCGATGATGAGCTTTCCCCCGATGATTTAACTTCTTTGATAAATGAATATCATGCTATCATTAAGAGAGAAAAGAGTAAGGTTAAAGTGCTTGAAGAAACTCGTGCTAAACTTGAGAGTACTAACCTTGCTTTGCTTGACAAGTATGAAAGCATACTTAAAGAGCATGACACGCTCAAATCCCATGTCAAGCAAATTGAGGAAGAAAATGCTAAAATTAAGATAGATAATCATGAACTTGACTTAGCACACCAAACACTCTTGGAAGAGCACAACAAGTTAATACAAGAACATCATACACTTAACCTTGCTCATGACATGCTTGATCAAGAATTGAAAAATATGAAGAAGCAAACTCTTAATGATAAGATATCCATTACGTCTCATGTCACTAATGCTTTGCACAAGTCTTTGCCTATGAAAGCTAATGCTAGGGAGAAGGACTTGTTGGAAGAAATTGAGAGTCTCCGCACTAGTGTGGCTAGACTTTCAAAAGGAGAAGTCAAGCACAAGGAAATTCTCTTCCAACAAGCTAAGGCCTTCAGAAAGAGAGGACTTGGATCCTTCCCGGTGCCTAACAAAGGAAAGGTGCCATCACTGGAGCTAAGAACAAGCTTCATCAAGGAAGTTGGTTCTTATTGCCAACATTGTGAGGTCACCAGTCACCACACAAGGGAGTGTCCTCTTCCTAACCGACCTTCTCCTAAATTGCCTACTAACTATAAATCTACTTTCAATGATCATTATTATCTCTTGAGTAAAGTACAAGGCAAGGTGAAGGCTAGGTTCATTGGCAAAGACATGAAGGGCATGAAGGGGAAGCTCCCCAAGCAACTTTGGGTCCCAAAAACACTTGTATCACACATACAAGGACCTAAGTTGGCTTGGGTTCCTAAAGCCAAAAATTGAATTCATGTGTGTAGGTGAACTACAAAGCCGGAGGAAAGCATTGGGTACTCGATAGCGGGTGCACTCAACATATGACCGGCAATGATGGTATGTTCACCACCATAGAAAACCCCGACAATCATGAACAAGTCACCTTTGGTGATAACTCTAAGGGAAAGGTAATTGGGTTAGGTAAAATTGCTATTTCAAATGACTTGTCCATTTCGAATGTCTTGTACATTAAGTCACTTAGCTTTAATTTACTTTCTATTGCACAACTATGTGATCTTGGACTAACGTGCACTTTTAGCAAGAATGATGTTGTTGTGAGTAGTGAAACCAGCCAAGACATAGTCTTCAAAGGATTCCGGCATGGACATCTCTACCTAGTGGACTTCGCCAACAAGAACGCTAGCTTGACCACTTGTCTTTTCACTAAGACAAGCTTGGGATGGCTATGGCACCGACGCATAGCGCACATTGGAATGAGCAAACTTAAGAAGTCATTCAAGCTTGGGATGGTAACCGGTGTGAAGGACGTCACATTTGAGAAGAACAAGCTTTGTAGCGCTTGTCAAGCCGGGAAGCAAGTTGCTTCACACCACCCAATGAAGACAATGGTGTCAACCTCCAAGCCACTTGAACTACTCCACATGGACCTCTTTGGACCATCCACATATCAAAGCCTTGGCGGTAACCTCTATTGTCTCGTTATTGTTGATGACTATTCTCGCTATGCTTGGACTCTATTTTTAGGTGACAAGAGTGAAACTCCGGAAGGTTCAAGACCTTTGCCAACTGCGCTCAAAGGGAATTCCAACTTCCCATTATCAAGGTCCGGAGCGACAACGGCACCGAATTCAAGAACTACAACATTGGGGAATGGTGTGACCATGAAGGCGTGAAGCATGAATTTTCGGCCACATACACCCCCAACAAAACGGTGTTGTTGAAAGGAAGAACAAAACACTCATCACTCTTGCAAGAGCAATGCTTGATGACTATGGCACGTCAGAGAAGTTTTGGGCCGAAGCAATCAACACGGCATGCCATGCCGCAAATAGGGTCTACCTACATCTACTACTTCAAAAGACCCCGTACGAGCTTCTCATTGGGAGAAAGCCCAACATCTCCTACTTTCGAGTCTTTGGGTGCAAATGCTATATCTACCGCAAGAAAAGGCTCGTTGAAGAAAGTTGTGATGTTGAGTTTGATGAATCTAATGGCTCCCAAGAGGAGAGTTTTGGTCATGATGAAATAGATGATGAGCCTCTACGAGAAGCCATGAAGAACATGACCATTGGAGACATCAAGCTGGAAGTTGAAGAGGGCCATGATCAAGGGGGAGCTTCAAGTTCCAACAACAACACCTCTATGGCGCCTCAAGTTGACGAAGAAAAGAATGATGCATTGCCAACTCAAGACTCACAAGCACAACAACATCAAGAAGAAGAAGAAGTCCATGATCAAGTCCAACCACAAGAGGAACAACTTGCATCACCCTCGCCAAGTGCTTCACAACCGCTCATGAGGCATGGACGCATCTCCAAGGCGCATCCAATGGACCAAATCATTGGAAGTCCGTCAAGGGGTGTAAGTACACGTTCTCGCCATGTTGCTTCGTTTTGTGAGCACTACTCTTTTGTTTCATGTGTAGAACCCACTCACATTGAGGAAGCGCTCCAAGACCCAAATTGGGTGATGTCCATGCCAGAAGAACTCAACAACTTCATCCGCAATGAAGTTTGGGTGTTGGAGGAGCGACCCAAGGACAAGAACGTCATCGGAACAAAGTGGGTGTACCGCAACAAACAAGATGAGAATGGCGTTGTGGTACGCAACAAGGCAAGACTTGTGGCCAAAGGGTTCTCGCAAGTTGAAGGACTAGATTTTGGGGAACCATTTGCCCCGGTCGCCCGGCTAGAAGCCATCCGTATACTTCTCGCCTTTGCTTCACATCATAGTATTACACTTTATCAAATGGATGTGAAAAGTGCCTTTCTTAATGGCTACATTAACGAGCTTGTTTATGTTGAACAACCTCCCGGGTTTGAAGATCCGAGGAATCCTAACCATGTGTATAGGTTGCACAAGGCGCTCTACGGGCTCAAGCAAGCACCTAGGGCGTGGTATGAACGACTACGGGACTTCCTCATAATGCATGGATTCAAGATCGGGAGGGTGGACACCACACTCTTCACCAAGGACATCAACGGAGATTTGTTCATTTGTCAAATTTATGTTGATGATATTATTTTTGGTTCAACTAACGAAGCTTTCAGCCATGAGTTTGGCAAAATGATGTCTAGGGAATTCGAGATGTCAATGATTGGTGAGCTCAACTTCTTCTTTGGATTCCAAATCAAGCAACTTGAAGAGGGAACCTTCGTCTATCAAGAGAAGTACACCAAGGACCTCTTGAAGAAATTTGAGATGGGAGATTGTAGCTCAAGAAGCACTCCAATGGCAACAAATTGCCATCTCGACACGGATAAGGACGGTAAACCTATTGACCAATCTCACTACCGTTCTATGATTTGTTCATTGCTTTATCTTACCGCATCTAGGCCCGATATAATGTTTAGTGTATGCTTATGTGCTCACTTTCAAGCGGCACCTAAAGAATCACATAAGAAGGCGGTCTTTAGGATACTTAGGTATCTTAAGCATACCCCTAGTATGGGCTTGTGGTACCCTAAAGGTACAACCTTCCACCTCTTGGGATACTCGGATTCGGACTTTGCCGAATGCCGTGTGGATCGCAAGAGTACCTCCGGTGGGTGCCACTTGCTTGGGCGTTCCCTAGTCTCTTGGTCTAGCAAGAAGCAAAATTCCGTCACTTTGTCCACGACGGAAGAGGAATACATTGCGGCTGGTGCATGTTGTGCCCAAATTCTTTACATGAAACAAACCCTTTTGGACTTTGGAATTAAACTTGGTTGTGTGCCTCTCCTTTGTGACAATGAAAGTGCGGTTAAGATAGCTAAAAACCCCGTTCAACACTCCCGCACTAAGCACATTGATATTCGCCATCATTTCTTAAGGGACCATGAAGCTAAGGGAGATATCTCTTTGAGAGGTGTTAGGTCCGAAGAACAATTGGCGGATATCTTCACTAAACCACTTGATGAGAAAACCTTTTCTAGGCTAAGAAGTGAATTAAATGTGCTAGATTCAACAAACGTCATGTAAGAATGCATATCATATAGGTCTTGTCTAACTCCCAAAGGATAGGGGCAAGCTAGAAATAGTTTTACCTGAGGAAGCCTTTGGAAGGTTCAAACTTGGCAAGATAGAGTTACTTTATGTCTTGCATGATGCCTGCCATATAGATTTACAAATTCTTGCATTATAAAATGATTGGCATTGCATACGGTAGATTGTCACAAAGGGGAACCCACCTCATGAGAAAGAGACTTGTTTGAAATGCAACATCTCAACTCATATAAGGTGGAAAGAACAAAATGTTAGGTGCATTAATGCCTAGAGGAACATGTTCTATTGAGATAGTAGTCTTCATACTCTACCTCACAAAGCATGGGCCTTACATTTTATTTGGATATTTTCCTCCCATTTTTCTCGGTGTTCCATTTGCATTAAGGATTAGCCAAGTTATTGGCATATTAGTATCTTTGAGGGGAAAGGGGTTGCCCAGAAAGTCCTAGGACATGTGTTTCGCTTTGCTTGGTTGTTTGGTCAAAGGACATATATGGGATGTTTTTGGTCTGTAGTCATCGGATGATCTGATGCCTAGGTCAATCCCTCATCGGACCAATAGGTGTTCATTCTTCAAGGGCCAGTTCAGTCAGAACCTCAAATGATCTGACGAGTTCATTCTGAAAACCATCGGTCCATCCGATGTTCACAATTCTGGAGCTATGGTCAATTCCACCGATGTTACTTCCTCCAACGTCGGACCATCCGGTGTCAAGACCCTTCTTTTGAACACCCTTACTACGCCATTCGACCGATGATACAAACCCTAAACGTCGGTCCATCCGATGTCAACAGCAATTTTTGAATATCCTTACTGTGGCATTCGACCGATGCGCCCATCTTGTAACATCTGTCTATCCGGTGTTAAAATAACGGCTAGGGTTTGGGACCCATTACTTAAACCCGTGCGCCGCCGGCCCTTTTCTCTCTCCCCGATGCTTTGCTCTCCCGTGCCCTCGCCGCCGCCGATCACGCCGTCCACCGACCGCGCGCCACCGCCTCTCCCTCCGGCCGCCACCCAGCGCCGCCGCCACTCACAGCACCGCACACCCGCGCCGCCGCCTCCACCCTCGCGCCGCTCGCCGCACCGCCGTCTCCACCACTCACCACCGCATCCAAGCGCTGCCTCTGCTCCTCCCCGGCACCACAGAAGCCCCCCCCCCCCCTCCCCCCGGTGACGTCTTCGTGGTGCCTCCCAAGCTCCATCGCCGCTAGGGTTTCGACCGTGGCACTTTTGTCGTTTCCCCGTGCGCTCGACCCCGTCAAAGCTCAACTCGGCGATTGCAATGGCTCGCGACAAGAAGAACAAGGGCAAGGCCATCGCGGAGCCCGCCACGAAGAAGCAAAAGCTGTCCAAAGAGGAGAAGAAGGCATTGATGGCCGCTCGCGCCGCTGAGGAGCGTGAGCGTGGCCGAGGAGGGTCCCTGAGGATCCGCGAGGCTCGTTCCAGGCAGCCTCCCGTGATCGATGACTCCGAAGCCGAAGAGGAGCCCATTGAGCCTCTCGTCCACCGGCGCTCAGCCCAGACCCATGGGGGACACTCCCCTGCAGTTCCACGTCCGAGACCGACGGCAGCCGACTGTCGTGAGGACAGGGAGGCCGAGAGGGCCGTCTACCAGATGGACACGGCAGTCCGTGTCGGTGAGGGAGTCCGTTTCATGGACTATAGGAAGCTGAAGGCAAAGCAACTGCGGAAGCTCAGATGGAATGTGCTTCTGGAGGAGTGGTACCTGCAGCCCCGGGAAGCTTTGGTGGATAGTCGCTTCTGGACTGTCACACAGGCGTCTCTCTACGAGACTTACAGACGCCGAGGCCACAAGCTGTTCCAACACAATTATCTGGATTGGGGACAGCTAGCGTTGGCAGCAGAGACGGAGATCCGGCCTTACTTTGAGAGATACCGAGGCTTGGTGGAGTTGATGGCATATGAGCGGAGTGCCTATGTGGAAGATTGGGTCCGCGTCTTCTAAGCCACCCTCTATGTCTCGGAGGGCAGAAGATCCATTGACTTCATGTTCATGGGTCAGCACTACCACCTGATGAGACAGACGCTGGGACAGTTGCTCGGAGTAGACCTACACGACACCTACATTCATGAGAAGGTCTATGGGCAGTCAGATCCGCCAAGGAGGCCGCTCACTGGAGGAGTGGCTCCTACTCTGGAGGAGATCAGATCATTGTTTGGACCTACCTTCTCTCCAGACCAGTCGAGGGTGCCGACTTTGTTGACTCCAGCAGCGCGCATTGTGCATCTCGCCTTGCGCCGCACGCTTCTGCCGAGGTCCGGCTATCTTGAGGGATTCACTAGCCTCCAGCAGACGATCCTGTTCTACATCATGAACGGGATGGACTTTGACATAGTGGATGTCATCATTTGCGAGATGGAGGATGTGATCACAGATGGTGTGGGCATGATGAGGCAGCTTGTCTATGGGCACTGGATCATCTACCTGCTTACCATGATGGTTCCCGAGGGGTCTGCCGCGCACGACCGTCTCTCTGACGAGAGTGTGTCACGGTTCGGACACTACCGAGCTCCAGCTCCAGGGGACCGCCGCCTTGGCCGCCCTGTTGAGCGTCAGGTCAGGGCGATGCTGTCCGAGGAAGACTGGTCGGACTTGGAGAAAGAGGATGAGCGTCTAGCTGAGGCAGAGGCTCAGGGAGGAGACCTGTAGCACGTCGGGTCCGAGAGCGACACAGATGAGAGTGTCGAGGAGTACTTCCCTCCTCCTCCTCCTTCACCGAGGCAGCACGATGCAGAGGCAGGAGGTTCAACTGCTCCACCACCGACACCACCTCCTGTGTCCGAGGCGCAGGTGTCACAGCCGTCAGAGCTGTCGACACTTCTTCAGCAGATGATAGAGCAGCAGCGCCAGGACAGGCTCGCGGCTGAGCAGGCCAGGGCAGAGCAGGCTGCTCACCTGGCACAGCTTCAGAGGCAGCAGCAGGAACTTTAGCTGGAGATCGCCCGACAGAGGCGAGAGGATATGGACCGGTTCACGAACCTTGTTGATCAGATGCACCGCCGTACCCTCGACTAGTAGCAGCAGACTCAGCAGGCTATGATGGGGATCCTAGGGTTGATCACCAACCTCTACACTCAGACCGGGATCGCCCTTCCTCCACAGCAGCCTGGACTGGGACTGGCTCCAGGTGCGACTCAGGTGCCTGCTTCTCTGATTCCTTCTATCAGCATGTCACCACTTCTGGCACCCAGCGCACCGATCCACTCTCCTCTGCCGGCGACGACTCTGTTCCAGCAGACGCCGGCATCTATGGTCAGTGCTCCGCTTCCTTCAGCTCCAGCTCCACCGGCGCCTCCTGTACCTGCTACCTCCTCTCCAGCACCAACAGCGGTTCCCCCAGCTCCCTCCGCTCCAGCTCCTACGACCGGCGACTCCAGCTCCGACGACAGCGACGGTGACCAGTTCGTCATCGCGCCTAGCTCTCAGGGTCAGTAGGCTCTCTGATCCCTTTTTGGTGTCTTGATGCCAAAGGGGGAGAAGAGGTAGAGGAGTCAGGGGGAGTAGTTTCCTAGTCTCAGGGGGAGTTTTTATTTCTATCTATTTCTTTTGTAATTTTGTGTGCTTGAGTACTCTTTTTGTAATATTAATTAAGCACCTTTCTACTTGTGTCATTTGCTTATGGTATTAATCGATTAAGCTTTTCGCGCCATTTCATTTGATTTCTACAAGCTCAATGTATTCATTGCATATCTATTTGAGTATTGTACCATCAAATTCATTACTATTGCGCTTTAAATTATTGTGTTGTCATCAATCACCAAAAAGGGGGAGATTGAAAGCATCTAGGCCCCATGAGGTACAGTTTCGTTGATTAATGACAACCATTCGATTTTACTAATGAATTTGTGAATGCAAGGTCCCAATAATCACTCAATCAAATGAAATCAAAATGACATTGGAGACCCATATAAAATCAACTAATGAGATCAAATCGAATCATATGAAGACAAGAAGTGAAAGCTCTAACTTGACATCACTCAATGCTTGAAGACTATCAGAACATCATTTCAAACAAGTGTCAAAGAGGTCACAAGTTCAAATTCCAAAAGAACAACTCAAAACAACTCGAAGTCAACAAGTTGAACACACCGGATCATCCGATGATTTCTGAGTTGACTACATCGGTCGAGTTGTGTCAACAGAAGAAGAAGACCTCAGAGCAAAGCATTCACCGGATCATCCGATGTATGGCTCAGTCACATCGGTCCATCATTACAGTTTGCAACATCATTGGACCAAGTGAAGCACCGGATCATCCGATGTACAAAGGTGTGAACATCGGTTGATTACTCCAGTAAGCCTCAAGTTCAAGATAATTCTTAAGGAAGAGCCACCGGATCATCCGATGATGAAGATGAAGCTACATCGGTCTAACAACGGTCATATCTGACACCATGACGTCATCCATCTTAATTAGACCGATGATAACCAAGGGGAAGACATCGGATCATCCGATGTGTACAATAAAGTTCTGTCAGCCTACTTTTCCAACGGCTATTTCGGGGAGGTTGGCTTTAAATACTCCCTAAGCCAGTCATTACAGCAAGTCTTGATACTCAGAAGCTAACAACACATCCAAGAGCACTCAAGACCAAGAGCTTACACTTCTACACCCATTAGATCATTTGTATAGGCTAGATCTAGCTAGAGAAAAGCTTGTGTGCGTCCTTTCTTTGTGATTGGAGTCTCTAGGCTAGTGGGAGGTTGAAGAGATCCTTCCGAAGCTTGCCAAGGTGTGTGTGGAAGCCCGGAAGATCAAGGATTGTACAAGGCTTGAGCTCCACCTTGCCGGAGATGGCGAACGGAGAAGATTAGTGAAAATCCCCTTGTCTCGGTGACTTGGGAGTGACAAAACCCTTCGGTGGGTGCCACAACGTGGATGTAGGAAGATCCTTGTTATCTTGCCGAACCACGGGATAAACTCCGTGTCTCCGTGTCTTTTGAGCATTTGCATTCCTCTCCCTCCTCTTTACATTATGCAATCTTTATTCCGCAATTTATATTTACGTTGATTGCATAGATAAACCGCATAGGGAATTGGGCTTTAGTTGTTGACTTTTAATTGTCTTAAAATTTGAAAGAAAGCCCAATTCACCCCCCCTCTTGGGCATTTCGATCCTTACACCAGTACTGAGCCATGCGGCGTCCAGTAGGAACAACACGCGAAAGCTGTGACAAAACAACAGGTTTATGAGTTAAAGGTTGAGGTTTTCTAGTCTTAACAATTGATTTAGAAGTTGTTACTCGTTTAGAGCGAAAACTAGTAGCTCCGGAGGTGTGGACATTTATTTTGAAAGAAACAGCTGTAGCTCTGGGTGCACAAACCAAAGGTCCGAAAGCAAAAACTGAAGCTCCGGATGGAACAACAGAAGGTTCGGGAGCTTTCGGAGCTATCGGAACTACCAGAGCTATCTTTGCAAGTCTACTACCAGAGGTTTTGGAAGCTACCTTTTCAAATTCCTGGCTCATCAAAGCAGGTTGCATGTTTCTAATTTTAGGTTTAGCATGAAAGTTATGAGATCTAGCAGACATTTTATCCTTTTTAATTTGTTTAGTTAGTCTATAACAAAAATCTACGACATGACCATCTTTATCACAATAAGTACAATAAAATTTAATTTTGTAATCATGTCTAGATGAGCACCCAACATTAGAAATAGAATTAGAAAGCACTCCTGCAGACTCAAAGATCACATCCTTTTGTTTAGGGACAGTTTTGATTAAACCTCTTCCAAATGATTTTACAATTTGAGGTGGATGTGTTTTAGAATAAACATGAGAATAAAAACCTAAAACGGTTTTATCATTACAAGATTTGGATGAACTCAGTAGCAAGTTTAGATTTTTGTTTCCAACACAAAACTGCTCTAGAGTCCTATTCATGTCATCAAGCTTTTTAGACAATTCTAGGCAGTTTTCACATGAAGTTTTTCCTTTTAATTTGCAATTTGAACAATATTTAACTTCATGAGAACGTAAAGCATTATTCAATATTGAAATTTCATTCATAGCATCTTTTAGTTTCTTTTCAAGATCATCACAACTAGAACAATGCAAATAAATTGTAGAACAAGAAGCATCTTTTAAGTTTCCAATGTCAAGTGCAGCAAGATTTTTGTTCTTTTCAATTTCTTCATCAAGTCTATATAGAGTGGAGGAGTGTGCACTTCTTAATGTGGACAATTGTTCATAGATTAAGTCACATTAGGGACATGCATCATCACTAGGAATCAAAGTTTTTAAACGGTTGATTTCAGATTCTAGTGATTCAATTTTAGCAGCATTATCCCTAAGCTTTTTGTCCTTTTTCTTAACAATAATAGTTGCACGAGAAATAGCATCACACATTTCATTGCAGGTAGAACATAACTCATCGTCGTCACTGTTGTGTTCTGCATCCTCCTGACTTGATCTTGATCTTGTTTTGCCCGCCATGAAGCATAAGTTGGCCAGATCGTCATCATCTTCATCACTTTCAAAGTCTACATCACTTGAACTGAGTTCTTGAAGTGCGGTGATGAAGCTGTTAATCATCTTGCGTCCTATGGTACCCTTCTTTTTCTTGTTGGGATTTCCAGAGGTGGTCTTGACCTTGTTCTGTTTTTCTTCACGGGTAGTAGGACCTGAAAGATTAGGGCATTCTGTACGAAGTGTCCTGTCTTACCACATTCAAAACATCGTTGAGGTCCAGAGCTTCCTCTCCTTCTAGTTCTCACATTTTGCAGTGCTTTTGAGAATCTAGTAGAGATGAGTGCTAACTCCTCTTCTGGAAATTTCTCGATCTGCTCCATAGTTAGTGAGGACAATAAAGCAAGAGTATTGCAAGATGATGTTTGGCCAGAGCTAGGCATACCACTTTGTGAGACAAATGCAATAGACTTATTTGGGTTCTTACGTGATAAGATGTCAATTTCATGAGTTTTTAGTTTAGAATAAAGCACATCTAATGTAAGAGAACTCATGACAGTTGATTCACGAATAGATGTTACTTTTATCTCCCAAATTGACATGTCTAATGCACTAAGAAGTTGCCTAGCATTCTCAGCATCAGAAAAGTTAACATTGACACTACGTAAGTTGCTGAGAATTTTATTGAAGCGAGCAAAGAGGTCATCGATAGACTCACCGGGTTGCATCTCGAAACGCATATATTCCTTTTGAAAATATCTTGTTTTACCTCCTTGATTGTGTTGGAGCCTTCATGATAATCACAGAGAGCTCTCCAAACATCGTATGCTTATCAGAGGTGCGCGACACGATCAAACTCGCTTTGAGTGAGTCCCTATATGATCAAGTTGCGAGCCTTGTTGTTGTTGTAGACGTCCCGTAGGTTTGTAGCCGTAACTTGATCGTTAGGTGGCACTTCGTAAGGCTTGTACGCATTCTCCCATATTGCGAAGCCTTGCGCCTGGATGAAATCCTCCATGCGTGCCTTCCAAACCTGAAAATCAATACTAACAAACACACAAGGTTTGGCAGAGTATTTCTCCATGATGATAAGTCAAAAACACGTGCAAATCACAATGATTGGAGCACTATGGCTCTGATACCAATTGTAAGATCGAAGAGCACGTGAAAATCTACTAGAGGGGGGGGGGGTGAATGGTAGATTTAAAAATCTTACGCAGCGGAAACAATTAAATCCCAACCCCTTCGGTAGAAAAATAATCTGTTAGAGAAATCGTATGTGAAACTAATCTAAATGTGTTTCACCATGACAAAAGTGATATATATCAGAGATAATAAAGTCACGAAGAAATCACAAAAAGAATCACTCGAATTCGTCGAGGGAAACTCAAGTTACGATCGAAAGATCGAACAAAGGTCAATCTGTGCTACCCGAGAAAAATAGTTCTAGAACGCTGCAAAGAAACTCGTGTAGATCAGAAACCACAAATCCAATGACCGTGTAATTTTGACATATGATAGATAATCAAGTTGTGAAGACAACCCAAAAAGAATCACGTCAATTGGATCTGTAAAACTCGAGTTATGATAAAACCACCAATGAAAAGTAGTGCTGTCCAAAAACTCGGCGAGTAAAACTTGTCTGGAACAAGTCGGACGAACAAGGCACAAAAGTTCCTTCAACATATGAATTTTATTCAATAGTACACAAGAGGAACAGCCCCAAAGTCGTCTCACACGAGCTCTGGCCTCCCTTGCTTATATAACCAGCCCTTAGGCCAACCCAATCTCAGCTAGGACTCTAATCCTACTCAGATCACGAATTGAAACTTTCCATAACTGCTTAGGACTCTTCTATATGCAGATAGAAGCAATCTTAAGACTTCCAAACATCTTAGGAATATCTCCCATATTCCTAAACAACTCAAATTCGTGACCCACATGAAAATCTATCATAACCAACTCGATACTTTCCATACCGAGCCATAACCGACTCCGTGCAGTCAAAGTCATCAACCGATACGAGATGCATACCAGATGCTCCCATCCATAAACCATCTTCAGAACCATGTTGCCACATCATGCACTGCATTCATATGTGCACACACCTTCCTTCGACGTCCAGTAACCTTCATATGCACTGCCCTTGATTCAATCATCCTGCGCGACCTCCTGACCCGCTCAACCACAATTCCTCCTAAATTTGGTTGTTGGAACCTCATATCCTACCTGAGGCTAGTCCAAAGGATCCTGTCACCAACCATGACTTGAACTCAAGCAACACCTGCACATGAACAAACAACCAATCCGTACGAGCCCAAGTCCGCGACTTGACTCAAGTCAGTTCCGAACACAACACCTTACGTGAGCACCTCACATAAGCATGTTGCAAAGCATAGCAAAACGATATCAGCCATATCAACCAAAATGCACCAAAAACTTAGCAAATGAATACTAAACAATCTTTCCAAAAGTGTAAAAAAACTTCGAAACATTTCACATGAAAATTTGGAACATTACGATCAAGCTCTGAACCTTGCCAAAGCTAACCGGAGCTTGTGCTGGAGCTTACCAAAGCTAGTACAACCTAGCGCCGAAGCTTATCAAGACTAGCAGGACCTAGCACCAGAGCTAACCAAAGCTAGTCGAACCTATCGCCGGAGCTGACCAAAACTAGTCGGAACTAGTCAACCCAAAAGCCGGAGCTCGAGAAACATGTCGGAGCTTAACAAAGACGTGCCGGAGCTATGAAAGTCATGCCGGAGCTAACAAAGACGTTTCATACCTAGACAAAGAAAGTCGGACCTATTGTCAGACCTTGCAGAAGCTCGGAGCTAGAGTCGAACCTTGCCAAAAGATGTTATGGCAGCATTCAATACTTTTATTGTCAAAACCAATGTATTCAACACACATAGGTCTCACATGTGCAGGTGCATTTTTCAATCCAAACGACATAACGGTGTACTCATAGGATTCATACCGTGTCCAAAAAGCCATTTTGGGTATATCTGACGGTCTAATCTTCATTTGGAGGTAACCTGACCTCAAGTCGATCTTGGAGAAAACACAGGCACCCTTCATCTGGTCGAATAAATCCTCTATATGGGGTAACGTGTTTTTGTTCTTGATCGTAACCTCGTTAAGAGACCTATAGTCCACACACATCCTCTAAGTTCCATCCTTCTTATCTACAAAGAGCACCGGGGCTCCCCATGGTGACGAACTTGGCCGTATAAAACCCTTCTCTAGTTGCTCTTGAATTTGCTTCTTGAGCTCCGCTAACTTCATAGGAGGCATCCTATACAACCTCTTAGCTATAGGTACTGTTCCAGGTATTAAATCAATGATGAAATCTATGTCACTATCAGGTGGCATACCTGGCATCTCGTACGGAAACACATCTGAGAACTCGCACACCACTAGAATCTCCTCTAATGTTGCACCATCTGTTTGATTCAGCACTGCCTTCTCTACTCTATGCTGATCCCCTCATCACTTGTAAATTGCACCGTCTTTTTGATTCAGCAGTGCCTTCTCTTTTGTGGGTTGAGATGCTTCAAACTCTATGCTGATCCCCTCATCACTTGTAAATTGCACCGTCTTTGTGGCACACTGAATTACACCATGGTGCTTTCATAACTAATCCATTCCAAGTATTATGTCAAGCCCTTGTGAATCCAAAACAATGAGGTTGGTGAGAAAGGCTACCCCCCTTATTCTAAGGCTTACTTTTGGACATATTATATTTGTCCTCATCTCCCCTCCAGGTGATTTAACCAACAAGGTATACTTCATGTGGGATATAGGAAAACTATACTTGGCAACATACTTTGATGATATGAATGAATGCGATGCTCCAGAATCAAATAATATAGTCGCCGAGTTGGAGTTTGTGAGGAGCATACCAATCACAACGTCCTCAGCTTGTTGGGATTCCTCCATAGAGACATGGTTCACCTTTCCACGAGAAAAATTCCGCAGTCCATAGCTGCCTTGTGGTGCTCCTCCATTCAGCCTTGGGTTCCACCTTGGAGCATTGTTCACTCGGGCATTGGGATGCGAAGTGTCCCACTTCACCACAGGTATAGCATTTCTTGCTGCACCAAAGTAGTTAGGATGAGCTTTATTTTGAGCATTAGCAGGGAAATTGGCGCAGGACACATGTGGCATTGGAGGGCGAGGTGTTTGCATGGTAGGGCGTTGCTGCATTAGCTGAGCTGGGCACGGTGGAATAGCAGTGGGATATGCATGAGTAGAGGGGTGGTAGTGTGGTGCATAGCGGGGGTGAACATTTCTTCCTTATGGCTGTCCCTGGTATGTCATCTTCCTCCATCTCACGAACCTTGTTCTCAACCACAATAGCCTTGTTGAAAAGCTTCTGGAAATTTGCATAGTCACTATTTAGCAATTGAACTTGAATCTCATTGTTTAGGCCCCTCATGAACAAGTATTTCTTACGGCTGTCCTTGTTCACATATTTCGAGGCATACCTTTAGAGTTGAGTGAATTTATTAAGATACTCACTCACATTCTACCTTCCTTGCCTTAGGTTTTCAAATTCTTGTCTCTTCACGATCATGACACCTTCAGGAGCATAGTGAGAATGAAAATTCTCCTTGAATTCAGCCCAAGTGATTCTCTCTTGATTAGCATGGGCATTGCAAAGAGCTTCCCACCAAATCGCAGCGGCTCCAACTAGCTGATGGGAGGCAAACAAGACCTTCTCTCGGTCGTTGCATCGGACAATGACAAAATTCTTCTCTACATATTTCAGCCAATCATAAGCTTCTGTAGGATCATTGGCTTGAGCAAAAGTAGGTGGCCTAGTCCTCATAAACTCTTCAGGCGGTTATGAGGTGGTGGGGTGGCGGTGGTGGCGGGACAAGCATGTGGGGCTTATTATTGGCTTGCAACTGTCCCAAGGTTTGCATCATGGTTTGCATGAGCTGATTCTGCATAGCCATCATGCGTTCAAGATTGCTAGTTTTGGGTCCAAGGGGAATGTTCCGAGGAACCCCATTGTTCTCCTCATCACCATCGGTATTCCTTTGGTTGCGGGTCACCCTCTGCATCTGAGGAAAAAGAGCAAGAGATGGAAGAATTTTAGAAAACGTCCCCAACTATATGCACCAAGGGATATGAACTAAGCAACTGCATATATAAGCTTATATGGATGTGTCAAGTGCCGAAGCATCCTACAACTCTACTAAGCACACAAGCACACAAGCAAGCAATCACATCAACTTCAGCACAACCATCTATGACCCTTTCTAAGTGTTCCTATGTGCTCTAAAGTGTCTATTCTACCTAGGCTGCATCCTACAGTCAACATGGCTCTGATACCAATTTGTGACACCCGGTTCCGAAAATGAACCAAGTGCGTCGCATAAGTGTGCCCAAGATGTTCATCACACATACACGATGAAACCACAAACGATATATAGAAAATTACCACGTCATAACTAACAAATATGTACTTTAATACAATTATCCAATGAGTCGTGAATTACAAAGCCAAAATTATTATTAATGCAGCGAAAAATAAAAAACATAGCTAGGCAGCACTACTCCACACCATAGGAAGTCAACGGTAGCACACAACCTAGTACTCCGCATTATCCTCATGATACTCCCAAACATCGCCTGACATGTAGCTTAAACAAGAAATGATAATAATTGGCTAATTGCATAGAAGTACATTCAAGACATGTAAAAAGCATCGTGCAATGTCTATGTGATTTTAATCCCATCATATCCCAAGTAAACATCAAAACCATATCCATCATTCTCAATTACTATTATATGTCATACATCAATTTAATAAACATCCATATGCCAATTTCTCACCTTCATATTCAAACATGTCCGTCGGAACCATGCAGACGGGGTACCCTCGCACACAGGCTGAAAGTACCTAGGTACGTCAGTGGCGCCACGTGTCCAGAAGGTGCTGGACCCCGACCTTCCTCAAGTGCGGGGTCCGGCACTACCACGTGGACCTCAAAGATGGGACCTGACTCCTCTAGTGAGACGGGCTCCCAAGATGCCACGTGTTTGGGTGAGACCCCACCCTACTATAGGGGTGGGCTCTGGTGCAACCACGTGGCCGGATGCCCCCCCGCAGAGAAGGGCTCCGGAGCTGCCACACGCCCCGAAGGGCTCCGGAGCTGCCATATGCCTCGAAGAACCAAGCTTGGCCTCCCCGGCAGTGGCCAGCCCCGAAGCTGCCACATGACCCACAACTCACTCTGGGCGGTGGAGTGCGGGAGTTAAGGGATGGTGCACCCCGTCTAAATCAAGCATTGAATACAGGCACCCACCTCCGGCGGATAACATGGAGCATGCCAACGGTCAGAGACCGCTGCGCTCAATCACATCACAGTGAAGAAACCATAGGCCTACCCCGCTACGCTAAGTGGGTGGCTTGCGGCGACAAGACAAACAGACGGGACATCCCCTGACACCATCAGCGACTAAGCATGGGCCACTGGCGACTGAGGTGGCAAGACGATGAGTCTTCAAGCCAGGTTCGAAGGAATCTTATGTGCGAAGCCATAGATCTTTAGGATAAGATCGCCCGGGGACCACCTGTCGGTCCTGGACCCCACTTGTAAGGCGTCTGGCGTTATCTATAAAAGGACCAGACCACCACCATTACAAAGAATCCCCAATCTACGCATTCACACACTACAAACCAATAATACAACCTCACCATGGAGTAGGGTATTACGCTCTTGCAGCTCGAACCACGTAAAAATAGCCATCCCTCGATAGAGGACTAAGCCTTGCCGATCAAGAACCTCTGTAGGCTGCTCGCATAGCAGGCCCGGGGGAAGTGTCACATAAACACTTTGACATTTGGCACGCCAGATAGGGGCTTTTCCTCAAAAATGTGGTTGTGCTTTCATCGCAATGGTAAGCATCAAGCTTGCAAGCAGCGACAATATTGAGCCACGAAAGGTCGACCTGCATGTCGGCGAAGACGTGGAGATGGAGTTCCAAAAGCCTGAAGGAGCCGTTGAAACGCTCCACCAGGCTGAGGACTTCGACCTCAACGGCTACCACGAACATTTCAAAGCACTCCACGTCATCTGTGGTGGATCTTGGGAACCCGCATTCTGAAGTGCGGTCAAGACCCTGCGTCGGGTGGTGACATCGCCAGACCCCACTCATGCCCCGGCGCCGCATCACAGATGTATGGAGACACCGATTAGCTTTGACACTTTTGATTGCCTCAGGAACATTGCAGGAGCCGGGCTTCTGCCCCTCCTCATCACCCCAACCATCACCAACATCAAGTTCTGCCACATCATGAAAGATGGCGAAGCCGACCTCAACTTCATCAACCGTGTGGTGGCCTTCGACAAGCTAAAGATCCCTTTGTCCAAGATTGCCCCATCAAGGCCACTCTCGGGGGTAGGGCTAGGAGGGATTATCTTGTAGGGCAACATCCACCTCCGGGTGACCCTCGGGACTCCCGAGAACTTCAGGACGGAGAACATCCTATTCGACATCGCGGAGGTTAGCCTCCCCTACAATGCCATCATCGGTAGGCCAACCCTGTATCGATTTATGGTTGTAGCCCACTACAACTAACTCATCCTCAAGATGCCGACTACCTCCGGTGTCCTCAAGATCTGCGAAGATCGCGCTGCAGTGGTGTCTGCTTTAGAGGAGCTCCAAGCACTGGCAACAACCCCAGCACCCGCCCCAGGTGATTCTGGGCCTAGTCAGCCTTCGCCAAGCTCGCGTGAGCATGACAACACCACTGCACCACAGGTGCAACCCTCCGACAATGATGACGTACCCATCAAGACTATCCAGATCGGCTCCGATGCTTCCCAGGCCACTCGTATTGTAGGGAGTCTAGACAACAACCAGGAATTAGCGCTCATTGCTTTCCTGCAAGCTAATGTCAACGTGTTTGCCTAGCAACCGTCGCAGATGACTGACATCCCCAGGGAAGTGATCGAGCATCATTTGAAGATCTACCTCGATGCCCAGCCGGCACAGCAGAGGCCACAAAAGCAGTCCATCGAGCGATAGAACTTCATCCGCGAAGAGATCAAGAAGTTGCTCGATGCTGGCTTCATTTGGGAAGTCCATCATCCCAGGTGGCTGGCCAAACTTGTCGTCGTCCCCAAAGCTGGCGGGAATCTTCGGATATGCATCGACTACACCAACCTCAACAAGGCATGTCAAAAATATGCTTTCCCTCTCCCTAGGATAGATCAAATCGTAGATTCAACCTCAGGATGCGATTTGCTCTGCTTTCTAGATGCTTACTCAGGGTTCCACCAAATCCCCATGTCTAGAGAGGATGAAGAACATACCACATTTATAACCGTAGATGGCCTTTACTACTATGTCTGCATGCCTTACGGTCTTAAGAATGCCCTCCCTACCTTTGTCCGTGCCATGCATAAAACATTTGGGGACCTCATTCGGGACCTGGTAGAGGTGTACGTCTATGATATCATTGTCAAAATCTAGACACATACATCGTTGTTATACAACCTCGCCCTAGTCTTCGACAGGTTACAGACCACACGTACAAAGATTAACCCAGACAAGTGTGTGTTCGGAGTCAAAGCCGGAGAGCTCCTTAGTTTCTTGGTATCACACCGAGGGATCGAGGCAAACCCAAAGAAGATCAAGGCGATGGAGCTGAGGCGGCCTCCAGCCCGCATCAAGGACGTGCAGAAGCTGGCTGGTTGCTTGACAGCGCTCATCCGGTTTATCTCTAGATTGGCTGAACGGACCCTCCCATTCTTGAAACTGCTGCACCAGTTTGGACCGTTCATCTTGACTGAGAAGGCAGAGAAGGCGTTCAGAGAGCTGAAGCAACAACTTACATTGCTACCCATCATGGTGATCTAGGAGCCCAAAGAGTCTTTATACCTCTACATCACCGCCACGATAGAAGTAGTAAGCATGGTCTTGGTGGCGGAACAACCTGGTACCTAGTAGCCTTAAGAGATGGACGGGGCCCCTGCTGCTGATTCTGAGCCCCAGAACTTGGAGACCACAGGGGGCCCCGACAACCAAGTTGCCTCCGGAGGGTACCCAGGTCTCCCAGGGGGCCCCAGAGATCAAGAAACCTCTAGGTCCTAGCCCCAGGGGACACCCCGGGTTCAGGGAACATGGAGTCTCTGGGCCTAGAGTATATGGACGAAGATACGCCGGATTCCCCGAGGAGGGTTCGGACCATCCAACTCCCAATCTACTTCATCATCGAAGTCCTACATGAAGCAAAAACAAGGTACCTTAAAGTACACAAGTTACTGTATGCATTGCTAATCGCGTCGAGGAAGCTTCACCATTACTTTCAGGCACACAAAGTTTCAATGGTGACGTCGTTCCCACTGAGGGCGGTGCTCCGCAGTCCCAACGTGATTGGCAACATCGCAAAATGGGTGGAAGAACTGGCGGATTTTGAGCTCGACTTCTTGCCATAGCATGCAATCAAGAGCCAAGCACTACCGGATTTCGTTGCCGAGTGGACTCCCTCACCAAGCAACCCAGGGGGACTAGAAGTTAGCGAGCGGGAGCCCAGGGCACAAGTGGTCACCGGACCCTGCTGGACACTCTTCTTTGACTCTTCATCGCGGAATCAAGGGGCCAGAGCCAGTGTACTGCTCACCTCACCAACAGGGGAGCAATCCAAGTACGCGGTGCACCTTGACTTCAAGGCGACCAACAACATGGCGGAGTATGAAGCCCTCATCTTCGGACTAATAGCTACGCAAGGTCTCAGTGTTCAGCAGATGCTGGTCAAGGGAGACTCACAGCTGATCATCAAGCAGGTCCAGGGAGAATGCTGTTGCAACGACCCTCAGCTCGTGGCGTACCTGCTGCACGTAAAGAAGATGGAAGCTGGTATCGAGGCTTTGAACCTCTGCCACGTGCCGCGTGCTGACAACTCCATTGCCAACGCCTTGTTAACAATGACGTCCACCAGGGCCCCGCTTCCTGAAGGTGTCTTCAGCAGGAGATTAGTGCGACCAACCGCTAGGCCCGCAGTGTCCAATGAAGAAGGCAAGCCCGACACCTCGGATATGGCGACCTCGATGACCCTGCAACCATGGGGCACATCGAGGTTCTTGTGTATCACCGGGGACCCCAGATCGCTCGGCCCCAAGATCCAGAAGCTCAAGAGAGTCCCGATGCATAGATCATGGAGATCTGTGACTTCCTGAAAGACAACATCCTTCTGGATGAACACGTATCCGTTGAGTGAATCGTAAGGATGGCAAAACACTACACGCTGGTAGAAGGAGACCTCTCCTGGCGTGGCGTCAACGGCGTACTATTACGGTGGATAACTCGGGTGGAGGGTTGTGACTTGCTCGCAGAGATCCACGAAGGAGAGTGCGGAAATCATGCTGCTTCCCACAAGCTGGTTGATGTTGATGGCTGTTATATACCAATTTCACCCGTCAATATAACTCAATTATGTGATGGAAATATAATTTGTTGCACACATCATCTTTCCATTTAACCTATTTCCACTTGTACTTCGATAAATTGGTGCATGCAGGTATTTTTTACAGAACTGAAGTGAAACAGGGGGATGGATCTTATAAAATATCATCCCAGCCAATCAAGCGCTGACATGTAGCACCACATGGATAAAATGGCCAACAAACAGAAGTATCTTAGGCCATCCAACGGTGTAGCCGACATATCAAGGGATGGGACCCACCTGGTAGTGACCTGGAGAAAGCACACGCAAAACGATGCAAAGACCAGGTCGACCGACCCCCTAGTCGGCCGACGTGGTCCTGGCGCCAAACTCGGTCAGCTTCCATGTGTTGGCTCCTCCCAGCTTGCAGAAGTCAGTGGTGATTGATTCACACGCTTTTGGTGGTGGGAACCGACCCTTCTCCACCTATAAATAGGACCTCTCAACCCTCACTTCAACACACACCACTTGAGCATCATTCTATTGTATAAACTAGTTCTCTTAGTCCTTAGTGGTGTTAGGCTATAGAGGGGAGAGCCTCTAGTCCCAAGTCCATGTTGGGAAAGGTATGGCTCATGTACCTTTTTTTATATTTGTGACTTTATGCATAATAAGGATATTATATTTAATCTTCTTTTATTCATAACTTGGATGAAGTGTTTCTTATTTGATTGTGGATTCCATGTATGTGGCAGGAGTAGTCTTTATGATTATGCCATAACAATATTATTCTATCATCATAAACACTACAAACCCCCACTATAGTCTAATTAGTTATGATATGATCATGTTGATATGAATAACTTATGCTATGTCTCAACATTGGTTCAATGATATTTAGGTTAGTCATTACCTTAGAGAGGTACTTGTACTCGAGCCTCTAAGGTATTTACTTAGTATGCTAGCATTGTGATAGGATAGTAAGTAGCGTTGGATGTCTTGTAGAGCCACAAATTGAAGAGGTAGGCAGTAGGTGGTGATAGCCCTATCTATCCTTTGTAATCCTCCACGTTCAGCTATGCCATAGGCTCTTGGCGGGAGTCTTCCTAGTATTGCTAAGGGTAAACCTATGCCCGATGTGTTGAACAACTTAACATAAGTATTCACCATTGACATGGTCATTAGTATCTAACTTAGGCTATGTGTATTTATACTAGAATCATTGTAGGAGCAACTCCCCAACTCTTAGTCTAATCTCAATTAGGACACATCTACCCTTTAGAATAGATTGCTTAGGTGTGTGTCACACTACCCATATATTATCAACTTACCTCTGTCTTGGTAATTGATTAGTATCCCATATCTTGATCATAAGAGTAGTGTTTACTTGACTCCATTGCCTTCCTTTGGGATAAATACGATACCCTTGGGAATACTCTTAGGTGAAATGCTACATGACAATTTCCATGCGCTTGCGGACCTCATCTCTTTCGAGAGATGATCTGTGATGTAAGAAACGTCAACAAACATTTCTAGCGCCGTTGCCGGGGAAGGCAATAGAAGTGAAGGATAACTATCACTTATGATTAAGCTATAGGTACTAGTAGTTATTAGACAGGATTACCCTTGTTTGTTTTCTCCCTTTTTTTGAAATCAGGGTAGTGTTGGCTATCCCATTTTATGTGATGGCCAACGAGGACGCAAGTGCTCAACTGCAAGATGATTCTAGACGTACTTTAACAAATATACGCTAGGCAACACTATTGCCTTTCACGGAAGAATTTCAGCTTCCAGTAGGAGCCAAAGTCATCCATCGCCATGCTTGGGCGAGGCTCCAAGAGTACTTCTTGGTTTGCCTCCACCATAGGGTGGATAGTTAGCTCCTCATGCAACATTCATGTCATGGGTTGGTCCATCAATCCATGACCACCTTTGTGCTGGAGCAGGAGTCCATTCTCATTCATCATGGATGAGAAAATGGTCTCTACTCAAAGGGTGGATTGAAGAGTGCTCTAGTTCCTTTAGCTTGGCATGCACACCACATAACAAGGTGGACATGCTAGCTAAGGAACTACACCTCCCATTGAAATATCATGAAGATCAAGCCAATGGAGAAGTGTTTGGATGATCCAAGCCATGGATATTCACATGATTTGTGAAAATCCATGTCAACATGGGCCACTGGGGGAATCATTTACCTAAGACCCATCGAGATTCTTCCTTCCAAACACAACTCCAATGGCTATCATCAACAAGGAGGTCAAGGGTGGAATCAACATCACCCTTGCAATCAAGGCGGCTATGCTGATTTCAAGATTTAAGTTCAACTGGCCTACCTTGAAGTATCTTCTCCATGGCCAAGCAAGAAATCAAGACAACATCCACATGAAGCCCTTGGACAAGGACAAGAAAATTAAAGAGCATTCAATATTCAAGATGTCCCACAATAACTTGTTGGGATTCCTACCTTCGACCAAGCCCATGCAACCTAGGGCAAGTGATATTGTGGATGAAACGTTTCTTGTTTGATTGTGGAGTCCACATGTCACCATGCCCAAGGAAGATTTTGATCCATGATCAAAGTATGGGTTAACTCAAAAGAACATCAAGAAGGTCGAAGTAACACCCCTAAAGAAGGACAAGCCTCACCATGCTCACAAGTGAGTATCTTCAAGAGAGAAAAACCATCACTACATCAACAAGTATTCATCAAGATGACGGAGAGGCTAGGGCCACCATGTGGCCCACATGTAAAACTAACATGCCAAAGGATATTTGGCATGTCGATCAAGAGAAGTAGTCCACATCTTCAACTCTGGTATTGGACAACAAATCATCACACTAAACAGGACAGAGGTAAGTCCCACTCATCAGACTTCAAAAAAATTCAGTGAGTCCTTGCCAATAGGTTAATTGGTAGTTATCTCATATTTAATTCCCCAATTGCATATTTGGATTTCCCATCAAATCTTTGCATTTGCATTTAGCATATTTTAATTTTCACACTTGCATGTTGGAAAGTAAAATTTCCAACCGTCATAAACCTAAAATGTTGGATTAGGAAATAAATTATTTGGATATGAACCTTGGGCGTAACCACCTGAATTCATCTTGCTAATTCAAACCAAAAATATTTCCCTTAATATTCAATGCATTTGCAAGTTCTTTCAAGTTGGGCAAAACAATTTGGCAAAGGATACAACATGCTTTTGAGCTAACGTAACCCGTTTTTGAGTTGTTTTGTTTGTTCTTGATTTTAGTGTAGCCAAGAAAAAATTTATAAAGAGGTTGGAAGGCCACATCAAGCGCATATCCCTCCATCGATCTCATTTTGAGTTCATGGTGGAGGAATGCTTGAGATGGTGGTCCAATGGAGGAACAAGATGAAGCTCATTCAACTCCAACCTAAACATGGCAGGAGACATTGAACATGAAGGCTACACCAAAATCCATGTTCATGAGTTTCTATCACAATGACCTTCAACCAAAACTACTCTTCAATTGAGGTACAAGTTCAAATTTCTCGCCGTTCGAATTGCATTAGGATTGAATGATTTTTGCTTACATTAGTAAGAAAGGTTCACACCATCACATCATTCAATTCTTATGCATCCACATGAGAGTAAGTGTTGGCATTGCTCTTTTTGATTTTTTAAAAAGGAATGTCACCTTACTTGGGATAAACTTCAACAATTACATAGAATTTCATAAGCATTGCTAAAGTTGACTTAGACATTTTCTGCCTAAGTAATGCTTATGGAATTACATAATGGTTGAATTAGTATGTAGCAACATAGGAATAGTGATGTCCATAATTTTGGTTTGAAACTCATTCATGCATGGATTACTAAATTTCAAATTCCTAGGCAAGAAATTAAAAATGTTCAAGAGGAAAAAAATTGAGAATCTTGTTTGCCATGACCCAAATGATACATATTTGCTCTTGTAAAAAAAAACTATGATGGTTAGAAAATTTTGCAATATGAAGGTGTAGGATCAAAGAGAACGTGTAAAGCTACCAGGGGGGTGAACGGTAGATTAAAACTTTTTAGCTGAAGCAACAAAAACACCCCTCGGCAAAAAACGATCTATTAAGAAATCGTGTGTGCAACTAATCTAAATGTGTTCAACTGTGACAAAACTAGTATAGATTGTAGAGAATCAAGTCACGAAGAATTCACAACAAGAATCACGAAAATCCGTCGAGAGAAACTCAAGTTCGATCGAAAGATCAAACAAATGTCAATCTGTTTTACCCAAGAAAATAGTTCTGGAATACTGCAAAGAAACTAGTGTAGATATAAAAAAACAAATCCAATGACTGTGAATTTTTCACAGATGATAGAAAATTAAGTTATGAAGACAACCCAAAAAGAATCACGTCGATCAGATCTGTAAAACTCGAGTTATGACAAAACCACCGAAGCAAGATAGTGCTGTGCAGAAACTCGACGAGAAAGAATTGAAGAAAACAAGTCGAACGAACAAGGCACAAAACTTCCTTTGAACTACGAATTTTATTGATCAAACCAAAAGAGGAACAACCCCAAAGTCGTCTACAACGAGCTCTGGCCTCCCTTGCTTTTATAACCAGCCAGGAGGCCAACCCAAACCAAACTAGGAGTCTAATCCTACTCAAATCACGAATTGAAACATTCCATAACTCCTCAAGACTCTTATATACGCAGATAGAAGCAATATTAAGAATTCCAAACACCATAGGAATGTATTCCACATTCCTAAAATAACCTAACTTTGTGTCCCATACGAAAACTATCATAACCAACTCGATACTTTTCATACCCGAGCCAAAATCCGACTCTGCCGCAGCCAGAGTCATAATCCAAGACAATTGGATCCTTCCAACCAAATCTTCATGTCCAAATCTCTTCACCACGCCTCGGAACCATGTAGCCACGTCCATGCACTCTTTTCACACGTGCAAACATCTTCCAACGACGTCCACGATACCTTCATATGCATTATTCTTGATTCATACATGCTGCGCGACGAACCGATCAACTCAACCACAATTCCCCCCGAACTTGGTTGTTGAACCTCATCTTTCTCCCTAAGTCTAGTTCAATGGAGACGGTCACTAGCCATGTCTTGAACTCAAGTAATACCTGCACATGAATAAACAACCAATACTTCCGAGCACAAGTCCATGACTTGACTCTCATTAGTTCCGAAACCACAACACCTTACGTGAGAACCTCACATAAGCATGTTGCAAACCATAGCAAAATATTAACCACCATGATCAGCCAAAACACATCAAAAATTTAGTAAAATAATACTAAGCAAACTTTCCATAGATGTAAAGCAAGTTCAAAACATTTCACAGTAAAAGTAGGAACATTGCAATCAAGCTCCGAACCTTGCAAAAACAAACCGGAGCTTGAGCCGGAGCTTAGTAAAGCTAGTCGGACCTAGCGCCGGAGCTTACCAAAGCTAGTTGGACCTAGCGCCGGAGCAAGAAAAAACAAGTAAAAGCTTAACAAAGACATGCCAGAGCTATCAAAGACATGCCGGAGCTAAATACAAAGCTTACCGGAGCTACCAAAAAACATGTCGGACCAAGACAAAACAAGTTGGACCTTACGTCGGACCTTGCCGAAACTCGGACCTAGAGTCAGACCTTGATAAAAAGGTATTGTGGTAGTATTCAAAAATTTTATCGTCAAAGCCAATGTATTCAACACAAGCCAATATATTCAGCACACATAGGTCTCACAATCCCCCTTTGATGAATGCATTGGCGACACCACTTAAAAACCGAACATTGGCTTATTCACATGAAAAGTTTTGAAAACAATTTCTCCCCCTTTTTTAAAATCAAATGAGATAGAAATAAATTCCCCCCTATACATATTCCCCCCCCCTTGCATACTTCTCCCCCTTTGACAATGTATTCAACAAGGTACAAAAGAGAAATTTTAATTTGTTTTCCGCCAAAAAAATCTTCCTCGTACTGAGCGATCATTTAGGGGCCTTAGATGGTGATGAATGTGGCCTAGAGGGGGGGTGAATAGGCCTTTTTGAAAATTGTCGGATCCTGCAACACTTAACAACCAGTTCAAAACCAGAGATATCGGACTAGCCCGGTAAAGTGCGGACTAGTCCGGTGTATGCAGACTATATTGATTGGGTTTGATCGATTAACTTTATTATTCAATATATGCAGCGGAAATATACGATTAAACAAAGTGTTACAAGGTTATGAGTCAGGTTATATCACAATTCAATCTTATACTTGATATTTCAACGTAAAGTAATCAAGATTAATTGTAACCCTAGATTGATATAATGTAAAGGACAATGAATACAAAAGAGGAACACAAGAGATTTATCCCGTGGTTTGTTTCCCATAGAGGCAACCTACATCCACGTTGAGGAGTCCACAAAAGGACCGGATCTTCTCCAACCCTACCCTCGTCGAATCATTATGAAGGCCAATCCTCTTCCACTTATCTCAAAGGGGTGAATAACTGAATTCAAGGGGCCTTGTCACACGTTGAGAGCTCCCTTGGATTACAACACGAAATACCACCAAGAACACACTCAAAAGATTACAATTAAATCGCAAGAGTGTGTTAGAGAATCAAACCAAGAGCTCAATGTGGTGTTGAACGTGTCTCTCCAATAAACTAGAGTGAATCTCCAAGGGATTGATCTTTGTTGCACTTAATTTTGTGGAGAGATGTGGTTTTTGAGGCTCTTGGGAGGTGTGACGGCGCTAGGATTCGAGAGAGTGTAAAATATGGCCGTGCAACTCTATTTATATGGGTTTCTAAAAGTGACCGTTAGGGTTCAGAAAGATCGAACTAGTCCGTGGTGGTCACCGGACTAGTCCGGTGTGCTGTGTGTAGCAAACCCTAAGTGTTTCGAAATATCGGACTAGTCCGGCTAGGAACGGACTTGTCCGATTTCCCTACTGGAAATCTTCGGACTAGTCCGATAGTCATCGGACTTGTCCGAACATGTGAAACCCTAAGTGTATAGGATGACAAGTCCGCACTTGGAGGACTTGTCCGATTTAGTTCAGAGGGTATTTCGGACTAGTCTGTGCAAATATCGGACTTGTCCGATTTGGACCAGAGAGAATATCGGACTAGTCCGGATGTGATCGGACTTGTCCGACTTTTTGAGTCTTGTGAAGTGTTTTGAGGACTAGTCCGCACTGGGGAGGACTAGTCCGATTCTAGTCAGAGAGATATTGGACTAGTCCGATGGATATCGGACTTGTCCGATTTTGTGCAGAGAGGATATCGGACTAGTCCGGTGTTAGTCGGACTAGTCCGGTACTGTGTAACTTTGTGCAATGTGTGCATTTAATTGTTATTTATCTCTTGGGATGTGTTTTCTTAACACACTCCATACACAATGATCTACTATTCTTCTTCCTTGAGCTCATTTCCACTTTGCTCCTCATTCTTCCTTCTTTTTGGCACTTTGCTCATTTTTCTATTAAAAACCTGCACTCATCTCAACAAAGAGGTTAGGATCCCAATTGCTTGTCATAAATCATCCAAAACCTACAAGGGAGTCCTAGATGCACTTTCAATGTCCCCCTTTTTGGTGATTGATGACAACCAATTGTGATTTCACAAAATATGATAAAAATTGGGATTTTCATAAAGTATGCACATATGAGTCCAAAATACATCAAGTAGTGAAAGCATAGTTCATATGTGCATTCTTTATGGTGGGATGCATACCTAAGTGCACTAAAACATTGAGAATGACATAATTGACATTAATCACCCAATAGCAAGCATATATGTCATTCTAGAGCAAAATCACAGTTTTCATGAATACTACTCAAAGTATCAAATCATTGCATCACAGAACCATAATTAACTTAAGATCATTGTTAAAATTTTACAAGCCACAAAAGAGTTAAAAGAAATATAGCATAGGGCTCTCTCCTCGCAAACTACAGCTAAGACTAAGACTCCCCCTCAATCTCTCCCCCTTTGGTATCAAGACACCAAAAAGAAGGAGAGGAGGGTCCTAAGATCTTCACTCTTCGCTGTCGGTCCTCTCATCGTCATCTTCATCATCTTCATCTTCAGCTTGATGAGGAGGAGGAGGAGGAGGTGGTGCGGTGTTACTCGAGCCCCCAACGCCAAAGTAGGCAACCTCGGAGGGGGTCAAGGGCCCGAGCTCCGTGAAATCAGACTCTGAGTCTTCAGAGATTGTTGGAGACCCAATTGGCTCAATCTCCAGTTTCTGGCAAATTTGCTTCACATTTGCCTTAATATACTTCATGTCCTCCTTTCTTTTCTTGTTGAGCTTATGGGCCTTCACTTCAGCCTTTTTGCAGGAGGCAAAGATTGCAGTCAGATACTTGAGAATCCCACTGACTGAACCTTTTTGAGGGGCTGCACTAGAAGTAGGAGCAGCCCTAGCATCTTCTCTTGATCTTGCCGGTGCCTCGGGACTGGAGGCCGGCAAGGGCGCAGCCTGCACACTCGGCTTTTGGGGCATCTGAGGCCTCAAAGGGAGATATTCCACATCTTTCACAAACTCAATCCTGGTGACTTTTTCAATCACAAACATTAGATAAGGAGCATATCCACATGACCTATTGGGAGTGTAGGATATGTTCACCATATCATTCCAAATGTATTCCGCCACATCAAATGGGCGGTCCTTACTTATGACCCGCATCAGAGTCCTGAGGTATCCTTGCACACTCCCAGCATCTCCATCCTTAGGAGCAATCGTCTTCCTCAAAACTCTGTTCAGCACCACAAAGAATGGCTTCATATTTTTGGTGGAGGGAGGGTTGAACTTTGAGTTTGGCTCATATAGTATCTTCATCCTATCCTTGTCAATGACACCTATATTGTGTATGACCAAGCAATCTGATCTTGTGGTGTCAAGGTGAAGCAGGTTAGCAAAATCTTCTTGAGTAATACTGTACTTGGATCCATGGGTCATCCAAGTGACACTCTCCTCATCCTCACTAGAGAAGTGACAGGTTGCAAAGAACTGCGCAATCACTTCATTGTTCCAGTTATTCCTAAAAGCAAAAAGATCTCTCAGGCCATGCTTCTCAATGGCACTCACTACTTCAGTGAATGGTGAGCAGCCCTTCTTCTCAAAATGTGCCCAGTCAATCCACTGAATACGCACCACTGGTGTCTTCATTGGGAGATACACCGATTTGTAGTAATCAGCATGGAAGTTGCACCAGAATCTTCCATCAGCAGCTTGCTTCGGTCGGCCATACCAATCGATGCTTCTGAATTTGGCCGCCGAGTCACTTCCCTTCCCGTTGAACTTCTCTTCATTGGGGTCCCGGACCCCTTCCCTTGGAGCATGAAGTTTCAATGGGCCAACTGGACCTGTTGCTATTCCTTTGCCCTTGCCTTTTGCTAGGCGGGCACTTGCCGCGCTAGGGCCACCGCAGGTGGTAGCCCTAGAAGCGGGCACCTTGGAGGATGGCTTCTTAGCTAGCACTTTCCTCCGAGCCTGTGGAGGATACTGAGATGGCTCGGACGGTCTTTCTTGGCACTTCTTGCCAAGACCCGTCGAGGTCCGAGGTGCCACCTCGTGGTCCATCTCGGCCTCAAAATCGGAGACATCATTGCTGGAGCTCGACATGACCTGAGAATGAGTGGCATGAATGATAATGAATGACACAAGGCATAGGTGTGAAAGGATAGCAAAGAATTGCATTGAGGAATTGAAGAATTAGGTTTTGAGTTCAAAAACAACGGACTTGTTCGGTGCACAGACACGGACTAGTCCGGGGGACCGGACTTGTCTGTGCATGGACCGAACTAGTCCGGTGTTCATCCTCAAAAACCTAAGAGATTGGACAAAAGATGATTCCTAATGCACAACAAGTGTAGCATACACGTAATACATCAAGGAGGCATGTATATAGTGAAATATGCTAGGCTATTTGATCAAGAATAAAGAAATTTGGAATTTCTAGGGTTTGAGCAAAAGTTACCGGAAAATTGCTTGAAACTTGGAGATTAGGATGTTGAAGGCCGGACAAGTCCGCTAGCTTCAATCCTCAAGTGGACAAGCTTGATTTCTGCCCAAATGTGAAGATTTTTGGTGGAGGGAGCAAGAAATCGCCATGGGAGCTCGAGCACGAAGAGAGAGAGCGCATGAGGCAAGAGTGGAGGTGAAGAAATTAGGGTTTGGCTGCGGCTAGGGTTATGGACACGAAAAATCGGACAGTCCGGAAATGACCGGACTAGTCCGAACTTTTCCAGGGGCTATATCGCACTAGTCCACTGTCTACCGGACTAGTCCGGCCTAACCGACACTCTACGGACTAGTCTGCAAGGGCGGACTAGTCCGGGCAACCACTGACTAGTCCGTGGTCACCAGGCAAGAATTTTTTACCCTATTCATATATATTTGAAGGTTCATATTTAGAAAATAGAGAGGCAAATCAACTCAAATAATCTTGATGAATATGACCAGTAAGCATACAACAATCAAGCACTGATCATAATTCATCAAGATTTAGTAATTGACATAGTTTTTTGAAGAAAAAATGAGAGAGATGATTTTCACAATCCAATCAACATATTTGAAGAATTCATACAGGTATGCAACATTTCAAGCCACACTCCGAGCATCAAGGATATTTAGTTCATTTCAGAGTTCACAAAAACGCTTTTCATCAAGTGGCTTGGTGAATATGTCAGCCAATTTTTTTTGAGTGTTGACATGTGAAATGGATGTCTCCTTTCATGGCATGATCTCTCAAAAAGTGATGTCTTATGTCTATGTGTTTAGTTCTGGAGTGCTCAACTGGGTTGTGGGCAATTTTGATGGCACTTTCAATGTCACAAAGGAGTGGAATATGGTTCATATTGTAACCATAGTCCCTTAGAGTTTGTCGCATCCAATGGAGTTGTGCACAACAACTCCCGGCTGCAACATACTCCGCTTCGACTGTGGATAAGGCAATGGAATTTTGTTTCTTGGAGGACCAAGAAACTAAGGATCTCCCTAGGAACTGGCATGTACCAGAGGTGCTTTTTCTATCTACTTTGCACCCGGCATAATCTGCATCGGAGTAACCAATGAGATTGAATTTTGAGCCTTTTGGGTACCAAAGACCAAGGTTGGGTGTATGAACCAAATATCTCAAGATCCTTTTTACGGCTGTCAAGTGACATTCCTTAGGATTGGCTTAATCTTGCACACAATTATACACTCAACATAATATCTGGCCTAGATGCACTTAAATAGAGTAGAGATCCAATCATGGTGCGATATACCATTTGGTCGACGCTGGGTCCATCTTCATTGAGATCTAGGTGGCCATTCATTGCCATGGGGGTTTTTATGGGCTTCGCCTTGTCCATGCCAAACTACTTAAGTATGTCCTGCGTGTACTTGGTTTGGCTTAGGAACGTCCCTTCCTTCTGTTGCCGCACTTGGAATCCCAAGAAGTACTTTAATTCTCCCATCATTGACATTTCAAACCTGTCTGTCATGATTTTACTAAATTCCCCACAAAAAGATTGGTTAGTTGTCCCAAAGATTATATCGTCAACATAAATTTGACAAATAAAAAGATCATTATCAAAATTTTTCGTAAATAGTGTATAATCTACTTTGCCAATCTTAAAGCCATTTTCAATTAAGAAATCTCTAAGACACTCATACCAAGCTCTAGGAGCTTGTTTGAGGCCGTAGAGAGCCTTACTCAATTTAAATATGTGGTCGGAGAACTCTTCGTCTTCAAACCTGGGTGGTTGCTCCGCGTACACCTCTTCCTTGATTGGTCCGTTGAGGAAGGCGCTTTTCACATCCATTTGATACAACTTGAAATCATGGCGAGTAGCATATGCAAGTAATATTCTAATAGATTCAAGCCTAGCTACTAGAGCAAAGGTCTCACCGAAATCCAAACCTTCGACTTGTGAATATCCTTTGGCCACAAGTCGTGCCTTATTCCTTGTCACCACCCCATGTTCATCTTGTTTGTTGCGGAAGACCCATTTGGTTCCGACGATGTTTGCATTGGGTCTTGCCACAAGTTCACACACCTTGTTCCTCTTAAGGTTGTTCAATTCTTCTTGCATTGCCACCACCCAGTTTGGATCTTTCAATGCATCTTCAACCCTGCATGGTTCCAAAAAGGATACAAATGAATAGTGTTCACAAAAGTTAGCTATGCAAGATCTAGTGGTTACTCCCTTTTGGATGTCACCGATGATATTGTTGATTGGGTGATCCCTTTGGACGCATTGGTGTACTCTTGGGTGTGGCACTTGAGGAGTTGTATCTTCATGATCATTTGCTTCTCCCCCTAAGTGATTGCCTTCATTGACTTGTTGATTATCTTCGTATTCTTGTGGTTGATCTTGTGTTGAAGCTCCCCCTTGATCGTTGGTCTCCTCTTGTGGTTCATCTTCCTCATGTACGTGTGGAGGTGTCTCTTGTGATCAAACCTCACCTAGAGCCATTCTTTTCAATGCTTGACAAGGAGCTTCTTCTTTACCTAGTTCACATGGATCAACTTGCTCCTTTTGGGAGCCATTAATCTCATCGAACACTACATCACGTGCTACTTCAACAAGTCTAGAGGTCTTGTTGAACACACGATAGGCGTAAGTGTTCGAATTATAATCAAGCAAGAAACCTTCATCGAACTTCGAAGCGAACATTGAAGTCCTAGGCTTCTTGTTCAAGATATAACATGGAGAACCGAAAACTCGAAAATATGAAATATATGGTTTGTTACCGGTAAGTAGCTCATAGGATGTCTTCGTGAGTAGTCGATGAAGATAGAGTCGATTTACGGCGTGGCAAGCGGTGTTAATCGCTTCCGCCCAAAATCGATCCGATGTCTTGTACTCATCGAGCATTGTTCTTGCCATCTCTATGAGTGTTCGATTCTTTCTTTAGGCAACTCCGTCTTGTTGTGGGGAGTACGGCGCTGAAAATTCATGCTTTATGCCTTCTCCATCAAGGTACTCCTCCACTTGCGTGTTCTTGAACTCTGTGCCGTTGTCGCTTCGAATATTCTTGATTGTCAATGAGAATTCGTTTTGAGCTCGCTTGAAGAACTTCTTGAGTATTCCTTGTGTCTCTAACTTATCGTGCAAAAAGAAAACCCAAGTGAAGCGAGAAAAATCATCAACGACAACTAAACCATATTTGTTACCGCCGATGCTTATGTAGGCTATTGGACCAAATAAGTCCATGTGTAGTAGCTCGAGCGGTCTTGTTGTAGTCATGACGTTTTTGGCGGGGTGAGGTGCTCCAACTTGCTTCCCAGCTTGGCACGCGCTACAGGGCCTGTCTTTCTCAAATACAACATCCTTTAAACCTCGGATGTGATCGCCTTTGAGGAGTTTTTGAAGGTTCATCATACCAACATGCGCTAGCCGTCTATGCCATAGCCAACCCATGTTGGTCTTTGCTATCAAGCATGTGTCAAGTTCAGCTTTATCCTTATTGAAGTCAACAAGATAGAGATTTCCCTTTAACATACCCTTGAATGCAACGGAACCATCACTCCTCCTAGAAACAGTCACACCCTCGTTAGTGAACAAGCAATTATAACCTTTGTCGCATAATTGAGATATGGACAGCAGGTTATAATCTAGAGATTCAACATGTAAAACATGAGAAAGTGTGTGTTTGGAGGATATTGCAATTTTACCGGTACCGAGCACTCTTCCTTGACTATTATCTCCAAAGTAGATGCCCTCGTTTGGGTCCTCATTCTCTTCATATTCCACGAACATTCTTCTTTCTCCGGTCATATGACTGGTGCAGCCACTGTCTAGCACTCATTTAGATCCACCGAAGGAATAGGCCCGCGAAAACAAATCATGTCTTGTTTTTAGGTACCCAAGCTTGCTTGGGTCCTTAGAGGTTAATTACAATACATTTGGGCACCCACACATGAGACTTGGTGTTCCCATGGCGTGGCCCAACATAATGAGCATAAACCTTGCCAAAGTTATTTCTCATTAACACATAGGAGGCATCAAAAGTTTTAAACAATAGCTTTTGTTGTTTATGTACAGGACTAGTCTGGGGGGCTGGACTTGTCCGGATGACTGGACTTGTCCGGAAAGCGACCGGACTAGTCCGGTGTTCATGTGTAGTTGCTGTCTTAATCTGTGACTTTCCAATTTGAGAAGGCCTTCCTTTTACAAAGGTAATCCTCTCCTTGTGATTCTTATGGCTTCTAGCATGTTGCTTTTCACCATAAGAATAACCAATGCCATATTTGACATTTGGAGGTCTTTGGACCAAGTATGCACTACGTGCATATTTGATCTTCTCCTTGTCAAATATGCCACTTTGGGCAGGATGTTTATCCTTTGTAGAGGTTGGCTTATCCTTCAAGCTGTTGTCATCTTTCTTACATGTGTAAGCACGAGCAAAATCAGTTTTAGTTAGTTGAGAAGGTGAACTTGAAGAGGAGGAAGGTTCACTCAGCTTGAGTGACTCAACCTGCACTTCAAGGATCTTGTTAACCTTGATCAGGTCAGCAAGTTTGTCCTTGATTGTGGCATTTGAGTCAGTTAACTCCAGACAAGTTTCCTTGCTCGAAGCTAACTCAAGCTCTAGTGATTTGCTTTGTTCCTTTTCAAGTTCTAGAAGTTTGTCAAGTTTGACATATTCCTCCTTTTGGGAGATGCTCATGTCCTCTTGACGATGTATTAACCTCTCCTTCTCAACAAGTTGATCAAGAAAAAATTTCATTTTAGTAGCTGTTTTCATATCTAGTCCAATATGCATGTCCTCATTATCACTATTGATTTCATCATCGCTAGAATAGGAATGCACAGAAGGGGGTTTAATGGTTACCTTGCGTTCACCTTCCTTTGCCATAAGGCAAGTGCCATCTCCCTTCCATGCGCCAAGTGTAGGGAGAAGGGTAGACTTCTTGGATGTCCTCTCGATGGCTATGCTAGCCATCTCTTCTTCTTCGGACGATGAGGACTCATCATTTGAGTCCCACTCTTTCCCAATGTGCACTTGTTCGGCTTGTTTCTTCCTCTTGAAGAATTTCTTGGGTTGAGGCTTGGCTTCTTTGGTCTTGGCTTCTCCTCATATGGGCAATCAACTATAAAGTGGTTATACTCACTACAATTATAGCATGCCCGCCTCAACTTTGGCTTCGTTCTTTCCCTGTACTTTCCTTCGATTGACTTTGTACCTTGTCTCTTTTTCATTATTCTCTTGAATTTCTTCATGAACAATATCATGTCTTCTTCATCTAATTCACTGCTCTCGTCGTCACTATCTTCCTCTAGTTGTGCTTCTCTAGCTTCTTTGGATAGGGGCTTGAGAGTGGACTTCAAAGCAACCCCTTTCTTCTTTGCTGAAGTGAGGTCGGCAATCTCCTTGACATGTTTTGCTTGTTTTTCCATCATCTCGAAGTTGATGATCTTCCCAAGCAGTTCATCCGACGTCAACCTTTTGTATCCGGGGCTTTCTATGATCATGGAGCATAGTGTGACGTTGCGAGGCATAAAAGCTCTAAGGATGAGCTTTACCACCTCGTGGTCATTCCACTTCTTACTTCCGTATGATCTGACTTTGTTGATGAGTGTCTTTAATCGGTTGTACATGTCTTGGGGTGACTCGTCTTCTTCAATTGCAAATCTTCCTAACTCGCCTTCAATCATCTCGATTTTTGCTTCACGCACATGTCGGTCACCTTCATGTGCAGTTTGTAGTGTGTCCCATATCTCCTTTGCAATTTTGAGTCCATCCATCTTGGTGAACTCGTCCCGACTGAGTGAAGAGGTAATTACGGCCGTGACTTGAGCATTTTGGTGAATTGCCTGCTCTTGGCTAGGGATGAGCTCTTCGTCGTCGTTCGGGATATCTATCCCCGTGTACACAATATGCCACAAACTCGGATTGAGGAAAATTAGATGCATTTTCATATTCTGACTCCACATTGAGTAATCACTTCCATCAAAGTGTGGGGCTTTTCCAAGTGGGATAGATAAATAATGATTGTTATTGGAATTGAGACGATCATAGTTAAAAGGATATCGGGAGTAGTCGGTGTGACTACTCCCCTTCTTCTTCTCTTCAACTTTTACTTTCCCTTTGGAAAGTGTCTTCTTTCTTAGGAGCGCCTTTAGCTCCAGCGTCTCCTCATCGTCATCCTCGAAGTCTTGAATGGCTTCGAGGAGCTTCTCCACCTTGAGGTTCTTTTCATCATCAACCTTCTCTTGGTTGTTGCTCTTGTGGATGTCCTTCATGTCCGACATGATCACCTTCGAGCGATTAGTCTCTTTCTTGAAGAACCCACTCTGATACCAATTGAATGTGGCCTAGAGGGGGGGTGAATATGTCTTTTTGAAAATTGTCGGATCCTGCAACACTTAACAACCAGTTCAAAACCAGAGATATCGGACTAGTCCGGTAAAGTGCGGACTAGTCCGGTGTATGCGGACTAGATTGATTAGATTTGATCGATTAAATTTATTCTTCAATATATGCAGCAGAAATATACGATTAAACAAAGTTTTACAAGTTTATGAGTCAGGTTATATCACACTTCAATCTTATACTTGATATTTCAACATAAAGTAATCAAGATTAATTGTAACCCTAGATTGATATAATGTAAAGGACAATTAATACAAAAGAGGAACACAAGAGATTTATTCCGTGGTTCAGTTCCCACAGATGCAACCTACATTCACGTTGAGGAGTCCACAAAAGGACCGGGTCTTCTCCAACCCTACCCTCGTCAGATCGTCATGAAGGCCAATCCTCTTCCACTTATTTCAAAAGGGTGAATAACCGAATTCAAGGGGCCTTCTCACACGTTGAGAGCTCCCTTGGATTACAACACGAAATACCACCAAGAACACACTCAAAAATTTACAATTAAATCACAAGAGTATATTAGAGAATCAAACCAAGAGCTCAATGTGGTGTTGAACGTGTCTCTCCAATAAACTAGAGTGAATCCCCAAGGGATTGATCTTTGTTGCACTTAATTTCGTGGAGAGATGTGGTTTTTGAGGCTCTTGGGAGGTGTGACGGCGCTAGGATTCGAGAGAGTGTAAAATATGGTCGTGCAACTCTATTTATATGGGTTTCTAAAAGTGACCGTTAGGGTTCAGAAAGATCGGACTAGTCCGTGGTGGTCACCGGACTAGTCCGGTGTGCTGTGTGTAGCAAACCCTAAGTGTCCCGAAATATCGGACTAGTCCGGCTAGGAACGTACTTGTCCGATTTCGCTACTGGAAATCTTCGGACTAGTCCGATAGTCATCGGACTTGTTCATACATGTGAAATCCTAAGTGTATAGGATGACAAGTCCGCACTTGGAGGACTTGTCCGATTTAGTTCAGAGGGTATTTCGGACTAGTCCGTGCAAATATCGGACTTGTTCGATTTGGACCAGAGAGAATATCATACTAGTCTGGATGTGATCAGACTTGTCCGATTTTGTGAGTCTTGTGAAGTGTTTTGAGGACTAGTCCGCACTGGGGAGGACTAGTCCGATTCTAGTCAGAGAGATATCGGACTTGTCCGATTTTATGCAGAGAGGATATCGGACTAGTCCGGTGTTAGTCGGACTAGTCCGGTCCTGTGTAACTTTGTGCAATGTGTTGTGATTGAGCTCTTGGGATGTGTTTTCTTAGCACACTCCATACAGAATGATCTACTATTCTCCTTCCTTGAGCTCATTTCCACTTTGCTCCTCATTCTTCCTTCTTTTTGGCACTTTACTCATTTTTCTATTTAAAACCTGTACTCATCTCAAAAAAGAGGTTAGGATCCCAATTGCTTGTCATAAATTATCCAAAACCCACAAGGGAGTCCTAGATGCACTTTCAGGTGATCCGGGCTGTTTCCCTCTCAACTCTTCCTGTTGGGCAAGGGATATAGTACAATCCACGTGAGCACATTATAACATATACATATAAAACAAAGCTCATCCAAGTCATACTATCAAGTAACTTACACTATCATAACAATGAAAATACATAAAGTAGTGTAAGCCATGCAATAGATCAAATGTAATTTTCAATTTTAGCAAGTCATGATCTAACAAACTTAACTATTTCAAAACCTGAAAGCATGACACTTGTTGTTGCATTTTATTATTTTTCAAAGCACAAATTTAGATCATGTGAAATTTGCAAGAGATTATATGCACATCTGCCTTATTCTAACCAACCAAGCCAATGCTATGTCATTTGACAATTAGAAGCTTAAGGACATGGTTTTAGTCATACAAAACTTCTTCCAAGTTCATATCTATGTGCAATGATAAGTCATCTCAAAAGAAGAAGTGCGATGCATACATATTCTCTTGATCTTTTCTCATTTTTTTATTTGAACATAAAAGCTCAACATGTGGATAGTTGATTGATCAATTTTTCATTATTAAAAGCACTTGTGAGCATGTAACAAGTTCAAAATAGCAAGAAAGTTCGATCATGACCCGATTTAGTATAAGTAATTATTCCATTTACTAGTCATGGCAAAAACTACAAAATGTATAACATGAGTAATGTAGTAAGAACTTTCAGCATGTAAAAGGAATTATAAAGTCGTATATGTATGAAATATTATGCTCATATTATTTTTAGATTCAGATCCCAAGTTTGAAAGCTCACCCTCAATTTAATCCATGAGGATGCATAATCCCTATTTCACTATGAATGTAACAAAAACGAGTGAAATCCAAAGGTTTTGTGAAAATATTAGCCAATTGTTGTTCGGTATCTACATGGTGAAGCATAATGTTTCCTTTTTCAACATTATCATAGAGAAAGTGATACCTAATATCAATATGCTTAGTTCTAGAATGTTGCACGGGATTTTTAGCAATGCAAATGGTACTAGTGTTATTACAAAGCAGTGGAACACTATCTAGATTAACCCCATAGTCCTTAAGTGTTTGAACAATCAAAAGAATTTGTGAGCATGCTCTAGCAGCAGCTACATATTCACATTCGGTTGTGGATTGTGCAACAGGGTTTTATTTTCTAGAGGACCATGCAATAAGAGAATTACCAAGAAAATGACAAGCACCAGAAGTACTTTTCCTATCAATCATACAACCCCCAAAATCAGCATCCAAAAAAGCTTTCAAAGTAACGATTGAGGAAGAAGGAAGAAAATGCCAAATTCATGAGTTCCATGTAAGTACCTGAGAATCCTTTCGACGGCTTGACAATGTGAAGCACATGGGGAAGCTAGAAACCATGCACAAAGACCCACACTAAATTGTATGTCTAGTCTTGATGTCGTGAGGTACAAAAGTGATCAGATCACGCTTCTATATTCTTTTTGATCTACGGGTTCACCATCTTCATCAAGTTCAAGTGTTGATGTTGTTCCCATTGGTGTCCGAAGAGACTTGCTTTTGTCCATGTTGAAGCGCTTGAGAAAGTCCCTTGTATACTTCATTTCATGCACAAAGGTACCTTCCTTGGTTTGCTTGATTTGCAGCCCTAAAAAGTAAGTGAGTTCACCCATCATACTTATTTCAAATTCTGAACTCATCATTGCTGAAAACTTGGACACAAGATCATGAGAAGCACAACCAAAGATAATATCATCCACATACACTTGAACGAATAATGAGTCATTGCCATGCTTAAGTACAAAAAGAGTTTTATCAACCTTGCCCAAGGTAAACCCCTTTTCAAATAAGAATGTTTCTAACCTATCATACCATGCTCTAGGAGCTTGTCTTAGACCATACAGGGCTTTAGTCAGTTTGAAAACATAATTAGGAAAATCTGGATTTTCAAAACCAGTTGGTTGCTTAACATAAACCTCCTCATCTATGTAGCCACTAAGAAAAGCACTTTTTACATCCATTTGATATAACTTGAAACCTTAAGATGCAGCAAAAGCTAACAAAATTCTTATGGCTTCTAATCTAGCCACGGGAGCAAAAGTTTCATCAAAATCTAAACCTTCAATTTGTGTGAAACCTTGAGCATCCAATCTAGCCTTATTCCTAACCACAACCCCATCCTCACTTTGTTTATTTTTAAACACCCATTTAGTTCCAATTAAAGTGTGACCTTGAGGTGGAGGTACAAGTTTCCAAACATTATTTCTTTCAAAATTTTCTAACTCTTCTTGCATGGCAATTATCCAAGATTCATTAGTGAGTGCGTGTGATATATCTTTGGGTTCAAAAGAAGCAACAAAAGCAGAATGAGCGTGAGAGTTTGGATCGCAAAACCTAGACCGTGTGACTTGTTCATGGAAGCTTCCAATCATTTGTTGTGGAGGATGACTTTTGAGAATCCAGAGGGAAGTAGACACTTCACAAGCTTCTTGTTCTTCATGTTCATCACAAATCGATGAGCTTGAGATTTGAGGACGATCTGGATCAGCAATAATGGTTGTCGGTGCTGGTTGAGAATCTACATCCAGAGCTGAACCAAAGTAATTAGCTGCTGAATTTTTGGGCAGCAGCTCCACTTCTTCCTCATCTTCAACGAAAATGCTCTCCCCCTGCGGATATGGATCCGGACCTGCAATGTTTGAGCTAGTACCTATGCTAGCTTCATCAAAAGACACTTCACAAGTCTCCAAAATTTTGTTAGTGTCAAGTAAAAGAACACGATAGCCTCTAGTATGAGATGGATAACCAAGAAACATGCCATCAATGGATCTAGGCTCAAATTTATCAAGATTACCATGTTTCTTAACAAAGGATTTGCAACCAAAGACCCGAAAGTGTGTAACACTAGGCCTATGTCCAAACCAGAGCTCATATGGTGTTTTACCTAGCTTAGCATGCAAGAAAACACAATTTGAGACATAACAAGCGGTTGCAATCACATCAGCCCAAAATTTCCTAGGAGTTTGATATTCATCAAGCATAGTTCTAGCCATCTCAACTAATATTTTGTTCTTTCTTTCTACAACATCATTTTGTTGAGGTACATATGCTGAAGAAAATTGATGATCTATTCCATTTTCAGCACAAAAATGATCAAAAGATTGATTTCTATATTCAGTTCTGTAATCACTTCTAATTGCTTTTAAAGATCCTAGGTGATCAAATTATAATCTAAGAAATAAAGTCCTAAAGTGACTAAAAGCTTCATTCTTAGATGCCATAAAGTAAACCCAAGAGTATCTAAAATAATCATCAACAATCACAAGAACATACTATTTACCTCCAAAGGATTGCACGTGAAGGTCCTACGGTGTCAAGGTGCAAAAGTTGACCTGGTTCAGTTGTCATGATCATTGTGAGAGGAGTATATGAACCTACAACCATCTTAGCATGTCTTACAAGAAGAGCACACAATTTATTTGTCTCCTTTAAACTTAGGCAGCCCACATATGCGATCAAGAGCACTAACACGCGTTAGATGATCAAAGCCTACGTGACCAAGTCTACGATGCCAAAAATATAAGTCCTTTGAATCATTAGCAACCAGACATTAATGCTTAGAGGAAGACATATCAAAATCAGCTTTAAAAACTCTTCCAAACCGAGACATGTTAAAAATAAGCTCACTATTTGAATTTACAACTTTGCAGTAATTTTTAGTGAAAATAATTTCCAGATTTTCATCTAGCAGTTGTGAAACAGAAAGCAAGTTGTATTTTAAATTTTTAACAGGTGCCACATCTTTTAAAGTGTAGTGATCATTTACTCTAAATGAACCCTTAGCAATTATAGGAGTTGAAGAATTATCGACAAAAGTAACATTCTCTACATGTGACACAAAAGAGAGGGAGGAGAACCATTGTTTGTTACTGGTCATGTGGCGTGAGCAACCTAAATCCACAATCCAAATATTCTCCTTCCTGAAGCGTGTAACCTACATAGAGGAACAAAACGTCGATATCTCAATACTGGGGTTAGTCAAAAGGCATTTAAGAATTCAGTACTGAGTCACACGACATGCAGCAGGAAAAGCACGCAAAAGTTGTGATAAAACAACAGGTTTATGAGTTAAAGTTTGAGATTTTTTGTTCTTTACAACTGACCTTTATGGTGTTACTTGTGTAGCACAAAAATCAGCAGCTCTGGAGGCAAAAACAGAAGGTCCAGAGGTATCAACAGAAGGTCCAGAGGCAAAAACTAAAGCTCCGAAGGTAAACTTTGAATGTTTTTGACTCGTAATAGCAGGTTGCATGTTTCTGACATTCGGTTTAGTATGTGCAGCAAATTTTGCATGAGAGTTATAAGATCTAGCTTGCATTCTTTCATTTTTATGTTGTTTAGCTAGTCTATAACAAAAATCTATGACATGACCATCTCTACCACAATAGGTACAATGAAATTTAACTTTGTGTTCATGTCTATTTGAGTATGCAGTATGTTTATTTGAACCCGCATGTGACAACACTCCTGCAGATTTAAAAACCACATCTTTTGGTTTAGGAACTGTTTTAATCAAACCACTTCCTAATGACTTTACAATTTTAGGTGGATGTGCTTTAGCATAAGCATGAGAATCAAAACCTAAACCAGTTTTATTATTGAAAGATTTGGATGAATTCAGTAGCAAGTTTAGATTTTTATTCCCAATACAAAACTACTCTAGTGTCCTATTCATGTCATCAAGTTTCTTAGACAATTCTAGACAGTTTTCACATGAAGTTTCTCCTTTTAATTTGAAATTAGAACAATATTTAACTTCATGAGCATGTAAAGCATTGTTCAATATTGAAATTTCATTCATAGCATCTTTTAGTTTCTTTTCAAGATCATTACAGGTAGAACAATGCAAATCAATCATAGAACAAGAAGCATCTTTTAAATTTCTGTCATTAAGTGCAACAAACTTTTTGTTCTTTTCAATCTCTAACTCAAGTTTATCAAGAGTGGAGGAGTGTGCACTTCTTAAGGAGGACAATTATTCATATATTAAATCGCATGAGGAACAAGAATCATCACTAGGAATCAAGGTTTTTAAACGATTAATTTCAGATTCTAGTGACTCAATTTTAACAGCATTATCGCTAAGCTTTTTGTCCATTTTCTTAACAATAACAGTTGCACGGGAAATAGCATCACACATTTCATCACAAGTAGGGCATACCTCTTCGTTGTCATTATTGTGTTCTGCATCCTCCATACTTGATCTCGATTTGCGTGCCATGAAACACAAGTTTGCCAGATCATCTTTATCTTCGTTACTTCCAATGTCTACATCACTCGAGCCAAGTTCTTGAAGTGCGATGATGAAACTATTTATCAGTTTGCATCCTGTAAAACCCTTCTTTTTGTTGTTGATATTGCTAGAAGAGGACTTGACTTTATTCTGCTTTTCATCACGGGTAGAAGGACCTGAAAGGTTAGGGCAATCTGTACGAAAGTATCCCGTCTTACCACATTCAAAGCATCGTTGAGGTCTGGATCTTCATCTCCTTCTAGTTCTCACATTTTGCAATGCTTTTGAGAACCGAGTAGAGATGAGTGCTAGCTCCTCTTTTGGAAATTCTTCAATCTGTTCCAGGGTTAGTGAAGACAGCAAAGCAAGTGTATTTCTAGATGAAGATTGTCCGAAGCTAGGCATATCACGTTGAGAAACAAATGCAAGAGACTTGTTGGGGTTCTTACGTGAGATTATATCAATTTCATGAGTTTTCAATTTATAATATAGCACATCTAATGTAAGTGTACTCACGATAGTATATTCACGAATAGATGTGACTTTCATCTCCCAAATTGACATGTCTAATGCACTTAACAATTGCTTAGCATTTTCAACATATGAAAAATTAACATTGACACTATGCAAGTTGCTGAGAATTTTATTAAAGCGAGCAAAAAAGTCATCAATGGACTCACCGGTATTGCATCTCGAAGTGCATGTATTCCTTTTTGAACATATCCTGCTTTACCTCCTTGATCGTGTTGGATCCTTCGTGGTCGTCACAAAGTTCTCTCCACACATTGTACACCGATCGGAGGTGTGCAACACGGTCGAAGTCGGTTTGAGTTAGTCCCTGGATTATCAAGTTGCGGGCTTTGTTGTTGTTGTCGACATCTCTTAAGTTTGTAGCCATGACTTGATTGTTCGGCGGCACGTGGTAAGGCTTGTACACTTTTTCCCATATCTTGAAGCCTTGCGCCTGGATAAAAGCTTCCATGCGTGCCTTCCAAACTTGAAAATCAATACCAACAAACACACAAGGTTTTGCTGAGTATTTCTCCATGAGGATTAGTCAAAAACATGTGCGAATCATAAATATTAGAGCACCGTGGCTCTGATACCAATTGTAGGATTGAAGAGCACGTGTAAAGCTACCATGGGGGGGGTCAATGGTAGATTAAAACTTTTTAGCGGAAGCAACGAAAACACCCCTCGACAAAAAAACGATCTGTTAAAGAAACCGTTTGTGCGACTAATATAAACGTGTTCAACTGTGACAAAACTAGTATAGATTGTAGAGAATCAAGTCGCGAAGACTTCACAACAAGAATCACGAAAATCCGTTCAGAGAAACTCAAGTTCCGATCGAAAGATCAAACAAAGGTCAATCTGTTTTACCGAAGAAAAACAATTCTGGAATACTGCAAAGAAACTCATGTAGATCATAAACCACAAATTCAATGACTGTGAAATTTTCACAGATGATGGAAAATTAAGTTCTAAAGACAACCCAAAAAGAATCACGTCGATCAGATCTGTAAAACTCGAGTTATGATAAAACCACTGAAGCAAGGTAGTGTTGTGCAGAAACTCAACGAGAAAGACTTGAAGAAAACAAGTCGGGCGAACAAGGTACAAAATTTCTTTTGTGTAGGATCGAAAAGAATGTGAAAAGTTACCAGTGGGGGGGGGGGGTGAATGGTAGATTAAAACTATTTCAGCGGAAGCAATGAAAACCCCTCGGCATAAAAATGATCTGTTAAATAAATCGTGTGTGAGACTAATCTAAACGTGTTTCACCATGACAACAGTAATAGAATCATAGAGAATCAAGTCACGAGATGACACAACAAGAATCACTCAAATCCGTTGAGAGAAACTCAAGTTATGATAGAAAGATCAAACAAAGGTCAATCTGTTCTACCGAGTAAAAACAGATCTGCAATACTGCAAAAAAATTCGTGTAGATAAACAAAAGCAAATCCAATGACCGTGAAATTTTGATAGATGATAGATAATCAAGTTGTAAAGACAACTCAAAAAGAATCACGTCAATTGGATCTGTAAAACTCGAGTTATGATAAAACCATCGAACCAAGGTAGTGCTATGCAGAAACTCGACGAGAAAGACTTGATAGAAACAAGTTGGATGAACAAGGCACAAAAGTTCCGTCAAACTACGAATTTTATTGATCAAACCACAAGAGGAACAGCCCCAAGTTAGTGCACCATGAGCTCTGGCCTCCCTTGCTTATATAACCAGCCCTAAGGCCAACCCAAACTCAACTAGGACTCTAATCCTACTCAATTCACGAAACGAAACTTTCCATAACTGCTCAAGACTCTTCTATACGCAGATAGAAGCAATCTTAAGACTTCCAAAAACCTTAGGAACGTATTCCACATTCCTAAAAAAACTCAAATTCGTGACCCACACGAAATTCTATTATAACCAACTCAAAACTTTCCATATTTGAGTGAAACACGACTCAGCCGCAGTCTGAGTCAATAACTTAGTCGGTTGGACCTTTCCGACCAATTCTTTACGTCCACATCTCTTCATCATGCCTCGGAACCATGTAGCCACGTCCATGCACTCTTTGCATACATGCAAACATCTTCCAACAACGTCCGCGATATCTTCATATGCATTGTTCTTGATTCAAACATGCTACGCAACCTCCCGATCAACTCAATCACAATTCCTCCCGAACTTGGTTGTTGAACCTCATCTTCTCCCTAAGACTAGTTCAAATGGACCCCATCACCAGCCATGTCTTGAACTCAAGTAACACCTGCACATGAATAAACAACCAATACTTCCGAGCACAAGTCCTCTACTTGACTCTCGTTAGTTCTGAAACTACAACATTTTACATGAGCACCTCACGTTAGCATGTTGCAAACTACAACAAAACGATATCAGTCATAACCACCAAAACACACCGAAAACTTAGTAAAAGAATACGAATCAAACTTTCTATAATCCAAAAAGCAAGTTCAAAACATTGCAAGTTATAAGCAGAACCACTGCGATCAAGCTCCGAACCTAACCAGACCTTGAACCGGAGCTTACCAAAGCTAGCAGGACCTAAAGTCGGAACTTACCAAAGCTAGTCGGACCTAGCGCCGGAGCTTACCAAAGCTAGTTGGACCTAGACCAAGAAGTCGGACCTAGACAAAGCAAGTTGGACCTTACGTCGGACCTTGCCGGAGCTACCCAAAACAAGCCGGACCTACCGTCGGACCTTGCTGGAGCTCGGACCTAGTCAAAAAGGTGTTTTGGTAGTATTCAAAACTTTTATCGCCATAGACAATGTATTCAGCACACATAGGTCTCACAATCTCCCCCTTGATGAATGCATTGGTAACACCACTTAAAATCCGAACATTGACTTATTCACATGAAAAGTTTTGAAAACAATTTCTCTCCTTTTGAAAACCAAATGAGATAGAAACAATTTCTCTCCTTATACATATTTCTCCCCCGTACATACTTCTACCCCTAAGAAGAATTGTGCAATCGTGCCAAAAACACTTGTGAATATGTGCAACGTGTGATCAATTTCTCTCCCTTTGACAATGTATTTAGCAAGGTACAAAAGAGAAATTTTAATTTTTATGAGCATATTATAACATATACATATAAAACAAAGCTCATCCAAGTCATACTATCAAGTAACTTAGACTACCACAACAATGAGATACATAAAGTAATGTAAGCCATGCTAGAGATCAAATGTAATTTTCAACTTAAGCAAGTCATGATCTCACATACTTAAATATTTCAATACCTGAAAGCATGACACTTGTTGCTGCAATTTTTTCTTTAAAGCACAAATTTTTAAAATATGACATTTGCAAGAGATTATATGCCGCATCTGCCTTATTCTAACCAACCAAGCCAAGCCTATGTCTTTTGACAATCAGAAGCTTAAGGACATGATTTTAGTCATACACAACTTCTTCCAAGTTCATATCTAAGTGCAATGATAAGCCATCTCAAAAGAAGAAGTGCGATGCATGCATATTCTCTTGATCTTTTCTCAATTTATATTTGTTCATAAAAACTCAACATGTGAGTTGGTTACATGATTAATTCTTTATGATTAAAAGCATTTGTAAGCATGCAACAAGTTCAAAACAGCAAGAAAGTTCGACCATGACCAGATTTAGTGTAAGTAATTATTCCAATTACTAGACATGGCAAAAACTACAAAATGTATAACACGAGTAATGTAGTAAGAACTTTTAGCATGTAAAAGGAATCACAAAGTCATATATGTATGAAATACTATGCTCATATTATTTTAGTTTTAGATTCACACATAGACTTCCCAAGTTTCAAAACTCCCCCTGAATGTAAGCCATGAGGCTTCATAACCCCTATTTCACTACAAATGGAACAAAAACGAGTGAAATCCAAAAGTTTTGTAAAAATGTCAGCCAATTGTTGTTCGATATCTACATGGTGAAGCACAATGTTTCTTTTTCAACATTATCACGAAGAAATTGATACCTAATGTCAATGTGCTTAGTTCTGGGATGTTGCACAGGGTTTTTAGCAATGCAAATGGCACTAGTGTTATCACAAAACAGTGGAACACTATCTAGATCAACCCCATAGTACTTAAGTGTTTGAACAATCCAAAGAATTTGTGAGCAAGCACTAGCAGTAGCTACATATTCAGATTCAGCTGTGGATTGTGCAACTGAGTTTTATTTTCTAAAGGACCGGAAATACTTTTCCTATCAATCCTACAACCCCCAAAATCAGCATCCAGAAAAGCTTTCAAAGTAACGGTTGAGGAAGAAGGAAGAAAAATGCCAAATTCTTGAGTTCCATGTAAGTACCTGAGAATCCCTTTGAGGGCTTGACGATGTGAAGCATGTGGGGAAGCTTGAAACCATGCATAAAGATATAAGCTGAATTGTATGTCCGGTCTTGATGTCGTGAGGTACAAAAGTGATCCGATCATGCTTCTATATTCTTTTTGATCTACAGGTTCACCATCTTCATCAAGTTCAATTGTTGTTGCTGTTCCCATTAGTGTCTGAAGAGGCTTGCTTTTGTCCATATTGAAGCGCCATAGGAGGTCTTTTGTATACTTCGTTTGATCATGAGAAGCACAACCAAAGATAATATCATCCACATACACTTGAACGAATAATGAGTCATTGCCATGTTTAAGCACAAAAAGAGTTTTATCAACCTTGCCCATGGTAAACCTCTTTTCAAGTAATAATGTTTTTAACCTATCATACCATGCTCTAGGGACTTGTTTGAGACCGTACAAGGCTTTGGACACTTTGTAAACATGATTAGGAAAATCTAGATTTTCAAAACCCAGTGGTTGTTTGACATAAACCTCCTCATCTATGTAGCAATTAAGAAAAGCACTTTTAACATCCATTTGATATAGCTTAAAACCTTTAGATGCAGCAAAAGCTAACAAAATTCTTATGACTTCTAATCTAGCAATATGAGCAAAAGTTTCATCAAAATCTAGACCTTCAACTTGTGTGAAACCTTGAGCAACCAACCTAGCCTTATTCCTAACCACAACCCCATCCTCACTTTGTTTATTTTTAAACACCCATTTAGTTCCAATTAAAGTGTGACCTTGAGGTGGAGGTACAAGTTTCCAAACATTATTTCTTTCAAAATTTTCTAACTCTTCTTGCATGGCAATAATCCAAGATTCATTAGTGAGTGCACATGATATATCTTTGGATTCAAAAGAAGCAACAAAAGCAGAATGAGCATGAGAGTTTGGATCGCAAAACCTGGACCGTGTGACTCGTACGTGCAAGCTTCCAATAATTTGTTGTGGAGGATGACTTTTGAGAACCCAGAGGGGAGTGTACACTTCACAAGCTTCTTCTTATTCATGTTCATCACAAATCAATGAGCTTGTGACTAGAGGAGGATCTGGACCAGCAATAGTGGTCGTTGGTGCTGGCTGTGAATCAAAATCAGGAGCTGGAACAATGTCATTAGCTGCTGAATTTTCGGGCAGCAACACCACTTCTTCCTCTTCTTCAACGAAAATACACTCCCCCTGTTGATATGGATCTAGACCTGCAATGTTTGAGCTAGTACCTGGGCTAGCTTCATCAAAAGACACCTCACAAGTCTCCACAATTTTGTTAGTGTCAAGTAAAAGCACACTGTAGCCTCTAGTATGAGATGGATAACCAAGAAACATGTCATCAATGGATCTAGGTTCAAATTTATCAAGATTACCATGTTTCTTAACAAAGCATTTGCATCCAAAGACCCGAAAGTGTGTAACACTAGGCCTATGTCCAAACCGAAGCTCATATGGTGTTTTACCTAGCTTAGCGCGCAAAAAAAACACGATTTAAGATATAACAAGCAGTTGCAATTGCATCAGCCCAAAATTTCCTAGGAGTTTGATATTCATCAAGCATAGTCCTAGTCATTTCAACTAAGTTCTGTTCTTTCTTTCTACAACATCATTTTGTTGAGGTACATATGGTGAAGAAAATTGATGATATATTCCATTTTCAGCATAAAAGTGATCAAAAGATTGATTTTTAAATTCGGTTCCGTTATCACTTCTAATTGCTTTTAAAGATCCTAGTTGATCAATTGATAATCTAAGAAATAAAGTTTTAAAGTGACTAAAAGCTTCATTCTTAGATGCCATAAAGTAAACCCAAGAGTATCTAGAATAATCATCAACAATCACAAGAACATACCATTTACCTCCGAAGGATTGAACACGTGAAGGTCCTATGGTGTCAAGGTGCAAAAGTTGACCCAGTTCATTTGTCATGATCATTGTGAGAGGAGTATGTGAACCCGCAACCATCTTAGCATGTCTACAAGAAGAGCACACAATTTCTTTGTCCCCTTTAAGCTTAGGAAGCCCACGTATGCGATCAAGAGCACTAACACACGTGAGATGATCAAAGCCTACGTGACCAAGTCTACATTGCCAAAAATATAAATCTTTTGAATCTTTAGCAACTAGACACCTATGATTAGAGGAAGACATATCAAAATCAGCTTTAAAAAACTCTTCCAAACCGTGACATGTTAAAATAAGCTCACTGTTTGAATTTACAACTTTGCAGCAATTTTAAATGAAAATAATTTTCAGATTTTCATCTAGCAGTTGTGAAACAGAAAGCAAGTTGTATTTCAAATTTTTAACAAGTGCCACATCCTTCAAAGTGTAGTGATCGTTTACTCTATCTGAACCTTTAGCAATTATAGGAGTTGAAGAATTATCGGCAAAAGTAACATTCTCTACACTTGATACAAAAGAGAGGGAGGAGAACCATTCTTTGTTACCGGTCATGTGGCGTGAGCAACCTGAATCCACAATCCAAATGTTCTCCTTCCTCAAGCGTGTAACCTACATAGAAGAACAATACATCGATGGCTCAATACTAGGGTTAGTCAAAAGGCATTTAGGAATCCAGTACTAAGTCACACGATGTCCAGCAGGAATAACACGCAAAAGCTGAGATAAAACAACAGGTTTATGAGCCAAAGCTTGAGGATTTTTTTACCCAACTATTGTCCTACGAGATGTTACATGTGTAGCACGAAAAACAGTAGGTTTGGGTGCAAACTTTGCACGTTTTCGACTCATTACAACAGGTTGCATGTTCCTATCATTCAGTTTAGCATGAGCAGCAAATTTTGCATGTAAGTTATGGGATCTAGCAATTATTCTTCCCTTTTTTCTGTTGTTTAGCTAGTCTATAACAAAAATCTATGACATGACCATCTCTACTACAGTAGGTACAATGAAATTTAACTTTGTGTTCATGTCTAGATGGGCAAGCATCATGTTTATTTGAAACCGAATGAGACAACACTCCTGCAGATTTGAAAACCACTTCTTTTTGTTTAGGAACTGTTTGAATAAAACCACTTCCTAATGACTTTACAATTTTAGGTGGATGTGCCTTAGCATGAGCATGAGATTGAAAACCTAAACCAGTTTTATCATTGCAAGATTTGGAAGAATTCAATAGCAAGTTTAGGTTCTTATTCCGATTACAAAACCGATCTAATGTCCTATGCATGTCATCAAGTTTATTGGACAGATCAAGACAATTTTCACATGAAGTTTTTTCCTTTTAATTTGCAATTAGAACAATATTTAACTTCATGAGAACTAAAGCATTGTTCAATATAGAAATTTCATTCATAGCATCTTGTAGTTTCTTATCAAGATCATCACAAGTACGACAATGCAAATCAATTGTTGAATAGCTAGCATATTTCAAGTTTTTATAATTAAGTGCATTAAGCTCTCTGTTCTTTTCAATTTCTAACTCAAGTTTATCAAGTGTGGAGGTGTGCACATTTCTTAATGAGGACAATTTTTTATATATTAAATCACATGAGGAACAAGAATCATCACTAGGAATCAAGGATTTCAAACGATTAATTTCAGATTCTAGTGACTCAATTTTAGCAGCATTGTCCCTAAGCTTTTTGTCCCTTTTCTTAACTATAATAGTGGCACGAGAAATAACATCACACATTTCTTCGCAAGTAGGACATACCTCTTCATTATCGCTGTTGTGTTCTGCATCCTCCATACTTGATCTTGATTTGCCCGCCATGAAGCACAAGTTTGCCAAATCATCTTCATCTTCTTCACTGCCAATGTCCACGTCGCTTGAGCCAAGTTCCTGGGGTGCGGAGATAAAACTGTTCACCAGTTGGCGACCTGTAAAGCCCTTCTTCTTCTTCTTATCGTTTGTTGAGGAGCGCTTCGTCCTTAATTTTTTTCTTCCCAGGAAGTAGGACTAGAAAGGTTAGGACAATCTGTACGAAAGTGTCCTGTCTTACCACATTCGAAGCATCGTTGAGGTCCGGAGCTTCCTCTCCTTCTAGTTCTCACATTTTGCAATGCTTTTGAGAAGCTAGTAGAGAGAAGTGCTAGCTCCTCCTCTGGAAACTCCTCGATCTATTCAAGGGTTAGAGACGACAACAAAGCAAGTGTACCACATGATGAAGATTGACCGGAGCTAGGCATGTCATGTTGAGAAACAAAAGCAATAGACTTTTTGGGGTTCTTACGTGATATTATGTCCATTTCATGAGTTTTTAACTTGGAATATAGCACATCTAAAGCAAGTGTACTCATGGTAGTAGATTCACGAACAGATGTGACTTTCATCTCCCTAATTGACATATCTAATGCACTTAACAGTTGCCTAGCATTTTCAGCATATGAAAAATTAACATTGACACTACGCAAGTTGCTGAGAATTTTATTAAAGCGGGCAAAAAGGTCATCAATGGACCCACCGGTTTGCACCTCGAAGCGCATGTATTCTTTCTTGAACATATCCTGCTTTACCTCCTTGATCTTGTTGGGTCCTTCGTGGTAGCCACAAAGTGCTCTCCACACAGCGTACGCCGATCGGAGGTGTGCAACCGGCCGAAGTCGCTCTGAGTTAGTCCTTGGATTATCAAGTTGCGGGCTTTGTTGTTGTTGTTGTTGTTGTTTACATCTCTTAAGTTTGTAGCCGTGACTTGATCGTTCGGCGGCACGTCATAAGGCTTGTACACATTTTCCCATATTGCAAAGCCTTGCGCCTGGATAAAAGCTTCCTTGTGTGCCTTCCAAACCTGAAAATCAATACCAACAAACATACAAGGTTTTGTCGAGTATTTCTCTATGAGGATTAGTCAAAAACACGTGCGAATCACAAATATTAGAGCACCGTGGCTCTAATACCAATTGTAGGATCGAAGAGCACGTGAAAAGCTACCAGAGGGAGAAGGTGAATAGTAGATTAAAACCTTTTCAGCGGAAGCAATAAAAACCCCTCGGCAGAAAAACGATTTGTTAAAGAAATCATGTGTGAGACTAATCTAAATGTGTTTCACCGTGACAGAAGTAATAGAATTAGAGATAGTCAAGCCACAAAGACGAAACAACAAGAATAAATCAAATCCATCGAGAGAAACTCAAGTTACGATCGAAAGATCGAACAAATGTCAATCTGTTCTACGAGTAAAACAGATCTGCAATACTGCAAAGAAACTCGTGTAGACCAAAAATAGCAAATCCAATGACCGTGAAATTTTGACAGATGATAGATAATCAAGTGGTGAATAACCAAAAAATAACCACATCAATTGGATCTGTAAAACTCGAGTTATGATAAAACCACCGAACCAAGGTAGTGCTATGCAGAAACTCGACGAGAAAGACTTGACAGAAACAAGTCGGACAAACAAGGCACAAAAGTTTTGTCAAACTACGAATTTTATTGATCAAAACACAAGAGGAACAGCTCCAAAGTCGTGCACCATGAGCTCTGGCCTCCCTTGCTTATATAACCAGCCCTAAGGCCAACCCAAACTTAACTAGGACTCTAATCCTACTCAATTCACGAAATGAAACTTTCCATAACTGCTCAAGACTCTTCTATACGCAGATAGAAGCAATCTTAAGACTCCCAAACACCTTAGGAACATATCCCACATTCCTAAAAAAACTCAAATTCGTGACCCACACAAAATCCTATTATAACCAACTCAAAACTTTCCATATTTGAGTCAAACACGACTCAGCCGCAGCCTGAGTCAATAACCTAGTCGGTTGGACCTTTCCGACCAATTCTTTACGTCCACATCTCTTCATCACGCCTCGGAACCATGTAGCCAAGTCCATGCACTCTTTGCATATGTGCAAACATCTTCCAACAACGTACACGATACCTTCATAAGCATTGTTCTTGATTCAAACATGCTGCGCAACCTCCCGATCAACTCAACAACAATTCATCCCGAACTTGGTTGTTGAACCTCGTCTTCTCCCTAAGACTAGTTCAAATGGATCCCGTCACCAGCCATGTCTTGAACTCAAGAAACACCTGGACATGAATAGACAACCAATACTTCCGAGCATAAGTCCTCAACTTGACTCTCGTTAGTTCCGAAACTACAACGTCTTACATGAGCACCTCACGTTAGCATGTTGCAAACCACAGCAAAATGATATCAGTCATAACCACCAAAACACACCAAAAACTTAGTAAAAGAATACTAAGCAAACTTTCCATAATCCAAAAAGCAAGTTCGAAACATTGCAAGTTAAAAGCAGAACCACCACGGTCAATCTCTGAATCTAACCGGACCTTGTACCGGAGCTTACCAAAGCTAGCAGGGCCTAGCGCTGGAACTTACCAAAGCTAGTTGGACCTAGCGCTGGAGCTTACAAAAGCTAGTCGGACCTAGACAAAGAAGTCGGACCTAGCCAAAGCAAGTCGGACCTAACGTCGGACCTTGCCGGAGCTACCAAAAACATGTTGGACCTACCGTCGGACCTTGTTGGAGCTCAGACCTAGTCAAAAAAGTGTTTTGGTAGTATTCAAAACTTTTATCACCATAGCCAATGTATTCAGCACACATAGGTCTCACACTTTGAACTATGAATTTTATTGATCAAACCACAAGAGGAACAACCCCAAAGTTGTCTACAACGAGCTCTGGCCTCCCTTGCTTTTATAACCAGCCCGGAGGCCAACCCAAACAAAACTAGGACTCTAATCCTACTCAAATCACGAATCGAAACTTTCCATAACTGCTCAAGACTCCTCTATACATAGATAGAAGCAATCTTAAGACTTCCAAACACCATAGGAACGTATCTCACATTCCTAAAACAACCTAACTTCGTGTCCCACACGAAAACTACCATAACCAAATCGATACTTTCCACATCTGAGCCAAAACCCGACTCTGCCGAAGCCAGAGTCATAATCCGATACAATTGGATCCTTCCAACCAAATCTTCGCATCCAAATCTATTCATCACACCTCAGAACCATGTTGCCACATCCATGTACTCCTTGCACACGTGCAAACATCTTCCAACGATGTCCATGGTACCTTCATATGTATTTTTCTTGATTCATACATGTTGTGTGACCTCTCAATCAACTCAATCACAATTCCTCCCAAACTTGGTTGTTGAACCTCATCTTCTCCCTAAGACTAGTTCAATGGATCCCGTCACCAGCCATGTCTTGAACTCAAGCAACACCTGCACATGAATAAACAACCAATACTTCCAAGCACAAGTCAATGACTTGACTCTCGTTAGTTCCGAAACCACAACACCTTATGTGAGAATCTCACATAAGCATGTTGCAAACCATAGCAAAATATTAACCACCATGATTAGCCGAAATGCATAAAAAACTTAGTAAAATAATACTAAGAAAACTTTCCATAGATGTAAAGCAAGTTCGAAACATTTCACAGTAAAATTAGGAACATTGCAATCAAGCTCCAAACCTTGCAAAAACTAACCGAAGCTTGAGCCGAAGCTTAGTAAAGCTAGTCGGTCCTAGCGTCGGAGCTTACCAAAGCTAGTTGGACCTAGCGCCATAGCTAGAAGAAACAAGTAAAATCTTAACAAAGACATGCTAGAGCTATCAAAGACATGCCGGAGCTAAAGACAATGCTCCCTGGAGCTACCCAAAAAACATGTCGGACCAAGACAAAACAAGTCGGACCTTACATCGGACCTTGCCGAAACTGAGTCAGACCTTGATAAAAAGGTATATTGGTAGTATTAAAAACTTTTATTGTCAAAGCCAATGTATTTATCACACATAGGTCTCACATAAGGGATCCATATAGTGTATTTATATCACTTGCATTGCTATGGGTAGGAGCTTTAGAAAATGTTCAACTTGATTTATCCATAAAACCCCACTCCTAGCAATGATTCATATATTGTTCATGGATACACTGGAAATTGGACCCAATGCATCTTTGGTCTTGTTCTTCCCCATGCGTACAAATGAAGATTCGGTTACCCAACCCAAAAATTCATTTGTACAAGTATCGGGAGCTAACAATCCCTTTCTATCATAGAGACAAAGTTTGTAGGAGTAATATTACTATGCAGACATTCAAAGGTCCGACTGTTGGAACCCTAAGAGGATTCCATTTCAACATCTCTTGGCTGAGGAGTAAATCAGGATGGTTGCTACCTATCAGAAATTAAGCCTGAAGGTCAATCATAACTATACGAGGTCGAAGACTTGACATGGAAACCCTCTATGAGGAACCAATGGGCTGCTATGAATATGTGAGAGCATTATGCTCTCAACTATTCTAAGCACTCATTCAAGCTCAAGAGAATTGCCACCATCATTGGGTGTAAGTTATTCCTTTGTGGCTAAAAGGCATGATGTACCTTAACCAAGGAATGACAAGATGACACTCAATGAATATTGGGTGCATGTTGTTCCTATGTGGCCAAATGGTATGTTATACCTTAGTCAAGGAACAACAGATCACACTCAACCCATATTGAGTGCACATCATCCCTTTGTAGTTATAGGTATGTTGTACTTTAGCCAAGAATTCAATGGATCATACTCAACACATGTTGGGTACATGTCACTCCTTTGTGGCTAAAGGTTATCATTAACTTAGCCAAGGAGTGACGGATCACACCCAATGCATGAGAGATACAAGTTATTCCTATATGGCAAGAAGGTTTGATACACCTTAGCTGATGAATGACATAACACACTCAACACATGTTGAGTGCACGTCATGCCTTTGTACGAAGGGTTATCACTACCTTACCCAAGGAATAACAAGGTACATCCAACCTATGGAAACCTTGAAGTGTGGATGAGCGACATCGACAAAACTCTCCTTGACCACACTCATGAAACCCATAGAAGGCAATCCAACATCGACACTCAATCCTCCAATTCCAAAGCCATGCTGCAACAAGGTTAGGCCAACCTCATGGCCTACATCCGTCGTTAGCGTTTGACCCCCTATCGCGGACCTTGAACAAGATCAAGCTTGGGAAAGGACCCCCATTTGAGGTAACTTGTATCATACCCCTTGCATATTTATTTTCCATTCACATGTAACACCCTCATTTTCATGCATCATGCCCTACATGCACTCATATACATGTTTAACATTAACCCACAACAAGAGGACCAAGTTTAAAATTGATTTGGAACAAAACCGCACTTAAAATGAAGGAAAGTGTGGACTAGTCCGATTTTGCTGAGGACTAGTCCGATTTCTCTCTGACTAAAAACAAACTTGTCCATTTTTGCTGCGGACTAATCCGATTTTTGGCACTGGAAACTTTCAGACTTGTCCGATTTTGTGCGGACTAGTCCGATATTCGAAGAATCCTTGAAAAATTGCTAAGTCCTTGGACTTTTCCGGACTAGTCCGGTGTTCTAGCGGACTTGTCCGATTTCCTCTCTGTTTAAAGTCGGACTTGTCCAATCTTTGGCCAGACTTGTCCGATTTTCTCTCTGGACGACTTCGGACTAGTCCGATCCTTTCCGGACTTGTCCGATATTTTGCGACTCCGAGTTGATCTTTTGTTTTACGACTTGTTTCTTGGGTTTCATGTTAAGTGGGCCTAGGGATGTCACGCCTAACTCTTTTAGAGCCCATTTGGGACTCTAAACCGACCTCTACTCATCCCAGAACTCGAAATCCATCTAACCTAGCCTCCACCTCTATATAAACAGCCCCACCCCTTGGATTGACATCTATTTGCCACTTTTCCACCCACCCAAACCCTAGTTCATGGGGAGCCACCATCAAGGAGGGAGGAGAATATCCCAAGCAAGAAGAATAAGAGGAGGAAACGAAAGAGGATCAAGATCTCCACCAAGTTTCGTTCTTCACCACCAATTCATCCCCAAGTTCATCACCAACCCTAGATCACCAAGATCCAAGTGCTACCTCCAAGTTTCTTGATTCATTGGAGTTCTAAACACCTGGTATACCTTCTATTATCTTTTCCTTACATGAATTCAACCCCTAATCTCCGAATTTATGTTGATCTAGAAAAACCCTAATCTGCTGATCTCGCAGAGTGCGGACTTGTCCGGTCCCTAGCGGACTAGTCCGATCTTTCTGGTTAAGTTGTGTCAAATTAATTCTAAAATTTGATTTGAATCAACCCCAAACCTGTGTAAACTTGTTAAAAGCTATTAGAACTAGTTAGTTATCATTAAAAGCAATCTAGTAACAAGTTCTACCTTGCATTTGCATTAATCATGCATGTCATGTCATATTGAGTAATATTTGTGCACTTTTTGATTGTGTTTCTTGTCTTGTATGTTTATTGTGTGGATTAGACGGATTTTCGCTAGAAAGTGCCGCGGAGGATCTACAACACAAGAGTTTGAAGGCTTTGATCCTAATCAACAGCAAGAGCAAGGCAAGTGTCCTTGAAACATATTGATCCTGTTTTTAAAATAAATGGTTTGTTTGCAAAACTGCATGCTTGTGTCAATTTTGATGGGAATCCTATGATAGGAAGTTTACTAGACTTGTTAAACCACCCTTGTCACCTAGAATTCATGGTAGAGAGTCGGGAAGGGCTTTTTACCTTTTGCTTCGATTAATCAACTGGAATGGGAATAATTATACCACTCAATTTAATTATGCATGGATGAGATTATGGTTAACATGAACTGGTTAAATACGGTATGGTAATGGATGATCTAAGCAAGCCTGGTATGTGGATGGGTTGGATGTTATGGTGGGTTGCTTGCTTTAGATCTAAGGACCAGTTCATGCGAGAATAAGCCAGGATTACAATGCCACCACGAGGCCAAGTATGGGTGCGGCGTAGCTGATTAATTAGGGTTTTGCTAGTGCTGTTTGGACCATTGTGGATGCTCTGGGAAGGAGTAGTCAGATTGGGTTTATTGATGATTGGTGGGACTACCCTGAGATCCGAATGGCTCAAGAGGGGGCCCTTGGTTGAAGATGTGCTCTGCGGGAGACATCGCCACCGGTGAAACCTCAGTGGGGTCTAAATAGGCTAGTAATCCCTTTGTAAATGCTATTTTGTGATCTCTTGGCCATACACCAAAGGAAGTGTAATTGGCATAAGGGAGGTTCTTTAGTCGCCAACGGGTGATGAAATCACGAACACGTGGGTAAAGTGGTACAAACTCTTCAGAGTCTATTAAAACTATCATGATAGCCGTGCTCCCAGTTATGAGCACCTGGACAACTTCCATGATTAGAGGGAATTTGGTATTGGGATGGTATTTGGGATGGTTATGGTTTGGTAATGGTTATGGCTGGTTATGGATTTATTTCTGGTATTGAATATGGTTATTGGCAATGGTGAAATCTGGAATTATTGATGATGGTAGCAAATTTAGATTGGTATTATGATATTACTTATGATTATGATGGGTTTAATTCACATACATGTAATATATTGTTTGTCAAAGGTTTTGATGTACTTTTCAGCACTTTGCCATTATTATTGTCATCATTTGAATCAGCCACATGTCATACTTTCCACACTTGCTGAGTACGACATGTACTCACTCTTGCAATCCCCCCCTCCAACAGTTGCAGGTCAGGATTGGGAGTTTAATGGTGAGAATGCGGAGTTCTAGGCCGTGTCTACCGTCAGCTTTGCCTGTGGTGTTGATTGGAGCTGCGCTATACCCTATCCTTATGCTTAGTTTGCTTAGTTGCTTAATTAGTTTATTTCCGCTGCATTAGTTGAACTTGTCATTAATATTCATGAGGTTGTAATCGAGGATAATATGGTTTGTGTAATACAATTTGGTTAATTAATCTTGTTCTGTGATAATTATCTGTATATCGTTTGTGATTGCACTCGTGTATGTGTGATGAACATCCTGGACACACATATGCGTTAGCTTGGTTCATTTTTCGGAACCGGGCATCACATCACCCATCATCCACCTTGCATATATATTAAAAAACTTAAAAATAAGTAGATTAGATTTGCTTTCAAAATAAAATAAAAGATGTGCGGTAAGAATGACTTGTAATTCACATAGATGAAATGATGAATAGTTGCTCTATTTTAATTTTCCTATGTTCCTAGTTTACAACTTACTACTCTCCAAAATATTGCTTTCACTGGCTGGAAATTACTTTTGCCTTGATTTAGAAATTGTCGGTAGCAAAAGCTTATCCAATTCTATGTTGTTGTAAGATATGATATAGTGATAGGGCTGCTATTCTAGTTTGAAAGTGAAACTTAGATTTTCAGAGAAATTCTAGAAAGATTTAAGTTACTCTCATTTGATTGGAAATACCTACCAAAGCCATATGATACATTACTTTGATAGACCTTATTCATATGCTATTTTTATTCACATTGAGCTTTGTCAAACTAGTATAGACCTATGTTAGATTTCACTCATTACCTTTTGAAATCAAGACTTCACTTGCACATGCTATACTTCTATACTAGAAGTAAGCAAAATTCCATCATACCATCATTTCACAATTGAACGAAAAACTCCATACCCTTCATGCTTAGTACTCTCTCCAAGTTTATTGCATAAAAAGGGAGTAGAAGACATGGCTTCAAAAAAAATGCATGCTTACATCATAAGCATGAGAAATAAAAGAGAGAAAAAGAAAAGAAAAAAGTAGCCATGTTTCATCTCTGCAAAATAGGGGAGTCTACATAAATAGGAGTCATCTCAAACATCCACATCCACTTCCATTCCATCACACATGCACAAGTCTTGAATCAAATAGTTTTGAATTGATTTCTCCTAAGGCTTGCTTTTTTGACTTAGCAATATTATGTGTTGCAAATATGCCTACTATATTCCCTACAAAGCTCCACATACAAGCCTTATTTAGTGGTAGGATGAGTGTAGGCACAATGCCTTGGTGAGGAAATATTTTCACTACACACAAATGAGAGACCAAGAGAATCAAATTGAGGTACTTAAAATCTAAATTGAACTCTCCAGAATTTGAGTGGAACTTGATTTTTAGGGTATGTGTGCTCCATTTGCTGTTCTATCTTTCAACCACCCATGAATAGGAGATGGCATAAGCCTATAATGACTTAAGATGGGTGAAGTACCAATGCCAATTTTTGCAATACTAGGTAGAGTATTTTGTTGTGCACATGGTACTTTTGAAAAGTAGAACATTATAGCAACTCCTGATCATCAACCTAAAGTCTTGACTTTGCTCGGGATGAGCAAAGGATAAGCTTGGGGGAGTTTGTTGATGGCTGTTATATACCAATTTCACCCGTCAATATAACTCAATTGTGAAGGAAATATCATTTTTTGCACACATCACCTTTCTATTTAACCTATTTCCACTTGTACTCAGAGAAATTGGTGCATGCAGGTATTTTTTACATAATTGAAGTGAAACAAGGAGATGGACCCTATAAAATATCATCCCAGCCAATCAAGCACCGACATGTGGCACCACATGGATCAAATGACCCACAAACAGAAGTATCCGAGGCCATCCAACGGTGTAGCACCCATATCAAGGGATGGGACCCACCTGGTAGTGACCTGTAGAAAGCACACACGAAATGGTGCAAAGACCAGGTCGACCGACCACCCTAGTCAGCCGACCTGGTCCTTTCGCAAAAACCGGTCAGCTTCCACGTGTTGGCTCCTCCCGGCTTGAAGAAGTCAGTGGTGACTGAGTCGCTCGCTTTTGGTGGTGGGAACCGACCTTTCTCCACCTATAAATAAGACCCCTCAACCCTCACTTCAACACACACCACTTTAGCATCATTCTATTATATACACTAGTTCTCTTAGTCCTTAGCTGGAGTTAGGCTATACAGAGGAGAGCCTGTAGTACCAAGTCCAATTTGGGAAAGGTATGGCTCATGTACCTTTTCTTATATTTGTGACTTTATGCATAATAAAGATATTATCTTTAGTCTTATTTTATTCATATACTTGGATGAAGCGTTTCTTGTTTGATTGTGGATTCCATGTATGTGGTAGGAGTAGTCTTTATGATTATGCCATAACAATATTATTCTATCGTTATAAACATTACAAACCCCCACTATAGTCTAATTAGTTATGATATGATCATGTTGATATGAATAACTTATGCTATGTCTCAACATTGGTTCAATGATGTTTAGGTTAGTCATTACCTAGAGAGGTACTTGTACTCGAGCCTCTAAGGTATTTACTTAGTATGATAGCATGGTGCTAGGATAGTAAGTAGCGTTGGATGTCTCATAGACCCACAGATTGAAGAGGTAGGTAATAGGTGGTGACAACCCTATCTATCCTTTGTAATCCTCCACGTTCGGCTATGCCACAGGCTCTTGGTGGGAGTCGTCCTAGTATTGCTAGGGGTAAACCTGTGCCCGATGTGTTGAACAACATAGCATAAGTCTTCACCATTGACATGCTCATTAGTATCTAACTTAGGCTATGTGTATGTGTACTAGAAGCTGTGTAGGAGCAACTTCCCAACTCTTAGTCTAATCTCCATTAGGACCCATCTAACCTTTAGAATAGATTGCTTAGGTGTGTGTCACACTACCCATATATTATCAACTTACCCCTATCTTGATAATTGATTAGAATCCCATATCTTAATCATAAGAGTAGTTTACTTTACTCGATTGCCTTCCTTTATCATCAAGCTGTTGAAAAGGTGCAATGCGTGCATGTTCCACGCCAAGTAGATTCACACTCCGATGCAAACACTACAGACCCTGTTCCAGTTCTAGGAGCTGCAGGAGATACGAAGCCCACCCCTGGAAGCACCAAGGGCACTAAGTCGGCTGATGACGCCCTGAAAAGCCAAAACCGACTCTGTCAGAGTGAAGGAACATCGACGAAATAGCGGAGGAAGAAAATGCGCCTTACCGTCGGGCTGGTCTGCTCCAAAGACCTTGGCCTCCCAGCTCGCATGGCGAATCAAGGTTCCCTGGACTCAATGACAAGGTTGGTACCACAGACTCTGGCACCAGCTCCGAGACGGCTTATGTCAACGCGGCCATCGGCGTAGACTCCTCTACACCTCCCCCAGAACCAGAAGCACCGCTGGAATCATAGACCAGGTCAACGATAGAGGCTTCGATTGCTCCGGCTCCATCGCACTGGAAGATTAGGGTGCCGTCCCCCTGCGTCAGCTTTCGCCTCTTCGGCAGAGAGGTGGTGGAACCCACAACTAGGGTACGGGAACGCTTTCCCGGTGCCAAAACTGGCGATGGCTGGATGTCCTCCACCCTGTTGGAGTTTGTTGAGGGCTCTACCTCCGCCCTTTCTGAAGGACGGTAGGTAGACCCCGACATTGGTTGTGTCATAGCACAACATCGCTTTAGGACCACTGAAGCCCGAGTCGTCCCTTCAGGGTGCAGCCGAACAAGGCCGAACACATTGACCTTCAGCATCAAGCTTCGCACCTCGTCCCTCAGGCCAGGGGCCATGAAGAGCAACCGGCAATCATCTAGGATGGAGACGTTCTCATCATCAACAGTGTCGCTAGCCACCGCCTTCAACATCTCCTCCAACATCTAGGGGGTTGGATCATCTAGATCCAACCGACATTGATCGTACTTGCCAGTGTAGACCCAATCCGCGTATAGGCGCCTCTAAAGGGGTGTGGTGCGGCAGTGCAAGAAGTCTGCTACCACCATCACGGAGGTCAAGCCATTGTCCGCCAAGAACCGGATCCTCTCCAACACCGGCTTGTACTCCTTCATCAACCCCTGGTATGCTTCTCAAGTGGTGGGATCAGAGGTCGGGTCTTCAGTGGGCAACTTCAGCAAGGTGTTGGCCTCAGTCCGCATGATTGCCCAGTCTTCCCTCCAGTGGCTGCACTTGCCCCCTTTTAGCGAAGCAATGTAGATCCAGGAGGTCCTGTCCCGATGGCAGAAGTAGTAGGTCCCACTTGGATCGTCGCGCTCTTTCTTGTGGTCTTCATCACGAAGAAGAACCAGAACAGCTCGACCGTTGGTGGGATGCCAACGAACGCCTCACAAGAGTGGATGAACACGGCAACCCCGGTGATGGAGTTCGGCGACAGGTGGAGAAGCTGTATTCCTCCAACACTACGAGGAAGAACCTTGACAGCAGGAGCCCAAGCCCCGTAGACACGTAGGCGACAAAGAGAACAGTCTCATCTTTGCGCAGGTCTTGAAGAGTGGGAGATCCGCAGCAGATCATCCATCCTTGCTTAGCCGCCGCCTAACCAAGTAGTTGCCTCATCAGCACCAGATCCTCAATCGTCCAGAAACAAGGAGGCAACAAGGAGGCCATTGGAGCAAGCGAGAATGAGATCTTTGGCTAAGTGGTGAAGGCTTGGACGCTCAATGAAGAAGGCGAAAGCTTGGGAGTAGGATGTGAGTAAGGAAGGAACTGTCCTCTCTAACAAAGGTTTCCTTTTTGATCACCCCCGTAACGCCTGAGCACATCGTAAGGATCGCCAAGGCTTAGCCCGTACTACTCAACCCACAACATCAATGACAATGGGAGGTAGGCCCTCTGTCAGAAGTGCTGGCCCAAGAAGTCAGCCACCTGAGAAGAGAGCTGAAGCGGTTCCCATAAAGGCAGAGCAAACGTAAGTGCTATAGATACATTGGGAACTATCGGTACCCTACGTACTGGGTACCCCATGATACCGCAAGAAACGCTAAGCAGTTCCACTAGTCCAAATTGGAGACCTCCGAAGATCGCACGTGTTACACAGTACTGGACCCACCTCCCTCGTTTGGGTAGCTCCGACATTGCCACGTGTAACACAAGGTCTGACCTAACTCCCTTCATAGGGAAGCTCCGATCTTGCCATGTGTCCAGTGACCCCAGACCTAACCCCCAGTAGAGGGAAGCTCCGGTACTGCCACGTGTATAGTGGCTCCAGACCTGCCTCCCCACAATGGGAAGCTCCGGACCCGCCACGTGTCAAGCTTCCAGACCTAGGACCTCAACGGAACACTAACAGATCTCCAACAGCTCGGACTTTCAAGGGACACTTAAAGCAATAGTTTCAAGACCTGATTACATGTCATTAATACTATATTAATGACACACGATCAATGGGCTCTTAATAGGTGTAACACCATCATTAAGGCGCGTTATCACACTGTTAATCACACTTAATACTCGTAGATCATGTATTAGGCTATTAACTATGCTAGGGCCACATGTCGGGCTAGACAAGTTTTGTAACGGCCAGTCTAAAAGGGCTGGCTCGCACGGTACACGGAAAAGGCAAGCTCACACACTCACGAGGACTAATCAAATTAATACATACAACACACAACCTGTGGAGTAGAGTGTTACGCTCAAGCAGCCTGAACACGTGAAATCCCTTGTGTCATCATCTTGTTCGTAATCTCACACGTGCCCCAACCAATCAAGAACCTCCGCGGGCTACGAGCTAGTAGTACCGGGGGCAGTGTCGATCGTACACTTTGACATTTGGCGCGCCAAGTAGGGGCCTTTGAGATTTCAATATGGTGAACTCCGCCGTAGGATCATCCAATGGCAATGCTGCGCAACCTGCTGGGGGAATCCCTCCAATGTGCAACAACTAGCAGGTGATGTTGTCCCGGCGAGCGTCGCACCACCTCCACCTGCTGGAGCTAAAAATGCTGGACAACAGGATGGGGTCCTGGTGTCGGTCAATGCATCGATACACAACAACCCTTAGAACACGCTGATCGCTGTGCGTACTCTTCTGGAGCGCCCACCTGCACCTGGAGCACCTCAGGGTGCAATGGAGCGATGGTGTGCTGATGTGCAGCATCTGGTTGCAGCCGTGATCGATGCCATCAGCAATCAAGGTCCTCCCCCTTCAGGGCATGCACCTTCTCAGCGTAGTACTTTGTTTGGAAAACTTGGTCCTCATGTATCACAACACCGAAGATGTGCTATATATCAGCAAGTGACTTCGCTGCCCTCCGGGGCGCGTCGCACCCATACTGCGTCGAGACTCTCGACGCATGATCTGCGGTCAGAACTCGACTGCCGCTATAGACAGCAGGACGGTCGTGTCCACATCGAGCGTGCTTGCGAAAGGCGGTAGGCTCGGGGAAACCCTCCTCCTTCGGGAGTGGGGGGCGGCTATTCAGCCCTAGCCATGCATCTACGCATGGTCCGCTGGCCTCAGAAGTTCTGACCCCATCCGCTGGAGAAAGTCGATGGGACTGTCAACCCCGCTGAGTTCCTCTAGATATACTCCACCGCCATTCTAGTGGCGGGTGGTAATGAGGCTGCGATTGCCAACTACTTTGCAGTGGCTTTGACTGGGACCGCCAGGTCCTGGTTCATGAGTCTAGCGCCTGACACCATCAATAGTTGGGCAGAGCTATGCCAACAGTTCACTGCCAACTTTGGGAGTTCCTACACCCGACCTGGCACTGAACTAAACCTTTTTGTTGTACAACAAAAATCAGGAGAATCGCTGCGATCCTTTATCCAATGGATTTCTCAGGTACGCGATACCATTCCCTCTATCTCCAATGCATCTCTCATCTTGGCATTCAGATAGGGTGTTAGAGACAAGAAGATGTTGGAGAAGCTGGCAACAAAGTTGGTCCCCAGCGTCACAGAACTATTCAGCCTGGCTGACAAGTGCGCCTGAGCTACTGAGGGCCGGGAAATGCACTCCAAGCCAGCTCCGAAGGCTAATAAAAAGTCCTCCAAAGATGAAGCCACTACCTCCGGAAGTGGCAAGAAGAAGAAAAAGTCCAACAGCAAGAAGAAGCTGTCGGCCAGCACACCTACTGCTGCGGCAGCTGCAGCTCTGGGTTGCCAGGGGCCATGCCCCGAAAAGCGACCTCAACCTTCGTCAGAAGACGGTGGTGGTACAAAGGTGTGATGTCTGATTCACAAAATGGACAAACACAACCTAGAAGACTGCCGGGAGTTCCAAAATCTTGTTGGGCGCTCTAACAAGCGTTGAGAAGAAGCTCCTTTTTGCCAACGGGAAGGAACACAAAAAGTCGATGAAGCTCTGGCTGATACAGAGTTAGGCTTCCTGGACACCAAGAAGGTCCTGAAGGCTGTCTACAACACAGTCAACGACGACTCTCACGTCTCTGACAACGAGCGTTGCAAGACCCTCAACACCATATATGGGGGATCTTGGGATATCACCTCCCGTCGCGCCCTCAAGACTATGAGGCGGGAAATGGCTTCTGTAGCTCCTACCGTCGAGGCAGAACCATATCAGAAGTGGATGGACAATCCCATCACCTTCGATGCAACAGACTGCCCCAGGAACATGGTCAGAGCTGGCCAACTGCCACTGATGGTGTCTCCAACCATCAACAACGTTCAACTCTACCATGTCTTGGTAGACAGAGGCGCAACGCTCAACATCTTGAGCTTTGAAGCATTCATGAAGATCCAGCTCTGACTCTTGGACCTTCGCCCCTCATGCCCTTTCTCTGGGGTAGGTCTGGGAGCCATCAGCCCTCTTGGATCCATTACACTCCCAGTGACCTTCGGGACACGGGAGAAATATAGTACCGAGAAGCTAGTCTTCAATGTCGCTCACATCAGCTCGCCCTTCAACGCACTCCTAGGCAGGCCTGCCCTATATAGGTTCATGGCCGCAGCTCATTACGTCTACCTAGTGTTGAAGATGCCGACACCTTCGTGCGTTCTCTGGATCCGTGGAGATCGCACTACGAGAGTCACTGCGTTGGAAGAACTCCATGCGCTTTCTACGGTGAAGGAGGGAACCTCTAGCAAAGAGCTAGCTGCTCAACCTCTGAGTACTTGTCATCGAGGCTCGATGTCTGCACCACGTGTGCAACCAAGCGGCGACACTGATGTTCCCGTCAAAGTCATCCAAATTGGTTCTGATGCTGCCCAGACCACCAGTATATCGGGAGGTCTGGACAACAAATAGGAATTCACGCTCATCACTTTCCCCCGCGCGGATGTTGATGTGTTTTCCTAGCAACCGTCACAAATGCCTTGGATCCATAGGGAGGTGATTGAGCACAGCCTGAAGATTTATCCCGACGCACGACCGATACACCAGAAGCCCCGGAAGCAATCAGTCGAGAGGCAGAACTTCATCCGATAGGAAATCAAGAAGCTGCTCGAAGCTGGTTTCATCCGGGAGGTTCATCATCCAAAATCATTGGCAAACCCATCCATTGTACTGAAGGCCAGCAGGAACCTTCAGATGTGTGTCGACTACACCACCTTGAATAAGGCATGTCCAAAAGATCCATTTCCACTACCAAGAAAAGATCAGATAGTGGATTCCACCTCCGGGTGTGACCTACTGTGTTTCCTAAATGTATATTCTTGATACCATCAGATCCAAATGTCTAGGGAAGACGAAGAACATACTGCCTTAAAAACAGTAGATGTATTGTATTGTTATACTACCATGCCATTTGGTCTCAAAAACGCTGCTTCAACTTTTGTGCGAGCTATGCACAAAACATTTGGAGAGATGATCAGGGACTTGGTGGAGGTGTACGTTGACGACATCGTCGTGAAGGTCAAAAACATGGAGTCACTCCTTGATAACATACAATCCGTCTTCGACAAGCTGCACATGATGCGCGCCAAGCTGAACCCAGACAAATGTGTCTTCAGGGTTAGCTCCGAGAAGCTCCTCGAATTCTTGGTGACTCACCGAGGAATTGAGGCAAACTCGGTGAAGATCAAGGCTATAGAAGATATGCGGCCCCCAGCCCGCATCTAGGATGTCCAGAAACTAACTGGATGTCTAGCTACACTCAGCCGATTCATCTCAAGACTGGCAGAGCGAACACTTCCCTTCTTCAAGCTATTGAGGTAAATCAAACCTTTCCATTGGTCCAAAGAAGCAGAAAAGGCATTCCAAGAGCTCAACCAGCTCCTCACCACACTACCAATCTTGGTAGCTCTGAACCCTAGTGAGCCTCCATTGCTTTACATTTCCGCAACTACAGAGGTTGTCAGCATGGTCCTGGTCTCGAAAAGACCAGATCCATCTCCAGTTCAGGAGCCCAGACCCCTCCGGGAGGGTTTGGAGCTACGTGAAGGCGAGTCTGGGTCCCAACCCCCAGACATGGATCTTCAAGGTGAAATGCTAGAGGGTCAACCTCTCTCATATGAGGCAGTTCACACGGTTGATCAAGAAGATCCGGACCCCTCTGGGAGGGTTCGAATTGAACAACAGGAAGGTCTGGACCCCTCTGGGAAGGTCCGAGTTGATGAAGAAGAAGTTCCAGGCTCCTCCAGGAGGGTCTGGACCATCCAATGTCCAGTTTACTTCATCAGCGAAGTACTCCACGACGCCAAGACTCGATACATTGAGGTGCATAAGCTGCTTTACGCATTTCTTATTGCCTCAAGGAAGCTTCGTCATTACTTCCAAGCCCACAAGATATAAGTGGTAACTTCTTACCCACTGTGTGCTATACTACACAATCCCAATTCTACCGGAAACATCGCCAAATGGGCAGTGGAGCTGGCAGAATTCGATCTCAAATTCCTGTTGCGACAAGCTATCAAGAGTCAAGCCTTGGCTGATTTTGTGGCAGAGTGGATGCCTTCTCCATCAAATCCTTGGGGCCCCAGTGAGCAGAAGCCAGAGCTCAAGGTCTCGGTCTTCACCCAGCCTCATTGGACCCTCTACTTCGACGGCTCCATACAGAAGCAGAGGTTCGGAGCTAGAATACTTCTCCTCGCTCTGATCGGAGAGAAGGTCGAATACATGGTGCACCTTGATTTCAAGGCGACCAATAACATGGCGGAGTATGAAGCTCTCATCTATAGGCTCAAGGTGGAACTATCTTATGGCGTCAAGCAGATGCTAGTGAAGGGTGACTCATAGCTCATCATCAAGCAAGTCAAAGGCGAATACAGTTGCAACAACCCTCAACTTGCTGCTTATCTCCTTGAAGTCCAGAAGCTCTAGAAGGACTTCCACGTCCTAGACCTCTGCCATGTCCAGTGTCTCAACAACTCATAAGTTGACGAACTCTCGACGAAAGCCTCAACTAGAGCCCTGGCTCCCGACGGAGTCTTTGTCCGAAGATTGTCAAGAGCAATTGCTCAGCCCGCCGAACTGAGTGAAGGGGGCGAGACCAGCACCTCGAAGCTGGCGGGCCCAGTGGCCCTGTTACCATGGCGTCCACCAAGAGTCATAGGTACTACAGGAAGTTCCGATCAACCTAGCACGCAAGACTCAAAAGCTCAAGTTAGCTTCAATGCATGGATCTCGGAGATCCGGAGCCACTTGAAAGACAACCAACTTCCTGAAGACGGTGTAACCGCTGACCGGATTGTTAGATTGGCTAAAATATATACTTTGGTAGAAGGGGATCTCTACCAGCACGCTGCAAATAGCGTCCTAATGCAGTGCATTGCAAGGGAAGAAGGTCGTGAGCTCCTCGCGGAGATCCATGGAGGCGAGTGTGGGAACCATACGTCTTCCCACACGCTGGTCAGTAAAGCCTTTCAGCATGACATTTATTAGCCTACAACACTCCAAGATGCAGTTGAGTTGGTGAACAAGTGTGAAGCATGCCAGTTACATGCAAAACAAATTCACACTCCAGCTCAGTCACTTCAGATGATACCTCCTACATGGCCATTCGCTGTGTGGGGCATGGACATTCTGGAACCTTTCCCAAAAGCTGCCGGAGGTTACAAGTTCCTATATGTCACCATCGACAAGTTCACCTAGTGGCCGGAAGCAACTTCAGTTGTGACTATCAATAAGCAATCAGCTATCAAGTTCTTGAAGTCCTTAGTATGTAGATTTGGAGTTACGAACAGAGTCATCACTGACAACAGAACCCAATTTATGAGTGTAGCATTCCAAGAGTATTGCGAAGACTACGGCATTCGAGTCAGCTACGCATTTGTAGCTCACCCGGCAAGTAATGGCCCAGCCGAGAGAGCAAACACATAAATATTAAAAGGACTCAAGACACGCACATATGAGCGTTTGAAGAAACATGGAGCCAACTGGATTGAAGAGATTCCGTCCGCACTATGGGCGAGCAGGACAACACCTAGTCGGTCAACTGGAGAGACCCCCTTATTACTGGTGTACAAAGCTGAAGTGGTCCTTCCTCCGGAGATCACCATGGTGTCACTCCGGGCCTAAACCTTCGACGAAACCGTGCAGAACCAGCTCCGATGTGAAGACCTTGACCTCGTCGATGAGGGAAGGTGCCAAGTAGCTGTTTAGAATGCACGTTATCGCCAAGCACTCCGACGCTATCATCAAAGGGATATGCATAACCGACAGCTCGAGGAAGGCGATCTAGTGCTCCAGAGAATACTAACTCATGAAGGGATGAAAAAACTTTCCCCCAGCTAAGAAGGTCCCTTCTGAGTGATCAAAGTTTCCCGTCCCGGATGTGTTCGCTTGGCAACTGAGGATGGGACCCCGCTTCCTAATCCTTGGAACAATGAGCACCTCTGTACATTTTATGCTTAGTATCATGGAGGTGAGTCTATAATTACACAGAACGTAAGTTATAGAGTCCATACATAGAGTCGGGTAGGTCCTCCGAGAGGACATCCGGACCCTTCCGAGAGGGTCCGGGACGTTCATGCAACATTTGACACAGTCACAGAACTAAAAGTGTAGCTACCTGCCCTGGGTTAGTACAAGATGTATAACACACTTAGCCTGGTTTCGTACCTTAAGTGTGTCCTTGTCTCCTCTGTAATTCGGACCTATAAATAAAGACATTGTTGCGCGAAAGCAGACTCCACGTGAATTAATTTTGTACAGGCTCAATTTCTTTTATTATCCTTTTCCTCATTGTCTATAATGAAGTTGTGCAATTCTTTTTGACCTTTAGTCCAAGTTACTCATACGTTGTACAATTTCTATTGTGGATTTTTCGGATCTTGGCATTGCTAGACGGTCTACTCACCTGAACACCAAGCCAACACAAGTCTGGAGTGTGCTAGCTTGGTCCAGCACCCTAGGTACGCCACTCTACCTACATTCTAACAGGCCTTAGTAGGGGGGTCCTAAAGGCATTCATATCTGAAAAGATTGCATTAATGTACTTGTTTTCATATTGAGTACCTTTGGATCTAAAATTCAAATAAAAACAGTTAGTCGCAAAAGAGTTATAGACAAGAGGATGAATTTTACTGTTTTTCTTGTCTTTAATGCGCAGGAAAAATTTGAAACTCATAGCAATGGTGGACGATGTCGGAGCTACTAAGCTCCGACATCCCCCAAGGGGGCCCGTCGTCAACATTTCAAACGTTGAAAGTGGGCGCCGTCAGAGCTAACAAGCTCTGACAACTCCCATGGGGGCCCGCCGTCAACATGAAGCATAATGGCAATTCAAGTGAAGATGGTGAAACCACCCGAAAGGATTCGCCGTCGATGTATTCTACGATTGATGGTGGATATTGTCGAAGCCGGGAAGCTTTGACAACCCCAGGGGACCCGCCGTCGATGTTTTATGCGTTAACAGTGAGTGCCGTCGAACCTACCAAGCTCCAAAAACCCCAGGGGACCCACCGTCGACGTTTTATGCATTGACAGTGGCTGCCGTAAGACCTACCAAGCTCTGACATCCCCAGGGGCCCGCCGTCGACGTTTTATGCATTGACAGTGGGTGATGTTGGACCTACCAAGCTCCGACAACCCTAGGGGGTCCGTCGTCGACCTCTTATGCGTTGATAGTGGGCGCCGTCAGACCTATCAAGCTCCGACACCTCCCAGGGGGCCCGCCATCGATGTACAAAGCGTTCAAGTCATCAAAACATTGTCAAACCTTTTGGTACATGTTTGCAATTAAATTGTGTACATATACTAGGGGGCCAATAAGATAAAGGGCAATGCATTGAAGACAAACATAAAATGGAATTTATTCATGCAAAGAGTGGATTTCATTCATCCGAAGTACTGGATTACAAAATGAGGATTACAGCAAAAGGCAAAAGGAAAAGGTCCTAGCTACTGGATGTTCTAAGTCCTGCGGCAAAACGATGCAGCCTTCTCAGCAGCTTCTTGGACGCTAGCCCTGGCGGCATCCACCTCTTCAGCAATGGGTCCTTCAAGGACCGGATCTAGAGAAAGTTGGGGGTCTTGGCTCTTGTAACACGTCAGGACATATTCGACGACGTTCGTGGCTAGAGATTTCCCCTCCGTCTCCAGCTGGTCGGCGATGACATCACCCATCGCGTCGAGTTTGCTACCAGCAGAGCCAACTGCCACTAATGTCTGGTCCAGCTCCAGCGATGGGTTCTCTGAACGTACTGGGCTGAAGCCAAGCAACACCAATGCTCTGTCCGCACGCCCCAGAAAATCCCACACCTGCTGGGACTTAGTTGCCCTTGAGCTCCGTAGCTCCTCTAGTGAACTTTTGGCCGTCTCAAGCTCCAAACTCTACTGAGCAATGCACTCTACCTCTTTGGCATGTTGCTGAATGCTTTCAGCCACTTGTCTTTCACGGTCAGTGAGCTCCGTCTCCCGGAGGTGGATGCAGTTCCGCCATTCGGCTAGGTCCTTCTCCCTGCCTCCCACTTTCCTCTCTTTGGTGGCAACATCGACATCTCTTTTAGAGAGCTCCTGCCCTAGCTTCCATTGCTTCTCTTCCTCCTGCTTGCACCACTGTTCAAATTTTTTGGTGCGGTCCGCGAAGTTCTGCTCTCCTAGAGTCAGTTTCTAGGCAAGCTCCCCCTATCTCTTTAAAATATCCTTCTGCATCTCCAGGAGTTTCTCTTCCCTCTCATCGAGGTCCGCTCGACGCTCCTGGAGAATCTCGTTCAACGTGTTGAGTTTGTCGTGACGATCGTCAGCATCCTCATTGCTTTTCCTGGTGTGCTCGAGAATCTCCCGAGACTTAGCGTTGAGGGCCCAGATGGAGGCCTTCCTCTCTTCTAGCAACAGGCCCCAATATTCCATCTGGGTCTTCTCCTTCTCAACCCACTCTTTTTGGTCAGCAAGCCTCCTCTGCGCAAGCTTGGTCTCGAAGTGAAGCATGTTGCCCCAACGCCTCAAGGTGTGGTGCTATTCTTCAAGGACGTTCCTATTGTGGCCGAAGGTGAGCTAGACTTGATTGAGGCTCGAGCAGGCATTGTCAATAGACAACGCCAAAGGAATAGGCTCTGGACCTGCCGGGGTCATCTCCGCCAGCTCCAAGGGGTCTTCAAGAACAAAAATCGGGTCCCATGCCACAAGCATGGTCCCCTGTGGTCCTGCGGCACTAGGGCTGCTCTCAGGAAGGTCATCAGCCTTCACTGTCACTGAGGAAGGCCCTGCCAAGGGAGCTTCAACCTCCGGAGTTGATGTCAAAGGTTTCCCCGCCGGAATTTTCACCATCGGCTCAGCGGGCGGAGAGCCTGCTGCAGACTCTTTCGGGGTGCTCTGGCCTGGACATGGGCGCCTCCGAAGCAACCACCTCCTGGGCGGATGTTAGAGCTTCGTCCAGAGCCCCCACGACCTCCGGCTCAGGCGCCGGTACATCAACCATCTCCCACACGGAGGCCGGAGCTCTAACCATCTCCAGCACCGAGGCCAGAGCTTCGGGCACCACCGGCTCACCTGCCGACTCTTCAACAACTTTCGACACAAGCATCGGAGCTTCGGTTGCTTCCGGCTCAAATGTCGGAGCTTCCACCATCTTCGTGTTTGTGCTAGAGCTTCAACCACCAGCGTCGCTGCTACTGGCGCATCTTCACAAATGTCCCCCCGTGGTCCGGTGCTACCACGGGAGCCTCTGGTGTCACTTCAGAATCCAGATCCACGACAACCGGCGCCTGAGCTGACGTAACCTCAGCCACCACTTGGGGAGACACAGGGGTTGGAGCTGGAACTTCCGCCTGCACAGCCTCAGTCGATGTGGCGGGTGCCAGAGCATCCGTGCCTTTCTTCCTCGCCTTGTAAACAAAGAATCGAAAGATTCAATAAATGACAAAAATAAAACCAGCAACTCAAGGTGTGGATGTAATGTTTACCTTGGGAGGTTACCGCTCCAACTGGCGTAGAATTTCTTCACCGGGCGATCGGAGCCAGAGCCCACCATAGTCGGTGTGGCCGGAGCTCCAGATTGCTGCCCGAAACTTGTCGCCGCCTTCGGCGTCGCCGTAGCCGGGACCTCCCTCGGCTGGGAAGCACTTCCGGACCTAGAGCTCACGCCTGGTGCTTGAACCGGAGTTGATCTGCCGGAGCTAGCGCCCTTTGAGAACGCCTGCGCCAGAGGAGGTGTGGCAGCCGAAGATCTGCCTCGCCGGGGAGAATGGGCAGTTGTAGTCGGAGCTGACCTGACTTGGCTCCCGTCAGCATGCCTCAACTTCCTCTTCCGGCTAGAGGATTCTGTCGGATCCTTGCCTTTGCCCTTGCCCTTGCCAATGTCATCGACATTATGGCTCGCAGCAGGGGTAGCCACTCTCTCTGAAGCTCCTGGGATTGCAACTCCGAAGATACGACATCTTGCCACCATGCCTAGGTCATCCAATGCTGGCATTCTCCTCCGAATCTCCCTGCTAATCTCCGGAACCATGTTCAGAGGCAGGAAGGCAGCCGATGGAGCCAGGGCGTCGTGGGAGATACCTCCATTCTGAAACTTTTCTTGAGATGGATCTTCAAAGCTTCATCATCCAAGTTGGTGTTTAAACCGGCTTTAATTCTGTTATGATCCATCTCACTATTGAACACCCATGCGGGCCATTCCCTAGTCTCCAGCGGAGCCCACCTGTTCACCAAGATATTGCCAAAGATTATTTTGGGGGCGGGGTCACTCCTCCCTCTATGCATTCTTCGATTCTTTCTAGGATGGGCTTGTATGCGTCTGACAGCACCGGAACTACGTTCCTGGTGTCGGTGACCAAATTGGGAAGGCCCTTGGGCAGTTCCAACCTCTCGTGCTCCTCCACAGTGATGATCACCCAATATTTCTTCAAATCGTCCCACTTGCCGGAGGGGAAGGTCTTCAAGTACTTGAAGGGGCAATTCTTCCGCTTCACGAAGTAGTAGAAGCCGATGAGCTCCGTCCCCTTGCCGGTGTTGTGGAACATGAAGAAGGTCCAAAACAGCTCGATGCAGGGAGGCACGCCCACCCACATCTCGCAGAAGTGGACGAAAGTTGCCACTAGCAAGAGGGAGTGGGGGCCGAGCTGATAAAGCTGGAGGCCATAGAAATTTAACAACATCAAGAGGAAGCTTGAGAAAGGCGGGATCAGACGCACCATGGCGTACGCCGAGAATTACACCATATCTCTGGTGCACTCCTTCTTGAAGGGGAGCTTGCTGAAGCGGATGTCGCGGTTGAAGGAATTGCTAGACCACCCCATGTAGGTTCGAACACTCGCCATCTCCTCGTTGGTCTTGACCATGCTGCGGGGAAGACCCAACTCAATCTCGACAAAGTGGAGCAAAAGTTGGAAGGCTATGAGAAGGTTGTGAGGCTCTAAGCGTATGTTCGATCGAAAGCGTAAAGTGTAAAATCCCAAACTTTTGGAAACTTTTGTCTCAAATGTATGGCACATGAAATAATAGTTGTGAACATGTACATTGAATACTAAGGTCATATGAGAGCCAATAAAGTTCATATGGACATGAGTAAAATTGTTAATGTGAAGCTCTAGATAAAACCTAGGATCCCTTTTTAAATTCAGCTAAGCTCAAATTTCCAAAGGTCTTGAATTTTAAATTTAACACCTAAAATATTGTGCTTTGCTCACCGGGGAAAAATCAAAAGAAATAAAACAAACAAGTATGAACAAAAGTATATATGGAAATGTACAAAATATTCAAATCAATGACCAAGGTACAAAAACATATTCTCCATTTGATCAGGTTAGGCAATTAAAAACATAGGACAATATATACATTAATATTAGGGGAAAAAATTAAATGACATGCATATAGATTAGAAAATTTTAATTTGAATCTAATTCAAATTTAACCAAACATGTTATATGTGGAATAGAAAATATATTCAAATTAATTGCTCAAATCCAAATCTGCATTTGGACTAATTATTGAGCACATTATTAGAAACCCTTGACCATTAAAAAGGCAATAATTGAGTAGATTAAAATATATGCATAAAATTTATGAGTTCAAATTTCAATCTAATTCAAATTCTAATTGGCCAAATTGGATATTCAAATTGTAAAACCATTTAAATGTAGCAGGACCAATTCTCTTCTGAATTTGAGTCCTTATCACATGTAGACTTGAGTACCAAAAAGAAATAACAGAATGGAGGGGATAAGAGCAAAGTGGGGCCCACCTGTAAGAGGAGCCCAAAGAAAAACCGCTCTGTCTCACCTCACGGACCCATGTGCGCCAGCGCTGAGTAGCAGCGGCATGCAGGTCTCCACCGCGACCTCCAGCGCGACGGTTTGCCTCGTGCATGCGTGCCACCGAGGGCCCGAAGCCACCTGCCCCGCTTTGTCGTCGGCCTATAAAAGGGGATTGAGCGCACGGCTTTTCTTCGTCCTTTCGCATCGCTTCACTCGGCCACCCGAATCACAGTCGCCCTCGCTCGAGCAAAGCGTCGATGTGGTGCACGCCCATACACTCTCGACGTCCCTGAACCGAGGTTGCCACCGGACCTAGCATCCCGAAAGGAACCGCGAGTTTTTTCCCCGGCGCGCCGACGACCTTCTTCGATTGCAAATCGAGGTCCTTCCTCCATGGTGAAAAGCTCCACAATTCCAGCCGCCCCCAGCATCCACACTTACGTGCGAACCTTCCCGAGGCGTTAGATAGCCATAGCCCCACTCCGGCTAGCCGGGATTTCAAATCTCACCGCCGCCTAAATATGATCCATGGTGCCCCCATCCTCCGGCCGATTTCAATCCGATTAGAGTGTTGTACAATGATCAGAGCATCACCACGAAGCTTCCAAAGCAAGAATCAGCTTCTTCCATGCCTTGTACACCGAGAACGCTGTCCCCGATCGTCGGGTTCTGCCGGTCGCCGGTGTAGACACTTTCCCGTGGTGTTTCAATTGAAACGGAGGCCACCAGTGAGTTCCTGAGGGTCGAAAACCCCCGGGTGGCAAGTCCCAGCCATGGGAAAGGTGGTCCGACGTCCTCCGGCGAGTCGCCGGCCGGTCTCCGGCCATGGCGACGCCAGGGTTCGTCGGGGAAGAAGATAACCCCCGTGGGATTTTCTGTGGCGCATGGATGTAATGTGGCAACACGTTTAAACCTTGTGGTCCCGGTGTGGCATCGACTGGGGGGGGGGGGGGGAGAATTGGAGGCCACGTGTCAGTTGATTAAAGGGTGTCCTTTTCCCATTCAGAAAGAATTCCTCAAAATACCTAAAACTTTAAAATGCTATAACTTTGGCTAGGATGCTCCAAAATAGATGAAACAAAATTTGTAATTCTCCTTAGGATCTGTACATTCCAGTGGTGTATCCAAATCTTCATGAAAATTCCTAGAGAATATTTTATAATTCAATTATTATAATACATTGTGGAAAATATAGAAAATAGGATTTTATTCAGATAATTCTGGAAAATTACCCAACCAATAATATTATTATTTAGAAGCTCCTGTAAAAGTTTCAAACATAACAAAGATGTTTAAGAGGGTTTAATTCAAAGTCTTTGCCTAGGTTAATTATAATTCCAGAAAATAACAAATTAAATCCAGAAATTCATAAGAACTTGTAAATTCAATATCTTACTGTAGGAAGCTTGAAAAATTGTGAAACCAAGTTTGGTAGTTTCCTTATGATCAGTAATATCTAGATGTGCCATTTATGGACATGATAAAACATCAGGTTTTATCTGCAAATTCCTAAAAGATGAAAGCTTGATAGAATTTTGTAGATCATTTTCTACCATCAAATTCTCTGAAATTTTTATGAGATATTCTTCATCACATTTATATACCAGAGTTAAATTATCAGAGCCAAAAGAACTCATCCGCATAAGAATGTATTCTGTATAGTTTCCTAATATACATGACTATATAGAAATCTCTTATGTACATTCTTAGAATATGAAGTAATATCAAATTAACCTACCCAAATCTAATTCAATACCCAACAATACACTTTATTCATTCTTGAATTACAAACATACTTCTGTTATGAGTATGACATTGCATAATGAGTGCATATTCATTAGTTAGATTATTAAAGTATATTATGTGTTCTATGCATATCCATTGCGATAGACGACGTGACGGAAAGGAGTCGAAGAGGACCTATTCGTGAAGCATCAAGCCACTGCCTCTTTGACTTAGAGCTAATTCGCAAACAAGGCAAGCCCCGGTTTGCATTTAAAAGCTTTATAGAGTTTTGCAGTATTTCTCACTTACGTCTTTAGTTGATATTGTGCATTACGTATAAGGTGTTTGATACCCCACTTGCATATCCATAAAATCCTATGGGATGGTTGGGAAGGTTTACAGCTTGACGTGTAGAACTGCTTTGCTAATGTATAGGAAATCCGATAGAAGTCGAGTAGTTGGAATCTACTCGCGAGAGGGTCACATTTTATTGACCGCAAGTCAAGTAGTTTATTCTACTTGCAAGAGAAGTCGGGTAGGGTAAATCTACTCGCGAGATGTTACCAAAATGTTCACTCTTAATAATTGGAGATGTGGACGGGGATGTTTCTGTAGGACAGGACGCGCAAGGTTGTCTGATCCCAGATGAGGGGGACAATGCTTGCGACCACATTTGGGCTTGGGCCGGTAAGGGTAAGGCAAATGTGGAGGTTGGTTGTAGCCTCGTCTGTGTCGGTTAAGGACCGTCTCGTGTGCAGCCCTGTTGAGCAAGTTTGAACAGTACCGGTTACATAATGGATTAATGGGGTCCATTAAACTGATGTAGCTCGGGCACCCTCGTGTCGAAACTTATACCGCCGTCCTTCGAGGGAAGATGATCGTAAGGTGGGAATCTCTAAGGAGCAACTTCGACGTGCTAGGTTAGGGACCTTACTTTTGGGACGGTAGAACTGGTTCGACATCGGGATGACGGGTGAAAGGTGGCCACATACGACGTGGGAGAGGAGTACAGTGAAAGGTACTTCCGAGCGGGTGTATGTGTCGTGTATTCCGGGTGTGTCCTGATTGCAATCACCGTCCCTCACGGTAATAGAGTACCACTTGTTCACTGAGTTGTGACGTAGTAAATAAGATTAATGGAATGATGATAAATATTGCCGATCTGCTTAATCATTGTATTGCAACCTTGTTTGGCTTAGAGATAGTACAATTAAAAGTTTACAGTTTCCCCATACTTTAGCTGTAATAGCATTATGTGCTTTGGGCATGTCATATCATCGGCAAAGCGTTTCTTGTTTGATTGTGGAGTCTATGATGTGCCGTGTCTGAAGAATGTCATTTTCTACTTAAAATATAAATATAAGGATCCACTTGTAGGCGAGTCCTTTATGCTATTCCTTACCTATGCTTAGTACTTACCCCTGCATATGTCTAGTGAGACGGGTTAGTCTTGCTGAGCCTTATGCTCACGTTTGCGCTTTAACGATTTTTGTAGGTATTAGTTTTATTTCTGCTGTTCAGGTTGTACATGAGACTCGAGGTGTCGAGATAAATCTCATGTGAACCACGCGGCTGCTGAATGTTCGTCATGTTGCTAGTGAGAAGTGTCCTAGGGCATGGACGTCTTCTCTTATGCTTAGATATGTGACAATATGAGTATGTAGTTCCGCTGCGTGTGTACTTTTGATGTACACTATTTTGTAAACTCCGAATATATATTTATGAAATGAAATGTATTCTATTCGTGTGTGATGTTAGGTGCCGCATCGCACGTCACCACCCAATGAGATCCTCAGATGTGTGGACTCCGGTCCCCACAGACATGGTATCAGAGCTTCATTGGGAATAGCACACTCGAAAAGAGCCTATTTTTGAAAACTACGAAGTAGTCGAGTGAGGATTAGTTATATGCCCACATAAGGTCTATTATAGTATTAATACTTAAAGTGGCAAAGCTAACATATGTGTTATTATATTCTGTAACGACGCTCCGACGTCAGGTAATAGGTAAGGTATGCCACCGCAAATGGATCAATTGCGGTAAGCTCACCATGCGAGAGGTAGCATGTGATTATTTCCGTGGCTTGGCACGGAAATGTCAATATGAGTCTCTGAAACTTTCCATGTTTCTGAGAGCATATGACACGCGGTACCCCAGCGTGACACAAAATTAGTGGGAGCCCCCGTCGGGTGGGATATAACCCGATGCGCCTCCTACTGGTGCAGCATTATGCAAAGACGTGGGATCCCGTCGGGTGGTAGAAAACCCGGTCATGTACCTCGAGACGTGGCTTAACTCGAGGCGGCCTGTATGGAATGATACGGGACAAATGTTTTTACTTTAATATATGTTTTTGTGAATTGATCGCCCGTGCGGGCTAGACTGTACCGTACGGTACCATATGATTGATCAGTAGTTTGAGTGTAGTGACAGGTACACTAACCACGTGGGACGTTTTGCGAGTAGAATACATTTGCGAGTGATCGATTTAGTGCCACCTATAGCACGTTATGCCGGCTAAGAATCCGGTAAAGATTTTCAGTTTGTGAGGTAACGTAGTACCGACATAATTATTGTGATGCATTCACACCTTACTTCACCCCAAAAATATTTTCTGTTAAAGACAAGTAAAACCTTGAGTTGAGAACCAAAAGAAAGTTTAGAATCTAATATTAACTATAGAACTAAGATTCAATTGGAGTTCAGTGATTTTCAAAAAGATTCTAAAGTAGAGTTTCCTGTTTTCCTGGCAGAATTTTTGCTCGATTTGTACAGAGCATAACTCTTGCTAGATTTAACCAATGTGAACGTGTAATACAGTTTTGGTAAGGTCTTGAAGTTCTCTGCAACTTGTTTGTAGACTGCCAGAACTGAATCAATCTTCAAATTGGTGAAAATTCCAGATTAGTAGAACCTGTTGTTGAAAACAGAACCGTAAAAACCTCGCTGGAATTTTTCGGTTTTTCAACCATAACTTCATGTGAAAATTTCTATAGCTCCTAGGTTACACCGTTGGAAAGTTTATGATATGTTTTACAACTTTGTAATTCAAAGTTTTTCCAAATTTGGGGCAGAACTGTATGGAAATTGATGTTCAATCAGCCACTTCCAAAGGAGGTGCTGTTGAAAATTTTCCAGAACTCTGTCAACTTTGAAATATCATAACTTTTGATCCAGAGCTGATCAGGAAACAAAGTAAGATTTTTATGAAAGCTAATGAAGTTGGATGTAACTTTGGTATTCAAGTTCAGGATTGATTTTACTCTTAACTGTAGTAGAATCTGAGTTCTTTGCAAACTGGTCAATTTTGGATAGCAGATTGGCCAATGCAATTGAAATGGAAACTTGTTTATGGATAGGCATGTTTGAAACTTGCCAAAATTGTGCAGCATGTCAAGATGTATGTATGTTTAGTTTATGAAACTTGAGCATTGGAAAAAGCTCGTTAAGAGGTCTAGAAGAAGTTTAGAATCAGATTGTCGTTGGAACGCGTATGAATATGCTGTAAAGTTTTATGATTCATATGCGGTTAATGTTTTTCAAGCATCGACTGTCATTCAATCTTGGAAAGTAACCGTATTTGGTCATTTTTGCAGTATGGTTCGCACTCGTTCCGGCGCTGAAATGGGAGAGTCTAGTCACAGCGGAAATGACTTGACTCGACCGCAAGAACTGCCGTCGACCCGATTGACGGAGGTTATGGCACAAATGGTTGAGTCTCATCATGAGAACAACTAGCTGCTTCAGACATTGGTGCAACAAAGTTTTATTCAAGCATCACGACAACGGGATCTGAATGAAAGTTCGTATTTGAATTTTCTGACAACTCAACCGCCTGTCTTCACGGAAGCAACGGATCCGTTGGAGGCACATCATTGGATTCGAATTATTGAAGCTAAACTCGGTTTGATCCAATGTGACGAGTATCAGAAGGTGGACTTTGCAGTTCAGCAGCTTCATGGATCTGCTGGAGCTTGGTGGGCAGAGTATCTCGCCATGACCATTGAGGGACATCACGTTAATTGGAATGAATTCCGTGATGCATTATGTGCTCGATATATTCCGAGGGGAATTATCAAGTCGAAGCTTGAAGAGTTTGTAGAATTGACCCAAGGGGGGAGGAGTGCTCTTGAGTACTCCAGAGAATTCAACCGGTTAGCACAATATGCACCAGACTATGTGAGAACAGAAGCTTCGAGGTGTGACCTATTTCTCTGAGGCTTGAATGTCAAACTTCATGAAAGATTGGTCCTATTCAACAAAGGAGACTATAACGAATTGGTCAGTAACGCTATATATCAGGAAGATGCTTCTCTTTGTTGTCAGGCAGAGATGAGGACGAGCATCACAACAATGGATGATATTAATGGTACTCCTCGGAAATATCAACTGGTATGTCATTTACCAGCCGAACCGGAAGTTCGGGTAATTACAAGACAACCACCGATGCAGAGTTGGCCACCACCATTGCAGTGGGTTGAAGCACCTGAGATGCAGCAGCAAGTGAGTTTGTGTACACCACCTCCACCATCGGCATGAAATGTTACTCCACTGCAGGCAATGCAAAGGATAGTACAGAGTGGTGGTGATAAAGAGCAGTTAGTTCTAGGAGGTCCCGCAGCTAAACAAGACCTCAGTCTAGAAGTTGCTCCTCCGAGAAATATTCAATCTCGTGGACAACAGAAGAAGATAAAAGTCGGCAGCCTCAACTTTATAGTTGTCGTGGATATTCCAGTAGGAGAACCTATGTTAGCGGGTATGTTCAGCTTGAATGCTCAACTAGCATTTGTGTTGTTTGATTCTGGAGCAACACATGATTTAATCAGCAAGGAGTTTGTGTTGAAGCGTCAATTATCATCAACAATGCTATCAGCACCGTATACAATAAATTCACCTAGAGGAAAGCTGTCAGCCAACCAGATTATTGCCCGAGCACCTCTATGTTTGAATGGTAGGATTTACCCTACCACCTTCATTATATTGGACGAGCAGAAGATTGACATTATCCTGGGAATGCCCTGGTTGACACATCATGAAGCAATCTTCAATATCAGTGCTCGTACCGTGCAACTGAATTCTAAAAGGCATGGGCAGCATACTTTAGTTCTGAAGAATGTGACACCACAACCTCTAGTGGTGTATAACACGGAATCCACAAAGCTAGAGGACACTCCAGTTGTTCAGGATTACCCGGATGTGTTTCCTAACGATCTGCCAAGCATACCACCTGAGCGAGATGTGGAATTTAAGATTGAGTTAATACCAGGAACCACACCCATATCTCGAAGACCTTACAAGATGGCACCCAAGGAATTGACGGAGCTAAAAGAACAGTTGAATGAGTTACTTGAGAAGGGATTCATACGACCCAGCTCATCACCTTGGGGATGCCCAGCGATATTCGTGAAGAAGAAGGACGAGACACTAAGGCTATGTGTCGACTATCATCCATTGAATGCTATAACTATAAAGAACAAGTATCCACTTCCACGGATTGACATTTTATTCGATCAGTTAGTGGGTGCTAAGGTATTTTCAAAGATGGATCTTCGGTCCGGTTATAATCAGATCAAGACACGGGCTGAAGATATACCTAAGACGGCATTCTCGACAAGATATGGGCTGTATGAGTATCTTGTCATGTCTTTTGGTCTCACCAACGCACCGGCTCACTTCATGTATCTAATGAATTCAGTATTCATGCCGGAGTTGGACAAGTTCGTGGTGGTATTCATAGATGACATCATGGTTTATTCCACATCAGAGGAAGAACACGCCGAACATCTAAATATCATGCTTCAACGATTGCGAGACCATAAGCTATATGCCAAATTTAGTAAATGTGAATTTTGGATTAACAAGATACCATTTTTGGGTCATGTTATCTCAGCAGACGGTATTCTGTGGATCCAAGCAAAGTGGTACAGGTACTTAAATGGAAATCTCCGACCTCCGTCCATGAAGTCAGAAGTTTCTTAGGTTTAGCTGGCTACTACCGGAGATTTGTTCCAAGTTTCTCCAAAGTGGCTAAGCCTATGACAGAATTGCTGAAGAAAGGAAACAAGTATGTCTAGAGTGAAGCCTGTGAAGCGGCATTCCAGATATTGAAGAACCATCTCACAACGGCACCAATTCTAGCTCAACCAGACACGACAAAGCCATTTGATATTTATTGCAATGCATCAGGCACTGGTCTGGGATGCGTATTGATGCAAGAAGGACGTGTAATCGCATATGGATCAAGACAACTCCGGATTCATGAGCGACATTATCCGACTCATGACTTGGAGTTGGCTGCCGTGGTAATGGCATTAAAAATGTGGAGACACTACATAATGGGAAATCTAGTGCATCTCTACACAGACCACAAGAGCCTCAAGTACATATTCACTCAAAAGGATTTGAATATGAGGCAAAGAAGATGGTTAGAGCTTATAAAGGACTATGAACTTGAGATCCATTACCATCTGGGCAAAGCAAACGTAGTTGCCGATGCTTTGAGTCGGAAATCTCATGTTAACAACATAACCATCATTCTGGATGAAGAGGAAGAACCAAGTCTACGGTTGGTTCCCTACGGAGCTCTATATAATCTTGCTCTCATACCTACAATCCGAGAGGAGATTATTGCAGCTCAGAAGAAAGACAAGGCTATGTCTCACATTTGGAAGAGAATGAGAGACGGAGAGGTGAAATGTTTCCGGGAAGATGAACAAGGAACCCTATGGTTCAACGATCGTATAGTGGTACCCCGGAACATGAAACTCAGGTAGAAGATCTTGGATGAAGCTCACTTATCGAAGTATTTGATCCATCTAGGAAGCAACAAGATGTATCAAGATCTTAGAACGAAATTCTGGTGGACACGAATGAAAAGAGAGATTGCAAAGTACGTGTCCGAGTGTGATACATGCAGAAGGGTGAAGGCTGACTACATGAGGAAAGCGGGACCACTACAACCTTTAAGTGTCCCTGCATGGAAATGGGAGGATCTCAGTATGGATTTCATTGTTGGATTGCCTCTCACATTCCACAAGCACGATTCTATTTGGGTAATCGTAGACCGATTAACCAAGTTAGCACACTTTATTCCAGTGAACACGGCGTACAATGCAAAGAAGTATGTGGAGCTGTATATGTCACAGATCCTGTGCTTACACGGAGTTCCCCGCACCATTGTATCTGATAGAGGATTGTTGTTTGTTGCTCGTTTCTGGGAGCAACTACACGCAGCAATGGGAACTAAGTTAATCCGAAGCTCGGCATACCATCCTCAAACTGATGGACAAACTGAAAGGGTAAACCAGATCCTAGAAGATATGCTAAGGGCATGTGCCATAGATCTTGGAAAGAACTGGGATGATCAGTTACTGTTGGCAGAATTCTCATACAACAACGGTTATTAGTCCAGTATCAAGATGGCACCTTTTGAAGCTCTCTACGGTCGGAAGTTTCGCACACCACTCAATTGGTGTGAGCCTGGAGAGAGAGTAATTTTCGGAGTGGATCTCACTAATGAAGCTGAAGGACGAGTTAAGCTAGTTTAGGCAAATCTCAGAGCAGCTCAGTCTTGCCAGAAGAGTTATGCTGACAAGCGACGTCGTCCCTTGAGCTTTAGCGTCAGAGACCACGTGTACCTTCGTATCTCTCCAATTAAAGGAATTCATCGCTTTGGAGTAAAGGGAAAGTTAGCTCCAAGATTTATCGGGCCATTTCCCATCACGGAAAGATATGGACCCATAGCCTATCGGCTAGAGCTAACCGCGTCCTTGTCCGGAGTACACAATGTGTTCCACGTGTCTCAGTTAAGAAAGTGTCTTAAAACTCCAACAGAAGTCATATCTGAGGACATGGAAGAACTGAAGCCAGATCTGACCTATGTTGAACAACCGATCCGGATCATTGATGAGAAGATGAGAGAGACAAGAAACCGAATGTTGTGGTTCTATAAAGTGTTATGGAAGAACCACACCGTTGAAGAAGCTACATGGGAGAGTGAAGACTATCTTCGCTCCAACTATCCGGAGTTGCTATCGTCATATCAACGGTGATACACTCCGACATTTCTTCTTCTTTTGTAATCTCGGGATGAGATTCTTTTAAGGGGGGAGGAATGTAAAACCCCAAAATTTTGGAAACTTTTGTCTCCAACGTATGGCACATGAAATAATAGTTGTAAACATGTACATTGAAGACTAAGGTCATATGAGAGCCAATAAAGTTCATATGGACATGAGTAAAATTGTTAATGTGACGCTCTAGATAAAACCTAGGATCCCTTTTTAAATTCAGCTAAGCTCAAATTTCCAAAGGTCTTGAATTTTAAATTTAACACCTAAAATATTGTGCTTTGCTCACCAGGGAAAAATCAAAAGAAATAAAACAAACAAGTATGAATAAAAGTATATATGGAAATGTACAAAATATTCAAATCAATGACCAAGGTACAAAAACATATTCTCCATTTGATCAGGTTAGGCAATTAAAAACATAGGACAATATATACATTAATATTAGGGGAAAGAATTAAATGACATGCATATAGATTAGAAAAATTTAATTTGAATCTAATTCAAATTTAACCAAACATGTTATATGTGGAATAGAAAATATATTCAAATTAAGTGCTCAAATTCAAATCTGCATTTGGACTCATTATTGAGCACATTATTGGAAACCCTTGACCATTAAAAAGGCAATAATTGAGTAGATTAAAATATATGCATAAAAGTTATGAGTTCAAACTTGAATCTAATTCAAATTCTAATTGGCCAAATTGGATATTAAATTGTCAAACCATTTAAATGTAGCAGGACCAATTCTCTTCTGAATTTGTGTCCTTATCACATGTAGACTTGAGTAACCAAAAAGAAATAACAGAATGGAGGGGATAAGAGCAGAGTGGGGCCCACCTGTAAGAGGAGCCCAAAGCAAAACCGCTCTGTCTCACCTCACTGACCCATGTGCGCCAGCGCTGAGCAGCAGCGGCATGCAGGTCTCCACCGCGACCTCCAGCGCGACGGTTTGCCTCGTGCATGCGCGCCACCGAGGGCCCGAAGCCACCTGCCCCGCTCCGTCGTCGGCCTATAAAAGGGGATCGATTGCACGACTTTTCTTCGTCCTTCCGCATCGCTTTACTCGGCCACCCGAATCACAGTCGCCCCCGCTCGAGCAAATCATCGATGTGGTGCGCGCCCATACACTCTCAACGTCCCTGAACCGAGGCTGCCGCCGGACCTAGCATCCCGGAAGGAATCGTGAGTTTTTTCCCCGGCACGCCGAAGACCTTCTTCGATTACAAACCGAGGTCCTTCCTCCATGGTGAGTAGCTCCACAATTCCAGCCGCCCCCAGCATCCACACTTACGTGCGAACCTTCCCGAGGCATTAGATAGCCATAGCCCCACTCCGGCTAGCCGGGATTTCAAATCTCGCCGCCGCCTAGAATCTGCTCCACGGTGCCCCCATCCTCCGGCTGATTTCAATCCGATTAGAGTGTTGTACAATGATCAGAGCATCACCACGAAGCTTCCAGAGCAAGAACCCGCTTCTTCCATGCCTTGTACACCGAGAACGCCGTCGCCGATCGTCGGGTTCCGCCGGTCGCCGATGTAGACACTTTCCCATGGCGTTTCAGTCGAAACGGAGGCCACCAGTGAGTTCCTGAGGGTCGAAAACCCCTGGGTGCCAAGTCCCAGCCACGGGAAAGGTGGTCCGACGTCCTCCGGCGAGTCGCCGGCCGGTCTCCGGCCATGGCGCCGCCAGGGTTCGTCGGGGAAGAAGATAACCCCCGTGGGATTTTCTGTGGTGCATGGATGTAATGTGGCAACGCGTTTAAACCTTGTGGCCCCGATGTGGCATCGACTGGAGGGGGGAGGGGGGAATTGGAGGCCACGTGTCAGTTGATTAAAGGGTGTCCTTTTCCCATTCAGAAAGAATTCCTCAAAATACCTAAAACTTTGAAATGCTATAACTTTGGCTAGGATGCTCCAAAATAGATGAAACAAATTTTGTATTCTCCTTCGGATCTGTACTTTCCAGTGGTCCATCCAAATCTTCATGAAAATTCTTAGACAATATTTATAATTAAATTAGTATAATACATTGTGGAAAATATAGAAAATAGGATTTTATTCAGATAATTATGGAAAATTACCCAACCAATAATATTATTATTTAGAAGCTCCTGTAAAAGTTTCAAACATAACAAAGATGTTTAAGAGGGTTTAATTCAAAGTCTTTGCCTAGGTTAATTATAATTCCAGAAAATAACAAATCAAATCCAGAAATTCATAAGAACTTGTAAATTCAATATCTTACTGTAGGAAGCTTGAAAAATTGTGAAACCAAGTTTGGTAGTTTCCTTATGATCAGTACTATCTAGTTGTGCGATTTATGGACATGATAAAACCTCATGTTTTATCTGCAAATTCCTAAAGAATGAAAGCTTGATAGAATTTTGTAGATCATTTTCTACCATCAAATTCTCTGAAATTTTTATGAGAATTTCTTCATCACATCTCTATACCAGAGTTAAATTATCAGTGCCAAAAGAACTCATCTGCATAAGAATGTATTCTGTATAGTTTCCTAATATACATGACTATATAGAAATCTCTTATGTACATTCTTAGAATATGAAGTAATATGAAATTAACCTACCCAAATCCAATTCAATACCCAATAATACACTTTATTCATTCTTGAAATACAAACATACTTCTTTTATGAGTATGACATTGCATAATGAGTGCATATTCATTAGTTAGGTTATTAAAGTATATGATGTGTTCTATGCATATCCATTGCGATAGACGACGTGACGGAAAGGAGTCGAAGAGGACCTATTCGTGAAGCATCAAGCCACTGACTCATTGACTTAGAGCTAATTCGCAAACAAGGCAAGCCTCGATTTGCATTTAAAATCTTTACAGAGTTTTGCAGTATTTCTCACTTACGTCTTTAGTTGATATTGTGCATTACGTATAAGGTGTTTGATACCCCACTTGCATATCCATAAAATCCTATGGGAAGGTTGGGAAGGTTTACAGCTTGACGTGTAGAACTGCTTTGCTAATGTATAGGAAATCCGGTAGAAGTCGAGTAGTTGGAATCTACTCGCGAGAGGGTCACATTTTATTGACCGCAAGTCAAGTAGTTTATTCTACTTGCGAGAGAAGTCGGGTAGGGGAAATCTACTCGCGAGATGTTACCAAAATGTTCACTCTGAATAATTGGAGATGTGGACGGGGATGTTTCTATAGGACGGGACGCACAAGGTTGTCTGATCCCGGATGAGGGGGACAATGCTTGCGACCACATTTGGGCCTGGGCCGGGAAGGGTAAGGCAAATGTGGAGGTTTGTTGTAGCCCCGTCTGTGTCGGTTAAGGACCGTCTCGTGTGCGGCCCTGTTGAGCAAGTTTGAACAGTATCGGTTACATAATGGATTAATGGGGTCCATTAAACTGATGTAGCTCAGGCACCCTCGTGTTGAAACTTATACCGCCGTCCTTCGGGGGAAGATGATCGTAAGGTGGGAATCTCTAAGGAGCAACTTCGACGTGCTCGGTTAGGGACCTTACTTTTGGGACGGTAGAACTGGTTCAACATTGGGATGACGGGTGAAAGGTGGCCACATACGACGTGGGAGAGGAGTACAGTGAAAGGTACTTCCAAGCGGGCGTATGAGTCGTGTATTCCGGGTGTGTCCTGATTGCAATCACCGTCCCTCGCGGTAATAGAGTACCACTTGTTCACTGAGTTGTGATGTAGTAAATAAGAGTAATGGAATGATGATAAATATAGCCGATATGCTTAATCATTGTATTGCAACCTTGTTTGGCTTAGAGATAGTACAATTAAAAGTTTACAATTTCCCCATACTTTAGCTGTAATAGCATTATGTGCTTTGGGCATGTCATATCATCGGCAAAGCGTTTCTTGTTTGATTGTGGAGTCTATGATGTGCCGTGCCTGAAGAATGTCATTTGATACTTAAAATATAAATATAAGGATCCACTTTTAGGCGAGTCCTTTATGCTATTCCTTACCTATGCTTAGTACTTACCCCTGCATATGTCTAGTGAGACGGGTTAGTCTTGCTGAGCCTCATGCTCACATTTGCGCTTTAACGATTTTTGCAGGTATTAGTTTTATTTCTACTGTTCAGGTTGTACATGAGACTCGAGGTGTCGAGATAAATCTCATGTGAACCACGCCGCTGCTGAATGTTCGTCATGTTGCTAGTGAGAAGCGCCCTAGGGCATGGACGTCTTCTCTTATGCTTAGATAGGTGAGAATATGAGTATGTAGTTCCGCTGCGTGTGTACTTTTGATGTACACTGTTTTGTAAACTCTGAATATATATTTATGGAATGAATACTTTGTATATTTTGGTATTCTATTCGTGTGTGCTGTTAGGTGCCGCATCGCACGGCACCACCGAATGAGATCCTCGGATGTGTGGACTCCGGTCCCCACATAAAGAGTCCTAAAATCATCCTGGCTTTCCTTCTTAAGTAAGCCTCCATAACGCTTGGATGGAAATCGCAATGGAACCAAGATCGTGTTTTCAAAAATCTACCCTACCAATGACGAAGTGGCCTGGGTCCACTTTGGCTGAACGGCTGAAGTTATTACCCCAGGTAAACCGTTGTCATGATGGGAGGTTAGAAGCTCGAGGGCGGTAGCTTGACAAGGTGTGCAGAATTGATACAATTTTCGCATTGGGAACCGGCGACCTTCGATGGTTTAACAACGGACCATCGCCCCAACAGCACATCAGAAGACCTTTGAAGCCACAACACGGGAATCAAAGATGGCCCCACCTCTAGTAAAATAACTTAACCCAAAGGGTTTTCCCAGAGGTGGGCCCTGGGGCCACTGTCGGTACTCTACGTACCAGGTACCCCATGATACCGCAAGAAACGCTAAGGAGTTCCACGTGTCCAAATTGGAGACCTCCAAAGATCGCACGTGTTACACAGTACTGGACCCGCCTCCCTCGTTTGGGTAGCTCCAGCATTGCCACTTGTGACACAATGTCGGACCTAACTCCCTTCATAGGGAAGCTCTGGTCTTGCCATGTGTCTAGTGACCCCGGACCTAACCCCCAGTAGAGGGAAGCTCCGGTACTGCCACACATATAGTGGCTCTGGACCTGCCTCCCCACAATGGGAAGCTCCAGAGCCACCACTTGTCGAGCTTCCTGATCTAGGACCTCAACGGAAGACTGACAGATCTCCAATGGCTCGGACTTTCAAGGGACAATTAAAGCGACTGTTTCAAGACTTGATTACATGTCATTAATAATATATTAATGACACACGATCATTGGGCTGTTAATAGGGGTAACACCGTCATTAAGATGCATTATCACACTTTTAATCACACTTAATACTCGTAGATCGTGTATTAGGCTATTAACTACGCCAGGGCCACATGTTGAGACAGGCAAGTTTTGTAACGGCCATTCCTTAGGCTATAAAAGGGATGCACCGCACGGTACATGAAAAAGGCAAGCTCACACCCTCACGAGGACCACTCGAATTCATACATCCAACACACAACCTGTGGAGTAGGGTATTACGCTCAGGCGGGCCGAACCACGTAAAATCCCTCGTGTCATCATCTTGTTCATAATCTCACGCGCGCCTCGACGAATCAAGAACCTCCGCGGGCTGCGATCTAGTAGTATCGGGGGAAGTGTCGATCGTACACTTCGACAGACCCCAACTTGCACCTTGCTTGCAGGATTCTCCACAGCTATGATTCTCTTCTTGGGCGGTTCGTCTGCTGGTTCCTTGCCTTTGTCCTTCGCACCTCTAGCCGCTTGAGTTCTTGTTTTCTTACCCATGGTCACAAGCCTCTTCTTCCTTGGGGCTAGTTTGGCTGCAGTTGAGTTATGAGCCTTTCGTTATTGTTTCTTGGCCTTCCTTGCCTCAGTCCTCGACTCGAGGAGAGCTATAGCTAGTTCTCGCTCCTCACGAGCATGGCGATAGGTTTCTTGCCTCGGTGCCTCGTGCATGGGACCAGATAGAGGCTAGTCGTCGGAGTTCAACATCTACCCTCAGAAGTGATAAACACGAGAGTATATGAGTCCAAGGAAATGGAATATTGCGTTAGAATTCACAAAAATGATCAAGATTAGGGTTTTCACTGTGACCCTGAACTTGTGTGCCCAAGGAACGGACTAGTCCGCACGAGCTGAACTTGTCTGCCTTATTGCCAGACTAGTTCGGTGTACACAATAGGAACCCTAATCTTGAGGATTTTTGTAAAAACTACAGATCCGGGCACAATATTCCAAGGATAGGATCACAATGACATATATATCAACTTTTGTGAAGAGGTTTCTGTCAAAAGACCTAAAAGATTTATGTTTCGAAGGGTTTAGGGTTAGGTCAAGAATACCTTCTCAAATCTTCACATTGACAAAATGTGGATGAAGAATCATCCTATGATGTTTGGGTAAGAGTTCCCACACACTTTGGGGCTTCAATCCACATATTGAAATCGGTTTTTGGTGGATGGAATCGAAAACCGCCAATTTGGGGGTGCGGTTTTCGTGTTTGAGGAGAGGGAGTGTGAGTGAAAGAGTGAGGAGTCAGGGAGCCCCCTAGGGAGATTAATTCCCCAAGGGCCGAATTAGTCCGGTTGGAGACCCAGACTTGTCCGGCCTATGGACTCTGTCCGGATAATCTGGAGTGCCGGACTGGTCCGGCCATCAGACGGACTTGTCCGACCCAAAAGCTGAAAACATATAATTTGAATTTTCACCACAAATTTGATCCTTTTGGACTAGTTTTTACAAAATATCTTTGAAAACATGGTCAATAAGCAATCAAAAACCAAACTATGACCATAATTCACAAAGATTCAATAATTTCAAATAGTTTTGTGGAAAAGTGAGGGGGTGAGTTTTTTGCAAGCATGCATAAATTTTGAATCAAATACTAGTAACGATAAGATGTGCAAGATTCAAGACACATCCTAGAATTGAAGATATTGAGCTCACTCCTAAGTTCACAAAATCTTTTCTCATCTAAGGGCTTTGTGAAGATATCGACCAATTGGTTTTCGGTTCTCACATGGGAAATCACTATGTCTCCTTTGATGGAGTGATCTCTCAAGAAATGATGGCGGATATCAATGTGCTTGGTCCTTGAGTGTTCAACTGGATTGTGGGCTATTTTTATGGCACTCTCATTGTCGCATAGGGGAGGAATATGGCACAAGTTTGTCGCATGGAATTTTGTTTCTTTGAGGATCAAGACACTAGGAACCTACCCAAGAATTGGCAAGTCCCGAGGTACGCTTTCTATCAACTTTGCACCCCGCATAATCCGCATCGGAATATCCAATGAGATTGAACTTGGAGCCCTTGGGGTACCAAAGTCCTAGGCTTGGTGTGTGAAACATATATCTAATAATTCTCTTTATGGCGGTCAAATGACACACATTGGGAGTAGCTTGGAATCGAGCACACATACATACACTTAGCTTATGTTTGGCTTAGATGCATATAAGTAAATCAATGAACCATTCATGGAACGATATACCTTTTGGTCCACACTTGGACCATCTTTATTAAGGTCGAGCTGCCCATTGGTTCCCATTGGAGTCTTGATGGGTTTGGCTTTTTCTGTGTAAAAGTTCTTGAGTATGTCTTGCGTGTACTTTCTTTGACTTATGAACGTGCCTTCCTTGAGTTGCTTTACATGAGATCCTAGGAAGAACTTCAGCTCCCCCATCATGGACATCTCAAACCTTTTGGTCATAATCTTTGAAAACTCATCACAAAGAGTTTTATTAGTAGAACCAAATATAATGTCATCGAAATATATTTGGCAAACAAACAAATCATCATTGAAATGCTTGGTGAATAGAGTATAGTTGGTCTTCCCAAATTTGAAACCATTTTGAATTACAAAGTCTCCAAGGCACTCATACCAAGCCTAGGAGATTGCTTGAGGCCATAGAGAGCCTTATGCGATTTGTAGACGTGGTTTGAGAAGTCTTGATCTTCAAATCCTGGTGGTTGCTCCACATACACCTCTTCTTTGATTGGACCATTCAGAAATGCACTCTTGACTACTATTTGGCATAGCTTAAAATCATGGTGAGTAGCAAAGACAAGTAATATGCGAATTGATTCAAGCTTAGCTACGGGATAAAAGGTTCATCAAAATCCAAAACTTCGACTTGTGAGTACCCCTTAGCCACGAGTCATGCTTTATTCCTTGTAACCACCTGTGCTCAACTTGTTTGTTGCGGAACATCCATTTGGTGCCCACAACATTTGCATTTGGCCTTTTTACGAGATCCCATAATTGGTTTCTTTAAAAATTGTTGAGCTCTTCTTGCATGGTCATCACCCAATCCGGATCTCGTAGTGCTTCTTCAACCTTGTGAGGCTCCAAAGAAGAAACAAAAGAGTAATGTTCACAAAAACTTGCAACACGAGATTGTTGACGGCTGTTATATACCAATTTTACCCATCAATATAACTCAATTACATGAAGGAAATATCATTTCTTGCACACATCACCTTTCTATTTAACCTATTTCCACTTGTCTTTGGAGAAAGTAGTGCATGTAGGGATTTTATGCAGAATTGAAGTAAAATAAGGGGATGGATCCTATAAAATATCATTCTAGCCAATCAAGCGATGACATGTGACACCACATGGATCAAATGGCCAACAAACAGAAGTACCTGAGGCGATTCAATGGTGTAGCACCAATATCAGTCAATGGGACTCACCTGGCGGAGACCTAGAGGAAGCACAACCCCAACGGGGCTCAGACCAGGTCGGTTGACCCCCCTAGTCGGCCGACTAGGGAGTGGCGCCAAACCCAGTAAAAGCCACATGTTGGCTCCTCCCAGCTTGAAGAGGTCATGGGTGACTGATTTGCGCGCTTTTGGTGGCGGGAACTGACCCTTCTCCAAGCTATAAATAGGACCCCTCACCCCTCACTTCTACACACACCACTTGAGTATTCATCCATTGTATCCACTACTCTCCATAGGTTTAGAGGAGTATAGGCTGTAGAGAGGAGAGTCTCTAGTCCATAGTCCAAATAGGAGAGGAGTAGAAGGAGTCTCTTCCCAATTTCTAATTGGGAAATGTATGGCTCTTATATTCCTATTTGTATTTGTGACTTTATTCTTAATAAAGATGTTATCTTTAGTCTTCTATTGTTCATATACTTGGATGAAGTGTTTCTTGTTTGATTGTGGATTCCATGTATGTGGTAGGAGTAGTATTTATGATTATGCTATACCATTGTCATTATATCATCATAAACACTACAAACGTCCACTATAGTCTAATTAGCTATGACATGATTATGTTAACATGAATAACTTATGCTATGAATTAACATTGGTTCAACGATGGTTTAGTTCAGTGCCTTAGTGTGACACTCGGTTCCGAATATGAACCAAGCGTAACGCATATGTGTGCCCAGGATGTTCATCACACATATACGGTTGCATCACAAACGATATACGGAATTTAACCACGTCTTAATTAATAAATAAGTAATTTATTACAATAATCTGATAGTTCACGAATAATAAAACTCAAAAAAATTGCAGCGGAAAATAAACTAAACAGCACGACTCCAATCCACAGGCAATTAACGGCGGTACGCAACCTAGTACTCCACGTGATCCTCAGGGTACTCCCAATTGTCTCCAGTAGCTGTTGGGGGGGATTGCAAGGGTGAGTACATGTCGTACTCAGCAAGTGTGGAAAGTATGACATGTGGCTTATTCAAATGACGACAATAATAATGGCTAAGTGCTGAAAAGTACAGTAAAACATTTGAAAAGCATTATACTATGTCTATGTGAAACAATCCCATCATATTAACAAAATATAAACAATATCCAAATTATTACCAACATTACCATTATCCATGTCCAATTACCATAACTCAATTTCATAACCATGACCATAATCCATAAACCATAACCATTACCAAACCATAACCATCCATAACCATCCCAAATCCCAATTCCAACTCTAATCATGTAGGTCATCCAGGCGCTCATAACCGGGAGCACGGCTATCATGATAGTTTTTAACACTCTGCAGAGGTTGTACCACTTTACCCACATGTTTGTGATTTCGTCACCTTTCGATGACTAAGAAACCTCCGTTATGCCATCTCACACTTCTGTGGGTGCGTGGCCAAGAGATCACAAAATAGCCTTTCAAAAGGGACTACTAGTATGTACGGGCCCACTAAGGTTTCACCGGCAGGCTTGAATCTCCATTCTCCCACCCACGGGCCCCCTCGTGTGCCATGCGGATCCCAGGGCAGTCCTCCTCGACTCCCATTCCCCGCGCCATCCAATGGTCCATACAATACTAGCAGCGCTCCTAATTATTCAGCTACGCCGCACCCATACTTGGCCTTGTGGTGGCACTGTTGACCTGGCATATTCTCGCATGAACCGGTCCTTAGATCTAAAGCAAGCAAACCACCATAACATCCAACCCATCCACATACCAGGCTTGCTTAGATCACCCATCATATTGACCAGTTCACATTGACCAGAATATCATTGATGCATAATTAAATGTGTAGTGTTGTTTGCCATCCCAATTAATTAAGCGAAGCAAAAAGGTAAAACCCTTCCCGACTCTCTACCATAAATTCCAGGTGACAAGGGTGGTCAAACAAAACTAGTAAACTTCCTACCATAGGATTCCCATCAATTTGACACAAGCATGCAAGTTCGCAAACAAAACATTTAATTTAAAATAGGATCAATATGCTTCAAGGACACTTGCCTTGCTCCGGCGGATGGGGTTGCTCAAGCGCTTCGAAGTCTTGGTTCTGGAAATCCTCGTATGCAGCCTCTTGAGCACGTTCCTCTACGCGTGATCATACATACAAGAGAACATATACAATTCAACATGATGCACACAAAATAATCAACATGCAATGACATGTATGCATGCACAATTCAATAATTAATTAACTACGGTTGTTTATTAATTAGATGCGAGTAGTTCATACGTGTTCATATGGGTTTACGGGGGTTTTAGGGTGGATTAATGCTGCTGAAAATAAAATTATGGTGCAACTAAAATCAATTTACGCCTATCAGATTCACTATGATCGCTAAAATTCGCATCGGGAACATGTCCTACCATAGATCTGACGTCTTGACGGTCGCGGAACAAATGCGATGCGTAGACGAAGTGGATGGCGCAGCAGTCCTTCGGCGGCACGACGACGGCGGCGCGATGGCGGCAACGATCTCCAGTGAACGGTGGCGCCCTCCTCTTTTTCTTCCTCTTCTTCCCCTTCTTTTTCTCTTTTTTTCTTCCCTGGGCGCAGCTCTCTGGACTCCTGGTGTTTTTCCCCTCTGTACTGGCAGCTGCTTTCTGGTATCGATAAACTCACGAGGACCTACGGTCCTTTTTATAGGGGCGTGGGGTTACCGTGGAATCCGGCTCGGTTGGGAGTCACGCGGGAACCGGGATTTATGGGAGGCGGTTAGCGCGGGAGGCCGGGCGGGATCGGGACTCGGGGCGGAGTCGGGGTGGGACGGGGGGCGTACGGCGGGCGGGAGTGTCGGGGCCAGCGGGACGGGATCGGCCGAGGCGGGATTCGGTCGGGGCGGGGCGCTGAGCGGGGCCCAGCGGGGCTGGCGCTGCGGCCGAGGCGGGAGCCGAGCGCTCGGGATCGGGAGCCCGGGCGGCGTCGGGGCGGGAGGCCGCGGAAGGCCACGCGATCCCGGGCGTAGGGCCTCGGGCGCGGGCGCGCTGGGGCGATGCCGCTCGGTCGGCTGGGCCGCTTAGCCTGGCCGCCGGGTTGGCCTTTTTCTTTTTTTTTCTTTTCTTTTATTATATAATTTATTATATATATACTTTATATATATATATTATTAATATTATATATTCATTATTTATTATTTATTATTTTTATAACATATAATATTAATATTTTTTTCTATTTTCATATATTGTTATATATATTATTTATATATATACTTATATATATTTTTTATTATTATTTTTATACTTATTCCTTATTACAAGTTTTAGGCTATAACTATTATTTTCTTTTTCTTCTTTTTGCTACACATATTTGTAGATGCATGTTTTATTATTTTTCTTTTATCCTACTAATGTTTAATGCATGACCATGTATGCAATGCATGATGCGAATATTTAGGGTGTTACAATTCTACCCCCCTTAAAGTGAATCTCGCCCTCGAGATTCGACAGCGTGGAGAAAAAGTGAGGGAATTCTGCCTTCGCGTCTTCTTCACGTTCCCACGTAGCTTCGGCTTCCGTATGGTGGTTCCATTGCACTTCGCACCAACGGATCCTCTTATTTCTCGTGAATCCAAAACAATAAGGTTGGCGGAGAAGTCTGCCCCCCTTATTCTAAGGCTTACTTTTGAACATACTATATTTGTCCTCATCTCTCCTCCAGGAGACTTAACCAATAGAGTAAACTTCATATGAGAGACAGGCAAATTATACTTGGCAACATACTTCGATGTAATGAATGAATGCGATGCTCCCGAATCAAATAAAACAGTCGCGGGGTTGGAGTTGGCGAGAAACATACCAATCACGACGTCATCAGCTTGTTGGGCTTCCTCAGTAGAGACATGATTCACACTGCCACGAGCAAAATTCTGCTGTCCACGGTTGCCTTGTGGTGCTCCTCCATTTGGTCGCGGGTGATTTGGCCTTGGTGCATTGTTCATAGGTCCATTGTTTCTCCTGGGGCATTGACTTGCAAAGTGTCCGGGTTCTCCACACGCATAGCATGTCTTACCACCCGTAGCATTAGGGAAGTTTGGGCGCAACTGGTTTTGAGCATTTGCCGCCATGTTAGGACGCGGCGCAGGTGGCACAGGATTGTGAGGCGCTTGCATGGCGGGGCGTTGCTGCAGTGGCTGATTTGGGCGGGGTGGATAAGCAGCGCGGTATGCGGGAGCAGATGGGTTGTATTGTGGTGCAGTAGGTGGTGCATAGCGGGGGCGAACATTACTTCCTTGTTGCGGTCCATGATGTGACATCTTCCTTTTGTTGTCCTGCTCCATCTCACGAATCTTGTTCTCAACCACAATAGCCTTGTCAACCAGCTTTGGAAGTTTGGATAATCGATATTGAGCAACTGGACTTGAATTTCATTGTTGAGACCCCTCATAAACAGATACTGCTTCCTACTATCAGTTTTGATGTCTTCTGGAGCATATCTTGATAATTGAGTGAATTTGTTGAGATACTCACTCACGCTCATCCTTCCTTGCCTGAGATTTTCAAAGTCTTGTCTTCTCAGTATCATAACTCCTTCAGGTACATAGTGGGAACAGAAACTCTGCTTGAACTCAGCCCATGTGACTGCCTCCTGATTATCATGAGCGTTGCAAAGAGCTTCCCACCAGTCAGCGGCTGCTCCAACTAGTTGATGTGATGCAAAGAGAACCTTCTCCCTATCAGTGCACTGGACAATAGCAAGTTTCTTTTCAACGGACTTCAGCCAATCATCAGCTTCCATTGGGTCTGTGGCTTGTGCAAAGGTAGGCGGTCTGGTCCTCATGAACTCTCCCAAACGGTTGTGGTGTGACGGGGGTGGTGGCGGGGGCGGTATATGAGGCTGGTTGTTGTTGCCAGCTTGCAGCTGTCCCATGGTCTGTATCATGGTCTGCATGAGCTGGTTCTGCATAGCTAGTAGCTGCTCGATATTGATGGCTCCATGAGCAGGTCCTTGTCCAATATTGTTTTGAGGTACTCCATGGTTCTCCTCCTCATCATTGGCATCCCTCTGGTTACGAGTTCTCACCATCTGTTGGCGAAAGAAAGGTAGGGACAGAAGGATTTAGAATTTGGAAAGAACGTCCCAACTACATGCATCAAGGTATGTGACACTAAATAATCCTTTATTAATATAGACCTATATTATGAGGATGTGGACAATTGCTGAAGCATTCCACAACTCTCTACTAAGCACACAAGCAGTCAAACAAGAACCAAACAAAATTTACAAAAATCCTAAAAGAAGTAACACAACTCAAGGTCACACAAGTATGTCTACGTCGCTCTTATTTAACTAATGGGTGTGTGCCTATCCTTGAGTCGTGGCATAGGTCGAGGACTACTCGTCGTCGAGCGGGAACTCATCCGGGTCCTCGTCGTCGTCGTCGTCGTCGTCGGGGTCCTCGGGGTCCTGTGGGTCCTGGGGTGGTGAGGCAGCAGGCGGCGGTGGTGCGGTAGACGCCACACCTGAAGGCTCCTCGTCAGAGGACTCCTCAGAAGACGACTCACGCTGACCGTTGCGACGGTCTGGAGAGTCTGGGGTCCACGTCGGGGTGTCGGACGCGTAGTCGTCCGGGTCCTCGTCGGTGATCCGACGATACCTCCTGATTATCGCCTCGTGGCGCTGGGCGAGGTCACGTCCATCCTGAATCTCCTACTGCGCCCTCTGAAGTCGGGCACTGAGCTGGGCCACGTCGTCAACAGTCTGACGAGACTGCGGGAGGTCCAAGGGTCCCTCCACGTGCCTGGAGACGAAGCGCGCAGTGCCACTGGGATGCTGCGGGACGAAGGCGTGCACCGTGTCCTCCAGACAGAAATGGCGGGCGTGGCTCCAAAAGGTGGCTGCTTCCCAGCTAGCATCCTGCTCTGCAGATTGGCGGGAGCTCCTCCAAGCGGGGCTGCTGTGGGTCTTCACCAACTCATCACCATAGTAGATATAGATCTTGCAGCTCCACTCCTTCCTGCCGGGGCGCTGCACTCCAGTGGTGTGGTAGGAGAGCGAGAGGCTGTGGTGACGGTAGCCAGCCTCACGGAGTAGGGCACGGAGACAGTGTCGCAGTTGTCCTGCGGCTCTGCCGTCGGAACGGATCACCACGGGGTGACGGGGGTCGACGGCCGGAGAGCGACTGGCCAACCTACGCGGGGGCACAAGTCCACCGGTCGACTTACGGGGGGTTGTCTTGGTGCGGGCCATCTACAGAAAACAAGAATACATTAGAGGAAAAAAATAACCAAATACAAATCTGAAAATTTCAGCAGCTAAAACGGCGGAAAAAGAGCGGTGCAGCGGTTTCCAAAGAACGAAAAATAAAGAGAAAAAACAGCAACCAACACAATAAATTTACCCACACATAACAGCGGCAAAACACACTTTTTCCGCGAAAATTTACACAGCAAAACAGCAGCACTTAATATTGCTCACTTCTGAAAATTTTTATCAAAAACGCAGCAGCGATCGGTACTTTTTGCGGCTGAAAATAAGGGAAACAAAATAGCAGCAAAAATTTTTCGAAAATAGCAGATTAGAAGAGTGTTCCTAAGTGCTCTAGTGTGTCCATTCTACCTAGGCTTGCATCCTACGGTCAACGCGGCTCTGATACCAATTTGTGACACTCGGTTCCGAATATGAACCAAGCGTAACGTATATGTGTGCCTAGGATGTTCATCACACATATACGGTTGCATCACAAACGATATACATAATTTAACCACGTCTTAACTAATAAATAAGTACTTTATTACAATAATCTGATAGTTCACGAATAATAAAACTTAAAAAAATTGCAGCGGAAAATAAACTAAACAGCACGACTCCAATCCACAGGCAATTGACGGCGGTACGCAACCTAGTACTCCACATGATCCTCAGGGTACTCCCAATTGTCTCCAGTAGCTGTTGGGGGGGATTGCAAGGGTGAGTACATGTCGTACTCAGCAAGTGTGGAAAGTATGACATGTGGCTTATTCAAATGACGACAATAATAATGGCTAAGTGCTGAAAAGTACAGTAAAACATTTGAAAAGCATTATACTATGTCTATGTGAAACAATCCCATCATATTAACAAAATATAAACAATATCCAAATTATTACCAACATTACCATTATCCATGTCCAATTACCATAACTCAATTTCATAACCATGACCATAATCCATAAACCATAACCATTACCAAACCATAACCATCCATAACCATCCCAAATCTCAATTCCAACTCTAATCATGTAGGTCATCCAGGCGCTCATAACCGGGAGCATGGCTATCATGATAGTTTTTAACACTCTGCAGAGGTTGTACCACTTTACCCACATGTTTGTGATTTCGTCACCTTTCGATGACTAAGAAACCTCCGTTATGCCATCTCACACTTCCGTAGGTGCGTGGCCAAGAGATCACAAAATAGCCTTTCAAAAGGGACTACTAGTATGTACGGGTCCACTAAGGTTTCACTGGCAGGCTTGAATCTCCATTCTCCCACCCACGGGCCCCCTCGTGTTCCATGCGGATCCCAGGGCAGTCCTCCTCGACTCCCATTCCCCGCGCCATCCAATGGTCCATACAATACTAGCAGCGCTCCTAATTATTCAGCTACGCCGCACCCATACTTGGCCTTGTGGTGGCACTGTTGACCTGGCATATTCTCGCATGAACCGGTCCTTAGATCTAAAGCAAGCAAACCACCATAACATCCAACCCATCCACATACCAGGCTTGCTTAGATCACCCATCGTATTGATCAGTTCACATTGACCAGAATATCATTGATGCATAATTAAATGTGTAGTGTTGTTTGCCATCCCAATTAATTAAGCGAAGCAAAAAGGTAAAAACCCTTCCCGACTCTCTACCATAAATTCCAGGTGACAAGGGTGGTCAAACAAAACTAGTAAACTTCCTACTTAGGATTCCCATCAATTTGACACAAGCATGCAAGTTCGCAAACAAAACATTTAATTTAAAATAGGATCAATATGCTTCAAGGACACTTGCCTTGCTCCGGCGGATGGGGTTGCTCAAGCGCTTCGAAGTCTTGGTTCTGGAAATCCTCGTATGCAGCCTCTTGAGCACGTTCCTCTACGCGTGATCATATTTACAAGAGAACATATACAATTCAACATGATGCACACAAAATAATCAACATGCAATGACATGTATGCATGCACAATTCAATAATTAATTAACTACGGTTGTTTATTAATTAGATGCGAGTAGTTCATACGTGTTCATATGGGTTTACGGGGGTTTTAGGGTGGATTAATGCTGCTGAAAATAAAATTATGGTGCAACTAAAATCAATTTATGCCTATCAGATTCACTATGATCGCTAAAATTCGCATCGGAAACATGTCCTACCGTAGATCTGACGGCTTGACGGTCATGGAACAAATGCGACGCGTAGACGAAGTGGATGGCGCAGCAGTCCTTCGGCGGCACGACGACGGCGGCGCGATGGCGGCGACGATCTCCGGCGAACGGTGGTGCCCTCCTCTTTTTCTTCCTCTTCTTTCCCTTCTTTTTCTCTTTTTTTCTTCCCTAGGCGCAGCTCTCTGGACTCCTGGTGTTTTTCCCCTCTGTACCGGCGGCTGCTTTCTGGTATCGATAAACTCACGAGGACCTACGGTCCTTTTTATAGGGGCATGGGGTTACCGTGGAATCCGGCTCGGTTGGGAGTCACGCGGGAACCGGGTTTCATGGGAGGCGGTTAGCGCGGGAGGCCGGGCGGGATCGGGACTCGGGGCGGAGTCGGGGTGCGACGGGGGGCGTACGGCGGGCGGGAGTGTGGGGGCCAGCGGGATAGGATCGGCCGAGGCGGGATTCGGTCGGGGCGGGGCGCTGAGCGGGGCCCAGCGGGGCTAGCGCTGCGGCCGAGGCGGGAGCCGAGCGCTCGGGATCGGGAGCCCGGGCGGCGTCGGGGCGGGAGGCCGCGGAGGCCACGCGGTCCCGGGCGTGGGGCCTCGGGCGCGGGCGCGCTGGGGCGATGCCGCTCGGTCGGCTGGGCCGCTTGGCCTGGCCGCCGGGTTGGCCTTTTTCTTTTTTTTTTCTTTCTTTTTCTTTTCTTTTATTATATAATTTATTATATATATACTTATATATATATTATTAATATTATATATTCATTATTTATTATTTATTATTTTTATAACATATATTATTAATATTTTTTTCTATTTTCATATATTGTTATATATATTATTTATATATATACTTATATATATTTTTTATTATTATTTTTATACTTATTCCTTATTACAAGTTTTAGGCTATAACTATTATTTTCTTTTTCTTCTTTTTGCTACACATATTTGTAGATGCATGTTTTATTATTTTTCTTTTATCCTACTAATGTTTAATGCATGACCATGTATGCAATGCATGATGCGAAAATTTAGGGTGTTACACTTAGGATGGCTTGTGCCTAGGGTTCTAAGGTAATTACTTAATATGCTAGCATGGTGCTAGGATAGAGGGTAGCGTTGAATGTCTCGTAGACCCACGAATTAAAGAGGTAGGCAGTAGGTGGTGACAACCCTACATGTCCTTTATAATTCTCCACGTTCGACTATGCCACAGGCTCCTGGCGGGAGTCGTCCTTGTATTGCTAGGGGTAAACCCGTGCCCGATGTGTTAATGAAAAATTGGACCTCCTTATGAATAAAATTGATGGACAAGGCAATGGTGAAGTATGTGGCAATTCCTATGCCTTAGACTCCCACATCACTTGTGAAGTCTGTGGCAACACGGGCCATTTCGGCAATGGCCGCCCAGAAACCCGTGAGGATGCCCTATATGTAGCCAACAATGGAAACAACAACGGCTATCATCCAGGAGGTCAAGGGTGGGGACAACCACACTCATTTTTCAAGGAGGGTACAAAAACAATGGAAACAATGGAAATCAACCGAACTTGAGAGAACTTGCCATTGACTAGCTGAAGATCAATGAGGCTATATCCAAGAAGCTGTCGACCAATGACAGGAACCTAGAGAGAATTAATGCCAAGATTTAAGGATTATCCTTGACCTTCAAGAATCAATTGAGTTTCAAAAAGATGTTGGAAACTCAGTTGGCTCAACTTGCAGCTGTTGTTCCTCCAGTAGAGAATGGCAAGATGCCAGGGCAACCCGAACCTCCTGTGGAAAGTGCCAACATGATTTCTCTATAAGGAGGCAACTGCCTGAAGGACCCTGGATGTCCTACAATTTCATGCTCAATTGGAGCTCACCACATTGACAAGGCCCTTTGTGACCTTGGAACAAGTGTGAGTGTGATGCCCAACGTGGTTTTTGACCTGCTGAACTTCACGGAACTTACTCCAAGACCAATGCAGCTCCTACTAGCTTATTCTTCAGTCTGTTATCCGATAGGTATCGCTGAAGATGTTCCACTAAAAATCCAGAATTGCTTCATACCCGTGGATTTTGTGGTGCTCGACATGGAGGTCGAGAAGGATACGCCACTCATTCTTGGGCGACCATTCCTAAGCAGCGCGAAGGCCCACATAGATGCGGGAGCTGGAGAAATCCACTTCCATACCAATGGCAAGGAGGAGAAGTTTAACTTTCGCCCAAAGTTGTAGCAATGATCCATGATCCGTATCAAGTATGGGCCGAATGTTAAACACATTCAAGAGGTCGAAATCAAACCTCCAAAGGTGGACCCGCTCATTGCATTCATGAGGAATTTTATCTATGCGGAAAAGCTATATTATCGTCCATGTAGACACTCTAACAAGACGGAGAAGTTCGGGCCTCCCCAAAGGCCCAAGTCCACCAAGCCGCCAAAGCAGGTATGGAAGCAGAAGCAAGACAATCCTTCCGAGCCCATCCCTCCGGGCTCGGATGTCAAGAAATGAAGAAGGAGGAATGTCCATCTCATCAGACGGTGGTGAGATCTAACCAATAGGTTAAATTGGCGGTTATCCTTTACTTTGTTTTTATTTTATCTTTATTTGGTTTTCCCAATTTTGTTTGAGTTTTCCCACTGCATATTTGGTTTTTTTAGTAAGTTAAGAATCTTATATTCTCAACTATCGTTTTTATTTCTTTATTTTCACAAAAAGAAAATTATTGGGTTTTGAAAATAGAGTTTGTATTTGGAAAACAATTTTTTGAGCTGCAAAAGTGGTAATTCACCAACGTGCTAATCCCATAGCCGTTGGGGAGTCACCTGCCAAAAGGGAGAACAGGGGGGCCACTTGTCAGTTCGGTCGACCCCTCTGTTCGACCGACCAGGGGAAAGAGCCATTTTGGCTCTCTCTCCTCCAACGGCTACATTTGGTACCCTAGTGAACGTTGGGGAGTGCACACTATAAATGGTGGCCGTGAGGGGCATTTCTTTCACACTTCACCTCATTTCATACATCCCCAATGTCACTCTTGCTCACATTGTTTTTCTTGCTTTTTATTGAAGTGCTCTTGATCAATTCCCAACTCAAAAAGATTTGCTTTTATTTGCATTCGCAATTTGCTCTCAAGTTCTTCAAGGGAAAATTTGTTGGGGGTTTTTCTTTTGCTAACATCACCTCTTTCAAGTTTTTGCCTTGTTGTGGCCATGAAAGGGATAAAGTGGTTGTTTGGAAAGAGGAAGGAGGCTGCAAGCTCAAGCCATGGTGGAGACTCAAGTGCACGCCCCTCTTCCGTTGCTACACCAAGTTCACGGAGGAGTGTACACAAGTGAAGACACTCCCATGGCTGAGAGGAGCAACCCTCATCAACTTCTTCACGATGACGACCTCGACATACAAATTGAAGTTGAAGATCAAGCACGTAAGCTCCTCCAAGATTGTGAGTTTTCTCATAAGAAAGCTTATGATCCGGAATCTCGAAAATAGGTATGGATTCCGAATTCTTTTCCATTTGGCATGCACTAGGATGGGAAAATTTTGCCCACATAGAGGAGAGAGGTTCACGCCTTCTCTGCATACAATTCCTTTGCACACTCAAAATAGGATTTGATGGTATTACTTTTAGATTATTTCAAAAAGAATACAATATCCTATGGAAAGAATTAAGTGAAATCCTAGGCTTCCATAGACGATGTTTGCTAGATTTAGACGCTTTGCCTAAGTTTAACAAACATAGTTCTTGGCAAGATTTAACTTGTGAGGTCAGATGTAGTGTATCTAGAAATAGCCACTTACACAATTACACAACCCTAGTTTACGCTTCATGCATAGATGGGTAGCTATGACTATGTTCCCTGGAGGAGACGTAAGGATAGTTCGTGATGATGAGCTGAAAATTTATTTGCCATGATTAAAAAGATAAAAGATGCTCCAATTATTGCCATGATGACACAATGGTTAGATTACATTTCAAGAACAGGGCCAATTGAATGCACTTCATTGATTACTCGTATTGCTAATAGGGTAGGAGCACTAGAATATTCTTCATTTGAGTTTATTGAAAATGGAAGAGAATTAATTGATGAAGATTATTTAGTGCAAGGACATACCCTTATGCATGATCGAGATGGCTCTTGTTATTTTATTATCCCGGCTTTGTCAATGAAATTCAGTTACTTAACACGGATTATCATTTGTACAAATGTCGGAGGATAACCATTGACCTTCTCCCCATCGAGGAAGCACGAAGAAGTAATGTCTCTAGCATGGTAGCTAGAAGTCGTACAAGGAGAGCGTCCATGCCCCCAACAACCTCCATGGTCCATGAGTACGAAGAGGAAGAGAACCCAACTGGTGATGCACCGGGATGGACTCAACCTCCATCGTATGAGACCGAAGGTCCATCTTGGCATAGATGGCCAGGTGTCACATGGGAGCCACCCTTATCCACTTCAAGCCCTAGCAGCTTGCCTCCAATGTCCATGAGAAGATGTTGTTCCTCTTGAATTAGAAGTCATCGTGACTATAGCCAAGGAATGACGGATCTCACTAGACGTATGGAAGAGCTTGAAGTGAGAACGGGTGACATCTACAACACTCTGCAAGGGCATGTCCAAGGTACCCAAGATTGGCAACAACATATGGACGCTCAATTCACCAACTTCAACTCCACGCTACAACAACAATAAGCCAATCTCGCGAAATACTTCCATCATCAAGGGTTCAACCCTCGTCACGGAGGTGAGTGAAGAACAAGCTTGGGGGAGGACCCCCAATTGAGGTAAGTTGTGTCAACCCCTTGCATATTTATTTTCCACTCACCCATCATCCACCTTGCATATAAAAAATATAGGATATATTTGTTTTCAATAAATAAATGATGTGCGGTAAGAATGGTTTGGAATTCACATAGATGAATTGATGAATAGTTGCTCCGTTTTAATTTTCCCAAGTCCCTAGTTTACAACTTACTACTCTCCAACATATTGCTCTCATTGGCTAAAATTGCTTTTGCCTAGATTTGGAAATTGTGGGTAGCAAAAGTTTAATCCATTCTAAGTTGTTGTGAGATATGATATAGTGATAGGGCTGCTATTCCTAGTTTGAAACTAAAACTTAAATTTCCGGAGAAATTCTAAAAAGATTTAAGTTACTCTCATTTGATCGGAAAAATACCTATCGAAGTCATATGATACATTACATTGATAGACCTTATGCATTTGCTATTTGTCTTCACATTGAGCTTTGTCAAACTAGTATAGACCTATGTGAGATTTCATTCATTACTTTTTGAATTCAAGACTTCACTTGCACATGCTATACTTCTACAATAGAAGTAAGCAAAATTTCATCATACCACCATTCCAAAATGAATGTTGCCTAGAGGGGGGGGTGAATAGGCTTTTTGAATCTTTGTCGATCCCTGAAACACTTAACAGATTGATCAAATACAGGGAGGCCAGACTAGTACGGTATGGTACGGACTAGTCCAGTTTACGTGGACTTGAAAGATTAAGATTGATCATTGATTTAACTTCTAGTAATCTATGCAGCGGAAATCAATTGACAAGTAAAGTGTATTGAGACAATGAAACAATATATTGCAATAATCAAGTTTGATACAAAGTTTCAATGTGAATTGTTCAATACTATGCAAACCCTAGAATATGATGAAAAGTAAACAAGAACATGCGAGACACAAGATTTATCCTGAGGTTCGATCCCACGAAGGAATCTATGTCCCCGTTGAGGAGTCCACGGAGGACCAGGTCTTCACTAACACTTCCCTCGTTGAATCACCACGGAGGCCGATTCTCAACCACTAATCACACAGGGGCACATAACTTGTTCAAGGGGCCTTCTCACAAGTTGAGGGCTCCCCAAGAATTACAGCGATGGACACCACCAAACACACTCAGAAGATATACAATAAACAATGAGAGTGTGCGAGAGATCAAACCCAAGAGCTCAAGACCGTGTTGAACAAGTTCTCTCCTTTGTCCAATCCTTAATCCTCAAAGATTTCATCTTTTTTGGTATAGAATGAGTGGAGAGATGTATCTCTGGGCTCTTGGGAGGTGTGACGGCGCAGTGAGTCGAGAGAGGGGGTTGTATGGCCGTACACCTCTATTTATATTAGGGTTTCCAAAGTTCGAACTAGTCCGTGGTGGACACCAGACTTGTCCGGTGTGGTGAAAAATGGTAGGGCTAAGGACAAGTACGCACTTGGAGGACTTGTCCGATTTTAGTCAGAGGAATATCTGACTAGTCCAAATGATGTCGGACTTGTCCGGTATTGTGCAAATGTGAAGTGTTGCGGACTAGTCCGCACTGGGGGGGGGGGACTTTTTCGTTTTTAATCACAGAGATATTGGACTAGTCCGGTGTATATTAGACTTGTCCGGTTTTGTGCAAATGTGAAGTGTTGTGGACTAGTCCGCACTAAGGGGACTTGTTCATTTTATAGTCAGAGAGATATCAGACTAGTCTGGTTAATATCGGACTAGTCCGCACATGCTGATTTTTGTGCAGTGAGTGTAATCTCTTTCACTTGAGATCTTTGGGTGTGTTTCTCCAACACACTTCATACAAAATAATTCTAATCTTTTCAGCTCTTGAGCTCTTTTCCCTTTGGATCCTCATTCTCCTTTCTTTTTTTCTTTCTTTCTTCCTAATTGCTTTAAAACCTGCGCTCATCTCAACAATTTTGTTAGGATCTCATTTGTTTGTAATTAATCAACCAAAACCCACAAGGTATGCCTAGATGCACTTTAAATCTCCCCCTTTTTGGTGATTGATGACAACCAATTGACATTACACAAATATGATGAAAAATTCAGATTTTCATAAAGGGTGCACATATGAATTTTTAGCAGAGTAGTCAATGTAGAAGTAACACATATGTGCACTCTTTATGGTGGGGTGCAAAAACTATGTGTGTGAGTAGTAATATTGATGTGAATGAGATAAGGAGCATAATCATAACATCATCAATGATAACAAGCACACATAGTAGTTTTAAAGCATAAATCATTGATCATAGTACGACATAAGCATCATTTCACAAAACATGTCCAAAAGCATGATGAGAGCATAATTTAGGTTTTATAAGATTAAAAGCATGACAGAGTAGCAACAAAGCACAAAAGAGGAATAGAACTCTCTCTCTCTCTCTCTCAAACTAATGCTACGACTTAAGACTCTCCCTCAATCCTCCTCCTTTGGCATCAAGGCACCAAAAAGGAAGAGAAGGAGGGATCTACTCATCGTCATCACCTTCATCCACGCTGTTGGTCCTTTCTTCATCTTCTTCATCAGTTTGAGGAGGAGGATGATAAGAAGCACTTGTTGTGCCCCTAAGGCCAAAGTAGGCAAGCTCGAACGGAGAGATAGGTGGAAGCTCTGAAAAGTCAGAGTCTTCAGAGATAACTGGAGATCCAACCGGCTCAATTTCCAGTTTTTGGAATATTGCTTTGACATTGTCCTTCATGTATCTCATTTGCTCTTTTCTTGCCTTTTTCATCTTATGAACCTTCACCTCAGTTTTGCGGCAAGAACCAAATATAGTAGCCAAGTATTTCATAATCCCACTAGCGGACCCTTTGTGAGATGGAGGGCCCTTGAGCTAGAGGGAGGTCTTGCCTCTCCTTGTGCTCTCCTAGGAGCCTCTTCACTTGATGCAGGTGAGGGAGCTGTTGGGAGAGCGGCTTGAGGTGGCTTCTGAGGTCTCAAAGTAGTGTGCTCCACATCCTTCACAAACTCAATCCCTGTGACCTTTTCAATCATGAACATCAGGTATGGTGCATAGCCACAGGAGCAGTTTGGAGTGCAAGAAATGTACACCGTGTCATTCCAAATGTAGTTGAACACATTGAACCTCCTCTTTTTGCTTATCACCTTCATCAAGGTTCTCAAGTAACCTTGAATGCTGCATGCGTCCCCATTCTTAGGAGCAATCATCTTCCGAAGCACTCTATGGAGGACAATGAAGAATGGCTTCATGTTCTTGGTCGATGGGGGATTGTAGCGGAGGCGAGTGTCATAGAGAAAATCCATCTTGTCCTTCTCTAGAGGACTGTTATTGTGAATCACTATCTCATAGTCTCTGCTATCCTCAAGATGTAACAACTTTGCAAAATCAGCATTGGTGATAGAGTATATTGATCCATGAGTCATCCAAGTTACTCTTTCTTCACCCGTTTGGGTAGCAGGTGGAGTAGAACTGGGCTATCACTTCATCATTCTAGTTGTATCTAAAGGATAACAGATCCTTTAAACCATGCCTCTCTGCAGCCTCTACCACCTCAACAAAAGCATCACAACTCTTCCTTTCAAAATGGTTCCAGTCAATCCATTGGTTGCAAACTACCGAAGTCTTAATATTGAGGTAAACAGTGCTGTAGTAGTACGAGTGGAAATTACTCTAGAATCTTGGATGAGCAGCCACTTTTCCCACTACTGTAAGCATCAATCTTTCTGAATTTCCATGCCAGATCACTGCCCTTGCCATTAAATCTCTCTTTTAAGGAGTTCCTACTCCCTTGTCTCGGAGATGTCATCTCCAATGGACCAATTGGGCCAGAGGCAAGTCCCTTTCCTTTGCCCTTCGCTTGGCGTGAAGCCGCTGAGCTAGATCCAACCACATCTTTGCTCTTGGAAGATGGTTTCTTCGCCAGGACTTTCGCCTCACCCGAGGTGGAGTGGGTGAAGGCTTAGCAGCACGATCTTGCCGCTTTTTCGTGCGATCAGTCATAGCATGAAGCAAGAGCTCTTGATCCATCTCGGCCTAAAAGTCGGAGAGGTTCTCATTTGGTGTCGGCATGATCCTGACAAGGAAGAGATAAAGGACATGGATAAGCAAGGATGACAAGGGATTGCATTGAGTTGAGATATGTTAGGATTTTGATCAGGGCATACCGGACTTGTCCGTAGATCAGGAGCAGACTAGCTTAGAGTACGGACTTGTCCACTTCGAGAACGAACTAGTCCGTTATGCGGTTGTTCCAACCCTAGCTAACCTAAATTGAGGTTTTTTCAATGCAAAAGTGATCTAAGGTAGATGAAATACATCAATAAAACATGTATTGGTAAGAGTTATTAAGCTACTAGAGCAAAAATTAGGAAAATTGAAGGTTTAGGGTTTGGTGAGAAAAATTATCAAATCCTTCGGTTTGAGAAGTTGAAGGAGTTCTTGGTGCGGATTAGTCCTGGGTCTTCGATCCCCTTGCAGTAGAGATTGATTCCCATGGAGATTTGAGCAGATTTGATAGAGAACTTGCAAAATCGCCTTGGGAGCACTTGAGTGAGGAGAGAGAACGTGAGGGAGGTTGTGAGGAAGAAGAAGGATAGGTCTGCGCCGGTCCTAAGGGGTTATGGAGTCAAAATACCGGACTAGTCCATGGTCACCTAGACAGAAAATTATAAAGACCTTTCGTATATATCAGAGGGTGCTTAAAAAGAGACAGGAGACAAAACCACACATATATTCTTGATGAATATGATCAGTAAACATACAACAATCAAGCTATGACCATAGTTCATCAAGATCAAATAATTAACATAGTTTTTCAGAGAAAATAGAGAAATATGATTTTTCAACACAATCAACTTTATTTTGAAGATGGCATACTGATATGCAAGTTTTCAAGACACGTTACAACCATCGAGAATATTTAGTTCATTTTGGAGCTCACAAAAGCGTTTTTAATCAAGTGGCTTGGTAAAGATATCGTCTAGTTGTTTCTCAGTTTTGACATGGGAAATGGCTATGTCTCCTTTATATGAATGGTCTCTTAAAATATGATGCCGGATATCAATATGTTTGGTTCTAGAGTGCTCAATAGCATTATGGGCAATTTTAATTGCACTCTCATTATCACAAAGGAGAAGAATACAGTTCATATTATAACTGTAGTCCCTTAGAGTTTGTCGCATCCAAAGGAGTTGTGCACAACTATTTCCGGCTGCAACATACTCCGCTTGAGCTGTGGACAAGGCAATAGAGTTTTGTTTCTTGGAGGACCAAGAAACTAGGGACCTGCCTAGAAATTGGCAAGTATCGGAGGTGCTTTTTTTGTCTACCTTGCATCAGGCATAATCTGCATTGGAGTATCCAATGAGATTGAATTTTGAACCATTAGGATAACAAAGGCCTAGGTTGGGTGTATGAACTAAATATCGCAAGATTCTTTTTACGGTTGTCAAATGACATTCCTTAGGATTGGCTTGAAATCTTGCACACATACATACACACATAATATCAGGCCTAGATGCACATAAATAAAGTAAAGAGCCAATCATGAAGCGATATACCTTTTGATCCATGTTAGGTCCATCTTCATTAAGGTCTAAGTGTCCATTTGTCGCCATGGGAGTCAATATGGGCTTCACTTTGTCCATGCCAAATTTCTTGAGAATGTCTTGGGTGTACTTTGTTTGGCTTATGAAAGTTCCTTCCTTTAGTTGTTTCACTTGGAATCCAAAGAAGTATCTCAGCTCTCCCATCATAGATATCTCGAATCTATCTGTCATGATTTTACTAAATTCTTGACAAAAAGATTTGTTAGTTGAACCAATTATGATATCATCAACATAGATTTGACAAATGAATAAATCATCATCAAAGTGCTTGGCAAACAAAGTGTAATCAACTTTACCAATTTTGAACCATTTGCAATCAAAAAATCTCTAAGGCACTCATACCGAGCTCTAGGAGCTTGTTTGAGGCCATAGAGAGCCTTCACAGTTTAAATACATGGTTGGGGAATTCTTGATCTTCAAACTCGGGGGGTTGCTCCACATACACCTCCTCCTTGATCGGTCAATTGAGGAAGGCGCTTTTGACGTCCATTTGATATAGCTTGAAATCATGGTGAGTAGCATATGCAAGTAGTATATGAATTGATTCAAGCCTAGCCAAAGGGGCAAAAGTTTTGTCGAAATCCAAACCTTCGACTTGTGAGTATCCATTGGCCACAAGTCATGCCTTGTTCCTTGTCACCACTCCGTGTTCGTCTTGCTTGTTGCAGAATACCCATTTAGTGCCGAAGATGTTGAACTTGGGTCTGTCAACAAGTTCCCATACTTCATTCCTCTTGAAGTTGTTCAATTCTTCTTGCATCGCCATCACCCAATCGGGGTCCTTTAATGCATCTTCAACCCTGTGTGGTTCCAGAGAGGATACAAAAGAATAGTATTCACAAAAATTGGCTATATGAGATCGAGTTGTCACTCCCTTTTGTATATCACCAGTTATGTTGTAGACGGGGTGGTCTCTTTGTATGCTTTGGTGCACTATTGGATGTGGCACTTATGGTCTTGAGTCCTCATTATCATCATCTTCTTCATCCCCCCTGTATAGTTTCCCTCATTGCTGTATTGATTATCTTGATCTCCTTGAGGTTGATCTTTTGTGGAAGCTCCCCCTTGATCGTTTTCCTCCATTTGTGGTTCATCTTCTTCATTAGGATTTTGAGGTGGTGCTTTTCATGGAGCTTCTTCTTGATCTATTATGCATTGATCAACTTGCTCTACTTGAGAGCCATTAGTTTCATCGAACACTACATCACGTGCTACTTCAACAAGTACAGAGGCTTTGTTGAAAACATGATAAGCGTAGGAGTTCGAATCATAGCCAAGTAAGAAACCTTCATCGGACTTCAAAGCGAACTTCGAAGCCATAGGCTTCTTGTTGAGAATATAGCATTTTGAACCAAAAACTTGAAAATATGAAATTTTTGGTTTGTTACCGATGAGTAGTTCATATGATGTTTTCTTGAGTAGACAATAAGGATATAGTCGGTTTATGGCATGACAAGCGGTGTTAACCGCTTCAGCCCAAAACCAGTCTGAACTCTTGTATTCATCAAGCATTGTCCTCACCATCTCAATGAGTGTTCAGTTCTTCCTTTCGGCTACTCCGTTTTGTTGAGGAGAATATGGTGCTGAAAATTCATGCTTTATCCCTTCCTCATATAGAAACTCCTCAACTTGAGTGTTCTTGAATTCTGTCCCATTGTCACTTCGTATGTTCTTGATCTTCAATGAGAATTCATTTTGGGCTCACCTGAGAAACTTCTTGAGTGTACCTTGAGTTTGTGCCTTATCATGCAAAAAGAAAACCCTTGTGAAGTGTGAAAAATCATCGACAATGACTAAATCATAGTTATTACCGCTGATGCTTATGTAAGCAATTGGACTAAATAGGTCCATGTGAAGGAGCTCGAGCGGTCCTGTTGTAGTCATGACATTCTTCGCGGGATGAGGTACTCCTACTTGCTTCCCGGCTTGGCGCGCGCTACAAGGCTTGTGTTTCTCAAAAACAACATCCTTTAAACCTCGGATGTGATCGCCTTTTAGAATTTGTTGTAGATTCCTCATACCAACATGTTCCAGTAATCTATGCCACAGCCAACCTGAAAGCATCTAGGCCCCCCATGAAGTACGGTGTCGGTGATTAATGACAACCATTGAACTTTACTAATGAATTTGTGAATGCAAGGTCCCCATAATCACTCAATAAAATGAAAGGGATATGTCATTGGAGACCCATATACAATCAACTTTTGAGATCAAATCAATGAGATAAAGAAAAGAAGTGAAAGCTCTTATGTCTAAGTCACTCAACCATAACTTGACAACATACAATGCTTGAAGATCATCAGAGAGCCTTGTGGAACAAATGTCTAAGAGGTCATCTGAGCAAGACACAAAAGATTCACACAAAACAACTCGAAGCAAACAAAATCAACTCACCGGATCAACCGATGATTTCAGAAATGTACACATCGGTCGAGTTGGTTCAACTGAAGAAGAAGACCTCAGACAAATGTACTCACCGGATCATCCGATGTGAATGGCTCAGTGACATCGGTCCATCAGTACAGTTTGCAATACCATGGGACCAAGTGAAGCACCGTATCATCCGAATTGCAGACATACACACATCGGTCGATCACTCCAGTAAGCATCAAGATTAAGCAAATTCTGGAGGAAGAGCCACCGGATCATCCGATGAGAAGACAGGGGCAACATCGGTCTAACAACGGTCATATCTGACACAATGACGTCAGCCAAAGTAATTAGATCGATGATAACTAAAGGGGAGACATCGGATCATCCGGTGTTCACAGTAAAGTTCTGTCAGCCTACTTTTCCAACGGCTATTTCGGGGAGGCTGGCTATAAATACCCCCTAACCCTGTCATTTCGTCAAGTCTTGATCACCAGAAGCTATCCACACATCCACAAGTGTTCAAGGCCAAGAGCAATCACTTCCACACCATTTTGATCATCTCTACACCAAGGTTTAGGCTAGAACTAGCTAGAGAGAGAGCTTGTGTGCCACCATTCTGGGTGAGTGGACTCTCTAGGATAGTGTGAGAGCCTCAAGGGAGTGCCCTTGGTGTTGTAATCGTGAAGAGACTTCCGGAGCTTGCCAAGGGGTGTGTGGAAGCCCAGAAGGTCGAAGTTGTACAAGGCTTGAGCTTTACCTTGCCAAGGAGGCGAACGGAGAGGAATAGTGAAGACCCCTCGTCTTGGTGACTTGGGTGTGGCAAAACCCTTTGGTGGGTGCCACAACGTGGATGTAGGAAGATCTTAACGATCTTGCCGAATCACGGGATAAATCCTTGTCTCCTCGGGAGTTTGCATCTCTCTCCTTCCCTTACTTTTATGCATTTTATATTCCGCAAAGTTTCTATCTACTAGAATGCATAGATAGTCGCGTAGGGAATTGGGCTTTAGAAATTAAGTTTCATTGCTTAGAATTTTTTCGAAGAAAGCCCAATTCACCCCCCCCTCTTGGGCATTCGGTCCTTACAATTGGTATCAGAGCAAGGTTGCTCATAGGATCATTCTAGCTTCACCGCTAGAGAGCTAAAATGGCCAAGGTTGGTGGTTCGGTTCCTATATTCGAGGGCAAGAACTTTGCCTCTTGGAAAGCACGCATGCGCGCTTACCTTGAGGCTATTGCCCCCGAAGTATGGGAAGCGACCCACGCAGGGTTTGGAGAACATAATTATGTTGGTGATCAACTAAAATGGGATGCTAAAGATAGGAATGCAATCTATGAATGCATTAGTCAAGATGTGTTTTCTAGGATTGCTAGCAAGGAAAAAGCTTGTGAAATTTGGGCTTGCTTAATAGAAATTCATGAGGGCTCTTCTCGTGTCAAGGAATTAAAATATCATATGCTTAAAGCCAAATATGATGAATTTAAGATGCTACCTCATGAAAATGTCAATGAGATGTTCTCTCGTTTAAATGTGCTTATTGAAGAAATAAATGCTCTTGACATTGCTTCTCTTGGCAAGGGACTCATCAACCGCAAGATCCTCATGCTCCTCTCCAAGCCAAAGTACAACATCATCGACTCCATGCTCCAAAAAGAGTCACATGACCACATTGAAGTTTCGGAGCTCATTGGAGAAATACACGCTCATGAGATGAGTGTCCTTGGGATGATGGAGCAATCATCATCAAAGACAATTGCTCTAAAGGCCTCCACAAAGAAAACAAGCCACAAGAAGAAGAAGGTGGTTGAGCCTAGCTCAAGTGAAGAAGCACAAGCATCAAGTGAAGATGATGATGATGAGCTTGCATTGATGATGAGGAAGTTCTCACGCTTGAACTCCAAGATCACTAAGAAGGGATACACATTTGACCCCAAGAAGAGAGCATTCCTACCAAGGAGAGATGATCACAAGACATGCTACAATTGTGGTGATCAAGGCCACATCTCCTATGATTTTCCAAGACCGGACAAACGAAGAGAGAACCACAAGAGCAAGCATCGCAAGCTTGAAGGAAGTGATGATGATGAAGAGGAAGCCAAACCAAAGCCAAGATCCTTTGGGAAGAAGAAACATGACAAGGGCAAGAAGGCAAGGATCTTCCCAAAGAATATAAATGGCCCACAAAAGGTGTTCATGTGTGAGGCAAATGAATGGGTCACCGACGAAGAAACAAGTGATGAAGAGAGTGAAGAGGAAGAAGAAAGCTTGGCCGGCCTCGCCATCGCCAACAATGATGATGCACCTCTTCATCCACCGCCCATGTGCCTCATGGCTAAAGGTAACACCAAGGTATGTGATGACTCTAGCGATGATGAGCTTTCCCCCGACGATTTAACTTCTTTGATAAATGAATATCATGCTATCATTAAGAGGGAAAAGAGTAAGGTTAAAATGCTTGAAGAAACTCATGCTAAACTTGAGAGTGCTAACCTTGATTTGCTTGATAAGTATGAAAGCATACTCAAAGAGCATGACACGCTCAAATCCCATGTCAAGCAAATTGAGGAAGAAAAGGCTAAAATCAAGATAGATAATCATGAACTTGACTTAGCACACCAAACACTCTTGGAAGAGCACAACAAGTTAATACAAGAACATCAAACACTTAACCTTGCTCATGACATGCTTGATCAAGAGTTGAAAAATATGAAGAAGCAAACTCTTAATGATAAGATATCCATTACTTCTCATGCCACTAATGCTTTGCACAAGTCTTTGACTTTGAAAGCTAATGCTAGGGAGAAGGACTTGTTGGAAGAAATTGAGAGTCTCCGCACTAGTGTGGCTAGACTTTCAAAAGGAGAAGTCAAGCACAAGGAAATTCTCTTCCAACAAGCAAAGGCCTTCAACAAGAGAGGACTTGGATCCTTCCCGGTGCCTAACAAAGGAAAGGTGGCCTCACCGGAGCTAAGAACAAGCTTCATCAAGGAAGTTGGTTCTTATTGCCAACATTGTGAGGTCACCGGTCACCACACAAGGGAGTGTCCTCTTCCCAACCGACCTTCTCCTAAATTGCCTACTAACTATAAATCTACTTTCAATGATCATTATTATCTCTTGAGTAAAGTACATGGCAAGGTGAAGGCAAGGTTCATTGGCAAAGACATGAAGGGCATGAAGGGGAAGCTCCCCAAGCAACATTGGGTCCCAAAAACACTTGTATCACACATACAAGGACCTAAGTTGGCTTGGGTGCCTAAAGTCAAAAATTGAATTCATGTGTGTAGGTGAACTACAAAGCCGGAGGAAAGCATTGGGTACTCGATAGCGGGTGCACTCAACATATGACCGGCAATGATGGTATGTTCACCACCATAGAAAACCCCGGCAATCATGAACAAGTCACTTTTGGTGATAACTCTAAGGGAAAAGTAATTGGGTTAGGTAAAATTGCTATTTCAAATGATTTATCCATTTCTAATGTTTTGTATGTTAAGTCACTTAGTTTCAATTTACTTTCTATTGCACAACTATGTGATCTTGGACTAACGTGCACATTTAGCAAAAATGATGTTGTTGTGAGTAGTGAAACTAGCCAAGACATAGTCTTCAAAGTATTCCTGCATGGACACCTCTACCTAGTGGACTTCGCCAACAAGAATGCTAGCTTGACCACTTGTCTTTTCACTAAGACAAGCTTGGGTTGGCTATGGCACCGACGCATAGCGCACATTGGAATGAGCAAACTCAAGAAGTCATTCAAGCTTGGGATGGTGACCGGCGTGAAGGATGTCACATTTGAGAAGAACAAGCTTTGTAGCGCTTGTCAAGCTGGGGAGCAAGTTGCTTCACACCACCCAATGAAGACAATGGTGTCAACCTCCAAGCCACTTGAACTACTCCACATGGACCTCTTCGGAACGTCCACATATCAAAGCCTTGGCGGTAACCTCTATTGTCTCGTTATTGTTGATGACTATTCTCGCTATGCTTGGACTTTGTTTCTAGGTGACAAGAGTGAAACTCCGGAAGTGTTCAAGACCTTCGCCAACCGCGCTCAAAGGGAATTTCAACTTCCCGTCATCAAGGTCCGGAGTGACAACGGCACCGAATTCAAGAACTACAACATTGGGGAGTGGTGTGACCGTGAAGGAGTAAAACATGAGTTTTCGGCCACATACACCCCTCAACAAAACGGTGCCGTTGAAAGGAAGAACAAGATACTCATCACTCTTGCAAGAGCAATGCTTGATGACTACGGCACGTCGGAGAAGTTTTGGGCCGAAGCGATCAACACGGCGTGCCATGCCGCAAATAGGGTCTATCTCCATCGACTACTTCAAAAGACCCCGTACGAGCTTCTCATTGGGAGAAAGCCCAACATCTCATACTTTCGAGTCTTTGGATGCAAGTGCTACATCTATCGCAATAAAAGGCTCGGTAAGTTTGAAAGAAGATGTGATGTTGGTATATTTCTTGGTTATGCATCAAACTCAAAAGCATATCGAGTATTCAACCAAACCTTCGGTTTAGTTGAAGAAAGTTGTGATGTTGAGTTTGATGAATCTAATGGCTCCCAAGAGGAGAGTTTTAGTCATGATGAAATAGATGATGAGCCTCTACGAGAAGCCATGAAGAACATGACCATTGGAGACATCAAGCCCGAAGTTGAGGAGAGCCATGATCAAGGGGGAGCTTCAAGTTCCAACAACAACACCTCTATGGCGCCTCAAGTTGACGAAGAAGAGAAGGATGATCCATTGCCGACTCAAGACTCACAAGCACAACAACATCAAGAAGAAGAAGAAGTCCATGATCAAGTCCAACCACAAGAGGAGCAACACGCATCACCATTGCTAAGTGCTTCACAACCACTTATGAGGTATGGACGCATCTCCAAGGCGCATCCAATGGACCAAATCATTGGAAGTCCGTCAAGGGGTGTAAGTACACGTTCTCGCCATTTCGCTTCATTTTGTGAGCACTACTCGTTTGTTTCATGTGTAGAACCCACTCATATTGAGGAAGCACTCCAAGACCCAAATTGGGTGATGGCCATGCAAGAAGAACTCAACAAATTCATCCGCAATGAAGTTTGGGTGTTGGAGGAGCGACCCAAGGACAAGAACGTCATCAGAACAAAGTGGGTGTACCGCAACAAACAAGACGAGAATGGCGTTGTGGTCCGCAACAACGCAAGACTTGTGGCCAAAGGGTTCTCGCAAGTTGAAGGACTAGATTTTGGGGAGACATTTGCCCCGGTCGCCCGGCTAGAAGCCATCCGTATACTTCTTTCCTTTGCATCACATCATAGTATTAGACTTTATCAAATGGATGTGAAAAGTGCCTTTCTTAATGGTTACATTAACGAGCTTGTTTATGTTGAACAACCTCCCGGGTTTGAAGATCCGAGGAATCCTAATCATGTGTATAGGTTGCACAAGGCGCTCTACGGGCTCAAGCAAGCACCTAGGGCGTGGTACGAACGACTACGGGATTTCCTCATCATGCAAGGATTCAAGATAGGGAGGGTGGACACTACACTCTTCACCAAGGACATCAACGGAGATTTGTTCATTTGTCAAATTTATGTTGATGATATTATTTTTGGTTCAACTAACGAAGCTTTTAGCCATGAGTTTGGCAAAATGATGTCTAGGGAATTCGAGATGTCAATGATTGGAGAGCTCAACTTCTTCCTTGGATTTCAAATCAAGCAACTTCAAGAGGGGACCTTTGTCTATCAAGAGAAGTACACCAAGGACCTCTTGAAGAAATTGGAGATGGGAGATTGTAGCTCAAGAAGCACTCCAATGGCAACAAATTGTCATCTCGACGCGGATAAGGACAGTAAACCTATTGATCAATCTAACTACCGTTCTATGATTGGTTCATTGCTTTACCTTACCGCATCTAGGCCCGATATCATGTTTAGTGTATGCTTGTGTGCTCGCTTTCAAGAGGCACCTAAAGAATCGCATAGAAAGGCGGTCTTTAGGATACTTAGGTATCTTAAGCATACCCCTAGTGTGGGCTTGTGGTACCCTAAAGGTGCAAAATTCAATCTTGTGGGATACTCGGATTCGGACTTTGCCGGATGCCGCGTGGATCGCAAGAGTACCTCCGGGGGGTGCCATTTGCTTGGGCGTTCCCTAGTTTCTTGGTCAAGCAAGAAGCAAAATTCCGTCGCTTTGTCCACGGCGGAAGCGGAGTATATTGCGGCCGGTGCATGTTGTGCCCATATTCTTTATATGAAGCAAACCCTTTTGGACTATGGTATTAAACTTGGTTGTGTGCCTCTCCTTTGTGACAATGAAAGTGCGGTTAAGATAGCTAAAAACCCCGTTCAACACTCCCGCACTAAGCACATTGATATTCGCCATCATTTCTTAAGGGACCATGAAGCTAAGGGAGACATCTCTTTGAGAGGTGTTAGGTCCGAAGAACAATTGGTGGATATCTTCACTAAACCACTTGATGAGAAAACTTTTTCTAGGCTAAGGAGTGAATTAAATGTGCTAGATGCATCAAACGTCATGTAAGTTGCCATGATCATGTAAGAATGCATATCATATAGGTCTTGCCTAACTCTCAAAGGATAGGGGTGAGCTAGGGTTAGCTTCGGATGGTGGTTATTTTGGGTTTTCCCAAGGTTTGCAGAGTAGCCCTCCCTGAAGAAGCCTTTGAAAGGATCAAACTTGGCAAGATAGATTTACTTTATGTCTTGCATGATGCCTGCCATATAGACTTGCACTCATATTTAAATTTCTTGCACTATAATTTGTTTGGCATTGCATACAGTAGATTGTCAGAAAGGGGAACCCACCTCATGAGAAAGATACTTGTTTGAAATGCAATATCTCAACTCATATAAGGTGGAAAGAACAAAATGTTAGGTGCGTTAATGCCTAGAGGAACATGCTCTAAAGAGATAGAAGTCTTCATACTCTACCTCCCAAAGCATGGGCCTTACATTTTATTTGGATATTTTCCTTTTTTTCTCTCGGTGTTCCATTTGCTTTAAGGATTAGCCAAGTTATTGGCATATTAGTATCTTTGAGGGGTAAGGGGTTGCCCAAAAAGTCCTAAGACATGAGTTTCAAGTTTCTTGTTTGTTTGGTCAAAGGATATATATGGGATGTTGTTGTTCTGTAGTCATCGGATTATCCGATGCCTCGGTCAGTCCCTCATCGGATCAATAGGTGTTCAATCTCCAAGGGCCAGTTCAGTCAGTATCTCAATTAAACCGACGCGTTCATTCTGAAAAACATCGGTCCATCCGGTGTTTACAATTCTGGAACTGTGGTCAATTCCACCGATGCTACCTCCTCCATTGTCGGACCAGCCGGTGTCAACAATCCTCTTTTGAACACCCTCACTGTGCCATTCGACCGATGATCAAAACCGTCAACGTCGGTCTATCCGATGTCAACAGCAATATTTTGAATATCTTTACTGTGGCGTTCGACCGATGTAATTCCCATCTAACATCGGTCCATCCGGTGTTGAAAATACGGCTAGGGTTTGGGACCTACTATTTAAATCGGTCGTATGCCTCTTTCCTTTCTCTCCCCGATCCCGCACCTCCGCCTCCGACTCTCATCCGCTGCGCCACCTCCACCACCGCCGGACGACGCCGCCGCCGCCCACCGGACAACGCCGCCCGTCGCGCCGCCGCTAGCTGCCGGCTCACCTCCGCTGCTGCTAGCCGCCGCCTCACCTCCAAGCGCCGCCACCTCCAAGCGTCGCCGCCTCACCAGTCGCCGCCTCCACCACTCGCCGCCGCATCCAAGCGCCACCACCGCTCTTACCCTTCGCCACAGCGCCTCCGCCGCCCCGCGCACACATTGCCGTCGCGGTGCTTCCATCGCCGCTAGGGTTTTGCAACCCCGTTGATCTCCACGTCATCTCCTTCGTTGACTCCGTGCTCTCGCGCAACACAATGGCTCGCGACAAGAAGAACAAGGGCAAGGCCATCGCGGAGCCGGCCGCGAAGAAGCAAAAACTGTCGAAGGAGGAGAAGAAGGCCTTGATGGCCGCTCGCGCCGGCGAGGAGCGTGAGCGTGGCCAAGGTGGGTCGCTGAGGATCTGCGAGGCTCATCCGAGGCAGCTTCCCGTGATTGATGACTCCGAGGCCGAGGAAGAGCCGGTTAAGCCTCTCGTCCGTCGGCGCTCAGCCCGGACCCGTGGGGGTCACACCGAGGCAGCACCACGTCCGAGACCGACGGCTGCCGACCGTCGTGAGGACAGGGAGGCCCAGCGTGCTATCTACGAGATGGACACCACTATCCATGTCGCTGAAGGAGTCCGGTTGACCGACTACCGGAAGATGAAGGCCAAGCAGCTTCGCAAGCTCAGATGGAATGTGCTGCTTGAGGAGTGGTACCCGCAGCCCAGAGAGGCTCTGGTGGATAGTCGCTTCTGGACTATCACCCAGGCGTCTCTCTATGAGACCTACAGGCGTCGAGGTCACAAGCTGTTTCAACACAATTATCTGGATTGGGGTCAGCTAGCTTAGGCAGCAGGGACGGAGATCCGTCCTTACTTTGAGAGGTACCAAGGTTTGGTGCAGCTGATGGCATATGAGCGGAGTGCCTATGTGGAAGATTGGGTCCGCGTCTTCTACGCCACCCTCTATGTCTCTGAGGGCAGAAGATCAATTGACTTCATGTTCATGGGTCAGCACTACCACTTGACGAGGCAGATGCTGGGACAGTTGCTTGGAGTGGACTTGCACGACATCTGCATGCATGAGAGGGTCTACGGTCAGGCAGATCCATCGAGGAGGCCGCTCACTGGAGGAGTGGCACCTCCGCTGGAGGAGATTCGCTCTTTGTTCGGTCCCACCTTCTCTCCTGACCAGCCGAGAGTGCCAGCTTTGTTGACTCCGCTGCGTGCACAGTGCACCTCGCCTTGTGCCGCACGCTCCTACCGAGGTCTGGCTACTTGGAGGGGTTCACCAGCCTTCAGCAGACTCTCCTGTTCTACATCATGAACGGGATGGAGTTCGACATTGTGGACGTCCTCATATGCGAGATGGAGGATGTGATCACAGACGGTGTGGGCATGATGACGCAGCTCGTGTACGGACACTGGATCAGCTACTTGCTCACTATGCTGGTTCCCGAGGGGTCCGCAGTGCACGACCGTCTCACTGACGAGAGTGTGACACGGTTCGGACACTACCGTGCCCCGGCTCCTGGAGACCGCCGCCTTGGCCATCCAGTCGAGCGTCAGGTCAGGGCTCGCCTGTCTGAGGAGGACTGGTCTGACTTAGAGAAGGAGGATGAGAGGCTTGCCGAGGCTGAGGCACATGGGGAGGACTTGCAGCATATATGGTCAGAGAGCGACACCGACGACAGTGTCGAGGAGTACTTCCCTCCTCCACCCTCTCCCAGGCAGCACGACGCGGAGGCTGGAGGCTCTACAGTGCCACCACCTACTCCACCTCCCATCATTGGGGCGCAGGTCACGCAGCCGTCAGAGCTGACATCGCTCCTCCAGCAGATGGTTGAGCAGCAGCGTCAGGACAGGCTGGCAGCTGAGCAGGCCCGAGCAGAGCAGGTTGCCCGTCTCCTTGAGCTCCAGCAGCAGTAGCAGGAGATGCAGCGTCAGATCGCCCGTGAGAGGCGTGAAGACACTGACAGGCTGACGGGGCTCATGGACCAGATGCACCAGCGCACTCTCGACCAGCAGCAGCAGACGCAGCAGGCGATGATGGGCATCCTGGGGTTGATCACCAACCTCTACACCCAGACCGGGATTGCCCTCCCGTCGCAGCTGCCAGGAGTCTCTCCACCACCTCCAGTCCTGGCTCCAGCTGCCGCTCCAGTGGCCCCAGTTCCTTCTACGCCGATTCCCTCCTTCAGCGTGTCTCCTTTTCTGGCTCCCGATGCTCCGATCCACTCCCCGCTGCCGGCCACGACCTTGTTCCAGCAGACGCCGGCCTCTGTCGTCAGTGCCCCTGCTCCAGCAGCTCCTCCACAGCAGGCACCGACGGTGGCTCCTACGGCTCCGGCAGCTCCCTCCACCGCTACTCCAGGCAGCAGCTCCGGCGAAAGCACTCCCGACGGTGACCAGTTCGTCATCGCGCCCAGCACTCAGGATCCTTAGGCACTCGGATCCCTTTTTGGTGTCTTGATGCCAAAGGGGGAGAAGAGTTAGAGGAGTCAGGGGGAGGAGTGTCTTAGTCTCAGGGGGAGTCCTTTTGAGTTTTCTGTTATCTTTTGTAATTTGGAGTTTATCATTCTTGTAATTCAGTGTGTTTACTACATTTGGTGTGTTTGCTACTTATTTCCATGAGTTGTTAATCGATTGGGTTCATTTGGTGTTTATCTATGTTTATGATCACTTATTTCTCACACTTGAGTTGTTAATTGATGCTTAAGCTTCAAGTGTGACATCCTGTATTCATTATATATTCTTTTAAGTTTCATTCTATCAAATTCATTACTATTGCGCTTTGATTATTGTGTTGTCATCAATCACCAAAAAGGGGGAGATTGAAAGCATCTAGGCCCCCCATGAAGTACGGTTTCGGTGATTAATGACAACCATTGAACTTTACTAGTGAATTTGTGAATGCAAGGTCCCCATAATCACTCAATAAAATGAAAGGGATATGTCATTGGAGACCCATATACAATCAACTTTTGAGATCAAATCAATGAGATAAAGACAAGAAGTGAAAGCTCTTATGTCTAAGTCACTCAACCATAAGTTGACAACATACAATGCTTGAAGATCATCAGAGAGCCTTGTGGAACAAATGTCTAAGAGGTCATCTGAGCAAGACACAAAATATTCACTCAAAACAACTCGAAGCAAACAAAATCAACTCACCGGATCAACCGATGATTTTAGAAATGTACACATCGGTCGAGTTGGTTCAACTGAAGAAGAAGACCTTAGACAAATGTACTCACCGGATCATCCGATGTGAATGGCTCAGTGACATCGGTCCATCAGTACAGTTTGCAATACCATGGGACCAAGTGAAGCATCGGATCATCCGATGTGCAGACATACACACATCGGTCGATCACTCAAGTAAGCATCAAGATTAAGCAAATTCTGGAGGAAGAGCCACCAGATCATCCAATGAGAAGACAGGGGCAACATCGGTCTAACAATGGTCATATCTGACACAATGACGTCAGCCAAAGTAATTAGACCAATGATAACTAAAGGGGAGACATCGGATCATCCGGTGTTCACAGTAAAGTTATGTCAGCCTACTTTTCCAACGGCTATTTTGGGGAGGCTGGCTATAAATACCCCCCTAACCCTGTCATTTCGTCAAGTCTTGATCACCAGAAGCTATCAACACATCCACAAGTGTTCAAGGCCAAGAGCAATCACTTCCACACCATTTCGATCATCTCTACACCAAGGTTTAGGCTAGAACTAGCTAGAGAGAGAGCTTGTGTGCCACCATTCTGGGTGAGTGGACTCTCTAGGATAGTGTGAGAGCCTCAAGGGAGTGCCCTTGGTGTTGTAATCGTGAAGAGACTTCTGGAGCTTGCCAAGGCGTGTGTGGAAGCCCGGAAGGTTGAAGTTGTACAAGGCTTGAGCTCCACCTTGCCAAGGAGGCGAACAGAGAGGAATAGTGAAGACCCCTCGTCTCGGTGACTTGGGTGTGGCAAAACCCTTTGGTGGGTGCCACAACGTGGATGTAGGAAGATCTTAACGATCTTGCCGAACCACGGGATAAATCCTTGTCTCCTCGGGAGTTTGCATCTCTCTCCTTCCCTTACTTTTATGCATTTTATATTCTGCAAAGTTTCTATCTACTAGAATGCATAGATAGTCGCGTAGGGAATTGGGCTTTAGAAATTAAGTTTCATTGCTTAGAATTTTTCGAAGAAAGCCCAATTCACCCCCCTCTTGGGCATTCGGTCCTTACACAACCCATGTTAGTTTTTGCAATGAAGCATGTGTCAAGTTCGGCTTTATTCTTGTTGAAGTCAACTAGATAAAGTTCTCCCTTTAACACCCCCTTGAATACAATAGAGTTATCACTCCTTCTAGAGACAGTCACACGCTCATAAGTGAATAAAAATTATAACCTTTGTCACATAATTGAGATATGGACAGGAGGTTATAATCTAAGGAGTCAACATGTAAAACGTGAGAAAGTGTATGCTGTGATGAAATTGCAATTTTACCGGTACCTAGCACCCTTCCTTGACTATTATCACCAAAATAGATGGATTCGCTTGAGTCTTCATTTTTTTCTTATTCCACAACATCTTTCTTTCTCCGATCATGTGATTGGTGCATCCACTATCTAGCACCCATTTAGCTCCATCGGATGAATAAGCCTGCAAAAAGGAAATTATGACTTGGTCTTAGGTACCCAAGCTTGCTTGGGTACTTTGAGCTTAGTCACAAGTGATTTGGGCACCCACACATGAGATTTGGTGTTCGCATGGTGTGGCCCGACACATTTAACATAAACTCTTCCAATATTACTTTTTATAAATACATATGAAGCATCAAAAGTTCTAAACAGGATTTGTTGTTCATATGTGTTCACAATATCGAATTTATCAACATTATTGAGTTTTCTAACTTGAGAGGAGTTTCCCTTGACAAAGGCAATGTGATCCTTGTTATTCTTGTGGCTTCTAGCGTTTTGCTTATCACCATAAGAATACCCAATGCCATATTTGACATTAGGAGGTCTTGTGACCGAGTATGCACTTCGTTCATACTTGACCTTCTCCTTGTCAAATATGCCACTTTGGGAAGGATGCTTGTCCTTTGTCAAGCTTAGCTTTTCCTTCAAGTTAGTGTCACTTTTAGCACAAGTACAAGTAATAACAGTTTCAGATTTGATTTGTTGGGAAGGTGAGCTTGAAGAGGATGAAGAACCACTTCGCTTGAGTGACTCAACTTGTACCTCAAGGATCTTGTTAACTTTGGTTAAGTTAGCAAGTTCATCCTTGATGGTGACGTTTGAGTCTTTTAACTTCAACCAAGCTTCCTTGCTTAAAGCTAACTCAAGTTCTAGTGATTTACTTCGCTCCTTTTCAAGCTCAAGAAGCTTTTCAATCTCAAGATATCCTCCTTTTGGGAGATGATCATATCTTCCTGACGATTGACTAACTTCTCCTTATCAACAATCTTATCAAGTAAAAATTTCATTTTAGCAGCAACCTTTTTATATAAACCCCTAAGCATGTATTCATTTTCATCACTGCTGTCATCCTCACTAGAATTATCACTATCACTAGTAAAAGAATGCGAGGATGAAGATTTAGTTGTTATCTTTATTTTACCTTCATTGGCCATTAGATATGTGTGGTCGGTGTCCTTCCATGCGCCCAAGGTTGGGAAAAGAGTGGACTTCTTGGTAGGTTTCTTGATGGCTATAGTGGCCATCTCCTCTTCTTTTTCGGATGAGGACTCATCATTGGAATACCCCCCTTCCCTAAGTGCACTTGGCCATATTGCTTCTTCTTCTAGAATATCTTCTTTTGTTGAGTCTTGTTCTCTTTGCTCTTCCTCTTATTATCTTCATGTGGACAATCCACTATGAAATGATCATACTCTCCACAGTTATAGCATGCATGTCTCAGCTTGGGTCGTTGTTTGTCTTTATGTCTTCCTTCATTCGAGCTGACACCCTTTCTTCTTCTCATCATTTTCGTAAACTTTTTCATGAACAAGATCATGTCTTCTTCATCGACATCGCTGCTTTCATCATCACCATCATCTTCTTCATGCGCTTCTCATGCTTCTTTTGATGCTAGCTTGCAGGTTGCTTTTAAACCAACCCCTTTCTTCTTTGCCAATGTAAGATCAGCAAGTTCCTTGACATGATTGGCTTCCTTCTCCATCATTTCGAAGTTGATGATCTTGCCAAGAAGTTTGTACGGGTCATTTTGCGATACCCTGGACTTTCCCTAATCATAGAGCACAACGTCAAGTTCCAAGGCATGAATGCCCTTAGAATCAATTTCAAAACTTCATGATCTGTCCACTTCTTGCTTCTGTAAGCTCAGACTTTGTTGATGAGGGACTTCAGTCGATTGTACATGTCTTGGGGTGTTTCATCTTCTTCTATAGCGAATATTCCCAATTCACCCTCGATCATCTCGATTTTGGCTTCATGTACATGGTGATCACCTTCATGTGCTGTTTTGAGGGTATCCCAGATTTCCTTAGAGATCTCGAGTCCATCCACCTTGGTGAACTCATCTCTGCTCAATGATGAAGTGATGACAGCTGCGGCTTGAGCATTTCGATGAATGGCTTGCTCTTGACCTGGAGTTAACTCTTTATCATCATCTAGAATATATATCCCTGTGCACACTATATGCCAAAGAATTGGATTAAGAGATATCAGGTGCATTTTCATATTTTGTCTCCACATTGAATAGTCGTTTTTTGTCAAAGTAAGGTGCTTTGCCTAAAGGAATTGATATGTAATGACTATTGTGAGAATTTAGACGTTCATAGTTAAAAGGATATCTGGAGTAGTCTGTGTGACTACTCCCCTTCTTCTTCTCATCTTCAACCTTCTTTTTCCCTTTTGGGGAGAGTGCCTTCTTTCGCAGGAGTACCTTGAGTTCTAGCATCTCACCATCATCGTCCTCACAGTCTTGGATGGCATCGAGGAGTTTCTCCAATTTTTGGTTTCTTTGGTCATCACCCTTTTCCTGGTTGAGCCCCTTGTGTTCACCCTTGATGTTCGACATCGTCTCTTCGAGCGGGGAGTCTCTTTTGAAGAGCTTGGCTCTGATATCAATTGAATGTAGCCTAGAGGGGGTGAATAGGCTTTTTGAATCTTTGTCGATCCCTGAAACACTTAACAAATTGATCAAATACAGGGAGGCCGAACTAGTCCGGTATGGTATGGACCAGTCCGGTGTACGTGGACTTGAAAGATTAATATTGATTGTTGATTTAACTTCTAGTAATCTATGAAGCGGAAATCAATTGACAAGTCAAGTGTATGGAGACAATAAAACAGTATATTGCTATAATCATGTTTGATACAAAGTTTCAATGTGAATTGTTCAATACTATGCAAACCCTAGAATATGAGGAAAAGTAAACAAGAACACGTGAGACACAAGATTTATCCCGAGGTTCTATCCCACAAAGGAATCTACGTCCCCGTTGAGGAGTCCACGGAGGATCGGGTCTTCACTAACCCTTCCCTCGTTGAATCGCCACAGAGGCCGATTCTCAACCACTAATCACACAGGGGCAAATAACTTGTTCAAGGGGCCTTCTCAAAAGTTGAGAGCTCCCCAAGAATTAGAGCGTTGAACACCACCAAACACACTCAAAAGATATACAATAAAAAATGAGAGTGTGCGAGAGATCAAACCCAAGAGCTCAAGATCATGTGGAACAAGTTCTCTCCTTTGTGCAATCCTTAATCCTCAAAGATTTGATCCTTTTTGGTTTAGAATGAGTGGAGAGATGTACTGTTGGGCTCTTGGGGGAGGTGTGACGGCATAGGGACTCAAGAGAGGGTGTTGTATGGCTATACACCTCTATTTATATTAGGGTTTCCAAATGTTACCATTAGGGTTTGTGAAGTCCGAACTAGTCCGTGGTGGACACCAGACTTGCCTAGTGTGGTGAAAAATTGTAGGGATAAGGACAAGTCTGCACTTGGAGGACTTGTTCGATTTTAGTCAGAGGAATATCGGACTAGTCCGGTTGATATCGAACTTGTCCGGTTTTGTGCAAATGTGAAGTGATGCAGACTAGTCCGCACTGGGTGGACTTGTCTGTTTTTTGTCAGAGTATCAGACTAGTCCGGTTGATATCGGACTTGTCCGGTTTTGTGCAAATGTGAAGTGTTGCGGACTAGTTCGCACTGGGTGGACTTGTCCGTTTTTAGTCAGAGAGATACCGGACTAGTCCAGTTAATATCGGACTAGTCCGCACATGTTGATTTTTGTGCAGTGAGTGTAATCTCTTTCACTTGAGCTCTTGGGGTGTGTTTATCCAAAACACTCCATACAAAATAATTCTAATCTTTTCAGCCCTTGAGCTCTTTTCCCTTTGGATCCTCATTCTCCTTTCTTTTTGTGCTTTCTTCCTAATTGCTTTAAAACCTGCGTTCATCTCAACAATTTTGTTAGGATCTCATTTGTTTGAATGTGCATCTAGGACTCTCTTGTGGGTTTTGGATGATTTATGACAAGCAATTGGGATCCTGATCTATTTGTTGAGATGAGTGCAAAATACCAAAAAGAAGGAAGGATGAGGAGCAAAGTGGAGATGAGCTCAAGGAAGAAGAGTAATATATTATTGTGTATGGAGTGTGTTAAGGAAACACACCCCAAGCGCTCAATCACAATTAAACACACACATTGCAAAAAGTTACACAGGACCGAACTAGTCCGATCACAAGCGGACTAGTCCGATAGCCTTTCTGCACCAGATCGGACAAGTCTGATATCTGTCGGACTAGTCCGATATTCTTCTGACTAGAATCGGACTAGTCCTCCCCAGTACGGACTAGCCCTCAAAAAACTTCACAAGACACACAAAATCGGACAAGTTCGATATTCTTTCTGATCCAAATCGGACAAGTCCGATATTTGCACTGACTAGTCCGAAAAATCCTCTAATCTACATCGGACAAGTCCTCCAAGTGCGGACTTGTAATATAATTCACTTAGGGTTTCACATATCCGGACAGGTCCAAAGTATATCGGACTAGCCCGAAGATTTCCAGTAGCAAAATCGGACAAGTCCGTTTTCAGCCGGACTAGTCCGATATTTCGGGGTACTTAGGGTTTGCTACACACAGCACACCGGACTAGTCCGAACTTTCTGAACCCTAACGGTCACTTTTAGAAACCACATATAAATAGAGGTGCACGGCCCAATTATGAACGCTCTCGAACCCTAGCGCCGTCACACCTCCCAAGAGTCTAAAAAACTACATCTCTCCACGAAATTAAGTGCAACAACGATCAATCCTTTGAGGATTCACTCTAGATCATTGGAGAGACGCTTGGAACATCACATTGAGCTCTTGGTTTGATTCTCTAACACACTCCTACGTTTTAATTGTAATCTTTTGAGTGTGTTTTTGGTGGAAATTTGTTTTGTAATCTAAGGGAGCTCTCAATGTGTGAGAAGGCCCCTTGAATTCGGTTACTCAACCCTTTGTGATTAGTGGAAGAGGATTGGCCTTCGTGGCGATCCGACGAGGGTAGGGTTGGAGAAGACCCGGTCCTTTGTGGACTCCTCAACATGGATGTAGGTTGCCTTTTGTGGTAGCCGAACCATGGGATAAATCCGTGTGTTTTGTTTTGGTGCTCATCATTCTCATTCATCAATATAATCTAGGGTTTCAACAATCATTGCTCATCTTACATTGAATTGTCAAACATAAGAATTAACTGTGATATAATCTAATATATAACTGTGAAACCTTTATTTGGTTCTATTTTTCCGCTGCACACATAAAAGAATCAACCTAATCGAACTAGCTTAATCAACTTAGTCCATGAACACCGGACTAGTCCGCACTTTACCGGACTAGTCCGATATCTCTGGTATTGAGCTTGTTGTTGAGTGTTGCAGGATCCGACAATTTTCAAAAAGGCCTATTCACCCCCCTCTAGGCCCACATTCAATTGGTATCAGAGCAAGGTTCTTCAAGAAAGAGTCTAACCACTCGAAGAGATCATGTCGGACATGAAGGACGCCCACAAATTCAACAACCAAGAGGAGGTTAACAATGACAAGACCCAAAAAGTGGAGAAGTACCTCGAAGCCATTCAAGACTTCGAGGACGACGATGAGGAGACGCTGGAGCTAAAGGCGCTCCTCAGAAAGAAGGCACTTTCCAAAGGGAAAGTGAAAGTTGAAGAGAAGAAGAAGGGGAGTAGTCACACCGACTACTCCCGATATCCTTTTAACTATGATCGTCTAAACTCCAATAACAATGATTACTTATCTATCCCACTTGGAAAAGCCTCACACTTCGATGGAAGTGATTACTCAATGTGGAGGCAGAATATGAAAATGCATTTGATTTCCCTCAACCCAAGTCTATGGCATGTTGTATGCACAGGGATAGATATTCCAGACGATGACGAAGAGCTCACCCCAAGCCAAGTGCAGGCCATTCATAGAAATGCACAAGCCGCAGCTGTAATCACCTCCTCACTCAGTGGGGACAAGTTCACCAAGGTGGATGGACTCGACATTGCTAAGGAGATATGGGATACACTACAAACTGCACATGAAGGTGACCGACATGTGCGTGAAGCAAAGATTGAGATGATCAAAGGCGAACTAGGAAGATTCGCAATTAAGGAAGACGAGTCACCCCAAGATATGTACAATCAATTGAAGACACTTGTCAACAAAGTTCGATCATACGGGAGCAAGAAGTGGAATGACCACGAGGTGGTAAAGCTCATCCTTAGAGCTTTTATGCCTCGCAATGTCACGCTATGCTTCATGATTAGAGAAAGCCCCGTATACAAAAGGATGACTCCGGATGAATTGCTTGGAAAAATCATCAACTTTGAGATGATGGAAAGACAAGCAAAGCATGTCAAGGAAATTGCCAGTCTCACCTCGACTAAGAAGAAAGGGGTTGCTCTAAAGTCCACCCTCAAGCCTCTATCCAATGAAGCAAGGGAAGCACAACTAGAGGAAGACAGTGACGACGAAAGCAGTGAGCTAGATGAAGAGGACATGATATTATTCATGAAAAAGTTCAAGAGAATAATGAAGAAAAGACAAGGGACAAAATCAAGTGAAGGAAAGTACAAGGAAAGAACGAAGCCAAAGTTGAGGCGGGCATGCTATAATTGTTGTGAGTATAACCACTTTATAGTTGATTGCCCATATGAGGAGAACAAGAAGAAGACCAAAGAATCCAAGCCTCAACCTAAGAAATTCTTCAAGAAGAAGAAGCAAGCCGAACAAGCGCACATTGGGAAGGAGTGGGACTCAAACGATGAGTCCTCATCATCCGAAGAAGAAGAGATGGCTAGCGTAGCCATCGAGAGCACGTCCAAGAAATCTACACTCTTCCCCACACTTGGTGCAAGGAAGGGAAATGGCACTTGCCTTATGGCAAAGGAAGGTAAACGCAAGGTAATCATCAAAACCCCTTTTGTGCATTCCTACTCTAGTGATGATGAAATGAATAGTGATGATGAGGATATGCTTAGTGGACTGGATAGGAAAGCTCCAACAAAAATGAAATTTTTACTTGATCAATGTGACGCCCGGTTCCGAAAAATGAACCAAGCTAACTTATATGTGTGCCCAGGATGTTCATCACACATACACGAGTGCAATCACAAAAGAGTATACAGAAAATTACCACAGAACAAGATTAATTATCAAGTTTTATTACACAAACCATATTATCCTCGAATACCAGCTCTAATGAATATTAATGACAAGTTCAACTAATGCAGCGGAAATAAACTAATTAAGCAAACTAAGCAACTATGCAGCATAAGCGACAGGGTATGTATGCGCAGCTCCAATCAACACCACAGGCAAAGCTGACGGTAGACACGGTCTAGAACTCCGCATTATCACCATTGAACTCCCAATCCTGACCTGCAACTGTTGGGGGGATTGCAAGAGTGAGTACGTGTCGTACTCAGCAAGTGTGGAAAGTATGACATGTGGCTGATTCAAATGACGACAATAATAATGGCAAAGTGCTGAAAAGTACAGTAAAACATTTGAAAAGCATTATCATATATATTATATGTGTGAAGTAAACCCATCATAATCATAAGTAATACCATAATACCAATCTGAATTCACTACCATCATCAATAATTCCAGATTTCACCATCGTCAATAACCATATTCAATACCAGAAATTAATCCATAACCATCCATAACCATTGCCAAACCATAACCATCCCAAATTCCCATTTCCCTCTAATCATGGAAGTTGTCCAGGTGCTCATAACCGGGAGCACGGCTATCATGATAGTTTTAATTAACTCTGCAGAGTTTGTACCTCTTTACCCACGTGTTTGTGATTTCATCACCCGTCGGCGACTAAAGAACCTCCCTTATGCCAATTACACTTCCTTTGGTGTATGGCCAAGAGATCACAAAATAGCCTTTACAAAGGGATTACTAGCCTATTTAGACCCCACTGAGGTTTCACCGGTGGCGATGCCTCCAACTGAGCACATCTTCAACCAAGGGCCCCCTCTTGAGCCATTCGGATCCCAGGGTAGTCCCACCAATCATCAACAAACCCAATCCGACTACCCCTTCCCCGAGCATCCACAATGGTCCAAACAACACTAGCAAAGCCCTAATTAATCAGCTACACCGCACCCATACTTGGCCTCGTGGTGGCACTGTAGTCCTGGCTTATTCTCGCATGAACCGGTCCTTAGATCTAAAGCAAGCAAACCACCATAACATCCAACCCATCCACATACCAGGCTTGCTTAGATCACCCATCGTATTGACCAGTTCACATTAACCAGAATATCATTGATGCATAATTAAATGTGTAGTGTTGTTTGTCATCCCAATTAATTAAGCGAAGCAAAAAGGTAAAAACCCTTCCCGACTCTCTACCATAAATTCCAGGTGACAAGGGTGGTCAAACAAAACTAGTAAACTTCCTACCATAGGATTCCCATCAATTTGACACAAGCATGCAGGTTCGCAAACAAAACATTTATTTTAAAAAGAGGATCAATATGCTTCAAGGACACTTGCCTTGCTCTTGCTGTTGATCAGGATCAAAGCCTTCGAACTCTCGATGCTGGAGATCCTCCGCAGCACTTTCTAGCGCAAATCCGTCTAATCCACATAATAAACATACAAGACAAAAAACACAATCAAAGAGTGCACAAATATTACTCAATATGACATGCCATGCATGATTGATGCAAATGCAAGGTAGAACTTGTTACTTGATTGCTTTTAATGATAACTAACTAGTTCTAATAGCTTTTAACAAGTTTATACAGGTTCCGAGTTGATTAGATCAAATTTTAGAGTCAATTCAACACAATGTAACCAGGAAGATCGGACTAATCCGCTAGGGACCGGACAAGTCCGCACTCCGCGAGATCAGCAGACTAGGGTTTCCTAGATCGACGTAAATTCGGAGATTAGGGGTTGAATTCTCCTAAGTAAAAGAGAATAGAAGCTATACCAGGTGTTTAGAACTCCAATGAACCAAGAAACTTGGAGGTAACACTTGGATCTTGATGATCTAGGGTTGGTGATGAACTTGGAGATGAATTGGTGGTGAAGGACGAAACTTGGTGGGGATCTCTATCCTTCTTCGTTTCCTCCTCTTCTTCTTCTTGCTTGGGATCTTCTCCTCCCTCCTTGATGGTGGCTCCCCACGAACTAGGGTTTGGGTGGGTGGAAAAGTGGCAAATAGATGTCAAACCAAGGGGTGGGGCTGTTTATATAGAGGTGGAGGCTAGGGTTAGATGGATTTCGAGTTTTGGGATGAGTAGAGGCCGGTTTAGAGTCCCACATGGGCTCTAAAATAGTTAGGCACAACGTACCTAGGCCCACTTAACCTGAAACCCAAGAAACAAGTCGTAAAACAAAAGATCAACTCGGAGTCGCGAAATATCGGACAAGTCCGGACAGGACCGGACTAGTCCGAAGTCGTCCAGAGAGAAAATCGGACAAGTCTGGCCAAAAATCGGACAAGTCCGAATTTGAACAGAGAGGAAAAACGGACAAGTCCGCTGGAACACCGGACTAGTCCGGAAAAGTCCAGGGAGTTAGCAAATTTTCAAGGATTCATGGAATATCCGACTAGTCCGCACAAAATCGGACAAGTCCGAATTTTTCTAGAGCCAAAATTGGACTAGTCCGTAGCAAAAACGGACAAGTCCGTTTTTAGTCAGAGAGAAATCGGACTAGTTCTCAGCAAAATTGGACTAGTCTGCACTTTCCTGCGTTTTAAGTGCGGTTTTGTTCCAAATCAATTTTAAATACTCCGAATCAATTTTAAACTCGTTCCTCTTGTTGTGGGTTAATGTTAATCATGTATATGAGTGCATGTAGGGCATGATGCATGAAAATTAGGGTGTTACAATCAACTTGTTGAGAAGGAGAGGTTGATTCATCGTCAAGAGAACATGATTATATCCCAAAAGGAGGAGCATGTCGAACTTGACAAACTTCTAGAACTTGAAAAGGAGAAAAACAATTCACTGGAGCTTGAGTTAGCTTCAAGAAAGAAAGCTTACTTGGAGTTAACTGACTCAAAGGTTGCAATCATAGACCAACTTGCTGACCTGATCAAGGTTAACAAGATCCTTGAAGTGCATGTTGAGTCACTCAAGCTGAGTGAACCTTCCTCCTCTTCAAGTTCACCTTCTCAATCCACTAAAACTGACTTTGATCATATGTGCACATGTAGTAAAATAGACACCAGTTTGAAGGAGAAGTCAACCTCCACAAAGGATAAAAATCCTACCCAATGTGGCATATTTGACAAAGAGAAGATCAACTATGCACGTAGTGCATACTTGGTCCAAAGACCTCCAAATGTCAAGTATGGCATTGGTTACTCTTATGATGAAAAACAGCATGCTGGAAGTCATAAGAATAACAAGGGGAGGATTTCCTTTGTGAAGGAAAGACCCTCTCAAACTCACAAGTCGAAGGGTAAAAATATGAACTCACACAAACACCAGACTAGTCCGATGAGTGTCCGGACAAGTCCGGCCTCCCAGACTAGCCCTGTATACAAACAACAACAATTACTCTTTAGAACCTTCGATGCCTCCTATGTGTTAATGAGAAATAATCTTGGCAAGGTTTATGCTAATTATGTTGGGCCACGCCATGGGAACACCAAATCTCATGTGTGGGTGCCTAAATGTATTGTAACTAACCTTCAAGGACCCAAGCAAGCTTGGGTACCTAAAACTAAAGCATAATTTGTTTTTGCAGGCCTATTCCTCTGGTGGATCCAAATGGGTGCTAGACAGTGGCTGCACCAACCATATGACCGGAGAACAGAGAGGAAAAACGGACAAGTTCGAATTTGAACAGAGAGGAAAAACGGACAAGTCCGCTGGAACACCGGACTAATCCAGAAAAGTCCAGGGACTTAGCAAATTTTCAAGGATTCATGGAATATCGGACTAGTCCGCACAAAATCGGACAAGTCCGAATTTTTCCAGAGCCAAAATCGGACTAGTCCGCAGCAAAAACGGACAAGTCCGTTTTTAGTCAGAGAGAAATCGGACTAGTTCTCAATAAAATCGGACTAGTCCGCACTTTCCTGCGTTTTAAGTGCGGTTTTGTTCCAAATCAATTTTAAATGCTCCGAATTAATTTTAAACTCGTTCCTCTTGTTGTGGGTTAATGTTAATCATGTATATGAGTGCATGTAGGGCATGATGCATGAAAATTAGGGTGTTACAAACCTACCCCCCTTAAAATGAATCTCGCCCTCGAGATTCGACGCGGCAGAGAAGAGATGGGGAAATTCCTTCTTGAGATCATACTCCAATTACCACGTCGCTTCTTTTTCGGTGTGGTGCTTACATTGAACTTTACACCATCTAATGACCTTGTTCCTTGTGACCCTCGCCCTAGTTTCCAAGATTTTGACCGGTTGCTCGGCATACGTCAAATCTTCCTCTAGTTCCAATTCTTCCATTGGAACTCGTTCTTCCGGTACTCTCAAACACTTCTTGAGCTGGGAAACATGAAAGACATCATGTACGTCTGAAAGATGAGCTGGCATCTCCAACTTATACGCTACTTCTCCCCTTTTGTCCAAAATCTTGAATGGTCCAATATAGCGAGGTGCGAGCTTACCCCTTATGTTAAACCTCTTATGACCTCTCATTGGTGACACCTTGAGGTAAACAAAATCTCCCACTTCAAAGGCTAATTCCCTTCTCCTATTATCCGCATAGCCTTTTTGTCTTGTTTGGGTAGCCCTCAAGTTTTCATGAATTATCTGGACTTGCTTTTCGGTTTCTTGCAACACATCCGGACCAAATACTTGAGTTTCTCCTGCCTCATTCCGGAATAAAGGTGTCCTACACTTCCTCCCATAAAGCGCTTCATATGGTGACATTTTCAAGCTTGCTTGGTAACTATTGTTGTATGAAAATTCTGCGTATGGTAAGCTTTTATCCCAACTTTTCCCATGCTTTAATGCACAAGCTCTTAACATGTCCTCCAAAATCTGATTGGTCCTCTCAGTTTGTCCATCCGTTTGAGGATGATATGCTGAACTAAAATTCAACCTCGTTCCCAAAGCTTCATGCAATTTTTGCAAAAATCTGGAGGTAAATTGAGAACCTCTATCTGAGACTATCTTCTTCGGTACTCCGTGTCGACACACAATATGCTCCATGTATATTTCGGCCAATCGTGCAGTTGTATACTTGGTCTTTACAGGAACAAAATGAGCTAATTTGGTTAAGCGATCCACAATTACGCAAATTGAGTCATACCCGGACTGAGTACGTGGTAACCCAACTATGAAGTCCATTCCAATTTCTTCCCACTTCCATTCCGAAATCTTCAACGGTTGCAATAATCCGGCTGGCCTTTGATGTTCCGCCTTGACTCGTTGGCACACATCACACAATGCTACGTATTCAGCTATGTCCTTCTTCATGCTATCCCACCAATAGCAAGTCTTCAAGTCTTTGTACATCTTTGTACAACCAGGGTGAATTGAGTAAGGCGAGTCATGTGCCTCCTTTAATATTGTCTCCCAAATATGCTTTACATTAGGCACAACGATCCTCTTTCCAAGCCATAAGGTACCATGTTCGTCTTCATCAAATCTGAATTCTCTCCCTTCTTTGATTCTTTCCTTGATTTCCTTGATCTCCTCATCTGTGGTCTGTGCTTCTCGAATTTCTTGCTCCAAGGTCGGATTTAACTCCATCATCTCCATCTCATTTACAAACCCGAGGTTCAACCGTTCAAACTCCTTACATAACTCGGACGATAACTCTCGAACTGTAAGTTGATGGCTTACTCCCTTTCTACTCAAAGCATCGGCCACTACATTGGCTTTTCCCGGATGATAGTTGATCCCCAAATCATAATCTTTGTTGAGCTCCAACCATCTGCGTTGCCTCAAGTTCAGATCCGTTTGTGTGAAAATATACTTCAAACTCTTATGATCCGTGTAAATTCCACACCTATGTCCAAGAATATAGTGTCTCCAAATCTTCAATGCATGTACCACGGATGCTAGTTCAAGATCATGCGTGGGGTAATTCCGCTCATGTTTCTTCAATTGTCTTGACGCATAGGCGACCACTTGACCTTCTTGCATCAATACACATCCAAGTCCTTGTCTTGATGCATCACAATAGATGTCGAAACTCTTGCTTACATCCGGCAATACCAAAACTGGGGCTGTTGTCAACCTCTTCTTCAACTCCTCAAAACTGTTTTGACAAGCTTCAGTCCATTGGAACGCCTTTCCCTTCATTAGCAACTCCGTCATAGGCTTGGCTATCTTGGAAAAATCCTTGATAAAACGACGGTAATATCCAGCCATCCCAAGAAAACTCCTTATTTTCTTGACATTTTGCGGCGGCTCCCACTTCAACACGTCTCTCACTTTTCCGAGGTCAACCGATACTCCTCCTCCTGAGATTATATGACCCAAAAATGGCACCTCTTTCAACCAAAACTGGCACTTGTTGAACTTGGCATACAATTGATGCTCCCTCAATTTCTGCAGCGTAAGCCTCAAGTGTTCCTCATGTTCCTTCTCATCCTTTGAGTAGATCATAATATCATCAATGAACACCACGACAAACTTATCCAAGTACTCCATGAAGACCTTATTCATGAGGTACATAAAGTAGGCAGGCGCATTTGTCAATCCAAAAGACATCACGGTGTACTCATAAGATCCATACCGTGTCCTAAAAGCTGTCTTGGGTATGTCTGATGGTCTAATCTTCATTTGAAAGTATCCCGACCTCAAATCAATCTTGGAAAATACACAGGCACCTTTCATCTGATCAAACAAATCCTCTATACGGGTCAAGGTGTACTTGTTCTTGATGGTCACCTCGTTGAGAGCTCGGTAATCTACGCACATCCTTTGGGATCCATCCTTCTTGTCCACAAACAGCACAGGCGCTCCCCAAGGTGAAGAACTAGGGCGAATAAAACCCTTCTCTAATTGCTCTTGAATTTGCTTCTTGAGCTCCGCTAATTCCATAGGAGGCATCCTATATGGCCTCTTAGCTATAGGTGCAGTTCCAGGTATTAAATCAATAACAAACTCAATGCCTCGATCGGGTGGCATACCTGGCAACTCATCTGGAAACACATCCAAAAACTCACACACTACCGGAATCTTCTCAATTGCGGCACCGTCCACATGATTCAGCTCCAATTGCTTCGGTGCGGTTTGAGATGCTTCAAATTCTACAGTGATCCCTTCCTCATTAGTCAACTTCACCGTCTTTGTGGCACACTCAATAACTCCATTGTGCTTCCTCAACCAGTCCATACCGAGTATAATGTCCAATCCTTGAGAATCCAAAACAATGAGGTTGGCGGAGAAGTCTACCCCCCTTATTCTAAGGCTTACTTTTGGACATACTATATTTGTCCTCATCTCTCCTCCATGAGACTTAACCAATAGAGTAAACTTCATATGAGAGATAGGCAAACTATACTTGGCAACATACTTCGATGCAATGAATGAATGTGATGCTCCAGAATCAAATAACATAGTCGCGGGGTTGGAGTTGGCGAGAAACATACCAATGACCACGTCATCCGCTTGTTGAGCATCCTCCGTAGAGACATGGTTCACGTTGCCACGAGCAAAATTTTACTATCCATGGCTTCCTTGTGGCTGTCCTCCATTGGGTCTTGGGTTTTGCCTCGGCGTGTTGCTTCCTTGACCAAGGCCTGACTTAGGACATTGATGCGCAAAGTGTCCAGCTTCTCCACAAGTATAACACTTCTTAACCCCACCAGAATTGTTGGGACGAGCTTGGTTTTGAGCATTTGCAGCAGGAAAATTAGCACGAGGCTCATAAGGCATTGGAGGCCTAGGTGCTTGCATAACAGGGCGCTGCTGCACAAACTGAGTTGGGCGCGGTGCATAACCAGGGCGCTGAGCAGGAATAGAGGAGCAGTATGACGCGCATTGGGCAGCGCAAAGCGAGGGCGCACATTACTTCCTTGTTGCTGTCCTTGATATGGCGCCTTCCTCTTGATTTCTTGCTCCATCTCACAGATCTTGTTCTCAACCACAATTGCTTTGTCCACAAGTTTCTGAAAATTGGGATAATCGCAGTTGAGTAGTTGCACTTGGATCTCATTGTTCAAGCCCCTCATGAACAAGTATTGCTTTCGGCTGTCCCGACTAACATCCTTAGGCACATACCTTGAGAGTTGAGTGAATTTATTGTGATATTCACTCACGCTTGATCTTCCTTGCCTTAAATTCTCAAATTCTTGCCTCTTCAAGATCATAACACCCTCGGGCACATAATGAGAACGAAAATTCTCCTTGAATTCGGCCCAAGTGATTCTTTCTTGGTTCTCATGAGCACTACAATAAGCATCCCACCAATCCGCAGCTGCTCCAACGAGTTGATGAGAAGCGAACAGGACCTTCTCCCGGTCACTGCATTGGACAATGGCTAGCTTCTTCTCCACGGACTTGAGCCAATCATCCGCATCCATAGGGTTTGCGGCTTGAGCAAAGGTTGGCGGCCTAGTCCTCATAAACTCTCCCAATCGGTTATGAGGAGGCGGGGGTGGCGGTGGAGGCATGTGGGGTTGATTGTTGATGTTGCCAGCCTGCAGCTATCCCATTGTTTGTATCATGGTCTGCATGAGCTGGTTTTGCATAGCCAATAGCTGCTCAATGTTGATAGCCCCCTGAGTAGATCCTTGTCCAACGTTGTTCTGAGGTACTCATGGTTCTCCTCCTCATCATTGCCATCCCTCTGGTTGCGAGTCCTCACCATCTGAAGAAAAGCAATAGGTAAGAATTAGAAAACGTCCCCAACTACATGCATCAAGGGATATGAAACTAAACAGCTAGCTACACAAGCCTAGGTGGACATGGCAATGCTAAAGCATCCCAAAATCCTCTATTAAGCACATAAGCAAACAATATATAGCAAACAGCACTCCAAGCAAAAACACATCGATTCCTGAGTGCTCCTATGTGCTCTGAAGTGTCCATTCTATCTAGGTTGCATCCTACGGTCAACCTGTGGCTCTGATACCAATCTGTGACGCCCGGTTCCGAAAAATGAACCAAGCTAACGTATATGTGTGCCCAGGATGTTCATCACACATACACGAGTGCAATCACAAAAGAGTATACAGAAAATTACCATAGAACAAGATTAATTATCAAGTTTTATTACACAAACCATATTATCCTCGAATACCAGCTCTAATGAATATTAATGACAAGTTCAACTAATGCAGCGGAAATAAACTAATTAAGCAAACTAAGCAACTATGCAGCATAAGCGACAGGGTATGTATGCGCAGCTCCAATCAACACCACAGGCAAAGCTGACGGTAGACACGGCCTAGAACTCCGCATTATCACCATTAAACTCCCAATCCTGACCTGCAACTGTTGGGGGGGATTGCAAGAGTGAGTACGTGTCGTACTCAGCAAGTGTGGAAAGTATGACATGTGGCTGATTCAAATGACGACAATAATAATGGCAAAGTGCTGAAAAGTACAGTAAAACATTTGAAAAGCATTATCATATATATTATATGTGTGAAGTAAACCCATCATAATCATAAGTAATACCATAATACCAATCTGAATTCACTACCATCATCAATAATTCCAGATTTCACCATCGTCAATAACCATATTCAATACCAGAAATTAATCCATAACCATCCATAACCATTGCCAAACCATAACCATCCCAAATTCCCATTTCCCTCTAATCATGGAAGTTGTCCAGGTGCTCATAACCGGGAGCACGGCTATCATGATAGTTTTAATTAACTCTGCAGAGTTTGTACCTCTTTACCCACGTGTTTGTGATTTCATCACCCGTCGGCGACTAAAGAACCTCCCTTATGCCAATTATACTTCCTTTGGTATATGGCCAAGAGATCACAAAATAGCCTTTACAAAGGGATTACTAGCCTATTTAGACCCCACTGAGGTTTCACCGGTGGCGATGCCTCCAACTGAGCACATCTTCAACCAAGGGCCCCCTCTTGAGCCATTTGGATCCCAGGGTAGTCCCACCAATCATCAACAAACCCAATCCGACTACCCCTTCCCCGAGCATCCACAATGGTCCAAACAGCACTAGCAAAGCCCTAACTAATCAGCTACGCCGCACCCATACTTGGCCTCGTGGTGGCACTGTAGTCCTGGCTTATTCTCGCATGAACCGGTCCTTAGATCTAAAGCAAGCAAACCACCATAACATCCAACCCATCCACATACCAGGCTTGCTTAGATCACCCATCGTATTGACCAGTTCACATTAACCAGAATATCATTGATGCATAATTAAATGTGTAGTGTTGTTTGTCATCCCAATTAATTAAGCGAAGCAAAAAGGTAAAAACCCTTCCCGACTCTCTACCATAAATTCCAGGTGACAAGGGTGGTCAAACAAAACTAGTAAACTTCCTACCATAGGATTCCCATCAATTTGACACAAGCATGCAGGTTCGCAAACAAAACATTTACTTTAAAAACAGGATCAATATGCTTCAAGGACACTTGCCTTGCTCTTGCTGTTGATCAGGATCAAAGCCTTCGAACTCTCGATGCTGGATATCCTCCATAGCACTTTCTAGCGCAAATCCGTCTAATCCACATAATAAACATACAAGACAAAAAACACAATCAAAGAGTGCACAAATATTACTCAATATGACATGCCATGCATGATTGATGCAAATGCAAGGTAGAACTTGTTACTTGATTGCTTTTAATGATAACTAACTAGTTCTAATAGCTTTTAACAAGTTTATACAGGTTCCGAGTTAATTAGATCAAATTTTAGAGTCAATTCAACACAATGTAACCAGGAAGATCGGACTAATCCGCTAGGGACCGGACAAGTCCGCACTCCGCGAGATCAGCAGACTAGGGTTTTCTAGATCGACGTAAATTCGGAGATTAGGGGTTGAATTCTCGTAAGTAAAAGAGAATAGAGGCTATACCAGGTGTTTAGAACTCCAATGAACCAAGAAACTTGGAGGTAACACTTGGATCTTGATGATCTAGGGTTGGTGATGAACTTGGAGATGAATTGGTGGTGAAGGACGAAACTTGGTGGAGATCTCTATCCTTCTTCGTTTCCTCCTCTTCTTCTTCTTGCTTGGGATCTTCTCCTCCCTCCTTGATGGTGGCTCCCCACGAACTAGGGTTTGGGTGGGTGGAAAAGTGGCAAATAGATGTCAAACCAAGGGGTGGGGCTGTTTATATAGAGGTGGAGGCTAGGGTTAGATGGATTTCGAGTTTTGGGATGAGTAGAGGCCGGTTTAGAGTCCCACATGGGCTCTGAAAGAGTTAGGCACGACGTACCTAGGCCCACTTAACCTGAAACCCAAGAAACAAGTCGTAAAACAAAAGATCAACTCGGAGTCGCGAAATATCGGACAAGTCCGGACAGGACCGGACTAGTCCGAAGTCGTCCAGAGAGAAAATCGGACAAGTCTGGCCAAAAATCGGACAAGTCCGAATTTGAACAGAGAGGAAAAACGGACAAGTCCGCTGGAACACCGGACTAGTCCGGAAAAGTCCAGGGACTTAGCAAATTTTCAAGGATTCATGGAATATCGGACTAGTCCGCACAAAATCGGACAAGTCCGAATTTTTCCAGAGCCAAAATTGGACTAGTCCGTAGCAAAAACGGACAAGTCCGTTTTTAGTCAGAGAGAAATCGGACTAGTTCTCAGCAAAATTGTACTAGTCCGCACTTTCCTGCGTTTTAAGTGCGGTTTTGTTCCAAATCAATTGTAAATACTCCGAATCAATTTTAAACTCGTTCCTCTTGTTGTGGGTTAATGTTAATCATGTATATGAGTGCATGTAGGGCATGATGCATGAAAATTAGGGTGTTACAATCAACTGGTTGAGAAGGAGAGGTTGATTCATCGTCAAGAGAACATGATTATATCCCAAAAGGAGGAGCATGTCGAACTTGACAAACTTCTAGAACTTGAAAAGGAGAAAAACAATTCACTAGAGCTTGAGTTAGCTTCAAGAAAGAAAGCTTGCTTGGAGTTAACTGACTCAAAGGTTGCAATCATAGACCAACTTGCTGACCTGATCAAGGTTAACAAGATCCTTGAAGTGCAAGTTGAGTCACTCAAGCTGAGTGAACCTTCCTCCTCTTCAAGTTCACCTTCTCAATCCACTAAAACTGACTTTGATCATATGTGCACATGTAGTAAAATAGACACCAGTTTGAAGGAGAAGTCAACCTCCACAAAGGATAAAAATCCTACCCAATGTGGCATATTTGACAAAGAGAAGATCAACTATGCACGTAGTGCATACTTGGTCCAAAGACCTCCAAATGTCAAGTATGGCATTGGTTACTCTTATGATGAAAAACAGCATGCTGGAAGTCATAAGAATAACAAGGGGAGGATTTCCTTTGTGAAGGAAAGACCCTCTCAAACTCACAAGTCGAAGGGTAAAAATCTGAACTCACACAAACACCAGACTAGTCCGATGAGTGTCCGGACAAGTCCGGCCTCCCAGACTAGCCCTGTATACAAACAACAACAATTACTCTTTAGAACCTTCGATGCCTCCTATGTGTTAATGAGAAATAATCTTGGCAAGGTTTATGCTAATTATGTTGGGCCACGCCATGGGAACACCAAATCTCATGTGTGGGTGCCTAAATGTATTGTAACTAACCTTCAAGGACCCAAGCAAGCTTGGGTACCTAAAACTAAAGCATAATTTGTTTTTGCAGGCCTATTCCTCTGGTGGATCCAAATGGGTGCTAGACAGTGGCTGCACCAACCATATGACCGAAGAAAGAAGGATGTTCGTGGAATATGAAGAGAATGAGGACCCAAACGAAGGCATCTACTTTGGAGATAATAGTCAAGGAAGGTTGCTCGGTACCGGTAAAATCGCAATATCTTCTACACACACACTTTCTCATGTTTTACATGTTGAATCCTTAGATTATAACCTGCTTTCCATATCTCAGCTATGTGACAAAGGTTATAATTGCTTGTTCACTAACAAGGGTGTGACCGTCTCTAGGAGGAGTGATGGTTCCATTGCATTCAAGGGTATGTTGAAGGGAAAGCTTTACCTCGTTGACTTCAACAAGGACAAAGCCGAACTTGACACATGCTTGATTGCAAAGACCAACATGGGTTGGTTGTGGCATAGACAGCTAGCGCATGTTGGTATGAGGAATCTTCAAAAACTCCTCAAGGGCGATCACATCCGCGGTTTGAAGGATGTTGTTTTTGAGAAAGATAGGCCTTGTAGCGCGTGCCAAGCTGGGAAGCAAGTTGGAGCACCTCATCCCACAAAGAACGTCATGACTACAACAAGACTGCTCGAACTACTTCACATGGACTTATTTGGTCCAATTGCTTACATAAGCATCCGCGGTAACAAATATGGTTTAGTTATTATTGATGACTTTTCTCGCTTCACTTGGGTTTTCTTTTTGCACGATAAGTCAGAAACACAAGGAACACTCAAGAAGTTCTTCAAGCGAGTTCAAAACGAATTCTCATTGACAATCAAGAGTATTCGAAGCGACAACAGCACAGAGTTCAAGAACACACAAGTGGAGGAGTATCTTGATGAAGAGGGTATCAAGCACGAATTTTCAGCACCATACTCGCCACAACAAAACGGAGTTGCTGAAAGAAAGAACCGAACACTCATAGAGATGGCAAGAACAATGCTCGATGATACAAGACCTCGGATCGATTTTGGGCGAAAGCGATTAACACCGCTTGCCACGCTGTAAATCGACTTTATCTTCATCGACTACTCAAGAAGACATCCTATGAGCTACTCACTGGTAACAAACCAAATATCTCATATTTTTGAGTTTTCGGTTCTCCATGTTATATCCTGAACAAGAAGCCCAGGACTTCAAAATTCGCTTCGAAGTCCGATGAAGGTTTCTTGCTTGATTATGATTCGAACACTTATGCCTATCGTGTTTTCAACAAGGCCTTTGGACTCATTGAAATAGCATGTGACGTAGTGTTCGATGAGACTAATGGCTCCCAAAAGGAGCAAGTTGATCCATGTGAACTAGGTAAAGAAGAAGTTCCTTGTCAAGCATTGAAAAGAATGGCTCTAGGTGAAGTTCGACCACAAGAGCCACCTCCACACGTACATGAGGAAGATGAACCACAGGAGGAGATCAACGATCAAGGGGGAGCTTCAGCACAAGATCAACCACAAGAATACGAAGATGATCAACAAGTCAACGAAGGCAACTACTTAGGGGGAGAAGCAGATAATCATGAAGACACAACTCCTCAAGTGCCACACCCAAGAATACACCAATGCGTCCAAAGGGATCACCCAATCGACAACATCATCGGTGACATCCAAAAGGGAGTAACCACTAGATCTCGCTTAGCTAACTTTTGTGAACACTATTCGTTTGTATCCTTTTTGGAACCACGCAGGGTTGAAGATGCATTGAAAGATCCAGACGGGGTGGTGGCGATGCAAGAAGAATTGAACAACTTCAAGCGGAACGAAGTATGGGAACTTGTGGCAAGACCCAATGCAAACATCGTCGGCACCAAGTGGGTCTTCCGCAACAAACAAGACGAACATGGGGTGGTGACAAGGAACAAAGCACGACTTGTGGCCAAAGGGTATTCACAAGTCGAAGTTTGGATTTCGATGAGACTTTTGCTCCAGTAGCTAGGCTTGAATCTATTAGAATATTACTTGCATATGCTACTCACCATGATTTCAAGTTGTATCAAATGGATGTAAAAAGCGCCTTCCTCAACGGACCAATCAAGGAGGAGGTGTATGTGGAGCAACCACCCGGGTTTGAAGATGAAGTGTTCCCCAACCACGTATTCAAATTGCGTAAGGCTCTCTACGGCCACAAACAAGCTCCTAGAGCTTGGTATGAGTGTCTTAGAGATTTGTTAATTGAGAATGGTTTTCAAATTGGCAAACTAGACTATACTCTATTTACAAAGAATTTAGACAATGATCTTTTCATTTGTCAAATTTATGTTGATGATATAATTTGTGGGTAAACTAATCAATCGTTTTGTGAGGAATTTAGCAAAATCATGACAGACATGTTTGAAATGTCAATGATGGGAGAATTAAAGTACTTCTTGGGATTCCAAGTGCGGCAACAAAAGGAAGAGACATTCATAAGCCAAACCAAGTACACGTAGGACATACTTAAGAAGTTTGGTATGGACAAGGCAAAGCCCATAAAGACCCCCATGGCAACAAATGGCCACTTGGATCTCAATGAAGATGGACCTAGCATCGACCAAAAGGTATATCGCTCCATGATTGGATCTCTACTATATTTATGTGCATCTAGGCCAGACATTATGTTGAGTGTATGTTTGTGTGCAAGATTTCAAGCCAACCCTAAGGAATGTCACTTGACAGTCGTAAAAAGGATCTTGAGATATTTAGTTCATACACCCAACCTTGGTCTTTGGTACCCAAAAGGCTCAAAATTCAATCTCATTGGTTACTCCGATGCAGATTATGCCGGGTGCAAAGTAGATAGAAAAAGCACCTCCGGCACATGCCAATTCCTAGGGAGATCCTTAGTTTCTTGGTCCTCCAAGAAACAAAATTCCATTGCCTTATCCACAGCCGAAGCGGAGTATGTTGCAGCTGGGAGCTGTTGTGCACAACTCCTTTAGATGCGACAAAATCTAAGGGATTACGGTTACAATATGAACCGCATTCCTCTCCTTTGTGACAACGAGAGTGCCATTAAAATTGCCCACAATCCAGTTGAGCACTCTAGAACTAAACACATAGACATAATACATCATTTTTTGAGAGACCATTCCATGAAAGGAGACATAGCCATCTCACATGTCAATACCCAAAAACAATTGGCCCACATATTCACCAAGCCACTTGATGAAAATTGCTTTTGCGAACTCCGAAATGAACTAAATATCCTCGATCCTCGGAGTGTGGCTTGAAAAGTTGCATACCTGTATGAATTCTTCAAAATATCTTGATTGAATTGTGAAAATCACTCTCTCTCAATTTTTCCCAGAAAAAACTATGTCAATTACTAGATCTTGATGAATTATGATCATTGCTTGATTGTTGTATGCTTACTGGTCATATTCATCAAGATCATTTGATTTTGTTTGCCTCTCTATTCTCTATTTATGAACCTTCAAATATATATGAATGGGCTATGCAAATTTCTCCTGGTGACCACAAACTAGTTCGTGGTTATTCGGACTAGTCCGCACATGCAGACTAGCCCGTAGAGTGCCAGTTAGGCCAGACGAGTCTGATAACACCACGGACTAGTCCGATGTTGCTCTCTGGAAGAGGTCGGACTAGTCTGGTTATCTTCGGACTTGTCCGATTTTTTGTGTTCATAACCCTAGCCGCCACCAAACCCTAATCCCTTCATCCTCCACTCTTGCTCACGCGTTCTCTCTCCTCCGCTCGAGCTCCCAAGGCGATTTCTTGCTCCCTCCATCAAAAATCTCCGCATTTGGGCGGAAATCAAGCTTGCCCTCTTGAGGATTGAAGCTAGCGGACTTGTCCGGCCTTCAACCCCCTCATCTCCAAGCTTTAATCGATTTCTTCGGTAATTTTCACCCAAACCCTAGAAATCTCGTTTTTCTTCATTATTGATCGAATAGCCTAGCATCCTTCACTATATACATGCCTCCTTTATCACGTGTATGCTAGACTTATTATGCATTAGGAATCAGCTTTTGTCAAATCTCTTAGGTTTTTGAGAATGAACACCGGACTAGTACGGTCCTTGAACGGACAAGTCCGGTCCCCCCGGACTAGTCCGTGCCTGTGCACCAGACAAGTCCGATGTTTCTGAACTCAAAACCTAACTCTTCAATTCCTCAATGCAATTCCTTGCTATCCTTTCACACCTATGCCTTGTATCATACATTATCATTCTTGAAACTCATTCTCAGGTCATGTCGAGCTCAAACGATGAGGTTTCCGATTTTGAGGCCGAGATGGACCACGAGGTGGCACCTCGGACCTCAACGAGTCTTGGCAAGAAGCGACAAGAGCGACCTACCGAGCCAGCTCCGTCTCCTCCTCAAGTTCGGAGGAAAGTGTTGGCAAAGAAGCCAGTCTCCAAGGCAGCCGCTTCATCGAGTGTCCCTCGCCAAGCAAAGGGCAAGGGCAAGGGGATAGCGACGGGTCCAGTTGGACCATTGAAGCTGCATGCTCCCAGGGAAGGGGTCCGGGACCCCACTGAAGAAAGGTTCAATGGGAAGGGCAGTGACTCGGTGGCCAAATTCAGAAGCATCGATTGGTATGGCCGACCGAAGCAAGCAGCTGATGGAAGATTTTGGTGCAACTTCCATGCTGATTTCTACAGATCGGTGTATCTACCGATGAAGACACCAGTGGTGCGCAGTCAGTGGATCGACTGGGCACATCTTGAGAAGAAAAGATACTCTGCTTTTGATGAAGTGATTGCAGCAGCTGAAAGACATGGCTTGAAGGACCTCTTTGCCTTCAAGTACAATTGGAATGATGAAGTGGTGGCTCAATTCTATGCCACCTGCCACTTTGCAAGCGATGAAGAGGAAAGAGTGACTTGTATGACTCATGGATCCAAGTACACTATCACATATGAAGAATTTGCAAGGATGTTACATCTTGACACCTCAAGCAATGACAATGTGATTATTCACAATGTTGGTGTCATCGAGAAGGAGAAGATGAAGTTTCTCTATGAGCCCAATTCAAAGTTCATCCCTCCTTCCACAAAGAACATGAAGCCATTCTTTGTGGTGCTAAACAGAGTCTTGAGGAAGACCATTGCCCCTAAGGATGGGGATGCAGGGAGTGTACAAGGGTACCTCCAAAACCTAATGAGGATCATAAGCAAGAACAGACAATTTGATGTGTTTGACTACATATGGAATGATATGGTCAACATCTCCAGCACCCCCAACAGGTCCTGTGGCTATGCTCCCTATCTAATGTTTATGATTGAGAAAGTCACAGGGATTGAGTTTGTCAAGGATGTGGAGCACACACCTCTGAGGCCTCAGAAGCCTCAACAAGTGAATGTCCAGGTTGCTCCCTCGCCGGCCTCCAGTCCCGAGGCACCGGCAAGAACAAGCGAAGATGTTAGAGCTGCTCCAACTTCAATGGCAGCCCCTCGGAGAGGATTAGCCAGTGGAATCCTCAAATACCTGGCTGCCATCTTCATCTCCTGCAAGAAGGCCAAAGTGAAGGCCCACAAGCTCAACCAGAAAAGAAAGGAGGACATGAAGTACATCAAAGCCAATGTGAAGCATATCTGCTAGAAGCTGGAGATCGACCCCATTGGATCTCCAGTGATCTCTGAGGACTTCGACCCGGACTACACTGAGCTCGGGCCCTTGACACCATCCGAGCTTGCCTACTTTGGCGTTGGTGGCTCGAGCATCTCCGCCCCTCCTCCTTCTCCTCCTCATCAAGCTGAAGATGAAGAAGACGAAGACGACGATGAGAGGACCGACAGTGAAGAGTGAAGACCCTAGGACCCTCCTCTCCTTCTTTTTGGTGTCTTGATGCCAAAGGGGGAGAGATTGAGGGGGAGTCTTAGCTTTAGCTATAGGATGCGAGGAGAGAGCTCTTTTTTATGCTTCTTGTCTATCTTTGAGTTTTGCAGTGTTTTAACTTTGTTCCCAAGTTAGTTATGGTTCTGTGATGCAATGCTTAATTAAATTGAGAAGTGTTTGTTGAAATCTGTAATCTTGCTCCTGGAATGACATATATGCTTGGCTTTGGTTGATTAATGTAAATTATGTCATTCTCAATGTCTCAATATACTTAGTTATATATCCCACCATAAAGAATGCACATATGGGTAATTCTTTCACTGCTTGATGTATCTTTGACTCATATGTGCATACTTTATGAAAATCTCAATTTTTATCATATTTTGTGAAATCTCAATTGGTTGTCATCAATCACCAAAAAGGGGGATATTGAAAGTGCATTTAGGACTCTCTTGTGGGTTTTGGATGATTTATGACAAGCAATTGGGATCCTGATCTATTTGTTGAGATGAGTGCAGGCCTATGATAGGAAAATGAGCAAAATACCAAAAAGAAGGAAGGATGAGGAGCAAAGTGGAGATGAGCTCAAGGAAGAAGGGTAATAGATTATTGTGTATGGAGTGGGTTAAGGAAACACACCCCAAGAGCTCAATCACAATTAAACACACACATTGCACAAAGTTACACAGGACCGAACTAGTTCGATCACAAGCGGACTAGTCCGATAACCTTTTTGCACCATATCAGACAAGTCCGATATCTGTCGGACTAGTCCGATATTCTTCTGACTAGAATCGGACTAGTCCTCCCCAGTACGGACTAGTCCTCAAAACACTTCACAAGTCACACAAAATCGGACAAGTCCGATCACAACCGGACTAGTCCGATATTCTTTCTGATCCAAATCGGACAAGTCCGATATTTGCACGGACTAGTCCTCCAAGTGCGGACTTGTCATCTAATTTACTTAGGGTTTCACATGTCCGGACAGGTCCGAAGTATATCGGACGAGTCCGAAGATTTCCAGTAGCGAAATCGGACAAGTCCGTTTTTACCCGGACTAGTCCGATATTTCGGGGTACTTAGGGTTTGCTACACACAGCACACCGGACTAGTCCGGTGACCACCACGGACTAGTCCGAACTTTCTGAACCCTAACGGTCACTTTTAGAAACCCCATATAAATAGAGGTACACGACCCAATTATGAACGCTCTGGAACCCTAGCGCTGTCACACCTCCCAAGAGCCTCAAAAACTACATCTCTCCACGAAATTAAGTGCAACAACGATCAATCCTTTGAGGATTCACTCTAGATCATTGGAGAGACACATGGAACATCACATTGAGCTCTTGGTTTGATTATCTAACACAATCCTGCATTTTAATTGTAACCTTTTGAGTGTGTTTTCGGTGGAAATTTGTTTTGTAATCTAAGGGAGCTCTCAACGTGTGAGAAGGCCCCTTGAATTCGTACTCACCCCTTTGTGATTAGTGGAAGAGGATTGGCCTTCGTGGCGATTCGACGAGGGTAGGGTTGGAGAAGACCCGGTCCTTTGTGGACTCCTCAACGTGGATGTAGGTTGCCTTTTGTGGTAGCCAAACCATGGGATAAATCCGTGTGTTTTGTTTTGGTGCTCATCATTCTCATTCATCAATATAATCTAGGGTTTCAATAATCATTGCTCATCTTACATTGAATTGTCAAACATAAGAATTAATTGTGATATAATCTAATATATAACTGTGAAACCTTTATTTGGTTCTATTTTTCCGCTGCACACATAAAAGAATCAACCTAATCGAACTAGCTTAATCAACTTAGTTCGTGAACACTGGACTAGTCCGCACTAACCAGAGAAGAAAGAATAGCCATGTTTCATCTCTGCAAAATAAGAGAGTCCACTCAAAAGACTCATCTCAAAATTCACATCCACTCCATTCCATCACACATGCACAAGTCTTGAATCAAATTGTTTTGAATTGATTTCTCCTAAGGCTTGCTCTTTTGACCTAGCAATATTATGTGTTGCAAATATGCATACAATATTCCCTACCAAGCTCCACATACAAGCCTTATGTAGAGGTAGAATGAATTCTAGGCACAATGCCTTGGTGAGGATATATTTCCACTACACAATAATGAGAAACTGAGAGAATCAAATTGAGATACTTAAAATCTAAATTGAACTCTCCGTAATTTGAGTGGAACTTGATTTTTAGGGTATGTGTGCTCTATTTGCATTTCTATCTTTCAACCACCCATGAATAGGATATGGCATAAGCCCTATAATGACTTAAGATGAGTGAAGCACCATGCCAATTTTTGCAATACTAGGTAGAGTATTTTGTTGTGCACATGATACTTTTGAAAAATAGAACATAGTAGCAACTCCTGATCATCAACCTAAAGTCTTGACTTCGCTCGAGACGAGCAAATGATAAGCTTGGGAGAGTTTGTTGACGGTTATTATATACCAATTTCACCCATTTATATAACTCAATTATGTGAAGGAAATATCATTTCTTGCACACTTCACCTTTCTATTTAACATATTTCCACTTGTCTTTGGAGAAAGTAGTGCATGCAGGGATTTCATGCAGAATTGAAGTAAAACAAGGGGATGGATCCTATAAAATATCATTCCAACCAATCAAGCGATAACATGTGGCACCACATGGATAAAATGGCCCAGAAACAGAAGTATCCGACGCCATCCAACGGTGTAGCACCAATATCAGTTAATGCGACCCACCTGGCAGAGTCCTAGAGGAAGCACAACCCCAACGGGGCTTAGACCAGGTTGGCCGACCCCCCTAGTCGGCCGACTAGGGAGTGGCACCAAACCCGGTCAAACACCACGTGTTGGCTCCTCCCAGCTTGAAGAGGTCATGGGTGACTGATTCGCGCGCTTTTGGTGGTGGGAACCGATCCTTCTCCAAGCTATAAATATGACCCCTCACTTCAACACACACCACTTCAGTATTCATACATTGTATCCACTACTCTCCACAGGTTTAGAGGAGTATAGGCTATAGAGAGGAGAGTCTCTAGTCCATAGTCCAAATAGGAGAGGCGTAGAAAGAGTCTCTTCCCAATTTCTAATTGGGAAAGGTATGGCTCTTATATTCCTATTTGTATTTGTGACTTTATTCTTAATAAAGATGTTATATTTAGTCTTCTATTGTTCATATACTTGGATGAAGCGTTTCTTGTTTGATTGTGGATTCCATGTATGTGGTAGGAGTGGTATTTATGGTTATGCTATACCATTGTCATTATATCATCATAAACACTACAAACCTCCACTATAGTCTAATTAGCTATGACATGATTATGTGAACATGAATCACTTATGCTATGAATTAACATTGGTTCAACGATGATTTATTTCATTGCCTTAGGTTAGCTTGTGCCTAGGATTCTAAGGTAATTACTTAATATGCTAGCATGGTGCTAGGATAGAGGGTAGCGTTGAATGTCTTGTAGACCCACAGATTGAAGAGGTAGGCAGTAGGTGGGGACAGCCCTATCTGTCCTTTGTAATCCTCCACGTTCGGCTATGCCACAGCCTCTTGGCGGGAGTCGTCCTAATATTGCTAGGGGTAAACCCGTGCCCGATTTGTTAATCCACTTAGCATGAGAATTCATAATTAATATGATCATTAGTAACTAACTTAGGCTATGTATATGTACATTAGAAGCATTGTAGGAGTCTCTACCTAACCCTGAGCCTAGTCCCTCTTTAACTCATTTATCCCCTTAGGATTGAATGCTCTTGTGTGTGTCACGCTACTCCAAATATCATTTATCCATCCTTGCTAGAACCCTACCTAGGCCAAGCTTGCCTCTCCACTTGATGCTTGCTTTACTTCCATCTAGCCTTCCTTTGGGAGAATATAAATGACACCCTTTGGGAATACTCTTAGAGGGGAAATGCTACATTGTAGTTTTCGTGCACTTGCGGATTTATATGTATAATCTAAAATCTATTAACAAGCATTTTTGGCACCACTGCTAGAGATGAATTGTTAGTAGTGTGTAGGAACTGTCAACAGAGATCGAGTGGTTACCCCCATGGAGATATCTCCAAGGATGTTATCAATGGAATGGTCCCGTTGAACGCTTTGATGTACTCTTGGGTGTGGTGCTTGAGTTCTTGGAACTTCATCGTCTTCTTCCTCACTTTCTTCGTCTCTCCCTTAATTGATGCCTCCGTTTCCATCTTGTTGAAGCACATCTTGAGGGTATTGAGCTTGAACATTTGAGGAAGAGTTTGCTTGATGTGTGGGATGGTCACTTGAGTCTTGAGGTTGTTCTTGTGGTCGAATGTCTCCAAGTGTCATCCTTCTTATCACCACTTGTGGACCTTCTTCTTAATCTAGCACGTGGCGATCAACTTGCCCCACTTGGAAGCCATTGTCTCATCAAACACTACATCACGTGCTACATCAACAATTTTGTAGGATTTGTGGAAAGCGCAATAGGTGTAAGTGTTTGAGTCATAACCAAGCAAGAAACCCTCATCGGACTTTGAAGCGAACTTCAAGATCCTATGCTTCTTGTTGGGAATATAGCATTTGCTCACAAAAACATGAAAATAGGAAATATTGGGTTTGTTTCTGGCTAGGATTTCATAAGACATCTTCAATATGAGATGGAGATACAACCGGTTTATGGCATGACAAGCGGTGTTAACCGCTTCCTTCCAAAACCGGTTTGATGTCTTGTATTCATCAATCATGGTTCTAGCCATCTCAATGAGAGTCCTATTCTTCCTCTCGGCCACCCCATTTTGTTGTGGGGAGTAGGGGGCCGAGAACTCATGCTTGATGCCATCTTCATCCAAAAACTCTTCAACTTGAGTGTTCTTAACTTCACTGCTGTTGTCACTCCTTATAGTCTCGATTTTCAAGGAGAACTCATTTTGAGCTCTCCTCAAGTATTTCTTGAGGACACTTTGAGTCTTGCTTTTGTCATGCAAAAAGAACACCCAAGTGAAACGTGAAAAATTATCAACAATTACAAGACCATATTTGTTACCGCCAATGCTTATGTAGGCGATTGGACCGAAGAGGTCCATGTGTAGAAGCTCCAATGGTCTTGTTGTCATCATGATGTTCATGGATGGATGTTGAGCTACAACTTGCTTTCCAGCTTGACATGCGCTATGTAGGATCGAAGAGCACGTGAAAAGCTACCAGAGGGGGATGAATGGTAGATTTAAAAATCTTACGAAGCGGAAACAATTAAATCCCAACCCCTTCGGTAGAAAAATGATCTGTTAAATAAATCATGTGTGAGACTAATCTAAATGTGTTTCACCGTGACAAAAGTGATATATATCAGATATAATCAAGTAACGAAGACAACACAAAAGAATAATCACTCAAATCCGTCGAGAGAAACTCAAGTTATAATTGAAAGATCAAACAAAGGTCAATCTGTCCTACCCAAGAAAAACAGTTCTAGAACGCTGCAAAGAAACTCGTGTAGATCAGAAACCACAAATCCAATGACCGTGAAATTTTTATAGATGATAGATAATCAAGTTGTGAAGACAACCCAAAAAGAATCACGTCAATTGGATCCATAAAACTCAAGTTATGATAAAACCACCGACAAAAGATAGTGTTGTCTAGAAACTCGACGAGTAAAACTTGTCTGGAACAAGTCGGACGAACAAGGCACAAAAGTTCCTTCAAACTACAAATTTTATTCAATAGAAAACAAGAGGAACAACCCCCAAAGTCGTTCACCACGATCTCTGGCCTTCCTTGCTTATATAACCAGCCCTTATGCCAACCCAATCTCAACTAGGACTCCAATCCTACTCCGATCACGAATCAAAACTTTTCATAACTGCTTAGGACACTTCTATACGCAGATAGAAGCAATCTTAAGACTTCCAAACACCTTAGGAACACCACATTCCTAAACAACTCAAATTAGTGACCCACATGAAATCCTATCATAACCAACTCGATACTTTCCATACCGAGCCATAACCGACTCCGCCGCAGCCGGAGTCATCAACCGATACGATCCGATCCTTCCAACCATATCTTTCCTTCCTTATCCCATCTTCAGAACCATGTTGCCACGTCATGCACCGCATGCATACGTGCAACATCTTCCTTCGACGTCCAGTAACCTTCATATGAATTGCCCTTGATTCAATCATCCAGTGCGACCTCCTGACCCACTCAACCACAATCCTCCTGAATTTGGTTGTTGGAACCTCATCTCCTCCCTGAGACTAGTCCAAAGGATCCTGTCACCAGCCATGACTTGAACTCAAGCAACACCTGCACATGAACAAAAAACCAATCCATACGAGCCCAAGTCTGCGACTTGACTCAAGTCAGTTCCGAACATAACACCTTACGTGAGCACCTCACATAAGCATGTTGCAAAGCATATCAAAACGATATCAGCCATATCAACCAAAAAACACCAAAAACTTAGTAAAAGAATACTAAGCAAACTTTCCAACAATGTGAAGCAAGTTCGAAACATTTCACATTAATAGCCGGAACATTGCGATCAAGCACCGGACCTTGCCAAAGCTAACTGAAGCTTGAGCCGGAGCTTACCAAAGTAGTACAACCTAGTGCCGGAGCTTACCAAAGCTAGTACAAGCTAGCACTGGAGCTTACCAAAGCTAGTACAACCCCGTAGAATGTTGCACAGGGTTTTTAGCAATGCAAATGGCATGTTTCCTGCAATGAGATGGATAACCAAGAAACATGCCATCAATGGATCTAGGTTCAAATTTATCAAGATTACCATGTTTCTTAACAAAGCATTTGCAACCAAAGAACTGAAAGTGCGTAACACTAGGCCTATGTTCAAACCGGAGCTCATATGGTATTTTACCTAGCTTAGCGCGGAAGAAAACACGATTTGAGACATAACAAGCGGTTGCAATCGCATCAGCCCAAAATTTCCTAGGAGTTTGATATTCATCAAGCATAGTCCTATCCCTCAACTAAGGTTCTGTTCTTTCTTTCTACAACACCGTATTGTTGAGGTACATATGGTGAAGAAAATTGATGATCTATTCCATGTTCAACACAAAAGTGATCAAAAGTTTAATTTTTAAATTCAGTTCCGTTATCACTTCTAATTGCTTTTAAAGATCCTGGGTGATCAATTGATAATCTAAGAAATAAAGTTCTAAAGTGACTAAAAGCTTCATTCTTAGATGTCATAATGTAAACCCAAGAGTATCTAGAATAATCATCAACAATAACAAGAACATACCATTTACCTTCGAAGGATTGAACACGTGAGGGTCCTACGGTGTCAAGGTGCAAAAGTTGACCCGGTTCAGTTGTCATGATCATTGTGAGAGGAGTATGTGAACCTGCAACCATCTTAGCGTGTCTACAAGAAGAGCACACAATTTCTTTGTCCCCTTTAAGCTTAGGTAGCCCACGTATGCGATCAAGATCACTAACACGCGTTAGGTGATCAAAGCCTACGTGACCAAGTCTACGATGCCAAAAATATAAGTCCTTTGAATCATTAGCAACTAGACACCTATGCATAGAGGAAGACATATCAAAGTCAGCTTTAAAAACTCTTCCAAACCAAGACATGTTAAAAATAAGCTCACTATTTGAACCTACAACTTTGCAACAGTTTTTATTGAAAATAATTTCCAGATTTTCATCTAGCAATTGTGAAATAAAAATCAAGTTGTATTTCAAATTTTTTACAAGAGCCACATCCTTCAAAGTGTAGTGATCATTTACTCTAACTGAACCCTTAGCAATTATAGGAGTTGAAGAATTATCGGCAAAAGTAACATTCTCTACACGTGAAACAAAAGAGAGGGAGGAGAACCAATCTTTGTTACCGGTCATGTGGCGTGAGCAACCTGAATCCACAATACAAATGTTCTCCTTACTCAAACGTGTAACCTACATAGAAGCACAATACGTCGATGACTCAATACTGGGGTTAGTCAAAAGGCATTTAGGAATCCAGTACTGAGTCACACGACATGCAGCAGGAAAAACACACGAAAGCTGAGATAAAACAACAGGTTTATGAGTCAAAGTTTGAGGTTTTTTATTCTTAACTACTGACCTATAAGGTGTTACTTGTGTAGCACAAAAATCAGTAGCTCCGAAGGCAAAAACAGAAGGTCCGGAGGTAAACTTTGAATGTTTTTGACTCATAACAGCAGGTTGCATGTTCCTGGCATTCGGTTTAATATGTGCAGCAAATTTTGCATTATAGTTATGAGATCTAGCAATCATTCTTTCCCTTTTCTGTTGTTTAACTAGTCTATAACAAAAATCTATGACATGACCATCTCTACCACAGTAGGTACAATGAAATTTAATTTTGTGTTCATGTCTAGATGAGCAAGCAATATTTTTATTTGAAACCGAATGAGACAACACTCCTGCAGATTTGAAAACCACTTCTTTTTGTTTAGGAACTGTTTGAATCAAACCACTTCCTAATGACTTTACAATTTTAGGTGGATGTGCCTTAGCATGAGCATGAGAATCAAAACCTAAACCAGTTTTATCATTGCAAGACTTGGATGAGTTCAGCAGCAAGTTTAGGTTCTTATTCCCATTATAAAACGATCTAATGTCCTATGCATGTTATCAAGTTTATTGGACAGATCAAGGCAATTTTCACATGAAGTTTTTCCTTTTAATTTACAATTGGAACAATATTAAACTTCATGAGAACGTAAAGCATTATTCAATATTTAAATTTCATTCATAGCATCTTTTAGTTTCTTTTCAAGATCATCACAACTAGAACAATGCAAATCAATTGTAAAACAAGAAGCATCTTTTAAGTTTCCAATGTAAAGTGCAGCAATCTTTTTGTTCTTTTCAATTTCAAGTTCAAGTCTATCAGTAGAGGAATGTGCAGTTCTTAATGTGGACAATTGTTCATAGATTAAATCACACGAGGGACAAGAATCATCACTAGGAATCAAGGTTTTCAAATGGTTGATTTAAGATTCTAGTGATTCAATTTTAGCAGCATTATCCCTAAGCTTTTTGTCCTTTTTCTTAACAATAATAGTTGCACGAGAAATTGCATCACACATTTCATTACAGGTAGAACATACCTCATCGTCGTCACTTTTGTGTTCTGCATCCTCCTGACTTGATCTTGATCTTGTTTTGCCCGCCATGAAGCATAAGTTGGCCAAATCATCTTCATCTTCGTCACTTCCAATGTCCACATTACTTGAGCCAATTTCCTGGAGTGTGGAGATAAAACTGTTCACCAGTTGGCGACCTGTAAAGCCCTTCTTCTTCTTCTTATCATTTGTTGAGGAGTGCTTCGTCCTTGATTGTTTTTCTTCTCGGGAAGTTGAACCTGAAAGGTTAGGGCATTCTGTACGAAAGTGTCTTGTCTTACCACATTGGAAGCGTCGTTGAGGTCCAGAGCTTCCTCTCCTTCTAGTTCTCACATTTTGCAATGCTTTTGAGAACCTAGTAGAGAGAAGTGTTAGCTCCTCCTCTAGAAATTCCTCAATCTGCTCCAGGGTTAGTGTGGACAACAAAGCGAGAGTATTGCAAGATGATGATTGGCTGGAGCTAGGCATATCACGTTGTGAGACAAATGCAATAGACTTATTTGGGTTCTTACGTGATAAGATGTCAGTTTCATGAGTTTTGAGTTTAGAGTAAAGCACATCTAAAGTAAGTGTACTCATGACAGTAGATGCACGAATAGATGTAACTTTCATCTCCCAGATTGACATGTCTAATGCACTAAGAATTTGCCTAGCATTTTCAGCATCAGAAAAGTTAAAATTGACACTACGCAGATTGCTGAGAATTTTGTTAAAGCGAGCAAAGAGATCATCGATGGACTAACCGGGTTACATCTCGAAGCGCATGTATTCTTTCTTGAACATGTCTTGCCTTACCTCCTTGATCGTTTTGGATCCTTCTTGATAGTCACAAAGTGCTCTCCATACATCGTATGCCGGTCGGAGATGTGCAACGCGGTCGAAGTCGCTCTGAGTGAGTCCTTGGATGATCAAGTTTCAGGTTTTGTTGTTGTTGTCGACGCCCCATAGGTTTGTAGTCGTAACTTGATCGTTAGGTAGCACTTCGTAAGGCTTGTACACCTTCTCTCATATTGCGAAGCCTTGTGCCTGGATGAAAACCTCCATGCGTGCCTTCCAAACCTGAAAATCAATACCAGCAAACACACAAGGTTTGGCAGAGTATTTCTCCATGATGATTAGTCAAAAACACGTGCAAATCACAATGATTAGAGCACCGTAGCTTTGATACCAATTGTAGGATCGAAGAGCACGTGAAAAGCTACAAGAGGGGGGTGAATGGTAGATTTAAAAATCTTACGCAGCGGAAACAATTAAATCCCAACCCCTTCGGCAGAAAAACGATCTGTTAAAGAAATCGTGTGTGAGACTAATCTAAACGTGTTTCACCGTGACAAAAGTTATATATATCAGAGAGAATCAAGTCACAAAGACAACACAAGAAGAATCACTCAAATCAGTCGACAGAAACTCAAGTTATGATTGAAAGATCAAACAAAGGTCAATCTGTCCTACCCGAGAAAAACAGTTCTGGAACGCTGCAAAGAAACTCGTGTAGATCAGAAACCACAAATCCAATGACCGTGAAATTTTGATAGATGATAGATACTAAAGCTATGAAGACAACTAAAAAAATCATGTCTATTGGATCTGTAAAACTTGAGTTAAAATAAAACCACCAATGAAAGGTAGTGCTGTCCAAAAACTCGACGAGTAAAACTTGTCTGGAACAAATCGGATGAACAAGGCACAAAAGTTCCTTCAAACTACGAATTTTATTCAATAGAACACAAGAGGAACAGCCCCCAAAAGCGTGCACCATGAGATCTGGCCTTCCTTGCTAATATAACCAGCCCTTAGGCCAACCCAATCTCAACTAGGACTCCAATCCTACTCTGATCACGAATCGAAACTTACCATAACTGCATAGGACTCTTCTATACGCATATAGAAGCAATATTAAGACTTCCAAACACCTTAGAAACGTATCCCAAAATCCTAAACAACTCAAATTCGTGACCCACGTGAAATCCTATCATAACCAACTCAATACTTTCCATACCGAGCCATAACCGACTCTGCCGCAGCCGAAGTCATCAATCGATACGATCCAATCCTTCCAACCAGATCTTTCCTTCCTTATCCCATCTTCGGAACCATGTTGCCACGTCATGCACCGCATGCATACGTGCGAACACCTTCCTTCGGCGTCCAATAACCTTCATATGCATTGCCCTTGATTCAATCATCCTGCGCGACCTCCTGACCCGCTCAACAACAATCCTCCTAAATTTGGTTGTTGGAACCTCATCTCCTCCCTGAGACTACTCCAAAGGATCCTTTCACCAGCCATGACTTTAACTCAAGCAACACCTGCACATGAACAAACAACCAATCCATACGAGCCCAAGTCCGTGACTTGACTCAAGTCAGTTCCGAACACAACACCTTACGTGAGCACCTCACATAAGCATGTTGCAAAGCATATCAAACCGATATCAGCCATATCAACCAAAACACACCAAAAACTTAGTAAAAGAATACTAATCAAACTTTCCAACAATGTGAAGCAAGTTCGAAACATTTCACATTAATAGCCGGAACATTGCGATCAAGCACCGGACCATGCCAAAGCTAATCGAAGCTTGAGCCGGAGCTTACCAAAGCTAGTACAACCTAGCGTTGGAGCTTACCAAAGCTAATACAATCTAGCGTCGGAGCTTACCAAAGCTAGTACAACCTAGCGCCGAAGCTTACCAAAGCTAGTACAACCTAGCACCGGATCTTACCAAAGCTAGTCAGAACTAGTCAACCAAAAAGCCGAAGCTAGAAAAACATGTCGGAGCTAACCAACATAAGTCAGACCTAGCAAAACATATCGGAGCTTAACAAAGACATGTCGGATCTATCAAAAACATGCCGGAGCTAAAGACAAAGCTCACCGAAGCTACCCAAAAACATGTAGGATCTAGACAAAGAAAGTCAGACCTATTGTCAGACCTTGCATAAGCTCGAAGCTAGAGTCGGACCTTGCTAAAAGATGTTATGGCAGAATCCAAAACTTTTATTATAAAAGCCAATGTATTCAGCACACATAGGTCTCACACGCTACATGGCCTATCCTTTTGAAACACAACATTCTTTAAACCCCATATGTGCTCGCCCTTAAAAAGTTTTTGCAAATTTCTCATCCCAACATGAGCTAGTCTTCTATGCCAAAGCCATCCCATGTTGGTTTTTGCAATTAAGCATGTGTAAAGTTGGACTTTATCCACGGAAATCCACAAGATAGTGTTTTCCATTGAGGACACCATTAAAAGCAATTGAGTCATTGCTTCTTCTTGTGATGGTCACACCCTCATTAGTGAAAAGACAATTATAACCTTTGTCACATAGTTGTTATATAGACAATAGGTTATAATCAAGTAAATCGACATGTAAAACATTGAAAAGAGTATGAGTAGGAGATATAGCAAGTTTACCGGTGCCAAGGATTTTTCCTTGGCTATTGTCCCCAAAGTAGATTCTCTCGCTTGGATCTTCATTTGTCTCATAATCAATAAACATCTTCCTCTCTCCGGTCATATGATTTGTTCATCCACTATCAATGACCCACTTAGTTTCATCAGAGGAGTATGCCTACAAAAAAAGAATTAAGCCTTGGTTTTAGGTACCCAGCCGGTGCTGGGTCCTTTGATGTAAGTCAAGAGGCATTTGGGGACCAACACACAAGGTTTTGGACTTTTGCAGAGTGGCCCAACATACTTAGCGTAAGTCTTACGGAATTTGTTCCTCAACAAGATATATGAAGCATCAAAATCATGAAACAATGGATGAGGTTTGTTTTTAGGCATGTTGTGTGAGGTAGCTATGTTCTTTCTTTTGTTGTTGTGGTATGATCCTTCTTTAACAAAAAAACAAAATCAAGTCTTTGCCATTCTTGGTAGTCTTAGCATTTTGCTTTCTCCCCCTAGAATAGCCAATAACATCTTTGACAAGAAGATGTCTTGTGTTAGTGTATGTACTACGTGCATATGCCATATTATCCTTGTCAAAAATGCCACCTTTCGGTACTTGCTTGTTTTGTGCAACTTTAAGATCATATTTTAGTTTTAGGATCAAGTAAGAGCATTTGCAATATTTAGGTGTTTCGGATTTGACACTTGTGGAAGGTGAGCTTTTCGAGGAAGAAGGTGCATTGACCTTGAGAGACTCCACTTGTGTTTCAAGAATCTTGTTAACTTTTGTCAAGCTAACAAGTTTGTCCTTTAGCACAATTGTAGTCTTCTCAAGATTTGAGCAAATTTCCTTGTTTAAAGCGAGTTCACGCTCAATTGCATTGCTTCTTTCTCTTTCAAGCTCCAAGAGCTCCTCAAACTCTTGACATCTCTCCTTTTGTTGGATGAGCATGTCTTCTTGACGATTGATGAGCTCTTCCTTTTCAAATATCTCATCCTTCAACATCTTCAATCTTTTTAATGTACTCTTACTCATATCTTTAAGCATATCTTCATTTTCACTACCACTATCAAAATTATCAAGTGATGAAATTGAAGAAGGTGGTCTAGATTTAACCTTCTTTCTTCCCTCATTGGCCATGAGGCATGTTGGTCTTGAGATATCCAAGTTGGGGAAGAGCTTGTTCTCCGTGGTTGACCTCTTCATAGAAATTGTTGCCATCTTCTCTTCTTCTTGGTCAGAGGAGTCTTCATTTGAATACCACTCCTTCCCAAGGTGGACTTGTCCCAATTGCTTCTTCTTCTTGGAGAAATTCTTCACTTGGGACTTCCCCTCTTTATTATTCTTGTTTTCTCCATGTGGTAAATCCACAATGAAGTGGCCATATTCCCCACAATTGTAACAAGCCATTTTTGCTCTTGTCTTGGACTTGTCATTTTTCTTCCTTTTATGATGGTAGCTCCCCCTCCTCCTTCTCATCATCCTCTTGAACTTGTTGATCAAGAGCACCTCTTCCTCATTGGTGTTAATGCTCTCTTCATCATTTTCCTCTTGTTCTTGGGATCTTGATGATGTTTCCTTGAATGCAACATCTTTCTTCTTGGAGGAAGTGAACTTTTGGAGGTCATTGTAGAACGTGGCCTCTCGTTCCATCTTCTCATGATATATAATTCTCCCTAGCACTTCTTCTAGAGTCATCTTGTGGAATCCTGGACTCTCACGAATTAAGGAGCAAAGAGCGTCATTCCGAGGCATGAATGCCCGAATCATCCTTTTTACTACTTCGTGGTCCGTCCATCTGGTGCATCCGTAGGAATGGCTCTTGTTGATGAGCACCTTGAGGCTGTTACACATGTCTTGGGGGGTCTCACCATCCATGATGGTGAACCTCCCAAGTTCTCCTATGATCATCTCGATCTTCGCCTCCCATATGACATGATTGCCCTCATGTGCCGTCTTGAGCGTATCCCATATGTCCTTGGCCACCTCCAGTCCATCAATTCGGTTGAAATCCTCTCGAGTCAAGGAGGAGGTGATCACTCCAACCACTTGAGAATTGCAGTGGAGTAGGACGGCTTGCTCCCGGGTAACGTCTTCCTCATTCTTGGGAATACGAACACTATCGAAGTGTAGCAACGACACTTCCCCTGGTACTACTAAAGTGTAGTCCACGGATGTTCGTATTCAGATGGGGCATGCGTAAGATCACGAACAAGATGATGACATGGGAGTTTTTACGTGGTTCGGGCTACCTGAGCATAATACCTTACTCCACGGGGTGGTTCTTGATTATATGAGTGTGTGGCGAGTGTCTGAGGTTGCTTGTATGCCTGTGAGCTTTGTTGCCTTCTACCGTGTGGCATAGCCCTTTTATATGCTAAGGACTGGCCGTTACAAAGCATGCCCGGGCCGACAGGTGGCCTCGGCTATATTAATCACCCTATACACGTCCATGCACTCTTTGCACACGTGCAAACATCTTCCAATGACGTCCACGATACCTTCATATGCATTGTTCTTAATTCAATCATGCTGCGCAACCTCCTGATCAGCTCAACCACAATTCCTCCTGAATTTGGTTGTTGGAACCTCATCTCCTCCCTGAGACTAGTCCAATGGATCCCGTCACCAGCCATGTCTTGAACTCAAGCAACACCTGCACATTAATAAACAACCAATCCATACGAGCCCAAGTCCTCGACTTGACTCAAGTTAGTTCCGAACACAACACCCTATGTGAGAACCTCACAAAAGCATGTTGCAAAACTACAGTAACACAATATTATCCATATCAACCAAAACGCACCAAAAACTTAGCAAATGAATACTAAGCAATCTTTCCAACAATGTAAAGCAAGTACGAAACATTGCAAATGAAAAGCAGAAGCACTTCAGTCAAGTTCTGGACCTTGCCAGAGCAACCCGGACCTTGAGCCGGAGCTAACAAAAGCTAGTAGAACCTAGCGCCGGAGCTTACCAAAACTAGTACAACCAAGCTCCCACCGGAGCTTACAAAACTAGCAGGACCTAGCGCTGGAGCTAACTAGAACTAGTCGGAACTAGTAATCCCAAAAGCCGGAGCTAGAAAAATCAACTGGAGCTTAGCAAAAACATGTCGGAGCTATAAAAAACATGTCGGAGCTATCAAAGACATGCCGGAGCTAAAGACAAAACTTCACTGGAGCTGACCAAAGCTAGTCGAACCTAGCATCGAACGTAACCGGAGCTACCCAAACCAAGCCGGACCTACCGTCGGACCTTGTTGTAGCTCAGAGCTAGAGTCGGACCTTGATAAAAAGGTGTTTTGGTGATATTCAAAACTTTTATCATCAAAGCCAAGTGTATTCATTACAAGCCAATGTATTCAGCACACATAGGTCTTACAATCCCCCCCTTGATGAATGCATTGGCAACACCATTTAAAATCCGAACATTGGCTTATTCACAAAAAAGTTTTGAAGGCAATTTCTCCCCCTTTGTAAAACAAAAGTAAAATGAGAAGAAAAATTATCCCATATTATCTCTCCCCCTTTATTATCTCTCCTTATGCACATATTCTCTTTCTCTTCATGCTTATCTCTCCCCCTTTGATAATGTATTCAGCAAGTCATGAACATATAAAACAATTTATCTCTCCCCCTTTAGTTGTTATGAGCATATTATAACATATACATATAAACAAAGCTCATCCAAGTCATACTATCAAGTAACTTACATTATCACATCAATGAAATACATAAAGTAGTGTAAGCCATGCTAGAGATCAAATGTAATTTTCAATTTAAGTAAGTCATGATCTCACAAACTTAACTATTTCAAAACCTGAAAGCATGACACTAGTTGCTGCATTTTATTATTTTTCAAAGCATAAATTTAGATCATATGATATTTGCAAGAGATTATATGCGCATCTGCCTTATTCTAACCAACCAAGCCAAGCCTATGTCATTTGACAATCAGAAGCTTAAGGACATGGTTTTAGTCATCCACAACTTCTTCCAAGTTCATATCTAAGTGCAATGACAAGCCATCTCAAAAGAAGAAGTGCGATGCATGCATATTCTCTTGATCTTTTCTCAATTTATATTTGTTCATAAAAACTCAACATGTGAGTTGATTACTTGATGAATTCTTAATGATTAAAAGCACTTGTGAACATGTAACAAGTTCAAAACAGCAAGAAAGTTCGACCATTATTCCAATTACTAGACATGGCAAAAACTACAAAATGTATAACACGAGTAATGTAGTAAGAGCTTTCAGCATGTAAAAGGAATTACAAAGTCATATATGTATGAAACACTATGCTCATATTATTTTAATTTCAGATTCACCCATAGACTTCCCAAGTTTCAAAACTCCCCCTCAATTTAAGCCATGAGGATGCATAACCCCTATTTCACTACGAATGTAACAAAAACGAGTGAAATCCAAAGGTTTTGTAAAAATTTCAGCCAATTGTTGTTCGGTATCTACATGGTGAAGCACAATGTTTCCTTTTTCAACGTTATCTCGGAGAAAGTGATACCTAATGTCAATGTGCTTAGTTCTAGAATGTTGCACGGGTTTTTAGCAATGCAAATGATACTAGTGTTATCATAGAATAGTGGAACACTATCTAGATCAACCCCATAGTCCTTAAGTGTTTGAACAATCCAAAGAATTTGAGAGCAAGCACTAGCAGCAACTACATATTCAGATTCGGTTGTGGATTCTGCAACTAAATTTTGTTTTCTAGAGGACCAAGCAACAAGAGAATTACCAAGAAAATGACAAGCACCGGAAGTACTTTTCCTATCAATCCTACAACCCCCAAAATCAGCATCCGAAAAAACTTTCAAAGTAACGGTTGAGGAAGAAGGAAGAAAAATGCCAAATTCTTGAGTTCCATGTAAGTACCTGAGAATCCTTTTGACGGCTTGACGATGTGAAACACGTGGGGAGGCTTGAAACCGTGCACAAAGACATACGCTGAATTGTATGTCCGGTCTTGATGCCGTGAGGTACAAAAGTGATCCAATTGTGCTTCTATATTCTTTTTGATCCACGGGTTCACCATCTTCATCAAGTTCAAGTGTTGTTGCTGTTCCCATTGGCGTGCGAAGAGGCTTGCTTTTGTCCATGTTGAAGCGCCTTAGGAGGTCTTTGGTATACTTCGTTTGATGCACAAAGGTACCCTCCTTGGTTTGCTTGATTTGCAGCCCCAAAAGTAAGTGAGTTCACCCATCATACTCATTTCAAATTCGGAACTCATCATTGCTGAAAACTTGGACACAAGATCATGAGAAGGACAACCAAAGATAATATCATCCACATACACTTGAACGAATAATGAGTCATTTCCATGATTAAGCACAAAAAGAGGTTTATCAAACTTGCCCATGGTAAACCCCTTTTCAAGTAAGAATGTTTTTAACCTATCATACCATGCCCTAGGGGCTTGTTTGAGACCGTATAAGGCTTTGGACAGTTTGTAAACATGATTAGGAAAATCTGGATTTTCAAAACTCGGTGGTTGTTTGACATAAACCTCCTCATCTATGTAGCCATTAAGAAAAGCACTTTTAACATCCATTTGAAATAGCTTAAAACCTTTAGATGCTGCAAAAACTAACAAAATTCTTATGGCTTCTAATCTAGTGACAGGAGCAAAAGTTTCATCAAAATCTAGACCTTCAACTTGAGTGAAACCTTGAGCAACCAACCTAGCCTTATTCCTAACCACAACCCCATCCTCACTTTGTTTATTTTTAAATACCCATTTAGTTCCAATTAAAGTGTGACCTTGAGGTGGAGGTACAAGTTTCCAAACATTATTTCTTTCAAAATTTTCTAACTCTTCTTGCATGGCAATAATCCAAGATTCATTAGTGAGTGCGTGTGATATATCTATGGGTTCAAAAGAAGCACAAAAGCAGAATGAGCATAAGAGTTTGGATCGCAAAACCCTGACCGTGTGACTCATTCGTGCAAGCTTCCAATCATCTGTTGTGGGGGATGATCTTTGTAAAACAGTAGGGGAACAGATGTCTCACAAGCTTCTTCTTCTTCATGTTCATCACAAATCGATGAGCTTGTGGCTTGAGGATGATTTGAATCAGCATTGATGGTTGTCGGTGCTGATTGAGAATTAACATCCGGAGCTAAACCAAAGTCTTTAGCTGCTGAATTTTCCGGTAGCAACTCCAATTCTTCCTCATCTTCAATGAAAATGCTCTCCCCCTGCGGATATGGATCTGGACCTGCAATGTTTGAGCTAGTACCTGGGCTAGATTCATCAAAAGACACTTCACAAGTCTCCATAATTTTGTTAGTGTCAAGTAAAAGCACACGGTAGCCTCTAGTATGAGATGGATAACCAAGAAACATGCCATCAATGGATCTAGGTTCAAATTTATAAAGATTACCATGTTTCTTAACAACGTATTTGCAACCAAAGACCCGAAAGTGTGTAACGCTAGGCCTATGTCCAAACCGAAGCTCATATGGTGTTTTACCTAGCTTAGCACGCAAGAAAACACGATTTGAGATATAACAAGCGGTTGCTAACGCATCAGCCCAAAATTTCCTAGGAGTTTGATATTCATCAAGCATAGTCCTAGCCATCTCAACTAAGGTTCTGTTCTTTCTTTCTACAACACTGTTTTGTTGAGGTACATATGGTGAAGAGAATTGATGATCTATTCTATTTTCAGCACAAAAGTGATCAAAAGATTGATTTTTAAATTTAGTTCCATTATCACTTCTAATTGCTTTTAAAGATCCTGGGTAATCAATTGATAATCTAAGAAATAAAGTTCTAAAGTGACTAAAAACTTCATTCTTAGACGCCATAAAGTAAACCCAAGAGTATCTGGAATAATCATCAACAATAACAAGAACATACCATTTACCTCTGAAGGATTGAACACGTGAAGGTCCTACGGTGTCAAGATGCAAAAGTTGACATGGTTCAGTTGTCATTATCATTGTGAGAGGAGTATGTGAACCTGCAACCATCTTAGCATGTCTACAAGAAGAGCACACCATTTCTTTGTCCCTTTTAAGCTTAGGCAGCCCACGTATGCGATCAAGAGCACTAACACGCGTTAGGTGATCAAAGCCTACGTGACCAAGTCTACGATGCCAAAAATATAAGTCCTTTGAATCATTAGCAACTAGACACCTATGTTTAGAGAAAGACATATCAAAATCAGCTTTAAAAACTCTTCCAAATCCAGACATGTTAAAAATAAGCTCACTATTTGAACTTACAACTTTGCAGCAGTTTTTATTGAAAATAATTTCCAGATTTTCATCTAGCAATTGTGAAACAGAAAGCAAGTTGTATTTCAAATTTTTGACAAGTGCCACATCCTTCAAAGTGTAGTGATCATTTACTCTAACCGAACCCTTAGCCATTATAGGAGTTGAAGAATTATCGGCAAAAGTAACATTTTCTACACGTGACACAAAAGAGAGGGAGGAGAACCAATCTTTGTTACCGGTCATGTGGCGTGAGCAACCTGAATCCACAATCCAAATGTTCTCCTTCCTCAAACGTGTAACGTACATAAAAGCACAATACGTCGATGACTCAATACTGGGGTTAGTCAAAAGGCATTTAGGAATCCAGTACTGAGTCACGCGACGTGCAGCAGGAAAAACACGCGAAAGCTGAGACAAAAAAGCAGGTTTATGAGTCAAAGTTTGAGATTTTTTATTCTTGACTACTGAACTATAAGGTGTTACTTGTGTAGCACAAAAATCAGTAGCTCCGGAGGCAAAAACAGAAGGTCCGGAGGTAAACTTTGAATGTTTTTGACTCAAAACAGCAGGTTGTACATTCAGTTCAATGTGTGCAGCAAATTTTGTATGAAAGTTATGAGATCTAGCAACCATTCTTTTCCTTTTCTGTTGTTTAGCTAGTGTATAACAAAAATCTATGACATGACCATCTCTACCACAGAAGGTACAATGAAATTTAACTTTGTGTTCATGTCTAGATGAGCAAGCAATATTTTTATTTGAATCTGAATGAGGCAACACTCCTGCAGATTTGAAAACCACTCCTTTTTGTTTAGGAACTGTTTGAATCAAACCACTTCCTAATGACTTTACAATTTTAGGTGGATGTGCCTTAGCATGAGCATGAGAATCAAAACCTAAACCAGTTTTATCATTGCAAGACTTGGAAGAATTCAGCAGTAAGTTTAGGTTCTTATTCCCATTACAAAACCGATCTAATGTCCTATGCATGTCATCAAGTTTATTGGACAGATCAAGGCAATTTTCACATGAAGTTTTTCCTTTTAGTTTGCAATTTGAACAAAATTTAACTTCATGAGAACATAAAGCATTGTTAAATATAGAAATTTCATTCATAGCATCCTGTAGTTTCTTATCAAGATCATCACAAGTAGAACAATGCAAACCAATTGTAGAACAGCTAGCATCTTTCAAGTTTTTATCATTAAGTGCAGCAAGCTCTTTGTTCTTTTCAATTTCTAACTCAAGTTTATCAAGTGTGGAGGTGTGCGCACTTCTTAATGAGGACAATTGTTCATATATTAAATCACATGAGGAACATGCATCATCACTAGGAAACAAAGTTTTTAAACGGTTGATTTCAGATTCTAGTGATTCAATTTTAGCAGCACTATCCCTAAGCTTTTTGTCCTTTTTCTTAACAATAATAGTTGCACGAGAAATGGCATCACACATTTCTTCGCAGGTAGGACATACCTCTTCATGGTCGTTGTTGTGTTCTGCCTCCTCCATACTTGATCTTGACTTGCCCGCCATAAAGCACAAGTTTGCCAAATCATCTTCATCTTCATCACTTCCAATGTCCACGTCGCTTGAACTGAACTCTTGAAGCGCGGTGATGAAACTGTTGATCATCTTGCGTCCTATGGTACCTTTCTTCTTGTTGTTGAAATTTCCAGAGGAGGTCCGAACCTTGCTTTGTTTTTCTTCCCGGGTGGTCGGACCTGAAAGGTTAGGGCATTCTGTACGAAAGTGTCCTGTTTTACCACATTCAAAACAGCATTGAGGTTCGGAGCTTCCTCTCCTTCTAGTTCTCACGTTTTGCAATGCTTTTGAGAATCTAGTAGAGATGAGTGCCAACTCCTCTTCTGGAAATTCTTTGATCTGCTCCACGGTTAGTGAGGACAACAAAGCAAGAGTATTGCAGGATGATGATTGGCCGGAGCTAGACATATCACATTGTGAAACAAATGCAATAGACTTATTGGGGTTCTTACGTGAGATTATGTCAATTTCATGAGTTTTTAACTTGGAATATACCACATCTAAAGTAAGTGAACTCATGACAGTAGATTCACGAATAGATGTGACTTTCATCTCCCAAATTGACATATCTAATGCACTTAGCAATTACCTAGCATTTTCAGCATCTGAAAAATTAACATTGACACTACGCAAGTTGTTGAGAATCTTATTAAAGCGAGCAAAAAGGTCATCAATAGACTCACCGGGTTGCATCTCGAAGCGCATGTATTCTTTCTTGAACATGTCTTGCCTTACCTCTTTTATCGTGTTGGATCCTTCGTGGTAGTCACAAAGTGCTTTCCACACATCGTATGCAGATCGGAGGTGTGCAACACGGTCGAAGTCGCTTTGTGTTAATCCTTGTATGATCAAGTTCCGAGCCTTGTTGTTGTTGTCGACATCTCTCAGATTTGTAGCTGTAACTTGATCGTTTGATGACACTTCTTAAGGCTTGTATACCTTCTCCCATATTGCAAAGCCTTGTGCCTGGATGAAAGCCTCCATGCGTGCCTTCCAAACCTGAAAATCAATACCAACAAACACACAAGGTTTGGCGGAGTACTTCTCCATGATGATTAGTCAAAACACGCGCAAATCACAAAGATTAGAGCAACGTGGCTCCGATACCAATTGTAGGATCGAATAGCACGTGAAAAGCTACCAGAGGGGGGTGAATGGTAGATTTAAAAATCTTACGCAGCGGAAACAATTAAACCCCAAACCCTTTCGGCAGAAAAACGATATGTTAAAGAAATCTTGTGTGGGACTAATCTAAACGTGTTTCACCATGACAAAAGTGATAGATATCAGAGAGAATCAAGTAACGAAGACAACACAAAAAGAACACTCAAATCCGTCCAGAAAAACTCAAGTTATGATCGAAAGATCAAACAATGGTCAATCTGCCCTACCCGAGAAAAAACAGTTCTGGAACGCTTCAAAGAAACTCGTGTAGATCATAGACCACAAATCCAATGACCGTGAAATTTTGACATATGATATACAATCAAGTTGTGAATACAACCCAAAAAGAATCACGTCAATTGGATCTGTAAAACTTGAGTTATGATAAAATCACCGACGAAAGGTAGTGCTGTCCAGAAACTCGATGAGTAAAACTTGTCTGGAACAAGTCTGACGAACAAGGCACAAAAGTTCCTTCAAACTACGAATTTTATTCAATAGAACACAAAAGGAACAGCCCCAAAGTCATGCACCACGAGCTCTGGGCTCCCTTGCTTATATAACCAGCTCGAAAGCCAACTCAACTCAGATCAGGAACCTAATCCTACTCTGTTCACGAATCGTAACTTTCCATAACTGCTCAGGATTCTTCTATACGCAGATAGAAGCAATATTAAGACTTACAAATACCTTAGGAACGTATCCCACATTCCTAAACAACTCAAATTCGTGACCCACACAAAATCCTATCATAACCAACTCAAATCTTTCCATATTTGAGTCAAACCCGACTCAGCCGCAGCCTGAGTCCATAACCTAGTCGGTTGGACCTTTCTGACCAATTATTTATGTCCACATCTCTTCATCACGCCTCGGAACCATGTATCCACGTCCATGCACTCCTTGCACACGTGCAAACATCTTCCAATGATGTCCACGATACCTTCATATGCATTGTTCTTGATTCAATCATGATGCGCCACCTCCTGATCAGCTCAACCACAATTCCTCCTGAATTTGGTTGTTGGAACCTCATCTCCTCCCTGAGACTAGTCCAATGGATCCCGTCACCAGCCATGTCTTGAACTCAAGCAACACCTGCACATGAATAAACAACCAATCCATACAAGCCCAAGTCCTCGACTTGACTCAAGTTAGTTCCGAACACAACACCCTATGTGAGAACCTCACATAAGCATGTTGCAAAACCACAGTAACACAATATTATCCATATCTACCAAAACGCACCAAAAACTTAGCAAATGAATACTAAGCACTCTTTCCAACAATGCAAAGAAAGTACGAAACATTGCAAATGAAAAGCAGAAGCATTACGGTCAAGTTCTGGACCTTGCCAGAGCAACCCGGACCTTGAGCCGGAGCTAACAAAATCTAGTAGAACCTAGCGCCGGAGCTTATCAAAACTAGTACAACCAATCTCCCGCCGGAGCTTACAAAACTAGCAGGACCTAGCGCCGGAGCTAACCAAAACTAGTCGGAACTAGTAATCCCAAAAGCCGGAGCTAGAAAAATCAACTTGGAGCTTAGCAAAAACATGTAGGAGCTATAAAAAACATGTCAGAGCTATCAAAGACATACCGGAGCTAAAGACAAAACTTCACCGGAGCTGACCAAAGCTAGTCGGACCTAGCATCGAACGTAACCGGAGCTAATCAAATCAAGTCGGACCTACCATCGGACCTTGCTGTAGCTCAGAGCTAGAGTCGGACCTTGATAAAAAGGTGTTTTGGTGATATTCAAAACTTTTATCATCAAAGCCAAGTGTATTCATTACAAGCCAATGTATTCAGCACACATAGATCTTACAACGTGGTAGCACCAGAGCTACCCAAACGAGGGAGACGGGCCCAGTGCTGCGGGGTGTGTGTTGCCTTCGGAAGTCTTCAACTCAGACATAGGAACTCCTTGGTTTTGGATGCGGTATTGTTGACAGCTGTTATATACCAATTTCACCCGTCAATATATGTAGGATCGAAGAGCACGTGAAAATCTACCAAAGGGGGGTGAATGGTAGATTTAAAAATCTTACGCGGCGGAAACAATTAAACCTCAACCCCTTCGGCAGAAAAATGATCTGTTAAAGAAATCGTGTGTGATACTAATCTAGACGTGTTTCACCGTGACAAAAGTGATAGATAGCATAGAGAATCAAGTCACGAATACAAAACATAAATAATCACTCAAATCCATCGAGAAAAACTTATGTTATGATCGAAAGATCAAACAAAGGTCAATCTGCCCTACTCGAGAAAAAACAGTTCTGAAACGCTGCAAAGAAACTCTTGTAGATCATAGACCACAAATCCAATGACCGTGAAATTTTGACAGATGATAGATAATCAAGTTGTGAAGACAACCCGAAAGGAATCACGTCAATTGGATCTGTAAAACTCGATTTATAATAAAACCTCCAACGAAAGGTAGTGCTGTCCAGAAACTCGATGAGTAAAATTGCCTGGAACAAGTCTGATGAACAAGGCACAAAAGTTCCTTCAAACTACGAATTTTATTCAATAGAAACACAAGAGGAACAGCCCCAAAATTGTGCGCCATGAGCTCTGGGCTCACTTGCTTATATAACCAGCTCGAAAGCCAACTCAACTCAGATCAGGAACCTAATCCTACTCTGTTCACGAATCGTAACTTTCCATAACTGCTTAGGACTCTTCTATATGCAGATAGAAGCAATATTAAGACTTCCAAACACCTTAGGAACGTATCCCACATTCCTAAACAACTCAAATTCGTGACCCACATGAAATCCTATCATAACCAACTCAAATCTTTCCATATTTGAGTCAAACCCGACTCAGCCGCAGCCTGAGTCCATAACCTAGTCAGTTGGACCTTTTTGACCAACTCTTTACGTCCACATCTCTTCATCACATCTCGGAACCATGCATCCACGTCCATGCATTCCTTGCACACGTGCAAACATCTTCCAATGACGTCCACGATACCTTCACATGCATTGTCCTTGATTCAATCATGATGCGCAACCTCCTGATCAGCTCAACCACAATTCCTCCTGAATTTTGTTGTTGGAACCTCATCTCCTCCCTGAGACTAGTCCAATGGATCTCATCACCAGCCATGTCTTGACTCAAGAAACACCTGCACATGAATAAATAAACAACCAATCTATACGAGCCCAAGTCCTCGACTTGACCCAAGTTAATTCCGAACACAACACCTTACGTGAGAACCTCACATAAGCATGTTGCAAAACCACAGTAACACGATATCATCCATGTCAACCAAAAACACACCAAAGACTTAGCAAATGAATACTAAGCAATCTTTCCAGAGATGTAAAGCAAGTACGAAACATTGCAAATGAAAAACAGAAGCATTGCGGTCATGTTCCGGACCTTGCCAGAGCAAACCAGACCTTGAGCCGGAGCTAAAAAAAACTAGTAGAACCTTGCGCCGGAACTTACCAAAACTAGTATAACCCAGCTCCCGCCGGAGCTTACAAAACTAGCAGGACCTTTATAAAAAGGTGTTTTGGTGATATTCAAAACTTTTATCGTCAAAGCAAGTGTATTCACTACAAGCCAATGTATTCAGCACACATAGGTCTTACAATCTCCCCCCTTGATGAATACATTGGCAACACCATTTAAAATCCGAACATTAGCTTATTCACATAAAAGTTTTGAAGGCAATTTCTCCCCCTTTGTAAATCAAAAGTAAAATGAGAAGAAAATCCAAAAATTATCTCTCATATTATCTCTCCCCCTTTATTATCTCTCCTTATGCACATATTCTCTTTCTCTTCATGCTTATCTCTCCCCCTTAGACAATGTATTCAGCAAGTCATGAGCATATAAACAAATTATCTCCCCCTCCTTTAGTTGTTATGAGCATATTATAACATATACATATAAACAAAGCTCATCCAAGTCATACTATCAAGTACCTTACATTATCACATCAATGAAATACATAAAGTAGTGTAAGCCATGCTAGAGATCAAATGTAATTTTCAATTTAAGTAAGTCATGATCTCAAAAACTTAACTATTTCAAAACCTGAAATCATGACACTAGTTGCTGCATTTTATTATTTTTCAAAGCATAAATTTAGATCATATGATATTTGCAAGAGATTATATGCGCATCTGCCTTATTCTAACCAACCAAGCCAAGCCTATGTCATTTGACAATCAGAAGCTTAAGGACATGGTTTTAGTCATACACAACTTCTTCCAAGTTCATATCTAAGTGCAATGATAAGCCATCTCAAAAGAAGAAGTGCGATGCATGCATATTCTCTTGATATTTTCTCAATTTATGTTTGTTCATAAAAACTCAACATGTGAGTGGATTACTTGATTAATTCTTAATGATTAAAAGCACTTGTGAACATGTAACAAGTTCAAAACAGCAAGAAAGTTCGACCATGACCAGTTTTAGTGTAAGTAATTATTAAAATTACTAGACATGGCAAGAACTAAAAAATGTATAACACGAGTAATGTAGTAAGAACTTTCAGCATGTAAAAGGAATCACAAAGTCATATATGTATGAAATACTATGCTCATATTATTTTAATTTCAGATTCACACATAGACTTCCCAAGTTTCAAAACTCCCCCTCAATTTAAACCATGAGGATGCATAACCCCTATTTCACTACGAATGTAACAAAAACGAGTGAAATCCAAAGGTTTTGTAAAAATGTCAGCCAATTGTTATTCGGTATCTACATGGTGAAGCACAATGTTTCCTTTTTCAATATTGTCTCGGAGAAAGTGATACCTAATGTCAATGTGCTTAGTTCTAGAATGTTGCATGGGGTTTTTAGCAATGCAAATGGCACTAGTGTTATCACAGAACAGTGGAACACTATCTAGATCAACCCCATAGTCCTTAAGTGTTTGAACAACCCAAAGAATCTGTGAGCAAGCACTAGCAGCAGCTACATATTCAGATTCGGCTGTGGATTGTGCAACTGAATTTTGTTTTCTAGAGGACCAAGGAACAAGAGAATTACCAAGAAAATGACAAGCACCGGAAGTACTTTTTCTATCAATCCTACAACCCCCAAAATCAGCATCGGAAAAAGCTTTCAAAGTAACGGTTGAGGAAGAAGGAAGAAAAATGCCAAATTCTTGAGTTCCATGTAAGTACCTGAGAATCCTTTTGACGGCTTGACGATGTGAAGCACGTGGGGAGGCCTGAAACCGTGCACAAAGACATACGCTGAATTGTATGTCTGGTCTTGATGCCATGAGGTACAAAAGTGATCCGATCATGCTTCTATATTCCTTTTGATCCACAGGTTCACCATCTTCGTCAAGTCCAAGTGTTGTTGCTGTTCCCATTGGTGTCCGAAGAGGCTTGCTTTTGTCCATGTTGAAACTCCTTAGAAGATCTTTTGTATACTTCGTTTGATGCACAAAGGTACCCTCCTTTGTTTGCTTGATTTGCAGCCCAAAAAAGTAAGTGAGTTCACCCATCATACTCATTTCAAATTCGGAACTCATCATTGCTGAAAACTTGGACACAAGATCATGAGAAGCACAACCAAAGATAATATCATCCACATACACTTGAACGAATAATGAGTCATTACCATGCTTAAGCACAAAAAGAGTTTTATCAACCTTTCCCATGGTAAACCCTTTTTCAATTAAGAATGTTTTTAACCTATCATACCATGCTCTAGGGGATTGTTTGAGACCGTACAAGGCTTTGTACAGTTTGTAAACATGAATCTGGATTTTCAAAACCCGGTGGTTGTTTCACATAAACCTCCTCATCTATGTAGCCATTAAGAAAAGCACTTTTAACATCCATTTAATATAGCTTTAAACCAATAGATGCAGCAAAAGCTAACAAAATTCTTATGGCTTCTAATCTAGCAACAGGAGCAAAAGTTTCATCAAAATCTAGACCTTCAACTTGAGTGAAACCGTGAGCAACCAACCTAGCCTTATTCCTAATCACAACCCCATCCTCACTTTGTTTATTTTTAAATACCAATTTAGTTCCAACTAAAGTGTGACCTTGAGATGGAGGTACAAGTTTCCAAACATCATTTCTTTCAAAATTTTCTAACTCTTCTTGCATGGCAATAATCCAATATTCATTAGTGGGTGCGTGTGATATATTTTTGGGTTCAAAAGAAGCAACAAAAGCAGAATGAGCATAAGAGTTTGGATCGCAAAACTTGGACCGTGTGACTCGTTCGTGCAAGCTTCCAATCATCTGTTGTGGGGGATGATCTTTGTAAAACCGTAGGGGAACAGATGTCTCACAAGCTTCTTCTTCTTCATGTTCATCAAAAATCGATGAGCTTGTGACTTGAGGATGATTTGAATCAGCATTGATGGTTGTCGGTGCTGGTTGAGAATTAACATCCAGAGCTGAACTAAAGTCTTTAGCTGCTGAATTTTAGGGCAGCAGCTCCAATTCTTCCTCATCTTCAACGAAAATGCTCTCCCCCTGCGGATATGGATCTGGACCTGCAATGTTTGAGCTAGTACGTGGGCTAGCTTCATCAAAAGACACTTCACAAGTCTCCACAATTTTGTTAGTGTCAAGTAAAAGCACACGGTAGCCTCAAGTATGAGATGGATAACCAAGAAACATGCCATCAATGAATCTAGGTTCAAATTTATCAAGATTACCACGTTTCTTAACAAAGCATTTGCAACCAAAGACCCGAAAGTGTGTAACACTAGGCCTATGTCCAAACCGGAGCTCATATGGTGTTTTACCTAGCTTAGCACGCAAGAAAACACGATTTGAGACATAACAAGCGGTTGCTAACGCATTAGCCCAAAATTTCCTAGGAGTTTGATATTCATCAAGCATAGTCCTAGCCATCTCAACTAAGGTTCTGTTCTTTCTTTCTACAACATTGTTTTGTTGAGGTACATATGGTGAAGAAAATTGATGATCTATTCTATTTTCAGCACAAAAGTGATCAAAAGATTGATTTTTAAATTCAGTTCCATTATCACTTCTAATTGCTTTTAAAGATCCTGGGTAATCAATTGATAATCTAAGAAATAAAGTTCTAAAGTGACTAAAAACTTCATTCTTAGATGCCATAAAGTAAACCCAAGAGTATCTAGAATAATCATCAGCAATCACAAGTACATACCATTTACCTCCGAAGGATTGAACACGTGAAGGTCCTACGGTGTCAAGATGCAAAAGTTGACATGGTTCAGTTGTTATGATCATTGTGAGAGGAATATGTGAACCTGCAACTATCTTAGCATGTCTACAAGAAGAGCACACAATTTCTTTGTCCCCCTTAAGCTTAGGTAGCCCACGTATGCAATCAAGAGCTCTAACACGCGTTAGGTGATCAAAGCCTACGTGACCAAGTCTACGATGCCAAAAATATAGGTCATTTGAATCATTAGCAACTAGACACCTATGCTTAGAGGAAGACATATCAAAATCAGCTTTAAAAACTCTTCCAAACCTAGACATGTTAAAAATAAGCTCACTATTTGAACTTACAACTTTGCAGCAGTTTTTATTGAAAATAATTTCCAGATTTTCATCTAGCAATTGTGAAACAGAAAGCAAGTTGTATTTCAAATTTTTGACAAGTGCCACATCCATCAAAGTGTAGTGATTATTTACTCTAACCGAACCCTTAGCAATTATAGGAGTTGAAGAATTATCGGCAAAAGTAACATTCTCTACACATGACACAAAAGAGAGGGAGGAGAACCAATCTTTGTTACCGGTCATTTGGCGTGAGCAACCTGAATCCACAATCCAAATGTTCTCCTTCCTCAAACATGTAACCTACATAGAAGCACAATACGTCGATGACTCAATACTGGGGTTAGTCAAAAGGAATTTAGGAATCCAGTACTGAGTCATGCGACGTGCAGCAGGAAAAACACGCGAAAGCTGAGACAAAACAGCAGGTTTATGAGTCAAAGTTTGAGATTTTTTATTCTTAACTACTGACCTATAAGGTGTTACTTGTGTAGCAGAAAAATCAGTAGCTCCGGAGGCAAAAACAGAAGGTCCGGAGGTAAACTTTGAATGTTTTTGAATCAAAACAGCAGGTTGTACATTCGGTCAATACGTGCAGCAAATTTTGCATGAAAGTTATGAGATCTAGCAACCATTCTTTCCCTTTTCTGTTGTTTAGCTAGTCTATAACAAAAATCTATGGCATGACCATCTCTACCACAGTAGGTACAATGAAATTTAACTTTGTGTTCATGTCTAGATGAGCAAACAACATTTTTATTTGAAACCGAATGAGACAACACTCCTGCAGATTTGAAAACCACTTCTTTTTGTTTAGGAACTGTTTGAATCAAACCACTTCCTAATGACTTTACAATTTTATGTGAATGTGCCTTAGCATGAGCATGAGAATCAAAACCTAAACCAGTTTTATCATTGCAAGACTTAGATGAATTCAGCAGCAAGTTAAGGTTCTTATTCCTATTACAAAACCGATCAAATGTCTTATGCATGTTATCAAGTTTATTGAACAGATCAAGGCAATTTTCACATGAAGTTTTTCCTTTTAATTTGCAATTGGAACAATATTTAACTTCATGACAGGTAAAGCATTGTTCAATATAGAGATTTCATTCATAGCATCTTGCAGTTTCTTATCAAGATCATCACAACGAGAACAATGCAAATAAATTGTAGAACAAGAAGCATCTTTTAAGTTTCCAATATTAAGTGCAGCAAGCTTTTTGTTCTTTTCAATTTCAAGTTCAAGTTTATCAGGTGTGGAGGTATGTGCACTTCTTAGGGAGGACAATTGTTCATATATTAAGTTGCATGAGGAACAAGAATCATCACTAGGAATCAAGGATTTCAAACGATTAATTTCAGATTCTAGTGACTCAATTTTAACAGCATTGTCCCTAAGCTTTTTGTCCTTTTTCTTAACAATAATAGTGGCACGAGAAATAGCATCACACATTTCTTCGCAAGTAGGACATACCTCTTCATTGTCACTGTTGTGTTCTGCCTCCTCCATACTTGATCTTGACTTGCCCGCCATGAAGCACAAGTTTGCCAAATCATCTTCATCTTCATCACTTCCAATGTCCACGTCGCTTGAGCCAAGTTTCTGGAGTGCAGAGATAAAATTGTTCACCAGTTGGCGACCTGTAAAGCCCTTCTTTTTCTTCTTATCATTTGTTGAGGAGTGCTTTATCCTTGATTGTTTTTCTTCCCAGGAGGTAAGACCTGAATGGTTAGGACAATCTGTACGAAAGTGTCCTGTCTTACCACATTCAAAGCATCGTTGAGGTACGGAGCTTCCTCTCCTTCTAGTTCTCACATTTTGCAATGCTTTTGAGAACCTCGTAAAGAGAAGTGCTAGCTCCTCCTCTGGAAACTCCTCAATCTGTTCAAGGGTTAGAGAGGACAACAAAGCAAGTGTACCACAAGATGAAGATTGGCCGGAGCTAGGCATATCACGTTGAGAAACAAAAGCAATAGACTTGTTGGGGGTTCTTATGTAATATTATGTCAATTTCATGAGTTTTTAGCTTGGAATATAGCACATCTAAAGTAAGTGTACTCATGATAGTATATTCACGAATAGATGTGACTTTCATCTCCCAAATTGACATATCTAATGCACTTAGCAATAAGCCTAGCATTTTCAGCATCTAAAAAATTTACATTGACACTACGCAAGTTGCTGAGAATTTTATTAAAGCGAGCAAAAAGGTCATCAATAGACTCACCAGGTTGCATCTCGAAGCGCATGTATTCTTTCTTGAACATGCCTTGCCTTACCTCTTTGATCATGTTGGATCCTTCGTGGTAGTCACAAAGTGCTTTCCACACATCGTATGCAGATCGGAGGTGTGCAACACGGTCGAAGTCGCTTTGTGTTAATCCTTGTATGATCAAGTTACGAGCCTTGTTGTTGTTGTCGACATCTCTCAGATTTGTAGCTGTAACTTGATCATTTGACGGCACTTCATATGGCTTGTACACCTTCTCCCATATTGCAAAGCCTTGCGCCTGGATGAAAGCCTCCATGCGTGCCTTCCAAACCTAAAAATCAATACCAGTGAACACACAAGGTTTGGCGGAGTACTTCTCCATGATGATTAGTCAAAAACACGTGCAAATCACAAATATTAGAGCACCGTGGCTCTGATACCAATTGTAGGATCGAAGAGCACGTGAAAAGGTACCAGAGGGGGGTGAATGGTAGATTTAAAAATCTTACGCAGCGGAAACAATTAAACCTCAACCCCTTTGGCAGAAAAACGATACGTTAAAGAAATCGTGTGTGAGACTAATCTAAACTTGTTTCACCGTGACAAAAGTGATAGATATCAGATAGAATCAAGTAACAAAGACAACACAAAAAGAATCACTCAAATCCGTCGAGAAAAACTCAAGTTATGATCGAAAGATCAAACAAAGGTCAATCTGCCTTACTCGAGAAAAAACAGTTCTGGAATGCTGCAAAGAAACTCGTGTAGATCATATACCACAAATACAATGACCGTGAAATTTTTACATATGATATATAATCAAGTTGTGAAGACAAACCAAAAAGAATCACGTCAATTGGATCTGTAAAACTCGAGTTATGATAAAACCACCGACAAAAGGTAGTGCTGTCCAGAAACTCGACGAGTAAAACTTGTCTGCAACAAGTCTGACGAACAAGGCACAAAAGTTCCTTCAAACTATGAATTTTATTCAATAGAAACACAAGAGTAACAGCCCCAAAATCGTGCGCCACGAGCTCTGGGCTCCCTTGCTTATATAACCAGCTCGAAAGCCAACTAAACTCAGATCAGGAACCTAATCCTACTCTGTTCACGAATCGTAACTTTCCATAACTGCTTAGGACTCTTCTATACGCAGATAGAAGCAATATTAAGACTTCCAAACACCTTAGGAACGTATACCACATTCCTAAACAACTCAAATTCGTGACCCACACGAAATCCTATCATAACCAACTCAAATCTTTCCATATTTCAGTCAAACCCGACTCAGCCGCAGCCTGAGTCCATAACCTAGTCGGTTGGACCTTTCCGACCAACTCTTTACGTCCGCATCTCTTCATCACGTCTCGGAACCATGCAGCCACATCCATGCACTCCTTGCACACGTGCAAACATCTTCCAATGACGTCCACGATACCTTCACATGCATTGTTCTTGATTCAATCATGATGCGCAACCTCCTGATCAGCTCAACCACAATTCCTCCTGAGTTTGGTTGTTGGAACCTCATCTCCTCCCTAAGACTAGTCCAATGGATCCCATCACAAGCCATGTCTTGAAATCAAGCAACACCTGCACATGAATAAACAACCAATCCATACGAGCCCAAGTCCTCGACTTGACTCAAGTTAATTCCGAACACAACACCTTACGTGAGAACCTCACATAAGCATGTTGCAAAACCACAGTAACACGATATCATCCATGTCAACCAAAAACGCACCAAAGACTTAGCAAATGAATACTAAGCAATCTTTCCAGAGATCTAAAGCAAGTACGAAACATTGCAAATGAAAAACAGAAGCATTGCGGTCAAGTTCCGGACCTTGCCAGAGCAACCCGGACCTTGAGCCGGAGCTAACAAAAACTAGTAGAACCAAGCGCCGGAACTTACCAAAACTAGTATAACCAAGCTCCCGCCGGAGCTTAAAAAACTAGCAAGACCTTCATAAAAAGGTGTTTTGGTGATATTCAAAACTTTTATCGTCAAAGCAAGTGTATTCACTACAAGCCAATGTATTTAGCACACATAGGTCTTACAATATAACTCAATAATGTGTAGGAAATATCATTTCTTGCACACATCACCTTTCTATTTAACCTATATCCACTTGTCCTTGGAGAAAGTAGTGCACGCAGGTATTCTATGCGGAATTGAAGTGAAACAAGAGGATGAATCCTATAAAATATCATTCCAGCCAATCAGGCGACGCCACATGGCACCACATGGATCAAATGGCCCACAAACAGAAGTATCCGAGACCATCCAACAGTGTAGCACCCATATCATGGAATGGGACCCACCTGTCAGTCACCTGGAGGAAGAATTGGTCGTTTGGAGCCAGGACCAGGTCGGTTGATCCCTCTAGTCGGCCGACTAGTTCCTGGCGCCAAACGCAGTCAAACGCCACGTGTTGGCTCCTCTCGGCTTGATGAGGTCAGGGGTGGCTGATTTGTGTGCTTTTGGTAGCAAGAACTGACCCTTCTCCAAGCTATAAATAGGACCCCTCACCCCTCACTTCAACACACACCACTTGAGTATTCATCCATTGTATCCACTACTATCCATAGGTTTAGAGGAGTATAGGCTGTAGAGCGGAGAGTCTCTAGTCCATAGTCCAAGTAGGAGAGGAGTAGAAGGAGTCTCTTCCCAATTTCCAATTGGGAAAGGTATGTCTCCCATATTCCTATTTGTATTTTTGACTTTATTCATAATAAAGATGATATCTTTAGTGTTCTATTGTTCCTATGCTTGGATGAAGCGTTTCTTGTTTGATTGTGGATTCCATGTATGTGGTAGTAATAGTAATTATGATTGTGCTATACCATTCTTATTACGTCATCATAAACACTATAAACCTCCACTATAGTCTAATTAGCTATGATATGACTATATTAATATGAATCACTTGTGCTATGAATTAACATTGGTTCAACGATGATTTAGTTCATTGCCTTAGGATGGCGTGTGCCTAGGCTCTTAAGGTAATAACTTAATATGCTAGCATGGTGCTAGGATGGAGAGTAGCATTGAATGTCTCATAGACCCACGGATTGAAGAGGTAGGCAGTAGGTGGTGACAACCCTATATGTCCTTTGTAATCCTCCATGTTCGGCTATGCCACAGGCTCTTAGCGGGAGTCGCCTAGTGTTGCTAGGGGTAAACCCATGTTTGATGTGTTAATCCACTTAGCTTGAGAATTCATAATTAGTATAATCATTAGTAACTAACTTAGGCTATGTATATGTACATTAGAAGCATAGTAGGAGTATCTATCTAACTCTTAGCCTAGATCCTCTATTACCTCATTTACCCCCTTAGAATAGAATGCTCTTGTGTGTGTCACACTACCTAAATTACCCTTTATCCATCCTTGCTAGAACCCTAACTAGGCCAACCTAGCCTTTCCACTTGATGATTTTTTTACTTCCATCTAGCCCTCCTTTGGGAAAATATTAATGACACCCTTTGGGAATACTCTTAAAAGGGGAAATGCTACATCGATAGTTTATGTACGCTTGCGGACGTTCATCTGAGATTTAAAACCTACCAACAAGCATTTCTAGTACCACTTCTAGGGATGAATTGTTAGTAGTGCGTAGGAAATATCAACAAGCATTACTGGCGCCGTTGCCGGGAAAGGCAGCTAAAGTATTATATGATTGAGTGAATAGGATAGGACCCTGGTAGGTTTTAGTAGGATGACCCTTCTTTGTTTTTGCATTTTATGTGAAAACAGGGTAGTGTATGTCTGGTTTCCGCTCGCCAGAAAACTTTGTTGAAGATCCCGAATCCCTTCTGAGATATCAGCCTCGTATCGTTACTCCTCAAAAGCTTCGAGCGGCAAAGCAAGCTAGCACAATAGCACCAACAACCGAAACACCAATGGCCAAGAAGACCCTTCATGAGTTTTCGGCTCCCTCTATTAATAATGTGCTTGTTGGGCCCACTTTTAACACAGGAGACGTAAACATTGAAATCAAGACTGGCCTAATCACTATGGTGCAAGCCAACCCATTTTTTGGGAATGCTAACGATGATGCAAGTGCTCACCTACAACAGTTCCTTGAGATATGCAACACTTTTAAGATAAAAGGACGATCTCCCGATGCTGTCCGTCTTAGGTTGTTTCTATTCTCTCTTCTTGGGAGAGCAAAACAGTGGTTCTAAACGAACCGAAATGTTGCAGATACTTAGGAGAAATGTTTTACGGCATTCCTCGCCGAGTTTTTCCTGTTGGGCAAAACCAATGCCCTCCGTGGAAGAATTTCTAGCTTCTAGCAAGATGCCAAGGAATCTATTCCCGAGGCTTGGGAGAGGTTGCAGGAGTATATCCTAGCCTGCCCCCACCATGGGATGGATGATTGGCTAATTATCCAAAACTTCTATAACAGGTTGATCCCTTCTGCCCGTGATCATGTTGATGGTGCTGCTGGAGGTGCCTTCTTCTCATTGACAGTGCCCAAAGCCAAAGATTTGATTGAGAAGATGGTGTCAAACATGGGTTGGAGCGACGAGCATCTCCATACGCATCAGCGAGGCATGCACACCTTCAAGGAGGTGGACATGATCGCTGCCAAATTGGACCTCCATATGTCGAAAATTGATGGACAAGGCAATGGTGAGGTATGTGGCAATGACTATGACTTATACTCTCATATTACTTGTGAAGTCTGTGGCAACACGGGCCATTTGGGCAATGACTGCCCAAAAACCCGTGGGGATGCCCTATACCTAGCCAACAATGGAAACAACAATGGCTATCGTCCAAGAGGTCAATGGTGGGGCTAATCACACCCATTCTTTCAAGGAGGGTACAACAACAATGGCAACAATGGAAATCAACCCAACTTTAGAGAACTTGCCATTGGCCAGCTGAAGATCAATGAGGCTATATCCAAGAAGCTGTCGGCCAATGACAAGACCCTAGAGAGTACAAATGCCAAGATTAAAGGACTATCCCTAGCCTTCAAGAATCAATTGAGTTTTAATAAGATGTTGGAAACTCAGTTGGCTCAACTGGCAGCTGCTGTTCCTCCAGTGGAGAATGGCAAGATGCCAGGACAGGTCGAACCCCTGTGGAAAATGTCAACATGATTTCTCTACAAGGAGGCAACTGGCTGAAGGACCGTGGATGTCCTACAATCTCATGCTCAATTGGGGCACACCACTATGACAAGGCCCTTTGTGACCTTGGAGCAAGTTTGAGTGTGATGCCCAAGGTGGTTTTCGACCAGCTGAACTTCACGGAACTAACTCCAAAACCAGTGCAACTACAACTGGTTGATTCTTTAGTCCGTTATCCAGCGGGTATCGCTGAAGATATTCGGTAAAAATCAGGAACTGCTTCATACCCGTGGATTTCGTGGTGCTCGACATGGAGGTCGAGAAGGATATGTCGCTCATTCTTGGGCAACTATTCCTAAGCACCGTGAAGGCTCGCATAGATGTGGGAGCTGGAGAAATCCACTTCCATATCAATGGCAAGGAGGAGAAGTGTAACTACCGCCCAAAGTTGAAGCAATGCTCCATGATTCGCATTGGGGCAAATGTTAAACACATTCAAGAGGTTGAAATCACACCTCCAAAGGTGGACCCGCTCACTGCATTCATGAGGAATTTGATCTATGCGGAAAACCCTTCTTATCATCCACGCCGACACCCCAAGAAGACAGAGAAGTCCGAACCTACTCGAAGGCCCAAGTCCACCAAGCCGTCAAAGTAGGTATGGCGGAAGAAGCAAGACAAGCCGTCTGAGCCCATCCCTCCGGGCCCAGATGTCAATAAATGAAGAAGGAGGAATGTCCATCTCATCGGACGGTGGTGAGACCTAGCCAATAGGTTAAATTGGTAGTTATCTTTTTCTTTGTTTGTTTTTCTTTTCTCTTTATTTGGTTTTTCCCATTTAGTTTGATTTTCTCCACTGCATATTTGATTTTCTTAGTAAGTTGAGAATCTTATATTCTCAACTATCATTTTTATTTCTTTATTTTTCACAAAAAGAAAATTCTTGGGTTTTGAAAAAGGAGTTTTGTTTGGAAAACAATTTTCTGAGCTGCAAAAGTGGTATTTCACCAACGTGCTAATTTCATAGCCGTTGGGGAGCCACCTGCCAAAAGGGGGAATAGGGGGCCCACCTGTCACACTGGCCGACCCCCCTGTTCGGCCGACTAGGGGAAAGAGTCATTTTTGCTCTCTCTCCTCCAATAGCTACATTTGGTTCCCTAGTGACCGTTGGGGATTGCAAACTATAAATGGTGGTCGTGAGGAGCTCTTCTCCTCACACTTCACCTCATTTCATACATCCCCAAAGTCACTCTTGCTCAAAATTTTGTTTTTCTTGCTCTTCATTGAAGTGCTCTTGCTCAAAATCCAACTTGAAATAGATTTGTTTTTGTTTGCATTTACAGTTTGCTCTCAAGTTCTTCAAGGGAAAATTTGCCGGGGTTTTGCTTTCACTAACATCACCTCCTTCGAGTTTTTGCCTTGTTGTGTTCTTGCTTGTTGTGGCCATGAAAGGAATGAAGAGTTTGTTTGGAAAGAAAAGGAGGTTGCAAGCTCAAGCCATGGTGGAGACTCAAGTGCACACCCCTCTTCTGTTGCTACACCAAGTTCACGGAGGAGGAGTGTAGGAGTGGACACTCCTATGGGCGAGAGGAGCAACCCTCATCAACTTCTTCACGATGACGACCTCGACATCCAAAGTGAAGTTGGAGATCAAGCACGCAAGCTCTTCCAAGATTGTGAGTTTTCTCATGCGAAAGCTTACGATCTGGGTTTGATCTCCAAAATAGGTATGCATTCCGAATTCTTTTCCATTTGGCGTGCAATAGGATGGGAAAACTTTGCTCACATAGAAGAGAAAGGTTCACACCTTCTCTCCATACAATTCCTTTGCACACTCAAAATAGGATTTAATGGTATTACTTTTAGATTATTTCAAAAAGAATACAACACCCTATGGAAAGAATTAAGTGAAATTCTAGGCTTCCATAGACGTTGTTTGCTAGATTTAGACACTTTTCCTAATTTTAACAAACAATGTTTTTGGCAAGATTTAACTGGTGAGGTCAGATGTAGTGCATCTAGGAATAGCCACTTGCACAACCCTACTTTATGCTTCATGAATAGATGGGTGGCTATGACTATGTTCCCTAGAGAAGATGTAAGGATAATACGTGATGATGAGCTGAAAATTTTATTTGCCATGATTTAAAAGATAAAAATTGCTCTAGTTATTTCCATGATGACACAATGGTTAGATTACATTCAAGGGTAGGGCCAATTGAATGCACTTCATTGATTACCCGTATTGCTACTAGGGTAGGAGCACTAGAATATTCTTCATTTGAGTATATTGAAAATGAAAGAGAATTAATTGATGAAGAATATTTAGTGTAAGGACATACCCTTAAGCATGATCAAGATGGCTCTTTGGTATTTTATTATCCTGACTTTGTCAATGAAATTCGGTTACCTAACCCAGATTATCATTTGTACAAATGCTGGAGGCTAACCATTAACCTTTTTCCCATCAAGGAAGCCGGAAGAAGTAATGCCTTTGGCAGGGTAACTAGAAGTCGTACAAGGAGAGCGTCCATGCCCCTGACAACCTCCACGGTCCATGAGTACGAAGCGGAAGAGAACCCAACGTGCGATGCACCCGGATGGACGCAACCTCCTTTGTATGAGACCCAAGGTCCATCTTGGCATGGATGGCCAGGTGCTACATGGGAAACACCCCTATCCACTTCAAGCTCTAGCCGCTTGCCTCCAACATCTATGAGGAAATGTCATTCCACTTCGGCTAGAAGTCATTGTGACTATAGCCAAGGAATGACGGACCTATCTAGACGTATGGAGGAGCTTGAAGTGAGGACGGGTGACATCTACAACACTCTCCAAGGGCATGTCCAAGGTACCCAAGACTGGTAACAACACATGGACGCTCAATTCACCAACTTCAGCTCCATGCTACAACAACAACAAGTCAATCTCGCGGCATACTTCTGTCATGAAGGGTCCAACCATCATCATAGAGGTGAGTGAAGAACAAGCTTGGGGGAGGACCCCCACTTGAGGTAAATTGTATCAACCCCTTCGCATAATTATTTTCCACTTACCCATCGTCCACCTTGCACTTAAAAAAATAAATAATAATTATATGATAGTTTTATTTTAAATAAAATAAATGATGTGCAGTAAGAATGGTTTGGAATCCACATAGATGAAATGATGAATAGTTGCTCTTTTTTAATTTTCCTAAGTCCCTAGTTTACAACTTACAACTCTCCAACATATTGCTCTCATTAGCTAAAATTGCTTTTGCCTTGATTTGGAAATTGTGGGTAGCAAAAGCTTAATCCATTCTAAGTTGTTGTAAGATATGATATAGTGATGGGGCTGCTATTCCTAGTTTGATAGTGAAACTTAGATTTCTGAAGAAATTCTAAAAAGATTTAATTTATCCTCATTTGATTGGAAATACCCACCAAAGCCATATAATACATTATATTGATAAACCTTATGCATATGCTATTTGTCTTCACATTGAGCTTTGTCAAACTAGTATAGACCTATGTGAGATTTCATTCATTACTTTTTGAATTCAGGACTTCACTTGCACATGCTATACTTCTACACTAGAAGTAAGCAAAATTTCCATCATACCACCATTCCAGAATAAAAAAATAGAAACTCCATGTCCTTCATGCTTAGTGCTCTATCCAAAATTCATTGCATAAAAAGGGAGTAGAATACATGGCTACAAGAAAAACAAAAAAAATGCATGATTACATCATAAGCATGAGAAAAAAAACAGAAAGAAGAAAAAATAGCCATATTTCATCTCTGCAAAATAAGAGAGTCCACTCAAAAGACTCATCTCAAAATTCACATCCACTCCATTCCATCACACATGCACAAGTCTTGAATCAAATTGTTTTGAATTGATTTCTCCTAAGGCTTGCTCTTTTGACTTAGCAATATTATGTGTTGCCAATATGCCTACTATATTCCCTACCAAGCTTCACATACAAGCCTTATGTAGAGGTAGGATGAATTTAGGCAAAATGCCTTGGTGAGGATTTATTTCCAAGACACACAAAGGAGAGACTTGAGAGAATCAAATTGTGGTACTTCAAATCTGAATTGAACTCTCTAGAATTTGAGTGGAACTTGATTTCTAGGGTATGTGTGCTTAATTTGTTGTTCTATCTTTCAACCACCCATGAATAGGATATGGCATAAGCCCCATAATGACTTAAGATGGGTGAAGTACCATGCCAATTTTTGGAATACTAGGTAGAGTATTTTGTTGTGCACATGGTACTTTTGAAAAGTAGAACATTGTAGCAACTCCTGATCATCAACCTAAAGTCATGACTTTGCTCGGGATGAGCAAAGGATAAGCTTGGGGGAGTTTGTTGACGGCTGTTATATACCAATTTCATCCGTTAATATTACTCAATTATGTGAAAAAATATCATTTATTGCACACATTACCTTTTTATTTAACCTATTTCCACTTGTCCTTGGAGAATGTAGTGCATGCAGGGATTCTATGCAGAATTGAAGTGAAACAAGGGGGTGGATCCTATAAAATATCATTGTAGCCAATCAGGCAACACCACATGGCACCACATGGATCAAATGGCCCACAAACAAAAGTATACGAGGCCATCCAACGGTGTATCACTCATATCATGGAATGGGACCCACCTGTCAATCACCTAGAGGAAGAACTAGTTGTTTAGAGCCAGGACTAGGTCGTCTGACTAGTTCCTAGTGCCAAACACGGTCAAACGCCACGTGTTGCCTCCTCCCGGCTCGAAGAGGTCAAGGGTGACTGATTCGCGTTCTTTGGGTGGCGGGAACCGACCCTTCTCCAAGCTATAAATAGGACCCCTCACTCTAACACACACCACTTGAGTATTCATCAATTGTATCCACTACTCTCCATAGGTTAAGAGGAGTATAGGCTGTAGAGAGGAGAGTCTCTAGTCCATAGTCCAAGTAGGAGAGGAGTAGAAGGTGTCTCTTCCCAATTTCCAATTGGGAAAGGTGTGTCTCCCATATTCCTATTTGTATTTGTGACTTTATTCATAATAAAGATGATATTTCAGTCTTCTATTGTTCCTATACTTGGATGAAATGTTTATTGTTTGACTGTGGATTCCATGTATGTGGTAGGAATAGTAATTATGATTGTGCTATACCATTCTTATTACATCATCATAAACACTATAAACCTCCACTATAGTATAATTAGCTATGATATGACTATATTAATATGAATCACTTGTGGTATGAATTAACATTGGTTCAACGATGATTTAGTTCATTGCCTTAGGATGGCTTGTGCCTAGGCTCTTAAGGTAATAACTTAATATGCTAGCTTTGTGCTAGGACAGAGAGTAGCATTTAATGTCTCGTAGACCCACGGATTGAAGAGGTAGGCAGTAGGTGGTGACAGTCCTATCTGTCCTTTGTAATCCTCCATGTTTGGCTATACCACAGGCTCTTGGCTATGACACCCTTTGGGAATACTCTTAAAAGGGGAAATGCTACATCAATAGTTTTTATGCGCTTGTGGATGTTCATCTGAGAGTTAAAACCTACCAACAAGAATTTCTGGCACCACTGCTAGGAATGAATTGTTAGTAGTGCATAGGAGATATTAACAGGTATCACGAGATACCTGGTATCCAGGATACCAACAGTGGCCCCTGGACCCACCTTTGGGAGAGACCCTCGGGATGAGATTATCCTACCAGAGGTGGGGCGAGGTTCGATTCTCGCGCTACGGCTTCAAAGTCTTTTCTAGGCGGTTGAGGCGACAGCAAAGAGTGTGAGACCTATGTGTGCTGAATACATTGGCTTTGATAATAAAAGTGTTGAATGCTGCCAAAAAACCTTTTTAACAAAGTCCGACTCTAGGTACGAGCTCCAGCAAGGTCCGACAATAGGTCCGACTTGTTTTGGGTAGCTCCAGCAAGGTCCGACGTAAGGTATGACTTGCTTTGACTAGGTCTGACTAGTTTTGGTTAGCTCCAGCGCTAGGTTCGACTTGTTCTGGTAAGCTCCAGCGCTAGGTCCGAATAGCTTTGGTAAACTCCGGTGCTAGGTCCGAATAGCTTTGGTAAGCTCCGGTGCTAGGTCCTGCTAGCTTTGGTAAGCTCCAGTTCAAGGTCCGGTTAGTTTTGGCAAGGTCCAAAGCTAGATTGCAATGTGAGACCTATGTGTGCTGAATACATTGGCTATAGCAATAAAAGTTTTGAATATCATCAAAACACCTTTTCAACATGGTTCGACTCTAGGTCCGAGCTCCAGCAAGGTCCGACAATAGATTCGACTTGTTTTGGGTAGCTCTGGCAAGGTCTGACATAAGGTCTGACTTGCTTTGGCTAGGTCCGACTTCTTTGTCTAGGTCCGACTAGCTTTGATTTGCTCCAGCTCTAGGTCTGAATAGCTTTGGTAAGGTCCGACGCTAGGTCCGACTAGCTTTGGTTAGCTCCGGCGCTAGGTCCTGCTAGCTTTGGTAAGTTTCAGTGCTAGATCCTGTTAGTTTTGGTAAGCTCCAGTTCAAGGTCCGGTTAGCTTTGGCAAGGTGGAGCTTGATCGCAGTGGTTCTACTTTTAACTTGCAATGATTCGTACTTGCTTTACATTGATCGAAAGTTTGCTTAGTAATCTTTTACTAAGTTTTTGGTGTGTTTTGGTGGTTATGACTGAATCATTTTGTTGTGGTTTGCAACATGCTTATGTGAGGTGCTCACATAAGGTGTTGTGGTTTCGAAACTAACGAGAGTCAAGTCAAGGACTTGTGCTCGGAAGTATTGGTTGTTTATTCATGTGCAGGTGTTGCTGGAGTTCAAGACATGGCTGGTGATCTGATCTGCGGCGGAGTCAGTTATGGATCAGATATGGAAAGTATCGAGTTGGTTATGATAGGATTTCTTGTGGGTCACGAATTTGACTTGTTTTAGGAATGTGGGATACATTCCTAAGGTTTTTGGAAGTCTTAACATTGCTTCTATCAGCGTATAGAAGAGTCTTGAGCCGTTATGGAATGTTTCGATTCGTTAATTGAGTAGGATTAGAGTCCTAATTAGTTTTTGGTTGGTCTAAGGGCTGGTTATATAAGCCAGGGAGGCCAGAGCTCATGGGGACGACTTTAGGCTGTTCCTCTTTTGTCTTGATCAATAAAATTTGTAGTTTGAAGAAACTTTTGTGCCTTGTTCGTCCGACTGTTTTTCTTCAAGTCTTTCTCGTCAAGTTTCTGCACAGCACTACCTTGCTTTGGTGGTTTTATCATAACTCGAGTTTTACAGATCCGATTGACGTGATTCTTTTTGGGTTGTCTTCAAAGCTTGATTTTATATCATCTGTGAAAATTTCACGGTCATTGAATTTGTGGTTTCTGATCTACACGAGTTTCTTTGCAGCATTCCAGAACTATTTTTCTCGGGTAAGACAGATTGACCTTTGTTCGATCTTTCTATCGTAACTTGAGTTTCTCATGATGGATTTTTGTGATTCTTGTTGTGATTCTCTACAATCTATACCAGTTTTGTCACAGTTGAACACGTTTAGATTAGTCGCACACACGGTTTCTTTAACAGATCAGTTTTCTATTGGGGGATGTTTCTTTGCTTCCGCTGAAAAGTTTTAATCTACCATTCACCCCCCTATGGTAGCTTTACACGTGCTCTTTGATCCTACAATTGGTATCAGAGCCATGGTGCTCTAATATTTGTGATTTGCACGTGTTTTTACTAATCATTATGGAGAAATACTCCGCAAAACCTTGTGTTTTTTGTTGTATTGATTTTCAAGTTTGGAAAGCACGTATGGAAGCTTTCATCCAGGCACAAGGCTTCGCAAAATGGGAAAAGGTGTACAAGACTTACGATGTGCCGCTAAACGATCAAGTCACGGCTACAAACTTAAGAGATGTTGACAACAACAACAAAGCCCGCAACTTGATAATCCAAGGACTAACTCAGAGCGACTTCGACCGTGTTGCACACCTCCGATCAGCGTACGATGTATGTAGAGCACTTTGTGACTACCACAAAGGATCCAACATGATCAAGGAGGTAAGACAGCCTATGTTCAAGAAAGATTGCATGCGCTTTGAGATGCAATCCGGTGAGTCCATTGATGACCTCTTTGCTCGCTTTAATAAAATTCTCAGCAACTTGTGTAGCGTCAATGTTAATTTTTTAGATGCTGAAAATGCTAGGCAATTACTAAGTGCATTAGACATGTCAATTTGGGAGATGAAAGTCACATCTATTCATGAATCTACTATCATGAGTATAATTACATTAGATGTGCTATATTCTAAATTGAAAACTCTTGAAATTGACATAATCTCACGTAAGAACCCCAACAAGTCTCTTGCATTTGTTTATCAACGTGATATGCCTAGCTCCGATCAATCTTCATCTAGCAATACACTTGTTTTACTGTCTTCACTAACCCTAGAACAGATTGAAGAATTTCCAGAAAAGGAGCTAGCACTCATCTCTACTCAGTTCTCAAAAGCATTGCAAAATGTGAGAACTAGAAGGAGAAGACGCTCCAGACCTCAACGATGCTTTGAATGTGGTAAGATAGGAGACTTTTGTACAGATTGCCCAAACCTTTCAGGTCCTTCAACCCGTGATGAAAAGCGGAATAAAGTCAAGTCCTCTTCTGGCAACATCAACAAGAAAAAGAAGGGTTTTACAGGACGCAAACTGATAAACAGTTTCATCAACGCACTTCAAGAACTTGGCTCGAGTGATGTAGACATTGCAAGGGACGAAGATGAAGATGATATGGCAAACTTTTGTTTCATGGTGGGCAAAACAAGATCAAGATCAAGTCAGGAGGATGCAAAACACAACAGTGACGACGATGATGTTACACACTTGAGGAAGGAGAACATTTGGATTGTGGATTCAGGTTGCTCATGCCACATGACCAGTAACAAAGAATGGTTTTCCTCCCTCTCTTTTGTGTCACGTGTCGAGAATGTTACTTTTGCTGATAATTCTTCAACTCCTATAATTGCTAAGGGTTCGGTTATGGTAAATGATCACTACACTTTGAAAGATGTGGCACTTGTCAAAAATTTGAGATACAACTTGCTTTCTTTTTCACAATTGCTAGATGGAAATTTGGAAATTATTTTCACTAAAAATTGCTGCAAAGTTGTAGATTCAAATAGTGAGCTTATTTTTAACATGTCTTGGTTTGGAAGAGTTTTTAAAGCTTATTTTGATATGTCTTCCTCTAAGCATAGGTGTCTAGTTGCTAATGATTCAAAGGACTTATATTTTTGGCATCGTAGACTTGGTCACGTAGGCTTTGATCATCTGATGCATGTTAGTGCTCTTGATCGCATACGCGGGCTGTCTAAGCTTAAAGGGGACAAAGAAATTGTGTGTTTTTTCTTGTAGACATGCTTATATGGTTGCAGGTTCACATACTCCTCTCACAATTATCATGACAACTGAACCGGGTCAGCTTTTGCACCTTGACACCGTAGGACCTTCACGTGTTCAATCCTTCGGAGGTAAATGGTATGTTCTTGCGATTGTTGATGATTATTCAAGATACTCTTGGGTTTACTTTATGGCATCTAAGAATGAAACTTTTAGTCACATTAGAACTTTATTTCTTAGATTATCAATTTATCACCCAAGATCTTTAAAAGCAATTAGAAGTGATAACAGAACCGAATTTAAAAATCAATCTTTTGATAACTTTTGTGCTGAAAATGGAATAAATAATCAATTTTCTTCACCATATGTACCTCAACAAAATGGTGTTGTATAAAGAAAGAACAGAAGTTGAAATGGCTAGGACTATGCTTGATGAATATCAAACTCCTAGGAAATTTTGGCCTGATGCGATTGCAACCGCTTGTTATGTCTCAAATCATGTTTTCTTGCGCGCTAAGCTGGGTAAAACACCATATGAGCTCCGGTTTGGACATAGGTCTTGTGTTACACACTTTCGGTTCTTTGGTTGCAAATGCTTTGTTAAGAAACATGGTAATCTTGATAAATTTGAACCTAGATCCATTAATGGCATGTTTCTTGGTTATCTATCTCATACTAGAGGCTACCGTGTGCTTTTACTTGACACTAACAAAATTGTGGAGACTTGTGAGGTGTCTTTTGATAATGCTAGCCCAGGTACTAGCACCGGTACTGCAGGATCTGATACATATCCTCAGGGGGAGGATATTTTCGAAGAAGAAGAAGAAGAGTTGGTGATACTGCCTCATAGTTCTGAAGCTGATACGTGTCCAGCTCCAAACTTTGAACAAGCTCCGATTACCACCTCTACTAGTCCTGATCGTCCTCAAGCCACAAGCTCATCAATCGTCAATGAACCGAATGAAGAAGAAGCTTGTGAGACATGTGTTCCCCTACGGATTTATAAGAATCATCCCCCGCAATAGATAATTGGAAGCTTGGATGAACGAGTTACAAGATCCAGGTTTTCCGACCCCAATTCTCATGCTCATTCTGCTTTTGTTGCTTCTTTTGAACCCAAAGATATATCACACACACTCACTAATGAATCATGGACTATTGCCATGCAAGAAGAGTTAGAAAATTTTGAATGAAATAATGTTTGGAAACTTGTACCTCCACCTCAAGATCACACTTTAATTGGAACTAAATGGGTGTTTAAAAATAAACAAAGTGAGGATGGGGTTGTGATTAGGAATAAGGCTAGATTGGTTGCTCAAGGTTTCACACAAATTGAAGGTCTAGATTTTGATGAAACTTTTGATCTTGTTGCTAGATTAGAAGCCATAAGAATTTTGTTAGCTTTTATTGCATCTAAAGTTTTCAAGTTATATCAAATGGATGTTAAAAGTGATTTTCTTAATGGCTACATAGATGAGGAGGTTTATGTTAAGCAACCACCTGGTTTTGAAAATCCAGATTTTCCTAATCATGTTTTCAAACTGACTAAAGCCTTGTATAGTCTAAAACAAGCTCCTAGAGCATGGTATGATAGGTTAAAAACATTCTCACTTGAAAAGGGGTTTACCATGGGCAAGGTCTATAAAACTCTTTTTGTGCTTAAGCATGGTAATGACTCATTATTCGTCCAAGTGTATGTGGATGCTATTATCTTTGGTTGTGCTTCTCATGATCTTGTGTCCAAGTTTTCAGCTATGATGAGTTCAGAATTTGAGATGAGTATGATGGGAGAACTCACATACTTTCTGAGGCTGCAAATCAAGCAAACTAAGGAGGAACATTTGTGCATCAAATGAAGTATACATGAGACCTTCTTAAGCGCTTCAACATGGACAAAAGCAAGACTCTTCGGACACCAATGGGAACAACATCAACACTTGAACTTGATGAAGATGGTGAACCCGTGGATCAAAAAGAATATAGAAGCATGATTGGATCACTTTTGTACGTCACGGCACCAAGACCGTATATACAATTCAGTGTATGTCTTTGTGCACGGTTTCAAGCTTCCCCACGTACTTCACATCGTCAAGCCGTCAAAAGGATTCTCAGGTACTTACATGGAACTCAAGAATTTGGCTTTTTTCTTCCTTCTTCCTCAACTGTTACTTTGAAAGCTTTTTCGGATGCTGATTTTGGGGGTTGTAGGATTGATAGGAAAAATACTTTCGGTTCTTGTCACCTTCTTGGTAATTCACTTGTGCTTGGTCCTCTAGAAAACAAAACTCAGTTGCACAATTCACAGCCGAATTCGAATATGTAGATGTTGCTAGTACTTGTTCACAAATTCTTTGGATTGTTCAAACACTTGAGGACTATGGGGTTGATCTAGGTAGTGTTCCATTATTTTGTGATACCACTAGTGCCATTTGCATTGCTAAAAACCCCGTGCAAAATTCTAGAACTAAGCACATTGACATTAGGTATCACTTTCTCCGTGATAATGTTGAAAAAGGAAGCATTGTGCTTCACCATGTAGATATTGAACAACAGTTGGCTGACATTTTTACAAAACCTTTGGATTGCACTCGTTTTTGTTACATTCATAGTGAGATAGGGGTTATGCATCCTCATGGCTTAAATTGAGGGGGAGTTTTGAAACTTCGGAACTTTATGTGTGAATCGGAATTTAAAATAATATGAGCGTAGTATTTCATACATATATGACTTTGTGATTCCTTGTACATGCTGAAAGTTCTTACTACATTACTCATGTTATACATTTTGTAGTTTTTGCCATGACTAGTAATTTTAATAATTACTTATACTAAATCTGGTCATGATCGAACTTTCTTGCTATTTTGAACTTGTTGCATGCTCACAAGTGCTTTTAATAATGAAGAATCAATCAAGTAAGCAACTCACATGTTGAGTTTTTATGTTCAAATGAAAAAAATGAGAAAAGATCAAGAGAATATGCATGCATCGCACTTCTGCTTTTGGGATGGCTTATCATTGCACTTAGATATGAACTTGGAAGAAGTGTGTGACTAAAACCATATCTTTAAGCGTCTAATTGTCAAATGACATAGGCTTGGTTTGGTTGGTTAGAATAAGGCAGATGCGCATATAATCTCTTGCAAATTTCATATGATCAAAATTTGTGCTTAAAAAAAAGAAAATTGCAGCAACAAGTATCATGCCTTCAGGTTTTTTGAATAGTTATGTTTGTGAGATCATGACTTGCTTAAATTGAAAATTACATTTGATCTCTAGCATGGCTTACACTACTTTATGTATCTCATTGTTGTGATAGTGCAAGTTACTTGATAGCATGACTTGGATGAGCTTTGTTTTATATGTATATGTTATAATATGCTCATAACAAATTAAAATTTTTCTTTTGTACCTTGTTGAGTATATTGTCAAAGAGGGAGAAGTATGCAAGGAGGAGAAATATGTATAGGGGAAGAAATTTATTTTTGTCTCATTTGATTTTCAAAAGGGGGAGAAGTATGCAAGGGGGAGAAATATGTATAGGGGGAGAAATTTATTTATATCTCATTTGATTTTCAAAAAAGTGGAGAAAATTGTTTTCAAAACTTTTCATGTGAATAAGCCAATGTTTGGATTTTAAGTGGTATTGCCAATGCATTCATCAAGGGGGATATTGTGAGACCTATGTGTGTTGAATACATTGGCTATAGAGATAAAAGTTTTGAATATCACTAAAACACCTTTTCAACATGGTCTAACTCTAGGTCTGAGCTCCAGCAAGGTCCGACAATAGGTTGGACTTGTTTTGGGTAGCTCCGGCAAGGTCCGACATAAGGTCTGACTTGCTTTGGCTAGGTCCGACTTCTTTGTCTAGGTCTGACTAGCTTTGGTTAGCTCTGGCTCTAGGTCCGACTAGCTTTGGTAAACTCTGGCACTAGGTCCGATTAGATTTGGTTAGCTCCGAGTCTAGGTCCTGCTAGCTTTGGTAAGTTCCAGCGCTAGATCCTGTTAGTTTTGGTAAGCTCCGGTTCAAGGTCCGGATAGCTTTGGCAAGGTTTGGAGCTTGATCGCAGTAGTTCTACTTTTAACTTGCAATGATTCGTACTTGCTTTACATTGATGGAAAGTTTGCTTAGTAATCTTTTACTAAGTTTTTTGTGTGTTTTGGTGGTTATGACTGATATCATTTTGTTGTGGTTTGCAACATGCTTATGTGAGGTGCTCACGTAAGGTGTTGTGGTTTCAAAACTAACGAGAGTGAAGTCAAGGACTTGTGCTCGAAAGTATTGGTTGTTTATTCATGTGCAGGTGTTGCTTGATTTCAAGACATGGCTGGTGACGGGATCCATTGAACTAGTCTTAGGGATAAGATGAGGTTCAAGAATCAAGTTCGGGAGGAACTATGGTTGAGCTAATCAGGAGGTCACGCAGGGTGATTGAATCAAGGGCACTGCATATGAAGGAAGCTGGATGTCGAAGGAAGGTGTTCGCATGTATGCATGCGGTGCATGACGTGGAAACATGGTTCCGAAGATGGGTTATGGAAGGAAAGATCTGGTTGAAAGAATTGGATCATATTGAATGATGACTTCGACTGCGGCGGAGTCGGTTATGGATCGGATATGGAAAGTATCGAGTTGGTTATGATAGGATTTCATGTGGGTCCTGAATTTGAGTTGTTTTAGGAATGTGGGATACATTCTTAAGGAGTTTGGAAGTCTTAAGATTGCTTCTATCTGAGTATAGAAGAGTCTTGAGCCGTTATGGAAAGTTCGATTTTAAATTGAGTAGGATTAGAGTCTTAGTTAGTTTTGGGTTGGCCTAAGGGCTGGTTATATAAGCAAGGGAGGCCAGAGCTCGTGGAGACGACTTCGGTCTGTTCCTCTTGTATTTTGATCAATAAAATTCACAGTTTGAATGAACTTTTGTGTCTTGTTCGTCCGACTTGTTTTCTTCAAGTATTTCTCGTCGAGATTTTAAACAGCACTATTTTGCTTCGGTGGTTTTATCATACCTCGAGGTTTACAAATACGATTGATGTGATTCTTTTTGGGTTGTCTTCACAACTTTATTTCTATCATTTGTGAAAATTTCACGGTCATTGGATTTGTGGTTTCTGATCTACACGAGTTTCTTTGCAGTATTCTAGAACTGTTTTTCTCGGGTAGGACATATTGACCTTTGTTCGATCTTTCGATCGCAACTTGAGTTTCTCTCGACGGATTTTCATGATTCTTGTTGTGATGCCTTCGTGACTTGACTCTATACAATCTATACTAGTTTTGTCACAGTTGAACACGATTAGATTAGTCGCACACGCAGTTTCTTTAATAGATCAGTTTTTTGCCAAGGGGTGTTTCGTTGCTTCCGCTGAAAAGTTTTAATCTACCATTCACCCCCCCCTCTAGTAGCTTTACAGGTGCTCTTCAATCCTACATGCAATGGTTTGCAACATGCTTATGTGAGGTGCTCACGTAAGGTGTTGTGGTTTCAGAACTAACAAGAGTCAAGTCGAGGACTTGTGCTCGGAAGTATTTGTTGGTTATTCATGTGCAGGTGTTGTTTGAGTTCAAGACATGGTTGGTGACGGGATCCATTGAACTAGTCTTAGGGAGAAGATGAGGTTCAACAACAAATTTTGGGGGGGAATTGTGGTTGAGTTGATCGGGAGGTTGCGCAGCATGTTTGAATCAAGAACAATGCATATGAAGGTATCGTGAACATCGTTGGAAGATGTTTGCACGTTTGCAAGGAGTGCATGGATGTGGCTACATGGTTCCAAGGCGTCATTAAGAGATGTGGACGTAAAGAATTGGTCGGAAAGCTCCAACTGACTAGGTTATGGACTCTGGCTGCGGCTGAGTCGGGTTTGACTCAAATATAGAAAGATTTGAGTTGGTTACAATAGGATTTCATGTGGGTCACAAAGTTGAGTGGTTTTAGGAATGTGGGATACATTCCTAAGGTGTTTGGAAGTCTTAATATTGCTTCTATCTACGTATAAAAGAGTCTTGGGCAGTTATGGAAAGTTTTGATTCGTGAATTAAGTAGGATTAGAGTCCTAATTTGAGTTGAGTTGGCTTTCCGGCTAGTTATATAAGCAAGGGAGGCCAGAGCTCGTGGTAGACGACTTTTGGGCTGTTCCTCTTGTGTTCTATTGAATAAAATTTGTAGTTGAAAGGAACTTTTGTGCCTTGTTCATCTGACTTGTTTCAGACAAGTCTTTCTCGTTGAGAATCTGCACGCACTACCTTTCTTTGGTGGTTTTATCATAACTCGAGTTTTACAGATCCAATTGACGTGATTCTTTTTGAGTTGTCTTCAAAACTTGATTATATATCATCTGTGAAAATTTCACTGTCATTAGATTTGTGGTTTTAGATCTAGATGATTTCATTGCAGTGTTATAGATCTGGTTTTCTCGAGTAGAACAGATTGACCTTCGTCCAATCTTTCGATCATAACTTGAGTTTTTCTTGACGGTTTTCACGATTCTTATTGTAGTGTCTTCGTGACTTGATCATCCACAATCTATAATGGTTTTGTCATGATTGATCACATTTAGATTTGTCTCACACACGATTTCTTCACAGATTTATTTTCTACTGATGGGTTTTTGTTGCTTCTGCTGAAAAAGTTTTAAATATACCATTCACCCCCCTCTGGTAGCTTTTCACGTGCTCTTTGATACTAAAATTGGTATCAGAGCCACGATCTTCTAATCTTTGAGATTTGCACGTGTTTTGAACAATGATCATGGAGAAATACTCTGCCAAAACCTTGTGTGTTTATTGGTATTGATTTTTAGGTTTGGAAGGCACGCATGGAGGCTTTCATCCAGGTGCAAGGATTTGCAATATGGGAAAAGGTGTACAAGCCTTATGACGTGCCGTCAAACGATCAAGTCATTGCTACAAACATGAGATATGTCGAAAACAACAACAACAACAAGGCTCGCAAATTGATCATACAAGGATTAACTCAAAGCAACTTCGACCATGGTTCTCACCTCTGGTCTGCATATGATGCATGGAAAGCACTCTGCGACTACCACGAAGGATCCAACACAATCAAGGAGGTAAGGTAAGACATGTTCAAAAAGGAGTACATGCACTTTGAGATGCAACCAGGTGAGTCCATCGACGATCTCTTTGCTCATTTTAACAAAATTCATAGCAACTTGCATAGCGTCAATGTTAATTTTTCAGATGCTGAGAATGCTAGGCAATTACTAAGTGCATTAGACATGTCAATCTAGGAGATGAAAGTAACATCTATTCGTGAATCCACTATCATGAGTAAAACTCATGAAATTGACTTTATATCACATAAGAACCCAACAAGTCTCTTGCATTTATTTCTCAACGTGACATGCCTAGCTCCGGCCAATCATAATCTTGCGGAACACTTGCTTTGTTGTCCTCTCTAACCTTTGAACGGATTGAAGAGTTTCCAGAGGAAGAACTTGCACTCATCTCTACTCGGTTCTCAAAAGCATTGCAAAATGTGAGAACTAGAAGGAGAGGAAGCTCCGTACCTCAACGATGTTTCGAATGTGGTAAGACAGGACATTTTCGTTCATATTGCCCTAACCTTTTAGGTCCTATTTCTCGGGAAGAAAAACAAACAAGGACAAGGCACTCCTCTGCAAACGATAAAAAGAAGAAGAAGGGTTTTACAGGTCGCCAACTGGTGAACAATTTTATCTCCGCACTCCAGGAACTTGGCCAAGCGACGTGGACATTGGAAGTGATGAAGATGAAGATGATTTGGAAAACTTTTGCTTCATGGCGGACAAATCAAGATCAAGTATGGAGGATGCAAAACACAACAGCGACAATGAAGAGGTATGTCCTACTTGCGAAGAAATGTGTGATGCTATTTCTCGTGCCACTGTTGTAGTTAAGAAAAAGGATAAAAAGCTTAAGGACAATACTGTTAAAATTGAGTCACTAGAATCTGAAATTAATCGGTTGAAATCCTTGATTCTTAGTGATGATTCTTGTTCCTCATGTGATTTAATATATGAACAATTATCCTCATTAAGAATTTTGCACACCTCCACACTTGATAAACTTGATTTAGAAATTGAAAAGAACAAAGAGCTTGCTGCACTTAATGATAAAAACTTGAAAGATGCTAGTTGTTCTACAATTGATTTGCATTGTTCTACTTGTGATGATCTTGATAAGAAACTACACGATGCTATGAATGAGATTTCTTTATTGAACAATGCTTTACGTTCTCATGAAGTAAAATGTTGTTCTAATTGCAAACTAAAAGGAAAAACTTCATGTAAAAACTGTCTAGAATTGTCTAAGAAACTTGATGACATGAATAGGACACTTGCATTGGGAACAAAAATCTAAACTTGTTGTTGAATTCATCCAAATCTTGCAATGATAAGATTGGTTTAGGTTTTGATTCTCATGCTCATGATAAGACACGTCCACCTCAAATTGTAAAGTCATTAGGAAGTGGTTTGATTCAAACAGTTTCTAAATAAAAAGAAGTGGTTTTCAAATCTGTAGGAGTCTTGTCTCATTCGGTTTCAAATAAAAATGCTGCTTGCTCATCTAGACATGAACACAAAGTTAAATTTCATTGTAACTACTGTGGTAGGGATGGTCATGTCATAGATTTTTGTTATGGACTAGCTAAACTACAGAAAAAAAAAAAAGAAAAGGATGATTGCTAGATCTCTTAACTTTCATGCAAAATTTGTTGCACTTGCTAAACCGAATGATAGGAACATGCAGTCTGCTGTAATGAGTCAAAAACATGCAAAGTTTGCTCCCAAACCTACTGTTTTTCGTGCTACACATGTAACACCTCGTAGGTCAATAGTTAGGTACAAAAATCCTCAAGCTTTGGCTCATAAACCTGTTGTTTTATCTCAGCTTTCACGTGTTATTCCTGATGGACGTTGTGTGACTCAGTATTGGATTCCTAAATGCCTTTTGAATAACCCCAGTATTGAGTCATCGACGTATTGTGCTTCTATGTAGGTTACACGCTTGAGGAAGGAGAACATTTGAATTGTGGATTCAGGTTGCTCATGCCACATGACCGGTAACAAAGGATGGTTCTCCTCCCTCTCTTTTTTGTCACGTGTAGAGAATGTTACTTTTGCCGATAATTCTTCAACTCCTATAATTGCTAAGAGTTCGGTTAGAGTAAATAATTACTACACTTTGAATTATGTGACACTTGTTAAATTTTGAAATACAACTTGCTTTCTGTTTCATAATTGCTAGATGAAAATCTGGAAATTATTTTCAATAAAAATTGCTGCAAAGTTGTAGGTTCAAATAGTGAGCTTATTTTTAACATGTCTCGGTTTGAAAGAGTTTTTAAAGATAATTTTGATATGTCATCCTCTAAGCATAGGTGTCTAGATGCAAATGAATCAAAGGACTTATATTTTTGGCATCATAGACTTGCTCACGTAGGCTTTGATCATCTGACGCGTGTTAGTGCTCTTGATTGCATACGTGGACTGCCTAAGCTTAAAGGGAACAAATAAATTGTGTGCTCTTCTTGTAGACATGCTAAGATAGTTGCAGGTTCACATGCTCCTCTCACAATGATCATGACAAATGAACCGGGTCAACTTTTGCACCTTGACACTATAGGACCTTCACGTGTTCAATCCTTCCGAGGTAAATGATATGTTCTTGTGATTGTTGATGACTATTCTAGACACTCTTGGGTTTATTTTATGGCATCTAAGAGTGAAGCTTTTAGTCATTTCAGAACTTTAATTCTTAGATTATCAATTGATCACCCATGATCTTTAAGAGCAATTAGAAGTGATAATGAAACTGAATTTAAAAATCAATCCTTTGATCATTTTTGTGCTAAAAAAGGAATAGATCATCAATTTTCTTCACTATATGTACCTCAACAAAATGGTGTTGTAGAGAGAAAGAACAAAACCTTAGTTGAGATGGCTAGGACTATGCTTGATGAATATCAAACTCCTAGGAAATTTTGGGCAGATGCAATTGCAACCGCTTGTTATGTCTCAAATCGTGTTTTCTTGCGTGCTAAGCTAGGTAAAACACCATATGAGCTCCGGTTTAGACATAGAACACTTGTTACACAATTTTGAGTCTTTGGTTGCAAATGTTTTGTTAAGAAACATGGTAATCTTGATAAATTTGAACCTAGATCCTTTGATGGCATGTTTCTTGGTTATCCATCTCATACTAGAGGCTACTGTGTGCTTTTACTTGATACAAACAAAATTGTGGAAACTTGTGAGGTTTCTTTTGATGAAGCTAGCCCAGGTACTAGCTCAAATATTGCAGGTCCGGATCCATATCCGCAGGGGGAGAGTATTTTTGTTGAAAATGAGTAAGAAGAGGTGTTGTTGTGACACCCGTTACTGAAAAACGAACCAAGTACAGTATATGCGTGCCCAGGATGTTCAACACAAATACACAAGTGCATCACAAACGAGTATACAGAAAATTACCACAGAACAGGATTAATTAACCAAAATTTATTACACAATTCATAATATCTCAAATACAAGCTCTAATGAATATTAATGACCAGTTTGAACTAATGCAGTGGAAATAAACTAAATAAGCAAACTAGGCAACTAAGCAAAGTGTATAGCGCAGCTCCAACACTCCACAAGCAAAGCTGACGGTAGACACGGCTTAGAACTCTGCATTATCATCGTTAAACTCCCAATACTGACCTACAACTGTTGGTGGGGGAATTGCAAGGGTGAGTACATGTCGTACTCAGCAAGTGTGGAAAGTATGACATGAAGCTGATTCAAAGAACGACAATAATAAGGGCTAAGTGCTGAAAAGTACATTTAAACATTTGAAAAGCAATATATATTATGTATGTGAAATAAACCCATTATAAAACATAAATAATATCATAGTACCAGTCCATATTTCATTACCATCATCCAAATTCCATATTTCATCATTACCATTAATCATATTCAATACCAGAAATTTAATCCATAACCAGCCATAATCATATTATTAACCATAACCATTACCAAACCATCCCAAAATCCCAAGTTTCCCTCTAATCATATAGGTCATCTGGGCACTCATAACCGAGAGCACGGCTATCATGATAGTTTATTAGACTTTGTAGAGTTTGTACCACAATACCCACGTGTTTGTGATTTCATCACCCGTCGGCGACTGAAGAAAAACCTCCATTATGCCAAAACACTACCATAGGTGTACGGCCAAGAGATCACAAAATAGCCTTTACAAAGGGATTACTAGCCTATTTAGAATCTATTGAGGTTTCACCGTTGGCGATGCCTCCAACTGAGCACATCTTCAACCAAGGGCCCCCTCTTCAGCCATTCGGACCCCAGGGTAGCCCCACCAATCATCAACAAATCCAATCCGACTACCCCTTCCCCGAGCATCCTTAATGGTCCAAATAGCACTGGTGAATCCCTAATTAATCAGCTACGCTGCACCCATACTTGGCCTCGTGGTGGAACTGTAATCCTGGCTTATTCTCGCATGAACCGGTCCTTAGATCTAAAGCAAGGAACCACCATATCATCCAACCCATCCACATACCAGGCTTGCTTAGATCACCCATTACCACATCATATTATCCAGTTCATGCTAATCATAATCTCATCAACGTATAGTTAATGGTATAGTTGTTTTCCCATCCCAATGTATTAAGCGTAGCAAAAAGGTAAAAAGCCCATCCCGACTCTCCACCATAAATTCCAGGTGACAAGAGTGGTTAACCAAAGCTAGGAAACTTCCAACCATAGGATTCCTATCAAATTGGCACAAGCATTGCAAACAAAACATTTACTTTGAAAACAGGATCAATATGCTTCAAGGACACTTGCCTTGCTCTTGGGATTGGTTTGGGTCAAAGACTTCAAACTCTTGGTGCTATAGATCCTCTGCGGCACTCTTTAGTGCAAATTCGTCTAATCTGTATAACAAACATACAAGACAAGAAGCATAATCAAAAAGTGCACATATATTACTCAATGTGACATGACATGCATGATTAATGCAAATGCAAGGTGGAACTTATTAATGAGTTGCTTTAATGATCACTAACTAGTTCTAATAGCTTATAACAAGTTAATATAGGTTTGGATTTGATTCAAAATGATTTTAGAATCAATTCGACACAATTTAACCAGGAAAATTGGACTAGTCCGTTAGGGACCGGACAAGTCTGCACTATGCGAGAACAGCAGATTAGAGTTTTCTAGATCGACATGAATTTTGGGGAAACGGGGTTGAATTCACGTAAGGAAAATAAAGTAGAAGGTATACCAGGTGTTTAGAACTCCAATGAATCAAGGATCTTGGAGGCAACACTTGGATCTTGACGATCTAGGGTTCATGAAGAACTTGAAGGTGAATTGTTGATGAAGAACACGGAGTTGATGGAGATCTTGATCCTCTTTCGTTTCCTCTTCTTCTTCTTTTTCTAGATCTCTTTCTTCCTCCTTGGTGGCGGCTAATCACGAGCTAGGGTTTGGGTGTGGTGGAAAAGTGGCAAATAGATGTCAAGCCAAGGGGTGGGGTTGTTTATAAAGAGGTGGAGGTTAGGGTTAGATGGATTTGGAGTTTGAGATGAGTAGAGGTCAGTTTAGAGTCCCACATGGGCTCTAAAAGAGTTAGGCATGATGTCCCTAGGCCCACTTAACATAAAACCCAAGAAACAAGTCGTGAAACAAAAGATCAACTCGAAGTCACGATTTATCGGACAAGTCCGAAAACGGCCGGACTAGTCCGAAGTTGGACAGAGAGAAAACGGACAAGTCTGGACTGTACATCGGACAAGTCCGAACTTATCCAGAGGGGAAAGCAGACAAGTCTGGCAAGAAATCAGACAAGTCTGACTTTAGTCAGGGGAAAAATGGACAAGTTCGCTGGAACACCGGACTAGTCCGGACAAGTCCAAGGACTTAGCAAAATTTCAAGCAATTTGGGATACCGGACTAGTCCGTTAGGGACCAAACAAGTATGAAAATGTCCAGAAGGAAAAACAGACTATTCCGCAGCAAAACGGATAAGTCCATTTGAAGTCAGAGAGAAATCGGACTAGTCCGCACCAAAAACGGACTAGTCCGCACTTCCCAGAATTCTTATGTGCGGTTTTACTCTAAATTCATTTTAAAGCTATTTCTTTTTATGTGGATGAAGGTTAGACATGTATATGAACTTATGCAATGCATGATGGACGAAAATGAGGGTGTACAAACCTACCCCCCTTAAAATGAATCTCACCCTCGAGATTCGACGCGGAAGAGAAAAGATAGGGAAATTCCTTCTTGAGATCATCCTCCAATACCCATGTTGCCTCTGATTCTGTATGATGCTTCCATTACACTTTACACCATCTAATAACTTTGTTCCTTGTGACCCTCTCCTTGGTTTCCAAGATTTTGATCGACATAAGTCAAATCTTCCTCTAGCTCCAATTCTTCCATTGGCACTTGTTCTCCCGGTACTCTCAAACACATTTTGAGCTGGGAAACATGAAAGACATCATGGACATTTGAAAGATGAGCTGGCATCTCCAACCTATATGCTACCTCTCCTCTTTTGTCCAAAATGTTGAATGGTCCAATGTAACGAGGTGCTAGCTTGCCTCTTATGTTAAACCTCTTATGACCTCTCATTGGTGACACCTTGAGGTAAAAGAAGTCTCCCACTTCAAAGGCTAATTTCCTTCTCCTATTGTCCGCATAGGCTTTTTGTCTTGATTGGGCAGCCCTCAAATTTTCACAAATAATTTGGACTTGTTTTTAACTTCTAGTAACAAATCCGGACCAAATAGTTGAGTTTCTCGTGTCTCATTCCAGAACAAAGGTGTCCTACACTTCCTCCCATATAGTGCTTCATACGGTGACATCTTCAAACTTGCTTGGTAACTATTTTTGTATGAAAATTCTGCATATGGCAAGCTCTTGTCTCAATTTTTCCCATGCTTCAAAGCACAAGCTCTTAACATGTCCTCCAAAATCTGATTGGTCATCTCAGTTTGTCCATCCATCTAAGGGTGATATGCTGAACTAAAATTCAACCTTCTTTCCAATGCTTCATGCAATTTCTGCCAAAACCTGGAGGTAAATTGAGAAGCTCTATCTGGTACTATCTTCTTTGGTACTTCGTGTTGACACACAATGTGCTCCATATACAATTCTGCTAGCTTCGTTGTGGTATAGGTGGTCTTGACAGGAACAAAATGAGCTGACTTGGTTAAACGGTCTACAATTACCCAAATTGAGTCATAACCGGACTCAGTACGCGGTAAACCAACTATAAAGTCCATACCGATTTCTTCCCATTTCCATTCCCGAACATTCAATGGCTGCAATAATCCATTTGGCCTTTGATGTTCCGCCCTGAATCGTTGGCACACATCACACAATGCTACATATTCAGCTATGTCCTTCTTCATGCTAGCCCACCAATAGCACGTCTTTAAGTCCTTGTACATCTTTGTACAACCGATGCGAAATGAGTATGGCGAGTCATGTGCCTCTTTTAATATTGTCTCCCGAATATGCTTCACATTTGGCACGACAACCCTCTTTCCAAGCCATAAAGTACCATGGTCATCCTCATCAAATCTGAATTCTCTCCCCTCTTGGGTCCTTTCTTTGATTTCCTGAATTTCCTTATCCTTCGCTTGGCCCTCTCGAATCTCTTGCTCCAAGGTTGGATTTAACTCCATCATCCCCATATCATTCACAAATCTGAGGTTCAACCGTTCAAACTCCTTGCATAACTCGGATGGCAGTTCTCGAACTGTGAGTTGGTGGCTTACTCCTTTTTGGCTCAAGGCATCGGCCACTACATTTGCTTTTCTCGGGTGATAGTTGATTCCCACATCATAATCCTTGATGAGCTTCAACCATCTTTGTTGCCTCAAATTCAGATCCGTTTGCGTAAAAATATACTTAAGACTCTTATGATCCGTATAAATTTCACACCTATGACCAATGATGTAGTGTCTCCAAATCTTCAATGCGTGTACTATGGCCGCAAGTTCCAAATCATGCATTGGGTAATTCTTCTCATGTTTCTTCAATTGTCTCGATGCATATGCAACCACTTGACCTTCTTGCATGAGCACACATCCAAGCCCTTGTCTCGACGCATCACAATATATGTCGAAACTTTTGCTTACATCCGGCAAAACCAAAACTGGGGCTGTAGTTAACCTCTTCTTTAGCTCCTCAAAACTGTTTTGACAAGCTTCAGTCCATCGGAAAGCCTTTCCCTTCATTAGCATTCCGTCATTGGCTTGGCTATCTTGGAAAAGTCTTTGATGAATCGACGGTAATATCCAGCCATTTCAAGAAAAAACCTTATTTCCTTTACGTTTTGCGGTGGCTCCCATTTTAACACATCTCTCACTTTTCCTGGGTCAACCGATACTCCTCCTCCTGAGATGATATGACCCAAAAATGACACCTCCCTTAACCAAAACTAGCACTAGCTGAACTTGGCATACAATTGGTGTTCCCTTAATTTCTGCAACGTAATCCTCAAGTGTTCCTCATGCTCCTTCTCATCCTTTGAGTAGATCATAATATCATCAATGAACACCACAAAAAAATTATCCAAGTACTCCATGAAGACCTTATTCATGAGGTACATAAAGTATGCAGGTGCATTGGTCAATCCAAAGGACATCACAGTGTACTCATAGGATCCATATCGTGCCCTGAAAGTTGTCTTGGTATGTCCGATGGTCTAATCTTCGTTTGGAAATAGCCTGACCTCAAATCAATCTTGGAGAAGACACAAGCACCCTTCATCTAATCAAACAAGTCCTCTATACGGGCAAGGTATACTTGTTCTTGATTGTCACCTCATTGAGAGCTTGGTAATCCACACACATCCTTTGTGACCCATCCTTCTTGTCCACAAATAAAATGGGCGCCCCCCAAGGTGTAAAACTGGGGCAAATAAGACCCTTCTCTAGTTGCTCTTGAATCTACTTCTTAAGCTCCACTAATTCCTTAGGAGGCATCCTCTTAGCTATAGGTGCAGTTCCGGGTATTAAATCAATAACAAACTCAATGTCTCGATCAGGTGGCATACCTGGCAACTCATCCGGAACACATCCGAAAATTCACACACCACCGGAATCTCCTCAATTGCGACACCGTCCATGTGGTTCAGCTCCAATTGCTTCAGTTCCTGTTGAGATGCTTCAAATTCTACGGTGATCCCTTCTTCATTGGTCAATTTCACCATCTTCGTGGCACACTCAATAACTCCATTGTGCTTCCTTAACCAGTCCATAACAAGTATAATGTCCAATCCTTGAGAATCCAAGACAATGAGGTTGGCAAAGAAGTCTACCCCCCTTATTCTAAGACTTACTTTTGGACATACTATATTTGTCCTCATCTCTCCTCCAGGAGACTTAACCAATAGAGTAAACTTCATATGAGAGATAGGCAAACTATACTTGACAACATATTTCGATGCAATGAATGAATGTGATGCTCCAGAATCAAATAACATAGTCGCTGGGTTGGAGTTTGCGAGAAACATACCAATCACCACGTCATCCGCTTGTTGTGCATCCTCCGTACAGACATGGTTCACGTTGCCACGAGCAAAATTCTGCTGTCAACGGTTTCCTTGCGGCTGTCCTCCATTGGGTCTCGGGTTTTGTCTTTGAGCATTGCTTCCTTGACCAAGGCCTGACATAGGACATTGATGCACAAAGTGTCCAGCTTCTCTACAAGTATAGCACTTCTTAAGTCCACCAGAATTATTGGGACAAGCATGGTTCTGCATATTTGCACCAGGAAAATTGGCACGAGGTGCAAAAGGCATTGGAGGCTTAGGTGCTTGCATGATAGGGCGCTGCTGCACAAACTGAGTTGGGCGCGGTGCATAATCAGGGCGTTGTACAGGAGCAGAGGAGTTGTAATATGGCGCATTATGAGGCGCAAAATGAGGGCGCACATTACTTCCTTGTTGTTGTCCTTGATATAGCGCCTTCCTCTTGTTGTCTTGCTCCATCTCATGGACCTTGTTGTCCACAACAATTGCTTTATCCACAAGCTTCTGGAAGTTGGCATAGTCACAATTGAGCAATTGCACTTGGATCTCATTGTTCAAGCCTATCATGAACAAATATTGCTTCCGGCTGTCCCGACTAACATCTTCAGGGGCATACCTCGAAAGTTGAGTGAATTTATTGAGATATTCACCCACGCTCGATCTTCCTTGCCTCAAGTTTTCAAATTCTTGCCTCTTCAATATCATAACTCCTTCCGGCACATAATGAGAACGGAAGCTCTTCTTGAATTTGGCCCAAGTAATCCTCTCCTGATTTTCATGGGCGTTGCATAAGGAATCCCACCAATCCGCAGCTGCTCCAACTAGTTGATGACATGCAAAGAGCACCTTCTCCCGGTCATTGCATTGGACAATAGCTAGCTTCTTCTCCACGGACTTGAGCCAGTCATGAGCATCCATAGGGTCAGCAGCGTGAGCAAAGGTTGGCGGCCTAGTTCTCATAAACTCTCCTAACCAATTATGAGGCGGTGGAGGTGGCGGTGGAGGCATGTGGGGCTGATTGTTGATGTTACCAGCCTACAGCTGTCACATAGTCTGTATCATGGTCTGCATGAGCAGGTTTTGCATAGCCAAAAGCTGCTCAATGTTGATAGCTCCCTAAGCAGGTCCTTGTCCATTGTTGTTCTGAGGTGCTCCATTGTTCTCCTCCTCATCATTGCCATCTCTCTGGTTGCGAGTTCTCACCATCTGAAGAAAAGCAAGAGATAAGAATTTAGAAGACGTCCCCAACTATATGCAACTAAGAACCTAGTTATACTAGCCTAGGGGGACATGGAAATGCTAAAGCATCCCAAAATCCTCTATTAAGAACACAACCAAACAATATATAGCAACAGCACACCAACAAAAACACCTCGACTCCTGAGTGCTCCTATGTGCTCTAAAGTGTCCATTCTATCTAGGTTGCATCCTACGGTCAACCTGTGGCAATTTATGACACCCGGTTCCGAAAAATGAACCAAGTGCAGTATATGTGTGCCCAGGATGTTCAACACACATACACAAGTGCATCACAAACGAGTATACAGAAAATTACCACAGAATAGGATTAATTAACCAAATTTTATTGCACAATTTAGAATATCTAAAATACAAGATCTAATGAATATTAATGATCAGCTTGAATTAATGCAGCGGAAATAAACTAAACAAGCAAACTAGGCAACTAAGAAAAGGGTATAGCGCAGCTCCAACACTCCATAGGCAAAACTGACGGTAGACATGGCCTAGAACTCCGCATTATCATTGTAAAACTCAGAATCCTGACCTACAACTATTGGTGGGAGAATTGCAAGGGTGTGTACATGTCATACTCAGCAAGTATGGAAAGTATGACATGTAGCTGATTTAAATGACTACAATAATAAGGGCTAAGTGCTGAAAAGTACATTAAAACATTTGAAAAGCAATATATATTATGTATATGAAATAAACCCATCATAAACCATAAATAATGTCATAGTACCAATCCATATTTCATTACCATCATCCAAATTCCATATTTCATCATTACCATTCATCATATTTAGTACCAGAAATTTAATCCATAACCAGACATGATCATATTATTAACCATAACCATTACCAAACCATCCCAAAATCCCAAGTTTCCCTCTAATCATGTAGGTCATCCAAGCGCTCATAACCGGAAGCACGGCTATCATGATAGTTTATTAGACTCTACAGAGTTTGTACCATTTTACCCACGTGTTTGTGATTTCATCACCCGTCGGCGACTGAAGAAAAACCTCCATTATGCCAAAACACTACCATAGGTGTATGGCCAAGAGATCACAAAATAGCCTTTACAAAGGGATTACTAGCCTATTTAGACCCCACTGAGTTTTCACCAGTGGTGATGCCTCCAACTGAGCACATCTTCAACCAAGGGCCCCCTCTTGAGACATTCGGATCCCAGGGTAGTCCCACCAATCATCAACAAACCCAATCCGACTACCCCTTCCCCGAGCATCCTTAATGGTCCAAATAGCACTGGTGAATCCCTAATTAATCAGCTACGCCGCACCCATACTTGGCCTCGTGGTGGCACTGTAATCCTGGCTTATTCTCGCATGAACCGGTCCTTAATTCTAAAGCAAGCAATCACCATATCATCCAACCCATCCACATACCAGGTCTGCTTAGGTCACCCATTACCACATCATATTAACCAGTTCATGTTAATCATAATCTCATCAATATATAATTAATGGTATAGTTGTTTTCCCATCCCAAATAATTAAGCGTAGCAAAAAGATAAAAAACCCATCCTGACTCTCCACCATAAATTCCAGGTGACAAGGGTGGTTAACCAAAGCTAGTAAACTTTCTACCATATGATTCCCATCAAATTGACACAAGCATGCAATTTTGCAAACAAAACATTTACTTTGAAAACAGGATCAATATGCTTCAAGGACACTTGCCTTGCCCTTGGGATTGGTTTGGGTCAAAGACTTCAAACTCTTGGTGCTGTATATACTCCGTGGCACTCTCTAGCGCAAATCCGTCTAATTTGCACAACAAACATACAAGACAAGAAACACAATCAAAAAGTGCACATATATTACTCAATATGACATGACATGCATGAATAATGCAAGTGCAATGTGGAACTTGTTAATGAGTTGCTTTTAATGATCACCAACTAGTTCTAATAGCTTATAACAAGTTTATACAGGTTTGGATTTGATTTGAAACGATTTTAGAATCAATTCAACACAATTTGACCAGGAAAATCGGACTAGTCTGTTAGGGACCGGACAAGTCCGCACTACGCGAGAACAGCAGATTAGGGTTTTCTAGATCGACATGAATTTTGGGGAAACAGGGTTGAATTTATGTAAGGAAAAGGAAGTATAAGGTATACCAGGTGTTTAGAACTCCAATGAATCAAGGATCTTGGAGGCAACACTTGGATCTTGACGATCTAGGGTTGATGAAGAACTTGAAGGTGAATTGTTGATAAAGAACGCGAAGTTGATGGAGATCTTGATCCTTTTTCATTTCCTCCTCTTCTTCTTGTTCTAGATCTTTTTCTTCCTCCTTGGTGGTGGCTAATCACGAGCTAGGGTTTGGGTGTGGTAGAAAAGTGGCAAATAGACGTCAAGCCAAGGGGTGGGCTTGTTTATATAGAGGTGGAGGTTAGGGTTTGATGGATTTCGAGTTTGAGATGAGTAGAGACCAGTTTAGAGTCCCACATCGGCTCTAAAAGAGTTAGGAACGATGTCCCTAGGCCCACTTAACATAAAACCCAAAAAACAAGTCGTGAAACTAAAGATCAACTCGGAGTCACGATATATCGGACAAGTCCGAAAATGGCCGGACTAGTCCGAAGTCGGACAGAGAGAAAATGGACAAGTCCAGACTGTACATCGTACAAGTCCAAACTTATCCAGAGGGGAAAGACAGACAAGTCTGACCAAAAATTGGACAAGTCCGACTTTAGTTAGAGGGGAAAACGGACAAGTCCGCTGGAACACCGTACTAGTCCGGACAAGTCCAGGGACTTAGCAAAATTTCAAGCAATTTGGGATACCGAACTAGTCCATTAGGGACCGGACAAGTCTGAAAACGTCCAGAGGGAAAAACAGACTAGTCTGCAGCAAAACGGACAAGCCCGTTTGAAGTCAGAGAGAAATCGGACTAGTCCGCACAAAAAATGGACTAGTCCGCACTTCCCAGAATTCTTAAGTGCGGTTTTACTCTAAATTCATTCTAAACCTATTTCTTTTTATGTGGATGAAGATTAGACATGCATATGAACTTATGCAATGCATGATGGACGAAAATGAGGGTGTTACAGCTGCTGCCCGAAAATTCATCAGCTAATGACATTGTTCCAGCTTCTGATTTTGATTCACAACCAGCACCGACGACCACCATTACTGGTCCAGATCATCCACAATTCACAAGCTCATCGATTTGTGATGAACATGAAGAAGAAGAAGAAGCTTGTGAAGTGTCCACTCCCCTTCGGGTTCTCAAAAGTCACCCCCCACAACAAATCATTGGAAGCTTGCATGAACGAGTCACACGGTCCAGGTTTTGTGATCCAAACTCTCATGCTCATTCTGCTTTTGTTGCTTCTTTTGAACCCAAAGATATATCACACGCACTCACTAATGAATCTTGGATTATTGCCATGCAAGAAGAGCTAGAAAATTTTGAAACAAATAATGTTTGGAAACTTGTACCTCCACCTCAAGGTCACACTTTAATTGGCACTAAATGTGTGTTTAAAAATAAACAAAGTGAGGATGGGGTTGTGATTAGGAACAAGGCTAGGTTGGTTGCTCAAGGTTTCACTCAAGTTGAAGGTCTAGATTTTGATGAAACTTTTGCTCCTATTGCTAGATTAGAAGCCATAAGAATTTTGTTAGCTTTTGCTGCATCTAAAGTTTTCAAGTTATATCAAATGGATGTTAAAAGTGTTTTTATTAATGGCCACATAGATGAGGAGGTTTATGTGAAGCAACCACCTGGTTTTGAAAATCCAGATTTTCCAAATCATGTTTACAAACTGTCCAATGCCTTGTACGGTCTCAAACAACCCCCTAGAGTATGGTATGATAGGTTAAGAACATTCTTACTTAAAAATGGGATTACCATGGGCAAGGTTCATAAAACTCTTTTTTTGCTTAAGCATGGCAATGACTCATTATTCGTTCAAGTGTATGTGGATGATATTATCTTTGGTTGTGCTTCTCATTATCTTGTGTCCAAGTTTTCAGCTATGATGAGTTTAGAATTTGAGATGAGTGTGATGGGATAATTCACGTACTTTTTGGGCTGCAAATTAAGCAAACTAAGGAGGGAACATTTGTGCATCAAATGAAGTATACAAGAGACCTTCTTAAGCGCTTCAAAATGGATAAAAGCAAGCCTCTTCGGACACCAATGGGTACAACAATGACACTTGAACCTGATGAAGATGGTGAACCCGTGGATCAAAAAGAATATAGAAGCATGATCGGATCATTTTTGTACCTCACGGCAACAAGACCAGACATATAATTCAGTGTATGTCTTTGTGCACGGTTTCAAGCTTCCCCACGTGCTTCACATTGTTAAGCCGTCAAAAGAATTCTTAGGTACTTACATAGAACTCAAGAATTTGGCATTTTTCTTCCTTCTTCCTCAACCGTTACTTTGAAAGCCCTTTCGGATGCTGATTTTGGGGATTGTAGGATTGATAGGAAAAGTACTTCGGGTGCATGTCATTTTCTTGGTAATTCACTTATTGCTTGGTCCTCTAGAAAACATAACTCAGTTACACAATCCACAGTCCAATCTGAATATGTAGCTACTGCTAGTGCTTGCCCACAAATTCTTTGAATTGTTCAAACACTTAAGGACTATGGGGTTGGTCCAGATAGTGTTCCACTGTTTTGTGATAATACTAGTGTCGTTTGCATTTCTAGAAACTCTATGCAACATTATAGAACAAAGCACATTGATATTAGGTATCACTTTTTCCATGATAATGTTGAAAAAGAAAACATTGTGCTTCACCATGTAGATACCGAACAATAATTGGTTGACATTTTTACAAAACCTTTGGATTACACTCGTTTTTGTTACATTCGTAGTGAAATAGGGGTTATGCATCCTCATGGCTTAAATTGAGGGGGAGTTTTTGAAACTTGGGAAGTATATGTGTGAATCCAAATTTAAATAATATGAGCATAGTATTTTATATATATATATATATGACTTTGTGATTCCTTTTTCATGCTGAAAGTTCTTACTACATTACTCGTGTTATACATTTTGTAGTTTTTGCCATGACTAGTAATTGGAATAATTACTTACACTAAATCTGGTCATGATCAAACTTTCTTGTTGTTTTGAACTTGTTGCATGATCACAAGTGCTTTTAATCATAAAGAATTAATCAAGTAATCAACTCACATGTTGAGTTTTATGATCAAATATAAATTGAGAAAAGATCAAGAGAATATGCATGTATCGCACTTCTTCTTTTGAGATGGCTTATCACTGCACTTAGATATGAACTTGGAAGAAGTTGTGTATGACTAAAACCATGTCCTTAATCTTGTGATCGTCAAATGACATAGGCTTGGCTTGGTTGGTTAGAATAAGGCAGATGCGCATATAATCTCTTGCGAATATCATATGATCTAAATTTGTGCTTAAAAGAAAATAAAACTGCAGCAACAAGTGTCATGCTTTCAAGTCTTTAAATAGTTAAGTTTGTGAGGTCATGACTTGCTTAAATTGAAAATTACACTTGATCTCTAGCATGGCTTACACTACTTTATGTATCTCATTGATGTGATTGTGTAAGTTACTTGATAGTATGACTTTGGATGAGCTTTGTTTTATGTGTATATGTTATAATATGCTCATAATAATTGAAATTTCTCATTTGAACCTTGTTGAATACATTGTCAAAGGGGGAGAAATTGATCACAAATTGCACATATTCACAAGTGTTTTTGGCACGATTCTTCTCAGGGAAGAATTTTTTTTTCTTCTCATTTTTTCAGATTTACAAAAGGGGAGAAATATGCATAGGGGGAGAATTTTGTTTTCAAAACTCTTCATGTGAATAAGCCAATGTTTGAATTCTAAGCGGTGTTGCCAATGCATTCATCAAGGGGGGGATTGTGAGACCTATGTGTGCTGAATACATTGGCTTTGACAATAAAAGTTTTGAATGTTGCCAAAACATCTTTTTAACAAAGTCCGACTCTAGGTCCCAGCTCCAGCAAGGTCCGAAAGTAGGTCCGACTTGTTTTGGGTAGCTCCGGGAAGGTCTGATGTAAGGTCCGACTTGCTTTGTCTAGGTCCGACTAGTTTTGGTTAGCCCCAGCACTAGGTCCGACTAGATTTTGTAAGCTCCAGCGCTAGGTCCGAATAGCTTTGGTAAGCTCCGGCGCTAGGTCCGAATATCTTTGGTATGCTCCGGTGCTAGGTCCTACTAGCTTTGGTAAGCTCTAATTCAAGGTCCGGTTAGTTTTGGCAAGGTCCGGAGCTAGATTACAATGGTTCTGCTTTTACTTTGAATTGATTCGAACTTGTTTTACATCTATTGAAAGTTTCTTAGTATTCTTTTACTAAGTTTTTGGTGTGTTTTGGTGGTTATGGTTGATATCTTTTTGCTAAGGTTTGCAACATGCTTATGTGAGGTGCTCACATAAGGTGTTGTAGTTTCAGAACTAACGAGAGTCAAGTCGAGGACTTGTGCTCAGAAGTATCGGTTGGTTATTCATGTGCAGGTGTTGCTTGAGTTCAAGATAAGGATGGTGACGGGATCCATTGAACTAGTCTTAGGGAGAAGATGAGGTTCAACAACCATGTTCGGGAGGAATTGTGGTTGACTTGATCGGGAGGTTGTGCATCATGTTTGAATCAAGAACAATGCATATGAAGGTATTGTGAATGTTGTTGGAAGATGTTTGCACGTGTGCAAGGAGTGCATGGACGTGGCTACATGGTTCCAAGGTGTGATGAAGAGATGTGGATGCAAAGAATTGGTCGGAAAGGTCCAACCGACTAGGTTATGGACTCAGGGTGCGGCTGAGTCGGGTTTGACTCAAATATGAAAAGATTTGAGTTGGTTACGATAGGATTTCGTGTGGTCATGAAGTTGAGTTGTTTTAGGAATGTGGGATACGTTCCTAAGGTGTTTGGAAGTCTTAAGATTGCTACTATATGCATATAGAAGATTGCTTCCATTGAATAAAATTCGTAGTTGAAAGGAACTTTTATGCCTTGTTCGTCTGACTTGTTTTAGACAAGTCTTTCTCGTCGAGTTTGTGCATAGCACTACCTTTCTTCGATGGTTTTATAATTACTCGAGTTTTACAAATCCAATTGACGTGATTATTTTTGGGTTGTCTTCACAACTTCATTATCTATCATCTGTGAAAATTTCACGGTTATTGGATTTGAGGTTTTGGATCTACACGAGTTTCATTGCAGTATTGCAGAAATGGTTTTCTCGGGTAGAACAGATTGACCTTCATTCAATCTTTCGATCGTAATTTGAGTTTTTCTTGACGATTTTTCGTGATTCTTGTTGTTGTGTCTTCATGATTTGATTCTCCACAATCTATACTGGTTTTGTCATTATTGATCATGTTTATATTTGTCGCACACATGATTTCTTAACAGATTGATATTCTATCGAGGGGTTTTTGTTGCTTCCGCTAAAAAAGTTTTAAATCTACCATTCAACCTCGTCCCATCCCCTCTAGTAGCTTTTCACGTGCTCTTCGATACTACAAAGAGTTATGCCACTGACACGTGGCCCTTCTTGATATGGCGAGTGGGATCCTGGCGTGCGTATCTCACGCAATTGAAGGTTGTCAATTCCCAATACAAAATTTGTATCGGTTCCGGGCGTAGCCCTGTCAGGTCGCCGCCCTCAAAGTTGCAACTTCCCATCATGACAATAGTTCACCTGGTACGACTTTTTAACAAAGTGGTCCCAAACCCCCTTGTCATCGACGGTGTAACTTTCCAGAATGTGATTTTGATCCCGATGTGGTTTCCATACAAGCGTTGCGGAGGCTTACTAAAGGTGGAAAAGTAACAAGGGGAAAGAAATCTTTATGCTTTTGTTCGATCTTGCGCTTATAGCTCTCCACCTTTGCTTTGCTTCCTCCACTTCTGCTCCCCTTTTGTCGCAATGGAGTTGGGTCTTCCCCATAGTCAGATCAAGAAGGACGAAGATGTGAGACCTATATGTGATGAATACATTGGCTTTGATGATAAAAGTTCTGAATACTACCAAAACATCTTTTTATCAAGATTCGACGATAGGTCCGGCATGTTTTGGTTAGCTTTGGCAAGGTTCGAAGCATGATCGCAGTGGTTCTGCTTTTATCTTCCAATGTTTCAAACTTGCTTTACACTTATGGAAAGTTTGCTTTGTATTCTTTTACTAAGTTTTTGGTGTGTTTTGGTGGTTATGGTTGATATCATTTTGCTATGGTTTGCAACATGCTTATGTGAGGTGCTCACGTAAGATGTTGTAGTTTTGGAACTAACGAGAGTCAAGTCGAGGACTTGTGCTCGGATGTATTGGTTGTTTATTCATGTGCAGGTGTTGCTTGAGTTCAAGACATGGCTGGCGACGGGATCCATTGAACTAGTCTTAGGCAGAAGATGAGGTTCAACAACCAAGTTCAGGAGGAATTTTGGTTAAGTTGATCGGGAGGTTGCGCATCATGTTTGAATCAAGAACAATGCATATGAAGGTATCATGGACATTGTTGGAAGATGTTTGCACATATGCAAGGAGTGCATGGATGTGACTACATGATTCTGAGGTGTGATGAAGAGATGTGGACGTAAAGAATTTGTCAGAAATGTCCAACCGACCAGGTTATGGACTCAGGCTGCGGCTGAGTCGTGTTTGACTCGAATATAAAAAGTTTTGAGTTGGTTATAATAGGATTTCGTGTGGGTCACGAATTTGAGTTGTTTTAGGAATGTGGGATATGTTCCTAAGGTGTTTGGAAGTCTTAAGACTGCTTCTATCTGCGTATAGAAGAGTTTTGAGCGGTTATAGAAAGTTTTGATTCGTGAATTGAGTAGGATTATAGTCCTAGTTAGGTTTGGGTTGGCCTAATGGCGGGTTATATAAGCAAGGGTGGCCAGAGCTCGTGGTAGACGACTTTGGGGATGTTCCTCTTGTGTTATATTGAATAAAATTCGTAGTTGAAAGGAACTTTTGTGCCTTGTTCGTCTGACTTGTTCCAGACAAATTTTTCTCGTCGAGTTTTCTGCACAGCACTACCTTTCTTCGGTGGTTTTATAATAACTCGAGTTTTACATATCCAATTGGCGTGATTCTTTTTGGGTTGTATTCACAACTTGATTATATATCATATTTCAAAATTTCATGGTCATTGGATTTGTGATTTTTAATCTACACAAGTTTCTTTGCAGTATTGCAGATCTATTTTTTACTCGGTAGAACAGATTGACCTTTGTTCGATCTTTTGATCTTAACTTGAGTTTCTCTTGATGGATTTCAGTGATTCTTGTTGTGTCATCTTCGTGACTTGATTCTCTCCGATATCTATTACTTTAGTCACAGTGAAACACGTTTATATTAGTCTCACACATGATTTCTTTAACAGATCATTTTCTACCGAGGGGTTTTCATTGCTTCCGCTAACAAAGTTTTAATCTACCATTCACCCCCCCCCCTCTGGTAGCTTTTAACATTCTCTTCGATCCTACAATTGGTATCAGAGCCACGGTGCTCTAATCTTTGTGATTTGTACGTGTTTTTGACTAATCATCATGGAGAAATACTCTGTCAAACCGTGTGTGTTTGCTGGTATTGATTTTCAGGTTTGGAAGGCACGCATGGAGGCTTGCATCCAGGTGCAAGGCTTTGCAATATGGGAGAAGGTATACAAGCCTTACGAAGTGCCTTCAAATGATCAAATTACAGCTACAAATTTGAGAGATGTCGACAACAACAACAAGGCTTGGAACTTGATCATACAAGGATTAACTCAAAGTGACTTTGACCGTGTTGCACACCTCCGATCTGCATACGATGTGTGGAAAGCACTTTGTGACTACCACGAAGGATCCAACATTATCAAGGAGGTAAGGCAAGAAATGTTCAAGAAAGAATACATGCGCTTTGAGATGCAACCAGGTGAGTCCATCGACGATTTATTTGCTCGCTTTAATAAGATTCTCAGCAACTTGCGTAGTGTTAATGTTAATTTTTCAGATGCTGAAAATGCTAGGCAATTACTAAGTGCATTAGACATGTCAATTTGGGAGATGAAAGTCACATCCATTCGTGAATCTACTGTCATGAGTACACTCACTTTAGATGTGATATATTCTAAATTGAAAACTCATGAAATTGACATAATTTCACGTAAGAACCCCAACAAGTCTCTTGCATTTGTTTCTCAATGTGATATGCCTAGCTCCGGCCAATCTTCGTCTTGTGGTACACTTGCTTTGTTGTCCTCTCTAACCCTTGAACAGATTGAGGAGTTTCCATAGGAGGAGCTAGTACTTCTCTCTACTAGGTTCTCGAAAGCATTGCAAAATGTGAGAACTAGAAGGAGAGGAAGCTCTGGACCTCTACGATGTTTCGAATGTGGTAAGACAGGACATTTTCGTTCAGATTGCCCTAACCTTTCAGTTCCTACTTTCCGGGATGAAAAGCAAACAAGAACAAAGCACTTCTCTTCAAAAGATACGAAGAAAAGGGAGGGCTTTACAGGACGTCAATTGGTGAGCAGTTTTATCTCCGCACTTCAAGAACTTGGCTCAAGCGATGTGGACATTGGAAGTGACAAAGGTGAAGATGATTTGGCAAACTTGTGCTTCATGGCGGGCAAGTCAAGATCAAGTATGGACGAGGCTGAACACAACAGTGACAATGAAGAGGTATGTGCTACTTGCGAAGAAATGTGTGATGATATTTCTCGTGCCACTATTATAGTTAAGAAAATGGACAAAAAGCTTAGGGACAATGCTATAAAAATTGAGTCACTAGAATCTGAAATTAATCGTTTGAAATCCTTGATTCCTAGTGATGATTCTTGTTCCTCATGTGATTTAATATATGAACAATTGTCCTTATTAAGAAGTGCGCACACCTCCACACTTGATAAACTTGAGTTAAAAATTGCAAAGAACAGAGAGCTTGCTGCACTTAATGATAAAAACTTGAGAGATGCTAGCTGTTCTACAATTGATTTGCATTGTTCTACTTGTGATGGTCTTGATAAGAAACTACAAGATGCTATGAATGAAATTTCTATATTGAACAATGTTTTACGTTCTCATGAAGTTAAATATTGTTCCAATTGCAAATTAAAAGGAAAAAACTTCATGTGAAAATTGCCTTGATCTGTCCAATAAATTGGATGACATGCATAGGACATTAGATCGGTTTTGTAATGGGAATAAGAACATAAACTTGCTGTTGAATTCTTCCAAATCTTGCAATGATAAAACTGATTTAGGTTTTGATTCTCATGCTCATGCTAAGGCACATCCACCTAAAATTGTAAAGTCATTAGGAAGTGGTTTGATTCAAACAGTTCCTAAACAAAAAGATGCGGTTTTCAAATCTGCAGGAGTGTTGTCTCATTCGGTTTCAAATAAAAATGTTGCTTGCTCATCTAGACATGAACACAAAGTTAAATTTCATTGTACCTATTTTGGTAGAGATTGTCATGTCATAGATTTTTGTTATAGACTAGCTAAACAATAGAAAAAGAAAAGAATGATTGCTAGATCTCATAACTTTCATGCAAAATTTGTTGCACTTGCTAAACCGAATGATGGGAACATGCAGTCTGCTGTAATGAGTCAAAAATATGCAAAGTTTGCTCCCAAACCTACTGTTTTTCGTGCTACACATGTAACATCTCGTAGGACAGTAGTTGTGTACAAAAATCCTCAAGCTTTGGCTCATAAACTGTTGTTTTATCTCAGCCTTTGCGTTTTTTTCCTACTACTGGACGTCGTGTGACTCAGTACTGGATTCCTAAATTTCTTTTGACTAACCCCAGTATTGAGTCATCGACGTATTGGGCTTCTATGTAGGTTACATACTTGAGGAAGGAGAATATTTCGATCGTGGATTCAGGTTGCTCATGTCACATGATCGGTAACAAAGAATGGTTCTCCTCCCTCTCTTTTGTGTCACGTGTAGAGAATGTTACTTTTGCCGATAATTCTTCGACTCCTATAATTGCTAAGGGTTCGGTTAGAGTAAATGATCACTACACTTTGAAGGATGTGGCACTTGTTAAAAATTTGAAATACAACTTGCTTTCTGTTTCAGAACTGCTAGATGAAAATCTGAAAAATATTTTCACTAAAAATTACTGTAAAGTTGTAAATTCAAATAGTGAGCTTATTTTTAACATGTCACGGTTTGGAAGAGTTTTTAAAGCTGATTTTTATATGTCTTCCTCTAATCATAGGTGTCTAGTTGCTAATGATTCCAAAGATTTATATTTTTGGCATCGTAGACTTGGTCACGTAGGCTTTGATCATCTCACGCGTGTTAGTGCTCTTGATCGCATACGTGGGTTGCCTAAGCTTAAAGGGGACAAAGAAATTGTGTGCTCTTCTTGTAGACATGCTAAGATGGTTGCAGGTTCACATACTCCTCTCACAATGATCATGACAACTGAACCGGGTCAACTTTTGCACCTTGACATCGTCGGACCTTCACGCGTTCAATCCTTCGGAGGTATATGGTATGTTCTTGTGATTGTTGATGATTATTCTAGATACTCTTGGGTTTACTTTATGGCATCTAAGAAGGAAGCTTTTAGTCACTTTAGAACTTTATTTCTTTGATATTCAATTGATCACCCAGGATCTTTAAAAGCAATTACAAGTGATAACGGGACGGAATTTAAAAATCAATCTTTTGATCACTTTTATGCTGAAAATGGAATAGATCATCAATTTTCTTCACCATATGTACCTCAACAAAATGGTGTTGTAGAAAGAAAGAACAGAACCTTAGTTGAGATGGCTAGGACTATGCTTGATGAGTATCAAACTCCTAAGAAATTTTGGGTTGATGCGATTGCAACTGCTTGTTATGTCTCAAATCGTGTTTTCTTGCGCACTAAGCTAGGTAAAACACCATATGAGCTCCGGTTTGGACATAGGCCTAGTGTTACACAGTTTTGGGTCTTTGGTTGCAAATGCTTTGTTAAGAAACATGGTAATCTTGATAAATTTGAACCTAGATCCATTGATGGCATGTTTCTTGGTTATCCATCTCATACTAGAGGCTACCGTGTGCTTTTACTTGACACTAACAAAACTGTAGAGACTTGTAAAGTGTCTTTTGATGAAGCTAGCACAGGTACTAGCTCAAACATTGCAGTTCCGGATCCATATCCGCAGGAGGAGAGCATTTTTGTTGAAGATGAGGAAGAAGTGGTACTGCTGCCCAAAACTTCAGCAGCTAATGACATTGTTCCAGCTCCTGATTTTGATTCACAGCCAGCACCGACGACAACCATTGCTGGTCCAGATCCTCCTCAAGTCAAAAGCTCATCGATTTGTCGTGAACATGAATAAGAAGAAGCTTGTGAAGTGTCCACTCCCCTCCGGGTTCTCAAAAGTCATCCTCCACAACAAATTATTGGAAGCTTGCACGAACGAGTCACACAGTCTAGGTTTTGCGATCCAAACTCTCATGCTCATTCTGCTTTTGTTTCTTCTTTTGAACCCTAAGATATATCACACGCACTCACTAATGAATCTTGGATTATTGCCATGCAAGAAGAGTTAGAAAATTTTGAAAGAAATAATGTTTGGAAACTTGTACCTCCACCTCAAGGTCACACTTTAATTGGAACTAAAAAAATAAACAAAGTGAGGATGGGGTTGTGGTTAGGAATAACGCTAGGTTGGTTGCTCAAGGTTTCACTCAAGTTGAAGGTCTAGATTTTGATGAAATTTTTGCTCCTGTTGCTAGATTAGAAGCCATATGAATTTTGTTAGCTTTTGCTGCATCTAAATGTTTCAATCTGTATCAAATGGATGTTAAAAGTGCTTTTCTTAATGGCTACACAGATGAGGAGGTTTATGTCAAACAACCACCAGGTTTTGAAAATCTAGATTTTCCTAATCATGTTTACAAACTGTCTAAAGCCTTGTACGGTCTCAAACAAGCCCCTAGAGCATGGTATGATAGGTTAAAAACATTCTTACTTGAAAAGGGGTTTACTATGGGCAAGGTTGATAAAACTCTTTTTGTGCTTAAGCATGGCAATGATTCATTATTCGTTCAAGTGTATGCGGATGATATTATCTTTGGTTGTGCTTCTCATGATCTTGTGTCCAACTTTTCAGCTATGATGAGTTCAGAATTTGAGATGAGTATGATGGGAGAACTCACGTACTTTTTGGAGCTGCAAATCAAGCAAACCAAGGAGGGTACCTTTGTGCATCAAACGAAGTATACAGAAGACCTCCTAAGGCGCTTCAACATGGACAAAAGCAAGCCTCTTTGGACACCAATGGGAACAGCAAAAACACTATAACTTGATGAAGATGGTGAACCCGTGAATCAAAAAGAATATAGAAGCATGATCGGATCACTTTTGTACATCACAGCATCAAGACCGGACATACAATTTAGCGTATATCTTTGTGCACGGTTTCAAGCCTCCCCACGTGCTTCACATCGTCAAGCCCTCAAATGGATTCTCAGGTACTTACATGGAACTCAAGAATTTGGCATTTTTTTTCTTCCTTCTTCCTCAACCGTTACTTTGAAAGCTTTTTCGGATGCTGATTTTGGGGGTTGTAGGATTGATAGGAAAAGTACTTCCGGTGCTTGTCATTTTCTTGGTAATTCACTTGTTGCTTGGTCCTCTAGAAAACAAAAATCAGTTGCACAATCCACAGCTGAATCTGAATATGTAGTTGTTGTCAGTGTTTGCTCACAAATTCTTTGGATTGTTCAAACACTTAAGGACTATGGGGTTGATCTAGATAGTGTTCCACTATTTTGTGATAACACTAGTGCCATTTGCATTGCTAAAAACCCCGTGCAACATTTTAGAACTAAGCACATTGACATTTGGTATCACTTTCTCCGTGATAAAGTTGAAAGGGGAAACATTGTGTTTCACCATGTAGATATCGAACAACAATTGGCTGACATTTTTACAAAACCTTTGGATTTCACTCGTTTTTGTTTCATTCGTAGTGAAATAGGGGTTATGCATCCTCATGGCTTACATTGGGGGGGGGGAGTTTTGAAACTTGAGAAGTCTATGTGTGAATCTGAAATTGAAATAATATGAGCATAGTATTCCATACATATATGATTTTGTGATTCTTTTTACATGCTAAAAGTTCTTACTACATTGCTCGTGTTATACATTTTGTAGTTTTTGCCATGTCTAGTAATTAGAACAATTACTTACACTAAATCTGGTCATGGTCAAACTTTCTTGCTGTTTTGAACTTGTTGCATGCTCACAAGTGCTTTTAATCATAAAGAATTAATCAAGTAATCAACTAACATGTTGAGTTTTTATGAACAAATATAAATTGAGAAAAGATCAAGAGAATATGCATGCATAGCACTTCTTCTTTTGAGATGGCTTATCATTGCACTTAGATATGAACTTGGAAGAAGTTGTGTATGACTAAAATCATGTCCTTAAGCTTCTGATTGTCAAATGACATAGGCTTGGCTTGGTTGGTTAGAATAAGGCAGATGCGGCATATAATCTCTTGTAAATGTCATATGTTAAAATTTTGTGTTTTAAAAAAAAAAATTGCAGCAATAAGTGGCATGCTTTCAGGAATTGAAATAGTTAAGTTTGTGAGAGCATGACTTGCTTAAATTGATAATTACATTTGATCTCTAGCATGGCCTACACTACTTTATGTATCTCATTGTTGTGATAGTGTAAGTTACTTGATAGTATGACTTGGATGAGCTTTGTTTTATATGTATATGTTATAATATGCTCATAACAATTAAAATTTCTCTTTTGTACCTTGCTGAATACATTGTCAAAGGGGGAGAAATTGATCACACGTTGCACATATTCACAAGTGTTTTTGGCACGATTCTTCTCAAGGGTAGGAGTATGTATAGGGGGAGAAATTTATTTCTATATCATTTGATTTTCAAAAAGGGGGAGAAATTGTTTTCAAAACTTTTCATGTAAATAAGCCAATGTTTGGATCTTAAGTGATGTTGCCAATGCATTCATCAAGGGGGATATTGTGAGACCTATATGTGCTGAATACATTGGCTTTGACGATAAAAGTTTTGAATACTACCAAAATATCTTTTTATCAAGATTCGACGATAGGTCCGGCATGTTTTGGTTAGCTTTAGCAAGGTTCAAAGCTTGATCGCAGTGGTTCTGCTTTTATCTTGCAATGTTTCAAACTTGCTTTACACTTATGGAAAGTTTGCTAAGTATTCTTTTACTAAGTTTTTGGTGTGTTTTGGTGGTTATGGTTGATATCTTTTATGGTTTGCAACATTCTTATGTGAGGCGTTCACGTAAGATGTTGTAGTTTCGGAACTAAAGAGAGTCAAGTCGAGGACTTGTGCTCGGATGTATTGGTTGTTTATTCATGTGCAGGTGTCGCTTGAGTTCAAGACATGGCTGGTGACGGTATCCATTGAACTAGTCTTAGGGAGAAGATGAGGTTCAACAACCAAGTTCTGGTGGAATTGTGGTTGAGTTGATCGGGAGGTTGTGCAGCATGTTTGAATCAAGAACAATTCATATGAAGGTACCATGGACATTGTTGGAAGATGTTTGCACGTGTGCAATGAGTGCATGGACGTGACTACATGTTTTCAAGGCGTGATGAAGAGATGTGGACGTAAAGAATTGGTCAGAAAGGTCCAACCGACTAGGTTATAGACTCAGGTTGTGGATGAGTCGTTTTTGACTCAAATATGGAATGTTTTGAGTTGGTTATGATAGGATTTTGTTTGGGTCACGAATTTGAGTTGTTTTAGGAATGTGGGATACGTTCCTATGGTGTTTGGAAGTCTTAGGATTGCTTCTATCTGCGTATAGAAGAGTCTTGAGCAGTTATGGAAAGTTTCGATTCGTGAATTGAGTAGGATTAGAGTACTAGTTAGGTTTGGGTTGGCCTAAGGGCTTGTTATATAAGCAAGGGTGGTCAGAGCTCATGGCATACGACTTTGGGCCTGTTCCTCTTGTGTTCTATTCAATAAAATTTGTAGTTGAAAGGAACTTTTGTGCCTTGTTTGTCCGACTTGTTCCATACAAGTTTTTCTCGTCGAGTTTTTTGCACAGCACTACCTTTCTTCGGTGGTTTTGTCATAACTCGAGTTTTACATATCCAATTTACGTGATTCTTTTTGGGTTCTCTTCACAACTTAATTATATATCATATGTCATAATTTCACGGTGATTGGATTTGTGATTTTTAACCTACACGAGTTTCATTGCAGTATTCCAGATCTATTTTTTACTCAGTAGAATAGATTGACCTTTGTTCGATCTTTAGATCCGATCGTAACTTGAGTTTCTCTCAATGAATATGAGTGATTCTTGTTGTGTCATCATCGTGACTTGATTCTCTTTTATATCTATCACTTTTGTCATGGTGAAACAAATTTAGATTAGTCTCACACATGATTTATTTAACAGATCATTTTTCTACTGAGGGGTTTTCATTGCTTCCGCTGAAAAAGTTTTAATCTACCATTCACCCCCCTTCTGGTACCTTTTCACGTGCTCTTCGATCCTACAGAAAATTTTTCAAAGGTTTGCACCTACATGGGGTCATCAAGCGACTCCTTCAACAACTCGATATGCGTCAGCAAGTTCCCCTTCAAGAAAGAACACGCCAGCGAGATCATATACTTCACGGCGTTCGCCATGGTGGGGCTCATCCCTCCCTTCTCCAAATTTCTACTGATGCCGTTGGACTTCTTTGGTCTGCATCTTAATCACCTCGGCCACCATTCCTTCTTGCTAGTGGCGACTTTCGTCCACTTTTGTGAGATGTGAGTAGGTGTGCCGCCCTACATCGAGCTCTTCCGGACCTTCTTCACGGTTCACTCCACCGGGAAGTCCAAAAAGTTACTTTGCTTCTACTACTTTGTGAAGCGCAAGAGTTGTCCCTTGAAGTACTTGGAGACATTCCCTTCTGGGAAGTGGGATGGCTGGAAGAAGGATTGGGTGGTGATCATGGTGGATCACCATGACATAATAGAGCTGTCCGAAAGCCTCCCCAACATCGATACTGGTGCCTGGAAGTAGTCCCAGAGCTATCCGAGGCATACAACCCCATTTTGACAAGGATCCGGCAATGAGTGGAGGGAGGGGTGACTCAACAGATGGTGATTGCCAATTTCCTGACAAATCGGTGGGCTCCACTGAAGAAGAGAGACTGCCCCGTGTGGGCTTTGACTGGAGTGATGGACACCAACCGGATTGAAACTGGTCTGCAGTCTTATTTGGATGAAAAGGCTTTGAAGTTGCATCTTCAAAAGCTGCATCACAGAGCCATCCATCCAGATGACCTGACCACCCCAGCAGAATTCCTCCCTCTTAACATGGTTCTGGAGATCAGGAGGGAGTTGTGGAGGGGGCTACCGGAGCTTGATGACTTGGGCTTGTTGGAGAGGCGAGGAAATGCAGGGCTCTCCATTCTCAGAGCTTCGGAGAGAAGAGCCTCTGCTGCTCCGAGCCAGAAGGAAGCTGATATAGGCAAGGGCAAGGGCAAGGAGTCTGTTGAATCTTCCAGCAGGAAGAGGAAGTTGAGGCATGCAGATGGGAGATCCATTAGATCAACTCCGACACCAGCAGTGCCCCCATCTCGGCAAAGTCCAGTTTCGGTGGTGAAATCATCTTTGGTCCCGATGTCCGCAAAGGGCGCTGGCTCCAGCGAGTCAACCCTAGCCCCTGTGCCGGTTGCAGGCTTTAGGTCTGGGGGTCCTTCTCAGCCGAGGGAGGTCCCAGCTGAGGTGACGCCAACAATAACGGAGAGCTCCGGGCCGAAATCCAGAGCTTTCACCACATCAACCATGGTGGGATCTAGCTCCGGTTGCCAGAAGAAAAAGTTCCGTGCTGATTGGAGCGGCAATGTCCCAAGGTAAGGGCCATCGTCTTAACTTGAGTTGTAGTTTTTAATCTTTGTTGTTTCTTGAATTTTGTTTACACTGCTTTCAGAACGTCGAGAACGAGTACAGCTGCTCTGGTGCCTATTGCGGCTCCGGAGGCTACTTCAGTTGAAGCTCTTGCCCTGACTCCTGCCTCTCTTCTATTGGTGGTGGCGGATGACACGACAACTCCGGTGCTGGCTGTCGTGGAGACAAGTCCAGTGCCAGCAACCGAAGTTCCCATGGTAGCATCGGACCACAAGGAAGAAGTACGTGAGCAAGCTCTAACGGTTTCGGAGTCAGCTGAGGAAGCTCCGCCATCAGTGCCGGAAGTGATCGAAGCTCTGGCTAAAGCTTATGTGCCAGCCCCAGAAGTGACAGCTCTGGAGGTGACTGTGCACGAGCTGGCGCAACCAGAGGATTTGGTCGCGGGTCCTCCACCTTCTGGGTCGATATTTGAAGATCCAACTGAGGGACCCTCCTCGTCGGCTCCAGAGGTAGAAGTTCCCGCTACGAGACTTTCCTCAGCTGCGGTGGATATTGATGATCTCCTAGAGATAGGCCTCGGTGATGTGGAGCTGTTGGAGAACACACCCGCATTGTGGGTTCTGATGATGATTGTGGAAGACCCCTTGGAGCCTGCAGATGCTCCTCAGGTGAGCCTGGAGTCGATTCCCCTGGCGTTGTCTATTGACAATGCCTGCTCAAGTCTCCGTCAAGTCCATCTTGCATTCGACTACGAATGCAAGACTCTCAAAGAAGAGCGCGACACCCTGAGGCACTGGTGCAACAGGCTATTCTTCGAGACCAAGCTAACGCAGTCTCGTCTAGCAGACCAGAAGGAGTGGGTGGCCAAGTAAAAAGCTCGGTTGGCGCGTTTAGATCGCGCTCACAATGAGAGAGAGGCCATGATCAAGGCCCTCGATGAGAAGACCAAGGAGGTCTACGAGCATGCTAAGGAGGCCAGTGAAGCGGCCAACAGCCGCTCGAATAGCCTCAATGAGTTGAATGAGAAACTTCTCAAACGTCGGGAAGCTCTTGATCAAAAGGAGGATAAGCTCCTAGAGAAAGAGGAGGACCTCATGAAGAGGGAGGAGGAGCTCGCCCAAAATCTGTCGTTGGGAGAGAAAATCTTGGCTAATCACGCCGAACAGTTCAGTCTGTGGTGCGAACAAGAGAAGGATCGGATATGGCAGGTGGGGGTAAATGTCTCCAAAAGAGAGACTTATATATCCACCATGGAGGATAAGGTGTAGGCCAAGGAGAAAGACTTGGCTGATCACGGAACCGCATTCATCTCCGAAAGAGGGAGCTCAGCGACCAAGAGAAGTAGATGGCTGAAATGATTCAGCAGCATGCTAAGGAAGTTGAGCGCTTCTCCAAAGAAGGTTCTGCAGAACTTTCGGTTGCCAGAAAGTCACTGGAGGAACTTAGGAGCTTGAGAGCAATTGAGTCCCAACAAGTTTGGGATTTCTTGGGGCAACCCAATGAGGCTCTGGTGCCATTTGGTTTTAGTCCAGTACATCCGGCTAACCCAGAGCCGGAGATGGACAAAGCGTTGGTGGCATTGAACTCCGCCAGCAAGAAGCTGGAAGTTGTCGGAGGCGTGGTCGTCAATGAACTGGAGACGGAAGGAAGGTCCCTAGCGAAGAACGTTGTTGAATATGTGTTGGCATGTTTCAGAAGCTGGGACCCCCAGATGTCTTTAGCTCTGTTGTTCAAAGGACTCGTTGTCGAGCAGGAAAAGAAGCCACCAAGGCCAGCGTTTAAGAAGTTGCCCAAACAGTTGCCTCATTCTTCAATAGGAGCTTCAGTAGTTAGGACTTCTCCTTTTTTGCCTTCATATTGTAATCCTCTGATTTTGAATGAATAAAATCCTTCTGAAGTCCATTTTTTGTGCCTTTTGTGCATTGCCTTTTATATTGTTGGCCCCCTGGTAGATGTGTTAAATTAATTCAAGGCATCTACCATGAGGATTTAGACAATGTCTTGAAAACTCGGTAGCTCTGAATTCCTAGCCAGTATGATAGCTACGAGTTACGAGTCTTGCCTCCAATATCTTTAGGGACCCTTTGTTACGTCGATAGTGGGCCCTTTGGGAGTTGTCAGAGCTTGGTGTCTTCGACGGTGCCCACTATCAATGTATAGAACGACGACGTCAGACCCCCTGGGGGATGTCGGAGCTTGGTAGCTTCGACGGCGCCCACTGTCAACGTATAGAACATCAACGGCGGGCCCCCTGGGGGTGTCGGAGCTCAGTGTCTTTGACAGCGCCCATTATCAACGTATATAACATCGACAGCGGGCCCCCTGGGGGTTGTCGGAGCTTCGAAGTTTTGTAGCTTCGACAACACCCACTGTTAATGCATAGAACGTCGACAGCGGGCCCCCTGGGGGTTGTCGGAGTTTGGTAGCTTTGACGGCGCCCACTGTCAACACATAGAACATCGACAACGGTACCCCTGGGGGTTGTCGGAGCTTGGTATCTTCGACGGTGCCTATTGTCAACGCATAGAACATCGACGGCGGGCCCCCTGGGGGTTGTTGGAGCTTGGTAGCTTCGACGGCGCCCACTATCAACGCATAGAACATCGACGGCAGGCCCTCTGGATGTTATCGAGCTAGTGCTCCTGTAGCATCCACAATCACCGAGTAAATTGCCATCGAGTGCTCATTTTTCCTGCGCATAAGAAACAAGAAAAACAGTAAATTCGTCTTTTTGTCTATAACTTATTTGCGGCTTATTATCCTTCTTTGAATTTTAGATCCTTAGGAATTTAAAATGATGACATAAGTGTATTGATGAAATCTCTTTAGGTTCAAATGCCTTCCGGACCCGCCCTACTGGGACCTGCCAGGATATAGTTAGAGTGGCGTACTTAGGGTGCCTGACCAATCTAAGTAGATAGCACACTCCAGACATGTCATTGGCTTTGGTTTTTAGGCAAGTAGACCATACAGCAATGCTAAGACCTAAAATAAAATTAACAATACAACTTATATATCACATGAATACCCTGGATTAAATTTCAAAGGGATTGCACAACATTGTTATAGACAAGAAGGTAAAAAACAATAATGAGCTTCCACAAATGAAATGCACGTAGAGTCTGTCCGTATAAATGTTTTCCCATTAAGGTCTGAATTACAGGGGAAGACAAGGACACACTTAAAGTACAATGACCAAGTTAAGTGTGCTATTCATCTTGATCTAACCGAGGGAGGGTAAACACACATCTAAAGTACAAGACCAAGTTAAGTGCGCTAGGACCCTTCCCAACTCCGTCCATAAACTATGAGAGATACAATTTATACAAATAGACTCACTTCCATATATTTAAGCGTAAAACTTATGGAGATGCTCGATGTTCCATGGATTGGGAAGCAGAGTCCCATCCTCTGTCGCCAAGCAAACGCATCCGAGACGGGAAACTTTGATAACCTTGAAGGGACCTTCCCAACCTGGGGAGAGTTTGTTCATCCCTTCTCAAGTCAGTATTCTCCGCAGCACCAGATGGCCTTCTTCTAGCTGCCGATTGCGCATGAACCTTTGATGATAGTGTCGGAGCGTCTGGCGGCCCAAGAAGAAAGGTGTCTCTCTGGTTGCCCAGCTAGATGTTGTCCTGCTTGCCCAAAATGCAGACGGAAGCTCCTTTATCCAGTTGGCACCATGTTTTTTCAGGCGCTCATATGTGCGCGTCTTGAGTCTGTTGAGTATTTTTGCATTAGCTCTCTCAGCTTTGCCATTGCTTGTCGAGTGAGCTACTGATGCATAGCTGACTTGTATGCCAAGATCTTTGCAGTACTCTTGAAATGTTGCACTTGTGAATTGTGTTCTGTTGTCGGTAACGACTTTGTTCGGAACTCCAAATCTGCAGACTATGGACTTCAAGAACTTGATAGTTGATTGCTTGTTGATTGTCACAACTGAGGTAGCTTCCAGCCACTTGGTGAACTTGTCAATGGCGACGTACAGGAACCTGTAACCTCCAATGACTTTTGGGAAAGGTCCCAAAATGCCCATCCCCCACACAGCAAATGGCCACGTGAGAGTTATCATTTGCAGTGACTGAGTCGGTGAGTGAATCTGCTTCGCGTGAAACTGGCATGCTTCGCACTTCTTTACCAACTTGACTGCATCTTGTAGCGCTGTAGGCCAGTAAAAGCCATGTCGGAAGGCTTTACCAACCAACGTGCGGGATGATGTGTGGTTCTCACACTCACCTCCATGGATCTCCGCAAGTAGCTCGCGGCCTTCTTCCCGGTAAATGCACCGCATTAGAACGCTGTTGGCACCATGTCGGTAGAGATCCCCTTCTACCAACGTGTATCTTTTAGCCAATCTGACAATTCGATCAGCGGAAGCACCATTTTCAAGAAGGATATTACCCTTCAAGTAGCTCCGGATCTCTAAGATCCATGCATCAAAGCTAACTTGAGCTTCTGGATATTGTGTGTTGGGTTGCTTAGAGCTTCCTATAGCACCTACGATCCTTGGTGGGCGCCATGGTAACAGGGCCACCGGGACCGCCAGCTTAGAGGTGTTGGTCTCTCCCCCACCACTCAGTTCGGCGGGCTGAGCGGTAGCTCCTGACAATCTTCTGACAAAAACTTCATCTGGAGCTTGAGCTCCTGTTGAAGCCTTCGTCGAAAGGTCATAGCTTCAGCGTTGTTGAGGCGCTGGACATGGCAGAGATCCAGGACGTGGAAGTCCTTCTACAGGTTCTGGACTTCATGTAAATAAGCAGTGAGTTGGGGATTGTTGCAAATGCATTCACCTTTGACTTGCTTGATGATGAGTTGCGAATCACCCTTCACCAGTAGCTGCATGACGCCATATGATAGCGCCACCTTGAGTCCGTAGATGAGAGCTTCGTACTTTGCCATGTTGTTGGTTGCCTTGAAGTCAAGGTGTACTATGTATTTGACCTTCTCCTCGGCTGGAGCGAGGAGAAGGATTCCAGCATCGGCCCCTTGCCTCTGCACGGAGCCATCGAAGTAGAGTGTCCAGTGAGGCTTAGTGAATACCGGGACCTTACGTTCCTGCTTCCGCTCACTCAGGCCCCCTAGAGTTGATGAAGAAGGAGTCCACTCCGCCACAAAGTCAGCCAGCGCCTGACTCTTGATAGCATGTTGAGGCAGGAATTTGAGATCGCATTCTGCCAGCTCTACAGCCCACTTGGCGATATTTCTAGTAGAATTTGTACTATGTAATATAGCACGCAGTGGATAAGAGGTTACCAATGATATCTTACTCAATATGACATGACATGCATGATTGATGCAAATGCAAGGTAGAACTTGTTACTAGATTGCTTTTAATGATCTCTAACTAGTTCTAATAGCTTTTAACAAGTTTATACAGGTTTAGACTCGATTAGATCAAATTTTAGAATTAATTCAACACAATTTAACCAGAAAGATCGGACTAGTCCACTAGGGACCGGACAAGTCCGCACTTTACAAGATCGGCAGATTAGGGTTTTCTAGATCGACGTAAATTTGGAGATTAGGGGTTGAATTCACGTAAGGAAAAGAGAATAGAAGGTATACCAGGTGTTTAGAACTCCAATGAATCGAGAAACTTGGGGGTAGCACTTGGATCTTGATGATCTAGGGTTGGTGATAAACTTGGAGATGAATTGGTGGTGAAGGACGAAACTTGGTGGAGATCTTGATCCTCCTTCTTTTCCTCCTCTTCTTCCTCTTGCTTGGGATCTTCTCCTCCCTCCTTGATGGTGGCTCCCCACGAACTAGGGTTTGGGTGGGTGGAAAAGTGGCAAATAGATGTCAAACCAAGGGGTGGGGCTGTTTATATAGAGGTGGAGGCTAGGGTTAGATGGATTTCGAGTTTGGGATGAGTAGAGGCCGGTTTAGAGTCCCACATGGGCTCTAAAAGAGTTAGGCACGACGTCCCTAGGCCCACTTAACGTGAAACCCAAGAAACAAGTCATAAAACAAAAGGTCAATCTCAGAGTCACGAAATATCGGACAATTCCGGAAAGGATCGGACTAGTCCGAAGTCGTCCAGAGAGAAAATCGGACAAGTCTGGCCAAAAATCGGACAAGTCCGAATTTGAACAGAGAGGAAAACGTACAAGTCCGCTGGAACACCGGACTAGTCCGGACAAGTCTAGGGACTTAACAAATTTTCAAGGATTCATGGAATACCGGACTAGTCCGTACAAGATCAGACAAGTCCGAAGTTGTCCAAAGGCAAATATCGGACTAATCCGCAGAAAAAAACGGACAAGTCCATTTTTAGACAGAGAGAAATCGGACTAGTCATCAGCAAAACCGGACTAGTCCGCACTTTCCTACATTTTTAAGTGCGGTTTTGCTCCAAATAAATTTTAAACTTGTTCCTCTTGTTATGGGTTAATGTTAAACATGTATATGAATGTATGCAAGGCATGATGCATGAAAATGAGGGTGTTACAAACCTACCCCCTTAAAATGAATCTCGCCCTCGAGATTCGACGCGGAAGAGGAGAGATAGGGAAATTCCTTCTTGAGATCATCCTCCAATCCCCACGTCGCTTCTTTTTCTGTGTGGTGCTTCCATTGAACTTTACACCATCTAATGACCTTGTTCCTTGTGACTCCCTCCTTAGTTTCCAAGATTTTGACCGGTTGCTCGGCATAAGCCAAATCTTCCTCTAATTTCAATCCTTCCATTGGTACATGTTCTTCCGGTACTCTCAAGCACTTCTTGAGCTGGGAAACATGAAACACATCATGCACATCTGAAAGATGAGGTGGCATCTCCAACTTGTACACCACTTCTCCTCTTTTGTCCAAAATCTTGAATGGTCCAATATAGCGAGGTGCGAGCTTACCCCTTATGTTAAACCTCTTATGACCTCTCATTGGTGACACCTTGAGGTAAACAAAATGTCCTATTTCAAAGGCTAATCTCCTTCTCCTATTATCTGCATAGCCTTTTTGTCTTGATTGGGCAGCCCTCAAGTTTTCACGAATTATTTGGACTTGCTTTTCGGCTTCTTGCAACACATCCGGACCAAATACTTGAGTTTCTCCTGCCTCATTCCAGAATAAAGGTGTCCTACACTTCCTCCCATAAAGCGCTTCATATGGTGACATCTTCAAACTTGCTTGGTAACTGTTGTTGTATGAAAACTCCGCGTATGGCAAGCTTTTGTCCCAACTTTTCCCATGCTTTAAAGCACAAGCTCTTAACATGTCCTCCAAAATCTGATTGGTCCTCTCGGTTTGTCCATCCGTTTGAGGATAATATGCTGAACTAAAATTCAACCTCGTTCCCAAAGCTTCATGCAATTTTTGCCAAAATCTGGAGGTAAATTGAGAACCTCTATCCGAGACTATCTTCTTCGGTACTCCATGTCGGCACACAATATGCTCCATATACAATTCTGCTAGCTTCGCGGTGGTATATGTGGTCTTGACAGGAATGAAGTGAGCTGATTTTGTCAATCGATCTACAATGACCCATATTGAATCATAGCCATACTGGGTTCGCGGTAATCCAACTATAAAGTCCATACCAACCTCTTCCCACTTCCACTCTGGAATCTTCAAAGGCTGCAATAACCCTGCTGGCCTTTGATGTTCCGCCTTGACTCGTTGGCACACATCACACAATGCAACATATTCGGCTATGTCCTTCTTCATGCTATCCCACCAATAGCAAGTCTTCAAGTCTTTGTACATCTTCGTACAACCTGGGTGAATCGAGTAAGGCGAGTCATGTGCCTCCTTTAATATTGTCTCCCGAATATGCTTTACATTAGGCACAACGATCCTCTTTCCAAGCCATAAGGTACCATGTTCATCCTCGTCAAATCTAAATTCTCTCCCTTCTTCGGTCCTTTCCTTGATTTCCTTGATCTCCTCATCTGTGGTTTGTGCCTCTCGAACTTCTTGCTCCAAGGTTGGGTTTAACTCCATCATCTCCATCTCATTTACAAACCCGAGGTTCAACCGTTCAAACTCCTTACATAACTTGGACGGTAACTCTCGAACTGTGAGTTGGTGACTTACTCCCTTTCTACTCAAAGCATCGGCCACTACATTGGCCTTTCCCGGATGATAGTTGATCCCCAAATCATAATCTTTGATGAGCTCCAACCATCTTTGTTGACTCAAGTTCAGATCCGTTTGTGTGAAAATATACTTCAAACTCTTATGATCCGTGTAAATTTCACACCTATGTCCAAGAATATAGTGTCTCCAAATCTTCAATGCATGTACCACAGCTGCGAGTTCCAAATCGTGCGTGGGGTAATTCTGCTCATGTTTCTTGAATTGTCTTGATGCATAGGCGACCACTTGACCTTCTTGCATCAATACACACCCAAGTCCTTGTCTTGATGCATCACAATAAATATCAAAACTCTTGCTTACATCCGGCAATACCAAAACTGGGGCTGTTGTTAACCTCTTCTTCAACTCCTCAAAACTGTTTTGACAAGCTTCAGTCCGTTGGAACGCCTTTCTCTTCATTAGCAACTCCGTCATAGGCTTGGCTATCTTGGAAAAATCCTTGATAAACCGACGATAATATCCAGCCATTCCAAGAAAACTCCTTATTTCCTTGACGTTTTGCGGTGGTTCCCACTTCAACACATCCCTCACTTTACCGGGGTCAACCGATACTCCTCCTCCGGAAATAATATGGCCTAAGAAAGAAACTTTCCGTAACCAGAATTGACATTTACTGAACTTGGCATACAATTGATGCTCCCTCAATTTCTGCAGCGTAAGCCTCAAGTGTTCCTCATGTTCCTTCTCATCTTTCGAGTAGATCATAATATTATCAATAAACACCACAACGAACTTATCTAAGTACTCCATGAAGACCTTATTCATGAGGTACAAAAAGTAGGCAGGCGCATTTGTCAATCCAAAAGACATCACGGTGTACTCATAAGATCCATACCGTGTCCTAAAAGTTGTCTTGGGTATGTCCGATGGTCTAATCTTCATTTGAAAGTATCCCGACCTCAAATCAATCTTAGAGAAGACACAAGCACCCTTCATATGATCAAACAAGCCTTCTATACATGGCAAGGTGTACTTGTTCTTGATTGTTACCTCGTTGAGAGCTCGGTAATCCACGCACATCCTTTGGGATCCATCCTTCTTGTCCACAAACAGCACAGTCGCTCCCCAAGGTGAAGAACTAGGGCGAATAAAACCCTTCTCTAATTGCTCTTGAATTTGCTTCTTGAGCTCCGCTAATTCCATAGGAGGCATCCTATACGGCCTCTTAGCTATAGGTGCAGTTCCAGGTATTAAATCAATAACAAACTCAATGTCTCGATCAGGCGGCATACCTGGTAACTCATCCGGAAACACATCCAAAAATTCACACACCACCGGAATCTCCTCAATTGCGGCACCGTCCATATGATTCAATTCCAATTGCTTCGGTGCTGTTTGAGATGCTTCAAATTCTACGGCGATCCCTTCCTCATTGGTCAACTTCACCGTCTTCGTGGCACACTCAATAACTCCACTGTGCTTCCTCAACCAGTCCATACCAAGTATAATGTCCAATCCTTGAGAATCCAAAACTATAAGGTTGGCGGAGAAGTCTACCCCCCTTATTCTAAGGCTTACTTTTGGACATACTATATTTGTCCTCATCTCTCCTCCAGGAGACTTAACCAACAGAGTAAATTTCATATGAGAGATAGGCAAGCTATACTTGGCAACATACTTCGATGCAATGAATGAATGCGATGCTCCAGAATCAAATAACATAGTCGCGGGGTTGGAGTTGGCGAGAAACATACCAATGACCACGTCATCCGCTTATTGAGCATCCTCCGTAGAGACATGGTTCACGTTGCCATGAGCAAAATTCTGCTGTCCACGGCTTCCTTGTGGTTGTCCTCCATTAGGTCTTGGGTTTTGCCTCGGTGCATTGCTTCCTTGACCAAGGCCCGACTTAGGACATTGATGCGCAAAGTGTCCAGCTTCTCCGCAAGTATAACACTTCTTAACTCCACCAGAATTGTTGGGACGAGCTTGGTTTTGGGCATTTGCAGCAGGAAAATTAGCACCAGGCTCATAAGGCATTGGAGACCTAGGTGCTTGCATAACAGGGCGCTGCTGCACAAACTGAGTTGGGTGCGGTGCATAACCAGGGCGCTGAGCAGGAATAGAGGAGCTGTAATGAGGCGCATTGGGCGGCGCAAAGCGAGGGCGCACATTACTTCCTTGTTGCTGTCCTTGATACGGCGCCTTCCTCTTGATTTCTTGCTCCATCTCACGAATCTTGTTCTCAACCACAATTGCTTTGTCCACAAGCTTCTGGAAATTTGCATAGTCACAGTTGAGTAGTTGAACTTGGATTTCATTGTTCAAGCCCCTCATGAACAAATATTGTTTCCGGCTGTCCCGGCTCACATCTTCGAGCGCATACCTTGAGAGTTGAGTGAACTTGTTGAGATATTCACTCACGCTTGATTTTCCTTGCCTCAAATTCTCAAATTCTTGCCTCTTCAAGAGCATAACACCTTCCGGCACATAATGAGAACGAAAATTTTCCTTGAATTCGGCCCAAGTAATTCTCTCTTGATTCTCATGAGCATTGCAATAAGAATCCCACCAATCCGCAGCTGCTCCAACTAGTTGATGAGAAGCAAATAGCACCTTCTCCTGGTCACTACATTGGACAATAGCTAGCTTCTTCTCCACGGACTTGAGCCAATCATCCGCATCCATAGGGTTTGCGGCTTGAGCAAAGGTTGGCGGCCTAGTCCTCATAAACTCTCCCAACCAGTTATGAGGAGGCGGGGGTGGCGGTGGAGGCATGTGGGGCTGATTGTTGATATTGCCAGCCTGCAGCTGTCCCATAGTCTGTATCATGGTCTGCATGAGCTGGTTTTGCATGGCCAATAGCTGCTCGATGTTGATACCTCCCTGAGTAGATCCTTGCCCATTGTTGTTCTGAGGCACTCCATTGTTCTCCTCTTCATCATTGCCATCCCTCTGGTTGCGAGTCCTCACCATCTGAAGAAAAGCAGTAGGTAAGAATTAGAAAACGTCCCCAACTATATGCATCAAGGGATATGAAACTAACAATTAGCTATACTAGCCTAGGTAGACATGGCAATGCTAAAGTATCCCAAAATCCTCTATTAAGCACACAAGCAAACAATATATATACCAAACAGCACTCCAAGCAAAAACACATCGATTCCTGAGTGCTCCTATGTGCTCTAAAGTGTCCATTCTATCTAGGCTGCATCCTACGGTCAACCTGTGGCTCTGATACCAATCTGTGACGCCCGGTTCCGAAAAACTGAACCAAGCTAACGCATATGTGTGCCCAGGATGTTCATCACACATACACGAGTGCAATCACAAAAGAGTATACAGAAAATTTACCACAAGACAAGATTAATTAACCAAATTTTATTACACAAACCAGATTATCCTCGAATACAATCTCTAATGAATATTAATGACAAGTTCAACTAATGCAGCGGAAATAAACTAATTAAGCAAACTAAGCAACTATGCAGCATAAGCGACAGGGTATGTATGCGCAGCTCCAATCAACACCACAGACAAAGCTGACGGTAGACACGGCCTAGAACTCCGCATTATCGCCATTAAACTCCCAATCCTGACCTGCAACTGTTGGGGTGGGGGATTGCAAGAGTGAGTACATGTCGTACTCAGCAAGTGTGGAAAGTATGACATGTGGCTGATTCAAATGACGACAATAATAATGGCAAAGTGCTGAAAAGTACAGTAAAACATTTGAAAAGCAATATATTATATGTATGTGAAGTAATCCCATCATAATCACGAGTAATACCATAATACCAAACTGAATTCATTACCATCATCAACAATTCTAGATTTCACCATCGTCAATAGCCATATTCAATACCAGAAATTTATCCATAACCATTACCAAACCATAACCATCCCAAATTCCAATTTCCCTCTAATCATGTAGGTCATCCAGGCGCTCATAACCGGGAGCACGGCTATCATGATAGTTTTAATTAGACTCTGCAGAGTTTGTACCTCTTTACCCACGTGTTTGTGATTTCATCACCCGTCAGCGACTAAAGAACCTCCCTTATACCAATTACACTTCCTTTGGTGTATGGCCAAGAGATCACAAAATAGCCTTTACAAAGGGATTACTAGCCTATTCAGACCCCACTGAGGTTTCACCGGTGGCAATGTCTCCTGCAGAGCACATCTTCAACCAAGGGTCCCCTCTTGAGCCATTCGGATGCTAGGGTAGTCCCACCAATCATCAACAAACCCAATCCGACTACCCCTTCCCCGAGCATCCACAATGGTCCAAACAGCACTAGCAAAGCCCTAATTAATCAGCTACGCCGCACCCATACTTGGCCTCGTGGTGGCACTGTAGTCCTGGCTTATTCTCGCATGAATCGGTCCTTAGATCTAAAGCAAGCAAACCACCATAACATCCAACCCATCCACATACCAGGCTTGCTTAGATCACCCATTACAATACCATATTAACCAGTTCATTTATCCATAATCTCATCCATGCATAAATAAGTTGATTGGTGTAGTTGTTTTCCATCCCAGTTGATTAAGCGAAGCAAAAAGTAAAAAGCCTTCCCAACTCTCTACCATAAATTCCAGGTAACAAGGGTGGTCAAACAAAACTAGTAAACTTCCTACCATAGGATTCCCATCAATTTGACACAAGCATGCAGTTTTGCAAACAAAACATTTATTTTAAAAACAGGATCAATATGCTTCAAGGACACTTGCCTTGCTCTTGCTGTTGATTAGGGTCAAAGCCTTCAAACTCCTGGTGCTGTAGATCCTCCGCGGCACTTTCTAGCGCAAATCCGTCTAATCCACACAATAAACATACAAGACAAGAAACACAATCAAGAGTGCACAATATTACTCAATATGACATGACATGCATGATTGATGCAAATGCAAGGTAGAACTTGTTACTAGATTGCTTTTAATGATCTCTAACTAGTTCTAATAGCTTTTAACAAGTTTATACAGGTTTGGACTCGATTACATCAAATTTTAGAATTAATTCAACACAATTTAACCAGAAAGATCGGACTAGTCCGCTAGGGACCGGACAAGTCCGCACTTTACAAGATCGGCAGATTAGGGTTTTCTAGATCGATGTAAATTCGGAGATTAGGGGTTGAATTCACGTAAGGAAAAGAGAATAGAAGGTATACCAGGTGTTTACAACTCCAATGAATCGAGAAACTTGGGGGTAGCACTTGGATCTTGATGATCTAGGGTTGGTGATAAACTTGGAGATGAATTGGTGGTGAAGGACGAAACTTAGTGGAGATCTTGATCCTCCTTCGTTTCCTCCTCTTCTTCCTCTTGCTTGGGATCTTCTCCTCCATCCTTGATGGTGGCTCCCCACGAACTAGGGTTTGGGTGGGTGGAAAAGTGGCAAATAGATGTCAAACCAAGGGGTGGGGCTGTTTATATAGAGGTGGAGGCTAGGGTTAGATGGATTTCGAGTTTGGGATGAGTAGAGGCCGGTTTAGAGTCCCACATGGGCTCTAAAAGAGTTAGGCACGACGTCCCTAGGCCCACTTAACGTGAAACCCAAGAAACAAGTCGTAAAACAAAAGGTCAATCTCGGAGTCACGAAATATCGGACAAGTCCGGAAAGGATCGGACTAGTCCGAAGTCGTCCAGAGAGAAAATCGGACAAGTCTGGCCAAAAATCGGACAAGTCCGAATTTGAACAGAGAGGAAAATGGACAAGTCCGCTGGAACACCGGACTAGTCCGGACAAGTCCAGGGACTTAACAAATTTTCAAGGATTCATGGAATACCGGACTAGTCCGTACAAGATCGGACAAGTCCGAAGTTGTCCAGAGGCAAATATCGGACTAATCCGCAGAAAAAACGGACAAGTCCGTTTTTAGACAGAGAGAAATCGGACTAGTCATCAGCAAAATCGGACTAGTCCGCACTTTCCTACATTTTTAAGTGTGGTTTTGCTCCAAATAAATTTTAAACTTGTTCCTCTTGTTATGGGTTAATGCTAAACATGTATATGAATGTATGCAAGGCATGATGCATGAAAATGAGGGTGTTACAAACCTACCCCCCTTAAAATGAATCTCGCCCTCGAGATTCGACGCGGAAGAGAAGAGATAGGGAAATTCCTTCTTGAGATCATCCTCCAATTCCCACGTCGCTTCTTTTTCTGTGTGGTGCTTCCATTGAAATTTACACCATCTAATGACCTTGTTCCTTGTGACTCTCTCCTTAGTTTCCAAGATTTTGACCGGTTGCTCGGCATAAGCCAAATCTTCCTCTAATTTCAATCCTTCCATTGGTACTTGTTCTTCCGGTACTCTCAAGCACTTCTTGAGCTGGGAAACATGAAACACATCATGCACATCTGAAAGATGAGGTGGCATCTCCAACTTCTACGCTACTTCTCCTCTTTTGTCCAAAATCTTGAATGGTCCAATATAGCGAGGTGCGAGCTTACCCCTTATGTTAAACCTCTTATGACCTCTCATTGGTGACACCTTGAGGTAAACAAAATCTCCTATTTCAAAGGCTAATCTCCTTCTCCTATTATCCGCATAGCCTTTTTGTCTTGATTGGGCAGCCCTCAAGTTTTCACGAATTATTTGGACTTGCTTTTCGGCTTCTTGCAACACATCCGGACCAAATACTTGAGTTTCTCCTGCCTCATTCCAGAATAAAGGTGTCCTACACTTCCTCCCATAAAGCGCTTCATATGGTGACATCTTCAAACTTGTTTGGTAACTGTTGTTGTATGAAAACTCCGCGTATGGCAAGCTTTTGTCCCAACTTTTCCCATGCTTTAAAGCACAAGCTCTTAACATGTCCTCCAAAATTTGATTGGTCCTCTCGGTTTGTCCATCCGTTTGAGGATAATATGCTGAACTAAAATTCAACCTCGTTCCCAAAGCTTCATGCAATTTTTGCCAAAATCTGGAGGTAAATTGAGAACCTCTATCCGAGACTATCTTCTTCGGTACTCCATGTCGGCACACAATATGCTCCATATACAATTCTGCTAGCTTCGCGGTGGTATATGTGGTCTTGACAGGAATGAAGTGAGCTGATTTTGTCAATCGATCTACAATGACCCATATTGAATCATAGCCATACTGGGTTCGCGGTAATCCAACTATAAAGTCCATACCAACCTCTTCCCACTTCCACTCTGGAATCTTCAAAGGCTGCAATAACCCTGCTGGCCTTTGATGTTCCGCCTTGACTCGTTGGCACACGTCACACAATGCAACATATTCGGCTATGTCCTTCTTCATGCTATCCCACCAATAGCAAGTCTTCAAGTCTTTGTACATCTTCGTACAACCTGGGTGAATCGAGTAAGGCGAGTCATGTGCCTCCTTTAATATTGTCTCCCGAATATGCTTTACATTAGGCACAACGATCCTCTTTCCAAGCCATAAGGTACCATGTTCATCCTCGTCAAATCTAAATTCTCTCCCTTCTTCGGTCCTTTCCTTGATTTCCTTGATCTCCTCATCTGTGGTTTGTGCCTCTCGAATTTCTTGCTCCAAGGTTGGGTTTAACTCCATCATCTCCATCTCATTTACAAACCCGAGGTTCAACCGTTCAAACTCCATACATAACTTGGACGGTAACTCTCGAACTGTGAGTTGGTGACTTACTCCCTTTCTACTCAAAGCATCAGCCACTACATTGGCCTTTCCCGGATGATAGTTGATCCCCGAATCATAATCTTTGATGAGCTCCAACCATCTTCGTTGCCTCAAGTTCAGATCCGTTTGTGTGAAAATATACTTCAAACTCTTATGATCCGTGTAAATTTCACACCTATGTCCAAGAATATAGTGTCTCCAAATCTTCAATGCATGTACCACAGCTGCGAGTTCCAAATCGTGCGTGGGGTAATTCTGCTCATGTTTCTTCAATTGTCTTGATGCATAGGCGACCACTTGACCTTCTTGCATCAATACACACCCAAGTCCTTGTCTTGATGCATCACAATAAATATCAGAACTCTTGCTTACATCCGGCAATACCAAAATTGGGGCTGTTGTTAACCTCTTCTTCAACTCCTCAAAACTGTTTTGACAAGCTTCAGTCCATTGGAACGCCTTTCCCTTCATTAGCAACTCCGTCATAGGCTTGTCTATCTTGGAAAAATCCTTGATAAACTGACGGTAATATCCAGCCATTCCAAGAAAACTCCTTATTTCCTTGACGTTTTGCGGTGGTTCCCACTTCAACACATCCCTCACTTTACCGGGGTCAACCGATACTCCTCCTCCGGAAATAATATGGCCTAAGAAAGAAACTTCCCGTAACCAGAATTGACATTTACTGAACTTGGCATACAATTGATGCTCCCTCAATTTCTGCAGTGTAAGCCTCAAGTGTTCCTCATGTTCCTTCTCATCTTTCGAGTAGATCATAATATCATCAATAAACACCACAACGAACTTATCTAAGTACTCCATGAAGACCTTATTCATGAGGTACATAAAGTAGGCAGGCGCATTTGTCAATCCAAAAGACATTACGGTGTACTCATAAGATCCATACCGTGTCCTAAAAGCTGTCTTGGGTATGTCCGATGGTCTAATCTTCATTTGAAAGTATCCCAACCTCAAATCAATCTTAGAGAAGACACAAGCACCCTTCATCTGATCAAACAAGTCTTCTATACGTGGCAAGGTGTACTTGTTCTTGATTGTTACCTCGTTGAGAGCTCGGTAATCCACGCACATCCTTTGGGATCCATCCTTCTTGTCCACAAACAGCACAGGCGCTCCCCAAGGTGAAGAACTAGGGCGAATAAAACCCTTCTCTAATTACTCTTGAATTTGCTTCTTGAGCTCCGCTAATTCCATAGGAGGCATCCTATACGGCCTCTTAGCTATAGGTGCAGTTCCAGGTATTAAATCAATAACAAACTCAATGTCTCGATCAGGCAGCATACCTGGCAACTCATCTGGAAACACATCCAAAAATTCACACACCACCGGAATCTCCTCAATTGCGGCACCGTCCATATGATTCAATTCCAATTGCTTCGGTGCGGTTTGAGATGCTTCAAATTCTACGGCGATCCCTTCCTCATTGGTCAACTTCACTGTCTTCGTGGCACACTCAATAACTCAACTATGCTTCCTCAACCAGTCCATACCAAGTATAATGTCCAATCCTTGAGAATCCAAAACTATAAGGTTGGCGGAGAAGTCTACCCCCCTTATTCTAAGGCTTACTTTTGGACATACTATATTTGTCCTCATCTCTCCTCCAGGAGACTTAACCAATAGAGTAAACTTCATATGAGAGATAGGCAAACTATACTTGGCAACATACTTCGATGCAATGAATGAATGCGATGCTCCAGAATCAAATAACATAGTCGCGGGGTTGGAGTTGGCGAGAAACATACCAATGACCACGTCATCCGCTTGTTGAGCATCCTCCGTAGAGACATGGTTCACGTTGCCACGAGCAAAATTCTGCTGTCCACGACTTCCTTGTGGTTGTCCTCCATTAGGTCTTGGGTTTTGCCTCGGTGCATTGCTTCCTTGACCAAGGCCCGACTTAGGACATTGATGCGCAAAGTGTCCAGCTTCTCCGCAAGTATAACACTTCTTAACTCCACCAGAATTGTTGGGACGAGCTTGGTTTTGAGCATTTGCAGCAGGAAAATTAGCACGAGGCTCATAAGGCATTGGAGGCCTAGGTGCTTGCATAACAGGGCGCTGCTGCACAAACTGAGTTGGGCGCGGTGCATAACCAGGGCGCTGAGCAGGAATAGAGGAGCTGTAATGAGGCGCATTGGGCGGCGCAAAGCGAGGGCGCACATTACTTCCTTGTTGCTGTCCTTGATACGGCGCCTTCCTCTTGATTTCTTGCTCCATCTCATGAATCTTGTTCTCAACCACAATTGCTTTGTCCACAAGCTTCTGGAAATTTGCATAGTCACAGTTGAGTAGTTGAACTTGGATTTCATTGTTCAAGCCCCTCATGAACAAGTATTGTTTCCGGCTATCCCGGCTCACATCTTCGGGCGCATACCTTGAGAGTTGAGTGAACTTGTTGAGATATTCACTCACGCTTGATTTTCCTTGCCTCAAATTCTCAAATTCTTGCCTCTTCAAGAGCATAACACCTTCCGGCACATAATGAGAACGAAAATTTTCCTTGAATTCGGCCCAAGTAATTCTCTCTTGATTCTCATGAGCATTGCAATAAGAATCCCACCAATCCGCAGCTGCTCCAACTAGTTGATGAGAAGCAAATAGCACCTTCTCCCGGTCACTACATTGGACAATAGCTAGCTTCTTCTCCACGGACTTGAGCCAATCATCCGCATCCATAGGGTTTGCGGCTTGAGCAAAGGTTGGCGGCCTAGTCCTCATAAAATCTCCCAACCGGTTATGAGGAGGCGGGGGTGGCGGTGGAGGCATGTGGGGCTGATTGTTGATATTGCCAGCCTGCAGCTGTCCCATAGTCTGTATCATGGTCTGCATGAGCTGGTTCTGCATGGCCAATAGCTGCTCGATGTTGATACCTCCCTGAGTAGATCCTTGCCCATTGTTGTTCTGAGGCACTCCATTGTTCTCCTCTTCATCATTGCCATCCCTCTGGTTGCGAGTCCTCACCATCTGAAGAAAAGCAGTAGGTAAGAATTAGAAAACGTCCCCAACTATATGCATCAAGGGATATGAAACTAACAACTAGCTATACTAGCCTAGGTAGACATGGCAATGCTAAAGCATCCCAAAATCCTCTATTAAGCACACAAGCAAACAATATATATAGCAAACAGCACTCCAAGCAAAAACACATCGATTCCTGAGTGCTCCTATGTGCTCTAAAGTGTCCACTCTATCTAGGCTGCATCCTACGGTCAACCTGTGGCTCTGATACCAATCTGTGACGCCCGGTTCCGAAAAACTGAACCAAGCTAACGCATATGTGTGCCCAGGATGTTCATCACACATACACGAGTGCAATCACAAAAGAGTATACAGAAAATTTACCACAAGACAAGATTAATTAACCAAATTTTATTACACAAACCAGATTATCCTCGAATACAAGCTCTAATGAATATTAATGACAAGTTCAACTAATGCAGCGGAAATAAACTAATTAAGCAAACTAAGCAACTATGCAGCATAAGCGACAGGGTATGTATGCGCAGCTCCAATCAACACCACAGACAAAGCTGACGGTAGACACGGCCTAGAACTCCGCATTATCGCCATTAAACTCCCAATCCTGACCTGCAACTGTTGGGGTGGGGGATTGCAAGAGTGAGTACATGTCGTACTCAGCAAGTGTGGAAAGTATGACATGTGGCTGATTCAAATGACGACAATAATAATGGCAAAGTGCTGAAAAGTACAGTAAAACATTTGAAAAGCAATATATTATATGTATGTGAAGTAATCCCATCATAATCACGAGTAATACCATAATACCAAACTGAATTCATTACCATCATCAACAATTCTAGATTTCACCATCGTCAATAGCCATATTCAATACCAGAAATTTATCCATAACCATTACCAAACCATAACCATCCCAAATTCCAATTTCCCTCTAATCATGTAGGTCATCCAGGCGCTCATAACCGGGAGCACGGCTATCATGATAGTTTTAATTAGACTCTGCAGAGTTTGTACCTCTTTACCCAGGTGTTTGTGATTTCATCACCCGTCGGCGACTAAAGAACCTCCCTTATGCCAATTACACTTCCTTTGGTGTATGGCCAAGAGATCACAAAATAGCCTTTACAAAGGGATTACTAGCCTATTCAGACCCCACTGAGGTTTCACCGGTGGCGATGTCTCCCGCAGGGCACATCTTCAACCAAGGGCCCCCTCTTGAGATTCGGATCCCAGGGTAGTCCCACCAATCATCAACAAACCCAATCCGACTACCCCTTCCCCGAGCATACACAATGGTCCAAACAGCACTAGCAAAGCCCTAATTAATCATCTACGCCGCACCCATACTTGGCCTCGTGGTGGCACTGTAGTCCTAGCTTATTCTCACATGAACCGGTCCTTAGATCTAAAGCAAGCAAACCACCATAACATCCAACCCATCCACATACCAGGCTTGCTTAGATCACCCATTACAATACCATATTAACCAGTTCATTTATCCATAATCTCATCCATGCATAAATAAGTTGATTGGTGTAGTTGTTTTCCATCCCAGTTGATTAAGCGAAGCAAAAAGTAAAAAGCCTTCCCGACTCTCTACCATAAATTCCATGTGACAAGGGTGGTCAAACAAAACTAGTAAACTTCCTACCATAGGATTCCCATCAATTTGACACAAGCATGCAGTTTTGCAAACAAAACATTTATTTTAAAAACAGGATCAATATGCTTCAAGGACACTTGCCTTGCTCTTGCTGTTGATTAGGGTCAAAGCCTTCAAACTCCTGGTGTTGTAGATCCTCCGCGGCACTTTCTAGCGCAAATCCATCTAATCCACACAATAAACATACAAGACAAGAAACACAATCAAGAGTGCACAATATTACTCAATATGACATGACATGCATGATTGATGCAAATGCAAGGTAGAACTTGTTACTAGATTGCTTTTAATGATCTCTAACTAGTTCTAATAGCTTTTAACAAGTTTATACAGGTTTGGACTCGATTACATCAAATTTTAGAATTAATTCAACACAATTTAACCAGAAAGATCGGACTAGTCCGCTAGGGACCGGACAAGTCCGCACTTTACAAGATCGGCAGATTAGGGTTTTCTAGATCGATGTAAATTCGGAGATTAGGGGTTGAATTCACGTAAGGAAAAGAGAATAGAAGGTATACCAGGTGTTTAGAACTCCAATGAATCGAGAAACTTGGGGGTAGCACTTGGATCTTGATGATCTAGGGTTGGTGATAAACTTGGAGATGAATTGGTGGTGAAGGACGAAACTTGGTGGAGATCTTGATCCTCCTTCATTTCCTCCTCTTCTTCCTCTTGCTTGGGATCTTCTCCTCCCTCCTTGATGGTGGCTCCCCACGAACTAGGGTTTGGGTGGGTGGAAAAGTGGCAAATAGATGTCAAACCAAGGGGTGGGGCTGTTTATATAGAGGTGGAGGCTAGGGTTAGATGGATTTCGAGTTTGGGATGAGTAGAGGCCGGTTTAGAGTCCCACATGGGCTCTAAAAGAGTTAGGCACGACGTCCCTAGGCCCACTTAACGTGAAACCCAAGAAACAAGTTGTAAAACAAAATGTCAATCTCGGAGTCACGAAATATCGGACAAGTCCGGAAAGGACCGGACTAGTCTGAAGTCGTCCAAAGAGAAAATCGGACAAGTCTGGCCAAAAATCGGACAAGTCCGAATTTGAACAGAGAGGAAAACGGACAAGTCCGCTGGAACACCGGACTAGTCCGGACAAGTCCAGGGACTTAATAAATTTTCAAGGATTCATGGAATACCGGACTAGTCCGTACAAGATCGGACAAGTCCGAAGTTGTCCAGAGGCAAATATCGGACTAATCCGCAGAAAAAACGGACAAGTCCGTTTTTAGACAGAGAGAAATCGGACTAGTCCTCAGCAAAACCGGACTAGTCCGCACTTTCCTACATTTTTAAGTGCGGTTTTGCTCCAAATAAATTTTAAACTTGTTCCTCTTGTTATGGGTTAATGTTAAACATGTATATGAATGTATGCTAGGCATGATGCATGAAAATGAGGGTGTTACAGTTTAACACGTGGCATGTCCGGAGCTTCCCTCTATGAGAAGGCAGGTCCGGAGCCACTTGACACGTGGTGGCACTCGAGCTTCCCTCTACTGGAGGTTAGCTCCGGGGCTACTAGACACGTGGCGGCACCAGAGCTTCCTTGTAAAAAGATATTTTTCCAGCCCTGCTGGACATGTGGTAGCATCGAAGCTACCCAAATGAGCGAGGTGGGCCCAGTGCTGCGGGATGTGTATTGCGTTAGGAAGTCTTCAACTCAGACAATAGGAACTCCTTGGTTTTGAATGCGGTATCAGGGGGTACCTAGTATCCAGGGTACCGACAAACACCTGTCATAACAATTTGCCACAAGCTAGGGTTTAAAGAAATGAGATGCATCTTCATGTTATGCTTCCACATAGAGTAATCATTTCCATCAAATTGGGGAGGTTTCCCAATAGAAATAGACCAATAATGATTGCTACAAGTTAAGCGCTTATAGTTGTAATGATAGTGGGAGGATTCTTGTGAACAACTCTCACTGTCATTATTGATTGCACCGATCGCTTTAGTCTCCATCTTGGGAAGACCTAGCTTCTCACGAAGGCGTGCCTTTAGTTGGCGGACTTCTTCGTCTTCATCTGGGTCATCTTGGAGGACATCGACGTTCTTTTTGTTTTGTCATCTCCGTCGACGATCACTGGGACCTCATTTTCACCCCTTTCCGGCCATCTTCTCTCCGAGTGGTTAGACTCTTGATGGAAAGACCTACTTTGATACCAACTGAAAGTCGCCTAGAGGGGGGTGAATAGGCAATATGACCTGAAATTTCTTAATCAAACAATATTAGAACTCTGAGACCAGAGTATTCTGGTCAGGGCCAGACTAGTCTGCTCAGTACACAGGAAAAATCCGAAAACTTGATTTCTACAAGTTATTTGTATATTCTAGTTTGACCCAAAATAGATACAATGTCTAGCAACCTAATACAACTTAAATTAACAAGTGAGAGCAAATTGGTTGCAAGATTTCAATGAAGAATTTGAAGAACAATATAAACTCTAAAAGCTATTCTAGTGAATAGCGGCGGAAAGTAAAACAACATGTGAGACACGATTTATCCCGTGGTTCAGTTTCACGAAGAAACCTACATTCACGTTGAGAAGTCAACAAAAGGGTCGGGTCTCACTTGACCCTAATAACACCAAGCCACCACAAAAGGTTTGCTTGGTTTCCACTAAACACAAGGGTAGTCACCAAGTTCTTAGGGCTTCTCACAAGTTGAGGCTCCCACAAATGATTTACAACAAGGATCACAAGAAGCTCAACAGCCACAAGCCACAAAACGTGACACCAAGTGCAAGGGATCAAACCAAGAGCCAAAGCAAATCAATCTTCCTTCTCTCCCCTTCCCAAACCCTAATCTCCTCAAGATTTGATTCTAGAGGGCAAGTAGACGGAATAGAGGGCTTAGAATGGCTCAAGGAAACTTATGGCAGCACTAGAGTTCAAAAGTATTCCAATGGGAGTCGGGGGTCCTCTTTTATAGGGGTCTTGAAATCTAGCCGTTGCCAGCAGCATTGAATGTCCAGACTAGTCCGGCCTGGACCCCGGACTAGTCTGACCTACTAGGTTGATGAGGACATCACAACAGCGGAGACACATTGAAATGCAAGGACCAATCACAAGAGCACGAGCACGGTTAATAAATCAGCAGGTGAACTCGCTCCTAACTTCTTTTGCATGTGAGTTTGAGAATAGATTGCTATGTGATGATTTAATTGTTATTAGGAATAATGAAAAAGATCAACAAGTGAAGGAAAGAGGCCTTGGGAGTGTGGAGAACCAGCTGGGACGTCCACAAGTTGATGGAAGCAGTTTACAACTCGGACTCGAGTTCAACTCGGAGACCAGGAGCAGTCCACCTTAAAACGGACGCCCAGGAGGCATACGGACTCCATTTTTGACATTATACATATGCACTGAAATAGGAGAAGATAAACTTTTGAATGGTTCTGGTCCCACCTCAAAATTCCTCCGGAGTCATTAGGAATCGTTGAAACGAGTCGAGTCCAGATTTCTGTCGATGCTGCGCCACCGAATCAGGCCTTTGGGCCATGTATCCCGTATGAGTCCATTAGAACGTGTCTAATCGTGTTTTGGCCGAATCCTAGCCTTTAAATACTGCAGCTTCCGGTCATATTCGATGGGTTTTGCTTAGATCAATAATATCGCCGTTCTACGGTTTGTGAAACCCTAACTTCTCAATTTTAGATCGTGTCTTCTACGTTCTTGCATGTGTTCTCGGTTCACTTGCAGGGATTATCCTTCTTGGTGAGGTCAAGTGTGTGTCGCACGGTTGATAACCAACGGAGCAGTGGTGTAGTGATTGCAGGGGTATTCGAATGGCTCGGGAGCCGCGGATCATCAACGTCGAGTTCTCCACCCCAATTGACTTACCTTTCAGAAGATCGGGCCTAAACTTACTCATCAATTGGTATCAGAGCCAGGTTTCCCATGAGGTATCTTTGTTTTCATTCCATTAGATCGATTTTGTTTCATATCTAGAGACCACAGAAAAGCCACTAAAAAATTAGATCGTTTTTACCGCTTCCTAGACTATAGTGCCTGCAGTTTTGTTTTTCAGTTTGCATTGTTGAGTTTGCATTCATGTGGTCGAGTCTTGTTGGTTTAGCTTTGTGTTTTGGGTCCTAGTTATTGTGTTTCGTCCTTGTTTTCTTGTTGTTCGACACCTATTCTACAATCCCTAAATAACAAACCGATCCACCACGTTCATTGGTTTGCCCTAGCTAGCCGCCTTGCGTGAACTCCCGCATCGCCAGCCTTAGATTAGGTGACAAACCTTTGTGCCACTCATCCTTGAATAATCACACACCACCACCCCATTAGTTGCTGTGCAAATTCCCGATCGTTTTCATATCCGATTGCGAGTTCTGTTCTCAAACCGAGTTGGAATCAACATCCAAAAATCGTAACTTGGACAACCTACCTTAAAATGGCCATAACTTTCGCATACGAACTCGAAATCGGGCAATTTTTTTTCAAATTCATCTACGCAAAATTTCGCATCTGATTTTCCACCGCGTTCGACGAAATTAGGTTGCCCAAATTCTCCTCGAAAGATAGGCTATCTGTCCTCTGAAGTTTTAGCATGAATTTTAAAGAATCTTCTTGATTTTCTATAGGTCGCATATTACATCCAATTGAACTGAAAATTTGTGTGCTTCCTACCTTCGTGCTCTTGAGTAAATAAAAAATATCAAAAAATATTATAAAAAATTAGTGAAGAGCACGCATATTAAAGCAATTGGCATATACCACTTGGTGATGTTTTGTTGGTTATATCATTTTGTCTTTTGTTTGCCTTGCTACTTCCTTGTGCTGTGCTAGGCCCTAGAGCACTTGGTTCACCAGCAACAGTTTCCTACATTGAATACTTATTCAACTTTGTTTACTATTAACGATTTTCTGCTTATTAGCCACCATATTGTGTCATCCATGCTCCACCTTTCTCTTAAGCATAACAGGTACCTTTGCAATCATCCCACGCTTCATTGGTTCATCTCACTGTCCACACCACCTGGTGTGTCGGCAAGAACACTTGTAAGAGCGTGGTAAGACGCTTGAGTGAGAGAGATTGTTTTCTTCCACCTTTCACATTGTCACTGTAGTTTATAGGGATAACAAATTTTTGTTGTCTTTTTTTCCTACTAACAATGGCAGGAGAAGACAATGATGACGAATGTGTTCAACATGCTGAGTTACATGATATGATGAAGACCATGACAGATATGTTCCCAAATACAACGCATCAACGAAGAAGTCATTTGCGAACTTGACTCGCCAACTTGATGACCTTGCTCTACGGATGAATACTTTTGAGGCTCGGTTGCCTCTCGCTGGAAGAAATGAGGACAATCCTTATGATGATATGGAAGATCACAACAATCAGTCAAGACTACCACTTTATCGTCGAGGTATGGGAGGTAATAATCATAATAATTATAATCGTCCTCCTGATGATCCTTTTACTAAAGTGAAATATATTATACCCTCTTTTTCTGGTGCTTATGATGCTGAGGCTTATCTTGATTGGGAGATGACAGTAGAGAAAAAATTTAATGCCCATCTTGTTCTTGAACAACATAGAGTTCGTCGAGCCACTAGTGAGTTTAAGGACTTTGCTATCACATGGTGGAATGAACTTGTTAAAACTAGAATTGATCCTCCAACATGGGATAGATTAAAGGAAGCTATGCGTGTTTGATTTGTTCCTCCATCTTTTCAGCAGGACCTTCACAAAAAATTACAGCGCTTAGACCAAGGTAACATGTCCGTAAAGTAGTATTATCAAGAGTTACAAAAGGGTATGCTGCGTTGTGGGGTAGTAGAGGACATGGATGATAAAATAGCTCATTTTTATGGGGGGTTGAGGCGTGAAATTCAGGACATTGTTGATTACAAGGAATATGATATTGTTAACATATTGTTTCAGCTTGCTATGTTGGCAGAAAAAGAATTGCAGCGTCGACAACAACAGCAACAACGCACAAGGAGCAACTTCATGCCGCGTTCGACAACCACACCATCCAAAACAGCACCATCTTCGACCCCCCGCGCAGCGACTACACCATCCAATGGCGGCCAATGAACTATACCTGCTGCTCCACCTTCTCGCGTGCCGGAGAACAGGAAGGCGACATCATTAAAGCCTTCGTCGTCCACTCCTTCTACGAGTCGTACTTCCGACATTAGGTGTCACTGCTGCCAGGGACTTGGTCATATGATGAGAGATTGCCCGAGCAAACGAGCATATATAGCACGCGACGATGGCAGATATGATAGTACTTCGGATGTTGAAGATGAATATTCTCTTGCTACTGACTTTACAGATCCAAATGACGAACACACCGAAGAAGAGGTACTTGGTGCAGCGGTGACGGAGAACTATAGGAGCATCATTGTGCAGCGTGCCTTGAGCTCCAAAGTGGAGATCGATGACAAGCTACAACGACACAACCACTTCCACATGTTTCTCATCGTCAAGGACTGCCGTGTACACACTATAATTGATGGAGGTTGCTGCAATAACTTGGTGAACACGGACGTCGTCAAGAAACTTGGTTTGACAACAAGAGCACACCCTCATCCATACAACAATGGTTCAACAACAGCGGTAAGGTTCGGATAATACAAACAGTGAGAATACATTTTTCAATTGGTTCTTACCATGTTTTGCTGATTTTGATGTCGTTCCTATGTATGCTTGTTCTCTTTTATTGGGTCGTCCTTAGGAATTCGATACAGATGCTATTCATCATGGCAGAACTAATAAATATACTCTCATGCATAAGGGAAAGAAAATCACTTTGCTCCCCATGACTCCCGCTGAAATTGTGCATTTTGAGAAGAGTAAAATTCGTGATGGCAAAGCAACAAAATTAGAATCTGAAAAATAGCAAGTCATTAAGTTAAAATCACCATCGTTACTCGCAAATAAATATTACCTTGCTGATTTATTCGATGCTAAGGGGGTGTGTTATGCTTTAGTTTGCAAAGAAGACATGTTTTCACTTCATGAATTGTCCATTGCATTTCCCCTGCTGTTGCTAACCTTTTGTAGGAGTTTGAGGATGTGTTTCCCTCCGAGATACCCCCTGGTTTAGCACCGATGAGAGGCATTGAACACAAGATCGATTTGTTTCCAGGAGCAAGTTTGCCAAATCGTGCAGCATACAGGGCGATTGCAGGATTTTATCGATATTTTCTTGGCCTTGCAAGATTTTATCGATGTTTTCTTGGCCTTACCAACAACCGTCACGCAGGTTCGTAGTTTTCTTGGCCTTGCAGGATTTTATCGATGTTTTGTGTAGGATTTCAGCATCATTGCAGCACCTCTACATGAGCTAACGAAGAAGGGAGTGTCGTTTTGATGGGACGAACAGCAGCAACAAGCTTTTGATGCCCTCAAATCAAAGCTTACACAAGCACCATTGCTATAACTTCCTGATTTTGACAAGACCTTTGAGCTAGAATGCGATGCAAGCAGCATTGATATTGGAGGCGTTCTCATACAAGGAGGTAAACCCGTTGCTTTCTTTAGTGAAAAACTTCATGATCCTTCTCTTAATTATTCCACTTATGATAAGGAAATGTATGTCTTAGTGCGAGTATTACAAACTTCGCAACATTATCTTTGGTCTAAGGAGTTTGTCATACATTACGATCATGAATCATTGAAGTATCTTAAGTGTCAAATCAATCTGAATAAACGACATGCTAAATGGATTGAGTTCATAGAGTCGTTTCCATACATCATTAAGCATAAGAAAGGAAAGGAAAATGTCATTGCCGATGCATTATCTAGGCGTTATACCATGCTGTCCCAACTTGATCATAAAATCTTTGGTTTAGAAATAATAAAAGCATTATATCCTACTAATTTGGACTTCAATGATGCTTTTGAAAATTGTATTTTTTGGCGGATCAGATTTTTGTTGTACTCGACTTAAACCCTATCCGTTGCCATCCTTAGATGTATCATGTAATATATTTCTTGTTTAATATAGTGTTTTATATTTCATATCTTATTGCATATATGTTTTCATGTTATTTTCCATTTTCTGATATAGTATACACCTTTTTTTCTAATTTATTACACTTATTCACTCAAGATAAGAAAAACAAAAATGGTATCTCGCCCCGACACGGCGAGGGATCTCACACCACCGAGCGGCAGGATCTGATGGAAATTTTACAGAAAGGTCCTCGGTGAAAATAACGATCAATTTAGCCCCCCGGACAAGATCTTGCACTGTAGTGGGGTGATATCTTTTCACTTCTCCTCCCACATATTTTGTAAATTTCAATTAAAATAATAATGTTTTTGAAAAATGTTAAATCGAGGTGTCGAACAGTACATGGCATACACATCCAAAATGGTCCTGACGTTTAATCATATGATGAATTAAGCTTACATTGTTTCTCTTATGTTCAACGTACATTCTATTTCTGTTCTGTCAGAACACAGTGAACGTGGGTTCATCAACGGGATGGACAGAAGAGAAACATATGCGCTATGTTACCTTACCTGGTCCATGTAAGATGACGGGTGACCTGGCTGATTTGTTGCACGTTTGTAATAACAAGTAGCATGCAGTTCTTTCAGTAGATATCTGCAAAGAAGTATATTGTACTTTTTTTTTGGGCAAGGACGTAGATCGTTTAGTGCCTCCTGCTAGACGTTCATGATTAGCAGGAAGTTTTCAGTGTTGTATTCCACACGCATTGATGCTCTTATAACTGTTGACTCTGCCATCTGATGAAATCAAATTGTACCGGAGCTCAAGTTGCATGACTTCCAATGAGATGGCCAAAATCTTATTATTTTGTATGACAGGTTGCCAAAATCTTCCATCTTGCACTTCCTTGAAAGCCTACTGACAAAGGAAAACAAGCATGGTTCATATTTAGTTGGGCAAGAAAATTTTGAATTGTAGGCAACAATGTGATTTTAGTCACTATGTGATCGCTGCATCCATGAAAATGACAGATGTAACTAATCACGAACAATGCTGTATTAAGTACAGTTAGCTCAAATCACTGCGGCTCAAGTAACAAATTCATAAGAGCGTATAATTGAACATCACAACCATGACATCAAACATATGTCACAACCAAATAACATTGAGTTAATTGGATTATGAACACGTTCCACAATATATGAGCTCCCATTATGGGAACCTCAGGTCGTTCAGGCCAGTATAAATATAATAATAGTGACAATAATTGTTCTTACAGCACACCCTTGACATAAAAAATCAAGGCATATGACACAGTATTGCTTCAACTGTTTAATTAACACTGCAACACACTTTTTTTCTATGCAAAAAATGAAACCAAGAACATACAACTGGCACAGGTTATAATCACCAATTAAACAAGGATGAGATAGATACGGAGCGAAAATATTTTTCGCATGTATCTTCGGAAAGCTTGAGCAGCTCCCACCTAAAACATGCCTTGTGAAAAGCATCTCTGCTCTAGCTTGATGGGGCACGGCCACTTGTTGCTGATGATTTTGCGACGTAAATCTGCTTCATCCTACCAGTACCCGAGTTCTTGTCAGAACCTGAATTCTGATTCTTGCCCAGGTATCCTTGCCGTTGTTGCCACTTGTTGCCAGTACCATTCTTTTGAGTCGAACGGGCCCGTGGATCCTGACTATTAACTGGGTGTTGGTGCTGTTGATCTGATGACGATGAGGACTGGTGGGTCTTGGAGGGCAAGTTGGTGACCTGGCCTCCGTTGGGGCTACTAGCACTTGTAACACTCCCAGGGTTGACATTTGATGGAATCATCTTAAGCACAACTTTGGCACTGGTTGAGACTTCATTGCTGATTACGTCAGTCTGACCAAACGAAGGCTGAACAGTTTGAGTGCTTGAATTACTGGAGGCTGACTGTTCAACAAGACCTAATTCATTTGCAAGCTGAGATTGAGAGGCAACTGCGTTTGGGAAGGTATTGTTGCCATCTGATGATGCGGCAGAAGCAGAGGGCTCCTGAAAGCGGTTATTTGTACTTGTCTTGTCTACTGGCACATTATGAACAAACTGTTGTGCAGCTGTACCATCTACTGGATTCTGCTGTAGCGACACTGATAATGGAACAGAGTGTAGGGGCGGTACAGACATATGTGGCCAACAAGGTTGCATCTGTATGTCAGTAGATGACTGGAAAATAAAGAGAAGTTACTTACTGCACAATTGGAGAAGATCTCGTGAAAAAATGTGCAAGCGCTTCTAACTTTGTTTATCTAATGAACCAGAGCAAGATTTTCATTTCACATTTATAAACATTGCTCATCCTTTAAATGACTAACTGCCAAAAATAGCATAATCCAAAGTTCACTGCCATTATATTTATCATAAAACCAAAAATATCTATACTGCTTCATAGGAGGTTCACAATGATGAACTCTTTCGTATTCAATGCATTGACCCTAAAACTCTACATTATATCCCTAACCAACAACAGAAATTAGATACGTAGAATTTTCATAATCAAATAAATAAACATCTGGTAAGAGCCATGAGCTAGTAATTCAGTTGTCTCAACACATCTATAACTACTATGCATACCTGGAACGGAGCAATGTCAAACATTGTCAATGAGGATGGTATTGGCATGATAGAAGCTGGACATAGATGCTGCACTGGAGTAGGAACACTGGAAGAGCTTACTTGGCCAGACACGCTTACTTGGCCAGACACCGTATTTTGGTTGTTTGGATCACTCTGGCTTACAGAAACAACCAAAGGCCCTTGGTTTTTCTTCCAATCAGGCTGCTTGTCACCAGGAATATAAGTGGTTCCCATGAAACCAAGTCCCATTTGACCAAACTGTCCAACCGGTGCAAAGTGGTTATAAACTACCATATGTGGAGGACCTTGCATGCCAGGGATTCCTCCTGGACTAATAAAGGTACCAGCAAACCCAGTTGGAGGTCGATAGTATGAGTCCACCGCAGAATGGCATTGTGGCCAAGCTCTCAGTTGCGCTGAAGGTAATACATTGCTTCTTTGTGAATGCTGACTCTGAGCGCCAGCAGACTCATCACTTGGTCCAAATGCGAATATCTGCCCTCCTAGCATAGTATTCATCTCAAAGCAGGAAAAGTGAGACGGCTGTGCACCAGGAAACTGAGAAAGCATCGGACCTGATGCCTGTGGACTGGCTAAGGGAGGCCACAGGGACATCAAGGGAGTATCAACTGATAAGTCTGCTGGAAGAACAACTGTGAGAGGCTCTCCAGTGGATGATTGACCAGCTTGACCTGTTATTGCCCCTGCTTCAGATTTGCAATAAAATCTATGAATATAGCTGCATAAAAAGAGGGTAGTGATTTAATTCAAATAATTCACAATATGGATATCATACCTCCTGATGTTAATGCACTGCGATCCTTGCTGCTAAAGCTCTTGTTGTCTGGAGCAGATGCTGTGGTTGCATCAGCTGGAGATCCTTCGTCAGTACTAAAAGCAGCCACAGCCACAGCAGAAGCAGCTGCTTCAGCCTCTGCTTCAGCGTCCTCTGCATTTGGACATGATTCGTTAGAAGTAGCCTTCTTCTCAAAGAAAACATCATTACCACTCTTATCAGGCCTAGATGAACCTGTAGCTCCAAGCCCAGTTGAAACCGTTTGGCTGACCGGAGGTACTACAGTTGGTGAGGTAACCGCCCCTGAGCATTGTTGTTGTTCATTGATAAGTCAAGATGTGATAAGCATCTTGTAGTAGAAATGAGAAGTGCTTACCAAACTGAATGTTCTCGCCAGCCAGAAGGAAGTTGATAGGGCTAGCTGATAAAGGGAACGCCTGTCCTGTTGTTACTGTGGGAAACAAAGCACTGTTGGACTCCAAAGAGAAGGCAGAACCAGTCTGCTGTTCAAATTCTGCCGGTCTCATAGCTTCTTCAAGTTGAGTTTGAGTTAATGGCATAACCTAACATGTGCAGCAGTTGTCAAACGTTACAGACCACAGAAATATAAAATAAACAAAGTTTAGCTACTAGATATGCGAGAGTACAGGCAAATAACTGTACTTGCTGCCTAAGAATCCAAAATAAATAACAGGACTCGAGATATGCGTTTTCTTAGGGAATGTGGTCTGCCTTCACAATATTGCAGAGACACATAATCATTTTGATCGTAGGGACCGAAATCACCGAATTGGCTGCAGTTTACACTAAGATCTACTCAAAGTGTATACTATAATAACAAAGCAACATCATTAGAAGAAGAAGGAAGACTTAATCCTGCGACAGAATTCCTAAATAACCTAGAAATAGCATTGCAGTCGTGTAAGCTTATTATCACACTGCTGGTTTTTGTGCTCTACTGTCCTGAATTATTAGTTTGTTCAAATTCAGTAGAAATGCTCCCTGATCATGACTATGACTGTATATCACATTTAAGTATCCATGCTAAACAAACTTGCAATGGAGATCTGGTTTGCATCCAAAGAAAAGAAATTATAAGGACACAGAAAGTACAGGGGGTGAATATTACATACTAGTATACTACTCATTTCCTAACAAAAATAAACAGCAAGCATAGCCTACTCCACAGGTAATTTTGCATAGAAGGTTCTTGAAATACAAAACTGTTTTACAATGAGGCTGAGCTATGATTACTATCCATAATAATTCCGATTTAAATTAAAAGACTAACGATTTCGCCCATTGGGAACCATAAAACCTTTGAGAATAGCAATCTACCTGCTGGTTTATCTGTGAATTATCCCAGGAAACCATGTTAAATGGAGTACTAACAGATGTTCCTTTATTGTTGTCTTCAGATAAGCCTGCTGTGAGCTTTGTAGAAGCTACCATGCCTGAGGATACCTGACTGCAGTTAGGCCTGTAAAAAGGAAGATCTTGTGAGTGAAATCCTCAATAAAATTATTCATTAATAAATAGCATGAGCGAAATTAGGATACATACTGCCTGGCATAGTAGTTTGTATGAGTTTCCGCATTGGTCGAAGGTGGCCCTATGGGGTTCATAGAAGCAACGTCACCCTTCAACAAAACTGATGGTTCAACAGAGTCAGCAACTCTTCCTTCTACCGGGATGGTAGGATCCAAGGAAACATTCTTAGCAATTTCTCCATTCAAAGAAGCTAGTCGCTTATTCACACTTGAAACACCCGAATTTTGTCGTGAAACTTGATGCTGTTTGTGGGCAGTCTGATTCAATCACCATAAAGAAGTTAAGTAACTAAATGAAAAAAAAACAAATAAGATACAAAATTTAAGAATATGCAACATGATTTCTACAGACCTTTACCATCCTCATTTTTGATCTATTCTCTTTCTCCCTCAGCTCCCTCCTGACACTCATGACTTGTTTCTTGGACCTTACTTCAATGAAGCCATCTGCATCAACAGGAGCTTCAATGCCTTGCTGCTTACCAACACATACAGTTCCAGCTTGCAATGAGGTCACATATCCTTCGGTGGTGGCATCTGTTTTAGATTTCTTGTTTCCACCATGAGATCTTTCGTAAGGAGCATTCTGTGAAGTTCTATATGAGGAACCTACTGTCTGATCGCTTCCTTCCTTCGTCCTGGATGATTTATTTATATCACCTCCCATTCTGTTTGTATTTCTCCCTGATACATCTCTTGCTGTTCCATCAGAGTATGGTCTGTCGTCCTGTTCACCATGAGCAACTGATTCAGAAGCTTGGATTTCATTTTTCTCTACACTTTCCCGAACTCTAAACTCCGTTCTTCTTACATTCCGAGCCCTTCTCTGGAATCCTCTGGTATCTTTATGAGAAGGTTCAACAACTGAACCAGTTGATCTCATATTAATATCTCTAACAGCATAACCATATTTTCTCCCTCTTGCACCAGATACACCTGGTGCCTTTGGGCCACTCAGGGATTTCCTTTCCGAAACAGATTGAAAAGACTCTATGTTGTTGGAGGTAGGTTTGTAACTCCTCTTCGAAGAGAGATCATGATTCCTCTGTATTTCAGCATGTGGATCGCTAGAATGTCTGTCCACCGGGCCGTGAAATCCCTCCGCACCAACCACCTGCTTGTGCGGAGGTGCATTGAGATACTGAGAATCTGAATTGTTTGTTGCAAGGGGAAGATTGGCTGTAGGTGCTGCTGATTTATTACCAATAACAGTAGATGAAACTGCCTGTCTTGGGATATTCTGGTGTGTATTTTCACGCACTGGCTCAGGGAGACCATAGGAAACATTTTGATTGAGCTGGTGTGTAGATTGAGCTGGTCCAGAAGAATGAGCGGGGATGGTGGACTGAGAAGGGAGATGTCGAGCACTTTGAGCAATAGTGCGTACATACCTCAAATGGCCAAACTGGTATAAAGGGGTTGTTGAAGGGTGTGTTTGAGCCAGGGATGGGTTATTCTGATTGTGAAGATGGATTGCCATCTGTATGGAACCAATCTGAATAACTGGAACTGGAGTTGGGATCAGAGGAGAACCAGTAAATAGCCCAAACTGGAGGTTAACAGGTACTTCATTCTGGCCAACTACTGCCGAAGTTGATGGCATCATGGGAGATGTAGAAGATGGCTGAAGTACCTGGGAGTTTGAAGCAGGTGCAAGTAACCTACCAGGTGGTTCTTCATTACTCTTGTTAGTCAGAGTCAAGTCCTGCAGTGTTTTCTCTGCTTCCATGATAGCATCAGAATGAACAATTGACCCACTAATATTCTCCTCTGCGACACCTGAGCTTAGACGTCCTCCAATCGCCCTTTCAGTGCTCTGCATTGAAGAAAGTTCAAGCTCACTATTTGAGGGAATTTTAACTTGCACGCCCTCATCAAATCCAAGTATCACTGGTTCCAATTCTACAGATATTTGCTGTTCCTCTAAGAACTCATCATCTAAGTCAAGATTATCATCATCAGCTACATTGATTTCATCTTCCTGGTAGCTATCATCATCCTCATCATATTCATCCTGCTTCTGCCTATCATCATTTTCACTCGACCATTCATCATCATTCAAGAGGGCCACTGATCTTGAAGGAGCAATTTTGCTTGTGTTGTCCGCATCTAGTGTCAAGGCTGCATGATCATTGTCAGACAATACAGTTCGCTCACCATCTGCAGAAGTCGGTAATGCAGGCGAATCACCAGAAACATCCATCTCGTCATGTGAGACATGTGGAGGTGAGCTAGGAGGGCTTGAAACAGATAGAGAAGACTGTGAACCCAACACAGGGCTTTCCCTATCCCCAATATGGTGTTCGTTGACAACAATATGCTCAGCTGGTATCTCATGCTGATGAGATGCCTCTTGGTAGACACTTCCATACTGACCCCTCATTGTTGCATCATCATCATCTCTATATGAACTCTCAACCATCCCACCATCCACAAAGGATGAGTTGGGACTTTGAGCAGAAGCACCAATTGCACTTCTGCATACTGAAGTCACAGTTGGGGGCGGGGGTACACGTGGTTGCCTCATAGAATAGCGTGGTCTAGTAAAAGAAGAGAAGCCATTAGCCTCAGAAGTCTGAAGCATCCTATCTCCTTGTTGAGCACTGGGGCTTTCACGAGAACTACTAGGCAGCCAAACTGCACCTCCAAACCTATCACCATTAAAAATCTCTGTGTCAAAGTCAGATTGGCTGTCAAAACGGTCAATCTCCCTAGGTGCATCCCACCTTGAAATCTTTTCATGACCGTAGTCTTCCAACGCCCATGGAGAATCAGTTGTCCAGCCTCTCGAAGATGGACCAAGTGACACACTCCCATATCCATCATTAAAATCTTTCTTAGGGAAATTTCCCCTCATTGCAAAGGAGTCCTGTTGTGGGCTGTGATGCATGTTTCCTTGTTCTGGTAATGTAGCCCTTGGACCACAATATGCACGTTCTCTATCAATAAATGATGAGTGCCCATCTCTCACAGTGTGCAACCTTGGAACTATATCACTGTACTTGCTTAGACTAGATGAATCCAATGGTGCAGAGGTATTGATGCGCTCTCCAATTCTGTTAATGTCCTCTTTGTTACCAAAATTAGCAGAATGTGATGCCTCTTTGTCTTTCAAAGTTCCAGGAGCCACTTCATCATTCACAGCTGAAAAAAGGTTCACATCCCTTGTTCTCTTGACATCAGATTCTGCTTGCCTTTTAGCAATTTTTGCCTCCAACTCGAGGAGCTTTTGACGTGCGGCCTCCCTACGCCTCTCCTCCTCCATTGCAATCCTCTTCTTTTCCTCCTCCCTAGCAACTCTCTGCTCCTCAGCTCTTTTGGCAGCTTCTAATCTCTCTTGCTCTGCTTGCCATGCAGCTTGCCGTGCTTGTTCTTCCACCAACCGCTGTCGCTCCTCCTCTTCCCTTATCAACCTCACCCTCTCCTCTTCTTGCTTCTGAGCAAATTCTCTGGCCATCGCCTGTTCTTCCATTACCCTTTGTCTCTCCTGCTCCTGAAGCCTCAAGATCCTATCAACCTCTGCCTCATATGATTCCCTTGCTGGATCATGAAAGTCAATTGGCTTGGTTGCTTCTTTTTTCTTCTTTACTGCACTCAAATTAATGGCAGAAATGCTATCAAAACCACCATCTTCAATTATAGGTTTAGCAGAGGGCCCGGGGATCCTCTTTTCCTTACTGATTTTTGATACTGGCTCATTAAGCAGAGGCCCTTTATTATCAGCGAAAGGTTGCACCTTGGAACCAATATTGTTCTGGAAAGAATTCACCTTTGGCCAATTATTTGATTTGTATATGAACCGTTCATGACCACTTTCACGAACTCGTGCAATTCCATGTTGTTCTGCTCTGTTCTGTCCATAGGCAATATGAGACTCCCCACTATTACTCCATAAATCCTTGGAGCCACCAGCAGTTATGCTTTCCCGATACGACTGCCCAGTGCTTCCACTGCCTGAACTATAAGGTTGGGCTTCTGTCTGCTCCCTATTGTGCTGGCTTGAGACAGGAGACCGCCACAGCCCATCCTGCCCACTCTCCTTATTTGTGACAACTCCATCTCTCCCAAATGCCTCCTTTCTGAAGGGCTCCCTAGTTGCCCCGTACAGGTTGTGCCCTGAGATCATAACTTCACTCCTGCCAAATCCCCTTTCCCTGCTGTCACGCTCTGGGAGGCTCAGCCCTGTGTCACGCTCATCATCAGCCCAGTCAGAATCATACCTAAGCTGAACCATCGGAAGCAGCCCCAGATCAAGCTTGTGTGCCTTCTCAGCAGAAGGACGGGTGCTAGTGCCAGTGCCACCACCAGAGGCCGCAGGTTCAGCAGCACGAGGGGCTGTCACCTGAGGTCGCATCCCCAGGGGCATCGATCGGGCCTCTGGTGTGGCGACCCGGCCTCCATCAGTTTCCTTCTGCCTCTGAGCTGGTGGGCGAGGAGGCGGAGCAACAGCAGCTTTCAAAGAAGGGAAGTCCTCGCCGCGCAAGACTACGGCTTTCTCCATAAACCCACAGGACGGTGGCCTGACGGCACTGCCAGGGAGCGCTGCCGAGCCGGGAGGCTTATCAGCAGCTGGGGCGGGCTTGGTCCACCCGGCCGCGGGCGCACCGGATCGGGCCTGGGCCGAGGCTGCCCCACTCGCGGTAGAAGCCGCGCCATCTAATCGCTCGTGCTCGTTACGGAGCGACGGCAGGTTCAAGGGCGGCGGCACGGAGAGCTTGGGCGGCTGCGGCTTGGCCAGGGAGGATCCGCGCTGGCGGGAGAGCACCACCAAGCCACCGCTGCCGCCGGAGGAGGAGGCGGGGCGGGAAGGGCGGCCGCCATGGATGGACTGGGCGGGCTGGCCGTAGGATCGGTTGAGGTTAACGGAAACGAACTTGCCCGGGTGCGACATCGGCGGCCGTGGCGCGCATGAAACCCTAGCCGCAGCCCCCCGAGGCGCCGGCCGGTGCGTGAGGGGGGACCGGGTCGTGCGCAAGGACCGACGGAGCGGGAGGGTAGGAGGCGGCGCGCGCCCTCGCCGCCGATGAGGAGGCGGCGACGGCAGCGGCGGGGTGAGGGGGGAAGAGGGAGTTGGTGTCGGGCCGGAGTACGGGAGGCCTAGGCGTCAGAAGGGAGAAGGCAGTGATGAAGGTGATTGACTTGAGCGGGTGCACGAATCTTAAGGCTGCTGGTTTTTGCCTTGTCAGCTATGGAGCACCGTTGGTGGCAATGGTCAGCAGCTGACTTATCCGCTCTGGTGACAGAATATGGCGGACGATGGCATCCCGTAAATATGATTTTTTTGACAGAAAATAAAACGAAGGATGTTGCTCTAGATAGTAGGCGACAGCTAAACACTATTGATATTGTTAAAATCTGTCCTGTTCGTAGATGGAAAACAATTCAGTTAACTATCATCTATAATTCAGCCATGGAATTTTTATCCAATAACTCTTCAGAATGGAGAATAACAAATTGGTGCTTAGAATACAGCAATTTGACTTGTCCCGAGGATGAATGGTGAGTTGTGGACCTGACTTTGGTTTTTCACCTATAGCTAGTTGTGTATATTGCAATGGTGAAGTTAGGAAGTTAAATCATTGTTAGTTGATCTGCCAATTATTGCTAAACTTATAAAATTAAGATTATGTAATATTGACCATGAATCGCCTAATATGTACGATGAGAGTGGATTTTGTGCCCGAGATGCTCATGTTCGCTGGGTTGATTGTCGTGTAGTGATTATTCGTGCCAAAGATTGGTATTAAGAGTTCTAACGATGTCAATTTTCTACCATTTTTCCCTCTCCCACAACTCAAAAGGAATAGTGTTTTACATTTTACAAGGGTCCCACAGTTATCTCTCACCTATGTCCTTTCATAAGTTTGTCTTCAACACACTCTCCAAACAGGAGCCCAAACTCATTTTGGGATTTAAGAGTCTCTAACAGCTGCCACATACTGAAAATAAATTTTGGGTTGCCTTTCCTTCATTCCTCAAATATAGAAATTACGCTTACAATACCCAAATCAACAGACATCGTGTTTTTTCCTCCGCCCTCCTTCCCCCACCCGCCCTTCTTCCTCCTCCAGCCAGCCATTGGCTCGTTGCCCTTGCCCTCAACCCCGCCACTGCCTCACCCTCAACCCGCGCCATCCTTGTCAAACCTCATGGCGACCACCCTCTGAGCCCCGCGCCGCCACCCATGGCTATGGTCCACCCATTGGTCATCTCGTACGTTCACCTCTCCCCGCTTTTTTCCAACCTCGGGACCGGGTCGCCTGCAGCCCACCGACCCCGCTTCTTCGATATCCCTGTCTTGTGATGACAAGCCAAATTGAATCAAATCACACTACACAGTTGTGGCGCGCTGAGCTGAAGCAAGCTAGGAGTGGTCTCCACCGCTGCAGTTCTGACTTCCGATTGAGATCTACCACATGTTGTTTTGAGATCCGAGACCTCGTGTTGCCAGCGTGTGCCACTGTGGCCTGCCGCCGCACCGCCTGCCACCATCCGCCTCCATATCCCCCACCTCTATTTGCAAGCCTCCAGAACCTCTCCGTCGGGTCGTTGCCAATAGCCTCTCGCCGCCCGCGCTTCATGCACATGGCCCACCTGCCATAGCAGCCGAGGTGTTGTTGACGGTTGTTAAGTACCAATTTTTTATCACCAATTTAACTCATATTTATGGAGGATTTCACATTTTACGCATGCTAGTTAGAAATAACATAGTTCCATATGTACTTAGAGAAATTATGCATGCAAGTGATTTTACCCAAAATTGAGGTGAATGCACGGTCATATAGTGAAGAAACACACTTGCAACCAGTTAGACGTCGCCATGTGGACTCTCATAGATCCAATGACCCACATGCAAACGGGTATTGACACATTTGCACTGTGAATCATCTAGAAGTAGGACCAGGACCCACCAATCAGTGGGCAAGAGCTAGCTGCGCCTTGCGGAGTTGGGGCCACGTCGACTGACACACCTAGTCGGCCAACTAGGTCTTACCCTAATTTCCCACATGCTTCCCGCATGTCGGCATGTAGTGACTCTTTAAAGAGGTAGAGGATGATTCCCGCGTAAGAAATGACATCAAACTGCCTTAGTGAGGGTATAAATGGGGGGTGCCTCACACTCACACACTCTGTCGATACCCTTCATACCAGGTATCCCTTCGTACCAGAAGAAGACGCGTCGCGTTCCACCTTCCAGTGTTGTGGACTTCCGGAGGCAACATGTGTCCTGCAGTGTCAGGCCTGCCTCCCTCCTTAGGGCAGCTCCGATGCTGCCATGTGTCTCGTGGTGTCGGACATGCCTCCCTACTTAGGGTGACTCCGGTGCTACCACGTGTCCCGCAGTGCCGGACCTACCTCCCTCCTTATGGTGGCTCTTGTGATGCCACGTGTCTCGGGGTGCCGGACTTGCCTCCCCAACAGAGGAAGCTCTGGTGCAGCCACGTGTCTAGTAGCTCCGAACCTGCCTCCTCGCAGAGGGAAGCTCCGAAGCTACCACGTGTCACACGTCGGGATCTATGTCTACAACGGGAAGACTTCAGGATCTCCAACGGTGCAGACATTCAAGGGCTATCAATCGGTCGTTACAAGACCTGGTTAACACGTCATTAATGTCATATTAGTAACGCATGATCAAAGGACTATCAAGACCGGTAACGCTGCTATTAAGGCACGTTATCACACTATTAACCCCCCTTTAACACCCGTAGATCATCTATAGGGCGATTATTACAGTCGGGGCCACCTGCCGGGTCATGGCGCATACTGTAATAGCCAGTCCTTAGATTATAAAAGGGCGGTGATGCATGGTAGAAGGGGGACACACGCTAGGTCATCCATACTCGTTCACTGCTAAGCTCAGTCTTACGCATTCTCATACAATACACAAACACCCCGTGAAGTAGGGTATTATGCTCTGGCGGCCTGAACCACGTAAAACTTCCTGTGTCATCTTGCTCTTGGATACTGATTAGTGTCCCGCCTAAATACAAACATTCGCGGACTACTTATTAGTAGTACTGGGAGAAGTGTCGTTGGCACAATTCGACATTTGGCGCGCCAGGAAGGGGGGCTCTCAAGATCTTCAAGATGGTGAACTCTGTTGTCGCTTCAAACGGACCGGCTGCATAAGCCGTTGGGGGGAATCCCTCCAATGCTCGGCAGCCGGCTGTTGATATTTCTTACGCACTACTAACAATTCATTCCTAGCAAGGGTGCTAGAAAATGCTTGTTGATAGTTTTTAAACCACATATGTAAATCCGCAAGCGCACGAAATCTATCGATATAGCATTTCCCCTTTTAGAGTATTCCCAAAGGGTGTCATTTATATTCTCCCAAAGGAATGCCAGGTGGAAGCGAAGCAATAATCAAATGGAGAGGGCTAGGTTGGTCTAGGTAGGGTTCTAGCAACAATGAATAATTGATAGTTTGGAGGTAGTGTGACACACACGTGAGCATTCTATCCTAAAGGGGTAAATAAGATGAAGAGGGACTAGGCTAAGAGTTAGGTAGATACTCCTACTGTGCTTCTAATGTACATATACATAGCCTAAATTAGTTACTAATGATCATATTAATTACGAATTCTCATGCCAAGTGGATTAACACATCGAGCACGGGTTTACCCCTAGCAATACTAGGATGACTCCCGCCAAGAGCATGTGGTATAGCCGAACGTGGAGGATTACAAAGGACAGATAGGTCTGTCACCACCTACTGCCTACCTCTTCAATATGTGGGTCTACGAGACATTTAACGCTAGTTATCTATCCATCACCATGCTAGCATATTAAGTAATTACCTTAAGAGCCTAGACACAAGCCATCCTAAGGCAATAAACTAAATCATCGTTGAACCAATGTTAATTCATAGCATAAGTGATTCATATTAACATAATCATGTCATAGCTAATTAGACTATAGTGGGGGATTGTAGTGTTTATGATGATATAATGAGAATGGTATAGCATAATCATAACTCCTACTCCTACCACATATATGGAATCCACAATCAAACAAGAAACGCTTCGTCCAAGTATATAAATAGTAGAAGACTAAAGATAACATCTTTATTAAGAGCAAAGTCACAAATACAAATAGAAATATGAAAGCCATACCTTTCCCAATTAGGAATTGAGAAGAGACTCCTTATACTCCTCTCTTACTTGGACTATGGACTAGAAGCTCTCCTCTCTATAGCCTACACTCCTCTAAACCTATGGAGAATAGTGTATACAATGGATGAATATTCAAGTGGTGTGTGTGTGAAGTGAGGGTAGGGGGTCCTATTTATAGTTGGAGAAGGGTCAGTTCCCGCCACCAAAAGCGTGTGAATCAGTTTTTATCGTTATTAGGGCACCACGGAGAGTTGACACATGGAAGTTGACCGCGTTTGGCGCCAGGACCTAGTCGGCCGACTAGGGGGGGGGGGGGGTCGGACGACCTGGTCTTGACTCTTTTTGCGATGTGCTTCCTCCAGGTCACTTCCAGGTGGGTCCCCTTGACTGATATGGGTGATACACCGTTGGATGGCCTCAAATACTTCTGTTTGTGGGCCATTTGATCCATGTGGTGCCACATGTCATCGCTTGATTGGCTGGGATGGTATTTTACAGAATTGCTCCCCCTCTTTTACCTCATTTCCTGTAAAATAATTCCCTACATGCACTATTTCTCCAAGGACAAGTGAAAATAGGTTAAATAGAAAGGTGATGTGTGCAAGAAATCATAATTCCTTCACATAATTGAGTTATATTGACGGGTGAAATTGGTATATAACATACGTCAACAAACTCCCCCAAGTTTATCCTTTGCTCGTCCCGAGAAAAGTCAAGACTTTAGGTTGATGATCAGGAGTTGCTGCAATGTTCTATTTTTCAAAAGTACCATGTGCACAACAAAATACTCTACCTAGTATTGCAAAAATTGGCATGGTACTTCACCCATCTCAAGTCATTATGGGGCTTATGCCATCTCCTATTCATGGGTGGTTGAATGATAGAACAACAAATGGAGCACACATACCCTAGAAATCAAGTTCCACTCAAATTCTGGAGAGTTCAATTTAGATTAAGTATCTCAATTTGATTCTCTCAGTCTCTCCATTATGTGTAGTGGAAATATGTCCTCACCAAGGTATTTTGCCTAAAATTCATCCTAGCTCTAAATAAGTCTTTGTATGTGTAGCTTGGTAGGGAATATAGTAAGCATATTTGCAACATATAATATTGCTAAGTCAAAAAATCAAGCCTTAGGAGAAATCAATTCAAAACAATTTGAATCAAGACTTGTGCATGTGTGATGGAATGAATGTGGACATTGAGTTGACTCCTTTTTGAGTGGACTCTCTTATCCCGCGGGGATGAAACATGGCTACTTTTTCTCTCTCTCTTTTTTTTCTCATGCTTTTGAAGTAAGCATGCATTTTCTTTTCTTTTTCTTTTTCTTGTAGCCATGTCTTCTACTCCCTTTTATGCAAGAAATTTTGGCGAGAGTATAAAGCATGAATGATATGGAGTTTATCTTTTTATTGTGGAATAGTGGTATGATGGGAATTTGCTTACTTCTAGTGTAGAAATATAGCATGTGCAAGTGAATTCTTGAATTCAAAAAGTAATGAATGAAATCTCACATAGGTCTATACTAGTATGGCAAAGCTCAGTGTGAAGACAAATAGCATATGCATAAGGTCTATCAATGTAATGTATCATATGGCTTTGGTAGATATTTCCAATCAAATGAGAATAACTGAAATCTTTTTATAATTTTCTCTGGAAATTCAAGTTTCACTTTCAAACTAGGAATAGCAGCCCTATCCCTATATCAATCTCACAACAACTTAGAATGGATTACACTTTTGCTACCCACAATTTATAAATCAAGGCAAAAGCAATTTTAGCCAATGAGAGCAATATGTTGGAGAGTAGTAAGTTGTAAACTAGGGACTTAGGAAAATTAAAACAGAACAACTATTCATTATTTCATCTATGTCCAAGTCATTCTTATCGCACATCTTTTATTTTATTTGAAAACAAATCTATACTAATTTATTTATATTTTTTATATGCAATGTGGATGATGGGTGAATGGAAAATAAATATGCCAAAGGGTTGATACAATTTACCTCAAGTGGGGGTCCTCCCCCAAGCTTGTTCTTCACTCACCTCCGTGATGAGGGTTGAACCCTTGATGACAGAAGTATGCCGCGAGATCGACTTGTTGTTGTTGTAGCATGGAGTTGAAGTTGGTGAATTGAGCGTCCATGTGTTGTTGTCAGTCTTAGATACCTTGGACATGACCTTGGAGAGTGTTGTAGATGTTAGCCGTTCTCACTTGAAGCTCTTCCATACGTCTAGTGAGATCCGTCATTCCTTGGCTATAGTCACGATGACTTCTACCGAAGAGGAACGACATCTTCTCATGGATGTTAGAGGCAAGATGCTAGAGCTTGAAGTGGATAGGGGTGGCTCCCAACATGGCACCTGACCATCCATGCCAAGACGGACCTTCAGTCTCATACGATGGAGGTTGAGTCCATCCGGGTGCATCACCTGTTGAGTTATCTTCCTCTTTGTACTCATGGACCGTGGAGGTTGTCGGAGGCATGGCCGCTCTTCTTGTACGACTTCTAGTTATCCTACTAGAAACATTACTTATTTGGGCTTCTTCGATAGGAAGAAGGTCAATGGTTAGCCTCCGACATTTGCACAAATGATAACCTGGGTTACATAACTGAATTTTATTGACAAAGCCGGGATAATAAAATATCAAAGAGCAATATTGATCATGCTTAAGAGTATGCTCTTGCACTAAATAATCTTCATCGATTAATTCTCTTTCATTTTCAATATACTCAAATAAAGAATATTCTAGTGCTCCTACCTAGTAGCAATACGAGTAATCAATAAAGTGCATTCAGTTGACCCTGTTCTCGGAATATAATCTAACCATTGTTTCATCATGGCAATAACTGGAGCAACTTTTATTTTTTAATCATGGCAAATAAAATTTTCAGCTCATCATCACGCACTACCCTTACATCTCCTCTAGGGAGCATAGTCATAGACACCCATCTATGCATGAAGCATAAAGTAGGGTTGTGCAAGTAGCTATTCCTAGGTGACTACATCTGACCTCACTAGTTAAATCTTTGTCAAAAGCTTTGTTTGTTAAACTTAGGCAAAACGTCTAAATCTAGCAAACAATGTTTATGGAAGTCTAGGATTTCACTTAATTCTTTCCATAGGATGTTGTATTCTTTTTGAAATAATCTAAAAGAAATACCATCAAATCCTATTTTGAGTGTGCAAAGGAATCTCATGGAGAGAAGGAGTGAACCTCTCTTCTCTATGTGAGTAAAGTTTTCCTATCCTAGTGCACACCAAATGGAAAAGAATTTGGCATCCATACCTATTTTGAAGATCAAATCCAGATCATAAGCTTTCGTATGAGAAAACTCACGATCTTGGAGAAGCTTGCGTGCTTGATCTTCAACTTCACTTTGTATGTCGAGGTCGTCCTCGTGAAGAAGTTGGTGCGGGTTGCTCCTCTCACCAATGAAAGTGTCCTCACATACACTACTCCGTGAACTTTGTGTAGCAACAGCAGAGGGATGTGCACTTGAATCTCCACTATGGCTTGAGCTTGTAGCCTCCTTTCTCTTCCCAAACAACCTCTTCATTCCTTTCATGGCCACAACAAGCAAGAACACAACAAAGCAAAAACTCGAAAGAGGTGATGTTAGTAAAAGCAAAACCCCGACAAATTTTCCCTTGAAGAGCTTGAGAGAAAATTGCAAATGCAAACAAAAGCAAATATTTTTGAGTTGGATTTTGAGCAAGAGTACTTCAATGAAGAGCAAGAAAAACAATGTGAGTACGAAGTGACTTTGGGGAGGTGTGAAATGAGGTGAAGTGTGCGGAGAAATGCTCCTCATGACCACCATTTATAGTGTGCACTCTCAACTGGTCACTAGGGAACCAAATATAGCCGTTGGAAGAGAGAGAGAGAGAGAGAGAGAGAGAGAGAGAGAGAGAGAGAGAGAGCCAAAATGACCCTTTCTCCATGTCGGCCAAACAGGGGGTCGACCGCACTGACAAGTGGGCCCCCCTGTTCTCCCTTTTGGCAGGTGACTCCCCAATGGCTATGGAATTAGCATGTTGGTGAATTACCACATTTGCAACTCAGAAAAATTGTTTTTTGAATAAAAACACTTTTTTTTTTCAAAACTCAAGAATTTTCCTATTGAAAAATAAAGAAGTAAAAATGATAGTTGAGAATAGAAGATTCTCAACTTGCTAAGAAAAAACAAATATGCAGTGGAAAAAATCAAAATAAATGGGGAAAACCAATTGAAGAGAAATATTAAATAAAAGGATAACTACCAATTTAACCTATTGGCTAGGTCTCACCACCGTCTGACGAGATGGACATTCCTCTTTCTCCATTTCTTGACATCCAGGCCTAGAGGTGATGAGGACATCACTTCTATGGATACCAACAACATTCCATTGAACATACAAGATGCAATAAATAGAGTTCACACACAACAATTAATTTCAGAGGTGAGCTCGTTCTTATATGTTTCCTTATAATTTTTTGAGAATAGATTGCTAACTAATGATTTAATTATGATTAGGATCCATAGAGAGGTTCAAGGAGTACTTGAAGGAAGTCTTAGGGATGTGAAGGCCTAGAGAATACGTTCAAGAAGATGGAAAACGAGCCCAACTCAAAATCGTGTCCAACTTAGAGTCCAGGAGCAGTTCGCACTAAAACGGACGCCTAGGATGCATATGATCTCTGTTTTGGACGTTCTACATATGCAAGGAAAGGGGAGAGGATAACCTTTCCAATTACGTTGGTTCCATGTCAAAATTACCAGGAAGACAACAGGAATCGTCAAAACAAAATCGAGTTCAGAACCTGTCAGGATGCTGCGCCACCGTATTGAGCCATTGTGCCTTGTATCAAGTCTACATCTCTTATTTTCGTGTCTTAGAGTTAGGTCACGACTCCAACACCTCCTTGGATGTCCTCCCTCCTATATATACTCCATAGTAGCCACCATGAACAATTGAGTTTTGCTTAGATTAATAATATCGTCGTTCAACAGTTTGTGAAATCCTAACTTCGCGATTTCGGATCGTGTCTTCTACGTTCTTGCTTGTACTTGCAGGTATTAGCCTTCTTGGCGAGGTCAATCATGTGCAGCATGGTTGATAACCAACGAGCGGTGGCGTAGTGATTGTAGATGTTTTTTGTTCTACTCGAGAGCCTCAGATCATCAACGTCGAGATCTCCATCAATCGACTTAACCATTACCTTTCAGAAGATCGGGCCTAATCTCATCAATCGGTATCAGATTTTCATGTTGCCTGTTAGGTAATTCATTTATCCATTACATTAGTTTTGTTTTTCATGCCTAGTATCCACAAAAATACCACAAAAAACTTGCAGTTTAGTAGATCTGTTCATTACTTTGTCCAAACCACCATTGAGCCTTTGCAACTTTTGTTTTCAGTTTGGTTTTGTTGAGTTTGTGTCCGTGGTTGAGTTATATTGCTGTATTAAAAAAGTGTTTTTGGTCTTAGTTTGAGTGTTCCAATTTGTTGATTCATCCTTTTGAATCACGTCATCACGTCCAGATTAGATTTATCGTAGTTTTTCACCATGCAGTTTACCTTTAATACCATGCAGTTTTTCATTAAAGAAAGCAACGGGTTTACCTCTTTGTATGAGAACACCTCCAATACCAATGCCACTTGCATCACATTCTAGCTCAAAGGTCTTGTCAAAATCAGGAAGTTGTAGCAACGGGATAAGGATCACAAGTAATGGATTTGGCAAGCTTGCTCCTAGAATTAAGTCGATCTTGTGTTCAATGCCTCTCATGGATGATAAACCAGGGGTATCTCGGAGGGAAACACATCCTCAAACTCCTGCAAAAGGTTAGCAACAGCAGAGGACAACACAATAGACAATTCATGATGTGAAAATAGGGCTTCTTTGCATACTAAATCATAGCACATGCCATTAGCATAAAAAAATCAGCAAGGTCAGATTTAGTTGCGAGATATCTTTGATTGCTTTGCATTGTGTTCTTCTTTTGCAGCACATTCTGAAAAAAAACAAAGAAGACAAAAGAAAAAGGCAAGTGCAAAAAAGGAGATACAAAAGCCACACAAAAAAAGAAAAGAAAAACAAAGAAAAATAAAAAAGGAAGTGCTTGCATCCTTGTGTCCTATAGTTTTGTCTCATGTCTTGCTAGCTTGAACTACTAGGAACACATTTAGGCCAACAACTTTGACAAGTACTTTGGACACTTATTCAACTTTACTATCTGATTGCATTGTTGCTAATCCTTGCTATATATAAAGTACCATCCAAGCTCCACTTTCTCTTGAGCAGAACAAGTTACCTTTGCAATAGTTGATAGAGATAACATCTTCCTGTTGTCTTTTTTTTGTACTACTAACAATGGCAGGAAATAATGGTGATGGACTTTCAAATGTTGGATTGCATAACATTATGAATGATATGACGGAGGTGTTCACCAAAAATAATGCGGAATTCCGTAACCTGATGGATAGAATGTTGGAGCTGCTAGACAAAAGGGAAGCACAAAGAAAGGTAAGATTGACAAATTTGGATCACACACCAACCGAGACTTCACATGATCTTCAGGCTACCTCCACTACTCCTTCCACAAGAAACTATGCAAAAGAGGAGGTGTTCAACAACTCTTCTGAATTGTTTGATGAATCATCCCATAATGCATCTAAACTTTCTGCTAAAAATCAGAATAAAGGTAACAAATATCACAACACACTTGCTGAAGGTGATAAGTTCTTAGATGTTCTGAATTTTCCTACCAATCATGCTATTGTCGAGGAGCAACTAGTGGAGTCGTTTATTGATACACCATTGCCACATGTTGATTTTCCTGCTGATCCTTGCGCTAAGAAAGAATTGTGTGTTGATAATTCTATTATACCTATGCGAAAACAAGTTAGTGAACTTGATGATTCTGTTTTGGATTCACCTACTTGTGCAGAAATTAATAATTTGATTCCCATTATTACTGAAAATGAGGAGTTGAAATTGTTGTTTTCACTAAATACTTTGGGTTATATTGAATTTGACACTCTTTGTGATCGAGATACCGTAGAGAGAAGAATATTTTTGAAAACTGAATTACTTTTGTTGATAAGAAATACTTTTCATGCTATAGGCAAATATGAACATAGTGGTATGTTTGTGGTGCATAAAATTTACATATGTTCAAATGTGCAAGCTCCTTTTGTGCTACAACAACATGGTAAAGTAAATGAATGCACTAAAGCTAATAATGTCTTGTCAAGTTTTTCTAGTATTTTTTCCTTGCAGCGGGGACAACAAATAAAAGAAAAGCATTGTTCACTGCGGTTGTGCAATATAGACAGCGCTCATACTATCCCCAAAAGCCTATTTCCTGGACATACGAGCAAGTCGAGGACAACTTGTCATAAAGAAGGGGAGAATAATGAGATCATGCACGTTATCATTACACCTACAAATATGGCACAATGTTTATTTGTTTGGGATCCTGGCTTGAGTGAATGTGCACTATTATTTGATGGACAAGATCAAGATGGTGCACTATGGCGTCCACCACATTGGCCTCCTTTCATGCATACAAGAAGATTTGATGGCATTGTACATTTGGACCAACACATGAGAGAAGATGAACTTGAGTCGAGGACAACTCAATTCAAGAAGGGGAGGATGATGATGACATCACTTCTATGGATACAAACAACATTCCATTGAACATATAAGATGCAATCAATAGAGTTCACACACAACAATTAATTTTTAGAGGTGAGCTCATTCTTATATGTTTCCTTATATGTTTTTAAGAATAGATTGCTACCTAATGATTTAATTGTGATTAGGATTCATGGAGAGGTTCAAGAAGTACTTGGAGGAAGTCTTAGGGACGTGGAGGACAAGATGGAAACCGAGCCCAACTCAGAATCGTCTCCAACTCGGAGTCCAGGAGCAGTTCGCACTAAAACGGAAGCCCAAGACACATACGATCTCTGTTTTGGACGTTCTACATATGCACGAAAAGGGGAGAGGATAAACTTTGCAATTCTGCTGGTCCCATGTCAAAATTTATAAGGAGTGGATGGAAATCGTCAAAACAAAATCAAGTTCAGAATCTATTAGGGTGCTGCGCCACCGTATTAGGCCATTGGGCCTTGTATCAAGTCTACATCTCTTATTTTTGTGTCTTTGGGTTAGGTCACGACTCCAACACCCCCTTGGACGTACTTCCATCTATATATACTCCATAGTAGCCACCATGAACAATTGAGTTTTGCTTAGATTAATAATATTGCCATTCTACGGTTTGTGAAATCCCAACTTCGCAATTTCAGATCGTGTCTTCTATGTTCTTACTTGTGTTCTCGGTTGCATTTGCAGGGACTAGCCTTCTTGGCGAGTTCAATTATGTGCAGCATGGTTGATAACCAACGGAGTGGAGGTGTAGTGATTGCAGGGGTTTTTCGTATTCTACTCAAGAGCCTCGGATCATCAATGCCGAGATCTCCATCAATTGACTTAACCATTACCTTTTGGGTAGATCGGTCCTAAACCTCCTTATCAGGAGGGATGGGCTCGGACGGCTTGTGTTGCTTCTTTCGCCATTCCTTCTTTGGCGGCTTGGTGGACTCGGGCCTTTGGGGAGGCCCAGACTTCTCCGTCTTCTTGGGGTGTCGGCGTGGATGATAAGATGGGTTCTCCGCATAGATCAAATTCCTCATGATTGCAATGAGTGGGTCCACCTTTGGAGGTGTGATTTCAACCTCTTGAATTTGTTTAACATTCAGCTCATACTTGATACGGATCATTCAGCATTGCTCCAACTTTGGGCGAAAATTAAACTTCTCCTCCTTGCCATGGATATGGAAGTGGATTTCTCGAGCTCCCACATCTATGTGAGCCTTCTCGGTGCTAAGGAATGGTCGCCCATGAATGAGCAGCGTATCCTTCTCAACCTTCAGGTCGAGCACCACGAAATCCACGGGTATGAAGCAATTCCAGATTTTCACCAGAACATCTTCAGTAAAATCTGCCAGATAGCAGGCTGAAGAATTAGCCAGTTTGAGTTGCATTGGTGTTGGAGTAAGCTCCATGAAGTTCCGTTGGTCAAAAACCACCTTGGTCATCACACTCACACTTGCTCTAAGGTCATAAAGGGCCTTGTCAAAATGGTGAGCCCCAATTGAGCAAGATATTGTAGGACTTCGGGAGTCCTTCAGCCAGTTGCCTCCTTGTAGAGAAATCATATTGACACTTTCCATGAGAGGCTCGGGCTGTCCTGCCATCTTGACATCTCCACTGGAGGAACAACAACTGCCAGTTGAGCCAACTGAGTTTCCAACATCTTGTTCAAGCTCAATTGATTCTTGAAGGCTGAGGATAGTCCTTCAATCTTGGCATTAATGATCTTTAGGGTCTTGTCATTAGCCGATAGTTTCTTGGATAGAGCATCATTGATCTTCAGCTGGCTAATGGCAAGTTCTCTCAAGTTTGGTTGATTTCCATTATTGCCATTGTTGTTGTACCCTCCTTGAAAGAATGGGCGTGGTTGGCCCCACCTTTGACCTCCTGGACGATAGCCATTGTTGTTTCCGTTGTTGGCTACATATGACGCCTCCTCACGGGTTTTTGGGCAGTCATTTCCCAAATGGCCCGTGTTGCCACAGACTTCACAAGTGATGTGAGAGTCTAAGGCATGGGCATTGCCACATACCTCACTATTGCCTTGTCCATCAATCTTCTTCATAAGGAGGTCCAGTTTGGTAGCGATCATGTCCACCTCCTTCAAGGTGCGCATGCCTCACTGGCGGGTATGGAGACGCTTGTCACTCCAACCCATGTTTGACACCATCTTCTCAATTAAATCTTTGGCTTTGGGCACCGTCAATGAGAAGAAGACACCTCCAACAGTAGCATCAACATGCTTACAGGCGGAAGGGATCAACCCATTGTAGAAGTTTTGGATAATGAGCCAATCATTCATCCCATGGTGGGTATAGGCTAGGATATACTCCTGAAGCCTTTTCGAAGCCTCGGGAATAGACTCCTTGGCATCTTGCTGGAAGCTGAAAATTTTTCCACGTAGGGCATTGGTCTTGCCCAACAGGAAAAACTTGGCAAGGAATGCTGTAGAACACTTCTCTCAAGTCTCTATAACATTTCAATTCGCATAGAACCACTTCTTCACTCTCCCATGAAGAGAGAACGGAAACAACCAAATACTGACAACATCAGGACATACATCATTGATCTTAAAAGTGTTGCAGATCTCAAAGAACTGTTGCAGGTGAGCACTTGCATCCTCGTTAGCCTTCCCACAAAATGGGTTGGCTTGCACCATAGAGATTAGACCAGTCTTGTTTTCAATGTTCATGTCTCCCGTGTTAACAGTGGGCCCAACAGGCACATTGTTAGCAGAGGGAGCCAAAAAACTCATGAAGGGTCTTCTCGGCCATTGGCGTTTTGGTTGTTGGTGCAGTTGTGCTGGCTTGCTTTGTCGCTCGAAGCTTCTGAGGAGTAACAACATGAGGTTGATCTCTCAGAAGGGATGTAATATCCTCAACAAAGTTTTCTAGCAAGCTGAAACCAGACATACAGTACCCTTTTTTCACATAAAATGCAAAAACAAGAAGGGTTATCCTACTAAAACTTACCCAAGGTCCTATCCTATTCACTCAATCATGCAATACTTTGGCTGCCTTCCCCGACAATGGCGCAAAAAAATACTTGTTGATATTTCCTACGCACTACTAACAATTCATTCCTAGCAAGGGTGCCAGAAATGCTTGTTGATAGTTTTTAAATCACAGATGTAAATCCACAAGCGCACAAAATCTATCGATTAGGGATGGCAACGGGTCGGGTTCGGGTCGGGTAGAGAAAAAACCCGACCCGAAAAAAAATGGACACAGGTAATTTTTCTTACCCAAACCTGTACCCGCGGGTAATTTTTCGTACCCGAACCTGTACCCGACGGGTTTTGGGCGGGTATCGGGTACCCGACGGGTACCCGCTAGGGTTACAGGATTGGTCAGATCCGATGATGGCGATAGTGTCCTCACGACCTCATGTTGAGCATCGCACCGAATGAAGCTAGATCAGAAGCAAGTGCTTGTCGGGAGAGCACTGGTCTCACGGAGGAGGCAGCGGAGGGAGCCAAGCTGTCAAAGCTCGGTTCGACAGTGGGGTGGCAGCGGATTCAGCCGGGTTAAGGCGTTGAGCGGGGAGGGGTGGCAGAGGCCCAGTCGAGCGGGGAGGAGGGCGGGGTAGAGGCCGACGTCGAGCGGGAAGAGAAGAGGGTGGGGCGGAGGCCGACGCCGAGCGAGGAGGGCGAGGCGGAGGGCGACGCCGAGCGGGGAAGGCGGGTGGCGACGTCGGGGTCTCGGGTCGAAGGGGAACAGGGGGCTTGGAGATGGCGAGCGAACAGGCTAGCAAGCGCTGGGAAGCGGCGGCGCTGGGAAGTTTCGTGGGTGAGCAAGTGAATGTTTTAGGGTTAGAGTCACATATTTATATGGGTTGCTTTATATGGGCTTGGGCCGAATACATGAAACAATACGGTTTCAGGTACCCGCGGGTTACCCACGGATGAGGAGTGAAACCCGAACCCGTACCTGCAACATGTCGGGTCGGGTGCGGGTATGACCCGCGGGTAAAATTTTGTAGCCGTACCCGCACCCGTCGGGTGCCAAACCCGACGGGTACCCGCACCCGCGGGTAGGATTGCCATCCCTACTATCGATGTAGCATTTCCCCTTTTAGAGTATTCCCAAAGGGTGTCATTTATATTCTCCCAAAGGAAGGCTAGGTGGAAACAAAGCAATCATCAAATGGAGAGGCTAGTTTGGTCTAGGTAGGGTTCTAGCAAGGATTGGTAATTGATAGTTTGGAGGTAGTATGACACACACGTGAGCATTCTATCCTAAACGGGTAAATGATATTAAGAAGGAATAGGCTAAGAGTTAGGTAGATACTCCTACTGTGCTTCTAATGTACATATACATATCCTAAGTTAGTTACTAATGATCATATTAATTATGAATTCTCATGCTAAGTGGAATAACACACCGGGCATGAGTTTACCCCTAGCAATACTAGGATGACTCCCGCTAAGAGCCTGTGGCATAGCCGAACGTGAAGGATTATAAAGGACAGATAGGGTTGTCACCACCTACTGCATACCTCTTCAATCTGTGGGTCTACGAGACATTGAACGCTTCTTATCTATCCTAGCACCATGCTATCATACTAAGTAATTATCTTAAGAGCCTAGGCACAAGCCATCCTAAGGCAATGAACTAAATCATCGTTGAACTTAATTCATAGCATAAGTGATTCATATTAACATAATCATGTCATAGCTAATTAGACTATAGTGGGGGTTTGTAGTGTTTATGATAATATAATGAGAATGGTATAGCATAATCATAACTACTACTCCTACCACATATATGGAATCCACAATCAAACAAGAAACGCTTCATCCAAGTATATGAACAATAGAAGACTAAAGATAATATCTTTCTTAGGAGCAAAGTTATAAATACAAATAGGAATATGAGGGCCATACATTTCCCAATTAGGAATTGAGAAGAGACTCCTTCTACTCCTCTCCTACTTGGACTATGGACTAGAGGCTCTCCTCTCTACAACCTACACCCCTCTAAACCTATGGAGAATAGTGTATACAATGGATGAATACTAAAGCGGTGTGTGTGTGAAGTGAGGGTAGGTGGTCCTATTAATAGTTGGAGAAGGGTCGGTTCCCGCCACCAAAAGCGTGCGAATCAGTTTTCATCATCATTAGGGCACCACAAAGAGTCGACATGTGGAAGTTGACCGTGTTTTATGCCAGGACCTAGTCGGCCGACCTGGTCTTGGCTCCTTTTGCGCTGTGCTTCCTCCAGGTCACTTCGAGGTGGGTCCTCTTGACTAATGTGGGTGATATATACACCGTTGGATTCCTCTAGGTCACTTCTAGGTGGGTCCTCTTGACCGATATTGGTGATACACCGTTGGATGGCCTCGAATACTTCTGTTTGTGGGCCATTTGATTCATGTGGTGCCACATGTTGTCGCTTGATTGGCTAGGATGGTACTTTATAGGATTGCTCCCCTTGTTTTACCTCATTTCCTATAATAATTCCCTGCATGCACTATTTCTCCAAGGACAAGTGAAAATAGGTTCGATAGAAATGTGATGTGTGCAGGAAATGACAATTCCTTCACATAATTGAGTTATATTGACAGGTGAAATTGGTATATAACAGTCATCAATAGCAGCCACCGTTGTCTCGGTGAACGTCGTTCCACCACCACCACCATCTGCTGCAGTAGCCAACACTAGACAACAGGATGGTGAATTCGTGTCGGTCACGAAATCGACCAACAACCCGGAGAATGCGCTGAACACAGCGCAAACTCTTCTTTAGTGCCCTCTAGCGCCGGGAGCTCCTCCGGGCGCGCTATAATAATGGAACACTGACGTTGAGCATCTTGTTGCAGCTATAGCCACTGTGCTCAACAACCACGGTCTGCCCCATGTGGGGCAGACACCTTCTCGTAACAGGACCTTATCTGGAAGGCTTGGTCCCATGACGTTGCAGCCTAGGAGACCTGCGCCCTCTTAGCACATGACGTCTCTGCCCTCGGTGGCTCGTCGTACTCAAACGACGTCAAGTTTCCTGACTCAAGACCTTCGATCGGAGCTCGACTACCGGTACATGAGGCAGGATGGCCGCGTCAACATCGAGCATAGTCGCTAGAGGCGACTTGCTTATGAAAACCCTTCTCCTCTAGGAGTAGGAGGCGGCTGTTCGGCCCTCACCTTGCATCTTCGCATGGTGTAGTAGTCACCCAAGTTCCGGCCTCATTTGCCAAAAAAAAATATGACGGGACAGTAACCCTGTTGAGTTTCTATAGATCTACTCCCCCGCCATCCTTGCGGCAGGAGGGAATGAGGTCGTCATGGCCAATTACTTCCTAGTGGCTTTGACCGAGACTGCTAGGTCCTAGTTTATGAGCTTACCTCCTGACTCCATCTACAGTTGGGGGGAGTTGGGTCGCCAGTTCACCGCCAACTTCGAGAGATCCTACACCCGTCCTAGCACCGAGCTGGACCTCTTTACCGTATAGCAGAAGTCGGGAGAGTTACTGCGATCTTTCATCTAGCGATTCTCTCAGGTACATAACACCATACCTTCTATCTCAAACGCTTCTGTCGTTGTTGCGTTCTGATAGGGGGTTCAAGACAAGAAGATGTTGGAAAAGCTGGCAACTAAGGATGTCAGCAGCGTCACAAAACTCTTCAGCCTGGGTGACAAATGTGCCAGAGCTGTGGAGGGCCATGAGATGCACTCCAAACTAGCCGCGGAGGCTGGTCAATCTACCTCCAAAGCATGAGCTACTTCCAACAAAAGTGGCAAAAAGAAAAATAAGTCAAGTGGCAAAAAGAAGTCACTTGACGACACACCTACAGCTCCCGCAGCCACAACACCTGATGGTCGGGGATCACGCTCTGATAAGCGACCTTGACAATCGTCTGAGGACACTGACAAGATGTGGGCCATAATCTTGAAGACTGTTGCAAGGTCAAGAGGCTTGCTAAAGGCAACAACAAGAGTCAAGACGAAACACCTTTCCGCCAGCTGGAAGGGAAACAAAAAGTCGACGAAGCTCCGTCTAATCAGGAGCTAGGCTTCCATGACTCCAAGAAGGCGTTAAAGGCGGTCTACAACACTGTCGATGAATCCAACACTAACTCTGACAACGAACATCGGAAGACTCTCCATATGATGTATGGAGGGTCCTGGGATATTACCTCTCGACGTATTATAAAAACTATGCGTCAAGAGATGGCTGCTGCCGCTCCCACCGCCAAGGAGGAACCTCATCGAAGTGGATGGATAATCCCATCACCTTTGATGCTTCGGATTGTCCGAAGAACATGGCAGGAGTAAGAAAATTGCCCCTGATGGTCTCCCCGACCACCAACAATATCCATCTCTTCCATGTTTTGGTGGATGGAGGCGCGATTCTCAACCTGATCAGCTTTGCATCCTTTGTGAAGCTCCAGCTTAGTCTCTTGAACCTTAGGCCCTCACGTCCATTCTCCAGAGTGGGTCCAGGAGCTATCACACCTCTCGGGTCTGTTACTCTCCCGGTAACCTTCGAGACACCAAAAAATTATCGGTCTGAGAAGCTAGTGTTTGATATAGCACACGTTAACTTTCCCCTCAATGCCATCCTAGGCAGGCCAGCCCTGTATAGGTTCATGGTGGTGGCCCACTATGGCTACCTTGTGTTGAAGTTTCCAACTCCATCAGGCGTCCTTCGCATCAAAGGGGATCACACTGCTGGAGTTGTAGCAATGGAAAAGCTTCATGTGCTTGCAACAGCGCAATAAGCTGAATCTGGCAAGGAGCAATCTGCTCAGCAACCTCTGAGCTCACACCAGCATCGCTCAACTTCTGCACCTCGCGAGCAGCGAAGCAGCGACACCAACATTCCCGTCAAAGTCGTCCAAATCGGTTCTCATGCCACTCAGACCACCCGTATATCGGGAGGTCTAAGTGACAAATAGGAACTCACTCTTGTCACTTTCCTTCGGGCAAACGTCGACGTGTTTGCATGGAAACCGTCACAAATGCCTGGGATCCCTAGGGAGGTGATCGAGCATCATTTGAAGATCTACCCCGACGCATGACCTATACAACAGAAGCGCCGGAAGCAATCTATTGAGCGGCAGAACTTCATCCGAGAAGAAGTCAAAAAGCTGCTCGACGCTGGATTCATCCGGGAGGTTCATCATCCATGATGGCTGGCAAACCCAATCGTCGTGCCAAAGGCCGGCAGGAATCTTCAGATGTGCATTGACTACACCACTTTGAATAAGACATGTCCAAAAGACCCCTTTCCACTACCAAGAATAGATTGGATAGTGAATTCTACCTCTGGCTGTGAGCTTTTATGTTTCTTAGATGCATATTCTGGTTTTCATCAAATTCCAATGTCTAAGTAAGATGAAGATCACACCGCTTTCATTACGGTAGATGGTCTCTACTGTTATACAACAATGCCTTATGGTCTAAAAAATGCACTCTCGACCTTTGTGTGAGCTATGCACAAAACCTTCGGGTAGCTCATTCGGGACCGAGTGGAAGTCTACGTTGATGACATCATTGTCAAAGTGAAGAACAAAGACTCATTCCTTGACAACCTTCAACCCGTCTTTAACAAGCTGCGCCTGACACGCACGAAGCTCAACCCTGACAAGTGTGACTTTGGGGTTAACTTCGGAAAGCTTCTTGGTTTCTTGGTGACTCACTGAGGAATTGAAGAAAATCTGGCTAAGATAAAAGCCATTGAAGCGATGCGGCCTCCAGCCCGCATCAAGGACATCCAGAAGCTTACTGGGTGTCTAGCTTCGCTTAGCTGGTTCATCTCAAGGCTGGCAGAGCAGGCACTTCCCTTCTTCAAGCTGTTGAGGAAGTCTGGACCATTCCATTGGTCTGAAGAAGCAGAGAAGGCTTTCCAAGAGCTCAAGTAGGTCCTCACCACACTACCGATCATGGTAGCTCCAGAACCTGGTGAACCTCTTCTGCTTTACATCGCTGCAACTACGGAGCTTGTCAGCTTGGTCCTGGTTGCGGAAAGACCACAAACATCTTCAACTCAGGAGCTTAGACCCCTCCAGGAGGGTCTGGAGCTACTTGAGGGTGAGTCTGGGTCCCAGCCCCCAGACACGGATCCTAAAGGCAAGATATATGTGGATCAACCTTTCTCATCTAAGGGAGTATCTACTGCTCAAGAAGAAGATTCGGACCCCTCTGGGAGGGTCCGGGTTGATGAAGACGAAACTTCGGACCCCTTCGGGAGGGTTTGAACTGTCTAGTGGCTTGTGTACTTCATCAGTGAAGTACTTCATGATGCCAATACTCGATACATTGAGGTGCATAAGTGTTGACGGCTGTTATATACCAATTTCATCCGCAAGTTTAAGTCAATTATGTGAAGGATTTGTCATTTCTTGCACACATCACCTTTCTATCTAACCCAACTCCAATTGGACATGGAGAAATATGTGTATGCAGCATTTTATGCAGGAAATGAGGAAATGTAGAGGGACCAATCCTATAAAATATCATCCCAACTAATCAGGCGATGACATGTGGCATCCCATGGATCAAATGGCCCACAAACAGAAGTATCTGAGGAGATCCAATGGTGTATCACCCATATACATCAATGGGACCCACCTGGCAGCCACCTGGAGAAAGCACACGAGAATTGATGTAATGACCAGGTCGGCCGAACCAGGGGGTCGGCCGACCTGATCTCTGCACCAAACTCGGTCAGCCTCCACATGTTGCCTCCTCCCGGCTTCCTGGAGTCAATGGTGACTGATTCGCGCGCTTTTGGTGGCGGGAACTGGCCTCAACACTAGTATAAATAGGACCCTCTACCCTCACTTCAACACACACCACTTGAGCTTCATCTCTATTGTATACACTATCATCCATAGTCTTAGAGGAGTTAGGTTGTAGAGAGGAGAGTCTCTAGTCCCAAGTCCAAATTGGGAAGGGAGTAAGGAGTCTCTCTCTTCCCAATCAGACTACATTGGGAAAGGTATGGCTCATGTATTCTTTCTTGTATTTGTGACTTTATGCATAATAAAGATAGTATCTTTAGTCTCTACTTATACATATACTTGGGCAAAGCGTTTCTTGTTTGATTGTGGAGTCCATGTATGTGGAAGGTATAGCTTCTATGATTGTTTCATCATGAACATATCTGATTATCATAGAACCTATAGACCCCCACTATAGTCTAGTTAATTATAACATAACTAAGTTAGTATGGATAATTATGTTGTGTATCAACATTGGTTCAATGATGATTCAATTCATTGCCTTAGGATGGATTGTGCCTAGGATCTTAAGGTAATTACTTAATATGCTAGCATGGTGCTAGGATAGCTAAGTAGCATTGGATGTCTCGTAGACCCACAGATTGAAGAGGTAGGCAGTAGGTGGTGACAGCCCTATCTATCCTTCGTAATCCTCCACGTTTGGCTATGCCACATGCTCTTGGCGGGAGTCGCCCTAGTATTGCTAAGGGTAAGCCCGTGCCTGATGTGTTGAACCAAAAGCATAAGTATTCACTATTAATCTAGCTTATGAATAATTAGTTTAGACTATGTATATGTACAATAGAGCATAGTAGGAGTACCTCCATAACTCTCAACCTTAACTAACCTCTAGAATCCTCTTACCCCCCTTAGACTTGAAAGCTTTTGTGTGTGTCACACTACCTCCACTATTATTTTATCCATCCTTACTAGACTCTTACCTAGACCTTTCTACCCTTTCCACTTGATGATTGTTATATCTCTACCCCGCCTTCCTTTGGGATCAAATAAATGACACCCTTGGGAATACTCTTAAGGGGAAATGCTACAATGATATCTCCGTGCGCTTGCGGAACTCACTCTGTGATCCAATAGAACCATTAACAAGCATTTCTGACACATCAGTTGGAGATGCTTAGTTAATGGTGCATAAGAAATACCAACAAGCATTTCCGGTGCCGTGCCAGGGATGATTTGTTAGTATATCTTAGGAGCCGTCAACAAGCATTTCTGGTGCCGTTGACGGGGAAGGCAAATATATATATAACATGACTGAGTGAATAGGAGAACCCTGAGTAGGATTTTAGTAGGATAACCATTCTTTATTTTCACATTTTTAATGTGAAAATAGGGTAGCGTATGTCTGGTTTCCGCCCATCGGAAAACTTTGTTGAAGATCCCGAATCTCTTCTGAGAGACCGACCCCGTGTTGTTACAGATTCGAGCGGCAAGGCAAGCCAGCATTTCTGCACCAACAATCCAAACGCCAATGGCTTAGAAGACCCTTCGTGAGTTCTCAGCTCCCTCTGTGCCTATTGGGCCCACTGTTAACACGGGAGACGTGAACTTCGAGATCAAAACTGACCTTATCACTATGGTGCAAGCCAACCCATTCCGTGGGAAGGATAACGAGGATGCAAGTGCTCACCTGCAACAATTTCTCGAGATCTGCAACACTTTTAAGATCAAGGACGTGTCTCCTGATGCGGTCCGTCTGAGACTGTTCCCGTTCTCTCTCCTTGGGAGAGCAAAACAGTGGTTCTACGCGAATCGAAGTGCTGTAGACACTTGGGAGAAGTGTTCTACGGCATTCCTCGCCAAATTCTTCCCGTTGGGCAAAACCAATGCCCTACGTGGAAGGATTTCTAGATTTCAGCAAGAGCCTAAGGAATCTATTCCCGAGGCATGGGAAAGGGAATCTATTCCCGAGGCATGGGAAAGGCTTCAGGAGTACATCCTAGCCTGTCCCCACCACGGTTTGGATGACTGGATCCTTATTCAAAATTTCTATAACGGGCTGATCCCATCAGCTTGTGACCATTTGGATGCTGCTGCTGGAGGAGCCTTCTTCTCATTGACGGTGACAAAAGCTAAAGATATTATTGAGAAGATGGTGTCCAACATGGGATGGAACGATGAGCGTCTCCATACCCGACAGCGAGACATGCACACCTTGAAGGAGGTGGACATGATTGCTGCAAAATTGGACCTCCTAATGAAGAAAATAGATGGACAAGCCAGTGGTGAAGTGTCTGGCAATGCCTATGCCCTAGACTCTCACATCACGTGTGAAGTCTGTGGCAACACGGGTCATATGGGCAATGATTGCCCAGAAGCTCATGAGGATGCCCTATACCTCACCCACAATGGAAATTTCAACAACAACAATGGCTATCGTCCAGGAGGTCAAGGGTGGGGTCAACAACTCCCATTCTTTCAAGGAGGGTACAACAACAATGGCAACCTTGGAAATCAGCCCAACTTGAGAGAACTTGCCATTAGCCAGCTCAAGATCAACGATGCCCTATCCAAAAAGCTGTCAGCTAATGACAAGACCCTAGAGAATATTAATGCAAAGATTGAAGGACTATCCTCAACATTCAAGAATCAACTGAGCTTCAACAAGATGTTAGAGACTCAGCTGGCACAACTTGTTGTAGTTGTCCTTCCATTGGAAAACAACAAAATCCCGGGGCAGCCAAAAGCCCCAGTGGAGAACGTCAGTGCCGTGGTTACGAGAGGAGGAAAGACCACTCGTGACCCACCATATCCCACACAAGAAAAGAGGACAACTGAGTCTGAGAAGGAGGATGTCCCAAGTGAATTACTTGGTGAGAGAATGGCCAAACACTTTGAAGACACCAACTTATTGCCATTCCCTCACAGACAAAGGAAGCCAACAGTGGATGAGCAATTCAACCGTTTTGTTGAGATCATCCAAAAGATCCACATCAATGTGCCCTTGATTGATGCAATGCAAGTCCCCACTTATGCTCGCTATCTCAAGGACATATTGAACAACAAACGGCCATTGCCCACCACTGAGGTCGTCAAGCTTACGGAAGACTGCAGTGCAGCCATCCCCAATAGGCATCCTGAAAAGAAGAAGGACCTTGGATGTACTACCATTTCATGCTCAATTGGGGCTCACCACTTTGACAAGGAACTTTGTGATTTGGGAGCAAGTGTTAATGTGATGCCCAAGGTTGTGTTCGACCAGCTGAACTTCACAGAACTGACTCTAACACCAATGCAGCTACAACCGGCTGACTCTTGAGTCCGTTATCCAGCGGGTATTGCTGAAGACGTCTCGGTGAAGATTTGAAACTGCTTCATACCCGTGGATTTTTTGGTGCTAGACATGGACACTGAGAAAGATACACCACTCATTCTTGGGCGTCCATTCCTAAGCACTGCAAAAAGCTCGCATAGATGTGGGAGCTGGAGAAATCCACTTCCATATCAATGCCAAGGAGGAAAGGTTTAACTTTCGGCCAAAATCAGAACAATGCTCCATGATTCGAATCAAGTATGGGCCGAATGATAAACACATCAGAGAGGTCGAGGTCACACCTCCAAAGGTGGACTCACTCATTGCATTCATGAGAATATTAAATCTACGAGGAGAATCCGTCGTTTCGACCACGCCAATATCCAAAGGCGACGAAATCATCTGGACCTTCCCGAAGGCCCAAGTCCACCAAACTGCCAAAGAAGGAATGGCGGAAGAAGCAAGACAAGCCGTTCGAGCCCATCCCTCCGGGCCCGGATGTGAAATGAAGACGGAGGAATGTCCATCTCATCGGACGGTGGTGAGACCTACACCAAAAGGTTAAATTGGTAGTTATCCCACATTATTTTTCTTTCTTTCTTTTTCCACCCCATTTGGATTTTTCCCATTGCATATTTGATTTTTCCTAGCAAGTTGAGAATCTTATATTCTCAACTATCATTTTTCTTTCTTTCTTTCTTTTCAAAAGAAAATTTGTGTTGGATTTGAAAAAGGGTTTTTATTTGAACAACAATTTTTCTGAGCTGCACATATGGTATTTCACCAACGTGCTAAATTTATAGCCGTTGGGGAGCCATTTGCCAAAAGGGGAACCAGGGGGGCCACCTGTCAGGTCGGCCGAATAGGGAGTGGAGCCAATTTGACTCCCCTTCCTCCAACGGCTACATTTTGAACCCTAAGTGACCGTTGGAGGGTGCACCCTATAAATTGTGGTCGTGAGGAGCACTTCTCTTCACACACCACATCATTTTACACCTCCCTAAGTCACACTCTAGCTCACCTTATTTTTATTGCTCTTCATTGCAACACTCTTGCTCAAATCCATCCCCAAAAAGATTTTCTTTTGTTTGCATTTGCATTTTACACTCAAGCTTTCAAGAGGAGAAAATTCGTTGAAAGTTTTGTTTTCCAAACATCGCTTCTTTTCGGATTTTTCTTGCCTTGTTTTGTTCTTGCTTGTTGAACTCAAAAAGTCATGAAGAGTTTGTTCGGAAAGAGGAAGGAGGCTACAAGCTCAAGCCATGGTGAAGGTTCTAGTGCACGCCTCTCTTCCATGGGTACAAGCCCAAGGAGGAGAAGTGTGTGTGAGGACACTCCCATGGAAGAGAGAAGCAACCCACACCAACTTCTTCATGACAACGACCTCAACATACGAAGCGAAGTTGAAGATCAAGCACGCAGGCTCCTCCAAGATCGTGAGTTCTGCCACAACAAGGCTTACGATCCACATTTGATCTCCAAAATAGGTATGGACTCCGAATTTCTTTCCATTTGGCATGCAATTGGATTTGATGACTTTGCTCACATAGAGGAGAAAGGTTCACGCCTTCTCACTATCCAATTCCTTTGCACGCTAAAAATAAGATTTGATGGTATTGCTTTTAGATTATTTCAAAAAGAATACAACATCCTATAGAAAGAATTAGGTAGCATCCTAGGCTTCGATAAACGGTGTTTGCTAGATTTAGAAAATTTGCCTAAGTTTAACAAACAAAGTTTTTGGCATGAGCTAACTAGTGAGGTCACATGTAGGGCTCCTAGGAATAGCCACATCCAAAACCCTACCTTACGCTTAATGCATAGATGGGTGGCTATGACTATGTTCCCTAGGGGAGATGTTAGGGTTGTGCGAGATGATGATTTGAAAATTTTGTTTGCCATGACTAAAAAGATAAAAGTTGCTCCAGTTAAAGCCATGATGACACAATGGTTAGATTACATTTCAAAATCAGGACCAATTGAATGCACTTCATTGATTACTCATATTGCTGATAGGGTAGGAGCACTTAAATACTATTCATTTGAATACATTGAAACTGAAAGAGAATTAATTGATGAAGACTATTTAGTGCAAGGACATACCCTTAAGCATGATCAAGATGGGTCCTTGATATTTTTCTATCCTGGCTTTGTCAATGAAATTCGGTTACCTAACTCGGATTTTCATTTGTACAAATGCCAGAGGCTAACCATTAATCTTCTTCCCCTTGAGGAAGCAAGAAGAAGTAATGTCTCTGGCAGGGTAACAAGGAATCGTGCGAGGGCTACAGCCACAGGCATGCCACCGATAATCTCTCCGGTCCATGAATACCAAGAGGAAGAGAACCCAACGGGTCATGCACCCAGATGGACTCAACCTCCAACGTATGAGACTGGGGGATCATCTTGGCAAGAATGGCAAAGGGATCCACCCTTATCCTCTTCAAGCTCTAGCAGCTTGCCCCCAATGTCCATGAGAGGGCGTCATTCCTTTTCGGCTAGAAGTCATCATGACTATATCCAAGGAATGACAGACCTCACTAGACGTATGGGAGAACTTGATGTGAGAACGGGTGACATCTACAGCACCCTCCAGGAGCATGTTCAAGGTACCCAGGATTGGCAACAACACATGAAAGATCAATTCACCAACTTCAACACGGCGCTACAACAACAACAAGCCGATATTGCAGCATACTTCCGTCATCAAGGGTTCAACTCTTAACACGGAGGTAGTTGAAGAACAAGCTTGGGGGAGGACCCCCACTTGAGGTAACATGTATCACATTCCTTGCATATTTGTTTTCCATCCATCCATCATCCACCTTGCATTTAAAAATAATAATAATAATAGGTTAGATTTGCTTTCATCAAATAAAGATGTGCGGTAAGAATGATTTGGAATTCACATAGATGAAATGATGAATAATTGCTCTGTTTTATTTTCCTAAGTCTCTAGTTTACAACTTGCTACTCTCTGAATATTGCTTTCATTGGTTTGAAATACTTTTACCTTAATTTGGAAGTTGTGGGTAGCAAAAGCTTGATCTAATTCTAGGTTGTTGCGAGATTAGAATTGGTAATAGGGCTGCTAGTCCTAGTTTGAAAGTAAAACTTAGATTTCCGGAGAAATTCTAAAGAGATTTAAGTTTCCCTCAATTGATTGGAAATACCTACCAAAGCCATATGATATTCATACATAGACAAAACCTTATGCATATGCTATTTGCTTTCACATTGAGCCTAGTCAAACTAGTATAGACCTATGTGAGAAATCATTCAACTCTTTTTGAATTCAAGACTTCACTTGCACATTCTATACTTCTACACTAGAAGTAAGCAAAATGTCCATCATATCCACCATACCACAACAAAAAGAGAAACTCCATTTTATTCATGTTTAGCACTCTCTTCAAAATTCATTGCAAAGAAAGGGAGTAGGAGACATGGCTACAAAAATGAAAAAAAAGCATGCTTACATCATAAGCATGAGAAAAAAAAAGAGAAAAGAAAAGTAGCCATGTTTCATCACTGCAAAAGAAAGAGAGATTACACCAAAAAGGAGTTATCTCAAGTATCCACATCCACTTCCACTCCATCACACATGCACTAGTCCTGAATCAAAAAGTTTTGATTTGAATTCTCCCAAGGCTTACTCTTTTGACTTAGCAGTATATGTGATGCAAATATGCCTACTTACTTTCCTTACCAAGCTCCACATACAAGCCATATCCAATGAGTAAAAATAGTAGAGGCACAATACTTTGGTGAGGAAATATTTCCACTATCCACAAAGGAGTGACTGAGAGAATCAAATTGAGGTACTTCGTATCTAAATTGAACTCTTTGAGGTTTAAGCGGAACTTGATTTATAGGCTATGTTTGCTCCATTTGCTATTCCACCTTTCAACTACTCATGAATATGAGAAAGCATAAGCCCCATGAAAACTAAAGAAAGGTAGGGTATAATAGCCAATTTCTGCAATACCAGGTAGAGTATCTTGTTGTGCATTAGATACTTTTGAAAATAAGACATTGTAGCAACTCCTGATCATCAACCTAAAATCTTGACTTTGCTCGGGACGAGCAAAGGATAAGCTTGGGGGAGTTTGTTGACGGCTGTTATATACCAATTTCATCCGTCAATTTAACTCGATTATGTGAAGGATTTGTCATTTCGTGCACACATCACCTTTCTATCTAACCTAATTCCACTTGGACTTGGAGAAATATGTGTATGCAGCATTTTATGCAGGAAATGAGGAAATGTATAGGGACCAATCCTATAAAATATCATCCCAGCCAATCAGGCGACGACATGTGGCATCCCATGGATCAAATGACCCACAAACAGAAGTATCTGAGAAGATCCAATGGTGTATCACCCATATACATAAATGGGACCCACCTGGTAGCCACCTGGAGAAAGCACACGAGAATTGGTGCAACGACCAGGTCGGCCGAACCAGGGGGTCGGCCGACCTGGTCTCTACACCAAACTCGGTCAGCTTCCACGTGTTGGCTCCTCCCGGCTTTCTGGAGTAAATGGTGACTGATTCACGCACTTTTGGTGGCGGGAACCGACCTCAACACTAGTATAAATAGGACCCCTACCCCTCACTTCAACACACACCACTTGAGCTTCATCTCTATTGTATACACTATCATCCATAGTCTTAGAGGAGTTAGGTTGTATAGAGGAGAGTCTCTAGTCCCAAGTCCAAATTGGGAAAGGAGTAAGGAGTCTCTCTCTTCCCAATCCTACATTGGTAAAGGTATGGCTCATGTATTCTTTCTTGTATTTGTGACTTTATGCATAATAAAGATAGTATCTTTAGTCTCTACTTATACATATACATGGGCAAAGCATTTCTTGTTTGACTGTGGAGTCCATGTATGTGAAAGGTATAACTTCTATGATTGTTTCATCATGAACATATCTCATTATCATAGAACCTATAGACCCCCACTATAGTCTAGTTGATTATAACATAACTAGGTTAGTATGGATAATTATGTTGTGTATCAACATTGGTTCAATGATGATTCAATTCATTTGCTTAGGATGGATTGTGCCTAGGCTCTTAAGGTAATTACTTAATATGCTAGCATGGTGCTAGGATAGCTAAGTAGCATTGGATGTCTCGTAGACCCACAGATTGAAGAGGTAGGCAGTAGGTGGTGACAGCCCTATCTGTCCTTTGTAATCCTCCATGTTCGGCTATGCCACAGGCTCTTGGCGGGAGTCGCCCTAGTATTGCTAGGGGTAAGCCCGTGCCCGATGTGTTAAACCACATAGCACAAGTATTCACTATTAATCTAGCTTATGAATAATTAGTTTAGACTATGTACATGTACAATAGAGCATAGTAGGAGTACCTCCATAACTCTCAACCTTAACTAACCTCTAGGATCCTCTTACCCCCCTTAGACTTGAAAGCTTTTGTGTGTGTCACACTACCTCCACTATTATTTTATCCATCCTTACTAGACTCTTACCTAGACCTTTCTACCCTTTCCACTTGATGATTGTTATATCTCTACCCTGCCTTCCTTTGGGATCAAATAAATGACACCCTTGGGAATACTCTTAAGGGGAAATGCTACAATGATATCTCCGTGTGCTTGCGGAACTCACTCTGTGATCCAATAGAACCATTAACAAGCATTTCTGACACATCAGTTGGAGATGCTTAGTTAATGGTGCATAAGAAATACCAACAAGCATTTATGGCGCCGTTGCCAGGGATGACTTGTTAGTATATCTTAGGAGCTGTCAACAATAAGCTGTTGTACGCATTCTTTATTGCCTCAAGGAAGCTACGCCATTACTTCCAAGCCCACAAGATATCATTGGTAACATCTTATCTACTGCGCGCCATATTGCATAATCCCAATTCAATGGGAAATATCGCCAAGTGAGCTGCAGAGCTGGCATAATTGATCTTGAATTCCTACCATGACATGCAATCAAGAGTCAGGCACTGGATGACTTCGTGGCGGAGTGGACACCTTCTTCATCAAGTCTGGGGGCCTCAACGAGCAGAAGCCGGAACCTATGGTCCCGATCTTCATTGAGCCTCACTGGACTCTCTACTTCGATGGCTGTGTGCAGAAGCAGGGGGCCGGAGCTAGAATCATTCTCCTCGCTCTGACCGCGAAGAAGGTCAAGTACATGGTTTGCCTCAACTTGAAGGGACCAACAACATGGCTGAATATGAAGTTCTCATCTTTGGACTTAAGGTGGCGCTATCATATGGCATCCGAAAGCTGCTGGTGAAGGGAGATTTGCAACTCATCATCAAACAAGTCAAAGGTGAATGTAGTTGCAATAACCCTCAGCTTGCTGCTTTTCTGCTTGAAGTCCAGAAGTTGCAGAAAGACTTCCACTCAGTCTTCCCAAACTGAGTGATGGGGGCAGGGCCAACACTCTGAAGCTGGCAGTCCTGGTGGCTCTGTTACCATGGCGTCCATAAAGGATCGTAGACACTACAGGAAGCTCCGAGCAACCAAGCGCGCAAAATCCAGAAGCTCAAGTTGGTCCTGATGCATGAATTTCGGAGGTCTGAGACTACTTTAAAGACAATATCCTTCCTGAAGATGGTGTATCCGTTGAGCGAATTGTCAGATTGGCTAAAATATACACGTTGGTAGAAGGGAATCTCTATCAACGTGGTGCCAACAACATTCTAATGCGGTGCATTTCTCGGGAGGCGAGTGTGGGAACCACGCATCATCCCGCACACTGGTTGGTAAGGCATTCCGGCATGGTTTTTACTAGCTTACATCACGCCAGGATGTAGTCGAGCTGGTTAAGAAGTGCGAAGTGTGCCATTTCCATGCGAAGTAAATTCATACACCAACGGAGTCACTGCAAATGATTCCTCTCTCATGGCCATTCGCTTTGTGGGGTATGGATATTTTGGGACCTTTCCCAAAAGCCGCCGGAGGGTACCGATTCTTATATGTCGCCATTGACAAGTTCACAAAGTGGCCGAAAGCTATTCCAGTTGTGACAATCAACAAGCAATCTGGCATCAAGTTCATGAAGTCCATTGTCTACAGATTTGGAGTTCCGAACAGAGTCATCACTGATAAGGTACCTAATTCACAAGTGCAACTTTCCAAGAGTACTGTGAAGATCTTGGCATAACAGTCAGCTACGCATCAGTAGCTCATTCACCAAGCAATTGCCAAGCCGAGAGCAAATGCATAGATTCTCAAGGAACTCAAGACGCGCACTTATGAACGCTTGAAGAAGCATGGCGCCAACTAGATAGAAGAGCTTTTGTGTGCATTGTGGACGAGCCGGACAACACCAAGTCGGGCAATAGGAGAAACACCCTTCTTCATGGTATGCGGAGTCGAAGCTGTCATTCCTCCAGAAATTTCCATGGGGTCTTTCTGGGTCCGAACCTACGATGAAGCCACGCAGAACCAGCTGCGGTGTGAAGATCTAGACGTCGTCGACGAGGGAAGGTGCCAAGCATCTGTCCAAAATGTGCGATACGGCCAGGCGCTCCAGTGTTATCATCAAAGGTATGCTCGCAACAGGTAGTTAGAAGAAGGCTATATGGTGCTTCGGTGAATACTCAATCGCGAAGGGATGAACAAACTTTCCCCAGCTGGGAGAGTCTCTTCCGAGTTATCAAAGTTTCTCGCCCCGGATGCATTCGCTTGGCAACAGAGGATGGGATAACACTTCCCAACCCTAGAACATTGAGCACCTCCATAAGTTCTTACTTAGTAGCACGGAGGTGAGTCTGTATTTGTATAAAATGTATCTAATTGAGTTTATGAACAGAGTCATGTTGGTCGAAGACGAATAACACACTTCTTGGTCATGTACTTTAAGTGTGTCCTTGCCTTCCCTTGTTATTCAGACCTCTAATGAAATACATTTATACAAAAACAGATTCTACGTGCATTTACTTTGCGCGTGCTCATTATTTTACCATCTTTTACCTTCTTGTCAATAGCAATTTTGTGCAATCCACTTGAAATTTAGTCCTAGAGATTCATGTGATATATAAGTTTTATTGGTAATCTTCTATTAGATCTTAGTATTGCTGGATGGCCTACTCGCCTGGAAATCGATGCCGATGACAGGTCCGGAGTGCGCTATCGACTTAGCCTGGTCTAGCACCCTAAGTACGCCATTCTACCTATTCTTGTTGGTCTTAGTAAGGCGGATCTGAAAAGCATACAGACCTAAGGAAGTTTAATAAGTAGACTTATATTGTCACAATGAGTTCATTGGGACCTAAAATTCAAGGAAGGACAATAAGACACAATTAAGCTATAGAAAAGAGGATGAATTTTACTGCTTTTATTGTCTCTCATGCGCAGAAACAATGAATAATTGATAGCAATCTGCACAGCGATGGTGGATGCTGCAAGAGCACCTAGCTCTGGCAACACCCATGGGGTCGTCCGTCGATGTTTTATGCATTGATAGCGGGCACCATCGAAGTAGCCAAGCTCCAACAATATCCATGGGCCCGCCATCGATGTTTCATACGTTGACAGTGGACGCCATTGAAGCATCTAAGCTTTGACAACACACAGGGGGCCCGCCGTCAACGTTTCATACATTGAAAGTGAGCGCCGTCGAAGCATCTAAGCTCCGACAACACCCAGGGGGCCTGCCGTCGAAGTTCCATAAATAGACAGTGGGTGCTGTCGAAGCAACTAAGCTCCAACAACTCCTAGGGGGCCCACTATCGATGTCAACAATGCGGCAATGGGTCTTTGGAGATTTCGGATGCAAGCCTCGAACCTCGAAGCTATCAATGTAGCTACGAGTTCAGAGCAATAAAAAATTCAATACATTGCTGAATTCCTTATGGTAGATGTCCTCAATCAGTTGAGCATATCTACTAGGGGGCCAACATGATAAAAACAATTATATATTAAAGACAAAGACGAAATTCAAAAGGATTTCATTCATTCAAAAATTGGAGATTTACAAGATGAAGGTACAAGGTACAAAAGGGAAGGATCCTAGCTACTGGAGTTCTGCTGGAAGTACGAAGCAACCTTCTGGGCGGCTTCTTAGACGCTATCCTTGGCAACTTCTTGTTCTTTGGAGATGGGTCCATCAACCACCGGAGGTAGAGACATCGAGGGATTCCAACTTCGGAAGCATGTCAACACATATTCTGCGACATTTCTTGCCAGGGACTTTCCCTCAGTCTCGAGCTGGTCGGCGATCACATCTCCCAGCACATCCATCTTAGCTCCGGCGGAGTTGAGCGCCACCAAAGCCTTGTCCATCTCTGGCTCCGGGTCAGTCGGTCGGACGTGACTGAATCCCAAAGGCATCAGAGCATCTTCTGCTCGCCCAAGGAAGTCCCGGACCTGCTAGTACTCTATTACTTATGTACCCCAGAGCTCCTCCAGTGACTTTCTTGGAAATGATAGCTCCGCAGTACCCTCCGTTGAGAACTGCTCGACCTCTTAGGCATGCTGCTATATCCGTTCAGCCAGCAGCCTCTCTTGGTCGGCGATTTGCTTTTCCCAGAGGTTCAAGCAGTCTTGCCTCTCCGCAAGGTCCCTCTCCATTACCTTGACCTTGTTCTCCCTGGTAGAAACAACACTCTCCCTCTTGCTGACTCCTTCTCCTGCCAGCCATACTTGGTGCTTTTCTTTTTCGCACCAAGACTTGAATTTCTCGATGCGGTCAGCTAAGTCCTGCTCACCGCGTTCTAACTTCTGAGAGATTTCATCTTTTCTCTTTTGGAGCTCGTCCTCCTTATTATCAAGATCATCCCGACGCTTGAGGAGTTGTTCCCTCACAATGTTGAGACTCTCCGAGCGACTATCTGCCAGTTCATTGACCTTTATGACATGCTCGTAGATCTCTTGGGTCCTGTCATCGAGGCCTTTCATAGCATACTCTCTTTCATCCAGCGCGTTATTCAAATGCGTCTGCCGAGCCTTCTCAGTCTCCAACCACTCCCTTTGGTCTCGTAGCCGAGACTGCGTCAACTTCATTTTGAAGTACAGCAGCTTGCGCCAACGCCTCAGGGTGTCACACTCTTCTTCCAGGGCCTTGCGCTCATAGTCGAAGGCGAGCTAGACTTGGCGGAGGCTTGAGCAGACATTATCGATCGACATAGCCAGGGGCATTGGCTCAGGACCTGCCTAAGGTTCCTCCTCTGGTTCCCCCGAGTCTTCTGGAATAGTTGTTGGAGCCCATGGCACAAGCATGGACTCCAATAGCTCGACATCTGCGATGCTAAGTTTCGGGAGTTCATCGATCTCCGGCGCATATGTGGAAGGCTCCGTAGCTAGATCTTCAAGTTCCAGCTCAAGCGCGGCTACCACCGGCGTAGCAACATCAGCCAACGGTGCCATCACCTCCGGAGCTGGTGCCGGAACTTCCACCGCAACTTCCAAGACTTCAACATAGATGTCGGTACCTCCGATGTTGGCTCCAGAGCACTGAAGCTTGCCCTGGCTCTTCTTCCACGTGGTCCGGTGCAACCACGGCTTGTTCATCCACTTGCACCGATGCCACTCGATGACAGTTGACGCTGGAGCTACCATTTTGTCCGCCACAGGAGAAGTTGTATCAATAGCAGGAGCATCAATCGGTGTGGCCTCTATGACCACAGTGCTAGAAAGTGCCAGAGCAGAGGCTACTCTCGATACTCTGGAAAAAAGAAGATAGAGAATTAAAGGAAAAGCGAAAAGCAAAAATAAAACACAAGTCTGAAAGTCGATCCTTACCTGGGCAAGCTGCAACTCTAGTCGGCACAGAACATCTTCCTTGTATGGCCAGAGTTAGAACCAAATGTCGTTTGTGAGACAGAGGCTCCGGACATCATCCCGGAGGTCATGGGAGCCACTGGCATTGCCCCAGCTGGGACCTCTGTTTTCTAAGAAGGTACTCCGCAACCATAGCCCACCACTGGCACCAGGACTGGAGTAGACTTGCCGGATCTAGTGTCCACTGCAGGCACTGGATCCGAAGATGATTTGGGCATCGGAGCCAGAGTTGCCGTTGCGGGAGGCAAAACCACCACTGACTTGAGGGTTGGTTGAGGCAGTGGCACTGCTTATGTCAGAGCTGATCTGACAGAGTTGCCATCAGTCCGCGCTAGCTTCCTCTTTCGGCTAGAGGACTCGACGGGCTCTTTGCCTTTACCTTGAACTGACTCAGGTTTCCTCTGGCTGGGATCTGCTTCAAGGATTACAATCCTTGTAGGGGGAGTGCTTCTTTGTCGCACTGCAAGACCCGTATCGTCAAGCAGCGACATCATCTTTTGTAGCTCCCTCCTGACCTCCAGAACTACAATCAGAGGCAAAAACTCAGCTGGAGGTGTGAGATCATCTCTTGACATGGTTCCACTGCTCAGCTTCTGCAGATGGAGCTTCAAGGCATGCTCGTTTAAATTCGGCCAACCTCAATTTGAGGAAAATCCATTTCTTTGGAATATGACCAGGATGTGAACTCTCGCTCCTTGAGAGGCGCCCAGTGGTTGGTCAAGAAGTTGTTGAGGACCATCAGAGATGTCAACCCTTCGTCCACCAAGTGTCGGATTCTTGTTAGCACGGGGTTGTACTCTTCGGTCAGCTTTGGGATCTCCTCCCAGGAGTCGAACTCCGTCGTGGGAAACCCTTCTAGCAGCTCCAGCCGATCATGGGGGTTGAAAGCATCTAGGCCCCCATGAGGTATGGTTTCGGTGATTAATGACAACCATTGGATTTTACTAATGAATTTGTGGATGCAAGGTCTCCCATATCACTCATCACACTCAAATGAAATCTATATGAATATCATGTACTGCTCATTGGATATAATTGGAGACCCCTAAACAATCATTCTATGAGATCAATCGATGTTTATGAAGATTAGAAGTAAAAGCTCACATGTCAAAATTATTCAACCAAAATTGACAGCACTCAATGCTTGATAATCATCAGAAGAATATTTCCAACCAATGCCTAAGAGGTCAATCGAGAAAATTCCCAAAGAATCACTTAGAACAACTCGAAGCAAACAAAATCAACTCACCAGATCAACCGATGATTCCAGAAAACAACGCATCGGTCGAGTTGGTTCCGCAGAAGAAGAAGACCTCAGAAGTAAGTACTCACTGGATCATCCGATGATGAAGGGAATGTTACATCGGTCCATCAATACAGTAAGCAATCTCCCTGGACCAAGTGTAACACCGGACCATCCGATGTACAACAATGAACACATCAGTTGAACTAATTCTGGATGAAGTGCCACCGGATCATCCGATGAGAAGGCAAGGGTAACATCGGTCTAACAACGGTCATATCTAACATAGTGACATCAGCTAATTTGGATTGACTGATGATAACTGAATGGGGAGCATCGGATCATCCGGTGTTCGCAGAACAATGATGTCAGCCTACTTTTCCAACGGCTATTTCGTGGAGGCTGGCTATTTATACCCCTTCAACCAGTCTATTCGACAAGTCTTGACAACCAGAGCTACTCTACACATTCTCAAGCATTCAAGACGTTGAACTAACACTTCTAGATCATCTACACCACTTAGACACCAAGAGATAGGCTAGAACTTGCTAGAGATAGTGCTTGTGTGCTTCCATTCTTGGTGATTGGAATCTCTAGTGTAGTGAGAGCTGTAAGGGAGTGTCCCTTGGTGATCGTATTGGAGAGAGCCTTCCAGAGCTTGCCAAGACGGTTGTGGAAGCCCGGAGGATCCAACTTGTACATGGCTTGAGCTCCACCTTGCCAAGGTTGGCGAACGGAGAAGTATAGTGAAGATCCCTGGTCTCGGTGACTTGGGAGTGGCTATACCCTTTGGTGGGTGCCACAACGTGGATGTAGGAAGATCTTGATGATCTTGCTGAACCACGGGATAAATCTCCGTGCCTTCGTGTCTCCTCGGGAGTTTGCGATTTCTTCCTCTCCCCTTACACTTATGCATTTATATACCGCAAAGTTACTATTTACTTGAATGCAAAGGTTGTTTGCATAGGGAATTGGGCTTTTAGTAATTAAGTTTTATTGCTTTAATTTTTGAAAAGAAGCCCAATTCACCCCCCTCTTGGGCATTTGATCCTTACAATTGGTATCAGAGCAAGGTTGCTCATTAGATCATTCTAGCTTCACCACTAGAGAGCTAAAATGGCCAAGATTGGGGGTTCGGTTCCTATCTTCGAGGGCAAGAACTTTGCCTATTGGAAAGCATGCATGCGTGCTTATCTAGAGGCTATTGCTCCCGAGGTATGGGAAGCGACCCATGCGGGGTTTGGTGAGCACAATTATGTTGGTGATAAAATCAAGTGGGATGCTAAAGCTAGGAATGCAATCTATGAATGTATTAGTCAAGATGTATTTGCTAGGATTGCTAGCAAAGAGAAAGCTTGTGAAATTTGGGCGTGCTTGATAGAAATTCATGAGGGTTCTTCTCGTGTCAAAGAACTAAAATATCATATGCTTAAAGCCAAATATGATGAGTTCAAAATGCTACCTCATGAAAATGTCAATGAAATGTTTTCTCGCTTAAATGTGCTTATTGAGGAAATTAATGCTCTTGATATTGCTTCTCTTGGCAAGGGACTCATCAACCGCAAGATTCTTATGCTCCTCCCTAAGCCAAAGTACAACATCATCAACTCCATGCTTCAAAAGGAATCTCTTGATCACATTGAAGTTTTGAAACTTATTAGATAAATTCACGCTCATGAGATGAGTGTACTTGGAATGATGGAGCAATCATCTTCAAAGACAATTGCTCAAAAGGCCTCCACCAAGAAAACGAGTCTCAAGAAAAAGAAAGTGGTTGAGCCTAGCACTAGTGAAGAAGAGCAAGCATCAAGTGAAGATGACGATGATGAGCTTGCATTGATGATGAGAAAGTTCTCTCGCTTGAACTCCAAGATTGCCAAGAAGGGATACACCTTTGATCCCAAGAAGAAAGCTTTTCTACCAAGGAGAGATGACCACAAGACTTGCTACAATTGTGGTGATCAAGGCCACATCTCCTATGATTGTCCAAAACAGGACAAAAGAAGAGAGAACCACAAGAGCAAGCATCACAAGCTTGAAGATAGTGAAGATGATGAAGAAGAGGTCAAACCCAAACAAAGATCATTTGGGAAGAAGAAACATGACAAGGGCAAGAAAGCAAAACTCTTCCCAAAGAAAAGAAAAGGACCACAAAAGGTGTTCATGTGTGAGGCAAATGAATGGATCACCGACGAAGAATCAAGTGATGAAGAGAGTGAAGAGGAAGAAGAAAGTTTGGCCGGCCTTGCCATTGCCAACAATGATGACTCATCTCTTCATCCACCTCCCATGTGCCTCATGGCTAAAGGTAACACCAAGGTATGTGATGATTCTAGCGATGGTGAGCTTTCCCCCGATGACTTAACTTCATTAATAAATGAATATCACACTATCATTAAGAGGGAAAAGAGTAAGGTTAAGGCTCTTGAAGAAACTCGTGCTAAGCTTGAGAGTGCTAACCTCAATTTGCTTGACAAGTATGAAAGCATACTTAAGGAGCATGACACGCTCAAATCCCATGTCAAGCAAATTGAGGAGGATAAGGATCAAATCAAGCTAGATCATCATGAGCTTGACTTAGCCCACCAAGCCCTCTTGGGTAAGCATAATGAGTTAATCTAAGAGCATCAAATACTTAACCTTGCTTATGAAGTGCTTGATCAAGAATTGAAAAATATAAAGAAACAAACTCTCAATAATAAGGTATCCATTACTTCTCATGCCACTAATGTCTTGCACAAGTCTTTGGCTTTGAAAGAGAATGCTAGGGAGAAGGACTTGTTAGAAGAAATTGAAAGTCTCCGCACTAGTGTGGCAATACTATCAAAAGGAGAAGTCAAGCACAAGGAAATCCTCTTCCAACAAGCAAAGGCCTTCAACAAGAGAGGACTTGGATCCTTCCCGGTGCCTAACAAAGGAAAGGTGCCCTCACCGGAGCTTAGAACAAGCTTCATCAAGGAAGTTGGTTCCTATTGCCAACATTGTGAGGTCACCGGTCACCATACAAGGGAGTGTCCTCTTCCCAACCGACCTTCTCCGAAATTGCCTACTAATTACATGTCTACTTTCAATGATCATTATTATCTCTTGAGTAAAGTAGATGGCAAGGTGAAGGCAAGGTTCATTGGCAAGGACATAAAGGGCATGAAGGGGAAGCTCCCCAAGCAACTTTGGGTCCCAAAAACACTTGCATACAAGGACCTAAGTTGGCTTGGGTGCCTAAAGTCAAAAATTGAATTCATGTGTGTAGGTGAACTACAAAGCCGGAGGAAAGCATTGGGTACTCGATAGCGGGTGCACTCAACATATGACCGGCAATGATGGTATGTTCACCACCATAGAAAACCTCGGCAATCATGAACAAGTCACCTTTGGTGATAACTCTAAGGGGAAGGTAATTGGGTTAGGTAAGATTGCTATTTCAAATGATTTATCTATTTCCAATGTATTGTACATTAAGTCACTTAGTTTTAATTTACTCTCTATTGCACAATTATGTGATCTTGGACTATTGTGCACCTTTAGCAAAAATGATGTTGTTGTGACTAGTGAAACAAGCCAAGAACTAATCTTCAAAGGATTTTGGCATGGACATCTCTACCTAGTAGACTTCACCAACAAGGATGCTAGCTTGACCACTTGTCTTTTCACTAAGACGAGTTTGGGTTGGATATGGCATCGACGCATAGAGCACATTGGAATGAGCAAGCTCAAGAAGTCATTCAAGCTCGGGATGGTGATCAGCGTGAAGGATGTCACATTTGAGAAGAACAAGCTTTGTAGCGCTTGTCAAGCCGGGAAGCAAGTTGCTTCACACCACCCGATGAGGACAATGGTGTCAACCTCCAAGCCACTTGAGCTACTCCACATGGACCTCTTCGGACCGTCCACATATCAAAGTCTTGGCGGTAATCTCTTTTGTCTTGTTATAGTTGATGACTACTCTCGCTATGCTTGGACTTTGTTTCTAGGTGACAAGAGTGAAACTCCGGAAGTGTTCAAGACCTTCACTAACCGTGCCCAAAGGGAATTTCAACTTCCCATCATCAAGGTCCGGAGTGACAATGGCACCGAATTCAAGAACTACAACATTGGGGAGTGGTGTGATCGTGAAGGTGTGAAGCATGAGTTTTCGGCCATGTACACTCCTCAACAAAATGGTGTCATTGAAAGGAAGAACAAGACTCTCATCACTCTTGCACGGGCAATGCTTGATGACTATGGCACGTCCGAGAAGTTTTGGGCCGAAGCAATCAACACAGCGTGCCATGCCGCAAATAGGGTCTACCTACACCGACTACTTCAAAAGACCCCATACGAACTTCTCATTGGGAGAAAGCCCAACATCTCCTATTTTTGAGTCTTCGGGTGCAAGTGCTATATCTAACGCAAGAAAAGGCTCGGTAAGTTTGAAAGAAGATGTGATGTTGGTATATTTCTTGGTTATGCATCAAACTAAAAATCATATCGAGTATTCAACCAAACCTCTGGTTTAGTCGAGGAAAGTTGTGATGAAACTAATGGCTCCCAAGAGGAGAGTTTTGGTCATGATGAAATAGATGATGAGCCTCTACGAGAAGCTATGAAGAACATGACCATTGGAGACATCAAGCCTAAAGTTGAGGAGAACCATGATCAAGGGGGAGCTTCAAGTTCCAACATCAACACATCTATGGCACCTCAAGTTGATGATGAAGAAAAGAATGATCCATTGCCGACACAAGATTCACAAGCCACACAACATCAAGAAGAAGAACAAGTCCATGATCAAGTCCAACCACAAGAAGAGCAACACACATCACCACCGCCAAGTGCTTCACAACCACTTATGAGGCATGGACGCATCTCCAAGGCGCATCCGATTGATCAAATTATCGGAAGTCCGTCAAGGGGAGTAATACACGTTCTCGCCATTTCGCTACATTTTGTGAGCACTACTCGTTTGTTTCATGTGTAGAACCCACTCACATTGAGGAAGCACTCCAAGATCCAAACTGGGTGATGGCCATGCAAGAAGAACTCAACAACTTCATCCGCAATGAAGTTTGGGTGTTGGAGGAGCGACCAAAGGACAAGAACGTCATCGGAACAAAGTGGGTGTACGACAACAAACAAGATGAGAACGGCGTTGTGGTCCGCAACAAGGCAAGACTTGTGGCAAAGGGGTTCTCGCAAGTTGAAGGACTAGACTTTGGGGAGACATTTGCTCCGGTCGCCCGGCTAGAAGCCATCTGTATACTCCTTTCCTTTGCATCAAATCATAACATAAAGCTTTATCAAATGGATGTGAAAAGTGCCTTTCTTAATGGTTATATTAACGAGCTAGTCTATGTTGAACAACCTCCCGGGTTTGAAGATCCAAGGAATCCTAATCATGTGTTTAGGTTGCACAAGGCGCTCTACAGGCTCAAGCAAGCACCTAGGGCGTGGTATGAACGACTACGGGATTTCTTGATCATGCAACGATTCAAGATCGGGAGGATGGACACTACACTCTTCACCAAAGACATCGACGGAGAATTATTTATTTGTCAAATTTACGTTGATGATATTATTTTTGGTTCAACTAACGAAGCTCTTAGCCATGAGTTTGGAAAAATGATGTCTAGGGAATTCGAGATGTCGATGATTGGAGAGCTCAACTTCTTCCTTGGATTTCAAATCAAGCAACTTCGAGAGGGGACCTTCATCTATCAAGAAAAATATATGAAGGACCTCTTTAAGAAATTTGAGATGGGAGATTGTAGCTCAAGAAGTACTCCAATGGCAACAAATTGTCATCTCGACGCGGATAAGGACGGTAAACCTGTTGACCAATCTAATTACTGTTCTATGATTGGTTCATTGATTTATCTTACCGCATCTAGGCTCGATATCATGTCCAGTGTATGCTTGTGTGCTCACTTTCAAGTGGCACCTAAAGAATCGCATTGGAAGGCAGTCTTTAGGATACTTCGGTATCTCAAACATACCCCAAGTGTAGGCCTGTGTTACCCCAAAGGTGCTAAATTCCATCTCTTGGGTTACTCGGATTCGGACTTTGCCGGATGCCGTGTGGATCGCAAGAGTACCTCTGGAGGGTGCCACTTGCTTGGGCGTTCCCTAGTATCTTGGTCTAGCAAGAAGCAAAATTCCATTGCTTTGTCCACTGCGGAAGCGGAATATATAGCGGCCGATGCATGTTGTGCCCAAATCCTTTATATGAAGCAAACCCTTTTGGACTTTGGTGTTAAACTTGGTTGTGTGCCTCTCCTTTGTGACAATGAAAGTGTGGTTAAGATTGCTAAAAACCCCGTTCACCACTCCCGCACTAAGCACATTGATATTCGCCATCATTTCTTGCGGGACCATGAAGCTAAGGGAGACATCTCCTTGCAAGGTGTTAGGTACGAAGAACAATTGGCAGATATCTTCACTAAAACACTTGATGAGAAAACTTTTTCTAGACTAAGGAGTGAATTAAATGTGCTAGATGCATCAAACGTCATGTAAGTTGCCATGGTCATGTAAGAATGCATCACATATAGGTCTTGTCTAACTTTCAAAGGATAGGGGCGAGCAAGGGTTAGCTTGGGATGGAGGTTCTTTTGGGATTCCCCAAGACTTGGAGAGTGGTTCTCCCTGAAGAAGCCTTTGAAAGGTTCAAATTTGGCAAGATAGATTTATTTTATGTCCTGCATGATGCCTGCCATATAGACTTGCACTCACGTTTAATATCCTGCATTAAAAATTGTTTGGCATTGCATACGGTAGATTGTCACAAAGGGGAACCCACTTCATGAGAAAGAGACTTGTTTGTAATGCAATATCTCAACTCATATGATGTGGAAAGAAAAAAGTGTTAGGTGCGTTAATGCCTAAAGGAACATGCTTTAAAGAGATCGAAGTCTTCATCCTCTAGTTCACAAAGCATGGGCCTTACATTTTATTTGGATTTATTCCTTGATTTTTTCTGGTGTTCTATTTGATTTAGGGCTTAGCCAAGTTTTTGGCAACTAGTCTTTTTGAGGGGTTAGGGGTTGCCCAAAAAGTCCTAAGACATGTGTTTCTCTTTGTTTGTTTGTTTGAGTCAAAGGACATATATGGGATGTTGTTGATATTTTGTAGTCATCAAATTATCCGATGCTTAGGGCAGAAGTATCATCGGATTAGTTTGTGCTTATGTGCAAGGGTCAACTTAGTCAGAAAGTCAAATCAGCCGATGAGTTCATTCTGAGAAACATCGGAGCATCCGATGTTCACATTTCTGGAGTTGTGCCAAATTCAACCGATGATAATCCTTTCCACGTTGGATCATCCAATGCTGAAGGTGCCTCTGGAATACCCTTACTGTACCATTCGACCGATGCACCTCTCATCTGACGTCGGATCATCCGATGTTAAAATTTGAGCTAGGGTTCGGGCCCAACCTATTTAGCGCGCTCCTTTGTCTCCTCTCGTTTTTTCCTTTCTCTCTCCCAACGCCGCTCCATGACCTCCTCTCCGCTGCCGCCGCTCCTTGCCTTCGCCCTGCCACCACCCTCCGACCACCGCCGCCCTCTGGCCGCCGCTGCCCTTCACTGCCGCCGCACCACCACCACCGCCCTAAGCGCCGTCGCCGCCCCACTCGCCGTCGCCCGCCACTCCACGCGCCCAGCTGCCGCATTCCTCTTCGCGGTTCGCCCGACCGCATCGTTCTTTGCATCACCATCAAGTGTGCCCGGCATCGTTGTCCCGCGCTCTCATCTTCGCCGTCGTCACTCGAGATGGGCCGTGACAAGAAAGGAAAGGGCAATGCTATTGAGGAGCCGACAGCTAAGAAGCAGAAGCTGTCGAAAGAGGAGAAGAAAGCTCTAACGGCCGCTCGCGCCGCTGAGGAGCGAGAGCGTGGCCGAGGAAGATCCCTGAGGATCCGGGAGGCCCGACAGAGGCAGCCACCACAGACAAAGATAGAGGAGACAGAGGAGCCTGAGGTGCCACTTGTTCACCGGCGCTCAGTCAGGACCCGTGGAGGTCATCCAGCTGCAGCTCCGAGACAGAGACCTTCTGCAGCTGAGCTTCGGGAGGACAGGGCGGCCTAGAGAGCCGTCTATGAGATGGACACCAATGTCCGGGTTGGTGAGGGTGTCCGCCTGACTGACTACAGGAAGTTGAAGGCAAAGCAGCTCAGGAAGCTTAGATGGAGTATTCTGCTTGAGGAGTGGTTCCCGCAGCCCAGAGAGCCACTTGTGGACAGCCGCTTCTGGACCCTAACACAGGCGTTGCTGTATGAGACTTACAGACGTCGGGGCCATAAGCTTTTCCAGTACAACTTTCTTGATTGGGATCAGCTTGCACTTGCAGCCGGCACTGAGATTCGCCCTTACTTTGAGAGGTACAGAGGGCTAGTGGAGCTGATGTCTTACCAGCGGGGTGCCTTCATGGAGGACTGGGTCCGAGTGTTGTAGGATCGAAGAGCACGTGAAAAGCTACCAGAGGGGGGGGGGGTGAATGGTAGTATTAAAAATCTTACGTAGTGGAAACAATTAAACCCCAAACCCTTCGGCAGAAAAACGATCTATTAAAGAAATCGTATGTAAGACTAATCTAAACGTGTTTCACCGTGACAAAAGTAATAGATATCAGAGAGAATCAAGTCACGAAGACAACACAAAAAGAATCACTCAAATCCGTCAAGAAAAACTCAAGTTATGATCGAAAGATCAAACAATAGTCAATCTGCCCTACCCAAGAAAAAACAGTTCTGGAACGCTGCAAAGAAACTCGTGTAGATCATAGACCACAAATCCAATGACCGTGAAATTTTGACATATGATAGACAATCAAGTTTTGAAGACAACCCAAAAAGAATCACGTCAATTGGATCTGTAAAACTCGAGTTATGATAAAACCACCGACGAAAGGTAGTGCTGTCCAGAAACTCGACGAGTAAAACTTGTCTGGATCAAGTCGGACGAACAAGGCACAAAAGTTCCTTCAAACTACGAATTTTATTCAATAGAACACAAGAGGAACAGCCCCAAAGTCGTGCACCACGAGCTCTGGGCTCCCTTGCTTATATAACCAGCCCTTAAGCCAACCCAATACCAACTAGGACTCCAATCCTACTCAGATCATGAATCGTAACTTTCCATAACTGCTCAAGATTCTTCTATACGTAGATAGAAGCAATCTTAAGACTTCCAAACACCTTAGGAACGTATCCCACATTCCTAAACAACTCAAATTCGTGACCCACACAAAATCCTATCATAACCAACTCAAATCTTTCCATATTTGAGTCAAACCCAACTCAGCCGCAGCCTGAGTCCATAACCTAGTCGGTGGGACCTTTCCGACCAATTCTTTACGTCCATATCTCTTCATCACGCCTCGGAACCATGTATCCACGTCCATGCACTCCCTGCACACGTGCAAACATCTTCCAACGACGTCCACAATACCTTCATATGCATTGTTCTTGATTCAATCATGCTGCGCAACCTCCTGATCAGCTCAACCACAATTCCTCCTGAATTTGGTTGTTGGAACCTCATCTCCTCCCTGAGACTAGTCCAATGGATCCCGTCACCAGCCATGTCTTGAACTCAAGCAACACCTGCACATGAATAAACAACCAATCCATACGAGCCCAAGTCCTCGACTTGACTCACGTCAGTTCCGAACACAACACCCTACGTGAGAACCTCACATAAGCATGTTGCAAAACCACAGTAACACGATATCATCCATATCAACCAAAACGCACCAAAAACTTAGCAAATGAATACTAAGCAATCTTTCCAACAATGTAAAGCAAGTATGAAACATTGCAAATGAAAAGCAGAAGCACTACGGTCAAGTTCTGAACCTTGCAAGAGCAACCCGGACCCTGAGCCGGAGCTAACAAAAGCTAGTAGAACCTAGCACCGGAGCTTACCAAAATTAGTACAACCAAGCTCCCGCCAGAGCTTACAAAAAACTAGTCAAAACTAGTCAACCCAAAGCCAGAGCTAGACAAAGTACGTCGGAGCTTAGCAAAAGCATGCCGGAGCTATCAAATATATGCCGGAGCTATCAAAGACATGCCGGAGCTAACAAAGACATGCCGGAGCTAGAGATAAAACTCACCGGAGCTAACCAAAGCTGGTCGGACCTTACCAAGAAGTCGGACCTAGCATCTAACATAGCCGGAGCTACCCAAAACAAGGCGGACCTACCGTTGGACCTTGTTGTAGCTCGGAGCTAGAGTCGGACCTTGATAAAAAGGTGTTTTGGTGATATTCAAAACTTTTATCGTCAAAGCAAAGTGTATTCACTACAAGCCAATGTATTCAGCACACATAGGTCTTACAATCTCCCCCTTGATGAATGCATTGACAACACCATTTAAAATCCGAACATTGGCTTATTCACATAAAAGTTTTGAAGACAATTTCTCCCCCTTTGTAAATCAGAAGTAAAATGAGAAGAAAAATTATCCCATATTATCTCTCCCCCTTTATTATCTCTCCTTATGCACATATTTTCTCTCTCTTTATGCTTATCTCTCCCCCTTTGACAATGTATTCAGCAAGTCATGAGCATATAAACAAATTATCTCTCCAACTTTAGTTGTTATGAGCATATTATAACATATACATATAAAACAAAGCTCATCCAAGTCATACTATCAAGTAACTTACACTATCGCATCAATGAGATACATAAAGTAGTGTAAGCCATGCTAGAGATCAAATGTAATTTTCAATTTAAGCAAGTCATGATCTCACAAACTTAACTATTTCAAAACCTGAAAACATGACACTAGTTGCTGCATTTTATTATTTTTCAAAGCATAAATTTGGATCATATGATATTTGCAAGAGATTATATGCGCATCTGCCTTATTCTAACCAACCAAGCCAAGCCTATGTCATTTGACAATCAGAAGCTTAAGGACATGGTTTTAGTCATACACAACTTCTTCCAAGTTCATATCTAAGTGCAATGATAAGCCATCTCAAAAGAAGAAGTGCGATGCATGCATATTCTCTTGATCTTTTCTCAATTTATATTTGTTCATAAAAACTCAACATGTGAGTTGATTACTTGATTAATTCTTAATGATTAAAAGCACTTATGAACATGTAACAAGTTCAAAACAGCAAGAAAGTTCGACCATGACCAGTTTTAGTGTAAGTAATTATTCCAATTACTAGACATGGCAAAAACTACAAAATGTATAACACGAGTAATGTAGTAAGAACTTTCAGCATGTAAAAGGAATCACAAAGTCATATATGTATGAAATACTATGCTCATATTATTTTTATTTCAGATTCACACATAGACTTCCCAAGTTTCAAAACTCCCCCTCAATTTAAGCCATGAGGATGCATAACCCCTATTTTACTACGAATGTAACAGAAACGAGTGAAATCCAAAGGTTTTGTAAAAATGTCAGCCAATTGTTGTTCGGTATCTACATGGTGAAGCACAATGTTTCCCTTTTCAACATTATCTCAGAGAAAGTGATACCTAATGTCAATGTGCTTAGTTATAGAATGTTGCACGGGGTTTTTAGCAATGCAAATGGCACTAGTGTTATCACAGAATAGTGGAACACTATCTAGATCAACCCCATAGTCCTTAAGTGTTTGAACAATCCAAAGGATTTGTGAACAAGCACTAGCAGCAGCTACATATTCAGATTCGGCTGTGGATTGTGCAACTGAATTTTGTTTTCTAGAGGACCAAGCAACAAGAGAATTACCAAGAAAATGACAAGCACCAGAAGTACTTTTCCTATCAATCCTACAACCCCCAAAATCAGCATCCGAAAAAGCTTTCAAAGTAACGGTTGAGGAAGAAGGAAGAAAAATACCAAATTCTTGGGTTCCATGTAAGTACCAGAGAATCCTTTTGACGGCTTGACGATGTGAAACACGTGGGGAAGCTTGAAACCATGCACAAAGACATACGCTGAATTGTATGTCCTGTCTTGATGCCGTGAGGTACAAAAGTGATCCGATCATGCTTCTATATTCTTTTTTATTCACAGATTCACCATCTTCATCAAGTTCAAGTGTTGTTGATGTTCCCATTGGTGTCCGAAGAGGCTTGCTTTTGTCCATGTTGAAGCGCCTTAGATGGTCTTTGGTATACTTCATTTGATGCACAAAGGTACCCTCCTTGGTTTGCTTGATTTGCAGCCCCAAAAAGTAAGTGAGTTCACCCATCATACTCATTTCAAATTCGGAACTCATCATTGCTGAAAACTTGGACACAAGATCATGAGAAGCACAACCAAAGATAATATCATCCACATACACTTGAACGAATAATGAGTCATTGCCATGTTTAAGCACAAAAAGAGTTTTATCAACCTTGCCCATGGTAAACCCCTTTTCAAGTAAGAATGTTTTTAGCCTATCATACCATGCTCTAGGGGCTTGTTTGAGACCGTATAAGGCTTTGGACAGTTTGTAAACATGATTAGGAAAATCTGGATTTTCAAAACCCGGTGGTTGTTTGACATAAACCTCCTCATCTATGTAGCCATTAAGAAAAGCACTTTTAACATCCATTTGATATAGCTTAAAACCTTTAGATGCTGCAAAAGCTAACAAAATTCTTATAGCTTCTAATATAGCAACTGGAGCAAAAGTTTCATCAAAATCTAGACCTTCAACTTGAGTGAAACCTTGAGCAACCAACCTAGCCTTATTCCTAACCAAAACCCCATCCTCACTTTGTTTATTTTTATATACCCATTTAGTTCCAATTAAAGTGTGACCTTGAGGTGGAGGTACAAGTTTCCAAACATTATTTCTTTCAAAATTTTCTAACTCTTCTTGCATGGCAATAATCCAAGATTCATTAGTGAGTGCGTGTGATATATCTTTGGATTCAAAAGAAGCAACAAAAGCAGAATGAGCATGAGAGTTTGGATCGCAAAACCTGGACTGTGTGACTCGTTCGTGCAAGCTTCCAATCATCTGTTGTGGGGGATGATCTTTGTAAAAACGTAGGGGGACAGATGTCTCACAAGCTTCTTCTTCATTAGGTTCATCGTAGATTGATGAGCTTGTGACTTGTGGACGATCAGGACCAACATAGGTGATAGCCGGAGCTTGGTCAATGTCCAGAGCTGGACACGTGTCAACTTCGGAACTACCAGGCAGTATCACCGACTCTTCTTCATCTTTGAAAATACCCTCCCCCTGAGGATACGGATCTGGTCCTGCAACACCGGAGCTAGTACCTGGGCTAGCTTCATCAAAAGACACTTCACAAGTCTCCACAATTTTGTTAGTGTCACGTAAAAGCACACGGTAGCCTCTAGTATGAGATGGATAACCAAGAAACATGCCATCAAAGGATCTAGGTTCAAATTTATCAAGATTACCATGTATCTTAACAAAGCATTTGCAACCAAAGACCCGAAAGTGTGTAACACTAGGCCTATGTCCAAACCGGAGCTCATATGGTGTTTTACCTAACTTAGCACGCAAGAAAACACGATTTGAGACATAACAAGCGGTTGCTAACGCATCAGCCCAAAATTTCCTAGGAGTTTGATATTCATCAAGCATAGTCCTAGCCATCTCAACTAAGGTTCTGTTTTTTCTTTCTACAACACTGTTTTGTTGAGGTACATATGGTGAAGAAAGTTGATGATCTATTCCATTTTCAGCACAAAAGTGATCAAAAGATTGATTTTTAAATTCAGTTCCGTTATCACTTCTAATTGCTTTTAATGATCCTGGGTGATCAATTGATAATCTAAGAAATAAAGTTCTAAAGTGACTAAAAACTTCATTGTTAGACGCCATAAAGTAAACCCAAGAGTATCTAGAATAATCATCAACAATAACAAGAACATACCATTTACCTCCGAAGGATTGAACACGTGAAGGTCCTACGGTGTCAAGATGCAAAAGTTGACATGGTTCAGTTGTCATGATCATTGTGAGAGGAGTATGTGAACCTGCAACCATCTTAGTATGTCTACAAGAAGAGCACACAATATCTTTGTCTCCTTTAAGCTTAGGCAGCCCACGTATGCGATCAAGAGCACTAACACGCGTTAGGTGATCAAAGCCTACGTGACCAAGTCTACGATGCCAAAAATATAAGTCCTTTGAATCATTAGCAACTAGACACCTATGCTTAGAGGAAGACATATCAAAATCAGCTTTAAAAACTCTTCCAAACCGAGACATGTTAAAAATAAGCTCACTATTTGAACCTACAACTTTGCAGCAGTTTTGATTGAAAATAATTTCTAGATTTTCATCTAGCAATTGTGCAACAGAAAGCAAGTTATATTTCAAATTTTTGACAAGTACCACATCCTTCAAAGTGTAGTGATCATTTACTCTAACCGAACCCTTAGCAATTATAGGAGTTGAAGAATTATCGGCAAAAGTAACATTCTCTACACGTGACACAAAAGAGATGGAGGAGAACCAATCTTTGTTACCGTTCATGTGGCGTGAGCAACCTGAATCCACAATCCAAATGTTCTCCTTTCTCAAACGTGTAACCTACATAAAAGCACAATACGTCGTTGACTCAATACTGGGGTTAGTCAAAAGGCATTTAGGAATCCAGTACTGAGTCACGCGACGTGCAGCAGGAAAAACACGCGAAAGCTGAGACAAAACAGCATGTTTATGAGTCAAAGTTTGAGATTTTTTATTCTTGACTACTGACCTATAAGGTGTTACTTGTGTAGCACAAAAATCAGTAGCTCCGGAGGCAAAAACATAAGGTCCGGAGGTAAGCTTTGAATGTTTTTGACTCAAAACAGCAAGTTGTACATTCGGTTCAATGTGTTCAACAAATTTTGCATGAAAGTTTTCAGATCTAGCAACCATTCTTACCCTTTCTGTTGTTTAGCTAGTCTATAACAAAAATCTATGACATGACCATCTCTACCACAGAAGGTACAATGAAATTTAACTTTGTGTTCATGTCTAGATGAGCAAGCAATATTTTTATTTGAAACCGAATGAGGCAACACTCCTGCAGATTTGAAAACCACTCCATTTTGTTTAGGAACTGTTTGAATCAAACCACTTCCTAATGACTTTACAATTTTAGGTGGATGTGCCTTAGCATGAGCATGAGAATCAAAACCTAAACCAGTTTTATCATTGCAAGACTTGGAAGAATTCAGCAGTAAGTTCAGGTTCTTATTCCCATTACAAAACCGATCTAATGTCCTATGCATGTCATCAAGTTTATTGGACAGATCAAGGCAATTTTCACATGAAGTTTTTCCTTTTAGTTTGCAATTGGAACAAAATTTAACTTCATGAGAACGTAAAGCATTGTTCAATATAGCAATTTCATTCATAGCATCCTGTAGTTTCTTATCAATATCATCACAAGTAGAACAATGCAAATCAATTGTAGAACAGCTAGCATCTTTCAAGTTTTTATCATTAAGTACAACAAGCTCTTTGTTCTTTTCAATTTCTTCATCAGGTCTATCTAGAGTGGAGGAGTGTGCACTTCTTAATGTGGACAATTGTTCATAGATTAAGTCACATGAGGGACATGCATCATCACTAGGAATCAAAGTTTTTAAACGGTTAATTTCAGATTCTAGTGATTCAATTTTAGCAGCATTATCCCTAAGCTTTTTTTCCTTTTTCTTGACAATAATAGTTGCACGAGAAATAGCATCACACATTTCATTGCAGGTAGAACATACCTCATCGTCTTCACTGTTGTGTTCTGCATCCTCCTGACTTGATCTTGATCTTGTTTTGCCCGCCATGAAGCATAAGTTGGCCAGATCATCATCATCTTCATCACTTTCAAAGTCTACATCACTTGAACTAAGTTCTTCAAGTGCGGTGATGAAGCTGTTAATCATCTTGCGTCCTATGGTACCCTTCTTTTTCTTCGTATCTTTTGCAGAGGAGTGCTTCGTTCTTGTTTTCTTTTCATCCCGGGAAGTAGGACCTGAAAGTTTAGGGCAATCTGAACGAAAATGTCCTGTCTTACCACATTCGAAGCATCGTTGAGGTTCGGAGCTTCCTCTCCTTCTAGTTCTCACATTTTGCAATGCTTTTGAGAATCTCGTAGAGGGAAGTGCTAGCTCCTCCTCTGGAAACTCCTCAATCTGTTCAAGGGTTAGAGAGGACAACAAAGCAAGTGTACTACAAGGTGAAGATTGGCCGGAGCTAGGCATATCACGTTGAGAAACAAAAGCAATAGACTTGTTGGGGTTCTTACGTGATATTATATCAATTTCATGAGTTTTTAGCTTGGAATATAGCACATCTAAAGTAAGTGTACTCATGACAGTAGATTCACGAATAGATGTAACTTTCATCTCCCAAATTGACATGTCTAATGCGCTTAACAATTGCCTAGCATTTTCAGCATCTGAAAAATTAACATTGACGCTACGCAAGTTGCTGAGAATTTTATTAAAGCGAGCAAAAAGATCATCAATTGACTCACCGGGTTGCATCTCGAAGCGCATGTATTCTTTCTTGAACATGTCTTGCCTTACCTCTTTGATCGTGTTGGATCCTTCGTGGTAGTCACAAAGTGATTTCCACACATTGTATGCAGATCGGAGGTGTGCAACACGGTCGAAGTCGCTTTGTGTTAATCCTTGTATGATCAAGTTCCGAGCCTTGTTGTTGTTGTTGACATCTCTCAGATTTGTAGCTGTAACTTGATCGTTTGATGGCACTTCGTAAGGCTTGTATACCTTCTCCCATATTGCAAAGCCTTGTGCCTGGATGAAGGCCTCCATGCGTGCCTTCCAAACCTGAAAATCAATACCAGCAAACACACACGGTTTGGCGGAGTACTTCTCTATGATGATTAGTCAAAAACACGTGAAAATCACAAAGATTAGAGCAACATGGCTCTGATACCAATTGTAGGATCGAAGAGCACGTGAAAAGCTACCAGAGGGGGGGTGAATGGTAGTATTAAAAATCTTACGCAGCGGAAACAATTAAACCCCAAACCCTTCATAGAAAAACGATCTGTTAAATAAATAGTATGTAAGACTAATCTAAACGTGTTTCACCGTGACAAAAGTAATAGATATCAGAGAGAATCAAGTCACGAAGACAACACAAAAAGAATCACTCAAATCCGTCAAGAAAAACTCATGTTATGATCGAAAGATCAAACAATGGTCAATCTGCCCTACCCGAGAAAAAACAGTTCTGAAACGCTGCAAAGAAACTCGTGTAGATCATAGACCACAAATCCAATGACCGTGAAATTTTGACAGATGATAGACAATCAAGTTGTTAAGACAACCCAAAAAGAATCACGTCAATTGGATCTGTAAAACTCGAGTTATGATAAAACCACCGATGAAAGGTAGTGCTGTCCAGAAACTCGACGAGTAAAACTTGTCTGGAACAAGTCGGACGAACAAGGCACAAAAGTTCCTTCAAACTACGAATTTTATTCAATAGAACACAAGAGGAACAGCCCCAAAGTCGTGCACCACGAGCTCTAGGCTCCCTTGCTTATATAACCAGCCCTTAAGCCAACCCAATACCAACTAGGACTCCAATCCTACTCAGATCATGAATCGTAACTTTCCATAACTGCTCAAGATTCTTCTATACGCAGATAGAAGCAATCTTAAGACTTCCAAACACCTTAGGAACGTATCCCACATTCCTAAACAACTCAAATTCGTGACCCACACAAAATCCTATCATAACCAACTCAAATCTTTCCATATTTGAGTCAAATCCAACTCAGCCGCAGCCTGAGTCCATAACCTAGTCGGTGGGACCTTTCCGACCAATTCTTTACGTCCATATCTCTTCATCATGCCTCGGAACCATGTAGACACATCCATGCACTCCCTGCACACGTGCAAACATCTTCCAACGACGTCCATGATACCTTCATATGCATTGTTCTTGATTCAATCATGCTGCGCAACCTCCTGATCAGCTCAACCACAATTCTTCCTGAATTTGGTTGTTGGAACCTCATCTCCTCCCTGAGACTAGTCCAATGGATCCTGTCACCAGCCATGTCTTGAACTCAAGCAACACCTGCACATGAATAAACAACCAATCCATACGAGCCCAAGTCCTCGACTTGACTCACGTCAGTTCCGAACACAACACCCTACGTGAGAACCTCACATAAGCATGTTGCAAAACCACAATAACACGATATCATCCATATCAACCAAAACACACCAAAAACTTCGCAAATGAATACTAAGCAATCTTTCCAACAATGTAAAGCAAGTACGAAACATTGCAAATGAAAAGCAGAAGCACTACGGTCAAGTTCCGGACCTTGCCAGAGCAACCCGGACCCTGAGCCGGAGCTAACAAAAGCTAGTAGAACCTAGCACCGGAGCTTACCAAAACTAGTAAAACCAAGCTCCCTCCGGAGCTTACAAAAAACTAGTCAAAACTAGTCAACCCAAAGCCGGAGCTAGACAAAGTACGTCGGAGCTTAGCAAAAGCATGCCGGAGCTATCGAATATATGCCGAAGCTATCAAAGACATGCCGGAGCTAACAAAGACATGCCAGAGCTAGAGATAAAACTCACCAGAGCTAACCAAAGCTAGTCGGACCTTACCAAGAAGTCGGACCTAGCATCTAACGTAGCCGGAGCTACCCAAAACAAGTCGGACCTACCGTCGGACCTTGTTGTAGCTCGGAGCTAGAGTCGGACCTTGATAAAAAGGTGTTTTGGTGATATTCAAAACTTTTATCGTCAAAGCAAAGTGTATTCACTACAAGCCAATGTATTCAGCACACATAGGTCTTACAAGTGTTCTACGCCACACTCTACGTTTCAGAGGGCCACAAATCCATTGACTTCATGTTCATGGGCCAGCATCACCATATGACCAGACATACCTTGGGACAGCTGCTAGGCGTGGATCTCCATGACACCTACCTGCATGAGTTAGTCGATAGACAGGATGACCCACCAAGGAGGTCGCTTACTGGAGGTGTGGCACCACCTTTTGAGGATATTCGATCACTGTTCGCTCAACCCTTCTCACCTGACCAGCCGAGGATACCTGCTCTACTCACTCCAGCTGCATGCACTGTTCACCTTGCTCTGCGCCGCACGTTGCTACCCCAGTCTGGATACCTTGAGGGCTTCACCAGTCTGCAGCAGACCCTCCTATTCTATGTCATGAATAGGCTGGAGTTCGACATCGTGGATATCCTTATTTGTGAGATGGAGGATGTTATCACCGATGGAGTTGGGATGATGAGGCAGCTTGTGTTTGGCCACTAGATCAGTCACCTCCTCTACCTGTTGGCTCCAGAGGGGTCAGTCGTGGGTGACAGTCTCACCGACGAGAGCGTCACTAGGTTCGGACACTACCGTGCTCCAACTCTTGGAGACCGCCATCTTGGCCGCCTAGTTGAGCGTCAGGTCCGAGCTCGCCTTTCAGAGGAAGACTGGTCAGACCTTGAGAAGGAAGATGAGATCCTAGCACAGGCTGAGGCTCAGGGAGGAGATTTGCAGTACATCTGGTCAGAGAGTGACACTAGTGACAGTGTCGAGGAGTACTTCCCACCTCCTCCCTCACCCAGGCAACACGACGCGGAGGCTGAAGGCTCGACTGTATCACCTCCTACTCCACCTCCGGTGTCTGAGGCACATGTCTCTCAGCCATCCGAGCTCACTTCTCTACTTCAGCAGATGGTTAAGCAGCGACTGGATCGGCTTGTAGCTGAGCAGGCCAGAGCTGAGCAGGTTGCATGTGTTTTGGAGCTCCAGCAGCAGCAGCAGGAGATGCAGCATCAGATAGCCCGCGAGAGGTGAGAGGACACTGATAGGCTCACTGGATTGATTGATCAGATGCATCAGCGTTCTCTTGACCAGCAACAGCAGACGCAGCAGGCCATGATGGGCATCCTGGGGTTGATCACCAACCTCTACACTCGGACAGGGATTGCCCTGTCCTCATAGCTTCCGGGTCTAGCTCCAGGTCCGCCTGTCCTGGCACCAGTTTCAGCTCCAGTGCCGACCACGCCGATACCGACGATCAGCATGTCACCACTGCTTGCTCCAGTCGCACCGTTTCACTCTCCCCTGCCGGCTTCGACACTCTTCCAGCAGACTTCGGCTTCGGTTGTCAGTGCCCCGCTACCGACAGTCCAGGCTCAGCAGACACCGACAGCAGCTCCCGCAGCACCCGTCACCTCCACTCCATCCTCAACAGCAGCAGGCAGCAGCTCTGACGACAGCACCCCCGACGGCGACCAGTTCGTCATCGCCCCGAGCACTCAGGGTCCTTAGGCACTCGGCTTCCCTTTTTGGTGTCTTGATGCCAAAGGGGGAGAAGAGTTAGAGTCAGGGAGAGGATTAGCATAGTCCTAGGGGGAGTCCTAGTTGTAGGGGGAGAGTATATCTTTTTGGAAGCTTTTGTAATTTGGGAGATTTGCTACTCTTTTGCTATTCTTGAGTTATCCGTCTGCCACTTAATTCTCTAATATGTTATTGATCGTTTTTGAGCCTTCCAGTTTCGTGTGCTGGATCTTGTACTTATTGCATATCTTTTTGAGTATCGTGTTCTTAATTTCATTACGGTTATGCTTTACTCGTTGTGTTGTCATCAATCACCAAAAAGGGGAGATTGAAAGCATCTAGGCCCCCATGAGGTATGGTTTCGGTGATTAATGACAACTGTTGGATATTATTAATGAGTTTGTGGATGTAAGATCTCTCATATCACTCATCACACTTAATGAAATCTATATGTATATCATCTACTGCTCATTGGATACAATTAGAGTCCCCTCAACAAATTATTTTACGAGGTCAATCGATTTTTGTGAAGACTAAAAGAAAAAGCACATATGTCAAAATTATTCCATCAAAATTGACAGCACTCAAGACTTGGTCATCATCAGAAGAACATTTCAAACCAATGTCCAAGAGGTCACTCGAACAAATTCCAAAAGAATCACTTAGAACAACTCGAAGCAAACAAAATCAACTCACCGGATCAATCGATGTATCCAGAAAACACTACATCGGTCGAGTTGGCTCTGAATAGAAGAAGACCTCAGTCTTAAGTATACACCGGATCATCCGATGATGAAGGAAGTGTTACATTGGTTCCAGTAAGCAATTTACCTGGACCAAGTGTAACACCGGATCATCCGATATACAATTATGACACATCAATCAATCAATCCAGTAAGCATTATTTCTGGACCATTCTGGATCAAGTGTCACCAGATCATCCGATGATGAGGCAAGTGTTACATCGGTCGATCAACGGTCATATCTGACACAGTGACATCAACTAATTTGTACTCGACCGATGACAACTGAAGGGAGAACATTGGATCATCCGATGTTTGCAGAACAATGATGTCAGCCTACTTTTCCAATGGCTATTTCATGGAAGCTGGCTATTTATACCCCTTCAACTAGTCATTTCGATAAGTCTTGATGCCCAGAGCTACTCTACACATTACCAAGCATTCAAGACATTGAGCAACCACTTCCATATCATTTACACCACTTGTACACCAAGAGATAGGCTAGAACTTGCTAGAGATGATGCTTGTGTGCTTCCATTCTTGGTGATTGGAGTCCCTAGTGTAGTGAGAGCTGTAAGGGAGTGTCTCTTGGTGATTGCATTCACCGTGTAACAGTCGGTGATTGGAGAAAGCCTTCCGGAGCTTGCCAAGTCGGTTGTGTAAGCCCGGAGGATCAATCTTGTACAAGGCTTGAGCTCCACCTTGCCGGAGATGGCAAACAGAGACTTCTAGTGAAGATTCCTGGTCTCGGTGACTTGGGAGTGGCTATACCCTTTGGTGGGTGCCACAACGTGGATGTAGGAAGGTCTTGACGATCTTGCCGAACCACGGGATAAACCACTGTGTCCTCGTGTCTCCTCGGGAGTTTGCACACTCTTCCTTTCCTGTTTCACTTATGCATTTCATATACCACAAACTTATTATTCACTTGAATGCATAAGTTGTTTGCATAGGGAATTGGGTTTTTAGTTGTTAAGTTTTTATTGCTTTAATTTTTGAAAAGAAGCCCAATTCACCCCCCCTCTTGGGCATTCGATCCTTACAGCCGTGATGGCCAATTATTTCCCTGTAGCTTTGACTGGGACCACCAGGTCTTGGTTCATGAGCCTTCCCCCTAACTCTATCAATAGTTGGGCGGAGTTGTGCCAACAGTTCACTGCCAATTTCAGGAGCTCATACACCCAACCAGGCACGAAACTGGATCTTTTTGCTATCAAGCAAAAGGGAGAGAGTCTTTGCGATCTTTCACCCAGAGGTTCTCCCAGGTACGAAACACCATCCCTTCTATCTCAAGCGCTTCTATTATTGTAGCATTCAGACAGGGCGTTCGAGACAAGAAAATGCTGGAGAAGCTGGCGACCAAGGAAGTCACCAGCGTTACGGAACTCTTCAGCTTGGCAGACAAGTGTGCCAAGGCTGCGGAGGGCCGTGAAATGCACTCCAAACCACCTCCATAGGACAACAAAAAGTCCTCCAAGGGTGAAGCCATTACCTCTTGGGGTGGCAAGAAGAAGAAAAAGTCCAACGACAAGAAGAAGCCGTCGGCCGACACACCTACTGCCGCAGCTCCGGGTGGCCGAGGGCCACGCCCCGAGAAACGACCTCGACAGTCATCTGAAGACGATGGCAGCACCAAGATGTGGTGTCCCATACACAAGATAGACAACCACAACCTGGAAGACTGCCGAGAGGTCCAGAACCTCGCCGAGCACTACAACAAGCACCGGGAAGAAGCTCCTTTTCATCAAAGGGAAGGAAAACAAAAAGTCAACGAAGCTCCGGCTGAAGAGGAGTTAGGCTTTCAAGACCCCAAGAAGGTCTTGAAGGCTGTTTACACCTCCGTTGACGACAACTCCGATGTCTCCGACAACGAGCGTCGGAAGACCATGAACACCATCTTTGGTGGTTCATGGGACATCACTTCCCGCCGTGTCCTCAAGAAAATGCGGTGGGACATGGCCTTTGTAGCTCCCACCGCCAGGGCGCAGCCTCATCGGAAGTGGATGGATACTACCATCACCTTCGATGCTTCGGACTGCCTCGGAACATGATAGGAGCTGGCCAAATTCCATTGATGGTATCTCCGACCATCAATAACATCAATCTCCACCACGTAATGGTGGATGGAGGTTCGGGACTGAACCTCATAAGCTTCGAAGCCTTCGTCAAGCTTCTACTCCGACCTTCAGATATTCGCCCCTCCCGACCTTTCTCAGGAGGTGGTCTGGGAGCCATAACTCCACTCGATGCCATTACTCTCCTGGTGACCTTCAGAACTCGGGAGAATTACAGGACTGAGAAGTTGGTCTTCGACATGGCACATATCAACTTGCCATTCAACGCCATCTTGGGCAGGCCAGCTTTGTACAAATTCATGGCTGCTGCTCATTATGGCTATTTGGTGTTGAAGATGACAACACCCTCAGGCGTTCTCCAGATCTGCGGAGATCGCACCGCCGGAGTCACTGCTCTAGAAGAACTCCACGTGCTTGCTACAACGCAGGAGGAAGAATCTGGAAAGGAGCAAGCTCTGAAGCCCCCGAGCATTCGTCATCGAGGCTCAACTTCCGCACCTCGTGTGCAACCAAGCAGCGACACCGACATTCCCGTCAAAGTCGTCCAATTTGGTTCTGACACTGCTCAGACCACCCGTATATCGGGAGGCCTGAACGACAAATAGGAACTCACGCTCATCACTTTCCTCCAGGCTAATGTCGACGTGTTTGCCTGGCAACCGTCACAAATGCCTGGGATCCCTAGGGAGGTGATTGAGCACAATCTGAAGATTTATTCTGACGCTCGGCCTGTACATCAGAAGCCTCAGAAGCAATCAGTAGAGCGACAGAACTTTATACATCAAGAAGTTAAGAAGTTGCTCGAAGCTGGATTCATTCAGGATGTCTTCCACCCAAAATGGCTGGCAAACCCAGTCGTTGTACCCAAGGCCGGCGGGAAGCTTCAAATGTGTATCGACTACACAACATTGATTAAGGCATGTCCAAAGGATCCATTTCCACTACATAGAATAGATCATATAGTGGATTCTACCTCCGGGTGTGAATTACTGTGTTTCCTAGACGCATATTCTGGGTATCATCAATTCAGAATGTCTAGGGAAGATGAAGAGCATACTACATTCATCACAGTAGACGGATTATACTGTTACACAACCATGCCATTCGGTCTCCAAAACACTGCTTCAACGTTTGTGCGAGCTACGTACAAAACTTTTGGAGAGCTCATCAGAGATGTAGTGGAAGTGTACGTCGATGACACCTTGCAAGCTATCTTTGACAAGTTGCGAATCACACACACAAAGCTGAACCCAGACAAGTGTGTCTTTGGGGTTAGCTCCAGAAAGCTTCTTGGATTCTTGGTGAACCACCAAGGAATAGAGGCGAATCTGGTGAGGATTAAAGCAATTGAAGACATGCGGCCACCAGCTCGCATCAAGGATGTCAAGAAGCTAACTGGGTGTCTAGCAGCCCTCAGCCGGTTCATCTCAAGACTGGCGGAATGGGTGCTACCCTTCTTCAAATTATTGAGGAAGTCCAGACCATTCCAATGGTCTGGAGAAGTAGAAAAGGCTTTCCAAGAGCTAAAGTAGCTCCTCACCACTCTACCAACTTTGGTAGCTCCGAATCCTGGTGAGCCACTTCTGCTTTACATTTCAGCAACTAACGAAGTTGTCAGCGTTGTCGTGGTTGCGGAAAGACCAGAACCATCTCAAGTTCAGGAAGCCAGACCCCTCCGGGAAGGTCCGGAGCTACCCGAAGGCGAGTCTGGGTCCCAGCCCCCAGACCTGGATCCTCAAGGGGAGAAGTCAGAGGATGAACCTCCTTCAAATGAAGGAGTTACTGTTGCTAAACAAGAAGATCTGGATCCTTCAGGGAGGGTCTGGGTCACTTCAGAGGAAGCTCCGAGTTCCTCTAGCAAGAACCGGGAGGTCCCCGAAAAAGGTCCGGACCCCTTCGGGAGGGTCCGAGTTGATGAGGAGGAAGCTTCGGGCCCCTTCGGGAGGGTCTGGACAGTCCAACGCCCAGTATACTTCATCAATGAAGTACTCCATGACGCCAAGACTCGGTACCTCGAGGTGCATAAGCTGCTTTACGCAGTTCTTATTGTCTCTAGGAAGCTTCGTCACTACTTCCATGCTCACAAGATTTCAGTAGTAACCTCTTATCCACTGCGTGCAATCTTGCATAAGCCCAACTCTACTAGGAACATCGAAAAGTGGGCAGCGAAATTGGCTGAGTTTGATCTTAAATTCTTCCCAAGACAAGCAATCAAGAGTCAAGCATTGGCATATTGTGGAGGAATGGACGCCCTCTCCATCAAATCCAGGAGGCCCCAGTGAGCAGAAGCCAGAACCTAAGGCTCCGGTCTTCACTGAGCCTCACTGGACTCTCTACTTTGACGGCTCCATGCAGAAGCAGGGGGCCGGAGCTGGAATCCTTCTCCTTGCTCCAACCGGGGAGAAGGTCAAATACATGGTTCACCTTGACTTCAAGGCGACCAACAACATGGCGGAATATGAAGCACTAATTTATGGGCTCAAGGTGGCACTATCATATGGTGTCAAGCAGCTGTTAGTAAAGGGTGATTCACAACTCATTATAAAACAAGTCAAAGGAGAATGCTGCTGCAACAACCCCCAACTAGATGCGTATCTTCTTGAAGCCCAAAAGCTTCAGAAGGATTTCGAAGTCCTGGATCTTTGCCATGTCCAGCGTCTCAACAATGCTGAAGCTGACGAACTCTCAACGAAAGCTTCAAGAGGAGCTTTGGCTCCCGATGGAACCTTCGTCTGGAGATTGTCAAGACCAACAACTCACCCTGCCGAATTGAGCGAAGGGGGCAAGACCAGCACCTCGAAGTTTGCGGTCCTGATGGCCCTATTATCATGGCATCCATCAAGGGTCATAGGTGCTGCAGGAAGCTCTGAGCAACCCAACACGCAAGACTCAGAAGCTCAAGTTAGCTCCGATGCATGGATCTCGGAGATCCGAAGCTACTTGAAAGACAACATACTTCCTGAAGACAATGTGTCCGCTAACCGGATAGTCAGATTGGCTAAAAGATACACACTGGTAGAAGGAGATCTCTACCGGCGTGGTGCCAACAGCGTCCTAATGCGGTGCATTACAAGGGAAGAAGGCCGCGAGCTCCTCGCGGAAATCTACAGAGGCGAGTGTGTGAACCACGCATCTTCCCACACGTTGGTCGGTAAAGCCTTCTGGCATGGTTTTTACTGGCCTACAACACTCCAGGATGCAACCGAGCTAGTGAAGAAATGTGAAGCATGCCAGTTCCATGCGAAGCAAATTCACACACCAGCTCAACTACCACAAATGATACCTATGACATGGCCATTCGCCGTGTGGGATATGGATATCTTGGGACCTTTCCCTAAAGCCGTCGGAGGTTACAAGTTCCTGTATGTCGCCATCGACAAATTCACCAAGTGGTCGGAAGCCACTCCAGTTGTGACAATAAACAACTAATAAACTATCAATTTCTTGCAGTCCATAGTATGCAGATTTGGAGTCCCAAACAAGATCATAACTGACAATGGGACCCAATTCACAAGTTCTGCATTCCAAGGATATTGCAAAGACCTCAGCATTCAAGTTAGCTATGCTTCTGTGGCTCACCCGACAAGCAATGGCCAAGTTGAGAGAGCAAATGCAGAAATCCTAAAGGGACTCAAGACGTGCACATATGAGCGCTTGAAAAAATATGGAACCAACTGGATCGAGGAGCTTCCGCCCACCTTGTGGGCAAACAGGACAACTCCAAACTGGTCAACTGGAGAGACACCCTTCTTCCTGGTGTACGGAGCTGAAGTAGTCCTTCCTCCTGAAATCACCTTGGGGTCACTAAGGGTCCGGACCTTCGACGCAACCACGCAGGACCAGCTCTGGGGTGAAGACCTTGACCTCGTTGAAGAGGGAAGGTGCCGAGCAGCTGTTCAAAATGCACGATACCCCCAAGTGCTTCGGCGTTATCACCAAAGGCATGTGCATAGCCGACAGCTCGAGGAAGGCGATCTGGTGCTACCAAGAATACAAACTCGAGAAGGGTTAAACAAAGTTTCCCCCAGCTGGGAAGGACCCTTTCGAGTGATCAAAGTATCCCGTCCCGGATGCGTTTGCTTGACAACCGAGGATGGGACACCGCTCCCTAATCCTTGGAACATTGAGCACCCCCGTAAGTTTTACGCTTAATATCACAGAGGTGAGTCTGTAATTACATATGCTGTATGTTATAGCGTTATTGTACAAAGTCGGGTAGCTCCTCCGGGAGGACAATCGGATCGTTTCAGAAAGGTCTGCAAAGTTCAAGCAACACTTGACACAGTCTCAGAACTAAAAGTGTAGCTAGCTACCCTGGTTCGAACAAGAAATGTAACACACTTAGCTTGGTTCTGTACCCTAAGAGTGTACTTGTCTCCCTTGTACCCCGGACCTATAATGAAAGACATCGATATGTGAAAACAGACTCCACGTGCATTTATTTTGTACAGGCTCATTCTTTTTTATTTTTCTCTTTCTTGTCTATAACAAAGTTGTGCAATTCTTAAGAAGCTTTAGCTCGAACAATTCATATATAATTCAAGTTGATTTTTTATTTCTTTCGGGTCTTAACATCGTTGAATGGCCTACTCGCCTGAACGCCAAGCCAATCTAGGCCCGGAGTGTGCTATCGAATTAGCCTGGTCCTGCACCCTAAGTACGCCACTCTACCTACACCCCGACAAGCCTAAGTAAGGTGAGTCCAGAAAATGATTGGACCTGGAGAAAATAAACAAACGCGCTTGATTGTATATAGAATTACTGTCGATCTAAAATTTCATATGGGAATAGTAAGTCGCAAATAAGTTATAGATAAGAAATAGATTTTACTATTTTTCTTGACTTCAGTGTGCAGGAAAAACGAAAATCCCACGATGATGGTGGACAATGCCGGAGCTATCAAAGCTTCGACATCCCCCAAGGGGGGCCACCTTCGATGTTTTAAACATTGATAGCGGGCATTGCTGGAGCTACCAAGTTCCAACTAATCCTGGGGGCCAGTCGTCAACATGAAGAAATAAACGGAGTTGAAGAAAATATGGTAAAAGGACAACCCAATGGGGTCTGCAGTCGATGCTCTACGTGTTGACAGTGGTCAATGTCGGAGCTACCAAGCTCCGACAACCACAGAGGGTCGGTCGTCGATGCTCAACGTGTTGATGGTGGTTTGTAGGATCGAAGAGCACGTGAAAAGCTACCAGAGGGGGGGTGAATGGTAGATTTAAAAAATCTTACGCAGCGGAAACAATTTAACCCCAAACCCTTTCGGCAAAAAAACGATCTGTTAAATAAATCGTGTGTGAGATTAATCTAAACGTGTTTCACCATGACAAAAGTGATAGAGATCAGAGATAATCAAGTCACGAAGACAAAACAAAAGGAATCACTCAAATCCGTTGAGGAAAACTCAAGTTATGATCGAAAGATCAAACAAAGGTCAATCTGTCCTACCCGAGAAAAACAGTTCTGGAACGCTGCAAAGAAACTCGTGTAGATCATAGACCATAAATCCAATGACCGTGAAATTTTTACATATGATAGACAATCAAGTTTTGAAGACAACCCAAAAAGAATCACGTCAATTGGATATGTAAAACTCGAGTTATGATAAAACCACCAACAAAAGGTAGTGCTGTCCAGGAACTCGACGAGTAAAACTTGTCTGGAACAAGTCGGACGAACAAGGCACAAAAGTTCCTTCAAACTACGAATTTTATTCAATAGAACACAAGAGGAACAGCCCCCAAAGTCGTGCACCACGAGCTCTGGGCTCCCTTGCTTATATAACCAGCCCTTAGGCCAACCTAATATCAACTAGGACTCCAATCCTACTCAGATCACGAATCGTAACTTTCCATAACTGCTCAAGATTCTTCTATACGCAGATAGAAGCAATCTTAAGACTTCCAAACACCTTAGGAACATATCCCACATTCCTAAACAACTCAAATTCGTGACCCAAACGAAATCCTATCATAACCAACTCAAATCTTTCCATATTTGAGTCAAACCCAACTCAACCGCAGGCTGAGTCCATAACCTAGTCGGTTGGACCTTTCCGACCAATTCTTTACGTCCACATCACTTCATCATGCCTCGGAACCATGCAGCCACGTCCATGCACTCCTTGCACACGTGCAAACATCTTCTAATGACGTCCACGATACCTTCATATGCATTGTTCTTGATTCAATCATGCTGCGCAACCTCCTGATCAGCTCAACCACAATTCCTCCTGAATTTGGTTGTTGGAACCTCATCTCCTCCCTGAGACTAGTGCAATGGATCCCGTCATCAGCCATGTCTTGAACTCAAGCAACACCTGCACATGAATAAACAACCAATCCATACGAGCCCAAGTCCTCGACTTGACTCAAGTTAGTTCCGAACACAACACTTTACGTGAGCACCCCACATAAGCATGTTGCAAAGCATATCAAAACGAAATCATCCATATCAACCAAAACACACAAAAAACATAGCAAATGAATACTAAGCAATCTTTCCAAGAATATAAAGCAAGTTCAAAATTTTGCGAATGAAAAGCAGAAGTATTGCGGTCAAGTTCCAGACCATCCCACAGCAAGCCGGAGCTTGACCCGGAGCTTACTAGTACAATGAAGCACCTGCTGGAGCTTACCAAAACTAGTAGATCCTAGCACCGGAGCTTACCAAAAACTAGTCAAAACTAGTCAACCCAAAACTGGAGCTAGACAAAGTACGTCGGAGCTTAGCAAAAGCATGCCGGAGCTATCAAATATATGCCGGAGCTAACAAAGACATGCCGGAGCTAAAGATAAAGCTCACCGGAGCTTACCAAAGCTGGTCGGACCTTACCAAGAAGTCGGACCTAGCATCGAGCGTAACCGGAGCTACCCAAAACAAGTCGGACCTATGATCGGACCTTGCTATAGCTCGGAGCTAGAGTCGGACCTTGATAAAAAAGTGTTTTGGTGATATTCAAAACTTTTATCATCAAAGCCAAGTGTATTCACTACAAGCCAATGTATTCAGCACACATAGGTCTTACAATCTCCCCCTTGATGAATGCATTGGCAACACCATTTAAAACCCGAACATTGGCTTATTCACATAAAAGTTTGAAAGACAATTTCTCCCCTTTTGTAAATCAAAAGTAAAATGAGAACAAAAATTCCCTCATTATCTCTCCCCCTTTATTTATCTCTCCCCCTTTATTATCTCTCCTTATGCACATATTCTTTCTCTCTTCATGCTTATCTCTCCCCCTTTGACAATGTATTCAGCAAGTCATGAGCATATAAACAAATTATCTCTCCAACTTTAGTTGTTATGAGCATATTATAATATATACATATAAACAAAGCTCATCCAAGTCATACTACCAAGTAACTTACACTATCACATCAATGAGATACATAAAGTAGTGTAAGCCATGCTAGCGATCAAGTGTGATTTTCAATTTTAGCAGGTCATGATCTCACAAACTTAACTATTTCAAAACCTGAAAGCATGACACTTGTTGCCGCATTTTATTATTTTTCAAAGCATAAATTTAGATCATATGATATTTGCAAGAGATTATATGTGCATCTGCCTTATTCTAACCAACCAAGCCAAGCCTATGTCATTTGACAATCAGAAGCTTAAGGACATGGTTTTAGTCATACACAACTTCTTCCAAGTTCATATCTAAGTGCAATGACAAGCCATCTCAAAAGAAGAAGTGCGATGCATGCATATTCTCTTGATCTTTTCTCAATTTATATTTGTTCATAAAAACTCAACATGTGAGTTGATTACTTGATTAATTCTTAATGATTAAAAGCACTTGTGAACATGTAACAAGTTCAAAACAGTAAGAAAGTTCGACCATGACCAGTTTTAGCATAAATAATTATTCCAATTACTAGACATGGCAAAAACTACAAAACGTATAACACGAGCAATGTAGTAAGAACTTTCAGCATGTAAAAGGAATCACAAAGTCATATATGTATGAAATACTATGCTCATATTATTTTAATTTCAGATTCACACATAGACTTCCCAAGTTTCAAAACTCCCCCTCAATTTAAGCCATGAGGATGCATAACCCCTATTTCACTACGAATGTAACAAAAACGAGTGAAATCCAAAGGTTTTGTAAAAATGTCAGCCAATTGTTGTTCGGTATCTACATGGTGAAGCACAATGTTACCTTTTTCAACATTATCTCGGAGAAAGTGATACCTAATGTCAATGTGTAGTTGTAGAATGTTGCACGGGGTTTTTAGCAATGCAAATGGCACTAGTGTTATCACAAAACGGTGTAACACTATCTAGATCAACCCCATAGTCCTTAAGTGTTTGAACAATCCAAAGAATTTGTGAACAAGCACTAGCAGCAGCTACATATTCAGATTCGGCTGTGGATTGTGCAACTGAATTTTGTTTTCTAGAGGACCAAGCAACAAGAGAATTACCAAGAAAATGACAAGCACCGAAAGTACTTTTCCTATCAATCCTACAACCCCCGAAATCAGCATCCGAAAAAGCTTTCAAAGTAACGGTTGAGGAAGAAGGAAGAAAAATGCCAAATTCTTGAGTTCCATGTAAGTACCTGAGAATCCTTTTGACGGCCTGATGATGTGAAACACGTGGGGAAGCTTGAAACCGTGCACAAAGACATACGCTGAACTGTATGTCCGGTCTTGATGCCGTGAGGTACAAAAGTGATCCAATCATGCTTCTATATTTTTTTTGATTCACAGATTCACCATCTTCATCAAGTTAAAGTGTTGTTGCTGTACCCATTGGTGTCCGAAGAGGCTTGCTTTTGTCCATGTTGAAGCGCCTTAGGAGGTCTTTGGTATACTTCGTTTGATGCACAAAGGTACCCTCCTTGGTTTGCTTGATTTGCAGCCCCAAAAAGTAAGTGAGTTCACCCATCATACTCATTTCAAATTCGGAACTCATCATTGCTGAAAACTTGGACACAAGATCATGAGAAGCACAACCAAAGATAATATCATCCACATACACTTGAACGAATAATGAGTCATTGCCATGCTTAAGCACAAAAAGAGTTTTATCAACCTTGCCCATGGTAAACCCCTTTTCAAGTAAGAATGTTTTTAACCTATCATACCGTGCTCTAGGGGCTTGTTTGAGACCGTATAAGGCTTTGGACAGTTTGTAAACATGATTAGGAAAATCTGGATTTTCAAAACCCGGTGGTTGTTTGACATAAACCTCCTCATCTATGTAGCCATTAAGAAAAGCACTTTTAACATCCATTTGATATAGCTTAAAACCTTTAGATGCTGCAAAAGCTAACAAAATTCTTATGGCTTCTAATCTAGCAACGGGAGCAAAAGTTTCATCAAAATCTAGACCTTCAACTTGAGTGAAACCTTGAGCAACCAACCTAGCCTTATTCCTAACCACAACCCCATCCTCACTTTGTTTATTTTAAATACCCATTTAGTTCCAATTAAAGTGTGACCTTGAGGTGGAGGTACAAGTTTCCAAACATTATTTCTTTCAAAATTTTCTAACTCTTCTCGCATGGCAATAATCCAAGATTCATTAGTGAGTGCGTGTGATATATCTTTGGGTTCAAAAGAAGCAACAAAATCAGAATGAGCATGAGAGTTTGGATCGCAAAACCTGGACCGTGTGACTCGTTCGTGCAAGCTTCCAATCATCTGTTGCGGGGGATGATCTTTGTAAAACCGTAGGGGAACAGATGTCTCACAAGCTTCTTCTTCTTCATGTTCATCACAAATCGATGAGCTTGTGGCTTGAGGATGATCAGGACCAGCATAGGTGATAGCCGGAGCTTGTTCAATGTTCGGAGCTGGACACGTGTCAACTTCGGAACTACCAGGCAGTATCACCGGCTCTTCTTCATCTTCGAAAATACCCTCCCCCTGAGGATACAGATCTGGTCCTGCAACACCAGAGCTAGTACCTAGACTAGCTTCATCAAAAGACACTTCACAAGTCTCCACAATTTTGTTAGTGTCAAGTAAAAGCACACGGTAGCCTCTAGTCTGAGATGGATAACCAAGAAACATGCCATCAATGGATCTAGGTTCAAATTTATCAAGATTACCATGTTTCTTAACAAAGCATTTGCAACCAAAGACCTGAAAGTCTGTAACACTAGGCCTATGTCCAAACCGAAGCTCATATGGTGTTTTACCTATCTTAGCACGCAAGAAAACACGATTTGAGACATAACAAGTGGTTGCTAACGCATCAGCCCAAAATTTCCTAGGAGTTTGATATTCATCAAGCATAGTCCTAGCCATCTCAACAAAGGTTCTGTTCTTTCTTTCTACAACACCGTTTTGTTGAGGTACATATGGTGAAGAGAATTGATAATCTATTCTATTTTCAGCACAAAAGTGATCAAAAGATTGATTTTTAAATTCAGTTCCATTATCACTTCTAATTGCTTTTAATGATACTTGGTGATCAATTGATAATCTAAGAAATAAAGTTCTAAAGTGACTAAAAACTTCATTCTTAGACGCCATAAAGTAAACCCAAGAGTATCTAGAATAATCATCAATGATAACAAGAACATACCATTTACCTCTGAAGGATTGAACACGTGAAGGTCCTACGGTGTCAAGATGCAAAAGTTGACATGGTTCAGTTGTCATGATCATTGTGATAGGAGTATGTGAACCTGCAACCATCATAGCATGTCTACAAGAAGAGCACACAATTTCTTTGTCCCCTTTAAGCTTAGGCAGCCCACGTATGCGATCAAGAGCACTAACACGCGTTAGGTGATCAAAGCCTACGTGACCAAGTCTATGATGCCAAAAATATAAGTCCTTTGAATCATTAGCAACTAGTAGAGGAAGACATATCAAAATCAGCTTTAAAAACTCTTCCAAACCGAGACATGTTAAAAATAAGCTTACTATTTGAACCTATAACTTTGCAGCAGTTTTTATTGAAAATAATTTCTAGATTTTCATCTAGCAATTGTGCAACAGAAAGCAAGTTGTATTTCAAATTTTTGACAAGTGCCACATCCTTTAAAGTGTAGTGATCATTTACTCTAACCGAACCCTTAGCAATTATAGGAGTTGAAGAATTATTGGCAAAAGTAACATTCTCTACACATGACACAAAAGAGAGGGAGGAGAACCAATCTTTGTTACCGGTCATGTGGCATGAGCAACCTGAATCCACAATCCAAATGTTCTCCTTCCTCAAACGTGTAACCTACATAAAAAGCACAATACGTCGTTGACTCAATACTGGGGTTAGTCAAAAGGCATTTAGGAATCCAGTACTGAGTCATGCGAAGTGTAGCAGGAAAAACACGCGAAAGCTGAGACAAAATAGTAGGTTTATGAGTCAAAGTTTGAAATTTTCTATTCTTGACTGCTGACCTATAAGGTGTTACTTGTGTAGCACAAAAATCAGTAGCTCCGGAGGCAAAAATAGAAGGTCCGGAGGTAAACTTTGAATGTTTTTGACTCATAACTGCAGGTTGTACATTCGGTTCAATGTGTGCAGTAAATTTTGCATGAAAGTTATGAGATCTAGCAACCATTCTTTCTCTTTTCTGTTGTTTAGCTAGTCTATAACAAAAATCTATGATGTGACCATCTCTACCACAGAAGGTACAATGAAATTTAACTTTGTGTTCATGTCTAGATGAGCAAGCAATATTTTTATTTGAAACCGAATGAGGCAACACTCCTGCAGATTTGAAAACCACTCCTTTTTGTTTAGGAACTGTTTGAATCAAACCACTTCCTAATGTCTTTACAATTTTAGGTGGATGTGCCTTAGCATGAGCATGAAAAATCAAAACCTAAACCAGTTTTATCATTGCAAGACTTGGAAGAATTCAGCAGCAAGTTTAGGTTCTTATTCCAATTACAAAACCGATCTAATGTCCTATGCATGTCATCAAGTTTGTTGGACAGATCAAGGCAATTTTCACATGAAGTTTTTCCTTTTAGTTTGCAATTGGAACAAAATTTAACTTCATGAGAACGTAAAACATTGTTCAATATAGAAATTTCATTCATAGCATCCTGTAGTTTCTTATCAAGATCATCACAAGTAGAACAATGCAAATCAATTGTAGAACAACTAGCATCTTTCAAGTTTTTATCATTAAGAGCAGCAAGCTCTCTGTTCTTTTCAATTTCTTCATCAAGTCTATCTAGAGTGGAGGAGTGTGCACTTCTTAATGTGGACAATTGTTCATAGATTAAGTCACATGAGGGACATGCATCATCACTAGGAATCAAAGTTTTTAAACGGTTAATTTCAGATTCTAGTGATTCAATTTTAGCAGCATTATCCCTAAGCTTTTTGTCCATTTTCTTGACAATAATAGTTGCACGAGAAATAGCATCACACATTTCATTGCAGGTAGAACATACCTCATCGTCTTCACTGTTGTGTTCTGCATCCTCCTGACTTGATCTTGATCTTGTTTTGCCAGCCATGAAGCATAAGTTGGCCAGATCATCATCATCTTCATCACTTTCAAAGTCTACATCACTTGAACTAAGTTCTTGAAGTGCAGTGATGAAGCTGTTAATCATCTTGCGTCCTATGGTACCCTTCTTTTTCTTCGTATCTTTTGCAAAGGAGTGCTTCATTATTGTTTTCTTTTCATCCCGGGAAGTAGGACCTAAAAGGTTAGGGCAATCTGAACGAAAATGTCCTGTCTTACCACATTCGAAGCATCGTCGAGGTTCGGAGCTTCCTCTCCTTCTAGTTCTCACATTTTGCAATGCTTTTGAGAACCTCGTAGAGAGAAGTGCTAGCTCCTCCTCTGGAAACTCCTCAATCTGTTCAAGAGTTAGGACAACAAAGCAAGTATACTACAAGATGAAGATTGGCCGGAGCTAGGCATATCACGTTGAGAAACAAAAGCAATAGACTTGTTGGTGTTCTTACGTGATATTATATCAATTTCATGAGTTTTTAGCTTGGAATATAGCACATCTAAAGTAAGTGTACTCATGACAATAGATTCATGAATAGATGTAACTTTCATCTCCCAAATTGACATGTCTAATGCACATAACAATTGCCTAGCATTTCGAGCATCTGAAAAATTAACATTGACGCTACGCAAGTTGCTGAGAATTTTATTAAAGCGAGCAAGGAGTTCATCAATTGACTCACCGGGTTACATCTCGAAGCGCATGTATTCTTTCTTGAACGTGTCTTGCCTTACCTCTTTGATCGTGTTTGATCCTTCGTGGTAGTCACAAAGTTCTTTCCACACATCGTATGCAGATCGGAGGTGTGCAACACGATCGAAGTCGCTTTGAGTTAATCCTTGTATGATCAAGTTCCAAGCCTTGTTGTTGTTGTCGACATCTCTCAGATTTGTAGCTGTAACTTGATCGTTTGATGGTACTTCATAAGGATTATATACCTTCTCCCATATTGCAAAGCCTTGTGCCTGGATGAGAGCCTCCATGCGTGCCTTTCAAACCTGAAAATCAATACCAGCAAACACACAAGGTTTGGTGGAGTACTTCTCCATGATGATTAGTCAAAAACACGTGCAAATCACAAATATTAGAGCACCGTTGCTCTGATAACAATTGTAGGATCGAAAAACACGTGAAAAGCTACCAGAGGGGGGGGGGGTGAATGGTAGATTTAAAAAATCTTACGCAGCGGAAACAATTTAACCCCAAACCCTTTCGGCAGAAAAACGATCTGTTAAAGAAATCGTTTGTGAGATTAATCTAAACATGTTTCACCATGACAAAAGTGATAGAGATCAGAGAGAATCAAGTCACGAAGACAACACAAAAGGAATCACTCAAATCCGTCGAGGAAAACTCAAGTTATGATCGAAAGATCAAACAAAGGTCAATCTGCCCTACCCGAGAAAAACAGTTCTGGAACGCTGAAAAGAAACTCGTGTGGATCATAGACCATAAATCCAATGACCGTGAAATTTTGACATATGATAGACAATCAAGGTTTGAAGACAACCCAAAAAGAATCATGTCAATTGGATCTGTAAAACTCGAGTTATGATAAAACCACCGACGAAAGGTAGTGCTGTCCAGAAACTCGACGAGTAAAACTTGTCTGGAACAAGTCGGACGAACAAAGCACAAAAGTTCCTTCAAACTACGAATTTTATTCAATAGAACACAAGAGGAACAGCCCCCAAAGTCGTGCACCACGAGCTCTGGGCTCCCTTGCTTATATAACCAGCCCTTAGGCCAACCCAATATCAACTAGGACTCCAATCCTACTCAGATCACGAATCGTAACTTTCCATAACTGCTCAAGATTCTTCTATACGCAGATAGAAGCAATCTTAAGACTTCCAAACACCTTAGGAACGTATCCCACATTCCTAAACAACTCAAATTCGTGACCCATACGAAATCCTATCATAACCAACTCAAATCTTTCCATATTTGAGTCAAACCCGACTCAGCCACAGCCTGAGTCCATAACCTAGTCGGTTGGACCTTTCCGACCAATTCTTTACGTCCACATCACTTCATCACGCCTCGAAACCATGCAGCCACGTCCATGCACTCCTTGCACACGTGCAAACATCTTCCAATGATGTCCACGATACCTTCATATGCATTGTTCTTGATTCAATCATGTCGCGCAACCTCCTGATCAGCTCAACCACAATTCCTCCTGAATTTGGTTGTTGGAACCTCATCTCCTCCCTGAGACTAGTACAATGGATCCCGTCACCAGCCATGTCTTGAACTCAAGCAACACCTGCACATGAATAAACAACCAATCCATACGAGCCCAAGTCCTCGACTTGACTCAAGTTAGTTCCGAACACAACACTTTACGTGAGCACCTCACATAAGCATGTTGCAAAGTATATCAAAACGAAATCATCCATATCAACCAAAACACACCAAAAACTTAGCAAATGAATACTAAGCAATCTTTCCAAGAATATAAAGCAAGTTCAAAACTTTGCGAATGAAAAGCAGAAGTATTGCGGTCAAGTTCCGGACCATCCCACAGCAAGCTGGAGCTTGACCCGGAGCTTACTAGTACAATGAAGCACCTGCCGGAGCTTACCAAAACTAGTAGATCCTAGCACCGGAGCTTACCAAAAACTAGTCAAAACTAGTCAACCCAAAACCGGAGCTAGACAAAGTACGTCGGAGCTTAGCAAAGCAGGCCGGAGCTATCAAATATATGCCGGAGCTAACAAAGACATGCCGGAGCTAAAGATAAAGCTCACCAGAGCTTACCAAAGCTGGTCGGACCTTACCAAGAAGTCGGACCTAGCATCGAACGTAACCGGAGCTACCCAAAACAATTTGGACCTATGGTCGGACCTTGCTATAGCTCGGAGCTAGAGTCGGACCTTGATAAAAAGGTGTTTTGGTGATATTCAAAACTTTTATCATCAAAGCCAAGTGTATTCACTACAAGCCAATGTATTCAGCACACATAGGTCTTACATGGTTGCTGCGGGAGCTACTAAGCTCCGACAACCCTAGGGGGCCCCTGCTGGCAACGCAACAAAACTTTGGACCTATACTCTACAAGTTCGAAGTACTCAAGTCTTCAACAAAATGCTACATCCTTTTGGTACATGTTCGCAATCAAATTGTGTACATCTACCAGGGGGCCAAGTGAGACAAAGGTTGAAGACAAAAAATGAAATTCATAAATTTCTTGGATTTCATTCATCTGAAGACAAGAGATTACAAAATTGGAGAAAAGAAGAGAAGATACAAGTGGGAGCTACAAGGAGAAAGTCCTAAATTCTACGGAAGAACGAGGCAACCTTCTGGGCAACCTCTGACACGCTGGTCTTGGCAGCATCTCCCTCTCCGTTGATGGGACCTTCAAGCACAGGGTCTAGTGGGAAGTGAGGATCCCGACTTCTGTAGCATGTCAGCATGTACTCTGCGACGTTCTTTGCCAGGGATTTTCCTTCAGTTTCCAACTGATCCACGATGAGATCGCCCATCTTGTTGAGTTTGTTGCCAGCCGAGCTCAGCGCCTTCAACGCATGGTCCAACTCCGGCTCTGGATTGTCCGGACGCACGAGACTAAAGCCCAGCAGCGTCAGCGTGTCATTGGCTTTGCCCAAGAAGTCCCATACTTGTTGGGACTCTACAACCCTTGAGCCTCGAATCTCTTCCAAGGACCTCTTGGCCGCCGCAAGCTCCGAACCCTCCCGGGCAAGGCGCTCAACCTCCTTGGTGTGCCGCTGAATACCCTCAGCAACTTGCTTTTCAAGGTTGGCAAGCTCCTTCTCCCGGACATGGATCTTGTTCTGGTGGTCAACCAGGTCTTTCTCCCAGCCCCGCACCTTCTTCTCCCTGGCAGAGACTTCGATCTCCCTTTTGGTAAGGTCCTATCCCCGCTGCCATGCCTTCTCCTCCTCGCTCCTGTAGCGCTCCTCCAGCTTTTGGGTGCGCTCCGCAAGGCCCTTGTCACCCAGAGCTAGCCTCTGGGCGAGCTCCTCCTCCCTCTTCACGAGGTCATCCCTTAGCTCTAGGAGTTTTTGCTCTTCATCTTCGAGCTTTTTCTCTCACTCCTCAAGAACCTCCCGGCGCTTGACGAGGCTTTCGTGGATGGTATTGAGCTTCTCCTGGCAATCATTCGCTGCTTCATTAGCAGCCCGTATTTGTTCATATATAGCCCGGGACTGGTTGTCGAGGGATCGCACCATGCTTTCCCTCTCATCCAGCAACTGCCCCCAATACTCCATCCGGGCCTTCTCCTTCTTGACCCACTCCTTGTCGTCGGCCAGTCTTGTTTCCGCCAGCTTGGTCTCGAATTGGAGCCAGTTGCGCCACCTCCTAAGGGTTTGGCGCTCCTCCTCGAGGGCCTTGCTGTCGTGATAAAAGGCAAGCTGAACCCAATGAAGGCTGGAGGAGGCGTTGTCGATGGATAACGATAGGGGGATCGGCTCCGGACCTGCCGGGGTCCTCTCCACTAACTCCAGCGGGTTCTCCATAACAAAAATTGGGTCCCACTCTACAAGAGTGGTCCCCTGAGGTTCCGCGACACTAGGGTCGTCCTCCGGGAGTGCCTCAGTCGTCGCTGAGGAAAGTCCGGCAACGGGAGCTTCTACCTTTGGAGTCAGCTCTGAAGGTCCCGCCGCCAGGTCATCAGCAACTGGTCCCTGAGTCAGAGGACCGGTCACTTCGTCTTGGCACCCTGGCTCAGGCACGGGTACCTCCGGAACTACCACCTCTGGGGTAGGCATTGAAGACTCGGCCAAAGTTGAGGCCACCTCGGGCTCTGGCGCTGGTGCCTCCTCCACTGCCGGTTCAGGCGCTGGTGCTTCGACCTCCACTAGTTCGGGTGCTGGCACCTCCACGACAACCGGCTCAGGTGCTGGAACTTCATGAACCACCGGCTCCGCCGCCGGGTCTTCAGTAACATCCGGCTCAAGGTTCGGAACTGGAGCTACCTCCGGCTATGAGGCCGGAGCGTCTGTCATCACAGCTTCCAAAATCGGAGCTTCAGCCTCCAGGGCTGGTGCCGCTGGTACATCTTCATTCCCGTGGTCTGGTGCTACCACGGGAGCTTCAGAAGATGAGTCGAGGACCACGACAGCTGGCACCAGAGCTGCCGTGACCTCAGCTACCACCTGGGGCGGCGTTGGAATTGGAGCTGGATCCTCTGCCTGCACAACATCAGCTGCTATCACAGGAACCGGAGCTTCAACCCCTTTTTTGGATACCCTGTGGATGAAGGACAAAGAACCTCAAAATATGGTTACAACAAAAATAACAAACTGAGGTAAAGAAGCAAATTTACCTTGGATGGCTTCCGCTCCAGCTAGCGCGGAACCTCTTCGCCAGATGCTTAGAGCCCGACCCAGTTGCAACTGGTGTAGCAACTCCGAAAGGCTCTTCGGAGCTTACTGCCGCCGTCAGCTACGTCTTGGTTGGGGCCCCCTCAACCGAGAAGAACCCTCGGACCTAGAGCCCTTAACTGGCCCTAGTGCCGGAGTCACCTGGTCGGAGCTGGCGTTCTGGGGGACGCCGATGCTGGAGTTGGTGTCGCTGTCGAAGACCTCCCCCGCCAGGGAGAAGGAGCTGTTGTGGAAAGAGCAGGTCTGACGGGCCTCCCGTCGGAGTGCTTCAACTTCCTCTTTTGGCTGGAGGGCTCAGCCAACTCTTTGCCCTTGCCCATGACTTCAGCTCTTTGTCTCAGGGCAGAAGTAGGGCCACCCTCGGAAGCTCCGGGGATCACCAATTTGGTGGTCGGACGCCTCTCTACCTCAGCGAGGTCGTCAAGCACTGGCATCCTCCTCCGGAGCTCCCTGCTGAACTCTGCCTCCATGTTGAGAGGGAGGAAAGCCGCCAGCAGAGTTACGTCGCCGCCCTCGACATCGATGCCATGCTGGATCTTCTTGAGATGAAGCTCCAAAGCAGAGCCATCCAAATTGGACTTCAGACCGGTTTCAATCCGGTCATCATCCATCACACTATTGAGGGCCCAAGCGAGCTTCTCCCTCTTCTTCAGCGGAGCCCACCTGTAGACCAGGAAGTTGCAGAAGACAGTTTGGGGGGTCACCCCTCCTTCCACACATTCGCGGATCCTAGTCAAGACAATGTTGAAGGCTTCTGACAGCACCAAAACCACACTCCAGGCGTCAGTGTCAACATTGTGAAGACCCTCAGGCAGCTCCAGCTTCTCATGCTCCTCTGCTGTGATGATAATCCAGTCCTTCTTCCAGTCGTCCCACTTGCCGGAAGGAAACGACCTCAAGAACTTGTAGGGGCATTCCTTGTGCTTCACAAAATAGTAGAAGCCAAGATACTCAGAACTCTTGCCAGTGGTGTGGATGGTGAAGAAGGTACGGAAAAGCTCGACACAGGGGGGAATACCCACCCACATCTCGCAGAAGTGGACGAATGTTGACACAAGAAGAATAGAGTGGGGGCCAAGGTGGTACAACTGCAAACCATAGAAGTCTAACAAAATCAAGAGGAAAGTTGAGAAAGGTGGGATTAGTCCCACCATGGCATATGCAGAGAAGTACACCATGTCGCTGCCACGCTTCTTCTTGAACGGGAGCTCGCCGGCGCGGACCAGGTGGTTGAAGAAGTCGCTGGACCACCCCATGTAGGTCCAGACCTTCTTCAGATCGTCATCGCTCGTGAGACAACTCTTGTGGAGACCCAACTCCATCGCAGCACAACGAGGCGAGAGAGGAAAAGCAAGCGAAAGTTTGGAGGATTCGAGCGCAAGTTCAAATGAAGGCGTAAGTAATCCCCAAACCGTGCGCGCTTTCCTTCTTAAGTAAGCCCCCACAACGCTTGGATGGAAACCACAAAAGGGACAAGGATACATCTAAAAAATTTCACCCTGCCAATGACAAAGGGGCCCGTGGCCACCCAGACGATCAAAGTATCTTACCCCAGGCGAACAGTTGTCATGATGAGAGGCGGGAAACCCAAGGGCGGCGGCCTGACAGGGTGCGCAAAACCGATACGATTTTCATATCGGGAACCGGTGGCATTCAATTGCATGAGATCCGCATGCTCGAATCTCACCTGCCACGTCCAGAAGATGCCACGCGGCGATGGTTTAACTGCGAACTATCACCTCAATGGTACATCCAAAAGCTCTTGAAGACACGACGCATAAATCAAAAGATGGACCCACCTCCGGCAGAATGACTTAATCCAAAGGGTCTTTCCTAGAGGTGGGCTGAGGGGCCACTGTCGGTACCCTGCGTACCGGATACCCCTTGGAACTGCAAAGAGTGCAATGGAACTCCACCCATCTGAGTTGAAGACCCTCAAAGGTCCCACGTGTGACTCGGAACCAGACCTGCCTCCCTCGTATGGTTAGTCTCTGTGCCGCCACGTGTATCATAAAACCAAAGCTACAACCCATACATGGGAAAGCTCTGGACTGGATACCTGTGTAGCACCTCCGGACCTAACCCCCGACAGAGGGAAGCTCCAGTACCGACACGTGTACAACAGCACCGGATCTACTCGTCCAAGATAGTAAGCTCCGAAGCTGCCACACGTCCAACCGCCGGACCTTCAACCTCAACAGGCAGATTGGTGGACCTTCAACGGCTCGGACCTTCAAGGGACATTAAAGACTTCAAGACCTGATTATGTATCATTAATGCTATCTTAATGACACACGATTGGATGACCCTTAATACCAGTAACACCACCATTAAACAGCGTTATCACGCTATTAAGGGGAATCAAGCACATTAACCGCATATTAGGCATTAATAACCGCCAGGACCACATGTCGGGCCAGACTAAAGATGTAATGGCCAGCCCTTGTACTATAAAATGACTGGCCGAGCGATACACAGGGGGAGACGCGCTCGGGACAGGCGGAGACTAGCGCGAGACTTTTTTGGCCTCTCTCTGGCTCATGCTCTCATATACTCAAGACAACAACAACAACACACCCATGGAGTAGGGTATTACGCTCAGGCGGCCCGAACCACGTAAATCCTCATGTCAACTTGCCATCCTGTTCTGAATCTCCGCGCGCCCCAACCGAACTAAGAAACTCCGCGGACTACTAATATCAGGAGAATTGCCGGAACAAGACTCCGACAAGCATGTTACCCAAAGAGATCAACAATATAACTTGCAACACATATGAATAACTTGGGTAAAAACTAAGAAAGAATTGCACAACTTCATTATAGACAAGAAGGTTAAAAACAATAATTTGATAAGTTGAGCCTTGTACAAAAATAAATGGACGTGGAATCTGTTTTTACACATCAATATCTTTCATTATAGGTCTGAATTACAAGGGAGACAAGGACACACTTAGGGTGCAGGACCAAGCTAAGTGTGATATACATCTTGTACTAACCCAGGGTAGGCTATTACACTTTTAGTGTGGTGACTGTATGAAGTGTACTTGAACTTTCCGGAACCTCCTGGAGGGGTCCATATGTTCTCCTGGAGGACCTACCCATGTATGTTTGGTGACTCTATAACATACATCATGTGTAATTACAGACTCACCTCCGTGATTCTAATCATAAAACTTACGGAGGCGCTCGATGTTCCAAGGATTAGGAAGTGGAATCCCATCCTCAGTTGCCAAGCGAACGCATCCGGGATGGGATACTTTGATCACTCGGAATGGCCCTTCATAGCTGGGGAAAGTTTGTTCATTCCTTCACGAGTTAGTCTCTCCCGAAGCACCAGATCGCCTTCCTCGACTTGTCGGTTGCGCACATGCCTTTGTTGATAGCGCTTGGCGATAACGTGCATTCTGAACAGCTGCTTGGCACCTTCCCTCATCGACGAGGTCAAGGTCTTCACACCGGAGCTGGTCCTGCGTGGCTTCGTCGAAGGTCTGGACCTGGAGGAACCCCAAGGTGATCTCCGGAGGAAGGACTGCTTCAGCTCCGTACACCAGGAAGAATGGAGTTTCTCCAGTTGACCGATTTGGAGTTGTCCTGTTCGCCCATAGTGTGGACGGAAGTTCCTCAATCCAGTTGGCTCCGTGCTTTTTCAGGCACTCATATGTGCGCGTCTTGAGTCCTTTTATGATTTCTGCATTTGCTCTCTCGGCTTGGCCATTGCCTGCTGGATGAGCTACTGAGGCGTAGCTGAGTTGAATGCTAAGGTCTTCGCAATATTCTTGGAATGCAGCACTTGTGAATTGAGTTCCGTTGTAAGTTATGACTTTGTTTGGAACTCCAAATCTGCATATAATGGACTTCAAGAACTTCATTGCCTATTGCTTGTTCATTGTCACAACTGGAGTTGCTTCCGGCCACTTAGTGAAATTGTCAATGGTGACGTACAGAAATATGTAACCTCCGACAACTTTTGGGAAAGGTCCCAAGATGTCCATGCCCCACACAGCGAATGGCCATGTAGGAGGTATCATTTGTAGTGATTGAGCCGGTGTGTGAATCTGTTTTGCATGGAACTGACACACTTCACATTTTTTCACTAGCTCAACCGCATCCTGGAGTGCTGTAGGCCAGTAAAAGCCTTGCCGAAAGGCTTTACCGACCAGCGTGCGAGAAGAAGCAAGGTTCCCACACTCGCCTCTATGGATTTCCGCAAGGAGCTCGTGGCCTTCTTACCTTGCAATGCACCACATTAGGATGCCATTGGCACCGTACCAGTAGAGATCCCTTTGTACCAACGTGTATCTTTTAGCCAATCTGACAATCCGATCACCGGATACACTGTCTTCAAGAAGGATATTGTCTTTCAAATAGCTCCGAATCTTTGAGATTCATGCATCGGAGCTTACTTGAGCTTCTAAGTCTTGCGTGCTGGGTTGCTCGGAGCTTCCGACAGCACCTACGACCCTTGGTGGACGCCATGGTAGCAGGGCCACCGGGACTGCTAGCTTTGTGGTGCTGGTTGCGCCCCCTTTGCTCAGTTCGGTAGGCTGAGCTGTTGGTTTTGACAACCTCCGGACGAAGATTCCGCCAGGAGCCGGAGCTCCGGTTGAGGCTTTCATCGAGAGTTCGTCAGCTTCAACATTATGAAGACGTTGAACATGGTGAAGATCCAGGACTTCGAAGTCCTTCTGAAGCCTCTGGACTTCAAGGAGATAAGCATCTAGTTGAGGATTGTTGTAGGAGCATTCATCTTTGACTTGTTTGATGATGAGTTGTGAATCTCCCTTCACCAACAGTTGTTTGACACCATAAGATAGTGCCACCTTGAGTCCGTAGATGAGAGCTTCATACTCCGCCATGTTGTTGGTTGCCTTGAAATCAAGGTGAACCATGTACTTGACCTTCTCCCTGGTTGGAGCCAGGAGAAGGAGTCCAGCTCCGGCCCCCTGCTTTAGCACAAAGCCGTCAAAGTAGAGAGTCCAGTGAGGCTCGGTGAAGACCGAAACATTGGGTTCTAGTTTTTGCTCACTGTGGCCCCTAGGGTTTGATGGAGAGGGAGTCCATTCCGCCATGAAGTCAGCCAAGGCTTGACTTTTGACTGCTTGTCGTGACACGAATTCTAGATCGAATTCGGCCAGTTCCGCTGCTCACTTTGCAATATTCCCAGTGGAATTAGGGTTATGCAAAATAGCATGCAGTGGAAAAGAAGTTACCACTAATATTTTGTAGGCTTGGAAGTAGTGACGAAGCTTCCTTCAGGCAATAAGAACTGCATAAAGCAGCTTATGCACCTCAATGTATCTTGTCTTGGCGTCGTGGAGTACTTTGCTAATGAAGTACACGAGGTGTTGGATGGTCCGAATCCTTTCAGAAGGACCCGAAGCTTCTTCTCCATCGACCCGGACCCTGCTGGAGGGTTCCGGACCTTCAGGCTGTGCTTCTTGGACCCTCCCAGACAGGTCCAAAATTTCTTTTTGTTCGACCCAAACCTCGCTGGAAGGATCCATATCATATTGATCAGCCAGGTGAACCTCCTCAGGCGAATGAGGTTGATCTCCTAACATTTTGTTTTGTGGTTCCGTGTTTGGGAGATGGGACCCAAACACGCCTTCAGGTGATTCCGGACCCTCCCGGAGGGGTCTGGATTCCTGTACTGGATGTGGCTCTAGTCTTTCCACAACCAGGACCATACTGACAACTTCGGTGGTTGCTGAAATGTAAAGCAGTAAAGGCTCACCATGATTAGGAGCTACCAATATCGGTAGTGTGGTGAGGAGTTGTTTGAGCTCTCGAAACGCCTTTTCTGCTTCTTCAGACCATTGAAATGATCTAGATTTCCTCAAGAGTTTGAAGAAGGGTAGCACCCGTTCTGCCAGTCTAGAGATAAACCGGTCGAGCACAGCTAGACATCCATTTAGCTTCTGGACATCTTTGATGTGGCCTGGAGGCCGCATATCTTCTATAGCCTTGATCTTTGCCGGATTTGCTTCAATTCCTCGGTGAGTCACCAAGAAACCTAGAAGCTTCGCGGAGCTAACCCTGAAGACACACTTGTCCGGGTTCAGCTTGGTCGTGGTGCGCAGCTTGTCGAAGACAGCTTGTAAGTTGTCAAGGAGTGACTCCTTGCTTTTAATCTTCACAACAATGTCGTCGATGTACACCTCCACCAATTCTCTAATTAGCTCTCCAAATGTTTTGTACATAGCTCACACAAATGTTGAAGCAACATTTTTAAGACCGAATGGCATGGCAGTATAACAGTACAATCCATCTACTGTTATGAAGGCAGTGTGCTCTTCGTCTTTCTTAGACATTTGGATTTGATGATATCCAGAATATGCATCTATGAAACACAATAGCTCACACCCGGAGGTGGACTCCACTATCTGATCTATTCTAGGTAGTGGAAATGGATCCTTTGGACATGCCTTATTCAAGGTGGTGTAGTCAATACACATCCGAAGCTTCCCACCGGCCTTAACTAGGTTTGCCAGCCATTTTGGATGGAAGACTTCCCGGATGAATCCAGGTTCGACAACTTCTTGATTTCCCATCTATTGAAGTTTTGTCGCTCGATTGATTACTTCCGAGGCTTCTGGTGTACATGCCATGCGTCTGGGTAAATCTTCAGATTGTGCTCAATCACCTCCCCAGGGATCCCAGAGATTTGTGACGGTTGCCAGGCAAACACATCGACATTAGCCCAGAGGAAAGTGATGAGTACGAGTTCCTATTTGTTGTTCAGACCTCCCGATATGTGGGTAGTCTGAGCAATGTTGGAACCAATTTGGACGACTTTAACGGGAACATCAGTGTCGCCACTTGGTTGCACACGAGGTGTAGAGGTAGAGCCTTTATGACGGATGCTCGGAGGGTTTGGAGCTGGCTCCTTACCGGATGCTTCTTCTTGCGCTATGGTAAGCGCATAGAGTTCTTCTAAAGCAGTAACTCCTGCGGTGCAATCTCCGCGGATTCGGAGGACGCCCGTGGGTGTTGTCATCTTCAACACTAAGTAACCATAATGAGCTACGGCCATGAACTTGTACAAGGCTGGCCTGCCCAGAATGGCATTGAACGGCAGACTGATCTACGCAGCGTCGAAGACTAATTTCTCAGTTATGTAGTTCTCCCGAGTCCCGAAGGTCACTGGGAGTGTGATGGAACCGAGAGGAGTAATGGTTCCCACACCTACCCTAGAGAAAGGTCAAGATGGGCGAAGGTCTGAAGGCCGGAGTTGAAGCTCAACGAAGGCTTCGAAGCTTATGAGGTTTAGCCCTGAACCTCCATCCACCATTACATGGTGGATTTGAATATTGTTAATGGTGGGTGACACCATCAACGGGAGTTGGCCAGCCCCGATCATGTTTCGGGGGCAGTTTGAAGCATCAAAATGGTGGGAGTATCCATCCACTTCTAATGAAGCTCTGCCTTAGCAGTGGGAGCTTCCACGGCCATGTCCTGTTGCATTGTCTTGAGGATGCGGCAAAAGGTGATGTCCCAAGAACCACCATAGATGGTGTTTAGGGTCTTCCGGCGCTCATTGTCAGAAACATCGGAGTCGTCATCGACAGTGTTGTAAACATTTTTCAGGACATTCTTGGGGTCCTGGAAACCTAGCTCCTCTTCAACCGGAGTTTCGTCGACTTTTTGCTTTCCTTCCCGCTGACGGAAAGGAGCTTCTTCCCGGCGCTTGTTATAGCGCTCAGCAAGGTTCTGGACCTCCCGACATTCTTCCAGGATGTGTCTGTCCGTCTTGTGGATCGGACACCACGCCTTTGAAATGCTGTCATCTTCTGACGAAGGACGATGACGCTTCTCAGGGCATGGCCCCCCGACCCCCCAGAGCTGTAGCAGCTACAGCGGCTGGTGAGCCGACCGACATCTTCTTTTTGCCGTTGGGCTTCTTTTTCTTTTTGCCACCACCGGAGGTAGTGGCTTCAGTTTTGGAGGACTTCTTATTGGCCTCCGGAGCTGGCTTTGAGTGCATTTCACGGCCCTCCACAGCTCTAGCACATTTGTCCGCTAGGATGAAGAGTTCCGTGATGCTAGTGACTTCTTTGATGGCCACCTTCTCCAACATCTTTTTATCTCGAACACCCTGTCTGAATGCAACGATAGCAGAGGAGCTCGAGATTGAGGAATAGTGTTCCGTACTTGAGAAAACCGCTGGATGAAGGATCGCAACGATTCCCCTGATGTTTGCTTTACTGCAAACAGATCCAATTATGTGCCAGGCCGGGTGTAAGAACTCCCGAAGTTGGCAGTGAATTGTTGGCATAGCTCCGCCCAACTATTAATGGAGTCAGGTGGAAGAATCATGAACCAGGACCTTGCAATCCCAGTTAAAGCCACCAAGAAGTAATTGGCCATCACAACCTCATCACCGCCCGCTGCTAGAATGGCAGTAGAGTAGATTTGAAGAAATTTGGCGGGGTCGACAGTCCTGTCGAATTTTTCTGGCAAGTGAGACCATAAATTCTGTGGCCACCTGACCATGCGCAAACGCATGGCCAGGGCAGAACAACCTCCTCCCACTCCCTGAGGAGCTGGGTTTTCCTGAGCTTCTCGCCTTTCACGAGCACGCTCGATATGGACACGACCATCCTATTGCCAGTAACGGCCATCCAGTTCCAACCGCAGGTCGTGAGTCGGAATCCTGATGATGGTGTGGGTACGTCGTGCCCTGGGAGGCAACGAGGTCACCTGCTAGGATGCAAAACATCTCCTCTATTGCAAGACTTCTGCACCAAGTCGACTTGACAAGGTCCGTCGTTGTGATGGTGCTCGCCCCGAGGGGGGAGGACCTTGATTGCTGATGCCAGCGGTTGTAGCTGCGACCAAATGGTCTACATCAGCTCTCCACTGCTCCATAGCACCCTGGGGTGCTCCTGGAGGTGGTGGGTGTTGTAGGAGAGCTCGCGCAGTAATGAGCGCGTGCTCAGGGTTGTTGTTTGTCGATGCAGTGATCGATGTAGATGCACCATGTTGTTGCCTAGCATTGTTTACCGGAACAGATGGTGGTTGTGGCGCCATAGTGCCTGCTGGAACAATGGCACCCGTTGGCTGTGGCACATTGAGGGTATTGCCACCAACAGGTTGTTACGCTCTAATGCCAGCGGAATTCACCATCTTGAGATCTCGGGACTCAACCCCCTTCTTGGTGCGCCAAATGCCGATGTGTAGCTACGACACTTCCCCCGGTACTACTAAAGTGTATCCTGCGAAGGTTCTTGTTATGGTTGGGGCACACAGAGATCAAGATCAAGATGGCGACACCAGAGATTTACGTGGTTCGGGCCGCCTGAGCGTAATACCCTACTCCATGGAGTGTGTGTGTGTGTTGAATTATGAATCACTCGGAAGCGTAGTCTATTGCTCAGCCATCCATTCGTCTTCCTCTTGCGTCGTGCGGCTCAATCCTTTTATAGTCCAAGGACTGACCGTTACATCATTCACCTGGCCCGACATGTGGCCCTGGTGTATTAAATTACCTAATACACTGTCTACAGGTATTAAGCATGGTTAATAGTGTGATAATGTGCCTTAATGGCTGCATTACCTCTATTAACAGTGCTCTGATCGTGTGTCGTTAATACAACATTAACGACACATAATCAAGTCTTGTAACTGCCGCTTTGGTTGTCCCTTGAATGTCTGTGTTGATGGAGATCTGCCAGTGTGCTCGTAGGTGAAATGGGTCCGGAGGCTCCACACGTTGTAGCCCCGGAGCTTTCCCTTGCGAGAGGGTAGGTCCGGGGTTGTTGTACACGTGGAGGTACCAGAGCTCCTCTCTGTTGGAGGTTAGGTCTGGAATCATTATACATGCGTTGACACCGGAGCTTCCCTACGTTGGGAGTTTAGTTCTGGCCTTCTTTTACACGTGTCAACCCAGGAGCTACCAATATGAGGGAAGCGGGCCTGGTGAGATCTCCGTTCCTGACAGGTGGAACTTCCTTGCGCTTCTTGCTGTACCGAGGGGTACCAGGCACGTAGGGTACCGACAGTGAACCACTCCTCTGAGTGATTCCTATCCTTTTTCCAACCAGTATACATCCAAGTGCAGCCTTCAGACATGTTTGAGGGTATACCTTCAAAACACACAAATAATTATTAGTTTAACTTTTATGTTATGTCACAGTCCTACAACTAGGTAGATAGGTCCCAAACCCACCCAAGAGTGACCGAGAGAACATGCTTATGACGAAACACGACGTCCGAATCCGGACAAAATTTTGGCAGCATAAACCTGCTGTTCTCCATCTGCACACCCAAAAATAGTGCAGTGGAGAACATAAGGTATGATGTTGAAATCACGTTCGATTCTAGACCCCGTACCTAGCTTGTCATAAGCACACCCTCAACCACTTGTAAACTGTCCAAAAAGGAAGAATTCTGAACCTGTACGTTTCACATGGCTATCGCATGTGAGACGTGCTGATTCGAAACGGGTGACACATTTCTATAGGTTACATTACCCATTTTAATTTTTAAGTTATTTACAAGAGAGAGGGGGGAGTTGGTCTTAGATGACACTTTCACGTCCGGATCCACCGTTCATGCAAGCACAGGTGATTGACTTTCTCACCATCGCCTTTTGCTTTCGTGTCATCTCGACCCATACGTTACGACTACAACTGTCTATATGGCACGAACACATTTAATGCGTGTCATGCCGTGTCGGGTCGTGCTGGGCCAGCCCGAAACCCGTTTATTTACATATATTAAGTAATCACTTAAAAAATTAAATATCAATCAGCAATAAGTATCAATCAATAAACAACATAATAATTAACTAAAAAACAATTATCCTAACAAAACAATATAATAAACAAGATAATATCAGAAAACATTAAAGAAGGACCATGACATAACATAATTCACAATTGCATATCAAGAGTACATATCATAATTCAACATTGCGTATTACATTAACCGTTGCAATTCACATAACATAATTCAACATTAACGTAACCATTGCATATCAACATAAACATAATTCACAATTCACAACTCATTAACATAATTCACAATTTTTCGCATATCAATAATTCATTAACATAATTCACCGTGGTGGAGGGCGGTGGGGGGGCAGTGGGGAGGCAATGGGGGCGATGGAGGGTGGTGGGGAGGGGGTGGCCCACGGTGGGGGTGGTGGGGTGGGGGTGGTGCACGGTGGGCAGCGGCATACCTCGTCACAGTGACGACGATGGCTCGTGGCGGGGTGACATCGCGGCGCACGTGGGCGGTGGCCGAAATGAGGAGGAATGCATGTCGGGTCGGGTCATATCCAATTATGAACGACGGTTTAGGCTTACCGTCGTTTATAATACACTTATTGATGACAGTTTAGGTCTACTATGGTTTATAATTCTCTTATTGATGACGGTTAGGTCAACCATCGCATATTATAGCATCGGTGGGCCGGGTATTCGACCCATGTTGACGACGACCTTTGAAGAACTACGGTTTATCGTCGTTCTTAAAATCTCGAGACCTAGTTTTCGGCGGTCCTAGAGTTACCGTCGCCAATAATGATCTTATTAACGACAACTGGATTTAGCAGTTATTTTAAAACAACGATACCGTCGCCAATTATTCTAGCCGTCGTTTATCGTCGAGTTTCCTGTAGTGTCAATTAAGAAACACATACACTAATATCAATATACAAACAGTAAACCAAATTAAGGGTAAATGACATTGCTCCCTGAAACCTCTTTTTTTTAGAGCGGAGAGAAGTTATCCAACCAAACACCGTCATAGATAACTCCACTTTCATATCAGAGTTACTCCACTTAATCATTTTGATGTAGAGTTAATCTACTATGAAGTAGAGCCATGCCAGACACACAGTAACGACGTCTGCTAGATGGGTACAAACCCATATATCCATATATGGAGCATTTACTGATATATAATTAGGTTAGATTTAAGTATGAATGATGGAAAGGGGCTGACGAAGCACTACTAGAAGAATATGAGAACCCATAAGAATAAAATTTACCATCACTATCATCAAAATTCCATCTAGGTTAATATTCTTTTCATGATAAGCGGTGTCCCATCAACAACAAGGCAACTGATATGATTTCGTGAATCTCAAGATCATCCACTCCAATCTATATCGTAGACATCCACAGAGGAATGTTACACGTGTGCATATAGAGGTGAATGCTCGTGTGTGTATGTGAATATTTTATGTTTGTACTGTGCTCCATAAAAAATCATCTAAGGCTAACAATGGTATTCTGTATGCATGCATGTCCACAGATCTCAAGGGTAACCATTATATAGCAATGATTATAGAATTGAACCACACTATCTTTAGCCTAAACGTCTCCAATTTAACAATTTAACCAACAATATCTATAAATATATATTTAACAAATAGAAACACTTACAAAATAAACTTTGGATATCTTTTTCACTATATGTCCAACCATATCAACGTTATGTTTCTAGTCCACACAGTTTTAAGCTATTAATGGTCAAATATAAAAGATTGTGAACAACAAAACCATTTTAGATTGATCACTCCGGGCTCATTTCATTTTCTATACTTCTGTTTTCTTTCAAGACTACAAGTAATTATAGCCGAATTCCATTCATTGGAACCGGTTCTTTATAGTATATATAAGATGAACAACTAGTAGAAAAATAATAAAAGTCAGCACTATATAGGGACAATAAGGTTTAACAATTGAAAATATGAAATGGACCAGAGCTCCAAAGCAAAACACGTCTTCACGAAGTCGATCAAGTGCCTCAATTGGAAAATATTGGATCCAGCTACAGCTCATCATAAGGAAGCTTAGCTATAATTTGTCAGTATTTGAGCATACGGTTACTAGATCATCATAATTTATGGTGACTGAAAGTATTCAAACTTCTCAACAAGCCGTTGAATGGCTATATCACCCTAACAAGCATCGTTATCCTATAGTGACTAACCACCGTACCTTAGGGTAACTCCAATAGGCTCCAAGCCGCCAACCCAAGAGCAACCCCTCCGAGTAAACCCTTCTTCAAAATATCGTACCTTACGGTGAGCTTCACCGTATCCTACGGTGACAATCTCTGATCAAGTTCGAGAGTACCTATATTTCCCGTGCACTTGTCCAATTAATCATCAGACCATCAAACACTTATCGTAACTTACGACAATGTCATTGTATTCCATTGATAGTTCTTCACATAATCACTTCTTCTCTAGACATCTTCCATAGTCGTCATCACTATACCTTAGGTGACCACCACCTTACCTTAGGTGACCACCACCTTAGCCTGCGGTAATTTACCTGAAGTCGAAACATTTTTCCATTTTGATTAGTGTGATAACAAAGAAATGACCCAAATACTTTTAAGTCTATTTTACTATGGACTTATGGACTCAAGTTGTACTGACTACACCAAACAATCGCAAACATTAGTACTAGCTCATCCTTAGTCTTGATCTATATCCTCGAGCGTGATATCCACCAAGATCATCATGTCAATACTTGGTGTCGTAACCAATCACCAAGGTAACTAAATATCAAGAAAATATGACAAAATTATGTTATATGTGTTAGAACTATAGATACAGGGATCCCGATCATTTGCGACAATCAAAGTCCTCGCAAATAAGATTAATAGCATGGCAAATAGGCTATTTGTGACGGTTTTTATTATTTGCGATGGTTTTCGGCCGTCGCCCGTTTTTGTCGCAATTTAACTAATTTGCGATGGCCACCGTCGCAAGTAAGCTTATTTGCGACGGTAGCCCGTGACTTTCACAAATAATGGTCCAGGCTCGGCAGGTGGGCTGGGCCCGATAACTTGCAAAGGCTGGGTTGGCCATAGCAATTAAAGGCCCTATTTGCGACAGTCGTCCCTGGCCATCGCAATTTATTTAGGTTAATTTGCGATGGCCTAGCCAGCCGTTACAAATAATAGAGGTCTTATTTGCGACGTCTTATTTGCGACGGTATTGTACAAAAGCCGTCACAAATAAGGTTTTTGTTAGAAAAAAATAGAAAATGCTGCCCGACTCGATGGCCAGATACACAATAGCAGCACCAACTAAACAACATACATCACAACAGCAACAACAAACACACTACGTGAGAAGAGCTCATCCGAGACGAGCCCGCACGAAGAACGAAGACGAACATACTGCTCGTCTCCATCGTCGCGTCTCGTATTACGGAGTCAACGGAGATGCGCGGTGGATGCGTCCTCGATCAACATACGTGCAAGACAAGCTCTAAGAAAGCACATCTCCTTTTTCTGAGTAATACCGGACGAGCTTTAAGGAGATTGTCTCCTTTATATAAAAAATCCGAGACAGACGCTACAGATGCTCGTCTCCTTTCTTTAAGCAATCTGAGACGCGCTTTAAGTGCGCCCGTCTCCTTTACTTCTAATATAGGAGACGAACTTTCTTCTTAGCACGTCGTCGATGTATCTACTGGCTGTTACATTGTGGCACTAAGAGGAGACGTACCATGTTCAATGCTCGTCTCTTATTAGATGCCCCCATCCCCTATTTACCCTGCTTGTCGACTGCATTCTGGAGCTTGTAAGGATTTGGCAGCCGCATAGCCAGTGTCATCAACATACACATACATGAGCATATGTATAGCCAAATGGAGATCACACATTAAATTATAGTGACCAATCAAATATTAACAAAGTGTCAATCGTGGTTAGCAAAGTAACTAATTACACAAAGAATTTCCCTTGTTCGTCCTGATTTTCAAGTAAGTAATTACACACATCATAATTGTCACCATCTAATCCTGTATACTGTAATGAAAATTCTCCCTTTGGATCATTGACTTTATTATCGATGAGCCTGCGTAGCCTCTCTCTAATGCGCTCTTGAAGGTGGTTTCTTAGTACTGCCACAAGATGAAATGAATTAGCAAAAGATTAATAATAGAGTAAAATAAATGCAGTTACACATACATTACAATTCGCCAGCTCTCCAAATACAACTATGCTTAAGAAGAAATCAAGTAGTCTGCTGTCTAGCCTCTTTAGTTTGTCACTGATGCTCCGACTGAGACGTCCTCAAATTCAATGAAATCATTGAAATCATATAAAACATTATCAAATTGCAGTCACATTCACACAAACAGTCATATAAGGAGCAAATATCTAAAGGTCTTGCAAAGGCTGGGTTGGCTGTAGCAATTAAAGGCCCATATTTGCGACAGTCGTCCCTAGCGATCGCAATTTATTTAGGTTAATTTGCGATGGCCTAGCCAGCCGTCACAAATAATAGAGGTCTTATTTGCGACGTCTTATTTGCGACGGTACTGTACAAAATCCGTTGCAAATAAGGTTTTTGTTAGAAAAAATAGAAAATGCTGCCCGACTCGACGGCCAGATACACAATAGCAACACCAACTAAACAACATACATCACAACAGCAGCAACAAACACACTACATGAGAAGGGCTCATCCGAGACGAGCCCGCATGAAGAACGAAGATGAACATACTGCTCGTCTCCATCGTCGCGTCTCGTATTACGGAGTCAATGGAGACACACGGTGGACGCGTCCCCCATCAACATACGTGCAAGACAAGCTCTAAGAAAGCACATCTCCTTTTTCTGAGTAATAACGGACGATCTTTAAGGAGATTGTCTCCTTTATATAAAAAATCCGAGACAGACGCTACATATGCTCGTCTCCTTTCTTTAAGCAATCTGAGACGCACTTTAAGTGCGCCCGTCTCCTTTACTTCTAATATCGGAGACGAACTTTCTTCTTAGCACGTCGTCGATGTATCTACTGGCTGTTACATTGTGGCACTAAGAGGAGACGTACCATGTTGAATGCTCGTCTCTTATTAGATGCCCCCATCCCCTATTTACCCTGCTTGTCGACTGCATTCTGGAGCTTGTAAGGATTTGGCAGCCGCATAGCCAGTGTCAGCAACATACACATACATGAGCATATGTATAGCCAAATGGAGATCACACATTAAATTATAGTGACCAATCAAATATTAACAAAGTGTCAATCGTGGTTAGCAAAGTAACTAATTACACAAAGAATTTCCCTTGTTCATCCTGATTACCAAGTAAGTAATTACACACATCATAACTGTCACCATCTAATCCTGTATACCGTAATGAAAATTCTCCCTTTGGATCATTGACTTTATTACCGATGAGCCTGCATAGCCTCTCTCTAATGCGCTCTTGAAGGTGGTTTCTTAGTCCTGCCACAAGATGAAATGAATTAGCAAAAGATAATAATAGAGTAAAATAAATGCAGTTACACATACATTGCAATTCGCCAGCTCTCCAAATACAACTATGCTTAAGCAGAAATCAAGTATTCCGCTGTCTAGCCTCTTCAGTTTGTCACTGATGCTCCGACTGAGACATCCTCAAATTCAATGAAATCATTGAAATCATATAAAACATTATCAAATTGCAGTCACATTCGCACAAACAGTCATATAAGGAGCAAATATCTAAAGGTCTAGGAACAAATTTACTGGAGAACGGTATTTGTGTTGGTTAGGTCTTGATCATAACGATCATTGAGGTTGGGGTCGACGACGGCGGCACGCTCTGAGGGCAGGGTCGAGGCGGCAGCGTGCTCCGGGGAGATGGACGATCAGACGTCAGCGTGCTTCGGGGACGAGGTGGCGGAGGCGCCGGAGCGGCGGTTCTTCAACTCTCTGATGACAGCAGGTCGGCTGTGTTGGGAGTGTCGTGGTTGTCTAAAATTTGAAACTTTTACTACCACTGTTTGAGCAAATTTTGAAATATGTTGGTTAGGGCTTGATCCTATCGATTACCAAGGTGGGGGTTGACATCGGTGGCACGCTCTGAGGGCAGGGTCTAGGCGACAGCGTGCTCTGAGGACAGGGACTATCAAACATCACCGTGTTCTGGGGACGAGGTGGCGGAGGCACCGGAGCGGTAGTTTCTCAACTCTTTGATGACAGCAGTCTAACGGTGTTGGGAGGGAGCACATAAATTCATACCAAGGTTGGGGTCGACGGTGGCAGCGTGACAATGACGAAGAGTGAGTTGAGGAAGAGGGATTGCGCCGGCATGCTTCGAGTGCAGGGTCCAGGCGGCGGTGTGCTCCGAGGACGAGGCGGTCGAGGTGTTGGAGCTGCGGTTTCTGGGTTGAGAGAGGGCAAAAATTTCGCCAAGTGCTGGGAGAGAGCGCGAGAGAGCTAAAAATAGCTTAGGTCAACAATTGGAGATGAGCTTGTATAAAGCCTGTCTCTCAGTCGCGCGTCTCCCTTTTCCCCACTCGCATGCAATTCATCGTGAGCAGTTGTTGCCACTCGCGGGCAGAATTAACATCTTGAGCGTCCGTTACCACTTTGCACGTAGAGATAATAAATGTGCATCGTTGCCACAATGAACATAGAACTGCAATCACATTGCAATTCAAAGATAAACATTTGCAACTCCATGAACATTTCAGAGTTTATATTGTGTGCCCTCTAAACTATATATTTTCAGACTTATATTCCTATAAAGTTCCCATCGATCAATCTAAACTGTACCTTCGAGCTTGCTCCCGAACACGGCTCTTATATTCTTCTAGATCATGAAAATATTGACATTCTTTAAATTAACATGTCGAATGAGGAATGATATATAACCTAGGTTGCTCACTAACACAAAGTTACTAACCTTGATAAGTATATTATAACAATCATTTTCAGCATCAGGCGCATTTGGCTAATGAAACAAACACTGAACTTTAAGTAGTAAAATTTTGACAGTAAAACCATGCCACCACCTCTATTAAATATCAATTTAAGCAACAATTACTAATTACTTGAACAAACTAAGTCTATCTTACATTATCTTGATCAAGAACCCAAAGGCAGAGTGCTCCTGAGCGATGGACATTTGGGTGGAAGAAACCTGGTGGAAAGGCACATCTTGGAGGTACCAAGGGATAGTCCTCCGAGAACGAGATTGTCAGGGGGTAGTAACCACCTTCTCAGTCACTCTACAAAGGAAATTCATTAATAAGGGGATGATGATAATAACGGATTATGCTTTTTCTTCATGACTTACCCCTTCTTTACCAGGGAGGATGCACCGCCACTTCATTAAGTCCCCCGACTCAGGCTTCGCAGAGAAATCATATGCAAAGAAATTTGACAACAAGTGATGCAAATAGCGAGCCATGAAATTGCAAATACCAAAAGCAAAACTATTGAGTGTGATTAAGTTCATCAGTCCATTGCAGAGCTACATACAACCATGCGATCGATGTGCCATATGTACATACATGGGGGTGGTTCTTGCACCACGCCAAGAGCTCCTCCTTGAGTCGGCCACGGGCCAAGTCGATATCACATTTCCCAGCCATGAACTACATAAAAAGTGGAATATAAGTAGCGTAAAATAGGAGGGAGTAGCAACGGCAAGGACGGTACACGGCGAGGACGGCGACAATGTGACACCAAATTCTGAAATAGAATCAAGTGAATGCATATGTGTGCCCAGGACATTCAACACACATACACGAGTGCATTCACAAAAGGATATACAAAAAATTACCACAGAACAAAATTAATTAACCACTTTTATTCCACAATTCATAATATCCTCAAATACAAGCTCTAATGAATATCAACGAAAAGTTTGAACTAATGTCGTGGAAATAAACTAAATAAGCAAACTAAGCAGCTAAGCAGCATAAGCAAATAGGGTATAGCGTAGCTCCAAACAACACCACAGGCAAAGCTGACGGCATACATGAACTAGAACTCCGCATTATCATCGTTATACTCCGAATCCTGACCTGCAATTGTTGGTGGAGGAAATTGCAAGGGTGAGTACATGTCGTAATCTGTGGAAAGTATAACATATAGCTGATTTAAATGACAAATATAATAATGGATAAGTGCTGAAAAGTACATTAAAACATTTGAAAAGTGATATATTATAAGTACGTGAAGTAAACCCATCATAAACCATAATTAATAACATAGTACCAGTCCATATTCCATATCCATCATCCATTATACCAGATTTCACCATTACCATTAATCATATCCAATACCAGAATTTAATCCATAAGCAGTCATAACCATATTATCGACCATAACCATTACCAAACCATAACCATTCCAAAATCCTAATTTCCCTCTAATCATGGAAGTTTTCCAGGTGCTCTTAACCAGGAGCACGACTATCATGATAGTTTTTAATACTCTGCAGAGTTTGTACCACATTACCCACGTGTTTGTGATTTTGTCACCCGTCGGCGACTAAAGAAAACCTCCATTATGCCAAAACACCACCATAGGTGTATGGCCAAGAGATCACAAAGTAGCCTTTACAAAGGGACTACTAGCATGTACGGACCCACTGAGGTTTCACCGGTGGTGATGTCTCCTGAGCACATCTCCAACCAAGGGCCCCCTCTTGTGCCATTCGGATCCCAGGGAGTCCCGCCAACCATATCCAAACCCAATCCGACTCCCCTTTCCTGGTGCGCTAAATGATCCATGCAATACTAGCAATACCCTAATTAATCAGCTATGCCGCACCCATACTCGGCCTCGTGGTGGAACTGTTGTCCTGGCTTATTCTCGCATGAACCAGTCCTTAGATCTAAATCAAGCAAACCACCATAACAACCAACCCATCCACATACCAGGCTTGCTTAGATCACCCATTACCATATCATATTGACTAGTTCATATTAACCACAACCTCAATGCATAATTTAAGGGTATAGTTGTTTTCCCATCCCAATTAATTAAGTGAAGCAAAAAAGTAAAAAGCCCTTCCTGACTCTCTACCATATATTCCAGTGACAAGGGTGGTTAAACAAATCTAGTAAAGTTCCTACCATAGGATTCCCATCAAATTGACACAAGCATGCAGTTTTGAAAACAAAACATTTATTCTTGGAATAGGATCAATATGTTCAAAGACACTTGCCTTGATCATGAGATTGGTTTGGGTCAAAGACTTCAAAATTATGGTACTGGAGGTCCTCTATAGCACTCTCTAGCGCAAAACCTTCTATTCCATGCAACAAACATGCAGAACACACAATTCAATCAAATAATGCTCATATAGTACTCAATATATCATGACATGCATGATTAATGCAATTATGAAGTGAAACTTGTTAATGAGTTGCTATTAATGTTCACTAACTAGTTCTAATAGTTTTTAACAACTTTGGACAGGTTTGGAATCGATTCAAGTCAATTTGGAATTAATTTAGCACAATTCAAATTCAGAGGCCGGACAAGTCCGGTTTCAGAGGTCGAACTAGTCTGCCCTGGAAAGACTACAATTAGGGTTTTCTTGATTTATGAGAATTTGGAGAATTCGGGTCGAATTGACGTGGAAAGAGAGAAAATAGAAGGTAAACCACATGTTTAGAACTAAAAATATAAAGAATTGAAGATGGAACTTGGATCTTGACGATCTAGGGTTGGTGATGAAGAGTTGAAGGTGAATTGGCGACGAAGAATGCAAAGTCGATGAAGATCTTAATTACTTGATCCTCTTTCGTTTCCTCCTCTTCTTCTTCTTGCTCGGGATCTCCTCCTCACTCCTTGATGGCGGATCTCCACGAACTAGGATTTGTGGTCTTTCAATTGAGGCAAAAGGATATAAAGTCAAGGGGTGGGGTTGTTTAAGGTGGAGGGTAGGGTTTGATGGATTTTGAGTCTAAGGTGGGTGGAGGCCGGTGTGGGATCCCACATGGGCTCCACGGTGTGAGGACCAGGTCCACACATTCCAGGAATAGCAGAGGGTGGTGCCGTGCGATGCGGCACCCAACAACACACACGAAAAGAATACGACAAAATACAAAGTTTTATTTATATAAACAACAGAAGTCTTTAACAATACTTAATATACATCGGAAGATAATATTCATAGCTAAACTCTCAGCCTAGCTATGTAAAAATACAGCCGTCTAGCCTGCGGACGCTGAACACTGGCCACACACAATTTTATAGTGGCGTGCAAGGCTCCCACTCGGCGGTATACCCCGATGGGGGCATCGCCTCATCCTCGGGCCCTTCCTCATACGTATCACCTGCAACCAACTTAATATAGCAACCGTGTGCACGAAGGCTTAGCAAGACTTAACCGTCACACCTAAACATGGAACTCTATATGCAGGGATACTTAACATAGGGATGGATATAGCAGTAAATGACTCACATATAAATTGATCATCATTTTACAAGTTAATAGCAGCAGTTTAAATGTTTAATAACAGTAACTTTAGTGAGCCTAATCTATAGCATTCATAGTTGCAAAACAATTATATTTCAATACATCGTATTATCCTAACTTCTTCAGCATTTACTACGTCACAGCGTAGTGAACAAGCGGTACTCAAATAACCGCAAGGGACAGTGATTGCAATCAGGACACACACGAATAACACGTCACGTACACCCGTGCCTAAGGAGCATGCAGTGCTCCTCACCATGTCATACGCAACAACCTTTCACTAGAATCTCAAACGCCAAACCGGTCCCACCATCGCGGGCACAAGGTTCCCGAACGGAGTGTGTCTGTGCCCGCCGGCAAATTTACACCTTACTCCCCTCAGCCCACCCCTATTGGCAATGGGCTATGCCTCGACATCCAAGTTGTCAAGTTACATCAGTTTCCTGGGTTCCATATGCCTAGTATGCATCCGGTACTATTCAAACTTGTCCAGTAGGCCCGCACACAGATTGGACCTCAATCGACACAAGCAGGGCTATGCACGTGAGACCACGTCTCGCTGCATCCTACCCACTGCTCGGTCTCAATTTCACAGTTCTAAACCATTCTTTGAATCTATTTATCACGTGTGATAAAATCCTATCTCGCGAGTAGATTCCAACTACTCAACTTCTACTGGATTCCTATAAACATTAGCATGGTAGTGTCTACTCATCAAGCTCTAGACCTACCCAATACTCCATGGGATTTGTGGGTCATGCAAGTGGAGTATCAAGCACCTTAGCCCTAAAGCACAAAGTTCATCCTAGACATAGGTGATACAAATAGAAAATTTTAAATAGCACTTAAATGCAAACTGCAGCTTGTCTGGCTGCGAGTCAGAGGGGAAGTTAGCTTCTGGAAGAAGAGTCTCCAAGGGCCCTGGGTCCTCCTTGATCTCGGTCACTATATGATATGCAATATATAAAGTACATGAATGATATAGAAACTATAGAAGAGATTTTATAAATATTGATTAGGTATGGATTTTAATTGGCCTTGGTATTTTTATAGTGGACACTAGGATCTATGAGGAAGATTTGGACAAAAAATTGGAGATGTTCAAGGAAGCTTGTTGTCTCTAAAATTCCAACAAGTAAAAGGCTTCTCTGAATTTTGGTTGTAATTCTGGAGCTTTGTCATGGCTAAAAGTGGATGATAATAGTAGAGGGGGTCTCACTGGTTCTGGGAAAATTTGTTTCACACTTTTCTGAGCTTCCTACAGGGAGAAGCTGATTTTACAAGTTTGGGGAAAAAGCTGAAAATGGTTTTGTACTTTTCTAAATTTTCAACTACATAGAGATTTGGAACACTGACCAGTCCAGTAAATGAAGTTCAATGACCCAATCGCAGCTGGGCCACATATGGGCCACAAGTTTTTTTACCCCGTGCAGTTGCATTTATCCAGGCCACAGCCGATCCGAGGGGGAAAACTGAAGCTGACCGGTGGGATCCGCACGTCGTCTTCTACCTCGCGACGCACGGTTGGGCCGCGGCGGCACAGCGCCAGCAAGCTCGCCGGGATGCCTGCGTCGACCTCCTCTCATCTCAGTCTTGACCGCCTGACCCTATAATCGAGCGCACAATACGATGGTGGGGTCCAATCGTGGTGACAGAGGCCGAAAATGGCGGCGCGACGATGGCTAGGGTTTCGGCTATGTTAAAAGAGACGGAGGTAAAAAGATTACCGGATATGCGATGATAATAACTCCGGATAGTTCGATCGGAGATAGTCCTCGCTTTCCCATGTCGCTTCCTCAGTGGTATGGTTGCTCCACAAGACTTTGTAGAAGTACAAAGTCCGGTTTCTTGTTGTGCGAGTCTTTTCATCAATAATCCGGATCGGATATTCAGAATAAGTGAGATCCGGTTGGAGAATTTCAATGTCTTCGGTGCGGATTTCAGCTGAGGGTTTAAGATACTTCCGCAGCTGAGAAATGTGGAATACATTATGAACTCCTGTGCTGCCAAGCGATAGGCCACGGGTCCGCATTTTTCCACGATGGTGAATGGACTGATGAATCGTGGAGCAAGTTTTCCCTTCACTCCGAAACGATGAATCCCTTTCATTAGAGAGACATGGAGATAAACATGGTCTCCAATGTCGAAGTGGAGAGGTCGACGTCTTTTATCTGCATAGCTTTTCTGCCGAGATTGAGCAGCCTTGAGATTGGCTTGGATCACTCACACTCGTTCTTCGGCTTCATTTACAAGAACAATTCCGTATATAACTCACTCGCCGGATTCACACAGTTGAGTGGCGTGCGACATTTCTGGACGTAGAGAGCTTCATATGGCGCCATCTTGATGCTAGCTTGATAGCCATTGTTGTAAGAGAACTCCACCAATAGTAAATGATCATCCCAATTTTTACCGTGGTGGATGGCACAAGTGCGTAGCATATCTTCCAAAACTTGATTCACCCGTTCAGTTTGACCATCAGTCCGCGGGTGATATGCAGAGCTTCAGATCAGTTTCGTCCCCAATGACGTGTGCAGCTGCTCCTAAAAACGAGCAATGAACACCGCACCGTGATCTGAAATAATTGTCCGGGGAACTCCGTGCAAGCACATGATTCTTGCAATATATAACTCCGCATATTTCTTGGCAATGTACTTTGTATGTACCGGAATAAAATGAGCTGATTTGGTTAGTCGATCTACTATCACCCAAATTGAATCATGCATGTGGAATGTGAGAGGTAATCCGACAATAAAATCCATACTGATGTCCTCCCATTTCCAAGCCAAAATTTTCAATGGTTGCAGCTGTCCGGCCTTTTTCACGTGGTCGGCTTTCACCCGCCGACACGTATCACACTCTAATGCGTACTTTGCAATTTCTCTCTTCATCCGTGTCCACCAAAATCTGGTTTTCAAATCTTGGTACATCTTGTTGCTGCCCGGATGAATAGAATAATTGGAAAAGTGAGCTTCGTCCAAGATTTTCTTCTGAAGTGTCATGTCATGGGGTACTACTATACTGTGTTTGAACCACAGGGTACCATGTTCATCACTTCGGAAGCACTTCATTTCCCCATTCTTCATTCTCCTCCAAATGTGCGACATACCCACGTCTTTCTTTTGAGCTTCCATAATCTCCTCTCGTATGGTAGGGATGAGAGCAAGATTATATAACGCTCCATAGGGAACCAAGTATAAACTCGGCTCGTCCTCGCCCATCGGAGGGACGGACAGATTATTGACTTGAGACTTGCGGCTCAGCACATTGGCAACCACATTCGCTTTCCCGAGATGGTAATGAATTTAAATCTCATAATCTTTGATAAATTCCAACCATCTTCGTTGTCGCATATTCAGTTCCTTCTGAGTGAAGATATATTTCAGACTCTTGTGATCGGTGTAGAGGTGCACTAAATTTCCGAGTAAATAATGCCTCTACATTTTCAAAGCGAGTACCACGGCAGCGAGTTCAAGGTCATGAGTTGGATAATTCTGCTCATGATTTCGGAGCTGCCATGAGCCATATGTGATCACGCGGCCATCTTGCATTAATACGCAGCCGAGACCAATTCCAGACGCATCACAATAAATGTCGAAAGATCTGGTCGTATCTGGCTGAGCTAGCACTGGGGCTGTTGTGAGATGTTTCACCAAAGCATGAAATACATCCTCACATTCCTTGCTCCAAATATATTTAGTCCCCTTTTTCAGCAGCTCTGTCATTGGTTTAACAATTTTTGAGAAGCTCGGAATGAACCTCCGATAATATCCCGCTAACCCGAGGAAACTGCGACCTTCGTGTACGGACGTTGGAGACTTCCATTTCAGAATTGCACAATTTTTCTTGGATCAACAGCAATGCTCTCCGCTGAAATAATGTGACCAAGAAATGGTACTTCGCTGATCCAAAATTCACACTTGGTGAATTTTGCATAAAGCTTGTGATCTCACAATCGTTGGAGCACAATATGCAAGTGTTTGGCGTGTTCTTCCTCTTATTTTGAATAAACCAAAATGTCGTCGATGAAGACCACGGCAAACTTATCCAACTCCAGCATGAACACTGAATTCATCAAATACATGAAGTGAGCTGGCGCGTTGGTAAGTCCGAACGACATGACGAGATATTCATAGAGCCCGTATCTCGTCAAGAATGCCGTCTTCAGTATATCCCCCGATCGGATTTTGATTTGATGGTATCCGGACCGAAGATCCATCTTCAAGAATACTTTACCACCCACTAATTGATTGAATAAAATATAGATGCGCGGTAGTGGATACTTGTTCTTGATCGTCACAGAGTTGAGCGGACGATAGTCCACACATAGACGTAACTTCTTGTCCTTCTTCTTCAAAAATAATGCGGAGCAGCCCCAAGGTGATGAACTTGGCGTATGAGACCTTTGTCCAGCAGGTCCTTCAAATGCTCCTTCAATTCGGCCAACTCATTTGGTGCCATCTTGTATGGCCTCCGAGAAATAGGCGTGGTTCTCGGAATAAGTTCAATCTTGAACACGATGTCCCTATCCGGTGGCATACCCAGAAGGTTGTCGGGAAACACGTCTAGATATTCACGGACCACATGAATGTCCTCAAGTTTTTTGGCTTTCGTGTTGTATGTGGCTGGAATTTCTTGGATAAGGCGGTCTAGAATGAGAGTGTGTGGTTCATATAGTGGAGAGTTCAAATGGACCACACGTGTAATGATGTCGAGAACAGCACCATGACGGTGCAGCCACGACATCCCTAAGATGACATTGAGCTTTTGACCCTCCAATATAATTAGAGAAGTCAGATAGATATTACCACCCATCTTAAGTTGTGCTTTATGGACTTTCATGTCCGCTGCTATTTTCCCACCCGGAGAACAAATCAAATATGGATTTTCTGTGTGAGTGATAGGTAATTGATGCTTGACAATATAAGATTGGCTAATGAAATTATGGGTGTCACCGGAATCAAATAATATGACTACGGGATTTTGGAGTAGAGAAAACGTACCCGCGAGAATGGGTTCGCCTTCTGGCACGTCTTTGAGATCTAAGATGTGGACATTGCTGGGTTTTGGTGCTGGTTTCTTGGGCTGGTTGCGGGGTTGAACGGCACCCCGATATGGTGCTTGCCCGCTGCCTTTATGCTGCTCGGGGCAGTCCCTCGCAAAATGCCCAGCACGGCCACACGTATAGCACATGTACTGTGTCGGGTTCCCTCCAATCTGCGGACGGAATCCCGATGCACGTGATAGAGGTGGATATGCACGCGGGACCATCCTTTGCTGCTGCTGCTGTTGTGGAGATGGCGGTTGAAAACGCGGCGCGTTGAAAGATCGACTGCGGAATTGCTGCGGTCGCGCCGGTGGCTGCCATCAATGAACGGATGGTGAGCGATACACCACACGGTACTTCTGCGGACCACCCCCGCTGCTGCTCGACGGCGAGCTCCATTTCCTCTTATCAGAAATGAGCTCGCGCTGAGCGTCCTCTTGTACAATCGCGGCATTGACAATGTCGTTGAATGTGCCGTGGTTGCATTGCGCGAGTTGGACTTTCATCTTGGGGTTCAAATCCCGGAAGAAAATATCTCGCTTCCTGTCCTCCGTCCCAACATACTCTGGCGCATACTGCGCTAGATGGTTGGAAGCGCGGGAGTATTCGTGGGCTCTCCTCCCGCCTTGCTTTAGCTCCAAAAATTCTTGAAGCTTCCTCTTCATTATTCCACGAGGTATATGGTAGGCGCGGAACGCCTCCCGGAATTCGGTCCAGGTGACCGCATGACCGGCCGGCAGTGAGGCGATGAAGTTCACCCACCAAGCACCGGCGGATCCTTGAAGCTGTTGCGCTGCAAACAGCGCCTTCTGCTGTTCAGTGCATTGCAGCAAACTGAACTTCGCCTCAAGAGTGCGGATAAAGTTGTCCGCTTCCAGAGGCTCCTCGGCCTCTGTGAAGACCGGTGGATGCATCACCAAGAAATCCGAATACGAGCTTTGTTGGGGCTGATGTTGCCCATTGTCTTGTCGCCCCCCTTGACGGGACAAATTTTGCACCAACCTACGCAGTAACTCGGTTTGCTCGTCGCACGAGCCGAGTACTGCGGCCAGAATCTCTGCGAGCGTCCTCAGAGGTTCAGGAGGTGGTGGAGGGACTTGTTGCTGTGGTGTTGCGGTTTGCTCCCGGGTCGGAGATTCATCCTCACGATCCCGGCTCGAGCCTCCCATCTCGGGCATTGAACGCGTACGCACCATTCTGCATCCACATGATTTAAAAATCTGCAACATGTTTGTTTTCTCCATTCATTTTATACCATAGTAGTTCGATTATTGACAATGTGATAATTGCATAACATTCACATATATTGATAAAGTACAAACATTATACAAGATATATTATCTCATGACCAAGTGTACAATAGTGATTTCCAAAATGACGGACTCCCACTACGGAAGTACATCTCAACTATACTTGGTCTCCATGAGATGTCATACACATCTTGTCATCTCAAACATACCCACTACTATTTATAATATGACACAAACATGGCTACAAAATAAACACGAGCAACCACTAATTATACGTTGCCCCGTGATGGCAGTAGTGCTGCCCCATCCTACTCCGATGCATCGTCATCGGCGTACTCGAGTATCTCTGGATCTTCTTCCTCTTCAGGATCTGAAGGCACTTTCTCACCAATATTCAGCGGTATGTCATGAGCCGGTGGATACACAACTGGTTGCAATTGTGCTTCGGCCTCAATCAAATTATCCTGAAGTTGCTCTGCCTCATACTCCCAATTCTGAGCTTCCTCGATGGCTTCGTCTCGTGCCTCAGTGACTTCCAACAGCTGTTCTTGCTGTTGTTGCACCTCCAATTGACTCGCCTGCAGTCCATCACGAGCTTGCTGCAGTTCCATGCGAGTTTGCCTCAGTTTGGCGCGAGCTTTTCACAGTCTCGTGCGAGTGTGATTCAGCTTATCCTCGCATTGCTTCAGCCGGTGATTTGTCGGAGCCAGGAACGAACGTAGGTTCTCATTGATATAATCAAGAGTGTCACCCCGTTCCACGGCTTGCCTCAAGGCTTTGATCTGCTCCCTAAGAACTGCACCCTGTGCGAGAACCACCATGCTGGATGCAGCGGCATATGTCCCAAGTGTTGTCGAGGTTGTGTCGCCATATGGTCAATAGGACGCAACCATACGACGTTGCTACTCAAAACCAGCAGCACCACGGACCAGTAGAAGAGCAAACTGTGTCCCAGCCACGACATCTTGATGAAGCTCTCAATGCTTCATAAGCGCTTCGCCCGCTGCAATGGCCCACATGTCCTCCAAACGAGCTCCCTGGATCGTGACTGAAAAAGGAGCCCATCAATAAAAACGCGGACTAGCCAGGATGTCGACCAGGACGGTACATGACAGTACGCCTCTGTCAACCGCCTCTTGACCCCAATAGCATGGCATCTCGATGAAGCCAAACTGTTGGAGAACCTCCTGCAACATACTCGGGAAGCCCGGACGGTTAGTGCACGTGGAGAACACCCATCCGTCTGGTAACAGCATCACATCCGTCATCTATAAAAGAAGTACTTGAAGGAGTCAAATACTCAAATTCAACAAACTTAGTTGATAAACAGATCATGGATGTGAAAATTGAATTATGAAAGTGAATTTAAATTCAAATGCCAAATGAAACATATCACTGGAATGCTGCCACAGTTTCTGTTCCTTCTGACCAGTCTGGAGAAATTCTAAGTTTTGATCCAGTTAGAGGCACATTCAGGACTTTAGTTAAACTACAAAATTGTATTATACTCAAATATCTTTCCATAATGTATTTATTTGCTTCCAGATCATTTCTGTATAAGGATATATGATTTTTGCAAGTTGACAGTGTTTCTGGAAAAAATTTGACAGCACCTCCTCTGTTTAAGGCTGATTTTGTCCACATTTTTCCAGATACAAAACATCAATATATGCAAAAATCATAAATTACAACATTGTTGTAAACATCCTTAGGATTAAATAAATGCATTATATGATGTCATTCATTGATTCTACAAGGAGATATGATCAAGACAGTGACAGGTTTAGGAACTGTCCAGTCTCTGTTCAGATTTAACAGAGTTTGAAAATTTGAATTTTTCATTAGTTTCCAGGGGGATTCTGATCTGGAGTTGAACATAAGAGTTTTAGAGGACTCTCTAAAATTACCAAACATGTATGGTATACCTTCAGAGATGAAATATACTGGAAGTTATGCTGTTCCAAACATAGTCAATTTTTTGTCCAGTTTACAGTTTGAACCAGGAACTGGCCACTTTAAGTTCAAGTGAAGTTTTCAAGTTTTAAATCTTAAATCTGTTTTGGAGCTGAAAATGAAACTTGTGGATGACTTCCGCAAGTTCCCAAACCATATGTCCGCGTATCCAAGCAACCACATGATCAATTTAAATCTGACCAGAACGCTCCAAAACAGAGATTACAAATTCAAACTTAGTCCTAAGTTGGAAATTTTTACTTGTTGTCGAGTCACAACACCAGCACGGAGATCGTCGTCGACATGCCTGATGAAACTCGAATGCAATGTCGGTATTACGCCCTCACCAAAGAAAATCCTAAGCCAGTATTTCAGCATACGTCTCAGCGGTGGCAGTAATGACGTTCACTCGCAAACGTTTTCTACTCGAGCTACTTAAACGTGGTTAGTGTACTGCATCTACACACAAATGATAGATCAAACATATGGTGCCGTAAAGCACAGTCTGCACGGGCAAACAGTTCAGAATAATATATATGAAAGTAAAAACATTCGTCCCGTATCATTCCATACGGGCCACCCCGAGCTAAGCCACATCTCGAGGTACATGACCGAGTTTTCTACCACCCGACGAGGTCTCACGTCTTTGCATAGTGCTGCACCAGTAGGGGGCGTATCGGGTTATGTCCCACCGACGAGGGCTCCCACTAATTTTGTAGCATGCTGGGGTACCGCGTGTCATATGTTCTCAGAAACATGGAAAGTTTCAGAGACTCATATTAACATTTCCGTGCCAAGCCACAGAAACAACCACATGCTACCTCTCGCATGGTGAGCTTACCGCAATTGATCGGCTTGTGGTGGCGTACCTTACCTCTTACCTGACGTCGGAGCGTCGTTACAAAATATAATAACACATAAGTCAGCATGCCACCTTAAGTAACTAATACTTTAATAGACCTTATGTGGGCATAGTACTAATCCTCACTCGACTACTCTTAAGTTTTCAAAATAGGCTCTTTTCATGCATGCTATTCCCAGTGTGGCTCTGATACCAGGCTGTGAGGACCGGGTCCACATATTCCAAGACTCGTAGAGGGTGGTGCCATGCGATACGGCACCCAACAGCACACACAAAAAGAATACGACAAAATACAAAGTTTTATTTATATAAACAGCTGAAGTCTTTTACAATACTTAATATACAGTGGAAGATAATATTCATAGCTAAACTCTCATCCTAGCTATGCAAAAGTACAACCGTCCAGCCCGCAGACGCTGCACAATAGCCACACACAATTTTACGACGGCGTGCAGGGCTCCCACTCGGCGGTATACCCCGACGGGGACATCGCCTCATCCTCGGGCCCTTCTTCATACATCTCACCTGCAACAAACTTAATATAGCAACCGTGTGCACGAAGACTTAACCGTCTCACCTAAACATGGAACTCTATATGCAGGGATACTTAACATAGGGATGGATATAGCCGTAAATGACTCGCATATAAATTGATCATCATTTTACAAGTTAATAGCAGCAGTTTAAATGTTTAATAGCAGTAACTTTAGTGAGCCTAATCTATAGCAATCATAGTTGCAAAACAATTATATTTCAATACATCATATTCTCCTGACTTCTTCAGTATTTACTACGTCACAGGGCAATAAACAAGCGGTACTCAAATAACCGCGAGGGATGGTTGTCGGTACCCTGGGTACCATATACCCCTTGGGATTGCAAAGATCTCAAGGGAAAGTCACCCACTTGATTTGAAGACCTTCGGAGGCCCACATGTCAGACATGTTCGGACCCGCTTCTCCAACATGGTTAGCCCCAGGGTCGCCACGTGTACTATCAAACCGGAGCTACCGCCCGCAAAGGAGGAAGCTTCGGGCTATGTACCGAAGTGGCACCCCCGGACCTAACCCCAGACTAAGGGAAGCCGGTGCTGACACGTGTCGGTTAACACCGGAACTATCTGTTCTCCACAGTGTGCTCCGGTGCTGCCACGTGTCCAACCGTCGGATCTTCACCCTCTAACCTCCAGAAGACCCCACAACGGCTCCGGATCTTCAAAGGGGAATCAAGGACTTCAAGACCCGATTAAGTGTCATTAATACGATATTAATGACACATGATCGGGCGACCTTAATTATCAGTAACGGTGCTGTCAAAGCCCATTACACGATCATTAAGGGCAATTAAACGTGTTGAATAAGTATCAATACTAGTAACCGCCGGGGCCACATGTCAGGCCAGGTTAATTTGTAACGGCCTGCCCTTGTACTATAAAAGGACACGCTGATGACGTTTACACAGACACGCTCCCGAGACGGTCCCGAGACGCTCGATACACGTTAAGACACGCTGACACACACGCTACATCCAATACAATATCAACACACCCCGTGGAGTAGGGTATTACGCTCAGGCGGCCCGAACCACATAAATTCTTGTGTCTCCTGCGCCATTTACAATTCACCTTCTTGAATCTCCGCGCGCCCACACTGAACATCAAACTCCTCTAACACTTTAGTAGTGTCGGGAGATCTGCCGGTTCCAAACCACCGACAGTTGGCGCGCCAGGTAGGGGCGCCTGAGATTTCGAGAATGGTGAACTCAGCTGCTGGATCATCCAACGGTCAACCTGCTGCTCAAGCTGTTGGGGGCAATCCCTCCAATATGCAGCCACCAGCAGGAGCCTCAGCACCAGCAGGAGTCACACTCCCACCACCACCGCCTCCACCAGCAAATCAAGCTGGACAACACGATGGTGCACCGGCGTCAATCACTGCGTCAGCAAATCATGACAACCCGGAACAAGCGCTCCATGCAGCGCGTGCTCTTCTCCAACGCCCACCACCTCCGGATGCAACCCGGGATGCACTGGAGCAGTGGAGGGACAATGTGGAACATTTGGTTGCAGCAGCAGCCGAACGCATCAGCAACCAGGGTCCTCCTCCTTCAGGACGGGCCCCGTCGCAGCGGTGGACTTTGTCTGGTAGACTTGGTCCGCACGTTTCCAATAACAGGAGACGTGCTGCATCACAGCAAGTGACGTCATTGCCCTCCGGGGCACGACGCACTCACACGGTATCCAGGCTTTCAACTCATGACCTCCGGGCGGAGCTGGATCGCCGATACCGCCAGCAAGACGGCCGAGTACATATTGAGCGTGCTCGTGAAAGACGGGAAGCTTAGGACCTTTCTCCTCCTGAAGGAGTAGGAGGAGGCTGTTCAGCCCTGGCCATACATCTGCGTATGGTCAGGTGGCCACAGAAGTTCTGGCCTCACCTGCCGGAAAAGTTCGACGGGACTGTCAATCCTGCCGAATTTCTTCAAATCTACTCCACTGCAATCTTGGCAGCCGGAGGAAATGAGGCCGTAATGGCCAATTATTTTCCAGTGGCTTTAACTGGGACCGCTAGGTCCTGGTTTATGAGCCTTCCACCCAACTCCATCAACAGTTGGGAGGAGCTGTGCCGGCAGTTCACCGCCAACTTCAGAAGTTCATACACCCGACCAGGCACTGAACTGGACCTTTTTGCAGTCGTGCAAAAAGGGGGAGAATCCCTACGATCATTCATCTAGAGGTTCTCTCAGGTACGAAACACAATCCCTTCTATCGCTAGCGCCTCTGTCATTGTGGCATTCAGACAGGGTGTACGGGACAAGAAGATGCTGGAGAAACTGGCGATCAAGGAGATCACCAGTGTCACAGAACTCTTTAGTTTGGCCGACAAATGTGCCAGAGCTACGGAGGGCCGTGAGATGCACTCCAAACCAACTCCAGAGGGTCACAAGAAATCCTCCAAAGAGGAAGCCGCTACCTCCGGGAACGGCAAGAAGAAGAAAAAGACAAACGGCAAGAAGAAGCCGTCGGCCGATACATCCAATGTTGCAGCTGCTACAGCTCCAGGTGGCCGGGGGCCACGCCCCGAGAGGCGACCTCGACCGTCTTCTGAAGATAGTGGCAAGCCCAAGGTGTGGTGCCCAATCCACAAAACGGGCAGCCACAGTTTGGAAGACTGTCGGGAGGTCCAAAACCTTGCCGAGCGCTACAACAAGCGCCGGGAAGAATCTCCTTTCCGACAGAGGGAAGGAAAGCAAAAAGTTGACGAAGCTCCGGCTGAAGAGGAGTTAGGTTTTCAAGATCCCAAAAAGGTTCTGAAGGCCGTCTACACCTCCATCGATGATGATTCTGACGTCTCTGACAATGAGCGTCGGAAGACCATGAACACCATTTTTGGTGGATCATGGGACATCACCTCCCGCCGTGTCATCAAGACTATGCGTTGGGATATGACTGCTGTAGCTCCTACAGTGAGGCCGGAACCTCATCAGAAGTGGATGGACACAGCCATCACTTTTGATGCTTCAGACTGCCCTCGAAGCATGGTTGGAGCAGGTAAGTTACCTTTGATGGTATCTCCTACCATCAATAACATCCAGCTCCATCATGTCATGGTAGACGGAGGTTCGGGGCTTAACCTCATAAGCTTCAAAGCTTTTACTAAGCTTCAGCTCTGACCTTCGGATCTCCACCCCTCTCGACCTTTCTCCAGAGTAGGTCCGGGGGCTATTACCCCACTCGGAGCTATTACTCTCCCAGTTACCTTCGGGACACGGGAGAAGTACCGCACCGAGAAGTTGGTCTTCGACGTCGCTCAAATCAACTTGCCCTTCAATGCCATCTTGGGTAGGCCTGCCCTGTACAAATTCATGGCAGCTGCTCATTATGGTTATCTGGTGTTGAAGATGCCAACACCAGTAGGCGTTCTCCGGATCTGCGGAGATCATACTGCCAGAGTAACTGCTCTGGAAGAACTCCATGCACTCACCACGGCGCAAGAAGAGGACTCCAGGCAGGAGCAAGCTCCAAAACCCCCGAGCATTCGTCAACGAGGCTCGACTTCTGCACCTCGTGTGCAGCCAAGCGGCGACACCGACATTCCCGTCAAAGTCATCCAAATTGGTTCCGATGCCGCTCAAACCACCCGTATATCGGGGGGATTGAACGACAAATAGGAACTTACGCTCATCACTTTCCTCTGGGCTAATGTCGATGTGTTTTCCTAGCAACCGTCACAAATGCCTGGGATCCCCAGGGAAGTGATTGAGCACAATCTGAAGATCTACCCCGACGCCCGGCCTGTGCATCAGAAGCCTCGGAAGCAATCCGTAGAGTGACATAACTTCATCTGACAAGAAGTGAAGAAGTTGCTCGAAGCTGGATTCATCCGAGAAGTCTTTCATCCAAAATGGCTGGCAAACCCAATCATTGTGCCCAAGGCCGGCGGGAAGCTTCGGATGTGCATCGACTACACCACACTAAATAAGGCATGTCCAAAAGATCCATTCCCACTACCTAGAATAGATCAGATAGTGGATTCCACCTCCGGGTGTGAATTACTGTGTTTCCTAGACGCATATTCTGGGTATCATCAAATCAGGATGTCTAGGGAAGATGAAGAGCATACCTCATTCATCACAGTAGATGGATTGTACTGTTATATAGCCATGCCATTTGGTCTCAAGAATGCAGCTTCAAGTTTTGTACGAGCTATGTACAAAACCTTTGAAGAACTCATTAGAGACAAAGTGGAAGTGTACGTCGATGACATCGTGGTCAAGGTTAGGAACAAGGAGTCACTCCTTGACACCTTGCAGGCTGTCTTCGACAAGCTGCGAGCCACCCGCACAAAGCTAAACCCAGACAAGTGTGTCTTCGGGGTTAGCTCCAGAAAACTTCTCGGTTTCCTGGTAAGTCACCGGGGCATAGAAGCTAATCTGGCGAAGATCAAGGCCATTGAAGACATGCGGCCACCAACCCGCATCAAAGATGTCCAAAAGCTAACTGGATGTCTAGCAGCCCTCAGCCGGTTCATTTCAAGGCTGGCGGAACGGGCACTCCCCATCTTCAAGTTATTGAGGAAGTCCGGACCATTCCAATGGTCTGAAGAAGCAGAGAAGGCATTCCTGGAGCTGAAACAGTTCCTCACCACCCTACCAATTCTGGTAGCTCCAAACTCTGGTGAGCCTTTGTTGCTTTACATTTCAGCAACTGACGAAGTCGTCAGTATGGTTTTGGTTGCGGAGAGACCAGAGCTACCTCATACTTAGGAATCCAGACCCCTTCGGGGAGGGTCCGGAGGTACCTGAAAGCGAGTCTGGGTCCCAGCTCCCAGACTCGAATCCACAAGAAGTCACTTCAGAAGACCCAGACCCCTCAGGGAGGGTCCAGGTCGCTTCTGAAGAAATTCCAGGTTCCTCCAGCCAGGACCCGTAGGTCCCCGTAAAAAATCCAGATCCCTCCGGGAGGATCCGGGTCAGTAGAGAGGAAGCTCCGGGCCCCTCCGGAAAGGTCCGGACCATTCAGCGCCCGGTGTACTTCATCAGTGAAGTACTACATGATGCCAAGACTCGATACCTAGAGGTGCATAAGCTGCTCTATGCAGTTCTTATTGCCTCCAGGAAGCTTCGCCATTACTTCCAAGCTCACAAAGTCTCAGTGGTGACCTCTTACCCACTTCGAGCAATCTTGCATAATCCCAATTCAATTGGGAATATTGCAAAGTGGGCAGCGGAATTGGCCAAATTTGATCTTGAATTCATTTCAAGGCAAGCAGTCAAGAGTCAAGCCTTGGCAGACTTCATGGCGGAATGGACTCCCTCTCATCAAACCCTGGGGGCCCCAGTGAGCAGAAACCAGAACGTCAAGCTCCAGCCTTCACCGAGCCTCACTGAACCCTCTACTTTGACGGCTCCATGCAAAAGCAGGGGGCCGGAGCTAGAATCCTTCTCCTTGCACTAACCGGGGAGAAGGTGAAATACATGGTACACCTTGACTTCAAGGCGAACAACAACATGGCAGAGTACGAAGCACTCATCTACGGACTAAAGGTGGCACTGTCATATGGTGTCAAGCAACTGCTGGTCAAGGGAGATTCGCAGCTCATCATTAAGCAAGTGAAGGGTGAATGCTCCTGCAACAATCTCCCGCTAGTTGCTTACCTCCTTGAAGTCCATAGGCTTCAGAAGGACTTCGAAGTCCTAGATCTCCACCATGTTCAGCGTGCCCATAACGCTGAAGCTGACGAACTCTCGACGAAAGCTTCAACTGGAGCTCCGGCTCCTGACGGAACTTTTGTCCGGAGGTTGTCAAAACCAACAGCTCAGCCTGCCGAACTGAGCGAAGGGGGCGAGATCAGCATCCCGAAGCTGAAGGTCCCGATGGCCCTGTTACCATGGCAGCCATCAAGGGTCGTAGGTGCTGCCGGAAGCTCCGAGCAACCCAGCACGCAAGACTCAAATGCTCAAGCTAATTCCGATGCATGGATCTCGGAGATCCGGAGCTTCTTGAAAGACAACATCCTTCCTGGCGGTGATGTATCCGCTGACCGGGTAGTCAGATTGGCTAAAAGATACACGCTGGTAGAAGGGGATCTCTACCGGCGCGGTGCCAATGGCATCCTAATGCGGTGCATCACAAGGGAAGAAGGCTGCGAACTCCTCGCAGAAATCCATTAAGGCGAGTGTGGGAACCACGCGTCTTCCTGCACGCTGGTCGGTAAAGCCTTTCGGCATGGCTTCTACTGACCTACAGCACTCCAGGATGCAACTGAGCTGGTGAGGAAATGCGAAGCATGTCAATTTCATGCAAAGCAAATTCACACACCGGCTCAACCCCTACAAATGATACCTCGTACATGGCCCTTCGCTGTGTGGGGGATGGACATCTTGGGACCTTTCCCAAGAGCCGTCGGAGATTACAAGTTCCTGTACGTTGCCATTGACAAGTTCACCAAGTGGCCGGAAGCAACTCTAGTTGTGACAATCAACAAGCAATCTGCTATCAACTTTTTACAGTCCATTGTTTGCAGATTTGGAGTCCCAAACAAAATCATCACTGATAATGGGACCCAATTCACAAGCTCTGCATTTCAAGGATATTGCGAAGACCTCGGCATACAAGTTTGCTACGCCTCCATAGCTCACCCAGCAAGTAATGGCCAAGCCGAGAGAGCAAATGCTGAAATCCTTAAAGGACTCAAGACGCGCACTTATGAGCGCTTGAAAAAACATGGAGCCAACTGGATTGAAGAGCTTCCGCCCACTTTATGGGCCAACAGGACATCTCCAAACCGGTCAACTGGAGAGACACCCTTCTTTCTGGTGTACGGAGCTGAAGCAATCCTTCCTCCGGAAATCACCTTGGGTTCACTCCGGGTCCAGACCTTCGACGAAGCCATGCAGGACCAGCTCCGGCGTGAAGACCTAGACCTCCTTGAGGAGGGAAGATGCCAAGCAGCTGTTCGGAATGCCCGATATCACCAAGCCCTACGGCGTATATCATCAGCGGCATGTACACAACCAACAGCTCGAGGAAGGCGATCTGGTGCTATGGAGAATACAATCCAGAGAAGGGTTAAACAAACTCTCCCCCAGCTGGGAGGGACCCTTCCGAGTGATTAAAGTATCCCGTCCTGAAAGCGTTCGCTTGGCTACCGAGGATGGGACACCTCTCCCAAATCCTTGGAACATCGAGCACCTCCGTAAGTTATACACTTAATATCACGGAGGTGAGTCTGTAGTAACTTGAGGTGTATGTTATAGAGTCATTGTACAGAGTCGGGTAGTTCCTCCGGGAGAACAGTTGGACCTTCCCCGGAAGGTCCGCAAAGTTCATGCAACACTTGTCACAGTCTCAGAACTAAAAGTGTGGGTAGCTACCCTAGGTCAAACGAGAAAATAAACACGCTTAGCCTTGTTCCGTACCCTAAGAGTGTACTTGTTTCCCCTGTACCCCGGACCTATAATGAAAGACATCTTCAGGTAAAACAGACTCCACGTGCATTCATTTTGTACAGGATCAACATTTTTTATTTTTCTCTTTCTTGTCTATAGCAAAGACGTGCAATTCTTAAGAAATTTTAGTTCGACCGGTTCATATACGATTCGAGTTGTATTGTCGATTCTTTTGGATTCAAATATTGTTCATGGCCCACTCGCCTGAATGCCGCCAAGCCAATCTAGGGCTGGAGTGTGCTATCGACTTAGCCTGGTCAAGCACCCTAAGTATGCCACTCTACCTACACCCCGGTAGGCCGAAGTAAGGCGGGTCCAAGTACAATTGAATCTGTAAGAAAAGGAAACGCATTCGGTTGCATTTAGAATCGCGTTTGACCTAAAATTTTCTCGAGAATCGTAAGCCGCAACGAAGTTATAGGCAAGAAACGAGTTTTACTATTTTTCTTGGCTTCAGTGTGCAGGAAAAATAAAATCCAAGTTGATAGAGAAAAATCGGAGCTAACAAAGCTCCGACTCCCCTAGATGGCTTGTAATCGATGTTAAGCATTGAAAACGAGCATCACCGGAGCAACCAAGCTCCGGTAAAGCTAGGGGGGCTAGCCGTCGACGTAAAATAAAAGATGGTGAGAAGACCCCACAAGTGGAGTCTGCTGCCGACAAGCTACATGTTGGCAAAGGTCAGTGCCAGAGCTACTAAGCTCCGACAACCGGAGGGCTAACTATCGATGCTATATGCGTTGATAGGGACTATTGCCAGAACTACTAAGCTCTGGCGATAGTCAGTTTGACCTCAGGGGGCCTTCACTATCGAAGACTTCGGACCTACACTCTACAAGTTCGAAGCAAATGAGTCTTCAACAAAACATAATATCCTCTTGGTACATGTTCACAATCAAATTGTGTACATCTACTAGGGGGCCAAGTGAAGACAAAAGTGTTGAAGACAAAAAGTGAAATTCGAAAAAATTTGGGGATTTCACTCATCTGGAGACAAGGGATTACAAAATTGAGGAAGAAGAAGAAAGGATACAAGTGGGAACTACGGAGAGGGTCCTAGACCCTATGGAAGAATTGAGCGACCTTCTGGGCAACCTCTGACACGTTGTCTCGGGCAGCTTCCCCTTCTCCTTCAACGGGACCTTCAAGCACCGGGTCCAGAGGAAATTGGGAGTTTCGGCTGGTGTAGCACGTCAGCACATACCCTGCGACATTCTTCGCCAGGGATTGCCCCTCAACCTCCAATTGGTCCGCGATGACATCACCCACCTTGGAGAGCTTGCTGCCTGCCGAGGTCAACGCCTGCAACGCCAGGTCCGGCTGTGGCTCCGGATCATCTGGGCACACGAGACTAAAGCCCATCGGTGTTAGCGCGTCGTTGGCCTTGCCTAGGAACTCCCAAATCTGTAGGGAGTCCGCAGTCCTCAAGCCCTTCAATTCTTCAAAAGGATCTTCTGGCCGCCACCAGTTCAGAATTCTCACGGGCGAGGCGCTCAACTTCTTTGGCGTTTTGCTGAATCTTCTCAGCAACCCGCTTCTCGAGTTTTCCGAGCTCCTCCTCTCGGAGGTGGATCTTATTCCGGCGGTCGACCAGGTCCTTCTCCCTGCCCCTCACTTTCTTTTCCCTGGCGACAAGGGCACACTCCCGCTCGTGGAGCTCCTGCCCTCGCACCCAGGCCTTCTTCTCCTCCTCTACGCAGCGCTCTTCAAATTTCTTGGCGCGCTCCTCAAGGCCCTTGTTAGCCAGAGCCACCTTCTCGGAGAGCTTCTCCTCCCTCCTCAGGACATCATCCCGCAGCTCTAGGAGTTTCTGCTCTTCATCTTCGAGCTGTTTCTCCCTCTCTTCAAGTGCCTCTCGGCGCTTGATGAGTGTAGTGTTAATGGCCTCAAGCCTTTCGTGGCGTTCATCGGCTGCACTATTAGCTGCTTTGGCCTGCTCGTAGATATCCCGGGATTGAGCATCGAGGGCGCGAGTCATACTCTCACAGAAGTGGACGAAGATAGACACAAGAAGAATGGAGTGGGGGCCAAGGTGATACAGCTACAGACCATAGAAGTCTAGCAGCATCAAGAAAAAGGAGGAAAAAGGTGGGATCAACCCCACCATGGCGTACGAGGAGAAGTACACCATTTCGCCGGCGTTCTCCTTCTCAAACGGGAGCTCTCCACTGGCGCGGACCGAGCGGTTGAAGAAGTCCGAGGACCATACCATGAGGGCCCGGACCTTCTTCAGGTCGCCGTCGGTCTTCAAACGACTCTCGCGGAGACCCAACTCCATCGCGGCACGGCAAGGCAAGAGAAGAAAAGCTAAGCACACGTTGGGAGTTTGAGCGCAAGATCAGATGAGAGGTGTAAAGAACCCCAAACGGTGCGCGCTTTCCTTCTTAAGTAAGCCCTTGCGATGCTTGGATGTAAACCGCAAAGAAGTCGAAGATACCACTCAAAAATTCCACCCAGCCGATGACAAGGGGGCCCGGGACTACCCCGACGATCAAGTCGAGGTTCTTACCCAGGCGAACGGTTGTCATCATGAGGCGGGAAGCCCGAAGGCGGCGGCCTCACAAGGCGCGCGGAACCAATACAATTTTCGTATCGGGAACCGGCGACCTTCAATCGCGTGAGATCCGCACGCCAAAGGTATCACCTGCCGCACACGGGATACGCCACACGGCGAGGATTTAACTCCAAACCATCGCCAACGGCACATCCGAAAACCTTTGAAGACTCAGTTCAAAAGTCGAAGGATGGACCCACCTCCGGCGGAATGACTTCATCCAAGGGGTCTTCCTCGGAGGTGGGCCCAGGGGGCCATTGTCGGTACCCTGGGTACCATATACCCCTTGGGATTGCAAAGATCTCAAGGGAAAGTCACCCACTTGATTTGAACACCTTCGGAGGCCCACATGTCAGACATGTCCGGACCCGCTTCTCCAACATGGTTAGCCCTAGGGTCGCCACGTGTACTATCAAACCGGAGCTACCGCCCGCAAGGGAGGAAGCTTCGGGCTATGTACCGAAGTGGCACCCCCGGACCTAACCCCAGATCGAGGGAAGTTCCAGTGCTGATACGTGTCGGCTAACACCAGAACTATTTGTTCGCCACAGTGTGCTCCGGTGCTGCCACGTGTCCAACCGTTGGATCTTCACCCTCTAACCTCCGGAAGACACCACAACGGCTCCGGATCTTCAAAGGGGAATCAAGGACTTCAAGACCCGATTAAGTGTCATTAATACGATATTAATGACACATGATCGGAAGACCTTAATTACCAGTAACGGTGCTGTCAAAGCCCATTACACGGTCATTAAGGGCAATTAAACGTGTTGAATAAGTATCAATACTAGTAACCGCTGGGGCCACATGTCGGGCCAGGTTAATTTGTAACGGCCTGCCCTTGTACTATAAAAGGACAGGCTGACGACGTTTACACAGACACACTCCCGAGACGCTCCCGAGACGCTCGATACACGTTAAGACACGCTGACACACGTGCTACATCCAATACAATATCAACACACCCCGTGGAGTAGGGTATTACGCTCAGGCGGCCCGAACCACGTAAATTCTTGTGTCTCCTGCGCCATTTACAATTCACCTTCTTGAATCTCCGCGCGCCCACACCGAACATCAAACTCCTCTAACACTTTTGTAGTGTCGGGAGATCTGCCGGTTCCAAACCATCGACAACGGTGATTGCAATCAGGACACACCCGAATAACACGTCACATACACCCGTGCCCAAGGAGCGTGTCGTGCTCCTCACCACGTCATACGCAACAACCTTTCACTAGGAACTCAAACACCAAACCGGTCCCACCATCGCGGGCACAAGGTTCCTGCATGGAGCATGTCTGTGCTCGCCGGCAAATTTACACCTTACTACCCTCAGCCCACCCCTATCGACAATGGGCTATGCCTCGACATCCAAGTTATCAAGTCAAATCGGTTTCCTAGGTTCCATATGCCTAGTATGTATCCGGTACTGTTTAAACTTGTCCAGCAGGGCCGCACACAGATCGGTCCTCAATCGACACAAGAAAGGCTACACACAAGAGACCATGTCTCGCTGCATCCTACCCGCTGCTCGGTGTCAATTTCACAGTTCTAAACCATTCTTTGAATCAATTCACCCCGTGTGAGAAAATCCTATCTCACGAGTAGATTCCAACTACTCGACTTCTACCGGATTCCTATAAACATTAGCATGGAAGTGTCTACTTGTCAAGCTCTAGACCTATCCAATACACCATGGGATTTGTGGGTCATGCAAGTGGAGTATCAAGCACCTTAGCCCTGATGCACAAAGTTCATCTTAGACATAGGTGATACAAATAGAAAATTTGAAATAGCACTTAAATGCAAACCGGGGCTTGCCTGGTTGCAAGTCAGAGCGGAAGTTAGCTTCTGGAAGAAGAGTCTCCAAGGGATCCGGGTCCTCCTCGATCTCGGTCACTATATGATATGCAATATATAAAGTACATGAGTGATATAGAAACTATAGAAGAGATCTTATAAATACTGATCAGGTATGTAAATTATTTTAATTGGCCTTGGGATTTTTACGTTGGACACTGGGATCTATTTGGAAGATTTGGACCAAAAATTGGAGATGTTCAAGGAAGCTTGTTGTCTCTAAAATTCTAACAATTAAAAGGATTCTCTGAATTTTGGTTGTAATTCTGGAGCTTTTTCATGGCTAAAAGTGGATTATAATGGTAGAGGGGGTCTCACTGGGTCTGTGAAAATTCGTTTCACATTTTTCTGAGCTTTCTACAGGGAGAAACTGATTTTACAAGTTTGGGGAAAAAGCTGAAAATCGTTCTGTACTTTTCTAAATTTTCAACTACATAGAGATTTGGAACACTGACCAACCCAGTAGATGAAGTTCAATGAACTTGAAATTTTTACTGGAGATCAAGTGTATTATTAAGAGTGTCCTTACCTAAATTGGGAATTTTCCAATTAACATAATAGGAGTAATTAATTTCCCAAATAGTTAGTTCAAAGAAATTAATTATGAAAAGTCTGGGAGTTTCATGTCCAACAAATTGCACCACTGAAAATTTGGGATCAATATGAGTCTAGCAGAATTTATGTGGAATTTTTTGAGCAATTCTACTAGGAGTAATCGATTTTCAAAGTTGGGATGAAATATGGAATTAATTTGGAAAGGAAAAGTTTAAATAACACCAGCTGGGCCCCACTTTTTAAAATGACCTAATCGCAGCTGGGCCACATATGGGCAATAGGTCTTTTTACCCCGTGCAGCCGCATTTGATCCGGGCCACAACCAATCCGAGTGGGAAAAACAGACGCTGACCAGTGGGACCCGCACGTCGTCTTCTACCTCGCGACACGCAGTTCGGCCGCGACGGCACGGCGCCGGCGAGCTCGCCAGGATGGCTGTGTCGACCTCCTCTCAGCCCAGTCTTGATCGCCTGACCCTAGACTCGACCGCGCAATACATTGGTGGGGTCCAATCGTGGCGACGACGGCCGGAGATTGCGGAGCGACGATGGCGGCGGCGGCTAGGGTTTCGGCTATGTCGAACTCGCTCGGAAATGGCTCAAGCACATTGGGAAAAAGATGGGAATGTTCCTGGGAGCATGAGGATGACTATTTGGAGGTGCAAATGGGGTGGAACGGCCAACAACTATGGGTTCAACGGTGGACCGACAGATTTTTATTGGCGGCCGCAAAAACTCGAAATCCGACCTCGTATCTCGATGACTTCTCTTCATTTTTTGGTGAGATCGTGTGCCGGAAGATCTAGAAGATAATACTTGATTGGATTATAAAATCTTTGCACGTAGAAACGTAATTAAACCGATGATCTAGTGACCTTGGTACGAACTAGCCACGGTGAAACTCAATATAGGGACGCTAGGAGGCACGATAGGGACTGAAACTTCACTAGAAGCATCTATGTACCTTTGTGCGCCTTACTGATTCAAGGAAGGAGATGAGAACTTGCTTGTGGCGGCCTGTCCTCGTGAAGCAGAAGGTTTCCCAACGGCTTCACCCGCGAGCTCTGGGGAAACTTCAAAATACCAAGGCAAAACGTAAGGGCAGAGGGAACCGATGGTACCAGAGGCTAGAGGGAAGCTTGGTGCACCTTTTTGATATTTCACTCGGGCGCCAACTCAGCCTGGAAATGGAGCAACACAGGGAGGCAGCAAGGGAAAGTGTAGGACACCCTTGTTCTGCAATGAGACGGGAGAGACTCAAGTATTTGGTCCGGATGTGTTACTAGAAGCCGAAAAGCAAGTTTAGATTATTCGCGAAAACTTGAGGGTTGCTCAATCGAGGCAAAAAGGCTATGAGGACAATAGGAGAAGGAAATTAGCCTTTGAAGTGGGAGACTTCTTCTACCTCAAAGTGCCCCCAATGAGAGGCCATAAGAGGTTTAACATAATAGGCAAGCTAGAACCTCGATACATTGGTCCATTCAAGATTTTGGACAAAAGAGGAGAAGTAGCATATAAGTTGGAGATGCCAGCTCACTTATCGGATGTTCATGATGTATTTCATGTTTCTCAACTCAAAAAGTGTTTGAGGGTACCAGAGGAGCAAGTACCGATGGAAGAATTGGAGTTAAACATATTTGACTTATGCCGAACAACCGATCAAAATCTTGGAATCCAAGTAGAGAGTCACAAGAAACAGGGTTATTTGATGGTGCAAAATTCAATGGAAGCATCACACAGAATCGGAAGCAACATGGGATTTGGGGGATTATCTCAAGAAAGAATTTCCCTATCTCTTCTCTTCCCCGTCGAATCTCGAGGGCGAGATTCGTTTTAAGGGGGTAGGTTTGTAACATCCTCATTGTCATGCATCATGTATTGCATAAGTTCATATACATGTTTATAATTAAGCAACATAAAAAGGAACGAGTTTAAAATGAATTAGAAGCAAAACAACACTTAAAAGTCTGTACAAGTACACACTTGTCCGATTTGTACCCCGAACTAGTCCAGTTTCCCTCTCTGTTGCCCTCCGGACTTGTCCGTTTTCGCTGCAGAGTAGTCCGATTGAGTCTCTGTTCTGGACTTGTCCGTGATTGAGTGCGGACTAGTCTGATCTTTGGTTGGATTTTCGAATAAGTTGTCAAATCCCCGGACTTGTCCAATCCATGTCGGACGTGTCCGTTTTTCTCTTTGGACAAGACCGGACTTGTTCGGAAACCCTACCGGACTTATCCATTTTCGTCTCTGTCCAACATCATACTAGTCCGGTCCCCTAGCGGACTTGTCCAGTGTGCCCGACTCGGATTCAAACTTTTCCTACACGATTTGTTATTGGGTATTTACCTTAATTGGGCCCAAGAACGTCGTGCCTAACCCTTGTGTGTAAAAGCCCTAAATTAAAAATGCAAAGTTCAGATGGGAGATATTGAAATTTGGACGGGAAAAAGAAATCAAATTGGAATCTGAAAAAAAATTCAAACCAATTTAAACCTCAATTGAGAGAATTCAAAAATTCAAATTTATCTCCGGTTCAAACTTTGCAAAAATAAAAATCTGAGCTCACCATTGAATTCCAAATATTCCAAATAGCCTCTCTGTAAAGTTTCAAAATTTTTGAAGCTCATTTGCTATTTAATTCAGTGGCTCAATTGAATTCTATTCAAATTCAAATTTGAATTTGAATTGTATCTGAAATTTATCCAAATTTGAAATACAATTTCAGAATCATAATCTCTATATTTAAATTGGCCTCTCCACGAAAATCTAGGGTTTTTGGATCAAGATTGGTGGGAGAATTTAAGGAGCAGAGGTGATAGGCTTAAGGGGGCAGTGGGACCCACTGGTCAGTGGGATATCTACGGTAGTGCTTTGCACGCCATTTTTCCGGCGCTGTCCCGCTCGACACTGCATGGCATGCACCATGCCAGTGAGCTGCTTGCTTGCCTGCATCATGGCGTGCTCCCTACACCTCTCCCTACCTATCTCTGCTCCGTAGACCGAGTGGAAAAGCAGCGCCCTTCTTCCTCTGTTCTCTCCCGAGCTCTCCCCGTTGCCCTTGCTGCCTCCCTGTGTTGCTCCATTTCCAGGCTGAGTTGGCGCCCGAGTGAAATATCAAAAAGGTGCACCAAGCTTCCCTCTAGCCTCTGGTACCATCGGTTCCCTCTGCCCTTACGTTTTGCCTTGGTATTTTGAAGTTTCCCCAGAGCTCGCGGGTGAAGCCGTTGGGAAACCTTCTGCTTCACGAGGACAGGCCGCCACAAGCAAGTTCTCATCTCCTTCCTTGAATCAGTAAGGCGCACAAAGGTACATAGATGCTTCTAGTGAAGTTTCAGTCCCTATCGTGCCTCCTAGCGTCCCTATATTGAGTTTCACCGTGGCTAGTTCGTACCAAGGTCACTAGATCATCGGTTTAATTACATTTCTACGTGCAAAGATTCTTCAATCCAATCAAGTATTATCTTCTAGATCTTCCGGCACACGATCTCACCAAAAATGAAGGGAAGTCATCGAGATACGAGGTCGGATTTCGAGTTTTTGCGGCCGCCAATAAAAATCCATCGGTCCACCGTTGAACCCGTAGTTGTTGGCCGTTCCACCCCATTTGCACCTCCAAATAGTCATCCTCATGCTCCAAAGAACATTCCCATCTTTTTCCCAATCTGCTTGAGCCATTCCGAGCGAGTTCGACATAGCCGAAACCCTAGCCACCGCCGCCATCGTCGCTCCGCCATCTCCGGCCGTCGTCGCCACGATTGGATCCCACCATCGTATTGCACGATCGAGTCTAGGGTCAGGCGATCAAGACTGGGCTGAGAGGAGGTCGACACAGCCATCCTGGCGAGCTCGCCGGCGCCGTGCCGCCGCGGCCGAACTGCGTGTCACGAGGTAGAAGACGACGTGCGGGTCCCACTGGTCAGCGTCTATTTTTCCCACTCGGATCGGCTGTGGCCCGGATCAAATGCGGCTGCACGGGGTAAAAAGACCTATGGCCCATATGTGGCCCAGCTGCGATTGGGTCATTTTAAAAAGTGGGGCCCAGCCGGTGTTATTTAAACTTTTCCTTTCCAAATTAATTCCATATTTCATCCCAACTTTGAAAATCGATTACTCCTAGTAGAATTGATCAAAAAATTCCAAATAAATTCTGCTAGACTCATATTGATCCCAAATTTTCAGTGGTGCAATTTGTTGGACATGAAACTCCAAGACTTTTCATAATTAATTTCTTTGAGCTAACTATTTGGGAAATTAATTACTCCTATTATGTTAATTGGAAAATTCCCAATTTAGGTAAGGACACTCTTAATAATACACTTGATCTCCAGTAAAAATTTCAAGTTCATTGAACGTCATCTACTGGGTTGGTCAGTGTTCCAAATCTCTATGTAGTTGAAAATTTAGAAAAGTACAGAACGATTTTCAGCTTTTTCCCCAAACTTGTAAAATCAGTTTCTCCCTGTAGAAAGCTCAGAAAAATGTGAAACAAATTTTCACAGAACCAGTGAGACCCCCTCTACCATTATAATCCACTTTTAGCCATGAAAAAGCTCCAGAATTACAACCAAAATTCAGCGAATCCTTTTAATTGTTAGAATTTTAGAGACAACAAGCTTCCTTGAACATCTCCAATTTTTGGTCCAAATCTTCCACATAGATCCCAGTGTCCATCGTAAAAATCCCAAGGCCAATTAAAATAATTTACATACCTGATCAGTATTTATAAGATCTCTTCTATAGTTTCTATATCACTCATGTACTTTATATATTGCATATCATATAGTGACCGAGATCGAGGAGGACCCGGAGCCCTTGGAGACTCTTCTTCCAGAAGCTAACTTCCGCTCTGACTCGCAACCAGGCAAGCCCCAGTTTGCATTTAAGTGCTATTTCAAATTTTCTATTTGTATCACCTATGTCTAAGATGAACTTTGTGCATCAGGGCTAAGGTGCTTGATACTCCACTTGCATGAACCACAAATCCCATGGTGTATTGGATAGGTCTAGAGCTTGACAAGTAGACACTTCCATGCTAATGTTTATAGGAATCCGGTAGAAGTCGAGTAGTTGGAATCTACTCGCGAGATAGGATTTTATCACACGGGATGAATTGATTCAAAGAATGGTTTAGAACTGTGATATTGAGACCGAGCAGTGGGTAGGATGCAGCGAGACATGGTCTCACGTGCGTAGCCTTTCTTGTGTCGATTGAGGACCGATCTGTGTGCGGCCCTGATGGACAAGTTTAAACAGTACCGGATACATACTGGGCATATGGAACCTAGGAAACCGATTTGACTTGATAACTTGGATGTCGAGGCATAGCCCATTGTCGATAGGGGTGGGCTGAGGGTAGTAAAGTGTAAATTCGTCGGCGAGCACATACATGCTCCATGCAGGAACCTTGTGCCCGTGATGGTGGGACCGGTTTGGTGTTTGAGTTTCTAGTGAAAGGTTGCTGCGTATGATGTGGTGAGGAGCACGACACGCTCCTTGGGCACGGGTGTATGTGATGTGTTATTCGGGTGTGTCCTGATTGCAATCACCGTTGTCGGTGGTTTGGAACCGGCAGATCTCTCGACACTACTAAAGTGTTAGAGGAGTTTGATGTTCGGTGTGGGTGCGCAGAGATTCAAGAAGGTGAATTGTAAATGGCCGCCTGAGCGTAATACCCTACTCCACGGGGTGTGTTGATATTGTATTGAATGTAGCGCGTGTGTCAGCGTGTCTTAACGTGTATCGAGCGTCTCGGGAGCGTCTCGGGAGTGTGTCTGTGTAAACGTCGTCGGCCTGTCCTTTTATAGTACAAGGGCAGGACGTTACAAATTAACCTGGCCCGACATGTGGCCCCAGCGGTTACTAGTATTGATACTTATTCAACACGTTTAATTGCCCTTAATGACCGTGTAATGGGCTTTGACAGCACCGTTACTGGTAATTAAGGTCTTCCGATCATGTGTCATTAATATAGTATTAATGACACTTGATCGGGTCTTGAAGTCCTTGATTCCCCTTTGAAGATCCGGAGCTGTTGTGGAGTCTTCCGGAGGTTAGAGGCTGAAGATCCGACGGTTGGACACGTGGCAGCGCCGGAGCACACTGTGGGGAACAGATAGGTCCGGTGTTACTCGACATGTGTCAGTTCCGGAGCTTCCCTCGGTCTGAGGTTAGGTCCGGGGGTGCCATTTTGGTACATAGCCCGGAGCTTCCCCCTTGTGGGCGGTAGCTCCGGTTTGATAGTACACGTGGCGACCCTTGGACTAACCATGTTGGAGAAGCGGGTCCGGTTATGTTTGACATGTGGGCCTCCTAAGGTCTTCAAATCAAGTAGATGACTTTCCCTTGAGATCTTTGCAATCCCAAGGAGTATATGGTACCCAGGGTACCGACAGTGGCCCCCTGGGCCCACCTCTGGGGAAGACCCCTTGGGTGAAGTCATTCCGCTGGAGGTGGGTCCATCCTTCGACTTTTGAACTGAGTCTTCAAAGATCTTCGGATGTGACGTCGGCGATAGTTTGGAGTTAAATCATCACCGCGTGGCATATCCCGTGTGCGGCAAATGAGATCTTTGGCGTGTGGATCTCACGCAATTGAAGGTCGCCGGTTCTCGATAAGAAAATTGTATCGGTTACGCGCGCCTTGTCAGGCCGCCACCTTCGGGCTTCCCGCCTCATGATGACAACTGTTCGCCTGGGTAAGAACCTCGACTTGATCGTCAGGGTGGTCCCGGGCCCTCTTGTCATCGGCTGGGTGCAATTTTTGAGTAGTATCTTCGGCTTCCTTGCGGTTTCCATCCAAGCGTTGCGAGGGCTTACTTAAGAAGGAAAGCGCTCACCGGCTGGGGTTCTTTACGCCTCTCATCTGTTCTTTCGCTCAAACTCCCAACTTGTGCTCGCTTTTCCTCTCTTGCCTTGATGTGCCGTGATGGATTTGGGTCTCCGCGAGAGCTGTTTGAAGACTGAAGGTGACCTGAAGAAGGTCTGGGCCCTCATGGGATGGTCCCCGGACTTCTTCAACTGTCTGGTCCGCGCCGGAGGAGAGCGCCCGTTCGAGAAGGAACACGCCGGCGAGATGGTGTACTTCTCTTCATACGCCATGGTGGGGTTGATCCCACCTTTTTCCTCCTTTTTCTTGATGCTGCTAGACTTTTATGGTCTAAAGCTGTACCACCTTGGCCCCCACTACATTCTTCTTGTGTCCGTCTTCGTCCACTTCTGTGAGATGTGGGTGGGCATCCCCCCTGCATTGAACTCTTCCGGACCTTCTTCACTGTTCATACCACCGGTAGGAGCAATGAGTACCTTGGCTTCTACTAGTTCGTGAAGTGCAAGAAGTGCCCATTCAAGTACCTCCGGTCGTTTCCCTCTGGAAAGTGGGATGATTGGAAGAAGGATTGGATAGTCATCCGGGTGGAGGAGCAAGAGAAGCTGGAGCTGCCCGAAGGCCTCCCCAACATCGACACTACAGTTTGGAGTGAAGCTCCGGTGCTGGCGGAAGCCTTCAACCCTGCTCTGACCAGGATCCACCAGTGCGTGGAGGGAGGATTAACTCCTCAGGCAGTGTTTTGCAACTTCCTGGTCAACAGGTGGGCACCGCTGAAGAGGAGAGAAAAACTTGCTTGGGCCCTCAACAGTGTGATGGACAACGACTGGGTCGAGACCGGGCTGAAGTCCAACATGTCGGGGACAACCTTGGAGTTTCATCTCAAGAAGTTCCAGCACAGCATCGACGTCGTGGGTGATGACTTGACTCCGCCATCAGCTTTTCTCCCTCTGAACGTGGAAGTAGAGTTCAGCAGGGAGCTCCAACGGACGATGTCGGTGCTTGACGACCTTGGTGTCGTCGAGAGAAGATCGACCTCCAGGGTGGTGATCCCTGGGGCTTCTGAAGGTGGCTCCGACCCTACCCCGAAGCCAAGGATCAAAGTCATCAGCAAGGGCAAGGAGCTGGCAGACGAACCCTTGAGCCGGAAGAGGAAGCTGCAGCATGCCGACGGAAGGTCCGTCAGGCCTGCCACCTCTGCATCAGCTCCTTCTCCCAGGAGGAGGAGGTCTTCTACAACTGCGGCGGTTGTTCCCGCAGCGGCGTCCTCCCGGGGTGCTAGCTCTGGGCATGCGACTTCAGCACCAGGGCCGGTTGAGGCCTCTAAGTCTGGAGGTCCTTCCCGGTCGAGGGGGGCCTCGTCTAAGGAAATGCCCATGGCTGCGACGAGTTCTGGGGGGGCTTCCGGGGCTTCCACGCCGACGGCGGCTATGGTCAGCCCAGAACGCCCGGGAAAGAGGTTCCGCGCAAGCTGGTGCGGAAGCCTCCTGAGGTAATTTTTAATCTTTACCTCAGACAGTTGTTTTTTTTTGTAGTAACTGTTTTTTAAATTTCTTCATCCTTCATCTGCAGCGTTCCCAAGAAGAGGAGTGAGGCTCCACCCTTAGCCACAGCAGCTGAAGTTGTGAGGGTGGAAGCCTCTGCTCCTGTCTCGGTGCCGCCCCAAGTGGTGGCTGAAGCTGCGGCAGCTCCGGCGCCAGCTGTCGTGGTCATGGACCTCGACTCATCCCCCAAGACTCCTGTGGTAGCGCCGGACCACGGGAGAGAAGATGCGCCAGCGGCACCTGCTCCGGAGGTTGAAGCTCCGGGTTTGGGTGCTGAGATGATGGAAGCTTCGGCCGTTGAGCCGGAGGAAGCAATAATTCCGGCCCCAGAGCCGGAAATTGTCGAAGCCCCAGCGGTTGAGCCGGAGGTAATTGAAGTCTCGGCGTGCGCGCCGGATGTTGAGGAAGTCCCGGTTGTTGGGCCGGCTACCTCTGAAGCACCGGCCGCAGAGCCGGTCGTTGTTGGAGCTCCAGCCGGAGGGCCGGTTGTTGTTGAAGACTTTCCGGCTCCCGAGCCGGTTGTTGCGGAGGTGTCGGCGCTCGAGCCCCCAGTAAAAGAGGTGCCCAGGCCGGAGCCAGAAGCAGCCCCTGCTCTGGGAGTGACGACGCCGAAGGTACCCGCGGCTGAGCCGGAGTGACCAAATGAAGTTGCTGGCCCCCTGCCTGAGGGGGCACATCAAGACCTAGCGGCGGGACCTTCGGAACCACTTCCGGAGGTCAGAACTTCATCAGCGGGACCCTCCTCGATGGTGACTGAGGCCATCCCGGAGGACGGTCCTAGCGCCGTAGAGGCTCCGGGGACCACTCTTGTGGAGTGGGACCCAATTTTTGTCAGCGAGAACCCGCTGGCACCAGCGGAGGAGATCCCAGCAGGTCCGGAACCTATCCCGTTGTCATTGTCTATTGACAACGCCTGTTCCAGTCTGCGTCAAGTTCAACTGGCCTTCTTCCACGACAGCAAGGCTCTTGAAGAGGAGCGCCAAACCCTTAGGCGGTGGCGTAACCGGCTCTACTTCGAGACCAAGCTGGCGCAGTCGAGGCTAGCAAATGACAAAGAGTGGATCAAGCGGGAGAAGGTCCACCTGGAATACTGGGGCAAATTATTGGATGACAGGGAGAGTATGACTCACGCCCTCGACGCTCAATCCTGGGCCATTTATGAGCAGACCAAAGCAGCTAATAGTGCGGCCGATGAACGCCAAGAAAGGCTTGAGGCCATTAATACTACTCTCATCAAGCGCCGGGAGGCACTTGAGGAGAGGGAGAAAAGGCTCGAAGATGAAGAGCAGAAACTCCTAGAGCTGCGGGATGACATCTTGAGGAGGGAGGAGGAGCTCACTGAAAAGGTGGCTCTGGCTGACAAGGGCCTCGAAGAGCGCACCAAGAAATTGGAAGAGCGCTGCGCTGAGGAGGAGGAGAAGGCCTGGGTGCGAGGGCAGGAACTCTACGAGCAAGAGTGTGCCATCGCTGCCAGGGAGAAGAAAGTAAGGGGCGGGGAGAAGGACCTGGTTGACCGCCGGAACAAGATCCACCTCCGGGAGGAGGAGCTCGGAAAACTCGAGAAGCGAGTTGCTGAAAAGATTCAACAAAACGCCAAAGAAGTTGAGCGCCTTGCTCGCGAGAATTCTGAACTGGTGGTGGCCAAAAGATCCTTGGAAGAACTGAAGGGCTTGAGGGCTGTGGACTCCCTACAGGTTTGGGAGTTCCTGGGCAAGGCCAACGACGCGCTGACACTGATGGGCTTCAGTCCCGTGCGTTCGGATGATCCAGAGCCGGAGCCGGACCTGGCGTTGCAAGCGCTGAGCTCGGTGGGTAGCAAACTCTCCAAGGTGGGCGACGTCATCGCGGACCAGTTGGAGGTTGAGGGGCAATCCCTGGCGAAGAACATCGCAGAGTATGTGCTGACGTGCTACACCAGCCGGAATCCCCAATTCCCTCTGGACCCGGTGCTTGAAGGTCCCGTCGAAGGAGAAGGTGAAGCCGCCCGAGCCAACGTGTCAGAGGTTGCTCAGAAGGTCGCCCAGTTCTTCCATAGGGTCTAGGACCATCTCCGTAGCTCCCACTTGTATTCTCTCTTTTTCTTCCTCAATTTTGTAATCCCTTGTCTCCAGATGAATGAAATCCCCAAATTTTTGTGAATTTCACTTTTTGTCTTCAACACATTTGTCTTCACTTGGCCCCCTGGTAGATGTACACAATTTGATTGTGAACATGTACCAAGAGGATATTGTGTTTTGTTGAAGACTCATTTGCTTCAAACTTGTAGAGTGTAGATCCGAAGTCTTCGATAGTGAAGGCCCCCTGAGGTTGTCGGAGCTTAGTAGCTCCGGCAGTAGTTCCTGTCAACGCGTAGAGCATCGATAGTTAGACCTCCGGGGTGTTGGGGCTTAGTAGCTCCAGTAGTGACCTTTGCCAACGCATATTTTGTCGGCAGTAGACTCCGTTTGTGGAATCTTCTCACCATCTTTTATTTTGCGTCGACGGTTGGCCCCCCTAGCTTTACCAGAGCTTGGTTGCTCCGGTGATGCTCGTTTTCATTGTTCAACATCGATTATAAGCCACCTAGGGGGAGTCAAAGCTTCGTCAGCTCCGACTTTTCTCCATCAACATGGATTCTTTATTTTTCCTGCACACTGAAGCCAAGAAAAATAGTAAAATTCGCTTCTTGCCTATAACTTCGTCGCGGCTTACGATTCCCAAGAAAATTTTAGGTCAAACGCGATTCTGAATACGACCGAATGCATTGTCTTTTCTTCCAGATCCAATTGTACTTGGACCCGCCTTACTTCGGCCTGCCGGGGTGTAGGTAGAGTGGCGTACTTAGGGTGCTTGACCAGGCTAAGTCGATAGCACACTCCGGCCCTAGGTTAGCTTGACGGCATTCAGGCGAGTGGGCCATAAACAATATTTGAATCTAGAAGAATCGACAATACAGCTCGAATCGTATATGAACCAGTCGAACTAAAATTCCTTAAGAATTGCACGTCTTTGTTATAGACAAGAAAGAGAAAAATAAAAAATGTTGAGCCTGTACAAAATAAATGCACGTGGAGTCTGTTTCACATGAAGATGTCTTTCATTATAGGTCCGGGGTACAGGGGAAACAAGTACACTCTTAGGGTACGGAACCAGGCTAAGCGTGTTTAATTTCTTGTTTGACCCACGGTAGCTAGCCACACTTTTAGTCCTGAGACTGCGACAAGTGTGGCATGAACTTTGCAGACCTTCCGGGAAAGGTCTGGATCTTCTCCCGGAGGAACTACCCGACTCTGTACAATGACTCTATAACATACACCTCAAGTTACTACAGACTCACCTCCGTGATATTAAGTGTAGAACTTACGGAGGTGCTCAACGTTCCAAGGATTTGGGAGAGGTGTCCCATCCTCGGTAGCCAAGGGAACGCTTCCGGGACGGGATACTTTAATCACTTGGAAGGGTCCCTCCCAGCTGGGGGAGAGTTTGTTTAACCCTTCTCTGGATTGTATTCTCCGTAGCACCATATCGCCTTCCTCAAGCTGTCGGTTGTGTACATGCCACTGATGATAGCGCCGAAGGGCTTGGCGGTATCGGGCATTCCGAACAGCTGCTTGGCACCTTCCCTCCTCAAGGAGGTCTAGGTCTTCATGCCAGAGCTGGTCCTGCGTGGCTTCGTCGAAGGTCCACACCCAAAGTGACCCCAAGGTGATTTCCGGAGGAAGGATTGCTTCAGCTCCATACACCAGGAAGAAGGGTGTCTCTCTAGTTGACCGGTTTGGAGTTGTCCTGTTGGCCCATAAAGTGGGCGAAAGCTCTTCAATCCAGTTGGCTCCATGTTTTTTCAAGCGCTCATAGGTGCACGTTTTGAGTCCTTTAAGGATTTCAACATTTGCTCTCTCCGCTTGGCCATTGCTTGCTGGGTGAGCTACGGAGGCGTAGCAAACTTGAATGCCGATGTCTTCGCAATATCCTTGAAATGCAGAGCTTGTGAATTGGGTCCCATTATCAGTGATGATTTTGTTTGGGACTCCAAATCTACATACAATGGACTGCAAAAATTTGATAGTAGATTGCTTGTTGATTGTCACAACTGGAGTTGCTTCCGGCCACTTGGTGAACTTGTCAATGGCAACGTACAGGAACTTGTAACCTCCGACGGCTCTTGGGAAAGCTCCCAAGATGTCCATCCCCCACACAGCGAAGGGCCATGTAGGAGGTATCATTTGTAGGGGCTGAGCCGGTGTGTGAATTTGCTTTGCGTGAAATTTACATGCTTCGCATTTCTTCACCAGCTCAGTTGCATCCTGGAGTGCAGTAGGCCAGTAGAAGCCATGCCGAAAGGCTTTACCAACCAGCGTGCGGGAAGACGCGTGGTTCCCACACTCGCCTCCATGGATTTCTGCGAGGAGCTCGCAACCTTCTTCCCTTGTGATGCACCGCATTAGGATGCCATTGGCACCGCGCCGATAGAGATCCCCTTCTACCAACGTGTATCTTTTAGCCAATCTAACTACCTGGTCAGCAGATACATCATCGTCAGGAAGGATGTTGTCTTTCAAGTAGTTCCGGATCTCCGAGATCCATGCATCGGAACTAACTTGAGCATTTGAGTCTTGCGTGCTGGGTTGCTCGGAGCTTCTGGTAGCACCTACGACCCTTGATGGTTGCCATGGTAACAGGGCCATCGGGACCGTCAGCTTCGGGATGCTGATCTCGCCCCCTTCGCTCAGTTCGGCAGGCTGAGCTGTGGGTTTTGACAACCTCCGGACAAAAGTTCCGTCAGGAGCCGGAGCTCTGGTTGACGCTTTCGTCGAGAGTTCGTCGGCTTCAGTGTTATGGGCACGCTGGACATGGTGGAGATCTAGGACTTCGAAGTCCTTCTGAAGTTTCTGGACTTCAAGGAGGTAAGCAGCTAGCTGGAGATTGTTGCAGGAGCATTCACCCTTGACTTGCTTAATGATGAGCTGTGAATCTCCCTTGACCAGCAGTTGCTTGACACCGTATGACAGTTCCACCCTTAGTCCGTAAATGAATGCTTCATATTCCGCCATGTTGTTGGTTGCCTTGAAGTCAAGGTGTACCATGTATTTTACCTTCTCTTCGGTTGGTGCGAGGAGAAGGATTCCAGCTCTGGCCCCCTGCTTTTGCATGGAGCCGTCGAAGTAGAGGGTCCAGTGAGGCTCGGTGAAGACCGAAGCCTTGTTTTCTGGCTTCTGCTCGCTGGGGCCCCCAGGGTTTGATGGAGAGGGAGTCCATTCCGCCATGAAGTCTGCCAATGCTTGACTCTTGATTGCTTGCCTTGAAATGAATTCGAGATCGAATTCGGCCAATTCCGCTGCCCACTTTGCAATATTCCCAGTTGAGTTGGGATTATGCAAGATTGCTCGAAGTGGATAAGAAGTCACCACTGAGACCTTGTGAGCTTGGAAATAATTGCGAAGCTTCCTGGAGGCAATAAGAACTGCATAGAGCAGCTTATGCACCTCTAGGTATCGAGTCCTGGCGTCATGAAGTACTTCACTAATGAAGTACACTAGGCGCTGGATGGTCCGGACCCTCCCGGAGGGGCCCGGAGCTTCCTCTTCATTGATCCGTATCCTCCTGGAGGGGTCCAGATTTTCTTCGGGGACTTCCAGGTCCTTGTTGGAGGGACCCGGAGCTTCTTCAGAAGCGACCTGGACCCTCCCGGAGGGGTCTGGGTCTTCTGAAGTAACTTATTTGTGGATTCAAGTCTGGGAGCTAGGACCCAGACTCGCTTTGAGGAACCTCCAGACCCTCCTGAAGGGGTCTGGACTCCTGAGTATGGGATGGTTTTGGTCTCTCTGCAACCAGGACCATAGTGACGACTTCGTCAGTGGCTGAAATGTAAAGCAGCAAAGGCTCACCAGGGTTCGGAGCTACCAGAATCGGTAGGGTGGTGAGGAGCTGTTTTAGCTCCTGGAACGCCTTTTCTGCTTCTTTAGACCATTGGAATGGTCCGGACTTCCTTAATAACTTGAATAAGGGGAGTGCCCATTCCGCCAGTCTTGAAATGAACCGACTGAGGGCTGCTAGACATCCAGTTAGCTTTTGGACATCTTTGATGCGGGCTGGTGGCCGCATGTCTTCAATGGCTTTGATCTTCGCCGGATTAGCTTCTATGCCCCAGTGACTTACCAGGAAACCAAGAATTTTTCCGGAGCTAACCCCGAAGACACACTTGTCTGGATTTAGCTTTGTGCGGGTGACCCGCAGCTTGTCGAAGACAGCCTGCAAGGTGTCAAGGAGTGACTCCTTGTTCTTGACCTTGACCACGATGTCGTCGACGTACACTTCCACTATTTCTCTAATGAGTTCTTCAAAGGTTTTGTACATAGCTCGTACAAAGGTTGAAGCTGCATTCTTGAGACCAAATGGCATGGCTGTATAGCAGTACAATCCATCTACTGTGATGAAAGAGGTATGCTCTTCATCTTCCCTAGACATTCTGATTTGATGATACCCGGAATATGCATCTAGGAAACATAGTAATTCATACCCAGAGGTGGAATCCACTATCTGATCTATTCTAGGTAATGGGAATGGATCTTTTGGACATGCCTTATTTAGTGTTATGTAGTCGATACACATCCGAAGCTTCCCGCCAGCCTTGGGCACAACGACTGGGTTTGCCAGCCATTTTGGATGGAAGACTTCTCGGATGAATCCAGCTTTGAGCAACTTCTTCACTTCTTGTCGAATGAAGTTCTGTCTCCTACGGATTGCTTCCGAGGCTTCTGATGCACAGGCCGGGCGTCGGGGTAGATCTTCAGATTGTGCTCAATCACTTCCCTGGGGATCCCAGGCATTTGTGACAGTTGCTAGGCAAACACGTCGACATTAGCCTGGAGGAAAGCGATGAGCGCGAGTTCCTATTTGTCGTTCAATCCCCCCGATATACGGGTGGTCTGAGCGGCATCGGAACCGATTTGGACGACTTTGACAGGAATGTCGGTGTCGCTGATTGGCTGCACACGAGGTGCAGAAGTCGAGCCTCGCTGACGAATGCTCGGGGGTTTTGGAGCTTGCTCCTGCCTGGAGTCCTCCTCTTGCGCCGTAGTAAGCGCATGGAGTTCTTCCAGAGCAGTTACTCCGGCAGTACGATCTCTGCGGATCCGGAGAATGCCTACTGGTGTTGGCATCTTTAACACCACATAACCATAAGGAGCAGCTACCATGAATTTGTACAAGGCAGGCCTACCCAAGATGGCACTGAAGGGTAAGTTGATCTGAGCAACGTCAAAGACCAACTTCTCGGTGCGATACTTCTCCCGGGTCCCGAAGGTAACGGGGAGGGTAATAGCTCCGAGTGGTGTAATGGCTCCCGAACCTACTCCGGAGAAAGGTCGGGAGGGGTGGAGATCCGAAGGTCGGAGCTGAAGCTTGGTAAAAGCTTTGAAGCTTATGAGGTTGAGCCCCGAACCTCCGTCTACCATGACATGGTGGAGCTGGATGTTATTGATGGTAGGAGATACCATCAAAGGTAGCTGACCTGCTCCAACCATGCTTCGAGGGCAGTCCAAAGCATCAAAAGTGATGGCTGTGTCCATCCACTTCCGATGAGGCTCCGCCCTAGCTGTAGGAGCTACAGCAGCCATGTCCCGACGCATAGTCTTGATGACGCGGCGGGAGGTGATGTCCCATGATCCACCAAAAATGGTGTTCATGGTCTTCCGACGCTCGTTGTCAGAGACGTCGGAATCGTCGTTGACGGAGGTGTAGACAACCTTCAGGACCTTTTTGGGATCCTGAAAACCTAGCTCCTCTTCAGCCGGAGCTTCGTCAACTTTTTGTTTTCCTTCCCTCTGTCGGAAAGGAGCTTCTTCCCGGCGCTTGTTGTAGCGCTCGGCAAGGTTTTGGACCTCCCGACAGTCTTCTAGACTGTGGCTGTCCGTTTTGTGAATTGGACACCACACCTTGGGTTTGCCACCGTCTTTAGAAGACGGTCGAGGTCACTTCTCGGGGCGTGGCCCCCGGCTACCCGGAGCTGCAGCAGCTACATCATTGGATGCACCGGCCGACATCTTCTTCTTGCCTTTGGTCTTTTTCTTCTTCTTGCCACTCCCGGAGGTAGCGGCTTCTCCTTTGGAGGATTTCTTGTGATCCTCCGGAGTTGGTTTGGAGTGCATTTCACGGCCCTCCGCAGCTCTGGCACATTTGTCAGCCAAGCTGAAGAGTTCCGTGACACTGGTAATCTCCTTGATCGCTAGTTTCTCCAGCATCTTCTTATCCCACACTCCCTGTCTAAATGCCACAGTGACAGAGGCGCTAGAGATAGAAGGGATAGTGTTTCGTACCTGAGAGAATCTCTGGATGAATGATCGTAGGGATTCTCCTCCTTTTTGCACAACTGCAAAAAGGTCCAGTTCGGTGCCTGGTCGGGTGTAAGAACTCCCGAAGTTGGCGGTGAACTGCCGGCACAACTCCTCCCAACTGCTGATGGAGTTGGGTGGAAGGCTCATAAACCAGGACCTGGCGGTCCCAGTTAAAGCTACTGGGAAATAATTGGCCATTACGGCCTCATTTCCTCCAGCTGCCAAGATAGCAGTGGAGTAAATCTGAAGAAATTCGACAGGATTAACGGTCCCGTCAAACTTCTCCGGCAGGTGAGGCCGGAACTTCTGTGGCCACCTGACCATACGCAGATGCATGGCCAGGGCTGAACAGCCTCCTCCTACTCCTTCAGGAGCAGGAATGTATTAAGCTTCTCGTCTTTCACGAGCACGCTCAATATGGACTCGGCCGTCTTGTTGGCGATACCGGCGATCAAGCTCCGCCCGGAGGTCATGAGTTGAATGCCTTGAAACCGTGTGAGTGCGTCGTTCCCCAGAGGGTAACGACGTCACCTGCTGTGATGCAGCACGTCTCCTGTTGCTAGAAACGTGCGGACCAAGTCTGCTAGAAAAGGTCCGTCGCTGCAACAGGGCCCATCCTGAAGGAGGAGGACCCTGGTTGCTGATGCGGTCGGCTGCTGCTGCAACCAAGTGTTCCACATCGGCTATCCACTGCTCCATTGCATCCCGGGATGCGTCCGGAGGTGGTGGGCACTGAAGAAGAGCACGTGCTGCGTGAAGCGAGTGTTCCGGGTTGTCAAGATTCGCCGACGCAGTGATTGAGCCGGTGCACCATCGCGTTGTCCAGCTTGATTTGCTGGTGGAGGCGGCGGTCGTGGAAGTGTGACTCCTGTTGGAACCGTGGTTCCTGCTGGTGGCTGCATATTGGAGGGATTACCCCCAACAGCTTGAACAGCGGGATGACCATTGGATGATCCAGCGGCTGAGTTCACCATTCTTGAAATCTCAGGGCGCCCCCTTCCTGGCACGCCAACTGTCGGTGGTTTTGATCCGGCAGATCTACCGATACTACTAAAGTGTTAGAGGAGTTTGAGGTTCGGTATGGGCACGCAGAGATTCCAGAAGGTGAGATGTCGAGTGGCACAAGAGACATGAAGATTTACGTGGTTCGGGCCGCCTGGGCGTAATACCCTACTCCACGGGGTGTGTTGGTGTTGTATTGGATGTATGAGCTCAACGTCAGTTGAGAGTATAAAGTCAGCGTGTCTCTGGAGAGTGTGTCCAGAGAGTCCCCTATGTATCGTCGGCCTATCCTTTTATAGTACAAGGGCAGACCGTTACAAGTTAGCCTGGCCTGACATGTGGCCCCGGCGATTACTGATATTGATACACATTCAACACGTTTAATTTCCCTTAATGACCGAGTTATGGGCTTTGATAGCACCGTTACTGGTAATTAAGGTCGTCCGATCGTGTGTCATTAGTATAGTATTAATGACACTTGATCGGGTCTTGAAGTCCTTGATTCCCCTTTGAAGATCCGGAGCTGTTGTGGAGTCTTTCAGAGGTTAGAGGCTGAAGATCCGACAGTTGGACACGTGGCAGCGCTGGAGCACATTGTGGGGAACAGATAGGTCCGGTGTTACCCGACACGTGTCAGTTCTGGAGCTTCCCTCGGTCTGGGGTTAGGTCCGGGGGTGCCATTTCAGTACATAGCCCGGAGCTTCCTCCTTGTGGGCGGTAGCTCCGGTTTGATAGTACACGTGGCGACCCTTGGACTAACCATGTTGGAGAAGCGGGTCCGATTATGTCTAACATGTGGGCCTCTAAAGGTCTTCAAATCAAGTAGATGACTTTCCCTTGAGATCTTTGCAATCCCAAGGAGTATATGGTACCCAGGGTAGCGACACAACCGTTCAAACTCCTTACATAACTCGGGTAGCAGTTCCTGAACCGTGAGCTGGTGACTTACTCATTTTCTACTCAAAGCATCGGCCACTACATTAGCCTTTCCCGGGTGATAGTTGATTCCCACATCATAATCTTTGATGAGCTCCAACCATCTTCATTGCCTCAAATTCAAGTCCGTTTGTGTGAATATGTACTCGAGACTCTTATGATCTGTATAAATCTCACACCTATGTCCAAGTATATAATGTCTCCAAATCTTGAACGCATGTACCACAGCTGCAAGTTCCAAGTCATGTGTTGGGTAATTCTGCTTATGTTTCTTCAATTGCTTCGATGCGTAGGTGACCACTTGACCTTCTTGCATGAGCACACATCCAAGTCCTTGTCTCGATGCATCACAATAGATATCAAAACTCTTGCTCACGTCTGGTAAAACCAAAACTGGGGTTGTAGTCAACCTTTTCTTCAACTCCTCAAAACTTTCTTGATAAGCTTGAGTCCATTGGAATGCTTTCCCATTCATTAGCAGTTATGTCACTGGCTTGGCTATTTTTGAGAAGTCCTTGATGAACCGACGGTAATATCCAGCCATTCCAAGAAAACTCCTTATTTCCTTTATGTTTTGCAGCGGTTCCCATTTCAACACGTCTCTCACTTTTTCGGGGTCAACCGAAACTCCTCCTCCTGAAATTATATAACCCAGAAATGACACCTTTTTCAACCAAAACTGACACTTGCTGAACTTGGCATACAGTTGATGCTCCCTCAATTTCTGCAACGTAAGCCTCAAGTGTTTCCTATGTTCCTTCTCATCCCTCACGTAGATCATAATGTCATCAATAAACACCACAACAAACTTATCCAAGTACTCCATGAAGACCTTATTCATGAGGTACATAAAGTAGGCAGGCACATTTGTCAATCCAAAGGACATCACGGTGTACTCATAGGATCCATACCGTGTACTGAAAGTTGTCTTGGGTATATGCGATGGTCTAATCTTCATTTGAAAGTATCCCAACCTCAAATCAATCTTGGAGAAAACACATGCACCCTTCATCTGATCAAACAAGTCTTCTATGCGGGGCAAAGTATACTTGTTCTTGATTGTCACCTCGTTGAGAGCTCGGTAATCCACGCACATCCTTTGGGATCCATCCTTATTATCAATGAAATGAACGGGCGCTCCCCAAGGTGAAGAGCTTGGGCGTATAAAAACTTTCTATAGTTGCTCTTGAATCTACTTCTTGAGCTCTGCTAACTCCTTAGGAGGCATCCTATATGTCCTCTTAGCTATAGGTGCAGTTCCAGGTATTAAGTCAATAACAAACTCAATGTCTCGGTCAAGTGGCATACCTGGCAACTCGTCCGGGAACACATCCAAAAATTCGCACACCACTGGAATCTCCTCAATTGCGGCACCGTCCATATGGTTCAACACCAATTGCTTCGGTGCGTGTTGAGATGTTTCAAATTCTGTGGTGATCCCTTCCTCATTGGTCAACTTCACTGTCTTCATGGCGCATTCAATGACTCCATTGTACTTCGTCAACCATTCCATACCAAGTATAATGTCCAATCCTTGAGAATCCAAAACAATGAGGTTGGCAAAGAATTCTACCCCCCTTATTCTAAGGCTTACTTTTGGACATACTATATTTGTCCTCATCTCTCCTCCAAGAGACTTAACCAATAGAGTAAACTTCATATAAGAGATAGGCAAACTATACTTGGCAACATATTTCGACGCAATGAATGAATGCGATGCTCCAGAATCAAAGAACATAGTCGTCGGGTTGGAGTTTGCAAGAAACATACCAATGAACACGTCATCCGCTTGTTGTGCTTCCTCCGTAGAGACATGGTTCACGTTGCCACGAGCAAAATTCTGCTGTCCACGGTTTCCTTACGGCTGTCCACCATTAGGCCATGGGTTTTATCTTGGCGCATTGCTTCCTTGACCAAGGCCTGACTTAAGACATTGATGTGCAAAGTGTCCTGCTTCTCCACACGTATAGCACTTCCTTGCTGCAACAGAATTTGGACGGACTTGATTCTGTGCATTGGCAACATGAAAGTTGGCACGAGGTGCAAAAGGCATTGGAGGCCTAGGTGCTTGCATGATAGGGAGTTGCTGCACAAACTGAGCTGGGCGTGGTGCATAACCAGGGCGATGAGTAGGCACAGGAGAGCTAAAATATGGCGCATTGGGTGGGGCAAAGTGAGGGCGCACATTACTTCCTTGTTGTTGTGCTTTATATGGCGCCTTCCTCTTGTTGTCTTGCTCCATCTCACGGACCTTGTTCTCCACAACAATTGCTTTGTCCACAAGCTTTTGGAAGTTGGCATAGTCACAATGCAATTCATCAATTGTACTTGGATTTCATTGTTCAAGCCCCTCATGAACAAGTATTGCTTCCGGCTGTCCCGACTCACATCCTCCAATGCATATCTTAAGAGTTGAGTGAATTTATTAAAATATTGGCCCACACTCGATCTTCCTTGCTTCAGGTTCTCAAATTCCTGGCTCTTCAAGATCATAACACCTTTCTAGACATAATGAGAACAGAAGCTCTCCTTGAATTCAGCCCAAGTAATCCTCTCTTGGTTATCATGGGCGTTGCATAGTGAATCCCACCAATCCACAACTGCTCCCACAAGTTGATGGGAAGCAAATAGAGCCTTCTTCCGGTCACTGCATTGGACTATTTTGAGTTTCTTCTCCACAGACTTGAGCCAATCATCGCCATCCGTAGGTTCAGTAGCTTGAGCAAAGGTCGGTGGCCTAGTCCCCATAAACTCTCCCAATCGGTTTTGAGGCGGGGGTGGCGGTGGAGGAATGTGGGGTTGATTGTTGTTGTTGCCAGCCTGCAGCTATCCCATAGTCTGTATCATGGTCTGCATGAGCTGGTTCTGCATAGCCAATAGCTGCTCAAGGTTGATAGCTCCCTGGGCAGGTCCTTGTCCATTGTTGTTCTGAGGTGCTCCATTGTTCTCCTCCTCATCATTGCCATCCCTCTGGTTGCGAGTCCTCACCATCTCAAGAAAATCAAGAGATAAGAATTTAGAAAACATCCCCAATTATATGCATCAAGGGATATGAAACTAAGCAACTACCTATACTAGCCTATGTGGACATGGCAATGCTAAAGCATCCCAAAATCCTCTACTAAGCACACAAGTAGCAATACATAGCAAACAACACACCAAGCGAAAACACATCGATTCCTGAGTGCTCCTATGTGCGCTAAAGTGTCCATTCTATCTAGACTGCGTCCTACGGTCAACCTGTGGCTCTGATACCAATTTGTGACACCCGGTTCTCAAAAAGAACCAAGTGAACACATATGTGTGCTCGGACGTTCAACACACATACACGAGTGCATCCACAAAAGGATATATAAAAAATTACCACAGAACAAAATTAATTAACCACTTTTATTCCACAATTCATAATATCCTCGAATACAAGCTCTAATAAATATTAATGATAAGTTTGAACTAATTCAGCATAAATAAACTAAATAAGCAAATTAAGCAGCTAAGCAGCATAAGCAAATAGGGTCTAGCGCAGCTCCAAACAACACCACAGGCAAAGCTGACGGCAGACACGACCTAGAACTCCGTATTATTATCATTATACTCCCAATCCTGACCTGCAACTGTTGGTGGGGGAAATTGCAAGGGTGAGTACATGTCGTACTTAGCAAGTGTGGAAAGTATGACATGTAGCTGATTCAAATGACGAATAAAATAATGGCTAAGTGCTGAAAGTACATTAAAACATTTGAAAAGCGATATATTATAAGTATGTGAAGTAAACCCATCATAAACCATAATTAATAACATAGTACGAGTCCATATTCCATATCCATCATCCATTATACCAGATTTCACCATTACCATTAATCATATCCAATACCAGAATTTAATCCATAACTAGTCATAACCATATTATCGACCATAACAATTACCAAACCATAACCATTCCAAAATCCTAATTTCCATCTAATCATGGAAGTTGTCCAGGTGCTCTTAACCGGGAGTACAGCTATCATGATAGTTTTTAATACTCTGCAGAGTTTGTACCACTTTACCCACGTGTTTCTGATTTCATCACTCGTCGACGACTAAAGAAAACCTCCATTATGCCAAACACTAACATAGGTGTATGGCCAAGATATCACAAAATAGCCTTTACAAAGGGACTACTAGCATGTACGGACTCACTGAGGTTTCACCGGTGGTGATGTCTCCAACTGAGCACATCTTCAAACAGGGACCCCTTCTTGTGCCATTCGGATCCTAGGGAGTCCCGCCAACCATATCCAAACCCAATCCGACTCCCGTTTCCCGGTGCGCCAAATGATCCATGCAATACTAGCAATACCCTAATTGATCAACTATGTCGCACCCATACTTGGCCTCGTGGTGGCACTGTTGTCCTGGCTTATTCTCGCATGAACCGGTCCTTAGATCTAAAGCAAGCAAACCACCATAAGAACCAACCCATCCACATACCAGGCTTTCTTACATCACCCATTACCATATCATATTGAAAAGTTCATATTAACCACAATCTCATTAATGCATAATTTAAGGGTATAGTTGTTTTCCCATCCCAATTAATTAAGTGAAGCAAAAAGGTAAAAAGCCCTTCCTGACTCTCTACCATATATTATAGGTGACAAGGGTGGTTAAACAAATCTAGTAAACTTCCTACCATAGGATTCCCATCAAATTGACACAAGCATGCAATTTTGAAAATAAAACATTTATTCTAGAAACAGGATCAACATGTTCAAGGACACTTGCCTTGCCCTTGAGATTGGTTTGGGTTAAAGTCTTCAAAATTCTAGTACTGAAGGTCCTCCGCATCACTCTCTACCGCAAAACTTCTATTCCACGTAACAAACATGCAAAACACACAATTCAATCAAATAATGCTCTTATAGTACTCAATATGTCATGACATGCATGATTAATGCAATTATGAAGTGAAACTTGTTAATGAGTTGCTATTAATGTTCACTAACTGGTTCTAACAGTTTTTAACAAGTTTGGATAGGGTTGGAATTGATTCGAGTCAATTTCGAATTAATTCAACACAATTCAAATTAAGAGGCCGGACAAGTCCAGTTTCAGAGGTTGGACTAGTCCGACGTGGACATACTGCAATTAGGGTTTTCTTGATTTACGAGAATTTAGAGAATTGGGGTCGAATTAACGTGGAAAGAGAGAAAATAGAAGGTATACCATGTGTTTAGAACTCCAAAGATCAAGAATTGAAGACAGAACTTGGATCTTGACGATCTAGGGTTGGTGATGAAGAGTTGAAGGTGAATTGGCGACGAAGAACGAAAAGTCGATGAAGATCTTGATTACTTGATCCCCTTTAGTTTCCTCCTCTTCATCTTCTTGCTCGGGATCTCCTCCTCCCTCCTTGATGGTGGATCTCCACGAACTAGGGTTTGTGGTCTTTCAATTGAGGCAAAAGGATGTAAAGTCAATGGGTAGGGTTGTTTATATAGGGGTGGAGGGCTAGGGTTTGATGGATTTTGAGTCTAAGGTGGGTGGAGGCCGGTGTGGGATCTCACATGGGCTCCACAGGGGTTAGGCACGACATTCTTGGGCCCAATTAAGGTAAATACCCAATAACAAATCGTGGATGATAAGATTGAACCCGAGTCATGCACACCGGACAAGTCCGCTAGTGGACCGGACTAGTCCGATGTTGGACAGAGACGAAAATGAATAAGTACGGTAGGGTATCCGGACAAGTCTGATCTTGTCCAGAGAGAAAAACGGACAAGTCTGGCATAGATTGGACAAGTACGGGGATTTGACAAATTATTTGAAAACCGGAACAAAGATCGGACTAGTCTGCACTCAATCACGAACAAGTTCGGAACGGAATAGAGACTCAATCGGACTAGTCCACAGCGAAACCAGACAAGTCTAGAGGACAACCGAGAGGGAAACCGGACTAGTCCGGGGTACAAACTAGACAAGTCCGTACTTGTACAGACTTTTAAGTGTTGTTTTGCTTCTAATTCATTTTAAACTTGTTCCTTTTTATATTTCTTAATTCTAAACATGTCTATGAACTTATGCAATGCATGATGCATGAAAATGAGGGTGTTACAGACAACAACCACAGCGATAGCGAACAGAGAGTTGGTCGAACAGGCGTTGGTCGCACTGGAGAAGCATGGCCCAAGGAGGAGGAGTTGCTGAGAACTTAATTGCGGCTGGTGGTGCTGAGACGGGCGAGATAAAAGCACGTCTTCCATTGATGACAAAGGGAGACAGGCAAGATAAAAGCGCGTCTTCTATTGATGACAAAGGGAGACGCACAACCCGAGGAGGAGGAGGTGCGGAACTTCCACTAACTCTACGGCCTCATGGGTGTGGTCAATCATCTTGACACTCTATTTGAAACGATGGCCTAGGAGCTCGGTGCCGAGGGCCGCAATAACCTGGTGGCAGCGACGGTGATGAATCTTGATCTCCAGGTTGCACCGCCGGAGTAGTCGGTCCAGGCTCCTTGTGCACAGGCTCCTGTTGCACCACCGGAGTCACCATCGAAGCGTTTGCGGAGGATGAGGTGGAGGAGGAGGAGTAGGATTTTATTTTTCTTTTATTGTTTTTAGTTGATGTTGTTTTTCATTTCTTATGTCTTCTTGTACTTTTTTCTTGTGTTTTTTAATATATTGTGTTAATGAATGAATTATCTGTGTTCATCTGTGTGAATGAATATTATGTTGTGTGTTCAACTGTCTGAATGAATGAATGTGTTGTGTGTTCATCGTGTTCCTTAAAAATGACAAATTCATAAGAAAGTATTTGATTATTTTTTGGGTTTAAATTGGACTACAATGAAGGTGCTCTACATTGGAATGATAATTTATTTAGCTATCAAGTGAATGTGCTCTAATTCGTTCAATAAATGTATTCTTGTCTGTGTCATATCAAGTGAACCGAAGCAAAAATGTAGAAAATTATGAAGCCAAAGGAGATGAGCTTTCTGCAAAGCCCGTCTCATTTCCTCTCGCAAATAGGAGACGCGCTTTGTGCTAAGATCATCTCCCTTTTGTCAGAGGATCGGGCGCGTCTCGTATATTTTCTTAAATGAGACGCTCCTTATAGTAGCCCATCTCCTTTTATGCTCAGCCGAGCAATGTCACATCCTCGCTGAAGCGGGCTCGTCTCATTTACCTTTATCAGAGATGACCTCCTTTGAGCTCGTTGACGATCTTTGTCTCTTATTTGAGTTTCTTACGTAGTGACATCACATAACACAAAGTCGCCACATCATTACAAAGATCTCGCATCACAACACAAAGTTGAAAAACAAACAAGAGGGGCTATACGCTAGCCCCTCTACTAGCACCCGAGCCTCAAACGTCCTTGCCGCGCGTCAGCCTAGGCACCAGTATCAACGGCGATAGAGTTTGAGCCTTCGTCACCAATCTCTGCAATACATAAAATGTATTTGACATATTGATTAATTTGAGACTTCATTTTTGACTAGAATTTATTAAATAAGCTAGAATTGATTATATTGAGCTTACTTGTAACACCCTAAATTTTCGCATCATGCATTGCATACATGATCATGCATTAAACACTAGTAGAATAAGAGAAAAATAATAAAACATACATATACTAATATGTGTAGCAAAAGAAGGAAAAGAAAATAATAGTTATAGCCTAAAACTTGTAATAGGGAATAAGTATAAAAATAATAATAATAAAAATATATATAAATATATATATAAATAATATATATAACAATATATAAAAAATGAATAAAATATTAATATTAATAGTATATATTATAATAATAATAAATAATATATATAATATAAATAATAATATAAATAATATATATATATATATAAATAAAAATAATAAATCATATAATAAAAGAAAGAATAAAAAAAGAAAGGAAAAAAAAGGCCTGCCGCTGGCCAGGCCGACGGCCCAGCCAGCCGCGCCGACTCCGGCCCCGATCCCCGCTCCCGTACGCGCGCCCGGGCCCCACCGCCGCCTGGCCCGCACCGGCCTCACGACCGAGCCGCCTGCCCCCGCGTCCCATCGCGCGCCGACCCCACCTCGGCTCGCCCTCCCGCGACCGCCCACCAGCGCGCCGGCCCGGTACCGAGTCGGTACCGATCGCCTGTCCCGCCCCCTATGTATATGTCCGTAGCCTCCGTATTTTCTCCCGAGGCCAGACAACAGAAGCGCCGCCACCTTCCAGGAAAAAGAACCCTAGCCGCCGGGAAAAACACCAGAGAACAGAGGGCTGCGCCCAGGGAAGAAAAAGGAGAAAAAGAAGGGAAAGAAGAGGAAGAAAAAGAGGAGGGCCCCACCGTGCGCCGGAGATCGTCGTCGACATCGCGCCGCCGTCATCGTGCCGCCGGAGGACGCATCTACTTCGTCTACGCATCGTCCCCATCCTGCGATCATCGAAGCCATCGCATATACGGTAGGCCATGTTCCCGATGCGAATTTTAGCGATCATATTGAATCTAATAGGCGTAAATTGATTTTAGTTGCACCATAATTTTATTTTCAGCAGCATTAATCCACCCTAAAACCCCCGTAAACTCTTATGAACACGTATGAACTAGTTGCATCTAATTAATAAACAACCGTAGTAAATTAATAATTGATCTTTGCATGCATACATGTCATTGCATGTTGATTATTTTGCGTGCATCATGTTGAATTGTATATGATTTCTTGTATGTATGATCACGCGTAGAGGAACTTGCTCAAGAGGCCGCATACGAGGATTTCCAGAACCAAGACTTCGAAGCGCTTGAGCAACCCCATCCGCCGGAACAAGGCAAGTGTCCTTGAAGCATATTGATCCTATTTTAAAATAAATATTTTGTTTGCGAACTTGCATGCTTGTGTCAAATTGATGGGAATCCTATGGTAGGAAGTTTACTAGTTTTGTTTGACCACCCTTGTCACCTGGAATTTATGGGAGAGAGTCGGGAAGGGTTTTTACCTTTTTGCTTCGCTTAATTAATTGGGATGGCAAACAACATTACACATTTAATTATGCACCAATGATATTCTGGTTAATGTGAATTGGTCAATATGATGGGTGATCTAAGCAAGCATGGTTTTGTGGATGGGTTGGATGATATGGTGGTATGCTTGCCTTAGATCTAAGGACCGGTTCATGCGAGAATATGCCAGGTCAACAGTGCCACCACAAGGCCAAGTATGGGTGCGGCGTAGCTGAATAATTAGGAGCGCTGCTAGTATTGTATGGACCATTGGATGGCGCGGGGAATGGGAGTCGAGGAGGACTGCCCTGGGATCCGCATGGCACACGAGGGGGCCTGTGGGTGGGAGAATGGAGATTCGAGCCCGCCGGTGAAACCTTAGTGGGCCCGTACATACTAGTAGTCCCTTTTGAAAGGCTATTTTGTGATCTCTTGGCCACACACCTACGGAAGTGTGAGATGGCATAATGGAGGTTTCTTAGTCATCGAAAGGTGATGAAATCACAAACATGTGGGTAAAGGGGTACAACCTCTGCAGAGTGTTTAAAAACTATCATGATAGCCGTGCTCCCGGTTATGAGCGCCTGGATGACCTACATGATTAGATTTGGAATTGGGATTTGGGATGGTTATGGTTGGTTTATGGTTATGGTTGGTTTATGGTTATGGTTTGGTAATGGTTATGGTTTATGGATTATGGTCATGGATATGAATTTGAGTTATGGTAATTGGACATGGATAATGATGATGTTGGCAATAATTGGATATGGTTTATATTTTGTTAATATGATGGTTATGATGGGATCGTTTCACATAGACATAGTATAATGCTTTTCAAATGTTTTACTGTACTTTTCAGCACTTAGCCATTATTACATTCGTCATTTGAATTAGCCACATGTCATACTTTCCACACTTGCTGAGTACGACATGTACTCACCCTTGCAATCCCCCCCCCCAACAGCTACTGGAGACAATTGGGAGTACCCTGAGGATCACGTGGAGTACTAGGTTGCGTACCGCCGTCAATTGCCTGTGGATTGGAGTCGTACTGTTTAGTTTATTTTCCGCTGCATTATTTAGAGTTTTATCATTCGTGAACTATTGGATTATTGTAATAAAGTACTTATTTAATAGTTAAGACGTGGTTAAATTCTGTGTATCGTTTGTGATGCAACCGTATATGTCTGATGAACTTCCTGGGCACACATATGCGTTATGCTTGGTTCATATTCGGAACCGGGTGTCACAAATTGGTATCAGAGCCAGGTTGACCGTAGGACGCAAGCCTAGGTAGAATGGACACTCTAGACACTTAGGAACACTCTTCTAATCTGCTATTTTCAAAAAATTTTGCTGCTGTATTGTTCCTTTATTTTCAGCCGCAAAAAGTACTGATCGCTGCTGTGTTTTTGATAAAAAAAATTCAGAAGTTTGCAATATTAAGTGCTGCTGTTTTGCTGCGTAAATTTTCGCGAAAAAGGTGTGTTTTGATGCTGTTATGTGTGGGTAAAATTATTGTGTTGGTTGCTGTATTTTTCTCTCTATTTTTTCGTTCTTTTGGAACCACTGCACCACTCTTTTTCCGCCATTTTAACTGCTGAAATTTTCAGATTTATTTTTCATTATTTTTTTTTCTAATGTATTCTTGTTTTCTGTAGATGGCCCGCACCAAGACAACCCCCCGTAAGTCGACCGGTGGACTTGTGCCCCCGCGTAGGTTGGCCAGTCGCTCTCTGGCCATCGACCCCCGTCACCCCGTGGTGATCCGTTCTGACGGCAGAGCCGCAGGACAACTGCGACATCGTCTCCGTGCCCTACTTCGTGAGGCTGGCTACCGTCACCACAACCTCTCGCTCTCCTACCACACCACTGGAGTGCAGCGCCCCGGAAGGAAGGAGTGGAGCTGCAAGATCTATATCTACTATGGCGATGAGTTGGTGAAGACCCACAGCTGTCCTGCTTGGAGGAGCTCCCGCCGATCTGCGGAGGAGGATGCTAGGTGGGAAGCAGCCACCTTTTGGAGTCACGCCCGCCGTTTCCATCTGGAGGACACGGTGCACGCCTTCATTCTGCAGCGTCCCAGTGGCACTGCGCGCTTCGTCTCCAGGCACGTGGAGGGACCCCTGGACCTCCCGCAGTCTCGTCAGACTGTTGACGACGTGGCCCAGCTCAGTGCCCGACTTCAGAGGGCGCAACAGGAGATTCAGGATGGACGTGACCTCGCCCAGCGCCACGAGGCGATAATCAAGAGGTATCGTCGGATCACCGACGAGGACCCGGACGACTACACATCCGACACCCCGACATGGACCTCAGACTCTCCAGACCGTCGCAACGGCCAGCGTGAGTCGTCTTCTGAGGAGTCCTCTGACGAAGAGCCTTCCAGTGTGGCGTCTACTGCACCACCGCCGCCTGCTGCCTCACCACCACAGGACCCCGAGGACCCCGACGACGACGACGACGAGGACCCGGATGAGTTCCCGCTTGACGACGAGTAGTCCTCAACCTATGCCATGACTCAAGGATAGGCACACCCCCATTAGTTAAATAAGAGCGACGTAGACATACTTGTGTGACCTTGAGTTGTGTTACTTCTTTTAGGATCTTTGTCAATTTTATTTTGTGCTTGTTTGAGTGCTTGTGTGCTTAGTAGAGAGTTGTGGGATGCTTCGGCACTTGTCCACATCCTCATAATATAGGTCTATATTAATAAAGGATTATTTAGTGTCACATACCTTGATGCATATAGTTGGGACGTTTCTTTCCAAATTCTAAATCCTTCTGTCCCCACCCTTTCTTTCGACAACAGATGGTAAGAACTCGTAACCAGAGGGATGTCAACGATGAGGAGGAGCGCAATGAAGTACCTCAGAACAACCAGGGACATGCTCATGGAGCTATCAATATTGAACAACTGTTAGCTATGCAGAACCAGCTCATGCAGACCATGATACAAACCATGGGACAGCTGCAAGCTGGCAACAACAATCAGCCCCATATACCGCCCCCGCCGCCACCCCCGCCACATCACAACCGTTTGGGAGAGTTCATGAGGACCAGACCGCCCACCTTTGCACAAGCCACAAACCCAATGGAAGCTGATGATTGGCTGAAGTCTGTTGAGAAGAAACTTGCTATTGTCCAGTGCACTGATAGGGAGAAGGTTCTCTTTGCATCACATCAACTAGTTGGAGTAGCCACTGACTGGTGGGAAGCTCTTGGCAACGCTCATGATAATCAGGAGGCAATCACTTGGGCTGAGTTTAAGCAGAGTTTCCGTTCCCACTATGTACCTGAAGGAGTTATGATACTGAGAAGACAAGATTTTGAAAATCTCAGGCAAGGAAGGATGAGCGTGAGTGAGTATCTCAACAAATTCACTCAATTATCAAGATATGCTCCAGAAGACATCAAAACTGATAGTAGGAAGCAGTATTTGTTTATGAGGGGTCTCAACAGTGAAATTCAAGTCGAGTTACTCAATACTGATTATCCAAACTTCCAAAAGCTGGTTGACAAGGCTATTGTGGTTGAGAACAAGATTCGTGAGATGGAGCAGGACAACAAAAGGAAGATGCCACATCATGGACCGCAGCAAGGAAGCAATGTTCGCCCCCGCTATGCACCACCTACTGCACCACAATACAACCCATCTGCTCCTGCATACCGCACTGCTTATCCGCCCCGCCCAAATCAGCCACCGCAGCAACGCCCCGCCATGCAAGCGCCTCGCTATCCTGTGCCACCTGTGCCGCGTCCTAACATGGCGGCAAATGCTCAAAACCAGTTGCGCCCAAACTTCTCTAATGCTACAGGCGGTAAGACATGCTATGTGTGTGGAGAACCTGGACACTTTGCAAGTCAATGCCCCAGGAGAAACTATGGACCTATGAACAATGCACCAAGGCCAAATCACCCGCGACCAAATGGAGGAGCACCACAAGGCAACCGTGGACAGCAGAATTTTGCTCGTGGCAATGTGAATCATGTCTCTACTGAGGAAGCCCAGCAAGCTGATGACGTCGTGAGTGGTATGTTTCTCGCCAACTCCAACCCCGCGACTGTTTTATTTGATTCAGGAGCATCTCATTCATTCATCTCGTCAAAGTATGTTGCCAAATACAATTTGCCTATATCTCATATGAAGCAAACTATGCTAGTAAGTTCTCCTGGCGGAGATATGAGGACAAATATAGTATGTCCGAAAGTAAGCATTAAAATAAGGGAAGTAGACTTTCTCGCAAACCTCATAGTATTGGACTCCCAAGGAATAGACATAATACTTGGAATGGACTGGCTGAGCAAGTATAATGGAGTCATTCAATATGCCGAGAGGATTGTGGAGTTGACAAGTGAACATGGTACACGCATCGAAGTTGAGGCAGCTCAACCTGCAAGAGAAAAAGCGATGCTGAATCACGTGGAAGAAGTGACATTGGAAAGCATTCCGATCGTTCGTGAGTACCCGGATGTGTTTCCAGATGAGTTGCCAGGTATGCCACCTGATCGTGACATAGAATTCGCCATTGAGTTGATACCCGGAACTGCACCTATAGCTAAGAGGCCGTATAGGATGCCTCCTAAGGAATTAGCAGAGCTCAAGAAGCAAATTCAAGAGCAGCTAGAGAAGGGTTTTATACGCCCAAGCTCATCCCCGTGGGGAGCCCCAGTGCTCTTCGTAGATAAGAAGGATGGAACCCAGAGGATGTGTGTGGACTATAGGTTTCTCAACGAAGTGACAATTAAGAACAAGTACTCACTGCCCCGTATCGAGGATTTGTTCGACCAAATGAAGGGTGCCTGTATCTTCTCCAGGATCGACTTGCGGTCAGGATACTTCCAAATGAAGATTAGACCATCGGATATACCCAAGACAGCATTTCGGACACGATATGGATCTTATGAGTACACCGTCATGTCATTTGGATTGACGAACGCGCCTGCGTACTTTATGTATCTCATGAATAAGGTCTTCATGGAATATCTGGATAAGTTCGTTGTAGTGTTCATCGATGATATTATGATCTACTCGAAGGATGAGAAGGAACATGAGGAACACTTGAGGCTTACGCTGCAGAAATTGAGGGAGCACCAATTGTATGCCAAGTTCAGTAATGTCAATTCTGGTTACGGGAAGTTCTTTCTTAGGCCATATTATTTCTGGAGGAGGAGTATCAGTTGACCCAGGGAAAGTGAGAGATGTGATTAAGTGGGAACCGCCACAGAATGTTAAGGAAATTTGGAGTTTCCTTGGAATGGCTGGATATTACCGTCGGTTTATCAAGGACTTTTCCAAGATAGCCAAGCCTATGACCGAATTACTCATGAAAGGGAAGGCATTCCGATGGACTCAAGCTTGTCAGGATAGCTTTGAGGAGTTAAAGAAAAGGTTGACAACCGCGCCGGTGTTAGTATTACCGGACGTGAGCAAGAGTTTTGATATATATTGTGATGCATCAAGACAAGGATTAGGATGTGTGCTCAGGCAAGAAGGCCAAGTGGTAGCTTATGCATCGAGGCAACTAAAGAAACATGAGTTGAATTATCCTACACACGACCTTGAACTCGAAGCCGTGGTACATGCCTTGAAGATATGGAGACACTATGTTTTTGGTCACCGATGTGAGATTTATACGGATCACAAGAGTCTCAAGTACATATTTACGCAAACGGATCTGAATCTGAGGCAATACTGATGGTTGGAGCTCATCAAGGATTATGACGTGGGAATCAACTATCACCCAGGGAAGGCCAATGTAGTGGCCGATGCTTTGAGCCGAAAAGGAGTAAGTCATCAACCCACAGTTCGAGAGCTGCCATCCGAGTTACGTAAGGAGTTCAAACGGTTAAACATTGGATTCATAAATGAGATGGGAACGATGGAAGTCAACCCAACATTAGAGCAGGAAATACGGGAAGGACAGACAAAGGACAAGGAAATACAGGAAATCAAGGAAAAGACCCAAGAAGGAAGAGAATTCAGATTTGATGAAGACGAACAGGGTACCTTATGGCTTGGAAAGAGGATTGTGGTACCTAATGTTAGGCATATTCGGCAAGCAATATTGAAGGAGGCACATGACTCGCCTTACCCAATTCATCCTGGCTGTACGAAGATGTACAAGGACTTAAAGACATGCTACTGGTGGGCCAGCATGAAAAAGGACATAGCCGAATATGTTGCACTTTGTGATGTGTGCCAACGAGTTAAAGCTGAACATCAAAAGCCAGCCGGATTGTTACAACCATTAAAGATCCCGGAATGGAAGTGGGAAGAGATTGGTATGGACTTTATAGTTGGATTACCGCGAACTCAGTCTGGCTATGATTCAATATGGGTTATTGTGGATCGGTTGACAAAATCAGCTCACTTCATCCCTGTCAAGACCACATATACCACCACGAAGCTAGCAGAATTGTACATGGATCATATTGTGTGCCGGCATGGAGTAACGAAGAAGATAGTCTCGGATAGAGGTTCTCAATTTACCTCCAGATTTTGGCAGAAATTGCATGAAGCAATGGGAACAAGGTTGAACTTCAGTTCGGCGTATCACCCTCAAACAGAAGGACAAACCGAGAGGACCAACCAAATTTTGGAAGACATGTTGAGAGCATGTGCTTTAAAGCATGGGAAAAGTTGGGATAAAAGTTTGCCGTATGCCGAATTCTCGTACAACAATAGTTACCAAGCAAGTTTGAAAATGTCACCCTATGAAGCACTATACGGAAGGAAGTGTAGGACTCCCTTGTTTTGGAATGAAACCGGAGAGAATCAAGTGTTTGGTTCCGACGTGTTACAAGATGCTGAAAGGCAAGTCCAAATAATACGGGAAAACTTAAAGGCTGCCCAGTCTCGACAGAAAGGTTATGCTGATAATAGGCGAAGGAGTTTGACTTTTGAAGTTGGAGATTTTGTATACCTCAAAGTGTCACCTATCAGAGGTCAGCGATGGTTTAACGTCAAAGGAAAACTAGCACCACGTTACATCGGACCATTCAAGATTTTGGACAAACGAGGAGAAGTGGCATATCGACTTGAGCTGCCGACGTATCTCTCCGATGTACACGACGTATTTCACGTCTCTCAACTCAAAAAGTGTCTCAGGGTACCGGAAGAACAAGTGCCGATGGACGAGTTAGAACTTCAGGAGGATTTGTCCTATGTCGAGCAACCTATCAAGATTTTGGACATGAAGGAAAGGGTCACGAGAAATAAGAGGATCCGTTGGTGCAAAGTGCAATGGAAACACCATACGGAAGCCGAAGCTACACGGGAACGTGAAGAAGACTTGAAGGCAGAATTCCCTCACCTTTTCTCCACGCTATCGAATCTCGAGGGCGAGATTCACTTTAAGGGGGGTAGGTTTGTAACACCCTAAATTTTCTCATCATGCATTGCATACATGATCATGCATTAAACACTAGTAGAATAAGAGAAAAATAATAAAACATACATATACTAATATGTGTAGCAAAAGAAGGAAAAGAAAATAATAGTTATAGCCTAAAACTTGTAATAGGGAATAGGTATAAAAATAATAATAATAAAAATATATATATAAATATATATAAATAATATATATAACAATATATAAAAAATGAATAAAATATTAATATTAATAGTATATATTATAATAATAATAAATAATATATATAATATAAATAATAATATAAATAATAATATATATATATAATATAAATAATAAATCATATAATAAAAGAAAGAATAAAAAAAAGAAAGAAAACAAAAGGCCTGCCGCTGGCCAGGCCGACGGCCCAGCCAGCCGCGCCGACTCCCGCCCCGATCCCCGCTCCCGTACGCGCGCCCGGGCCCCACCGCCACCTGGCCCGCACCGGCCTCACGACCGAGCCGCCCGCCCCCGCGTCCCATCGCGCGCCGACCCCGCCTCGGCTCGCCCTCCCGCGACCGCCCACCAGCGCGCCAGCTCGGTACCGATCGCCTGTCCCGCCCCCTATATATATGTCCGTAGCCTCCGTATTTTCTCCCGAGGCCAGACAACAGAAGCGCCGCCGCCTTCCAGGAAAAAGAACCCTAGCCGCCGGGAAAAACACCAGAGAACAGAGGGCTGCGCCCAGGGAAGAAAAAGGAGAAAAAGAAGGGGAAGAAGAGGAAGAAAAAGAGGAGGGCCCCACTGTCCGCCGGAGATCGTCGTCGACATCGCGCCGCCGTCGTCGTGCCGCCAGAGGATGCATCTACTTCGTCTACGCATCATCCCCATCCCGCGATCATCAAAGCCATTGCATCTACGGTAGGCCATGTTCCCGATGCAAATTTTAGCGATCATATTGAATCTAATAGGAGTAAATTGATTTTAGTTGCACCATAATTTTATTTTCAGCAGCATTAATCCACCCTAAAACCCCCGCAAAATCTTATGAACACGTATGAACTAGTTGCATCTAATTAATAAACAAACGTAGTAAATTAATAATTGATCTTTGCATGCATACATGTCATTGCATGTTGATTATTTTGCGTGCATCATGTTGAATTGTATATGTTTTCTTGTATGTATGGTCACGCGTAGAGGAACGTGCTCAAGATGCCGCATACGAGGATTTCCAGAACCAAGACTTCGAAGTGCTTGAGCAACTCCATCCGCCGGAACAATGCAAGTGTCCTTGAAGCATATTGATCCTATTTTAAAATAAATATTTTGTTTGCGAACTTGCATGCTTGTGTCAAATTGATGGGAATCCTATGGTAGGAAGTTTACTAGTTTTGTTTGACCACCCTTGTCACCTGGAATTTATGGGAGAGAGTCGGGAAGGGTTTTTACCTTTTTGCTTCGCTTAATTAATTGGGATGGCAAACAACACTACACATTTAATTATGCACCAATGATATTCTGGTTAATGTGAATTGGTCAATATGATGGGTGATCTAAGCAAGCATGGTTTTGTGGATGGGTTGGATGATATGGTGGTATGCTTGCCTTAGATCTAAGGACCGGTTCATGCGAGAATATGCCAGGTCAACAGTGCCACCACAAGGCCAAGTATGGGTGCGGCGTAGCTGAATAATTAGGAGCGCTGCTAGTATTGTATGGACCATTGGATGGCGCGGGGAATGGGAGTCAAGGAGGACTGCCCTGGGATCCGCATGGCACACGAGGGGGCCTGTGGGTGGGAGAATGGAGATTCGAGCCCGCCGGTGAAACCTTAGTGGGCCCGTACATACTAGTAGTCCCTTTTGAAAGGCTATTTTGTGATCTCTTGGCCACACACCTACGGAAGTGTGAGATGGCATAATGGAGGTTTCTTAGTCATCGAAAGGTGATGAAATCACAAACATGTGAGTAAAGGGGTACAACCTCTGCAGAGTGTTTAAAAACTATCATGATAGCCATGCTCCCGGTTATGAGCGCCTGGATGACCTACATGATTAGAGTTGGAATTGGGATTTGGGATGGTTATGGTTGGTTTATGGTTATGGTTGGTTTATGGTTATGGTTGGTTTATGGTTATGGTTTGGTAATGGTTATGGTTTATGGATTATGGTCATGGATATGAATTTGAGTTATGGTAATTGGACATGGATAATGATGATGTTGGCAATAATTGGATATGGTTTATATTTTGTTAATATGATGGTTATGATGGGATCGTTTCAAATAGACATAATATAATGCTTTTCAAATGTTTTACTGTACTTTTCAACACTTAGCCATTATTACATTCGTCATTTGAATTAGCCACATGTCATACTTTCCACACTTGCTGAGTACGATATGTACTCACCCTTGCAATCCCCCCCAACGGCTACTGGAGACAATTGGGAGTACCCTGAGGATCACGTGGAGTACTAGGTTGCGTACCGCTGTCAATTGCCTGTGGATTGGAGTCGTACTGTTTAGTTTATTTTCCGCTACATTATTTAGAGTTTTATCATTCGTGAACTATTGGATTATTGTAATAAAGTACTTATTTAATAGTTAAGACGTGGTTAAATTCTGTGTATCATTTGTGATGCAACCGTATATGTGTGATGAACTTCCTGGGCAAACATATGCGTTACGCTTGGTTCATATTCGGAACCAGGTGTCACATTACTTTAGCTAATTTGAGTTACATTTGGCTATGTTTGATTAATTAAGAAACTCAGACTAGAATAGCTTAGTTGAGTTAAATATGTCTATGTTTGATGAATTAGGACTAAGTAAGAATGTTTTTGATACCTGAAAACCTGCAAAAACCCGTAGAAGGGTGCATCGGCAGCTGCGGTGGCTGCACCAGTGGCGGTGGCGGCAGCGGCGATGGCGGCAGTGGCGGTAGGTCGAGCTGCAATCTCTGGACTCCCTGGGCGTGAAATAGTGTCTGTCATTACAAATAGTACAAGTTATTACACATTATTAAGAATGCAATAAATTGAAATTACATTAACATACCTCCATCGCCCGCCTTTGCGCCTCCATCACCTCCCGCATATGCGCCATGCAGGCTTGCTGGTAGGTGATGGTGGACTCCATCACCACCCTCCGCGCATCCATTGATGCCCTATGCGCCTCCTGCTGCTCGCTTCAAACAAACGAGCGAGAGTCTCCATCTGCAAGACACAGTGACTCAGGCATGCCAACGAAGCCTGCGTGGAGCTGCCTCTCGAAGGTCACGCCGCCCTCGAGTCAACAACTCCATCGAATATGGCGATCCTACAAAAAATCCATAATATGGAATTGAAATATCTTGAATTGAAAACGATAAAATGAATTACCAACTCACCTTCCATGGGCTTTGTTGCCTCCGCTTGCATACGCGGCTTGAGGATCAATTGGTTCATTTTCCCAATCGATACCTGGACTGTGTATCCTCAGAGCCTCCTTCCCATACCTAGCTTGAAAAATAAGAAAATCATGTAAGTTCAAGAATCCATATAGATACAATTAATTTGAATTTTTTGTAAACTTACCAACTGCTCAGTTGCGGCCTGACTGCACCCCTCTGGCTGAGAAGGGTCCTTGTGACATCTCTTCCAAACCTGAGCAGGGATCGATGGCACTCTCGTCTCGCGCTCCCGTGAATACGTGTTAGTACGAACAATATATTATGAATATATAAACAGAAGTGAGACACACTTACCATATTTTTAGCTAAACGAAAGTCTTGGTAGCAGTTGTGCTTCCCGTCGACCCCTCTGCACCCTGAGCCCTGTTGGACTTAGCGATGAACGCATCGCTAGCCAAGTACCTACAAAGGGCTCTATATGCATCGAACCAACCTTGCAACCAGCTCACATGGCCCTGCACTTATTTGTAGGTCATTAAAATACCATTAACAAAATTATCAGAAATAATATTTACTACAGCCAACGTACCTGCGTGTACTCCTCCTATGTTAGGTGTCTCTCGCTCCCCTGCCGAAAGTGTCACACGTCATGCTCTTTGCCTTCAAGTACTCGTTAATCACTAGAGTATGAGCATTCGACAAAGCTTGCCGAACTGTCTTCCCAGCGTTGAAGTGAAACACTATTCTCGCATGCTCAATCATGTGAGGGTCGTCCAGGTCCTCTAAAATATACCTTTCCTATAATAAAGAATATATTGAAGAGATGCTTATTTATAATTTAAAAGATTTCAAACTTTGAAATTTTATTTAACGTACTTACCATAAAATCGGCCCATACAGCCTCCTGAATGTTGCGGTGCTCCTGGTGAGGGGCGCGAGCATAGTCCTCCCACGAAGTAGTGGGCACCCCGTCGATGACTCCGGGATAGTGCATACGCACTAAGGACCAGAGAACACCGTTCACCGGTGTCTGATGTCTGTCATCGGTGAAAGAAGTGTCATGCCAAGCGCTGTAGGATATTTATTGATTCATTACTTAAGTAACCAAAAGAAGCCATAATTGAACAGTATAATTTTATTACCTGTCTCCGACTGGCTGAATCATGATCTTCTGTGAAGGGACCGAAGGAGGACTGGCAAAGTGAGTCCTCCTCGTCCGCCGCCTCTATTGGGGCACCACATCTGGTGACCCAGAAGGCTCATCACCAACTAAGCCAGAGGGCTGGCTAGCCGAAGGCGCGCCAGCCAAGGGCTGGCTGGCCGAAGGCTGGCTAGCCGAAGGGTGGCCAGGTTCAACTGGCGTCCTAGCCTCTGAGTCAGACGGTAAGGACTGCAACATTCAAATGATTCATAAATAAGTTTAATTGGAAATTGAGTTTTAAGAATTTGTCACTGACTAGTGAAATTTACCTATGTGCGCTGCGTTGACGACCTAGAGCTGGTAAGAATGTGACCCATCAGCTCGGAGCGTCTGCTCCCAATCGATGAGGCACCATCAAAAGCGTCCCAAGCACGAGCGAGGAACCCCCTCGTCCCCGCCACCTTCTTACCCTTCTTTGACGACATCCTGTTTTAAGATATACAAAATTCATGTTATAAAATATGCAAATAAGATATACAAAATTTATGTTACAAAATGTGCAAATAAGATATACAAAATTCATGTTACAAAGTATGCAAATAAGATATACAAAATTCATGTTACTATCGTGAAGAAAACATTACATGTAATCAATTTCAATATTCATCAACATCATTATCATGTGCCCTACTCCTTAAACCAGTCGAACGTTCTTCTATCGTGACCTGTTCCCATTTTCATTTTTGCATATCTTCTATCTCTACATCTTCAATATCTCCAACTAATTGATCGAGTTCTGCACCAGGCTTGACTATAAAAGGTTCTGGTTCCATGATTGCTATTAAACAAATCACGGTCAAATAAGACAAGTTGAAGTGTCTTAATTTCGGTAAAAGTAAATTCAAGGATTTTGTTAATGATCCCATAATAATTGGTTTCATGCCCTTGAGAGCCAGTTGCCCTCATCATAACTCCGGAATTTGATGTTGTCGCGAGAGGACGAAGAGCTTCAAAATGACTTGTACGGAATTGGAAGCCATTTACGTCATGTTGATCATAGCTTCTAACTTTCACCAATTCATAAGATAGCAGCCGCAAAACTTGATGGACGTCGTGAGTCATGCACTGTCCAAAATGATCGTAAGTTACAAGAATACTTCTTTAATAATCATACGTAATAATATAAAGAAGACGAGAGATTATTACATAATCTTGAAACTAGGATAGGAAATTTGACCCTCCATTTAATTCATCTCTTCGCATCCCTTCTACTTGTTTGGTCGTAGGTTGATGCCTATGTGGCCAATGTTGCTTGAGGAACTCGCTGAATGTGAAAAAACACTTTTTAGAAGACATGCGTAGCAACATATGTTGATTAGCATAAATGTAGGACAAAACATACTAGAAATATTTGTTCATGCTATCTGTATTTGCGTACATGTGTTCTGAATACATTGGCTATGGCAATAAAAGTTCTGAATACTACCTAAACACCTTTTTCATCAAGGTCCGACTCTAGGTCCGAGCTCCAGCAAGGTCTAACAATAGGTCCAACTTGTTTTGGGTAGCTCTGGCAAGGTCCGACTTGCTTTGTCTAGGTCCGACTTATTTTTGCTAGGTCCGGCACAAGGTCTGAATAGATTTGATAAGCTCCGATGCTAGGTCTGACTTGCTGGAGCTCTGGTGCTAGGTCCTGCTAGCTTTAGTAAGCTCCAGCGCTAGGTCCAACTAGCTTTGGTAAGCTCCAGCGCTAGGTCCTGCTAGTTTTGGTAAGCTCCAGCTCAAGGTCCGGTTAGCTTTGGCAAGGTCCGGAGCTTGATCATAGTGGTGCTGCTTTTACCTTGCAATGTTTCAAAGTTGCTTTACATCTATGGAAAGTTTGCTTAGTATTCTTTTACTATGTTTTTGGTATGTTATGGCGGTTATGGCAGATATTGTTTGCTATGGTTTGCAACATGCTTATGTGAGGTGCTCACGTAAGAACTTGTGCTCGAAAGTATTGGTTTTTTATTCATATGCAGCTGTTGCTTGATTTAAAGACATGGCTGGTGACGGGATCCATAGAACTAGTCTTAGGGCGAATATGAGGTTCAACAACCAAGTTCGGGAGGAATGTGGTTGAGTTGATCTGGAGGTCGCGCAACATGTTTGGATCAGGAACATTGCATATGAAGGTATCGTGGATGTCATTGGAAGGTGTTTGCACGTGTGCAAGGAGTGCATGGACGTGGCTACATGGTTTCGAGGCGTGATGAAGAGATGTGGACGTAAAAATTGGTCGGAAAGTTCCAACCGACTAGGTTATGGATTCACGCTGCGGCTGAGTCGGGTTTGACTCAATTATGGAAAGATTTGAGTTGGTTACAGTAGGATTTCATGTGAATTATGAAGTTGAGTTGTTTTAGGAATGTGGGATATGTTCCTAAGGTGTTTGGAAGTATTAAGATTGCTTCTATCTGCGTATAAAAGAGTCTTGAGCAGTTATGGAAAGGTCCGATTCGTGATTTGAGTAGGATTAGAGTCCTAGTTAGAGTTGAGTTGGCTTTCGGGCTGGTTATATAAGCAAGGGAGGCCAGATCTCGTGATAGACGACTTTGGGGCTGTTCCTTATGTGTTTTGATTATAAAATTAGTAGTTGAAAGGAACTTTTGTGCCTTGTTCGTTCGACTTGTTTTTGTCAAGTCTTTCTCGTTGAGTTTCTGCACAACACTACCTTTCCTTGGTGGTTTTATCATAACTCGAGTTTTACAGATCCAATTGACGTGAATATTTTTGGATTGTATTCAAAACTTGATTACCTACCATCTGTGAAAATTTCACGGTCATTGGATTTTTGGTTTTGGATCTACATGACTTTCTTTGCAGCGTTGCAGATCTGGTTTTTCTCGGGTAGAACAGATTTACCTTCGTTCAATCTTTCAATCATAACTTTAGTTTTTCTTGACAAATTTTCGTGATACTTGTTGTGATGTCTTCGTAACTTTATTCTCCACATTATATACTGATTTTGTCATGATTTATCACGTTTAGATTAGTCACACATACGATTTCTTAACAGATTGATTTTCTACCGAGGGGTTTTCGTTGCTTCCGCTGAAAAAGTTTAAATCTACCATTCACCCACCTCTGGTAGCTTTTCACGTGCTCTTCAATCCCACAATTGTTATCAGCACCATGGTTCTCTAATCTTTGTGATTTGCATGTGTTCTGGACTAATCATCATGGAGAAATACTCCGCAAAACCTTGTGTCTTTAGTGGTATTGATTTTCAGGTTTGGAAGGCAAGTATGGAAGCTTTCATCCAGGCGCAAGGCTTCACAATATGGGAAAGGTGTACAAGCCTTACGACGTGCCATGAAACGATCAAGTCACGGCTACTAACATGAGATATGTCGACGACAACAACAAGGCTCAGAACTTGATCATACAAGGATTGACTCAAAGTGACTTCGACCGTGTTGCACACCTCTGATCTGCGTACGATGTGTGTAAAGCACTTTGTGACTACCACAAAGGATCCAACACGATCAAGGAGGTAAAGCAAGACATGTTCAAGAAAGAATACATGCACTTTGAGATGCAACCAGGTGAGTCCATCGACAATTTCTTTGCCCGTTTTAATAAAATTCTCAGCAACTTGCGTAGCGTCAATGTAATTTTTCAGATGCTGAGAATGCCAGGAAATTACTAAGTGCATTAGACATGTCAATTTGGGAGATGAAAGTTACATCTATTCGTGAATCTACTGTCATGAGTACACTTACTTTAGATATTCTATATTCTAAATTGAAAACTCATGAAATTGACATTATACCACGTAAGAACCGCAACAAGTCTCTTGCATTTGTTTCTCAACGTGATAAGCCTAGATCCGGCCAATCTTCATCTAGCAATACACTTGCTTTGCTGTCTTCAGTAACCTTGGAATAGATTGAAGAATTTCCAGAAGAGGAACTAGCACTTATCTCTACTCGGTTCTCAAAAGCATTGCAAAATGTAAAAACTAGAAGGTGAGGAAGCTCCGGACCTCAATGATGCTTTGAATGTGGTAAGACAGGACACTTTCGTACAGATTGCCCTAACCTTTTAGGTCCTTCTACCCGTGATGAAAAGCAGAATAAAGTCAGGTCCTCTTCTGGCAACACCAACAAGAAAATAAGGGTTTTACAGGATGCAAACTGATAAACAATTTTATCACCGCACTTCAAGAACTTGGCTCGAGTGATGTAGACATTGGAAGTGACGAAGATGAAGATGATCTGGCAAACTTGTGCTTCATGGCGGGCAAATCAAGGTCAAGTATGGAGGATGCAGAACACAACAGTGACAACGAAGAGGTATGTCCTACTTGTGATGAAATATGTGATGCTATTTCCCTTGCACTGTTATTGTTAAGAAAAAGGACAAAAAGCTTAGGGACAATGTTGTTAAAATTGGGTCACTAGAATCTGAAATTAATTGATTGAAAACCTTGATTCCTAGTGATGATTCTTGTTCTTCATGCGATTTAATATATGAACAAGTGTCCTCCTTAAGAAGTGCACATTCCTTCACTCTTGATAAACTGGAGACAGAAATTTAAAAGAAAAAAAATCTTGCTGCACTTAATGATAAAAACTTGAAAGATGCTTGCTGTTTTACAATTTATTTGCATTGTTCTACATGTGATGATCTTGATAAGAAACTACAAGATGCTATGAATGATATTTCTATATTGAACAATGCTTTACATTCTCATAAAGTTAAATATTGTTCTAATTGCAAACTAAAAGGAAAAACTTCATGTGAAAACTGTCTAGAATTGTCTAAGAGACTTGATGACATGAATAGGACAGTAGAGCAGTTTTGCATTGGGAACAACAATCCAAACTTGTTATTGAATTCATCCAAATCTTGCAATGATAAAACAGGTTTAGGTTTTGATTCTCATGCTCATGCTAAGACACATCCACCTAAAATTGTGAAGTCAGTAGGAGGTGGTTTGATTCAAACAGCTCCTAAACAAAAAGAAGTCGTTTTCAAATCTGCAGGAGTGTTGTCTCATTCAGTTTCAAATAAACATGTTGCATGATCATCTAGACATGAACACAAAGTTAAATTTCATTGTATCTATTGTGGTAGAGATGGTCATGTCATAGATTTTTGTTATAGACTAGCTAAACAACATAAAAAAGTAAAGAATGCAAGCTAGATTTTATAACATAAAAAGTGCAGCCGTCCAGCCCCGAGATGCTACACACTAGGAGCACACAATATATCACGACAGCGTGCAGGGTTCCCACTCGGCAGTATACTCTGATGGGGGCATCGCCTCATCTTTGGGCCCTCCCTCATACATCTCACCTGCAAACAACTTAATATAGCAACCATGATCATGAAGGCTCATCAAGACTTAACCGTCTCACCTAAGCATGGAACTCTATATGTGGGGATACATATAAACATAGGCAATGATATTGCATAAATGACTCGCCTACTAGTGGATCCTTACTTCCAAGTTATTAGAAGCAAATTAAATGTTCAAAATGTAGCTTTAGTGAGAAATATACTACAACAATCATCATTGCAAAGTAATTATAATTCAATACATCATATTCTTCTGGCTTCTTCAGTATTTGCTACGTCACAGTGCAGTGAACAAGTGTGCTCAAATAACCGCGAGGGACGGTGATTGCAATAAACAGACACCCGGATAACACGTCACATACACCCATTTTAGAAGTGGAGCGAATTACACTTCAATACTATTTTGTATGCAACAACCTTTCAAAGGAAACCCAAATACCGAACCGATCCTTCCGTAACGGGCAGGAGGTCCCCGCTCAGAGTGTGTCTGTGCCCGCTGGCATATTTACACCTTGTTGCCCTCAACCCACTCCTATAAAACGGTAGAGTAAGCCTCGACACCCAGGTTAACCAATTACATCGGTTTCCTGGTTTCCATATAGCCATTATGCATTTGGTATAGTTCAAACTTGTCCAGCAGGACAACACACGGATCGGTCCTCAATCGACACAAACAGGGCTACACACGTGAGACCACATCTCGCTGCATCCTATCCCACTGCTCGGTCTCAAATTCATATTCATAAACCATTCTTTGATCAAATCCATCCCCGATGATAAAATCCTATATTGCGAGTAGATTCCAACTACTCGACTTCTACCGGATTCCTCAAAACATTAGCATGGCATTTTCTACTCGTAAAGTTGTAGACGTACCCAATACTATATGGGTTTTGTGGGTCATGCAAGTGGAGTGACAAGCACCTTAGCCCTAATGCACAAAATTCACCCTAGACATAAATGATACAAAACAAAATTTTGCAAAAGCACTTAAATGCAAACCGGGGCTTGCCTGGCTGCGAGTAAGATTCAAAGTTAGCCTCTAGTGATATACTCTCCAAGGGCTCCGAGTCCTCCTCGATCTCGGTCACTATATGATATGCAATATATAAAGTATATGAGTGATATTGAAACATATAAAGGACTTTCTAAATACTGATCAGGTATGAAGATGATTTTAATTGGCTTTGGGATTTTTACAGTGAATACTAGGTTCTATGAGGAAGAATTGGACCAAGAATTGGAGATGTTCAAGGAAACTTGTTGTCTCTAAAATTCTAACAAGTAAAAGCCTTCTCTGAAATTTAGTGCCCATGGTAGAGGAGGTATCGCTGATTCTAGGAAATTTTGTTTCATAATTTTCTAAGCTTCCTACAAGGAGAAATTGATTTTTACAAGTTCGAGATAAAATCTGGAAATGTTTATGTACATTTCTGAATTTTCTATGGACATTGGGGATTTGCTCACTGTTTGGTCCAGTAAGTGAAGTCCAATGAACTTGAAATTTTTACTGGAGATTGAAAGTGCATCTAGGACTCCCTTGTGGGTTTTGGATGATTTATGACAAGCAATTGGGATCCTAATCCGTTTGTTGAGATGAATGCAGGAAAATGATGGAAAATGAGTAAAATGCCAAAAAGTGGGAAATTAAGATGGAGAATGAATTTGAGCTCAAGAAGAAGAAATTAGTAGATTAGTATGTATGGAGTGTGTTAAGGAAACACACCCAAGAGCTCAATCTCACTTTATCACACACACACAATGCACAAAACCATACAGGACCGGACTAGTCCGATATCAACCGGACTAGTCCGATATCACATTCTGCACAAGATCGGACAAGTCCGGTCCCCACCGGACTAGTCCGATATCTTTCTGTTCCACTTCGGACTAGTCCTCCCCAGTGCGGACTAGTCCTCAACACAATGCACAAGTCACTAGATCGGACAAGTCCGGTCACTACCGGACTAGTCCGATTCCCTTTCTGATCCACTTCGGACAAGTCCGGTGACTACACGGACTAGTCCGATTTACACTCTGTTCTAAATCGGACAAGTCCTCCAAGTGCGGACTTGTCGTTCAAAACACTTAGGGTTTCACAGGTCCGGACAAGTCCGATGTCAACCGGACAAGTCCGAAGATTTCCAGCAACGAAATCGGACAAGTCCGTTTTTCAATCGGACTAGTCCGATATTCCTGGACACTTAGGGTTTGCTTCACACAGCACACCGGACTAGTCCGGTCTCCACCACGGACTAGTCCGATCTTTCTAAACCCTAACGGTAATGTCTAGAAACCCCATATAAATAGAGGTGGATGGCCCACTTTTAAACTCTCTCGAACCCTAGCGCCGTCACACCTCCCAAGAGACTCAAAAACCATCTCTCTCCACGAAGTTGAGTGCAAAATCGATCAATCTTTTGAAGATCACTTGTAGATCATTGGAGAGGCACTTTGCACACGATTGAGCTCTTGGTTTGAATCTCTAACACACTCTTGCATCTCAATTTGTATATTTCGAAGTGTGTTATTGGTGGTTTTGAAACTTGTAATCAAGGGAGCTCTCAACTTGTGAGATCGCCCCTTCAACTTGGTGATTTACCCCTGTGTGATTAGTGGAAGAGGATTGGCCTTCGTGGCGATCCGACGAGGGAAGGGTTGGTAAAGACCCGGTCCTTTTGTGGGCTCCTCAACGTGGACGTAGGCTGCCTTCGTGGTAACCGAACCACGGGATAAATCTTGTGTCTTGTTCGTTTGTGTTCATCATTCTAGTTGATCAACATTATCTAGGGTTTGATTCATTTTGTTGAATTGAAGTTAAATAGTGAACAAGAATCATACTTGCAATAAAACTTAACATACAACTATTGAACCGTCATTATAGTTTATATTTCCGCTGCAAACGACAACGAAACAATCAAATTGACCTAACTTGATCAACCTAGCCCGTGAAATCCGGACTAGTCCGCACTTTACCGGACTAGTCCGATATATCTGGATTTGACCTGTTGTTGAAGTGTTACAGGAACCGAGAAATTCAAGAAGGCCTATTCACCCCCCCCTCTAGGCCTACATTCAATTGGTATCAGAGCAGGTTCTTCAAGAAAGAGTGCAACCACTCGAAGAGATCATGTCGGACATGAAGGAAGTCCAGAAAATCAACACCCAGGAAGAAATGAACAATGACAAGCACCAAAAGCTAGAAAGGTATCTCGAAGCCATCCAAGACTTCGATGATGATGATGAGGAGACATTGGAGCTGAAAGCACTGCCCCGAAAGAAAGCACTTTCCAAAGGGAAAGCTAAAGTTGAAGAAAAGAAGAAGGGGAGTAGTCACACCGACTACTCCCGATATCCTTTTAATTATGACCGTTTAAATTCTAACAGCAGTCATTATCTATCTATCCCTCTCGGGAAAGCCCCACACTTCGATGGGAGTGATTACTCCATGTGGAGGCAAAACATGAAGATGCACTTGATTTCCCTTAACCCAAGTTTATGGCATATTGTGTGCACAGGAATAAACATCCCTGATGACGATGAAGAACTCACGCCAAGTCAAGAGCAAGCCATCCACAGGAATGCCCAAGCCGCAGCCGTTATCACCTCATCTCTAAGTAGAGATGAATTCACAAAGGTGGACGGATTGGAAATTGCCAAAGAAATCTGGGACACGCTACAGACAGCACATGAAGGTGACCGGCATGTGCGGGAGGCAAAGATTGAAATGATTGAAGGCGAACTAGGAAGGTTCGCGATTGAGGAAGATGAATCTCCCCAGGACATGTACAACAGACTAAAGACTCTTGTGAACAAGGTTCGATCATATGGTAGCAAAAAGTGGAATGACCACGAGGTTGTGAAGCTCATCCTTAGAGCCTTTATGCCTCGCAACGTCACACTCTGTTCTATGATTCGAGAAAGTCCTGGATACAAGAAAATGACTCCGGATGAACTGCTTCGCAAAATCATCAACTTTGAGATGATGGAGAAGCAAGCCAAGCATGTCAAAGAAATAGCTGACCTCACATCGACCAAGAAGAAGGGAGTTGCCTTAAAATCCACACTCAAACCTCTATCCAAAGAAGCAAAAGAAGCTCAGTTTGAGGAGGACAGCGATGATGAAAGCAGCGAGCTGGACGAAGAAGATATGATTCTGTTCATGAAGAAATTCAAAAGAATTATGAAGAAAAGACAAGGAGCAAAATCGAGTGAAGGAAAATACAAGGAGAAGACAAAACCGAAGATGAGGCGGGCATGCTATAATTGTGGTGAGTACAATCACTTCATAGTTGATTGCCCATATGAAGACAACAAGAAGAAGAGTAAAGAATCCAAGCCTCAACCGAAAAAGTTCTTCAAGAAGAAGAAACAAGCTGAACAAGCACACATCGGAAAGGAGTGGGACTCAAACGATGAGTCCTCATCGTCCGATGAAGAAGAAATGGCTAGCATAGCCATTGAAAGCATGCCCAAGAAACTCACACTCTTCCCCACGCTCGGTGCAAAGAAGGCAAATGGAACTTGCCTCATGGCTAAGGAAGGTAAACGCAAGGTAAACATCAAAACTCCTTCCTCGCATTCTTACTCAAGTGATGATGATCTAGATAGTGATGATGAAGACATGCTAATTGGTTTAGATAGAAAAACTGCTGCAAAAATGAAATTCTTGCTTAACCAACTTGTTGAGAAGGAAGAGCTGATTGATCGTCAAGAAGACATGATTATCTCCCAAAAGGAGAAGCATGTCGAACTTGACAATCTTCTAGTTCTTGAAAAGGAGAAAAATCACACACTAGAGCTTGAGCTAGCTTCAAGCAAGAAAACTTGCTTGGAGTTAACCAACTCAAATGTTGCAATCAAGAATCAACTTGATGACCAAATCAAGGTCAACAAGATCCTTGAAGTGCAGGTTGAGTCACTCAAGCTTAGTGAACCTTCCTCCTCTTCAACCCTACCTTCTCAACCCACTTTAACTAATATCGCTCATGTTTGCAAATGCGATAAAACTAACATCAGGTTGAAGGAAAACCCTACCTCCACGAAGAACAAAAATCCTACCCAATGTGTAATATTTGACAAGGAGAGGATCAACTATGCACGTAGTGCATATTTGGTCCAAAGACCTCCAAATGTCAAGTATGGCATTGGTTACTCTTGTGATGGAAAGCAAAAAGCTGGAAATCATAAGAATAACAAGGGAAGGATCACCTTTGTGAAGGGAGGACCCTCACAACCTGGTAACTCGAAAACTGAAAATCTGAACTCTCATGAAAATCGGACTAGTCCGGTTGTGTTCCGGACAAGTCCGGTCACACAGACTAGTCCGACCCATAATCAACAGCAACTTCTGTTTAAAACATTTGATGCATCCTATGTTTTAATGAAAAATAATGTTGGTAAAGTGTATGCTTATTATGCTGGGCCACGCCATGGGAACACAAAATCCCATGTGTGGGTGCCCAAATGTATTGTCACTAACCTCCAAGGACCCAAGCAAGCTTGGGTACCTAAAACCAAGGCGTAATTTGTTTTTGCATGCCTACTCCTCCGGTGGATCCAAATGGGTGCTAGACAGTGGATGCACCAACCACATGACTGGAGAAAGGAGGATGTTTGTGGAGTATGAAGTGAACCAGGACCCAAACGAAGGCATCTACTTTGGGGATAACAGTCAAGGAAGGGTCCTCGGTACCGGTAAAATTGCAATATCCTCTGAACATACTCTTTCGCACGTTTTACACGTTGAATCTTTAGACTATAACCTGCTGTCCATATCTCAGTTATGTGACAAAGGTTATAATTGCCTGTTTACTAACGAGGGTGTGACCGTCTCAAGGAGAAGTGATGGTTCCATTGCATTCAAGGGTATGTTAAAGGGAAAGCTTTATCTTGTTGACTTCAACAAGGATAAAGCCGAACTCGACACATGCTTGATTGCAAAAACCAACATGGGTTGGCTGTGGCATAGACGGCTAGCACATGTTGGTATGAGGAACCTTCAAAAACTCCTCAAGGGCGATCACATCCGAGGTTTGAAAGATGTTGTGTTTGAGAAAGACAGGCCTTGTAGCGCGTGCCAAGCAGGAAAGCAAGTTGGAGCACAACATCCCGCAAAGAACATCATGACCACGACAAGACCGCTCGAACTACTTCATATGGACCTCTTCGGTCCAATTGCTTACATAAGCATAGGCGGTAACAAATACGGTTTAGTCATTATTGATGATTTTTCCCGCTTCACTTGGGTGTTCTTTTTGCATGACAAGTCAGAAACACAAGGAACACTCAAGAAATTCTTCAAGCGAGCGCAAAACGAGTTCTCACTATCAATCAAGAGTATTCGGAGCGACAATGGCACGGAGTTCAAAAACATACAAGTGGAGGAGTACCTTGATGAGGAAGGAATCAAGCACGAATTCTCAGCGCCATACTCTCCACAACAAAACGGAGTTGCCGAAAGGAAGAACCGAACGCTCATAGAGATGGCAAGAACAATGCTCGATGAATACAAAACTTCGGATCGATTTTGGGCGGAAGCAATCAATACCGCCTGCCATGCCACAAATCGACTCTATCTTCATCGACTACTAAAGAAGACCCCCTATGAGCTACTCACCGGTAACAAACCGAACATTTCATATTTTCGAGTTTTCGGTTCTCCTTGCTATATTTTGAACAAGAAGCCCAGGACTTCAAAGTTCGCTTCGAAGTCCGATGAAGGTTTCTTGCTTGGTTATGATTCGAACACTTACGCCTATCGTGTTTTCAACAAGACCTCCGGACTTGTTGAAGTGGCACGTGACGTAGTGTTCGATGAAACTAATGGCTCCCAAAAGGAGCAAGTTGATCAATGTGAATTAGGTAATGAGGAAGCCCCCTATCAAGCAATAAAGAGGATGGCTCTAGGCGAAGTACGACCACAAGAGTCATCGGCACAAATACAAGGGGAAAGTGAACCACAAGAGGAGATCAACAATCAAGGGGGAGCCTCGATACAAGATCAATCACAAGAATATGAACATGATCAACAAATCAATGAGGACAACAACTCAGGGGGAGAAGAAGATGATCACCAACATACGACCCCCCAAGTGCCACACCCAAGAGTACACCAATGCATTCAAAGGGATCATCCAATCGACAACATCATCGGCGACATTCAAAAAGGAGTAACCACTAGATCTCGTATAGCAAATTTTTGTGAACATTACTCGTTTGTCTCCTTTTTGGAACCCCGCAGGACTGAGGATGCATTAAAGGATCCGGACTGGGTGGTGGCAATGCAAGAAGAGTTGAACAATTTCAAGAGAAACGAGGTTTGGGAACTTGTGGAAAGACCCAATGCAAACATAGTCGGCACAAAGTGGGTCTTCCGCAACAAACAAGATGAACACGGGGTGGTGACAAGAAACAAGGCACGACTTGTGGCCAAAGGTTACTCACAAGTCGAAGGTTTGGATTTTGATGAGACCTTTGCTCCAGTAGCTAGGCTTGAATCAATTAGAATATTACTTGCATATGCTACTCACCATGATTTCAAGCTGTACCAAATGGACGTAAAAAGCGCCTTCCTCAATGGACCGATCAAGGAAGAGGTGTACGTGGAGCAACCACCCGGATTTGAAGACGAAGAGTTCCCCGACCACGTGTATAAACTGCGTAAGGCTCTCTATGGCCTCAAACAAGCTCCTAGAGCTTGGTATGAGTGTCTTAGAGATTTTTTAATTGATAATGGCTTTCAAATTGGCAAAGTAGATTATACACTATTCACGAAAAATCTGAATAATGATCTTTTCATTTGCCAAATCTATGTTGATGATATAATTTTTGGATCAACTAATCAATCTTTCTGTGAAGAGTTTAGTAAAATTATGACAGACAGATTTGAAATGTCAATGATGGGAGAATTAAAGTACTTTTTGGGATTCCAAGTGCGGCAACAAAGGGAAGGAACGTTCATAAGCCAAACCAAGTACACACAGGACATCCTCAAGAAGTTTGGCATGGACAAGGCAAAGCCCATTAAGACTCCCATGGCAACGAATGGTCACTTGGATCTCAATGAAGATGGACCGAGCGTCGACCAAAAGGTATATCGCTCTATGATTGGATCTTTACTTTACTTATGTGCATCTAGGCCAGACATTATGTTGAGTGTATGTTTGTGTGCAAGATTTCAAGCCAACCCTAAGGAATGTCATTTGACAGCCGTAAAGAGAATCCTAAGATATTTAGTTCATACACCCAACCTTGGTCTTTGGTACCCAAAAGGTTCAAAATTCAATCTCATTGGGTATTCCGATGCAGATTATGCCGGGTGCAAAGTTGATAGAAAAAGCACTTCTGGCACTTGCCAATTCCTAGGAAGATCCTTAGTTTCTTGGTCATCCAAGAAACAGAATTCCATTGCATTATCCACAGCCGAAGCGGAGTATGTTGCAGCCGGGAGTTGTTGTGCACAACTCCTTTGGATGCGACAAACTCTAAGGGATTACGGTTACAATATGAACCGTATTCCTCTTCTTTGTGACAATGAGAGTGCCATTAAAATAGCCCACAATCCAGTTGAGCACTCTAGAACTAAACACATTGACATAAGACACCATTTCTTGAGAGACCATTCCATGAAAGGAGACATATCCATCTCTCATGTCAACACCCAAAAACAATTGGCCGACATATTCACCAAGCCACTTGATGAAAAACGTTTTTGCGAACTCCGAAATGAGCTAAACATCCTTGATTCTCGGAGTGTGGCTTGAAAAGTTGCATACCTGTATGATTGCTTCAAAATATTGATTGAATTGTGAAAATTTTTCCTCCCCATTTTTCTCTCGAAAAACTATGTCAATTATTAGATCTTGATGAATTTTTGATCATAGTATGATTGTTGTTTGCTTACTGATCAAATTCATCAGGATTATTTGAATTGTTTTGCCTCTCTACCCTCAATTATTGGACCTTCAAATATATATGAATGGGCTATGCATTCTCTCCTGGTGACCACGGACAAGTCCGTGGTTACCCGGACTAGTCCGCCCTTGCAGACTAGTCCGCCGTGTGCCGGTTAGGCCGGACTAGTCCGACAGACCACGGACTAGTCCGATTTAGGTTTCTGGAGGACTTCGGACTAGTCCGGTCATGTCCGGACTTGTCCGATTTTTCGTGTCCATAACCCTAGCCGCCACCAAACCCTAATCTCTTCACCCCACACTCTCCTCCAAGCTTTCTCTCTCTTGCGCTCGAGCTCCCAAGGTGAATCCTTGATTCCTCCGTCGAAAAGCCTCAAACTTGGGCGGAGATTAAGCTTGAAGACTCGGGGATTGAAGTTAGCGGACAAGTCCGGCCTCCAACCCCCACATTTTCAAGCTTCCTTGGATTTCTTGGTAAATTTTCCTCAAACCCTAAGAAATCTCAAATTTCTTCATTGCTTATCGTTTGGCCTAGCATTCTTCACTAGTTGCATGTCCAGTTGATGTACTATGTGTATGCTAGACTAGCTATCTCATTAGGGATCAATTTTTATCCAGTTTGTTAGGTTTTGTCTGATGAACACCGGACTAGTCCGGTCCAGGAACGGACAAGTCCGGTCCCCCGGACTAGTCCGTGCCTGAGCACCGGACAAGTCCGATGTTTCTGAACCAAAACCTAATTCTTTAATTCCCTATTGCCTTCCATTGCCATCTTACCTCACAAATACCTTGTATAACTTGTCTTTTCTCTTGATCACTCATTCTCAGATCATGTCGAGCTCCGACAATGAAATCTCCGATTTCGAGGCCGAGTTGGACCACGAGGTGGCACCTCGGCCCTCGACGGGTCTTGGCAAGAAACGCCAAGAGAGACCCTCCGAGCCTGCTCCCTCACCTCCTCAAGTTCGGAGGAAGGTGTGTGTCAAGAAGGCCGCCTCCAAGGCTGCTCCTCAGTCCAGTGGCCCTCGCCAAGCTAAAGGGAAGGGCAAGGGGGTTGCCACAGGGCCTGTTGGGCCCCTAAAGCTGCATACTCCCAGAGAAGGGGTCCGGGACCCCAATGAGGAGAGATTCAATGGCAAGGGCAGTGATGTGGCCATGAAGCTGAGAAGTGTGGATTACTATGCAAGGCCCAAGCAAGCAGCAGATGGCAGATTTTGGTCAAACTTCCATGCTGACTTCTACAAGCTTGTCTACTTGCCGATGAAGACCCCAGTGGTGCGCAGTCAATGGATTGACTGGGCCCACCTTGAGAAGAGGAAATGTGCAGCTTTTGATGAAGTGATACAAGCTGCAGAGAGACATGGGCTGAAGGATTTGCTTGCCTTCAGATATAATTGGAATGATGAAGTGATTGCACAATTCTATGCAACGTGCCACTTCTCAGGTGAAGACGAAGAATGTGTGACTTGGATGACTCATGGATCCAAGTATTCCATCACTCAAGAAGAATTTGCCCGCCTGCTGCATCTTGACTCTGAGGGAGATGACCACCTCATTATCCACAACATTGGAGTCATTGAGAGGGATGGAATGCAATTCATGTATGAGCCCTCCTCCAAGTTTGTCCCCCCCTCCACAAAGAACATGAAGCCTTTCTTTGTGGTCCTCAACAGAGTCCTCAGGAAGACTATTGCTCCCAAGGATGGTGATGCAGGGAGTGTGCAAGGCTACCTCCGGACCCTGATGAAGGTCATCAGCAAGAAAAGACAATTTGATGTTGCAGACTATATCTGGAATGATATGGTCAATATCTCAAGTACCCCCAACCGATCCTGTGGCTATGCCCCTTACTTGATGTTCATGATTGAGAAGGTCACAGGAATCGAGTTTGTGAAGGATGTGGAGCACACTCCACTGAGGCCTCAGAAGCCTCAGTCCGTGAGTGTCCAGGCTGCTCCGTCGCCGGCCTCAAGCCCCGAGGTGCCGGCAAGGCAAGGAGAAGCTGCTAGGGCTACTCCTCCCTCCAGGGAAGCCCCTCGGAAAGGATCCGCCAGTGGGATCCTCAAGTACTTGGCTGCAATCTTCTCCTCCTGCAAGAAAACTGAAGTGAAGCTTCACAAGCTAAATCAGAAGAGGAAGGAGGACATGAGATACATAAAAGCAAATGTGAAGCAGCTGAGTGAGAAGCTGGAGATCAATCCAATTGGATCTCCAGTACTTTCTGAAGATTCTGATCCAAACATCACCGAGCTTAGCCCCTTGACTCCTTCCGAGCTTGCCTATTTTGGCATTGGGGGCTCAAGCAGCTCCGCTCCTCCTCCTACCTCTCAACCTCGTCAAGCCGAAAGCGATGAAGATGATGAAGACGACGAGAGGACCGACAGCGAAGAGTGAAGCCCTAGGATCTTCCTCTCTCTCTCTTTTTGGTGTCTTGATGCCAAAGGGGGAGAGATTGAGGGGGAGCCTCTAGTCTAAGCTTTAGCTGAATAGGATGCGAGGAGAGAGCTCTCCATGTTTTTATTGTGATTGTATTTGCTTAACTCTCTTTTCATATCATGTTTGGTCCTGTGATGAATTGCTCAATTAATTTGTAAGTGTGTGATGAAATCTGAGCTTTTGCTTCTGAAGTGCCATATTCACTTGATATTAGTTGGTAAATGAAAATTCTGTCATTCTTAATGCAATCATGCTCTTAGTATGCATCCCACCATAAAGAATGCACATATGAATAATTACCTTGTTGCCTGATGCATTTTTGAGTCATATGTGCATACTTTATGAAAATCTCATTTTATACCTCATTTTGTGAACTCTCAATTGGTTGTCATCAATCACCAAAAAGGGGGAGATTGAAAGTGCATCTAGGACTCCCTTGTGGGTTTTGGATGATTTATGACAAGCAATTGGGATCCTAATCCGTTTGTTGAGATGAATGCAGGAAAATGATGGAAAATGAGTAAAATGCCAAAAAGTGGGAAATTAAGATGGAGAATGAATTTGAGCTCAAGAAGAAGAAATTAGTAGATTAGTATGTATGGAGTGTGTTAAGGAAACACACCCAAGAGCTCAATCTCACTTTATCACACACACACAATGCACAAAACCATACAGGACCGGACTAGTCCGATATCAACCGGACTAGTCCGATATCACATTCTGCACAAGATCGGACAAGTCCGGTCCCCACCGGACTAGTCCGATATCTTTCTGTTCCACTTCGGACTAGTCCTCCCCAGTGCGGACTAGTCCTCAACACAATGCACAAGTCACTAGATCGGACAAGTCCGGTCACTACCGGACTAGTCCGATTCCCTTTTTGATCCACTTCGGACAAGTCCGGTGACTACACGGACTAGTCCGATTTACACTCTGTTCTAAATCGGACAAGTCCTCCAAGTGCGGACTTGTCGTTCAAAACACTTAGGGTTTCACAGGTCCGGACAAGTCCGATGTCAACCGGACAAGTCCGAAGATTTCCAGCAACGAAATCGGACAAGTCCGTTTTTCAATCGGACTAGTCCGATATTCCTGGACACTTAGGGTTTGCTTCACACAGCACACCGGACTAGTCCGGTCTCCACCACGGACTAGTCCGATCTTTCTAAACCCTAACGGTAATGTCTAGAAACCCCATATAAATAGAGGTGGATGGCCCACTTTTAAACTCTCTCGAACCCTAGCGCCGTCACACCTCCCAAGAGACTCAAAAACCATCTCTCTCCACGAAGTTGAGTGCAAAATCGATCAATCTTTTGAAGATCACTTGTAGATCATTGGAGAGGCACTTTGCACACGATTGAGCTCTTGGTTTGAATCTCTAACACACTCTTGCATCTCAATTTGTATATTTCGAAGTGTGTTATTGGTGGTTTTGAAACTTGTAATCAAGGGAGCTCTCAACTTGTGAGATCGCCCCTTCAACTTGGTGATTTACCCCTGTGTGATTAGTGGAAGAGGATTGGCCTTCGTGGCGATCCGACGAGGGAAGGGTTGGTAAAGACCCGGTCCTTTTGTGGGCTCCTCAACGTGGACGTAGGCTGCCTTCGTGGTAACCGAACCACGGGATAAATCTTGTGTCTTGTTCGTTTGTGTTCATCATTCTAGTTGATCAACATTATCTAGGGTTTGATTCATTTTGTTGAATTGAAGTTAAATAGTGAACAAGAATCATACTTGCAATAAAACTTAACATACAACTATTGAACCGTCATTATAGTTTATATTTCCGCTGCAAACGACAACGAAACAATCAAATTGACCTAACTTGATCAACCTAGCCCGTGAAATCCGGACTAGTCCGCACTTTACCGGACTAGTCCGATATATCTGGATTTGACCTGTTGTTGAAGTGTTACGGGAACCGAGAAATTCAAGAAGGCCTATTCACCCCCCCCTCTAGGCCTACATTCAGAGATCAAGCGTTTGAGAGTGAAAGTTCTGACCAAAATTGGAAATTTTCCAATTTGCAGAACATAAGTAATTAATTTCCCAAGCAATTAGTTGAAAGGAATTAATTATGAAAATTATTGGACTTACATGTCCAAAAAATTGCACCACTGCAAAATTGGGATCAATATAAGTCTACCAGAATTTATTGGGAATTATTTGAGCAAGTCTACTAGGAGCAATTGATTTTTGAATTTTGCTCAAAATCTGGAATTATTTGGAAAAGAAAAGTTGGAATTAATCTACCCGGGTCCCACCCATTTCAAATGGGCCACACCGATGGCCACGGGGTTAACCCGTGCAGCCACACAAGATCCCTAGCCGCAGCAGATCCCACCAAGGAGAAACACTCACTGGCGCGTGGGATCTGACTGGGGCTTCTTTCACCTCGCGACCGAGGCGGCGCCCGAGCTGAGTACGGCGGCCCTGCACCGGCAAGCTCGTCGGCTCCCTTCTTACGGCCTTCTCACTTGCCAAAACTTGCCGCCCAGCCTTATTCCTTGGTGCTGAGCACGTTGGAGTTGTCGTCTCATGCCGGCGGTGACCGGAACTCTATGCGCGACGGCGGCGGTGAAGTTAGGGTTCCGACGATGGTCGGTGAACCTCTAACTAGGCTTGGGAAAAAAGTGTAGAAGCTTCCTGGGAGCGTAAGGAACACGAAAGTGAGGAGAAAAATGGGTGGAGCAGGCTGCAACTTCCAACCCGACGGTGAACATAGCAATTTTTTTGTTGGCGTGGGGAAAATTCGAATATCTCAGCAACCACTCGATGGATTCCACTGAGATTTGGTAGGCCTGTGTGCTAGGAGGTATTGAAGAATATCCATGAACTAATTAAAGGATGGTTGCACGTAGAAAGTGAATTGAATATAAAACCTAGCTAGTTCATGTGCAATGGCCAAAAGTAAAACTTGAATCATATGCTCGATACATAAGGAAATGAAGCACATATTTCACTGTGAGGAAGAGGTCGCGATGGTGATCCTTTTTGCTATCAGAGTCGAGGCGCAACCCGGCTTGCTGAGGGCTGGTGACAGTGGAGCAGAGGCGGCGATCGTCTCCAGGCGGCGACAATGAATCTTCAAAATACCCCGCAAATAAACATGGAACCAATGATACAATAGTAGGGAATGGTAGAGCGGAAGCTTGTGCTACTTTTTAATGTTTGGAGCTCGTTCAAACAATCGCCGGACCGAGCTGTGCGAGCAAGAACAGAGGAGTCACCGGTTTTTGATTTTGCTGTGAGCGGTGGCGCGATGCTGCGTGTTTTATAAGCCAAAGACGATAGAAGGGTGAGGATGAGAAGATATTCCACGGAAGGTGCCACCGAGGTGCCTGCTTGGTTGCTTCATGAGCTGGGGCGCAGCTTACCGGTATTGAACCGCGGGGGAAAGAACAACAGAGCAGAGGCTCTGTCGGTTCCATTGGCTATGCCACTGCCAGTGGGTCCCATAGCTCCTCATTCTTATCCAATTCTCTGTTCCTTCAATTCTCCCAACAATAATTGTCCAAAAGTTCTATATTTTTGTGGAGAGGCTAAATAAATTATGAAGAATATGATTCTTAAATTAAATCATGAACCTTACCAAGTTTAATTGGAATTCAAAATTTGAATTGGAATTCGAATGGTATTCGATGGAGCCACTGAATTAAATAGCAAATGGACATCAAAATTCTGAAATTTGGCAAAGACCTCATTTGAAATCTAGGACAGCTAATTGTGAACTCAATTCTATGTTTTAACCTTTTTTGAACAGGAGCAATTTTGAATTTTTGAATTCCCTCTTGTAGGGTTTAAATCACCTTCATTTTCCCATTCCCTTTTGATTTTTTCACATTCAAATTTAAATTCTCCTATCTGAACTTTGCACTATGAATTTTTGGGCTTTTACATCCTCCCCCCTTAAAAGAATCTCGTCCCGATATTACAAATGAAATAGACGGAGGTAAAAAGATTACCGGATATGAGAAGATAACAAATCCGGATAATTTGGTCGGAGATAGTCCTCGCTTTCCCATGTCGCTTCCTCAATGGTATGGTTACTCCACAAGACTTTGTAGAAGTACAAAGTTCGGTTTCTTGTCGTACGAGTCTTTTCATCGATAATCCGGATTGGATACTCTAAATAAGTGAGATCCGGATGGAGAGCTTCAAGGTCTTCGGTGCGGATTTCAGCTGGGGATTTAAGACATTTCCTCAGTTGAGAGATGTGGAATATATTATGAATTCCAGAGAGCGACGCCGATAAACGATCGGCCATGGGTCTGCATTTTTCAATGACGATGAACAGACCGATGAATCATGGAGCAAGCTTTCCCTTCACTCCGAAGCGATGAATCGTGGAGCAAGCTTTCCCTTCACTCCTAAGCAATGAATCGTGGAGCAAGCTTTCACTTCATCAGAGAGACACAAAGGTAAATGTGGTCTCCGATGTCAAAGTGGAGTGGTCGACATCTTTATCCACATAACTTTTCTGCCGAGATTGAGCAACCTTGAGATTGGCTTTGATCACTCGCACTCGTTCTTCGGCTTCATTCACGAGATCATTGCCATATATCACTCACTCGCCGGATTCACACCAGTTGAGTGGTGTGCGACATTTCTGGCTGTGGAGAGCTTCATACGGCACCATCTTGATGCTAGCTTGATAGCCATTGTTATATTAGAACTCCACCAACGGTAAATGATCATCCCAATTTTTACCGTGGTGGATGGCACAAGCGCATAGCATATATTCAAAAACTTGATTCACCCGGTCAGTTTGACCATCCGTCTGCGGCTGATATGTGGAGCTTCGGATCAGTTTTGTCCCTAATGACACGTGCAGCTGCTCCCTGAAGCGAGCAATGAACAGCGCACCGTGATCTGAAATAATTGTTCGGGGAACCCTGTGCAAGCACATGAGTCTTGCAATATACAACTCCACATGCTTCTTAGCAATGTACTTTGTATGTACAAGGATGAAATGAGCTGATTTGGTTATCCGATCGACTATCACCAAAATTGAATCATGCTTTTGGAACATGAGAGGTAATCTGACAATGAAATCCATACTAATGTCCTCCTATTTCCAGGACGGAATGTTTAATGGTTGCAGCCGTCTGGCTTTCCTCATGTGGTCAGCTTTCACCTGCCAACACGTATCACACTCAAATACGTACTTTGCAATTTCTCTTTTCATCCGTGTCCACCAAAATCTGGTTGTCAGATCTTGATACATTTTGTTGCTGCCTGGATGAATAGAATACTTGGACAAGTGAGCTTCGTCCAAGATTTTCTTCCGAAGTTCTATATCACGGGGTACCACTATATGGTCTTTGAACCACAGAGTACCATGTTCATCACCGCGGAAGCACTTCATTTCCCCATACTTCATCCTCCTTCGAATGTGCGACATACACACGTCTTTCTTTTGAGCTTCCATAATCTTCTCTCGTATGGTAGGAATAAGAGCAAGATTATATAACGCTCCATATGGAACCAAGTATAAACTCGATTCGTCCTCGTCCATTGGAGTGATGGACAAATTATTAATGTGAGACTTGCGGCTTAGCGCATCGGCAACCAAATTCGCCTTGCCAAGATGGTAGTGAATTTCAATCTCATAATCTTTGATCAGCTCTAACCATCTTAGCTGTCGCATATTCAGCTCCTTCTGAGTGAAGATATATTTTTGGCTCTTATGATCGGTGTAGAGATGCACTAGATTTCCGAGTAAATAATGCCTCCACATTTTCAAAGCGAGCACCACGGCAGCGAGCTCATGGTCATGAGTTGGATAATGCTGCTCATGATTTCGGAGCTGCCGTGAGCCATATGCGATCATGCGGCCTTCTTGCATTAACACGCAGTTGAGACCAATGCCAGACGCATCACAATAAACATCAAAAGATTTGGTCGTATCCGGCTGAGCTAGCACTTGGGCTGTTGTGAGATGGTTCACTAATGCTTGAAATGCATCCTCACATGCCTTGCTCCAAATATATTTGGTCCCCTTTTTCAACAGATCCGTCATTGGTTTAGCAATTTTTGAGAAGCTCGTAATGAATCTCCGATAATATCCCGCTAACCCGAGGAAGATGCGAACTTCGTGAATGGACTTTGGAGGCTACCATTTCAGCACTTGCACAATTTTGCTTGGATCAACAGCGATGCCCTCCGCTGAAATAATGTGACCAAGAAAGGGTACTTGGCTGATCCAAAACTCACACTTGTTGAATTTTGCATAAATCTTGTGATCTCGCAATCGTTGGAGCACGATATGCAAGTGTTTGGTATGTTCTTCCTCTGATTTTGAATAAACAAGAATGTCGTAGATGAAGACCAAGACAAACTTGTCCAACTCCGACATGAATACAAAATTCACGAGGTACTCAAAGTGAGGCGGTGTGTTTGTAAGTCCGAACGACATGACAAGATATTCGTAGAGCCCGTATCTTGTCGAGAACACTGCCTTCGGTATATCCTCTGGTCGGATTTTTATTTGATGATATCAGGACCGAAGATCCATCTTCGAGAAAACCTTAGCACCCACTAATTGATCGAATAAATATAGATGCGCGGCAGTGGATACTTGTTCTTGATCGTCACGGCGTTGAGCGGACGATAGTCCACACATAGACGTAACATCTTGTCCTTCTTCACAAACAATGCGGAGCAGCCCCAAGGTGATGAACTTGGGAGAATGTGACTGTCAGTACCCTGTGTACTGGGTACCCCATGATACTCCAAGAAAAGCTGAGGAGTTCCCCCCATTCAAGTTGAAGACCTCTGAAGACCACACGTGTTGCACAGTATTGGACCCACCTTCCTCGTTTGGATAGCTCCAACACTGACATGTGTATCACAAGGCCGGACCTAACACCCATCATAGGGAAGCTCTGTCCTTGCAACGTGTCCAGTGACCCTGAACCTAATCCCCGGTAGAGGGAAGCTTCGGTGCTACCACATGTATAGTGGCTCCGGACCTACCTCCCCACGATGGAAAGCTCCAGAGCTGCCACGTGTCGAACCTCCAGAGCTAGGAATTCAACGGAAGACAGGGAGATCACCAACGGCTCGGGCCTTCAAGAGACAGTTAAAGCGACAGTTACAAGACCTGATTACATGTCATTAATACCGTATTAATGACATGTGATCAGTAGACTATTAATAAGGGTAACACCATCATTAAGGCGCGTTATCACCTTATTGACCACACTTAATATTCATCAATTGTGTATTAGACAGTTAACTACGCCAGGGCCACATGTCGGGCCAGGCAAGTGTTGTAACGGCCAATCCTTAAACTATAAAAGGGCTGCACCGCACGATACACGGACGACTAAGCTCATACGCACGCAAGCACTAGTGAATCCCTAATACAACAACACACACCCAGTGGAGTAGGGTATTACGCTCAAGCGGCCCGAACCATGTAAATCCTCTTTGTCATCATCTTGTTTAGAATCTCCGTGCGCCCAAAACCGATTCAAGAACCTCCGCGGGCTGCAATTTAGTAGTAGCGGGGGAAGTGTCGTTCGTACGCTTCGACAATGACCTTTGTCCAGCAGGTCCTTCAAATACTCCTTTAATTCCGCCAAGTCATTTGGTGCCATCTCATACGGCCTTCGAGAAATAGGTGTGGTACGCGGAATAAGTTTGATCTTGAACACGATGTCTCTATCCGGTGGCATACCCGGAAGGTCGTCGGGAAACACGTCCCAATATTCACGGACCACACAAATGTCCTCAAGCTTTGTGGCTTTCGTGTTTTATGTGACTGGAAATAAGGCGGTCTAGAATGAGAGCATGTGGTTCATGTAGTGGAGAGTTTAAATGGACCACACGTGGAACGATGTCAAGAACAACACCATAGCGGTGTAGCCATGACATTCCTAAGATGACATCGAGCTTCTAACTCTCTAGTATAATTAGATAAGTCAGATATAGATTCCCAACCAACTGAAGTGGTGCTCTATAGACCATCCTATCAGCTGTTACTTTCCCACCCGCAGAGAAAATCAAATATGGACATTTTGTGGGAATGATAGGTAATTGGTATTTGATGAAATATGATTGGCTAATGAAATTATGGGTGGCACTGGAGTCAAATAATATGACTACAGGATTTTGGAGTAGAGAAAATGTACCTGCAAGGACGGGTTCGCCTTCCGGCACGTCTTCGATAGCTAGGTGGTGGACGTTATCGGGTTTTGCTGCTGGTTTCTTGGGCTGGTTGCGGAGTTGAGCTGCACCCTGATATGGTGCTTGTCCGCTGCCCTGTCGCTGCTCGGGGCAGTCCCTCGCAAAATGTTTGACACGGACACACGTATAGCACGTGTATTGTGTCGGGTTCCCTCCAAGCTGTGGACGGAATCCCGGTGCACGTGGTGGAGGTGGATAAGCATGCAGGACCATCCTTTGCTGCTGCTGCTGCTGAAATGGTAGTCGGAAACACGGCGCGTTGAAAGAACGATCGCGGAACTGCTGCAGTCACGCCAGTGGCTGCCATCGCTGCCCGGATGGTGATCGATACACCAAGCGGTACTTCTGTGGACCACTTCCACTGCTGCTCGATGGCGCACTGCGTTTCCTCTTATCAGAAATGAGCTCTCGCTGAGCGTCTTCTTGCACTATCGCGGCATTGACGATGTAATTGAAGGTGCCGCGATTGCATTGTGCAAGCTAGACTTTCATCTTGGGGTTCAAACCCCGAAAGAAAGTATCTTGCTTCTTGTCCTTTGTTCCCACATAATCTGGTGCGTACTGCGCCAAATGATTGAATGTGCGGGAGTATTCATGAGCAGTCCTCCCGCCTTGCTTCAGCTCCAGAAACTCCTAAAGCTTCCTCTTCATGATTCTGGAAGGTATATGGTAGGCGCGGAATGCCTCCTAGAACTCGGTCCATGTGACCGCATGACCAGCCGGTAGTGATGCGATGTAGTTTGCCCACCAAGCACCGGCGGATCCCTAAAGATGTTACACTGCGAACAGCACCTTCTGCTGTTCGATGCATTGTGGCAGTCCGAACTTCACCTCGAGGGTGCGGATAAAGTTGTCCGCCTCCAGATGCTCCTCGGCCTTCGTGAAGACTGGTGGATGCATCGCCAAGAAGTCCGAGTATGAACTCTGTTGGGGCTGGTGTTGCCCATTGTCTTGTTGCCCCCCTTGACGGGACAAATTATGCACCAACATCCGCAGCAACTCGGTTTGCTCGTCGCACGAGCCGAGTATTGCCGCAAGAATCTCTGCAAGAGTCCTTGGAGGTACAGGTGGTGGTGGTGCAGGAGCCTGTTGCTGCGATGTCGTGGTTTGCTCCCGGGTCGGAGATTCATCCCCACAACCCTGGCTAGAGCCTCCTATCTCAAGCGTAGAACATGTACGCACCATTCTGCATCCATATGATTTAAAAATCAGCAACATGTTTGTTTGCTTCATTCAGTCCATACAATAGTAGTGCAAGCATTGACAATGTGATAATTGCATAACATTCACATATATTGATAAAGTACAAACTTTATACAAGATATATTATCTCGTGACCAAGTTTACAATAGTAAACTCCAAATTGACGGACTCCCACTACAGAAGTGCATCTCAACTATACTTGGTCTCCATGAGACGTCATACACACATTGTCATCTCATACACATCCACTACTATTTATAATATGATACAAACATGGATACAAAATAAACGCGAGCAACGGTTAACTATATTTTGTCTCGTGATGGCAGTAGTACTGCCCCATTCTACTCCAATGCATCCTCGTCGGCGAACTCGAGTAACTTAGGATCTTCCTCCTCCTCAGGACATAGAAGCACCTGTGCGCCCATGTTCAGTGACATGTCCTCAGCCGGTGGATACACGACTGGTTGCGGCAAGTGTGCCTGAGCCTCCCACAAGTCCTCCTGAGCTTGGACTGCCTCGGCTTCCCAATCCTGAGCTTCGTTGATGGCTTCATCTCGTGCCTCAGTGATCACCAACAGATGCTCTTGCTGTTGCTGCACCACCAGTCGACTCGCCTGCAGTCCACCACAAGCTTGTTGCAGTTCCCTGCGAGCTTGCCGCAGTTCGGCGTGAGCTTTCCGCAGTTTAGTGCGAGTGCGTTGCAGTTGGTTCTCACGCTGATTCAGCCGGTGATTTGTCGGAGCCAGGAACGAACGTAGGTTCTCATTGATATAATCAAGAGTGTCACCCCGTTCAATCGCTTGCCTCAAGGCTTCGACCTGCTGTTGAATGATTGCACTCTAACCACCATGCTGGATGCAGCGACATAAGTCCCAAGTGTCATCGATGTCGTGCTGCCGTCCGGTTGATAGGCCTCAACCATACGACATTGCCACTCCAGACCAGCCGCACCATGGACAAGGAGAAGAGCAAATTGTGTTCCATCCATGGCATCTTGATGAAACTCGTAAAGCTTCATAAGCGCTTTGCCCGCTGCGATGGCCCACGTATCCTCCAAACGAGCTCCCAAAGTAGTGACCAGAAAAGGAGCCCATCCAAAAAGAAGTGTACTAGCAGAGACGTCGACAAGGACGGTGCATGACATTACACCTCTGTCATCCACCTCTTGACCCCAATAGCCTGGCGTTTCGATGAAGCCAAACTGTTCGAGCACTCCCCGCAGCATGATCGGGAAGCCCGGACGGTTAGCGCACGTGAACGCCCATCCGTCCGGCAACAATAGCATCTCTTCCGCCATCTATAAAAGAAGTATTTGAATGGGTCAAATACTCAAATTCAAATTTCTTTTTAAGAATCAGATCATGGATGTGATAATCGAATTATGAAAGTGAATTCAAAATCAAATGTCAAATGAAACATCACACTGGAATTCTGTCTCAGTTTCTGTTCATTCTGACCAGTCTGGAGCATTTCGAAATTTTCATCCAGTTGGAGGCACATTCAGGACTTGCATTCAACTACGAAGTTGTAGTAAACTCAAATGTATTTCCATAATGTTTTTATTTGCCTCCAAATCATTTCTGTATGAGGAGATATGACTTTTGCAAGTTGATAGTGTTTCTGGAAAATTTTTGACAGCACCTCATTTGTTTAAGGCAGATTTTGTCCGTATTTTTCCAGATACAAAACATCAATATATGCAAAAATCATAAATTAAAACATTGTTACAAACTTTCTCAGAATTCCAGAAAGTGTTACATGAAGTCATTCGTCGATTCTACTAAGAGATATGATATAAACAGTGACATGATACAGAAACTGTCCAATCTCTGTCCAGATTTAGCAGAGTTTGAAGATTTGAATTTTTCGTTAGTTTACAAGGGGATTTCGATTTGTAGTTGAAAATGAAACTTGTGGAGGACTTTCTCAAGTTCCCAAACCATATGCCTGCTTACTGCAGCGACCACATAATTAATTGTCAATCTGACCAGCACGCTCCAAAACAGAGATTACAAATTCAAACTTAGTCCTAAGTTGGAATTTTTTTACTTGTTGTCAAGTTACACCTCCAGCATGGATATCGTCGTTGACGTTCTTGATGAAACACGAATGCAATGCCGGTATTACGCCCTCACCAATGAAAATCCTAAGCCGGTATTCTCGCATATGTCTTAACGGTGGCACTAATGACGTTCACTGGCAAACGTTTTCAACTCGAGCTACATAAAATGTGGTTAGTGTACCAGCAACTACACACAAATTACTGATCAATCATATGCTGCCATACGGCATAGCCCACATGGATGATCATTTCAGGCAGTCACAGTAATATATAGGAAAGTAAAAACATTTGTTCCGTATCATTCCAAACACCAAACCCCCCCCCCCCCCCCCCCCCGAGGTAATCCACGTCTCGAGGTACATGACCAGATTTTCTACCACCCGACGGGGGTCTCACGTCTTTGCATAATGCTGCACCAGTAGCAGGCGCATCGAGTTATGTACCACCCGATGGGGTCCCACGTTTTTTCCTAATGCTGCACCAGTAGGAGGCGCTTTCGCGTGTTTATTGAAAAACACAATACGTGCTTTTCAACCGCACGATAGGCGTCCACATAATTTATCTCTTGCGCTAGGGATCAGCGTTGTGTATGGCCCTTTGAACATTGAACGTTCAAGAGTTGCATACTTTGTGTTTTTGACAACACAATGGGGTATCCTCGCTTTTTCCTAAAGCCCACTGGGGAGCAGCATTTCCATATGTTCCCAGAACCATGAGATAGTTCAGAGACTGATATTAACTCCCGTGCCAAGCCACGGAGACAATCACATGCTACCTCTCGCATGGTGAGCTTACCGCAATTGATCCGCTTGAGGTGGCGTACCTTACCTCTTACCTAACGTCGGAGCGTCATTACAGAATATAATAACAGATAGGTTAGCTTGCCACCTTAAATAACTAATACTATAATAGACCTTATATGGGCATAACAACTAATCCTCACTCGACTACTTCTAAGTTTTCAAAATAGGCTCTTTTCGAGCGTGTTGTTCCTAATGCGACTCTGATACCAGGCTATGAGGACTGGGTCCACACATTCCAGGAATCGCAGAGGGTGGTACCATGCGATGCGGCACCCAACAGCGCACACGAATAGAATACGAGAAAATACAAAGTTTTATTTATAGAAACAACAGAAGTCTTTTACAATACTTAATATACAAGGGAAGTCAAACTCAAAGCTAAACTCTCAGCCTAGTTATGCAAGAGTGCAGCCGTCCAACCCGAGGACGCTACACACTAGCAGCACATAACATATGACGGCGGCGTGTAGGGCTCCCACTCGGCGGTATACCCCGACGGGGGCATCGCCTCATCTTTGGGCCCTTCCTCATACGTCTCACCTGCAAACAACTTAATATAGAAACTGTGAGCACGAAGGCTTAGCAAGACTTAACCGTGTCACCTAAGCATGGAACTCCACATGCAGGGATACATATAACCATAGGCAGTGATATTGCATAAACGACTCGCCTACTAGTGGATCCTTACTTCCATGTTATTAGCAGCAAATTAAATGTTCAGAATGTAGCTTTAGTGAGAAATATACTACAACAATCATCATTGCAAAGCAATTATAATTCAACACATCATATTCTTATGGCTTCTTCAGTATTTACTACATCACAGCGCAGTGAACAAGCGGTGCTCAAATAACCGCGAGGGGCGGTGAGTGCAACCAGTAGACACCCGGATAACACGTCACATACACCCATTTCGTAAGTGGAGCGAATCACACTTCAATAATATGTTGTATGCAACAACCTTTCAAAGGAAATCAAAATGTCGAACCGGTCCTTCCGTAATGGGCAGGAGGTCCCCGCGTAGAGCGTGTCTATGCCCGCCGGAAGATTTACACCTTGCTGCCCTCAATCCACTCCTATAAAATGGTAGGGTAAGTGTCAACACCCAAGTTAACCAATTACATTGGTTTCCTGGTTCCCATATAGCCAGTATGCATCCGGTACAGTTCAAACTTGTCCAGCGGGGCCGCACACGGATTGGTCCTCAATTGACACAAGCAGGGCTGCACGTGAGACCATGTCTCGCTGCATCCTATCCCGCTGCTTGGTCTCAAATTCATATTCATAATCCATTCTTTGATCAACTCCATCCCCAGTGATAGAACCCTATCTTGCGAGTAGATTCCAACTACTCGACTTCTACCGAATTCCACAAAACATTAGCATGGATTTTCTACTCGTCAAGCTGTAGACCTACCAAATACTCCATGGGATTTGTGGGTCATGCAAGTAGAGTAACAAGCACCTTAGCCCTAATGCACAAAATTCACCCTAGACATAAGTGATACAAACCCAAACTTTGCAAAATCACTTAAATGCAAACCAGGGCTTTCCTGGCAGTGAGTCAGATTCAAAGTTAGCCTCTGGTGATATACTCTCCAAGGGCTCCGGCTCCTCCTCGACCTCGGTCACTATATGATATGCAATATATAAAGTACATGAGTGATATTGAAACTATATAAAAGACTTTCTAAATACTGATCAGGTATGAAGATGATTTTAATTGGCTTTGGGATTTCTACAGTGGATACTAGGTCCTATGTGGAAGAACTGGAGAAATAATTGGAGATGTTCAAGGAAGCTTGTTGTCTCTAAAATTCTAACAAATAAAAGCCTTCTCTGAAATTTGCTATTAAATCTGGAGCATTGTCATGGCTAACAGTAGGTGCTCATGGTAGAGGAGGTCTCACTGATTCTAGGAAATTTTGTTTTGTAATTTTTTGAGCTTTTTACAGGGAGAAATTGATTTTTACAAGTTCGAGATAAAATCTGGAAAAGTTTCTGTACATTTCTGAATTTTCTGGAGACATTGGGGATTTGCACACTGTTTGGTCAAGTAAATGAAGTCCAATGAACTTGAAATTTTTACTTGAGATCAGTGTATTAGAGTGAATGTTCTGACCAAATTGGAAATTTTCCAATTATCAGAACAGAAGTAATTAATTTCCCAAGCAGTTAGCTTAAAGGAATTAATTATAAAAATTTTGGGACTTTCATGTCCAACAAATTGCATCACTGCAAAATTGTATTCATGATGAGTCTACCAGAATTTACTAGGAATTATTTGAGCAACACTACTAGGAGCAATTGATTTTTGAAGTTTCCTCAAAATCTGGATTGTAAAAGAAAAAGTTTGAATTAATCTACCTGGGTCCCACCCATCTCAAATGACCCAATCAAACCTGGGCCACACCGAGGGCCACGGGGTTAACCCGCGCAGCCACACAAGATCCCTAGCCGCAGCAGATCCCACCAAGGAGAAACACTCACTGGCGCGTGGGACCCGCCCGGGCTTCTTCCACCTCGCGACCGAAGCGGCGCCTGAGCTGAGTGCGGCGGCGCTGCGCCGGCAAGCTCGTCGGCTCCCTTCTCCCGGCCTTCTCCCTTGGAAAAACTCGCCGCCTAGCCTTATTCCCTGGTGCTGAGCACGTTGGAGTGGTTGACGCATGCCGGCGGTGACCAGAACTCTATGCGCGACGGCGGCGGCAAAGTTAGGGTTCCGACGATGGTCGGTGAACCTCTAACTAGGCTTGAATGCCTCAGGAAAAAGTTTGGAAGCTTCCTGGGAGCATAAGGAACATGAAAATGAGGAGAAAAATCGCCGGAGCGGGCTGCAACTTCCAAACCGACGGTGAACAGAGCGATGTTTTTTGTTGGCGGCGGGGAAAACTCGAATATCTCAGCAATCACTCAATGGAATCCACTGAGATTCGATAGGCGTGTGCACTAGGAAGTATTGAACAATATCCATGAACTAATTAAAGGATGGTTGCACGTAGAAAGTGAATTGAATGGAAAACCTAGCTAGTTCATGTGCAACGGCCGAATGTAAAACTCGAATCATTTGCTCGATACCTAAGGAAATGAAGCACGGATTTCACCGTGAGGAAGAGGTCATGATGGCGATCCTTTTTGCTGTTGGAGTCGAGGCGCAACCCGGCTTGCTAAGGGCTGGCGACAGTGGAGCAGAGGCGGCGATCATCTCTAACTCCGGCTGCGACAATGAATCTTCAAAATACCCTGCAAATAAGCATGGAACCAATGATACAATAGTAGGTAATGGTAGAGCGGAAGCTTGTGCTACTTTTTGATGTTTGGAGCTCGTTAAAACGATGGTCGGACCGAGCTGTGTGAGCAAGAACAGTGGAGTCACCGGTTTTTGTTTTTGCTGTGAGCGGCGGCACGATGGTGCGTGTTTTATATGCCAGAGACGATAGAAGGGTAAGGATGCGAAGATATTCCAGGGCAGGTGCCACCGAGGTGCCTGCTTGGTTGCTTCATGATCTGGGGCCCAGATTACTGGCGTTGAACCCCAGGGGAGAGAACCACAGAGCAGAGGCTCCGTCGGTTCCTTTGGCTGTGCCACTGCCAGTAGGTCCGACAGCTCCTCATTCTCATCCAATTCCCTGTTCCTTCAATTCTCCCACCAATAATTGTCCAAAAATTCTAGATTCTTGTGGAGAGGCTAAATAAATTGTGTAGAATATGATTCTGAAATTGAATCATGAATCTGACCAAGTTTAATTGGAATTCAAAATTTGAATTTGAATTCAAATGGTATTCAATGGAGCCACTGAATTAAATTGAAAATGGACATCAAAATTTCTGAAATTTGGCAGAGACCTCATTTGAAATCTAGGAAAGCTAATTGTGAACTTAATTATATGTTTTAACAATTTTGAACAGGATCTATTTTGAATTTATGAATTCCCTCTTGTAGGGTTTAAATCACCTTCATTTTCCCATTCCCTTTTGATTTATTTTTCCCATTCAAATTTTAAATTCTCCTATCTGAACTTTGCACTATGATTTTTGGGCTTTTACATGCCCTATTGTGAACCATTGGTTTCAGATATCGTAGCGCTCTTTCAATGTGATACATCCACTTGTATTGCATAGCACCGCCAACTTTGGCTTCGAATGGAAGATGGATAAGCAGATGTTGCATTGAATTGAAGAAATTTGGCGGAATTTTTTTACCATCTTACATAATAGTACCGGTATCTCCTTTTCTAACTTATTTATCATACCTATTTTGATTTCTTTAGCACTGAGCATTTTATAGAAATAGCTAAGCTCGACTAAAACCTTCCGCACCGCATCATCTAGATAGTCCCAAAACATAACATGTAGTAGTATTTCCATAACTATGTGATAATCATGACTATCGAAGTGTGCGATCGACACTTCCCCCGGTACTACTAAATTATAGTCTGCGGAGGTTCATAATTGGTTGGGGCGCGTGTGAGTTATGAACAAGATAGTGACACGAGGGATTTTTATGTGGTTCGGGCCGCCTGAGCGTAATACCCTACTCCACGGGTGGTTGTATGTGTGACTTGTGTATCGCTTGATTGGCCCTGTCCTTTGTATTGGGCGGCTCAACCGTTTTATAATCCAAGTACTGGCCGTTACATTGTCAGTCTGGCTCGACATGTGGCCCCAGCAGTATTTAATTACCTAATACACGATCTGTATGTATTAAGTACATTTAACAATGTGATAACACGCCTTAATGGCGGCATTACCGGTACTAAAGGTCCTCTAATCGTGTGTCATTAACATAACATTAATGACACATTATCAGGTCTTGTAATGGCAGCTTTATCTGCCCCTTGAATGTTTGCGCTGTTGGAGATCCGTCAATCTTCCCGTTGTAGGCTTAGATCCGGAGGCTCGACACGTGGCAGCTTCGGAGCTTCCCTCTATGGGGAGGCAGGTCCGGAGCTGCTATACACGTGGCAGCTCCGGAGCTTCCCTCTACTGGGGGTTAGGTCCGGGACTCCTGGACACGTGGCAAGACCGGAGCTTCCCTGTACTGGGAGTTAGGTCCGGCCTTGTGTTACATGACGCGGCACCGGAGCTACCAAAATGAGGGAAGCGGGCCCAGTGTTGCAGTACACATGGAGCCTTCGGAGGTCTTCAACTTGGACGGGTGGAACTCCGTAACTTTTCTTACGGTATCGTGGAGTACCCAACACGCAAGGTACCAACAGTGGCCTCCGGGCCCACCTCTGGGAGAAATCCTCTGGGTGAGGTTTATCCTACCATAGATGGAGCCACCTTCGATTCCCACGCTGCGGCTTCAAATGTCTTTACATGGGTCGTTGGGGTGATGGTCCGCAGTTAAACCATCGCCGCTTGGCTCTTCTTAACGCAGCAGGGGAGATCTATGCATACGGATCTTACACAATTGAAGGTCTGTAAGATCGAAGAGCACGTGAACAGCTACCATAGGGGGGGTGAATGGTAGATTTAAAAATCTTACGCAGCGGAAACAATTAAATCCCAACCCCTTCGGCAGAAAAAAACGATCTATTAAAGAAATCTTGTGTGAGACTAATCTAAATGTGTTTCACCAGGACAAAAGTGATATATATCAGAGATAATCAAGTAACGAAGAAAACACAAGAAGAATCAATCAAATCCGTCGAGAGAAACTCAAGTTATGATCTAAAGATCGAACAAAGGTCAATCTGTCCTACCCAAGGAAAACAGTTCTGGAACGCTGCAAAGAAACTCATGTAGATCAGAAACCACAAATCCAATGACTGTGAAATTTTGTCATATGATAGATAATCAAGTTTTGAAGACAACCCAAAAAGAATCACGTCAATTGGATGTGTAAAACTCGAGTTATGATAAAACTACTGACGAAAGGTAGTGCTGTCTAGAAACTCGACGAGTAAAACTTGTCTGGAACAAGTCGGCGAACAAGGCACAAAAGTTCCTTCAAACTACGAATTTTATTACACAAGAGGAACAGCCCCCAAAGTCGTGCACCACGAGCTCTGGCCTCCCTTGCTTATATAACCAGCTCGAAAGCCAACTCAACTCAAATCAGGACCATAATCCTACTCCGTTCACGAATTGAAACTTTCCATAACTGCTTAGGACTCTTCTATACGCAGATAGAAGCAATCTTAAGACTTCCAAACACCTTAGGAACGTATCACACATTCCTAAAACAACTCCAATTCATGACCCACACAAAATCCTATCATAGCCAACTCGATAACTTCCATACCGAGCCATAATCGACTCCGCCGCAGCCAAAGTCATCAACCGATACGATCCGATCCTTCCAACCAGATCTTCCCATTCATAAACCATCTTCGGAACCATGTTGCCACGTCATGCATCACATGCATACGTGCAAACACCTTCCTTCGACGTCCAGTAACCTTCATATGCACTGCACTTGATTCAATCATCCTGCACGACCTCCTAACCCGCTCAACCACAATTCCTCCTGAATTTGGTTGTTGGAACCTCATATCCTCCCTGAGACTAGTCCAAATGATCCTATCACCAGCCATGACTTGAACTCAAGCAACACCTGCACATGAACAAACAACCAATCCATACGAGCCCAAGTCCCCGACTTGACTCAAGTCAAATCCGAACACAACACCTTACGTGAGCACCTCACATAAGCGTGGTGCAAAGCATATCAAAATGATATCAGCCATATCAACTAAAACACACCAAAAACTTAGTAAAATAATACTAAGCAACCTTTCCATAAGTGTAAAGCAAGTTCGAAACATTTCACATGAAAATTTGGAATATTACGATCAAGCTCTGAACCTTGCCAAAGCTAACCGGAGCTTGAGCTGGAGCTTACCAAAGCTAGTACAACCTAGTGCCGGAGCTTACCAAAGCTAGTCGGACCTAGCGTCGGACCTAGCCAAAGCTTGTTAGAACTAGTCATCCCAAAAGTTGGAGCTAGAAAAACATGCCGGAGCTAACCAACATAAGTTGGACCTAGCAAAACATATCAGAGCTTAACAAAGACATGTCGGAGCTAAAGCCAAAGCTCATCCGAGCTACCCAAAAACATGTCGGACCTAGACAAGGAAAGTCGGACCTATTGTCGGACTTTGCAGAAGCTTGGATCTAGAGTCGGACCTTGCTAAAAAGATGTTATGGAAGCATTCAAAACTTTTATTGTCAAAGCCAATATATTCAGCACAAATAGGTCTCACAATCTCCACCTTGATGAATGCATTGGCAACACCACTTAAGATCCGAACATTGGCATGAAAAGTTTTGAGAACAATTTTCCCCCTTTTTGAAAATCAAATGAGATAGAAATAAATTTCTCCACCTATACATATTTCTCCCGCTTGCATAATTCACCATATTATCTCTCCCCCTTTAACAATGTATTCAGCAAGGTTCAAAAGAGAAATTTCAATTGTTATGAGCATATTATAACATATACATATAAAACAAAGCTCATCCAAGTCATACTATCAGGTAACTTACACTATCACATCAATGAGATACATAAAGTAGTGTAAGCCATGCTAGAGATCAAATGTAACTTCCAATTTAGCAAGTCATGATCTCACAAACTTAACTATTTCAAAAACCTGAAAGCATGACACTTGTTGCTACATTTTATTATTTTTAAAAGCACAAATTTAGATCATATGGTATTTGCAAGAGATTATATGTGCACCTGCCTTATTCTAACCAACCAAGCCAAGCCTATGTCGTTTGTCAATCAGAAGCTTAAGAACAAGGTTTTAGTCATACACAACTTCTTCCAAGTTCATATCTAAGTGCAATGATAAGCCATCTCACAAGAAGAAGTGTGATGCATGCATATTCTCTTTATCTTTTCTCAACTTATATTTGTTGACAAAAACTCAACATGTCAGTTGATTACTTAATTAATTCTTTATGATTAAAAACACTTGTGAGCATGCAACAAGTTCAAAACAGCAAGAAAGTTCGACCATGACCAGATTTAGTGTAAGTAATTATTCCAATTACTAGACATGGCAAAAACTACAAAATGTATAACATGAGTAATGTAGTAAGAACTTTCAGCATGTAAAAGGAATCACAAAGTCATATATGTATGAAATACTATGCTCATATTATTTTAAGTTCAGATTGTCACATAGACTTCCCAAGTTTCAAAACTCCCCATCAATTAAAGCCATGAGGATGCATAACCCCTATTTCACTGCGAATGTAACAAAAACAGTGAGATCCAAAGGTTTTGTAAAAATATCAGCCAATTGTTGTTCGGTATCTACATGGTGAAGAAAAATGTTTCCTTTTTCAACGTTATCATGGAGAAAGTGATACCTAATGTCAATGTGCTTAGTTCTAGAATGTTGCGCAGGGTTTTTAACAATGCAAATAGCACTAGTATTGTCACAAAACAATGGAACACTATGTAGATCGACCCCATAGTCCTTAAGTGTTTGAACAATCCAAAGAATTTGTGAACAAGCGCTAGCAGCAGCTACATATTTAGATTCGGCGGTGGATTGTGCAACTGAACTTTTATTCTGGATGACCATGCAACAAGTGAATTACCAAGGAAATTACAAGCACCGAAAGTACTTTTCCTATCAATCCTACAACCTTCAAAATCAGCATCGGAAAAAGCTTTCAAAATAACGGTTGAGGAAGAAGAAAGAAAAATGCCAAATTCTTGAGTTCCATGTAAGTACCTGAGAATCCTTTTGACGGCTTGACGATGTGAAGCACGTGGGGAGGCTTGAAACCATGCACAAAGACATACGCTGAATTGTATGTCCGGTCTTGATGCCGTGAGGTACAAAAGTGATCCGATCATGCTTTTATATTCTTTTTAATCCACGGGTTCACCATCTTCATCAAGTTCAAGTGTTGTTGCTGTTCCGATTGGTGTCCGAAGAGGCTTGCTTTTGTCCATGTTGAAGCGCCTTAGGAGGTCTTTTGTATACTTCGTTTGATGCACAAAAGTACCCTCCTTGGTTTGCTTGATTTGCAGCCCCAAAAAGTACGTGAGTTCTCCCATCATACTCATCTCAAATTTTGAACTCATCATAGCTGAAAACTTGGACACAAGATCATGAGAACCACAACCAAAGATAAAATCATCCACATACACTTGAACGAATAATGAGTCATTGCCATGCTTAAGAACAAAAAGAGTTTTATCAAGCTTGCCCATGGTAATCCCCTTTTCAAGTAAGAATGTTTTTAACCAATCATACCATGCTCTAGGGGCTTGTTTGAGACCGTACAAAGCTTTGGACAGTTTGTAAACATGATTAGGAAAATCTGAATTTTCAAAGCCCAGTGGTTGTTTGACATAAACCTCCTCATCTATGTAGCCATTAAGAAAGGCACTTTTAACATTCATTTGATATAGCTTAAAACCTTTAGATGCAGAAAAAGCTAACAAAATTCTTATGGCTTCTAATCTAGCAACAAGAGCAAAAGTTTCATCAAAATCTAGACCTTCAACTTGAGTGAAACCTTGAGCAACCAACCTAGCCTTATTCCTAACCACAACCCCATCCTCACTTTGTTTATTTTTAAACACCCATTTAGTTCCAATTAAAGTGTGACCTTGAGGAGGAGGTACAAGTTTCCAAACATTATTTCTTTCAAAATTTTCTAACTCTTCTTGCATGGCAATAATCCAAGATTCATTAGTGAGTGCGTGTGATATATCTTTGGATTCAAAAGAAGCAACAAAAGCAGAATGAGCATGAGAGTTTGGATCGCAAAACCTAGACCGTGTAGCTCGTTCGTGCAAGCTTCCAATAATCTGTTGTGGAGGATGAATTTTGAGAACCTGGAGGGTAGTGGACACTTCACAAGCTTCTACTTCTTCATGTTCATCACAAATCGACGATCTTGTGACTTGAGGAGAATCTGGACTAGCAATGGTGGTCGTCGGTGCTGACTGTGAATCAAAATCAGGAGCTCGAACAATGTCATTAGCTGCTGAATTTTCGGGCAGCAGCTCCACCTCTTCCTCATCTTCAACAAAAATGCTCTTCCTCTGCGGATATGGATCTGGACCTGCAATGTTTGAGCTACTACCTGGGCTAGCTTCATCAAAAGACACTTCAGAAGTCTCCACAATTTTGTTAGTGTCAAGTAAAAGCACACAGTAGCCTCTAGTATGAGATGGATAACCAAGAAACATGCCATCAATGGATCTAGATTCAAATTTATCAAGATTACCATGTTTCTTAACAAAGCATTTGCAACCAAAGACCCGAAAGTGTGTAACACTAGTCTTATGTCCAAACCAGATCTCATATGGTGTTTTACATAGCTTAGCGCGCAAGAAAACACGATTTGAGACATAACAAGTGGTTGCAATTGCATCAGCCCAAAATTTCCTAGGAGTTTGATATTCATCAAGCATAGTCCTAGCCATCTCAACTAAGGTTCTGTTGTTTCTTTCTACAACACCGTTTTGTTGAGGTACATATGGTGAAGAAAATTGATGATCTATTCCATTTTCAGCACAAAAGTGATCAAAAAATTGATTTTTAAATTCAGTTCCGTTATCCCTTCTAATTGCTTTTAACGATCCTGGGTGATCAATTGATAATCTAAGAAATAAAGTTCTAAAGTGACTAAAAACTTCATTCTTAGACGCCATACAGTAAACCCAAGAGTATCTAGAATAATCATCAACAATAACAAGAACATACCATTTACCTCCGAAGGATTGAACAAGTGAAGGTCCTACGGTGTCAAGGTGCAAAAGTTGACCCGGTTCAGTTGTCATGATCATTGTGAGAGGAGTATGTAAACCTGCAACCATCTTAGCATGTCTACAAGAAGAGCACACAATTTCTTTGTTCCCTTTAAGCTTAGGCAGCCCACGTATGCGATCAAGAGCACTAACACGCGTGAGATGATCAAGGCCTACGTGACAAAGTCTACGATGCCAAAAATGTAAGTCCTTTGAATCATTAGCAACTAGACACCTATGATTATAGGAAGACATATCAAAATCAGCTTTAAAAACTCTTCCAAACCGAGACATGTTAAAAATAAGCTCACTATTTGAACCTACAACTTTGCAGCAGTTTTTATTGAAAATAATTTCTAGATTTTCATCTAGCAATTGTGAAACAGAAAGCAAGTTGTATTTCAAATTTTTGACAAATGCCACATCCTTCAAAGTGTAGTGATCATTTACTCTAACCGAACCCTTAGCAATTATAGGAGTTGAAGAATTATTGGCAAAAGTAACATTCTCTAAACGTGATACAAAAGAGAGGGGGAGAACCATTCTTTGTTACCGGTCATGTGGCGTGAGCAACCTGAATCTACAATCCAAATGTTCTCCTTCTTCAAGCATGTAACCTACATAGAAGCACAATACATTTATGACTCAATACTGGGGTTAGTCAAAAGGCATTTAGGTATCCAGTACTGAGTCACACGACGTGCAGCAGGAAAAACACGCAAAAGCTGAGATAAAACAGCAGGTCTATGAGTCAAAGTTTGAGGTTTATTATTCTTAACTACTGACCTATAAGGTGTTACTAGTGTAGCACAAAAATCAGTAGCTTCGAAGGCAAAAACAGAAGGTCCGGAGCTAAACTTTGAATGTTTTTGACTCACAACAGCAGGTTGCATGTTCCTGGCATTCGGTTTAATATGTGCAGCAAATTTTGCATGAAAGTTATGAGATCTAGCAATCATTCTTTCCCTTTTTCGTTGTTTAGCTAGTCTATAACAAAAATCTATGACATGACCATCTCTACCACAGTAGGTACAATGAAATTTAACTTTGTGTTCATGTCTAGATGAGCAAGCATTATTTTTATTTGAAACCAAATGAGACACCACTCCTGCAGATTTGAAAACCACTTCTTTTTGTTTAGGAACCGTTTGAATCAAACCACTTCATAATGACTTTACAATTTTAGGTGTATGTGCCTTAGCATGAGCATGAGAATCAAAACCTAAACCAGTTTCATCATTGCAAGACCTGGAAGAATTCAGCAGCAAGTTTAGGTTCATATTCCCATTACAAAACCGATCTAATGTCCAATGCATGTTATCAAGTTTATTGGACAGATCAAGGCAATTTTCACATGAAGTTTTTCCTTTTAATTTGCAATTGGAACAATATTTAACTTCATGAGAATGTAAAGCATTATTCAATATTGAAATTTCATTCATAGCATCTTTTAGTTTCTTTTCAAGATCATCACAACTAGAACAATGCAAATCAATTGTAGAACAAGAAGCATCTTTTATGTTTCCAATGTCAAGTGTATCAAGCTTTTTGTTCTTTTCAATTTCAAGTTCAAGTCTATCTAGAGTAGAAGAATGTGTAGTTCTTAATATGGACAATTGTCCACAGATTAAATCACACGAGGGACAAGAATCATCACTAGGAATCAAGGTTTTCAAATGGTTGATTTTGGATTCTAGCGATTCAATTTTAGCAGCATTATCCCTAAGTCTTTTGTCCTTTTTCTTAACAATAATAGTTGCACGAGAAATTGCATCACACATTTCATTACAGGTAGAACATACCTCATCGTCGTCACTGTTGTGTTCTGTATCCTCCTAACTTGATCTTGATCTTGTTTTGCCCTTCATGAAGCATAAGTTGGCCAAATCATTTTCATCTTCGTCACTGCCAATGTCCACGTCGCTTGAGCCAAGTTCCAGGAGTGTGGAGATAAAATTGTTCATCAGTTGGCGATCTGTAAAGCCCTTCTTCTTCTTCCTATCATTTGTTGAGGAGTGCTTCGTCCTTGATTGTTTTTCTTCTCGGGAAGTAGAACCTGAAAGGTTAGGGCATTCTGTATGAAAGTATCCTGTCTTAACACATTCGAAGCATCGTTGAGGTCCGGAGCTTCCTCTCCTTCTAGTTCTCACATTTTGCAATGCTTTTGAGAACCTAGTAGAGAGAAGTGCTAGCTCCTCCTCTGGAAATTCCTCGATCTGCTCCAGGATTAGTGAGGACAACAAAGCAAGAGTATTGCAAGATGATGATTGGCCGGAGCTAGGCATATCACATTGTGAGACAAATGCAATAGACTTATTTTGGTTCTTACGTGATAAGATGTCAATTTCTTGAGTTTTGAGTTTAGAGTAAAGAACATCTAAAGTAAGTGTACTCATGACAGTAGATTCATGAATAGATGTAACTTTCATCTCCCAGATTGACATGTCTAATGCACTAAGAAGTTGCCTAGCATTTTCAGTATAAAAAAAATTAACGTTGACACTATGCAAGTTACTGAGAATTTTGTTAAAGCGAGCAAAGAGATCATCGATGGACTCACCGGGTTGCATCTCGAAGCGCATGTATTCTTTCTTGAATATGTCTTGCCCTACCTCCTTGATCGTGTTGGATCCTTCGTGATAGTCACAAATTGCTCTCCATACATCGTATGCCGATCGGAGATGTGCAACGCGGTTGAAGTCGCTCTGAGTGAGTCCTTTGATGATCAAGTTTTGGGCTTTGTTGTTGTTGTCGATGTCCCGTAGGTTTGTAGCTGTAACTTGATCGTTAGGTGGCACTTTGTAAGTCTTGTACACCTTCTCCCATATTGCGAAACCATGCGTCTGGATGAAAGCCTCCATGCGTTCCTTCCAAACCTGAAAATCAATACCAGCAAACACACAAGGTTTGACGGAGTATTTCTCCATGATGATTAGTCAAAAACACGTGCAAATCATAATGATTAGAGCACCGTGGCTCTAATACCAATTGTAGGATCGAAGAGCACGTGAAAAGCTACCAGAGGGGGGTGAATGGTAGATTTAAAAATCTTACGCAGCAGAAACAATTAAATCGCAACCCCTTCGGCAGAAAAAAAACGATATGTTAAATAAATCTTGTGTGAGACTAATCTAAACGTGTTTTACCGGGACAAAAGTGATATATATCAGAGAAAATCAAGTCACGAAGAAAACACAAGAAGAATCACTCACATCCGTCGAGAGAAACTCAAGTTATGTTCTAAAGATCGAACAAAGGTCAATCTGTCCTACTCGAGAAAAACAGTTCTGGAGTGCTGCAAAGAAACTCTTGTAGATCAGAAACCACAAATCCAATGACCGTGAAATTTTGACAGATGATATATAATCAAGTTTTGAAGACAACCCAAAATAAATCACATCAATTGCATCTTTAAAACACGAGTTATGATAAAACCACCGACGAAAGGTAGTGCTGTCCAGAAACTCGACGAGTAAATTTTGTCTGGAACAAGTCGGACGACCAAGGCACAAAAGTTCCTCCAAACTACGAATTTTATTTAATAGAACACAAGAGGAACATCCCCCAAAGTTGTGCACCACGAGCTCTGGCCTCCCTTTCTTATATAACCAGCTCGATAGCCAACTCAACTCAAATCAGGACCCTAATCCTACTCCATTCACGAATCAAAACTTTCCATAACTGCTTAGGACTCTTCTATACGCAGATAGAAGCAATCTTAAGACTTCCAAACACCTTAGGAACGTATCCCACATTCCTAAAACAACTCAAATTTGCGACCCACACGAAATCCTATCATAACCAACTCGATACTTTCCATACCGAGTCATAACCGACTCCGCCACAGCCAAAGTCATCAACCAATACGATCCGATCCTTCCAACCAGATCTTCCCATTCATAAACCATCTGAACCATTTTGCCACGTCATGCACCGCATGCATACGTTCAAACACCTACCTTCGACGTCCAGTAACCTTCATATGCACTGCCCTTGATTCAATCATCATGCGCGACCTCCTGACCCGCTCAACCACAATTCCTCCTGAATTTGGTTGTTGGAACCTCATCTCCTCCCTGAGACTAGTCCAAAGGATCCCGTCACCAGCCATGACTTGAACTCAAGCAACACCTGCATATAAACAAACAACCAATCCATACGAGCCCAAGTCCGCGACTTGACTCAAGTCAGTTCCGAACACAACACCTTACGTGAGCACCTCACATAAGCATGTTGCAAAGCATATCAAAATGATATCAGCCATATCAACTAAAACACACCAAAAACATAATAAAATAATACTAAGCAACCTTTCCATAAGTGTAAAGCAAGTTCGAAACATTTCACATGAAAATTTGGAACATTACGATCAAGCTCCGAACCTTGCTAAAGCTAACCGGAGCTTGAGCCAGAGCTTACCAAAGCTAGTACAACCTAGCGCCGAAGCTTACCAAAGCTAGTACAACCTAGCGCTGGAGCTTACCAAAGCTAGTCGGACCTAGCGCCGAAGCTAACCAAAACTAGTCAGAACTAGTCATCCCAAAAGTCGGATCTAGAAAAACATGTCGGAGCTAACCAACATAAGTTGGACCTAGCGAAACATATCGGAGCTTAACAAAGACATACCGAAGCTAAAGACAAAGCTCACCAGAGCTACCCAAAAACATGTCGGACCTAGACAAGGAAAGTCGGACCTATTGTCGGACTTTGCAGAAGCTCGGAGCTAGAGTCGGACCTTGCTAAAAATATGTTATGGCATCATTCAAAACTTTTATTGTCAAAGCCAACGTATTCAGCACACATAGGTCTCACAAGGTTGCCGGTTCCCAATACGAAAATCATATCGGTTCCGAGCGCCCTGTCAGGCCGCCCCCTCGGGCTTCCAACTCTCCATCGTGACAATGGTTCACCTGGTGTGATGACTTTGACTTTTCCGCTGAAGTGGACCCAGGTCCATTTGTCATTGACGGGGTAGATTTTTGAAATGTGATCTTGATCCAGTCGCGGTTTCCATCCAAGCGTCGCGGACGATTACTTAAGAAGGAAAGCCCATATGATTTGTGGGCTCTTTACGCTTTCATTCGAACTTGCGCTCAGAGCCTCCCAACCTTTGCTTAGCCCTTCCAACTTTTGCTCCACTTTGCCGCGATGGAGTTGGGTCTTCCGCGCAGCAAGATCAAGGGTAACGAAGACCTATTGATGGTTCGGACCTACATGGGGTGGTCCACCGACTCCTTCAACAATAATATCCGCTTCAGCAAGCTTCCCTTCACGAAGGAGCACACCAAAGAGATTATCTATATTTTGGTGTATGTCATGGTGGGTCTAATCCCGCCTTCTCAAGTTTCTTGCTGATGCTGCTGGATTTATATAGCCTCCAGCTTCATCACCTCGAACCCCACTCCTTCTTGCTAGTGGTGACCTTCGTCCACTTCTGCAAGATGTGGGTGGGTGTGCTGCCGTGCATCGAGCTCTTCCAAACCTTCTTCATGGTCCACACCACGGGGAAGGGGAGCGTGTTGATTGGCTTCTACTACTTCATGAAGCGCAAGAACTGCCCCTTCAAGTACTTGAAGGCCTTCCCCTCTAGAAAGTGGGACAACTGGAATAAAGACTAGGTGATCATTGTAGTGGAGGAGCACGAGAGGTTGGAGTTTCCCAAGAGCCTCCCCAATGTCGACACCGACACCTGGAATGCAGTTCTGGAGTTGTCCGAAGCATACAAGCCCATCCTAAAAAGGACCCAATAATGCGTAGAGGGTGGAGTGACCCCTTAGATGGTCTTCGTCAACTTCCTAGTGAACTGGTGGGCTTCACTGAAGACAAGGATGGCCTGCATGGGCCTTCAACGGTGCGATGGATCATAACCGGATAGAAGCCGGTTTTAATACTAACTTGGATGATGAAGCTATGAAGATACATCTCCAGAAGTTTCAACACGGAGCTATCTCCCAGGATGCCTTGACCCCGCCGTCTACTTTCCTTCCTGTGAACATGGTTCCAGAGGTTAGGAGGGAGCTCTAGAAGGGAATGTCAGAGATGGATGACCTTAGCATGGTGGAGAGACGCAATACCTCTGGGGTTGCAATCCCCAGTGCTTCGGAGAGGGTGGCCCCTACTGCTCCAAGCCAGAAGGTTGATGATGTCGGCAAGGGCAAGGGCAAGGGCAAGGAGCCGGCTGAATGTTCCAGCTGAAAGAGGAAGATGAGACATGCTGATGGGAGCTCTCTCAGGTCGGCTCCAACTCCAACAACTTCTTCCCCCCGGCCAAGTAGGGCTTCGGCGGCAATGCCTCCTTCGGTGCCGGTGTCCTCGAGGGGCACTAGCTTCAACAAATTCACCGCGACTCCAGTGCCGGCTACGGGCTCTAGAGCTAGAGGTCCTACCCAACCAAGGGAGGTCCCGACTGAGGCGACACCAACTACTGTGGAAAGCTCCCGACCAAGGTCTGAAGTTTCTGCCTCACCAGATCCGGTGGGGTCTGACTTCGGACCTCAGAAGAAGAGGTTTCACAGCGATTGGGGTAGAAGCCTCCCAAGGTAAGAATTGTATTCTCATCCTAAGCTATTGTTTTTTTTTGTTTTCCTGTTTTGAATTTTTTTTATCTTTTCTTCCAGGATGTTGAAGAAGAAAGTTGGAGCTTCAGTGCCTACTGCAGCAACTGAGACTGTGTAGGCGAAGGCTCCTACTTTGACCCAGATGCCTCCCCAAGTGGTGGCTGAATACATGGCAGCTCTGGCGCCAGCTGTTGTGGATTTTGATCCAGAGATGACACCAGAAGCTCCCGTGGTAGCGTCGGACCACGGGGGAGAGATTTGTGATGAAGCGTTGACGGTTTCAATGCCGACGGTTGAAGCTCTAGCATTTTAGCCAGAGATGGCAAAACTCCGGTGCCTGAACTGGAGGTAAATGAAGCTCCAACACCCGAGCCAGAAGAATTTGAAGCTCCGACCTTGGAGCCAGAGACTGCGGAAGCTTCGACACGTGAGTCAGAGGTAATCGAAGCTCCAACACTTGAGCTAGAAGAACTTGGAGTCCCGACACCTGAGCCGAAGGTGGAGGGGGCTCTAGACGAAGCTACAGCGTCCGCCCGGAAGGTGATTACTCCGGAGGTGTCTATGTTAGAGCTGGAGCACCCACAAGAGTCAACAGTAGGTCCTCCTCACGCAGAGCCGATGATTGAAGATCCAGCAGGGGGACCATCCTCATCAGCCCCAAAAGTCGGCCCTAGTGTAGTAGAATTGCAGGGAACCACACTTGTGCCGTGGGACCAAATTGATGTTTTTGAAGACCCGCTCGAGCCAGCGGAGGCACTCTAGGCGGGCCCGGAGCCAATTTCTTTGGCGTTGTCTATCGATAACGCCTGCTCTAGTCTCCACCAAGTTCAGATCGCCATCGACTATGAAAGCAAGACTCTCGAAGAAGAGCAAAACACCTTGAGGCATTGGCGAAACAGTCTTTACTTGAAGACGAAGCTGATGCAGTCAAGGCTTGCAGACCAATGGGAATGGGTGGCCAAGGAGAAATCCCGACTAGCATTGATGGATCGCCTGCTAAATGAGAGGGAGGCTGCTATGAAGGCCCTTGACGAGAAGGCTTGGATAATTCTCGAGCATGCTCGGGAGACCAATGAGGCTGCTGACGATCATCAGGACAACCTCAATGAATTAAATGAAGTGCTCCTCAAGCACTGGGAGGCTCTCGACGAGAGGGAGGAGAAGCTCCTGGAGAAGCAGGAGGATATTTTGAAGTGGGAGGAGGAGCTCGCCCAGAGGCTGTCTCTGGGGGAGCAGAGCTTGGCCGACCGCACCAAAAAGTTTGAATAGCAGTGCAAGCGGGAGGAGGAGAAGAATTGGAAGGTGGGACAGGAGCTCTCCAAGAGAGAAGTTGATGTCGCCACCAGGGAGGAGAAGGTGAAAGGCAGGGAGAAGGACCTGGCGAATTGTCGGAACCGCATCCACCTCCGGGAGTCAGATCTCACAGACCGCAAAAAACAGTTGGCTGAAAGTATTCAGCGGCATGCCAAAGAGGTCGAGCGCATCGCTCGGGAAGGTTCAGAGCTTGCGGCCGCCAAGAGGTCACTGGAAGAACTAAGGAATATGATGGAAATTGAGTCTCAGCAAGTCTGGGATTTCCTGAGGCACATTGAGAAAGCTTAGGTGCCACTTGGCTTTAGTCCGATACGTCCAACTGACCTAGAGCCAGAGCTGGACAAGGCACTGGTGCCATTTAGCTCTACCAGCAACAAGCTGGATGCAATGAGTGACGTCATCGTGGACCAACTGGAGACAGAGGGGAAGTCTCTGGCTAAGAGTGTCGCCGAATATGTGCTGATGTGTTTCAAAAGCCAGGACCCCCAATTACCTCATTTTTCCATTGGACTTAGGACCTCCCGTAGCTAGGACCTTTTTCATATGCCTTCACTTGTAATCCTCATTTTGTAATCCAATCCTTTGAATGAATGAAATCCAATCTTCTTGAATGAATGAATTCCATTTTGTATTTGTCTTCAATGCATTGTCCTTTATATTGTTGCCCCCCTGGTAGATGTACACAATTTGATTGCAAACATGTACCAAAAGGATCTAATAATGTCTTGATGAGTTGAATGCTTCGAACTTGTAGCTAGAACATTTAGCTCTTAGGTCCGAAGTTTATCTCCAACATCTCCAAGGACCCTTTGTTGCGTCGATGGCGGGCCCCCTGAGAGTTGTCAGAGCTTGGTAGGTCTGACGGCGCCCACTACGAACACATAGAGCATCGATGGTGGGCCCCCTGGTGGTTTTCAGAGCTTTTTAGGTCAGATGACACCCACTGCCAACACATAGAGCATCAATGGCGGGCCCCCTGGCATTGTCGGAGCTTTATGGTTTCGGCGGTATCCACTGTCAACATATTATACATCAACGGCGGACCCCCTCAGGATGATTTTTCCATATTCATTTTGAACGCCATTATTTCTTCAAGTCGACGGCTGGCCCCCATGGGAGTTATCAGAGCTTTGTTAGCTCTGATAACGCCCACTTTGAACGTATGAAACGTCGACGGTGTGCCCCTTGGGGTTGTCAGAGCTTAATAGCCCCAGCAACATCCACCATCACCATGAGTTTTCCATTTTTGCTGCGCATTAAAGACAAGAAAAACAGTAAAATTCGTCCTCTCGTCTATAAATTCTTTGCGGCTTACTGTTCTTATTTGAACTTTAGATCTGAAGGACCTCAACATGATAAGAAGTAAGATGATGTAATCTCTTCAAATCCAAATGCCTTCCAGACATGCCCTACTGAGGCCTGCCAGAATATAGGTAGAGTGGCGTACTTAGGGTGCTGGACCAGTCTAAGTCTATAGTGCACTCTGGACCTATCATTGGCTTTGACGTTCAGGCCAGTAGACCATCTAGCAATGCTAAGATCCGAAAAAGTTCAACAATATAACTTGTATATCATATGAATAACTTGGACTAAATCTCAAAAAGAATTGCACAACTTTGTTATAAACAAGAAGGAAAAGATAACAAAAGAAAACAAGTATGTACAAAATTAAGAATGTGGATTCTGTTTTCACACAATAATGTCTTTCATTATAGGTCCAAATTACAGGGGAGACAAGGACACACTTAGGGTACGAAACCAGGCCAAGTGTGCTATTCATCTTGTTCTAACCCAAGGTAGGTAAGCCACACTTTCAGTACAGGGAACAAGTTAGGTGGGCTTGAACTGCTCGGATCCTCCCGCAGGGGTCCGGATGTTCTCCCAGAGGACCTACCCGACTATGTACATAGACTCTATAATTTACATTATGTGTAATTATAGACTCACCTCTGTGAAACTAAGCGTAAAACTTACGGAGGTGCTCGGTGTTCTAAGTACTGGGAAGCAAAGTATCATCCTCTGTTGCTAAGCGAACGCATCCGGGATAGGATACTTTGATTACTCGGAAGGGACCTTCCCAGCTGGGGAATAGTTTGTTCATCCCTTCACGAGTTAGTATTCTCCGCAGCACTAGATCACCTTCTTCAAGCTGTCGGTTGCGCACATGCCTTTGGTGATAGCGCCGGAGCGCCTAGCGTTATCGTGCATTCCGAACGGCTTCTTGGCACCTTCCCTCGTCGACGAGGTCAACGTCTTCATGTTGGAGCTTGTCCTGCGCAACATCATCGATGGTCCAGAACCGGAGTGACCCCATGGTGATCTCTAGACGAATGACTGCTTCAGCTCCATATATCAGGAATAAGGGTGTCTCTCCAGTTGACCGGTTAGATGTTGTCCTGCTCGCCCACAGTGTGGACATAAGCTTCTCTATCCAATGGGCTCCGTGTTTCTTCAAGCGCTCATATGTGCGTGTTTTGAGTCCTTTCAGTATTTCTGCATTTGCTATCTTGGCTTGACCATTACTTGTCTGGTGAGCTACTGATGCGTAGCTGACTTGAATGTCGAGGTCATCGCAATACTCTTGGAGTGCTGCACTTGTGAATTGGGTTCTGTTGTCAGTTATGATTCTGTTCGGAACTCCAAATCTGCAAACTATGGACTTCAAGAACTTGATAGTTGATTGCTTGTTGATCGTCAGAACTGGAGTAGCTTCCGCCCGCTCAGTGAACTTGTCGATGGCGATGTACAGGAACTTGTAACCTTCGATAGCTGTTGGGAAATGTCCCAAAATGTCCATCCCCCACACAACAAATAGCCATGTAGGAGGTATTATTTGCACTGACTGAGCTAGCGTGTGAACTTTTTCGCGTGGAACTGGCATGCTTCACACATTTTTACCAGCTCAACTGCATCTTGGAGAGCTATAGGCTAGTAAAAGCCATGCTGGAAAGCTTTACCAACCAACGCGCGGGAATATACGTGATTCCCACACTCGCCTCCATGGATTTCCGCTAGGAACTCGCAGCCTTCTTTCCGAGCAATGCACCGCATTAGTACGCCGTTGGCACCGTGCCGGTAGCGATCCCCTTCTACCATCTTGTATCTTTTAGCAAATCAGACAATCTGGTCAGCGGATACACCATCTTCAGGAAGAATGTTGTCTTTCAAGTAGCTCTAGATCTCCGAGATCCATGCATCGGAGCTAACTTGATCCTCCGAGTCTTGTGCGTTGGGTTGCTCGGAGCTTCCTGCAGCACCTACGATCCTTGGTGGACACCATGGTAACAGGGCCATCGGGACTACCAGCTTTGAGCTGCTGGTCTTGCCTCCTTCACTCAGTTCGGCAGTCTTCCAGTAGGTCCTGAAAACCTCCTGACAAAAACTCCGTCGGGATCTTGAGCTCCGGTTGAAGCCTTCTCAAGAGTTCATCAGCTTCCCCGTTGTTGAGACGCTATACATGGCAGAGGTACAGGACGTGGAAATCCTTCTGGAGCTTCTGGACTTCAAGGAGGTAAGCAGCGAGCTGAGGGTTGTAGCAGCTGCATTCACCTTTGACTTGCTTGATGATGAGTTGCGAGTCACCCTTCACCAGCAGCTGCTTGACGCCATATGATAGCGCCACCTTCAGCCCGTAGATGAGAGCTTCATACTCCGCCATGTTGTTGGTCGCCTTGAAGTTAAGGTCCACCATGTATTTGACCTTCTCCCCAGTTGGAGTGAGGAGAAGGATTCCATCTACGGCCCCCTTCTTCTGCTCATTGTGGCCCCCTGGATTTGATGAAGAAGGAGTCCACTCTGCCACGAAGTCAGCCAATGCCTGACTCTTGATAGCTTGTCGATGCAAGAATTCAAGATTAAATTATGCCAGCTCTGCCGCCCACTTTGCGATGTTTCCAGTTGAATTTGGATTATGCAGTATAGCAAGCAGCAGATAGGAGGTTACCAATGATATCTTGTGGGCTTGGAAGTAGTGATGTAGCTTCCTTGAGGCAATAAGAACTGCATAAAGCAGTTTATGCACCTCAATGAATCAGGTCTTGGAATCGTGGAGTACTTTACTGATGAAGTACATTGGCCGCTAGAAAGTCTGGACCTTCCCAGAAGGGCCCGAAGCTTCTTCTTCATCCACCCGGACCCTCCCGGAGGAGTCCAGACCTTCTTGTTGAGCTTCTCGGACCCTACCAGAGGGCTTCAGAACTTCTTCTCCAGCCGTGTGAACTCCCCCGATTGAGAGAGGTTGATCCTTTGGCAACTCACCTTGAGGATCCGTGCCTGGGAGCTGGGACCTAGACTCACCTTCAGGTAGCTCCGAACCCTCCTGGAGGGGTCTGGGCTCCTGAACTGTAGGTGGCTCCGGTCTTTCGGCGACCAGGACCATGCTAACAACCTCTATAGTTGCCAAAATGTAAAGCAAAAGAGGCTCACCAGGATTCGGAGCTACCAAGATTGGTATTATGGTGAGGAGCTGTTTGAGCTCTTGAAATGCCTTTTCTGCTTCTTTAGACGAGTGGAATGGTCCGGACTTCCACAATAACTTGAAGAAGGGAAGCACTCGCTATGCTAGTCTCGAGATGAACCACCTGAGTGCAGCTCGACATCCAGTTAGCTTCTGGACATCCTTGATGTGGGCTGGGGGTCGCATGTCTTCAATAGCCTTGATCAATGCCAGATTTGCCTCAATTCCTCGGTGAGTCACCAAGAATCCGAGGATCTTCCTGGAGCTAACCCCAAAGACGCATTTGTCCGGGTTCAGCTTGGTGCGTGTCACACGCAGCTTGTCAAAGGCGGCTTGTAGGTTGTCAAGGAGTAACTCCTTGTTCTTCACCTTCACGACGATCTCATCGACGTAGACCTCTACAAGATCCCTAATGAGCTCTCCAAATGTTTTGTGCATGGCTCGCACAAAGGTTGAAGCAGCATTTTTGAGACCGAATGGCATGGCAGTATAACAATACAAGCAATCTACTGTTATGAAGGCAGTATGCTCTTCATCTTCCCTAGACATTTGAATTTGATGATATCCAAAATATGCATCTAGGAAACATAATAGCTCACATCCGGAGGTGGAATACACTATCTGGTCTTTCCTAGGCAGTGGAAATGGGTCTTTTGGACATGCCTTATTCAAGATGGTGTAGTCGATACAAATCCGAAGCTTCCCACCGGCCTTGGGTACAACGACTAAGTTTGCCAGCCATCATGGATGATGAACCTCCCAGATGAAACTAGTGTCAAGAGGCTTCTTGATTTCTTGTCTAATTAGGTTATGCCGCTCGACTGATTGCTTTAAGGTCTTCTGGTGTACCGGTCGTGCGTCAGGATATATCTTTAGGCTATGCTCAATCACCTCCCTAGGGATCTCAGGCATTTGTGATGGTTGCCATGAAAACACTTCAACATTCGCCCGAAGGAAAGTGATGAGCGTGAGTTCCTATTTGTTATCCATACCTCCCGATATACGGGTGGTCTAGGCAGCATCCAAACCAATTTGGATGACTTTGACGGGGATGTCGGTGTCGCCGCTTGGCTGCACGCGTGGTCAGAGGTTGAGCCTCGGTGATGAGTGCACAGAGGTTGAGCAGCTAGCTCCTTGCCAGATGCTTCCTCCTGCATTGTTGCAAGCGCATGGAGTTCTTCTAGTGTTGTGACTCCCGCAGTGCAGTCCCCACTAATCCTGAGGATGCTTGAAGGTGTTGGCATCTTCAACACCAGGTAGTCGTAGTGAGCTGCGGTCATGGACCTATATAGGGCTGACTCGCCTAGGATGGCGTTGAAAGGTAAGCTGATGTGCGCCATATCAAAGACCAGCTTCTCGGTTTTGTAGTTCTCATGAGTCCCGAAGGTCATCGGGAGTGTATGATACAAAGGTTTAGGCCCGATATTCCGAAAGTTAATGGATAAGTCGATTGATGTGGAGATCTAGACGTTGATGATCTGATGCTCACGAGTAGAACACGAACAACCCCTGCAATCACTACACCACCGCTCCATTGGTTATCAACCATGCTGCACACGATTGACCTCGCCAAGAAGGCTAGTCCCTGCAAGTGCAATCGAGAACACAAGCAAGAACGTAGAAGATACGATCTGAAATCACAAAGTTGGGGTTTCACAAACCATAGAACAGCAATATTATTGATTTAAGAAAAACCCCATTGTTTATGGCGGCTACTATGGAGTATATATAGGTGGGAGTACGTCCAAGGGGGTGTTGGAGTCGTGATCTAACCATAATACACGAAAATAATGGACTTAGACTTGATACAAGGCCCAATGGCCCAATATGGTAGCGCATCACCATGACATATTCTGAACTTGATTTTGTTTTGACTATTCCCGTCGACTCCAACCAATTTTGACATGCGACTAGCTCCATTGGAAAGTTTATCTTCTCCCCTTTCCGTGCATATGTAGAACGTCCAAAATAGAGTTTGTATGCGTCCTGGGCGTCCGTTTTAGTGCGTACTGCTCTTGGACTCCGAGTTGGACACGATTTTGAGTTGGGGTCGGTTTCAATCTTCTTTGAACGTATTATCTGGTCCTCCACACCCCTAAACCTTCCTTCAATTACTCCTTGAATCACTCCATGTATCCTAATCACAATTAAATTATTAGGTGGCAATCTATTCTAAAAAATATATAAGGAAACATATAAGAACGAGCTCACCTATGAAATTAATTGTTGTGTGTGAATACTATTTATTGCATCTTGTATATTCAATGGAGTGTTATGTATATCCATAGGAGTGATGTCCTCATCATCCCCCCTTCTTGAATTGGAGTCGACCTCGACTCAAATTCATCTTCTCTCATGTGTGTGTCCAAATGTGCAACACCATCAAATCTTCTTGTATGTATGAAAGGAGGAGGCCAAGGTGGTGGACAACATAGTGCAACATCTTGATCTTGTCCATCAAATATGAGCGCACATTCACTTGAGCCAGGATCCCAAATAAATAATCTTTGAGCCATGTTTGTAGGTGCAATGGTTACGTTCATGATCTTGTCATTGTAATTGAGCCGAGGGCACTGATGGCCCCCAGACCTACCCTGAAGAAAGGACGTGAGGGGCGAAGGTCCGAGAGTTAGAGCTGGATTTTCATGAATGCTTCATAGCTCAGGAGGTTGAGCTTCACACCTCTGTCCACCAAGACATGATACAGATGGACATTGTTAATGGTAGGAGAAACCATCAATGGTAGTTGACCAGCTCCGATCATATTTCTTGGAGAGTCTGAAGCATCAAAAGTGATAGGAGTATCCATCCACTTCTGATGGGGTTCTCCCTTGGCTGTCGGAGCTGTGGTAGCCATCTCTCGACGCATGGTCTTAAGGACGCGGCGGGAAGTGATATCACAGGAACCTCTATATGTGGTATTGAGGGTCTTCCGACGCTCGTTGTTGGAGATGTCATAATCGTCGTCAATGGTGTTGTACACAGCCTTCAGGACCTTCTTTGGATCCTGGAAGCCTAGCTTTAGATCGGCCAGAGCTTCATCGATGTTCTGCTTTCCTTCCTGCTGGCGGAAAGGAGCTTCTTCTGGGCGCTTGTTGAAGCGCTCGACAAGGTTTTGGACCTCGCGGCAATCTTCAAGATTGTGAGTGTTCGTTTTGTGGATTTTACACGACATCTTTTGTTCACCACCGTCTTCAGACCATGGTTGGGGTCATGTTTCGGGGCGTGGCCCCCGACCACTAGGAGTTGCGGCAGCAGTGGCAGTAGGTGTGCCGACCAACGACTTCTTCTTATTGTTGTACTTTTTCTTCTTTTTCCTACTGTCAGAGGCAGTGGCTTTAGCCTTGGAGGATTTTTTATCAGCCTCCGAAGCTGGCTTGTAGTGTATTTCATGGCCCTATGCAGCCCTAGCACATTTATTGGCCAGGCTGCAGAGTTCCGTGACGCTTGTGACTTCTTTCGTCGCCAACTTCTCTAGCATCTTCTTATCTCTGACGCTTTGTCGAAATGCAACAACGATAGATGCATTGGAGATGGAAGGAATTGTGTCCCGTACCTGGGAAAACCACTGGACAAACGATCGTTCCTTGTGTTGTACGGCAAATAGATCCAGCTCTGTGCTAGGTCGAGTGTAGGATCTCCCGAAGTTGGCTATGAACTGGTGGCATAGATCCGCCCAACTGTTGATGGATTCAGGCGGAATACTCATGAACCAGGACCTGGTTGTCCCAGTTGGAGCCACAGGAAAGTAGTTGGCCATCACAGCCTCACTGCCTCTCGCTGCGAGGATGGCGGTGGAATAGATTTGGAAGAACTCGATGGGGTTGATAGTCCCGTCGTATTTGTCCGGGATATGAGGAGAGAACTTATGCGGCCATTGGACCATGCTAAGGTGCATGGCCACGGCTACACAACCACCCCGTACTCCCAAAGGAGAAGGGTTTTCCCGAGCCTCTCGTCTTTCGCGAGCACGTTCAATATGGGTGCGACCGTCCTGCTGCCTGTATCATCGGTCGAGCTCCGAATGCGTCGAGAGCCTCGATGCAGTGTGGGTATGACGTGCCCCCAAGGGCAGAGACGTCACTTGTTGGGACACAACACATCTCCTGTGCTGTGAAACTTGAGGACCAAGTCTACTAGACAAGGTCCTCCGCTGAGAAGTTGCCTGCCCAGCAGGGGCGAGCCTTGGTTACTGATGGCATCGGCTGTGGTGGCAACCAGATGTTCGACATCAGTACATCATTGTTCCATGGCTGCCGGAGGAGCTCCAGCCGTTTGAGGATGTTGGAGCAGAGTACGCGCAACAATTAGCGCATTCTCCGGGTTGTTTGTCGATGTAGTCACCGAACGTGGGCACTATCCTGTTGTCCGGTGTTTGCTGCCAGAGCAGGTGGTGGTGGTGGTGCAGCAACACCCGCTGGGACAACAGTGCGAGCTGGTTGTTGGGCATTGGAAAGATTTCCTCCATCAGGCTGTTTGGCGTTGCCATTGGACGATGCTGCTGCAGAGTTCACCATCTCAAAATCTCGGGCGCTCCCCCTTTCTGGCGTGCCAAATGTCGAAGTGTGCGATCGACACTTCTCTCGGTACTACTAAATTGTAGTCCGTGGAGGTTCATAATTGGTTGGGGCGCGCGTGAGATTATGAACGAGACAGTGACACGAGGGATTTTTATGTGATTCAGGCTGCCTAAGCGTAATACCCTACTCCACGGGTGGTTGTATGTATAAATTGTATATCGCTTGATTGGCCTTGTCCTTTGTACCGTGCGATGCAACCCTTTTATAGTCCAAGGACCGGCCGTTACATTATTAGCCTGGCCCAACATGTGGCCCTGGTGGTCTTTAATTACCTAATACATGATCTATATGTATTAAGTACATTTAATAGTGTGATAATGCACCTTAATGGCTGCGTTACCAGTACTAAAAGGTCCTGTGATCGTGTGTCATTAACATGGCATAAATGACACATAATCAAGTCTTATAACGGCACCTTTAACTACCCCTTGAATATTCGCGCCGTTGGAGATCTGTCAATCTTCCCGTTGCAGGCTTAGGTCCGGAGGCTCGACACGTGGTAGCTCTGGAGCTTCCCTCTATGGGGAGGCAGGTCCGGAGCTACTATACACGTGGCAGCACCGGAGCTTCCCTCTACTGGGTTTAGGTCCGGGGCTCCTGGACATGTGGCAAGACTGGAGCTTCCCTGTACTGGGAGTTAGGTTCGGCCTCGTGTTACACGTGGAGGCGCTGGAGCTACCCAAATGAGGGAGGCGGGCCCAGTGCTGCAGGACACGTGGAGCCTTTAGAGATCTTCAACTCGGACGGGTGGAACTCTGTAGATTTTTCTTGCGGTATCGTGGGTTACCCGGTACGCAGGATACCGACAATAACTCTTAAACCCAGTGAGGTTTCAAGTGTTCACATTTATGACTTGTTTCAGGCTAGTTCCGTAACCATTTGGGAATTTCAAATTTTCAACCATTTTATGACTTCTTTCTTTTCATTAAGTCAAATACAAAAAAAACACGTGACTTACCACCACTTTCAGATATTTAAAGAGTTGGACGGTTACAAATCTTCGTGATATCATGTCTAGCTTTTATACTATCTTTCGTTTTGCCCGTCATATCCATGCATGTGCTTATGATGCTTTCGCACATGTTACGCTCCTGATGCATGAAATCAATATTGTGAACTAGAATCAACGACTTCACATACGGTATCTCCCAAAGTCTACATATATGAGTCCAATTGTGTTCCTCTCCGTAACTTACACAATATCCAAGACGACCTTCATCTAGCACCAATTTGTCCAACATATCAAATATTTCTAACCCATTAAGATGTTTTGGTGGTCCTTTAGTGACAATGGTGTCCTTTTTGAAGACATGCCTCTATTGCCTAAATATGTGATTTGGAGGCAGCCAACATCTGTGCCAATCGAAGTAAGATATCTTTCCTCCATGAGTAAGTCAAAAGCAATCCGTGTTCGGAGCACATATCGGACACGTCAGACGATCGTGAGTGCTCCATCCGGAAAACATGCTGTATGCTAGTAAATCATGGATGGACCATAAATAAGCAGCGCGAATGTTGAATTTCTGCTTCTTGTAATAGTCATACGCTTCGACTCCTGTCAACAACATTTTCAATTCTTCGATCAGCGGTTTCAACATCATGTTGAGATATGACACAGAATGATCCCGCCCAGGCACAATGAGGCTGAGGAACATGAACTTGCACTTCATACAAAAAGTCGTTGGTAGGTTGTACGAAATGACAAAGACAGGCAACAAGAGTGTGGCATGGCGTTTGTACTGAACAGTGAGAATCCATCTGTCGCTAACCCGATGTGAACATGTCTCGCATCACGAGCAAAATATAAATCGAAATGGTCCAGCGCCGTCCATGCATCACCGTTGGACGGGTGCGTCGAGAATTCTTTGTTCTCACGTACACCTTATTTGTGCCATCTCATTTGTCTTGTAATTCTTTTTTAAAGAATCAACCGCTTCAATCGAGGAGTCACAGGCAAGTAAGAAAGCTGCTTATGTGTGACATATGTCATCACATTATTGCCATCGTCATTAAGAACTTTGACATACCTCGGTCTATCACATTTCAAGCACATGTTCTCATTGGCGTGCTTTATCCAGAATAGCATGATATTGTCTGGGCACACATTAATTTTCTCATAGTTCGTACCAAGACCAGATATCAATTTCTTCGACTGATACAAATCTTTAGGCACTTTGTGAGGTTGTAGAAGGATATCTCAAATCAATTTATTGAGATCGCTGAAGTAGTTGTTGGAAAAGAAGTACATAGATTTAATTGTTATAAATCTGATCATGAAAGCAAGGATGGTCACATCCGTGTGTTCATGCAATGACTGTTCTGGTGCATTGAGAAGCTTGAAGAACTTGTCTTCCTCTATTGTAGAAGGATCCTCCGCTTCCATAACTTCTAGCATCTCATCCATCTTATCAACCCCCGTGCTATCATCATCCTCATCCACTTCTTCTACAACTCGAGATTTAGTCTCCCTGTGGAAGGTTCGCACCTCATAATGTGGCGTAAAACAGTTTTGACACAAGTGCATCAAAAGTTTTATTCTGTTCCAAAACTTGGTGTTCCTGCATTTTGTACATGAGCACTGCACCTTATCATCCGCTAACAACGAAATTGCTCGATCCAAAAATACATCTAACTTGGCGAACCACTCATCCGAGTGACCACCAGATCTGCTCATCTAACCACTGTACATCCAACTGCGGTCTTCACCCATGTTTGACTCTGTACTATAAATCCAGAGAGAAATTGTCATTATTTCATACATTGTTTAATGTCACGACCCTACATCTTTTGGAAAGTATAGGTCCTAAACCCACCCAAGAGTGACCGAGGGGGCATGCTTATGACGACATGCACGGTCTAGATCCGAACAAAATTGTAGCATCATAACCCCGTTGTTCTCCAACTGCACACCCGAAAATGGTGCAGCGGAGAACAATAGGGCCATGCCGTCGAAATCTCGTCCAATCCATACCTGCGTCTCATCACAAGTCACGCCCCATGGTCACTCCCAGGCTGTCGAAAAAAGGGACAATTCCAAACTGAAATGGCTCACATGTGTAACGCATGTGAGACGGGCCATTTCAAAACGAGTAACGAAATTGTATACGTTACGTTAATCTTTCATTTTAAAGTCATTTAAAAGACAAAGGAAAGAAGGATAGAGAAGGAGGAAAGAACGAGAGAGAGAGAGAGAGCACGTTATGCCCCGTCGGAGCCCACCGTTAACTTACGATGACTTTAGGGTTTAGGCCGTCGTACGTTGCAAGTCCTTGCCATCCATGCGTTGCGAGTGCTTGTCATCCTCACCATCGTCATTCGCCTTAATGCCCGTCTAGAAAGATCCTTTACCTTACCCCTAATTGGGCCATGTTGTGCCCTAAATGGGTTGTGCCGGGTCTACCCATCCTTAAGCCCGTTTATATGTATATATAGTACTTAAACACTCAAGTAATTCAAATAAACCTAAGCATATCAAACATAGCAATAACATGTAAATGTAATCATAATGCATACAAACTAAATCTAAGCATAAACAATATTATTCAAAACATAAACTTAAGAAAATGTATGCATGACCTAAACATAAGCAATTTGATCACCTAAACATAAACATAAGCAAATGTATGCATCACCTAAACATAAACAATTTTATAAGCATCACAAATTCTATACAACGATCACAATTTAAGAGCATCACATAAACAACTCATAAGCATAAACAATTCATAAGCATCACATAAACAATTCGTAAACATAGTCATCATTGATCACAATTCTATGCATCACATATGCAAGCATCGATCACATCACAATTCTTTGCAAAAGTAAACCTAGTCTCCAATTCTATGCATCACAAATTGAGGATCACAATTCTATGCTTGTAAACCTAACTAGCAATGAAGTGGAAATGGAGAAGAAGAAAATTTAACATAATAATAGAGATGCGACCGACTTGGGGGAGGCGACGGCTTGGATATGCAGTCGGCGTCAGCAGCGCGACCACGGGAGGGATGCGACGGGGCTTGGGCGACGTCGGGAGCATGGGCGGCTAGCCTGTGTCCAGGAGCTTGGGCCGGCATCGGGAGCTTGGGCGTCGGGGGTTAGGCAGCCGTCGTGAGGGGCTCGAGTGTCAGGAGCTCGGACAGCGGCCGTCGAGGCCTAGGCAGTGACTGGGAGGCGGCGATGGGACGGCCAACGGGGCGGTGTTGGGGCTAGGCGGCGTCGAGGCCTAGGCGGCCGCGCCGGGAGGCGGCAACGGGGGCTGCTGCACAAGAAGGCAGCCACAAGGGCAGCTGACGGGGGAGGCGACGACAGCGCGGCGCACAAGGTAGGCGGTGGCATGGGAGCAAGGCATGTGAGCGGCGGCGGCACGGGATCGAGGCATGTGAGTGAGTGAGCGAGTCGGGCTGAGTGGGTTGGGGGTATATCAGAACATTCGCGACGCCCGTGTAATTTGCAATGGCCCTAGGGTTCGCTGCCGCAAATAATGTAAATTGTGGCAGTTTTAGATTAGGTCGTAACAAGTTAAGCCCATATTTGCAACGGTCGTCTAATGTGCAAGAACTTTTGGACCCACCGTCGCAATATGAGCTTCTATGTGTGATGACTGTTTTACTTGCAACAGACTCGTGCGAGCCGTCGCAAGTTAATCTATTTGCGACGGCCAGCCATTGCAAATGATCGCTTTTCTTGTACTGTATATCTTTATTTGTATTTTTCCCATTGTATAAGCAGTTCTTCATATTTGTACATTTCATGTACCTCTATATATTTGGGCATTCACCTCAATAATAATATATTTCCAATTCATAACATGGTACAAAGCCAAACTAGTTGAGAGCAAAGGGCTAGAGGCGGTGTGACACCCGGTTCCATAAATGAACCAAGTGCGATGCGTATGTGTGCCCAGGACGTTCAACACACATACACAAGTGCATCACAAACGATAACCAGAAAATTACCACAGAACAGATTAATTAGGTACCTTTTATTACAATATTCCAATAATCCTCAAGATACCACTTTAATGATTCTTATTAAAAGTATAAAAGTAAAGCAGTGGAACAATCTAATTAAGCAACTAAGCAAGCTGAGCGAAAGGGAATGCGCGGCTCCAAGCAACACCAAAGGCAAGCTGATGACAGCACACAACCTATAACTCCTCATTAACGTCATGATACTCCCAATCCTGACCTGAAACTGTTGGTGAGCGGAATTGTAAGGGTGAGTACATGTCGTACTCAACAAGTGTGGGAAAAGTATGACATGTAGCTTAACAAATATCGACAATAAATAAAGGCTAGTTGCTGAAAAGTACATTTAAAATATGTAGAAAAGCATTATATTATATATATATATATATATGTGAAGTAATCCCATCATATCCCACATAATTATCATGATACAAATCAATATTCAATATCCATTATCATTATTCCAGATTTTACCATCACCATTATCCATATCCATAACCATACCAGTACCAATACCATAACCATCCCAATACCAAGTTCCCTCTAGTCATGGAAGCTGTCCAGGTGCTCTTAACCGGGAGCACGGCTATCATGATAGTTTTTAACACTCTGCAGAGGTTGTACTACTTTACCTACGTGTTCATGATTTCATCACCTTTCGGTGACTAAGAACCTTGAATGTGGCCTAGAGGGGGGTGAACAGGCCTTTTTGAAATTTGTCAGTACCTGAAACACTTAACAACCAGTTCAAAACCAGAGATGTCGGACTAGTCCGGTAGAGTGCGGACTAGTCCGGTGTGTACGGACTAGGTTGATTAAGTTTGATCGATTAATTTGATTCTTCAATGTATGCAGCGGAAATATACGATCAAATGAAGTGTTGCAAGGTTATGTACTAGGGTATATCACAAGTCAATCTTAAATTTGATATTTCAACGTAAAGTGAGCAAGTTTAATTGAAACCCTCGATTATTGTGAAGAATAAGAGCGATGAACACAAAACAAGAATCAAGGATTTATCCTGTGGTTCGGCTCCCACAAAGGCAAACTACGTCCACGTTGATGAGTCCACAAAAAGACCGGGTCTTCTCCAACCCTACCCTCGTCGGATCGCCACGAAGGCCAATCCTATTCCACTTATCACAAAGGGGTGAATAACCGAATTCAAAGGGGCTTTCTCACACGTTGAGAGCTCCCTTATATTACAATACGAAATACCACCAAGAACACACTCAAAAGATTACAATGAAATCACAGGAGTGTGTTAGAGAATCAAACCAAGAGCTCAATGCGTGTTGATCGTGTCTCTCCAATGATCTAGAGTGAATCCTCAAGGATTTATCTTTGTTGCACATAACTTTGTGGGAGATGTGATTTTTGAGGCTTTTGGGAGGTGTGACGATGCTAGGGTTCGAGAGGGTCCTTTGAAATATGGTCATGCACCTCTATTTATATGGGTTTCTAAAAATGACCGTTAGGGTTCAGAAAGGTCGGACTAGTCCGTGGTGGTCACCGGACTAGTCCGATGTTCTATGTGTAGTAAACCCTAAGTGTCCCGAAATATCGGACTAGTCCGGCTAGGAGAGGACTTGTCCGATTTCGCTTCTAGAAATGTTCGGACTAGTTCGATAGTCATCAGACTTGTCCGGACATGTGAAACCCTAAGTGTATTGGGTGATAAATCCGCACTTGGAGGACTTGTCCGATTTAGTTCAGAGGGTTTTTTTCGTACTAGTCCGCGCAAATATCAGACTTGTCCGATTTGGACCAGAGAGAATATCGTAATAGTCCAGTTGTGATCGGACTTGTCCGATTTTGTGCGACTTGTGAAGTGTTTTGAGGACTAGTCCGCACTGGGGAGGACTAGTCCGATTCTAGTCAGAGAGATATCGGACTAGTCCGATGGATATCGGACTTGTCCGATTTTGTGTAGAGAGGATATCGGACTAGTCTGGTGACATTAGGACTAGTTCGGTCCTGTGTAACTTTGTGTAATGTGAGTGTTTAATTGTGATTGAGCTCTTGGGGTGTGTTTCCTTAACACACTCCCTACACAATGATCTACTATTCTTCTTCCTTGAGCTCATTTCCACTTTGCTCCTCAATTCTTCCTTCTTTTTGGCACTTTGCTTATTTTGCTATTAAAACATGTGCTCATCTCAACAAAGAGGTTTGGATCCCAATTGCTTGTCATAAATAATCCAAAACCAAGGGAATCCTAGATGCACTTTCAATCTCCCCCTTTTTGGTGATCGATGACAACTAATTGAGATTTCACAAAATATGATAAAAGTTGAGATTTTCATAAAGTATGCACATATGAGTTTACAATACATCAAGAAATGAAAACATAATCCATATGTGCATTCTTTATGGTGGGATGCATAACTAAGTACATTGCAACACTAAGAATGACATAATTGACATTAATCAACCATAAGCAAGCATATATGTCATTCTAGGAGCAAAATCACAGATTTCCACAAATACTTCTCAAAAGATCATAAAATTGCATCGCAGAACCATAATTAACTTAAGAACATAGTTAAAGCTTTACAACCCACAAAATAGTCAAAAAGCATAAAAGAGAGCTCTCTCCTTGCATCCTACAGCTAAGGCTAAGACTCCCCCTCAATCTCTCCCCCTTTGGCATCAAGGCACCAAAAAGAAGGAGAGGAGAGTCCTAAGGTCTTCAGTCTTTGCTGTCGGTCCTCTCATTGTCGTCTTCGTCATCTTCATCTTCAGCTTGATGAGGAGGAGGAGGAGGAGGAGGTGCGGAGCCACTCGAGCCCCCAATGCCAAAGTAGGCAAGCTCGGAGGGGGTCAAGGGCCCAAGCACAGTGACGTCTGAATCGGAGTCTTCAGAGATTACTGGAGACCCAATGGGTTCGATCTCCATTTTCTGGCAAATTTTCTTCACATTTGCCTTCACATACTTCATATCTTCCTTTCTTTTCTTGTTCAGATTGTGGGCCCTCACTTTGGCCTTCTTGCAGGAAGCGAAGATGGTAGCCAGGTATTTGAAGATTCCACTGGCTGATCCCCTTGAGGGGCTGCCCTACTAGCAGGGGCAGCTCTTGTATCTTTAGATCTTCTTGCCAGTGCCTCAGTACTGGAGGCCGACGAGGGAGCAACCTGGACACTTGGCTTCTCAGGCATCTGAGGCCTCAAGGGTAGATGCTCCACATCCTTGACAAATTCAATCCCGGTGACCTTCTCGATCACGAACATTAGATACGAGGCATAGCCACAAGACCTGTTGGGTGTGCAAGAAATGTTCACCATATCATTCCAAATGTAGTCCACCACATCAAACTGGCGGTCTCTGCTTATCACCCTCATCAACGTCCGAAGATAACCTTGCACACTCCTAGCACCTCCATCCTTTGGAGCAATCGTCTTCCTCAAGACCCTATTCAGGACCACATAAAGGCTTCATGTTCTTTGTGGAGGGAGGGACAAACTTTGAGTTTGGCTCATATAGGAACTTCATCCTATCCCTCTCAATGACACCTATGTTGTGGATGATCAAGCAGTCAGACCTTGAGGTGTCAAGGTGAAGCAGGCTTGCAAAGTCTTCTTGAGTAATACTGTACTTGGATCCATGAGTCATCCAAGTAACACTTTCCTCATCTTCACCGGAGAAGTGGCAAGTCGCAAAGAACTGCGCAATCACTTCATCATTCCAATTGTTCCTGAAGGCAAAGAGATCCTTTAGGCCATGCCTCTCTATGGCTTGCACGACTTCAGTGAACGGGGAGCAACCCTTCTTCTCAAAATGTGCCCAGTCAATCCATTGACTGCGCACAACCGGTGTCTTCATTGAAAGATACACAGATTTGTAGAAATCGGCATGGAAGTTGCACTAAAATCTTCCATCGATAGCTTGCTTCGGCCGGCCATACCAATCAATGCTTCTGAATTTTGCCACCAAATCACTGCCCTTCCCTTTGAACTTCTCTTCAGTAGGGTCCCGGACCCCTTCCCTCAGAGCATGCAGCTTCAACGGCCCAACTGGACCCGTTGCTATTCCTTTGCCCTTGCCCTTGGCTGGGCGGGCACTTGCCGAGCTAGAGCCACCGCCGGTGGTGGCCCTAGAAGCTGGCACCTTGGAGGATGGCTTCTTTGCTAGCACTTTCCTCCGAGCCTGTGGAGGAGATGGAGCTGGCTCGGAAGGTCTCTCTTGGCGCTTCTTTCCAAGACTTGTCGAGGTCCGAGGTGCCACCTTATGGTCCATCTCGGCCTCAAAGTCAGAGACTTCATTATCCGAGCTCGACAAGACCTGAGAATGAGTGGCATGATTAAGAACGAATGGTACAAGGCATAGGTATGGAAGGATAGCAAGGAATTGCATTGAGGAATTGAAAAGTTAGGTTTTGAGTACAGAAAAGTCGGACTTGTCCGGTGCACAAGTACGGACTAGTCCGGGGGACCGGACTTGTCCGTGCATGGACCGGACTAGTCCGTTATTCATCCTCAAAAACCTAAGCTACCAAACACATGGTGATTCCTAATGCACAACAAGTGTAGCATAAACGTAATACATCAAGGAGGCATGTATATAGTGAGATATGCTAGGCTATTCGATCAACAATGAAGAAGTCTGGAATTTCTTGGGTTTGAGTGAAATTATCGAAGAAATTGATTGATGCTCGAAGAGGAGGGTGTTGAAGTCCGGACTTGTTCGTGAACTTCAATCTTCGAGCAAGGATGCTTGATCTCCACCCAAATGCGGAGCTTTTTGGTGGAGGGGATGCAAGATCGCCTTAGAAGCTCGAGTGGAAGAGAGAGAAAGCGTGAGGCAAGAGTGGAGATGAATGAATTAGGATTTGGCGGCAGCTAGGGTTATGGACACAAAAAATCGGACAAGTCCGAAGATGACCGGACTAGTCCGAACTTTTCCAGAGGACTATATCGGACTAGTCCGTTGTATGCCGGACTAGTCCGGCCTAACCGGCACTCTGCGGACTAGTCTGCGTGGGCGGACTAGTCCGGGTAACCACAGACTAGTCTGTGGTCACTAGGTAAGAATTGCTTAGCCCATTCATATATATTTGAAGGTACATATTTATAAAATAGGGAAGCAAATCAAATCAAATAATCTTGATGAATATGACCAGTAAGCATACAACAATCAAGCAATGATCATAATTCACCAAGATCTAGTAATTGACATAGTTTTCTGGAGAAAATTGAGAGGGATGATTTTCACAATCCAATCAACATATTTTGAAGAATTCATACAGGTATACAACATTCCAAGCCACACCCCGAGCATCAAGGATGTTTAATTCATTTCGGAGTTCGCAAAAGCGTTTTTCATCAAGTGGCTTGGTGAATATGTCGGCCAATTGCTTTTGAGTGTTGACATGGGAAATGGCTATGTCTCCTTTCATGGCATGATCTCTCAAAAAGTGATGTCTTATATCTATGTGTTTAGTTCTAGAGTGCTCAACTGGGTTGTGGGAAATTTTTATGGCACTCTTATTGTCACAAAGGAGTGGAATATGGTTCATATCATAACCATAATCTCTTAGCGTTTGTCGCATCCAAAGAACTTGTGTACAACAACTCCCGGCTGCAACATACTCCGCTTCGGCTGTGGATAAGGCAATGGAATTTTGTTTCTTGGAGGCCAAAGAAACTAAGGATCTCCCTAGGAATTGGCATGTATCAGAGGTGCTTTTTCTATCTACTTTGCACCCGGCATAATCTGCATCGGAGTAACCAATGAGATTGAATTTTGAGCCTTTTGGGTACCAAAGACCAAGGTTGGGTGTATGAACTAAATATCTCAAGATCCTTTTTACGGCTGTCAAGTGACATTCCTTAGGATTGGCTTGAAATCTTGCACACAAACACACACTCAACATAATGTCTGGCCTAGATGCACATAAATAGAGTAGAGATCCAATCATGGAGTGATATACCTTTTGGTCGACGTTGGGTCCACCTTCATTGAGATCCAAGTGGCCATTCATTGCCATGGGGGTCTTTATGGGCTTCGCCTTGCCCATACCAAACTTCTTGAGTATGTCTTTCGTGTACTTGGTTTGGCTTATGAAGTCCCTTCCTTTTGTTGCCACACTTGGAATCCCAAGAAGTATTTTAGTTCTCCCATCATTGACATTTCAATCCTATATGTCATGATTTTACTAAATTCCTCACAAAAAGATTGATTAGCTGACCCAAAGATTATATCATCAACATAAATTTGACAAATAAAAAGATCATTGTCAAAATTCTTTGTAAATAGTGTATAATCTACTTTGCCGATACTCATACCAAGCTCTAGGAGCTTGTTTGAGGCCGTAGAGAGCCTTACGCAATTTAAATACGTGGTCGGGGAACTCTTCGTCTTCAAACCTGGGGGGTTGCTCCACATACACCTCCTCCTTGATTGGTCCGTTGAGGAAGGCACTTTTCACATCCATTTGATACAACTTGAAATCATGGTGAGCATCATATCCAAGCAATATTCTAATGGATTCAAGTCTAGCTATGGGAGCAAAGGTTTCATTGAAATCCAAACCTTCGACTTGTGAGTACCCTTTGGCCACAAGTCGTGCCTTGTTCCTTGTCACCACCCCGTGTTCGTCTTGTTTGTTGCGGAAGACCCACTTGGTGCCGATGATGCTTGCATTGGGTCTTGCCACAAGTTCCCACACCTCATTCCGCTTGAAGTTGTTCAATTCTTCTTGCATTGCCACCACCCAGTCCGGATCCTTCAATGCATCCTCAATCCTGTGCGGTTCCAAAAAGGATACAAACAAATAGTGCTCACAAAAGTTAGCTATGCGAGATCTAGTGGTTACTCCCTTTTGAATGTCACTGATGATATTGTCGATTGGGTGATCCCTTTGGACGCATTGGTGTACTCTTGGGTGTGGCACTTGAGGCGTTGTATCTTCATGATCATCTTCTTCTCCCCCTAAATGGTTGCCTTCATTGACTTGTTGATTATTTCCGTATTCTTGTGGTTGATCTTGTGCTGAAGCTCCCCCTTGATCGTTGACCTCCTCTTGTGGTTCATCTTCCTCATGTACGTGTGGAGGTGGCTCTTGTGGTCGAACATCACCTAGAGCCATTCTTTTTAATGCTTGGCAAGGAGCTTCTTCTTTACCTAGTTCACATGGATCAACTTGCTCCTTTTGGGAGCCATTAGTCTCATCGAACACTACGTCACGTGCTACTTCAACAAGTCCGGAGGTCTTGTTGAAAACACGATGGGCGTAAGTGTTCGAATCATAACCAAGCAAGAAACCTTCATCAGACTTTGAAGCGAACTTTGAAGTCCTAGGCTTCTTGTTCAAGATATAACATGGAGAATCAAAAACACGAAAATATGAAATATTTGGCTTGTTACCGGTGAGTAGCTCATAGGATGTCTTCTTGAGTAGTCGATGAAGATAAAGTCGATTTATGGCGTGACAAGCGGTGTTGATCGCTTCCACCCAAAATCGATTTGAGGTCTTGTACTCATCGAGCATTGTTCTTGCCATCTCTATGAGTGTTCGGTTCTTTCTTTCGGCAACTCCATTTTGTTGTGGGGAGTACGGAGCTGAGAACTCGTGCTTTATGCCTTCTTCATCAAGGTACTCCTCCACTTGTGTGTTCTTGAACTCTGTGCTGTTGTCGCTTCGAATGTTCTTGATTGTCAATGAGAATTCGTTTCGAGCTCGCTTGAAGAACTTCTGAGTATTCCTTGTGTTTCTGACTTATCATGCAAAAAGAAAACCCAAGTGAAGCAAAAAAAAAATCATCAACAAAAATTAAACCATATTTGTTACCGCCGATGCTTATATAGGCAATTGGACCAAACAAGTCCATGTGTAGTAGCTCGAGCGGTCTTGTTGTAGTCATGACGTTTTTGGCGGGGTGAGGTGCTCCAACTTGCTTCCCGGCTTGGCACGCGCTATAAGGCCTGTCTTTCTCAAACGCAACATCTTTTAAACCTCAGATGTGATCGCCTTTGACAAGTTTTTGAAGGTTCCTCATACCAACATGCGCTAGCCGTCTATGCCACATCCAACCCATGTTGGTCTTTGCAATCAAACATGTGTCAAGTTCAGCTTTATCCTTGTTGAAGTCAACAAGATAAATCTTTCCCTTTAACATACCCTTGAATGCAATGGAACCATCACTCCTCCTAGAGACGGTCACACCCTTGTTAGTGAACAAGCAATTATAACCTTTGTCACATCACTAAGATATGGATAGCAGGTTATAATCTAAGGATTCAACATGTAAAACATGAGAAAGTGTGTGTTTAGAAGATATTGCGATTTTACCAGTACCGAGCACCTTTCCTTGACTATTGTCTCCAAAGTAGATGCCCTCGTTTGGGTCCTCATTTTCCTCATATTCAACGAACATTCTTATTTCTCCGGTCATATGGTTGGTGCAGCCACTGTCTAGCACCCATTTAGATCCACCAGAGGAATAGGCCTGCAAGAACAAATTATGCTTTGGTTTTAGGTACCCAAGCTTGCTTGGGTCCTCGGAGGTTTGTTACAATACATTTGGGCACCCACGCATGAGACTTGGTGTTCCAATGGCGTGGCCCAACATAATGAGCATAAACCTTGCCAAAATTACTTCTCATTAAGACATACGAGGCATCAAAAGTTCTAAACAATAACTATTGTTGTTTATGTGCAGGACTAGTCTGGGAGGCCGCACTTGTCCGGAGGACCGGACTTGTCTGGACACCAACCAGAGTAGTTCGGTATTCATGTGTAGTTACTGTCTTAATCTTTGACTTTCCAGCTTGAGAGGGTATTCCCTTTACAAGGGTAATCCTCTCCTTGTTATTGTTATGGCTTCTAGCATGTTGCTTTTCACCATAAGAGTAACCAATGCCATATTTGACATTTGGAGGTCTTTTGACCAAGTATGCACTGCGTGCATATTTGATCTTCTCCTTGTAAAATATGCCACTTTGGGCAAGATGTTTATCCTTTGTAGAGGTTGGCTCGTCCTTCAAACTGGTGTCATCTTTCTTATATGTACAAGCATGAGCAAACTCAGTTTTAGTGGGTTGAGAAGGTGAACTTGAAGAGGAAGAAGGTTCAACTTGCTTGAGTGACTCAACTTGCACTTCAAGGATCTTTTTGACCTTGATCAGGTCAGCAAGTTGGTCCTTGATTGTAGCATTTGAGTCGGTTAGCTCCAAGCAAGTTTCCTTGCTTGAAACTAACTCAAGCTCTAGTGAGTTGCTTCGTTCCTTCTCAAGTTCTAGAAGCTTGTCAAGTTCGACATATTCCTCCTTTTGGGAGATGATCATGTCCTCTTGACGATGTATCAACCTCTCCTTCTCAACAAGTTGATCAAGTAAAAATTTCATTTTTATGGCAGTTTTCCTATCTAGTCCAACAAGCATATCCTCATTATCATTATTGATTTCATCATCACCAGAATAGGAATGCACGGAAGGGGGTTTAATGGTTACCTTGCGTTTACCTTCCTTTGCCATAAGGCAAGTGCCATCTCCCTTCCTTGCGCCGAGTTTTGGGAAGAGGGTAGACTTCTTGGGTGTCTTATCGATGGCTATGCTAGCCATCTCTTCTTCCTCGGATGATGAGGACTCATCATTTGAGTCCCACTCTTTCCCAATGTGCGCTTGTTCAGCTTGTTTCTTCTTCTTGAAGAATTTCTTGGGTTGAGACTTAGCTTCTTTGGTCTTCTTCTTGTTCTCCTCATATGGGCAATCAACTATAAAGTGGTTATACTCACCACAACTATAGCATGTCCGCCTCAACTTTGTCTTTGTTCTTTCCTTGTATTTTCCTTCGCTTGACTTTGTAACTTGTCTCTTTTTCATTATTCTCTTGAATTTCTTCATGAACAATATCATGTCTTCTTCGTCTAATTCACTGCTCTTGTCGTCACTGTATTCCTCTAGTTGTGCTTCTCTAGCTTCTTTGGATAGGGGCTTGAGGGTGGAATTCAAAGCAACCCCTTTCTTCTTTGCTGAGGTGAGGTCGGCAATCTCCTTGACATGCTTTGCTTGTTTTTCCATCATCTAAAAGTTGATGATCTTTCCAAGCAGTTCATCCAGAGTCATTCTTTTGTATCCGGGGCTTTCTCTGATCATGGAGCATAGGGTGACATTGCGAGGCATGAAAGCTCTAAGGATAAGCTTTACCACCTCGTGGTCATTCCACTTTTTACTTCCGTATGACCTGACCTTGTTGACGAGTGTCTTTAATCGGTTGTACATGTCTTTGGGTGACTCATCTTGTTCAATTGCAAATCTTCCTAACTCGCCTTCAATCATTTCGATTTTTGCTTCACGCACATGTCGGTCACCTTCATGTGAAGTTTGTAGTGTGTCCCATATATCCTTAGAAATTTGGAGTCCATCCACCTTGGTGAACTCGTCCCGACTGAGTGAAGAGGTAATTACGACCGTGGCTTGATCATTTCGGTAAATTGCTTGCTCTTGGCTGGGGGTGAGCTCTTCGTCGTCGTCCGGGATATCTATCCCTGTGCACACAATATGCCATAAACTTGGATTGAGGGAAATTAGATGCATTTTCATATTTTGCCTCCACATTGAATAATCACTTTCGTTGAAGTGTGGGTCTTTTCAAAGTGGGATAGACAAATAATGATTATTATTGGAATTGAGACGATCATACTTAAAAGGATATCGGGAGTAGTCGGTGTGACTACTCCCCTTCTTCTTTTCCTTGATCTTCACTTTCCCTTTGGAAAGTGTCTTCTTTCTTAGGAGCGCCTTAAGTTCTAGCGTCTCCTCATCGTCGTCCTCGAAGTCTTGAATGGCTTCGAGGAGCTTCTCCACCTTGAGGTTCTTTTCATCATCAACCTTTTCTTGGTTGTTGCTCTTGTGGGTGTCCTTCATGTCCGACATGATCTTCTTCAAGCGATTAGTCTCTTTCTTGAAGAACCTACTCTGATACCAATTGAATGTGGCCTAGAGGGGGGGTGAATAGGCCTTTTTGAAATTTTTCGGTACCTGTAACACTTAACAACCAATTCAAAACTAGAGATGTCGGACTAGTCCGGTATGTACGGACTAGGTTGATTAAGTTTGATCGATTAATTTGATTCTTCAATGTATGCAGCGGAAATATACAATCAAATAAAGTGCTGCGAGGTTATGTACTAGGGTATATGACAAGTCAATCTTAAATTTGATATTTCAACGTAAAGTGAGCAAGATTAATTGAAACCCTAGATTATTGTGAAGAATAAGAGCGATGAACACAACACAAGACTCAAGGATTTATCCCATGGTTCGGCTCCCAAAGAGGCAACCTACGTCCATGTTGAGGAGTCCACAAAAGGATTGGGTCTTCTCCAACCCTACCCTCGTCAGATCGCCACGAAGGCCAATCCTCTTCCACTTATCACAAAGGGGTGAATAACCGAATTCAAAGGGGCTTTCTCACATGTTGAGAGCTCCCTTAGATTACAATACGAAATACCACCAAGAACACACTCAAAATATTACAATGAAATCACAGGAGTGTGTTAGAGAATCAAACCAAGAGCTCAATGCGTGTTGATCATGTCTCTCCAATGATCTAGAGTGAATCATTAAGGATTGATCTTTGTTGCACTTAACTTTGTGGAGAGATGTGGTTTTTGAGGCTCTTGGGTGGTGTTACGGCGCTAGGGTTCGAGAGGGTCCTTTGAAATATGGCCGTGCACCTCTATTTATATGGGTTTCTAAAAGTGACTGTTAGGGTTCAGAAAGGTCGGACTAGTCCATGGTGGTCACCGGACTAGTCCGGTGTGCTGTGTGTAGTAAACCCTAAGTGTCTCAAAATATTTCACTTCTGGAAATCTTCGGACTAGTCCGATAGTCATCGGACTTGTCCGAACATGTGAAACCGTAAGTGTATTGGGTGACAAATCCGCACTTGGAGGACTTGTCCGATTTAGTTCAGAGGGTTTTTTTGGACTAGTCCGTGCAAATATCGGACTTGTCCGATTTGGACCAGAGATAATATCGGACTAGTCCGGTTGTGATCGGACTTGTCCGATTTTGTGTGACTTGTGAAGTGTTTTGAGGACTAGTTTGCACTGGGGAGGACTAGTCCGATTCTGTGCAGAGAGGATATCGGACTAGTCCGGTGACATTCGGACTAGTCCGGTCCTGTGTAACTTTGTGCAATGTGAGTGTTTAATTGTGATTGAGCTCTTGAGGTGTGTTTCCTTAACACACTCCATACACAATGATCTACTATTCTTCTTCCTTGAGCTCATTTCCACTTTGCTCCTCAATTCTTCCTTCTTTTTGGCACTTTGCTTATTTTGCTATTAAAACCTGTGCTCATCTCAACAAAGAGGTTAGGATCCTAATTACTTGTCATAAATCATCCAAAACCCACAAGGGATTCCTAGATGCACTTTCAAACCTCCCTTATGCCCATGAGCCGTCGGTCACATTACACACTTGTTGGTGTGTGGCCAAGGGATCACAAAATAACCTTTACAAAGGGACTACTAGCATGTACGGACCTACTGAGGTTTCACCGGTGGCGATGCCTCTAACTGAGCACATCCTAAACCAAGGGCCACCTCTTGTGCTGTTCGGATCCCAAAGAGTTCCGCCACTATTGCCAACCCAATTCGACTCCCATTCCTCGCTATTTCAAATGGTTCGCGCAATACTAGCAAGTCCATCAAAAATTTCGCCAAGTCCCCGGACTTGTCCAATTTTGGCCAAACTTGTACATTTTCTCTCTAACTAGCTATCGGACTAGTCCAATCCATTGCGTACTTGTCCGGTATTCGCGACTCCTATTCAATCTTTTCCTCCACGACTTGTTTTGGATTTTTACCTGGTGGGCCCAAGGACGTCGTGTCTAACTTTTTTGGAGCCCATGTGGGACCCCACACCGGCCTCCACCCACCCCCAAACTCGAAATCCATCAAACGCTACACCTCCACCCCTATATAAACAACCCAACATCCCAACTTCTCATCTCTTTGCCACTTTTGAAAGACCACCAAACCCTAGTTCGTGGGAGCCACCATCAAGAGTAGATCGAGCAGCAAGAAGAAGAGGATGAAACGAAAGAGGATGAAGTGAACAAGATCTTCATCGAGTTTTTGTTCTTCATTACCAATTCACCCTCAACTCTTCATCATCAATCCTAGATCATCAAGATCTAAGTGTTGTCTCCAAACTCTTGATCCTTGGAGTTCTAAACACGTGGTACACCTTCTACTTTCTCTTTTTCCATGTGAATTCAACCCCAAATCTCCCAAATCTCGCAAATCAAGAAAACCCTAATTCGCTGGTCCTGTGAAGGGCGGACTAGTCCGGTCCCTAGCGGACTTGTCCGGTCTCTATATTTAATTGGTTGTAAATTAATTCGAGATTGATGTAAATAAACTTGAAACCTGTTCAAACTTGTTAAAAACCATTGTAACTGATTTATGAACAATACTAGTAACTCATTAACTAGTTTCACTCGCATTTTCATTGATCATGCATGTCATGTCATATTGAGTAACATATGAGCATCTATTGATTGTAATTATTGTTTTGTATGTTCGTTGTGCGTAATAGAAAGATTCGCTCTAGAGGATGCCGTTGAGGACCTTTAGCACCAGGACTTCGAAGCCTTTGACCCTAACAAAGCTCAAGAGCAAGGCAAGTGTCCTTTAACATATTGATCCTGTTTTTATTAAATGTCTTGATTTCAAAACTTCATGCTTGTGTCAATTTGATGGAAAAACCTAGGATAGGTGTTTACTAGATTTGTTGAACCGTCCTTGTCGCTTGTATCACATGGTAGAGAATCGGGAAGGGATTTTTACTTTTGCTTCGCACAAATAAATTGGGATGAGAAAACAACCAAACAACTTAATTGTGAATTAATGATATTCTGGACAATGTAGATGATGAACATGGTTAATGGTAATATGCGACTTGGGTGATCCAAGCAAGCACAATTTGTGGTATGGGTTGGATGTTATGGTGGTATGCATGCTTGGGATATTAGGGTTCATGCAAGAGTAAGCCAGGACTACAGTGCCACCACGAGGCCAAGTATGGGTGTGGTGTAGCTAATTAATTAGGTGTATTGCTAGTATTACACAGACCATTTGAAAGAGCGGGAAATGGTAGTCGAATTGGGTTGGCAATAGTGGCGGGACTCCCTCGGATCCAAACGACACAAGAGGGGGCCCTTGGTTTAGGATGTGCTCAGTTGGAGGCATCGCCATCGGTGAAACTTTAGTGGGTCCGTACATGCTAGTAGTCCCTTTGTAAAGGCTATTTGTGATCTCTTGGCCACACACCAACGGAAGTGTGTAATGTGACCAACGGGTCACGAGCATAAGGGAGAATCTTAGTCACCGAAAGGTGATGAAATCACGAACACGTGGGTAAAGTGGTACAGCCTCTGCAGAGTGTTAAAAACTATCATGATAGTCGTGCTCCCGGTTAAGAGCACCTGGACAACTTCCATGACTAGAGGGAACTTGGTATTGGGATGGTTATGGTATTGGTACTGGTATGGTTATGGATATGGATAATGGTGATGATAAAAATCTAGAATAATGGTAATGGATATTGAATATGGATTTGTATCATGATAATTATGTGGGATATGATGGGATTACTTCACATATATACAATATAATGTTTTTCTACATGTTTTAAATGTACTTTTCAGCAGTGAGCCTTTATTTATTGTCGTCATTTGTTAAGCTACATGTCATACTTTGCCCACACTTGCTGAGTACGACATGTACTCACCCTTACAATTCCCCCCACCAACAGTTTCAGGTTGGGATTGGGAGTATCATGATGTTAATGTGGAGTTCTATGTTGTGTGCTGCCGTCAGCTTGCCTGTGGTGTTGCTTGGAGCCGCGCATTTCCTTTCGCTCAGCTTGCTTAGTTGCTTAATTAGATTGTTCCGCTGCTTTACTTTCAGACTTTTAATAATAATCATTAGAGTGGTATCTTGAGGAATATTGGAATGTTGTAATAAAAAGTACTTAATTAATATTTTCTGTGGTAATTTTCTGGTTATCGTTTGTGATGCACTTGTTTATGTGTGTTGAACGTCCTGGGCACACATATGCGTCGCACTTGGTTCATTTTCGGAACCGGGTGTACAGGCGGCAGCTGAGCGCACGGTGTAGTCGCTGCAAGGGTTACTATTGCCGCTTCCCGGTTGACTAAGATCAAATCGAGAAGGCCGAACCGTTGAGTATCGATGGAGTCGATACGGGTATCGTCCACGTGGTGTGGTAGGTGGGATGGGCCTAACAATTTTAATGGGTTATATTTCGTACCGCACCCTAAAATCCGAAATACCCGAAATTAATTTGCATTTCAGGTTTGTCCCGCAGCTGAGTTTTTTCAAGCAGGACCGCGATGACTAGGGGCACCGTCGGCTCGCTCAGTTGCGCATATGCATCGAAATGGGCTCCACTCCTCACGCCCGAAATCTGGCTCGGCTTACGCCTAACACGCTCCCCGACATCTGCCCGAAAACCGTCATCGATAGATGTTACCGTTGACGAGCTTGGGGTCACCATCGATGATAACTTGTCAGTATCGACGACGGCTGCCAGAAAACCGTTGTCAATAAAGTATGCAGTTTTTTTCAAAAAATTAGAAAATGTTGCACGGGCTCGATGGCTAGATCACACGGGCATATAAACAGACATCGCAAGCATATATATCACAATAAGCATTTCAAAACACTATACACATGCCACTACACACTTTGCGAGTTTGAGAAGCCAAAACCACAAAGACAAAGAAGCAAAATACAACCGCGACTGTCCAATAGCCAATATGAAGACCTGCAAAACATGAAGAGTGTCAAAAGTAGGAAAATGAAATTCCTTAAGGTCGATTGAATCAGTGTCAAGAGTATTCTTATTTTTTTGTGTTCATTTAGGTTTAATCGTGCTCCTGCCTGTTCTTTTACATTGCAAAGATGAAAAATATAATAATTGTGGGTTTATGTGTGCTCAACACGACTTCTCAACAAGACTCTCTAGTCCAAAAAATTGCAAACAGCATAAGGAACTGGCTGGAAAGTACCACAATGAGCTTGGGTGAACTGTTCAACTGATATACTATTGCTGGACTCTGGATTCAGATTCAAAGAAGGGAGGCTACCACCAGCAATGTTATCATCAAAGAAATCCCTAATGGAAAAGAGCATTTTTTGAAGATCCCTGATAACAATATGGACATGACATATACAATTCTGGAAGCAGGACATCATGATATAGTGGGTAGCTCAAGCCAAGCCCCTCATAAAAAAAGTATAAGACATTCACAGTTGAACAAATGTTGACTCGTGCCCTTGCCAAGAAATATAATAATGGTCGGGGTTGTATACTAAATTGCATTTAATTGTCGACATTGAATTAATCCATGTTTTGCAGGTCAAAGATTGTAACCAAAAATTCAAGCAAGGAGCTGACCTGACTATGAGATGCTACTTCGTCCACAGCCACCGAAGTTCGGAAAGTCCTCCTCCTGCAGTCGTCCAAGTGTTGGAATCTGAGGCGACGAAGTTTGAGCATCCGTTCCCGATCCCTGTGACGTGCAAGTGTGGTTAGACATGTTACAAGTAAAAAATTTATATTTTACTAAATTTGAACAAGTTTAACCAGTTTAAGCTATTTTGAATAATTTTGTACTTGGGCTGCTGTTGTCGGCACCAGCGGCAGCTGTATCGCTAGCGGCGCCCATTGCAAAAAGACAGGCGGTTGTCCTGGAAACATAGCCTGCAAACACAAAGCAAATCATTATACATGTCATTTATATATTAAAAATTTTAAGTACAACATCTAGAATGTACCTGCACGGCAGCTTGCATCTGTAGCATGAACGAGTTGTGATAATCGTCCTTAGACATCTGCACCTCGTCCCTAGCCATGATCTCTGCTGCCCACGTCTTGTCCCTAGCCCTAAGCGCATCTTGAATGCTCCTGGAGCTCCTCTCGTAGACTCTGGAGCTCCAGATCTCGGCTCACACGACTGTTGTTGGACCCGTCCTGATGCAATGAAGAGGCCCTCCAGGAAGCCCGTGCCTGCCTCGAGTCGATCACTCTATTGAAGATGGCTAACCTGCACCACGGAGTAAGATTATTAAATTTCTGTATCTCGAAGTTGGTAAAAATAAATTAAAAACAACAAAGCTCACCATCCGTGAGGTTTCCCACCACCGCTTGCATACGCGGCTTCGGGGTCGATTGGTGTGCTCTGCCAATCGAACTCTTCGCCTCAAATCCTCTGCGCCTCCTTCCGTACTTTGCCTAAAAGTACAAAAAATATAACGTCATTAGAACTATTAAAGAGAATTCAATTAAGTTGAAAATGTAATTCACCAAAGTTTGTGTCACCGTCTGAGAAGATAGTTGGTCAGGCTGCGATGGGTCACTTCCCAAGTGATCCCTCTTCCACACCTTGATAGGTGCTGGATGCTGACCGCTCTCGTGCTCCTATCGATACATGTTAGCTTGATGAAAATTATAAAATGACTTAATAGAATGCGAGCACTTACCATCCGTTTAGCGAGGTGTATGCAGCCGTCCCCACCCAAACGATGTTTTCCGTCCATCCCTCTACTCTCTCGACGGGTTTAGAAATTGCCTAGAAGCCCTCACTTGCTCAAAGAGCACACAGGGCATGATACGCATCCAAACGGCTTTCAAGCCATGCTATGATGACCTACACAAATTTAATATTGAATGAAAATATTGATCACAATTAGATAATGAAACAAAGTAAACTAAAAACTTTACATTTATGTATTGTGCCTCCGTCAAGTACGTGTCGGCCGATTCCTTCCCCGGCTCGTGCTCGTTTGGATGCAACTTGAAGTACGCATTCGTAGCTTTAATGTGAGCCGTCAATAGTGACTGTGTCACGATCTTCCTGGCGTAGTTATGGTAGATGAGAAGAGTGTGATCCGTTTGCTCGGCCTCGTTCTCCAAACGATACCGTGCCTAAAAAAAGAAATGCACAAATAAATGTATGTAAGTTATATTAGATTTGTATTACATAATGTAGGATCGAAGAGCAAGTGAAAAGCTACCAGAGGGGGGGGAATGGTAGACTTCAACTTTTTTTGCAGAAGCAACGAAAACCACTCGGCAGAGAATTGATCTGTTAAAGAAATCGTATGTGCGACTAATATAAATGTGATCAATTGTGACAAAACGAGTATAGATTGTGGATAATCAAGCCACGAAGATGTCACAACAAGAATCACGAAAATCCCTTGACAAAAACTCATGTTATGATTGAAAGATTGAACGAATGTCAATCTGTTCTATCCGAGAAAAGCAGATTTGCAACACTGCAAAAAACTTGTGTATGTCCGAAACCACAAATCTAATGATCACAAAATTTTCAAAGATGATAGATAATCAGGTTTTGAAGACAACAAAAAAATAATCACATCAATTGGATCTGTAAATCTCAAGTTATGATAAAACTATCGAAGCAAGGTAGTGTTGTTCAGAAACTCGAAGATAAAAACTTGTTTGAAACAAGTCGGGCGGACAAGGCACAAAAGTTCCTTTAAACTACGATCTTTATGCAATATAACAAAATAGGAACAGCCAAAATGAAAGTGCATCTAGGCATTCCTTGTGGGTTTTGGTTGATTTATGACAAAAAAATGAGATCCTTACCACATTATTGAGATGAGTGCAGGTTTTAATGAAAGAATGAAGAAAGCGCCAAAAAGAAAGGAGAATGAGGATCGATTCGGAGAAGAGCTCAAGAGCTGAATAGAATATATCATTGTGTATGGAGTGTGTTGGTGTAGCATCCCAAGAGCTCAAGCACAAGAAATCCTCACACACTTCACACTTCACAGGAAAAACGGACTAGTCCGATATCCTCTCTATATAGGTTCGGACAAGTCTTGCCAGTGCAGACTTGTCCGCACCGTACTAGTTCGATAATGCCTCTGACTAAAAATGGACTAGTCCGCCCTTGTGTGGACTAATCCTCAAATATTCACATTTGCACGAAAACTGACAAGTCCGATCTCTTCACAGACTAGTCCGAAAAACACTCTGACTAAAATCAGACAAGTCCTCCAAGTGCGGACTTGTCCTCTAATCACTAAGGGTGTCACCACACCGGACTAGTCCGATATCACCATGGACAAGTCCGAAAACCTTTCTGACTAAAATCGGACAAGTTCGCTCCTAGCCGGACAAGTCCGATATTCTTGGACACTTAGCGCATCCTACACGCCGCACACCGAACTAGTCCGGACTCCACCATGGACTAGTCTGGACCCTCAAAACCCTAACAGTAACTTTTGGAAACACCCTATAAATAGATGTGCACGGCCCTACTTTCAACTCTCTCGACCCCCTGCGCCGTCACACCCTCGAAGAGCTTAGAAAACACATCTCTCCATGCAATCCAACGCAAGAAAGATCAAATCCTTGAGGATTCATCTTGGATCAAAGGAGAGACACGATTCACATGTTTGAGATCTTGGGTTTGATCTCTAACACAATCCTGTTGTTTCATTGTTGATCTTAAGAGTGTGTTCTTGGTTGTGTTTGCTTTCTAATCTTGGGGAGCCCTCAACTTGTGAGAAGGCCCCTTGAACATGGTGATTTACCCTTGTGATAGTGAAAGAGAATTAACCTTTGTAGCGATTCAACGAGGTTAGGGTTAGTGAAGACCCGGTCCTTTCGTGGGCTCCTCAACGTGGACGTAGTTTCCTTTGTGGGTACCGAACCACGGGATAAAATCTTGTGTCAAACTTGTTCTTAAGTTTTTCATATCATATTCTAGGTTTTACTTGATCTTGTCTATCTTACGTTAATACATTCAAATCAAAGTTACTTTCTACAACACTTGATTTCATTGACTCAATACTTTCAATTTACATACTATATTCCGCTGCATATTGTGCTTGTATTGAAATCATTGATCGAACTTGATCAATCTAGTCTGCATGCACCGGGCTAGTCCGCATTCTATCGGACTAGTCCGATATCTCAGGATTTGATCAGTTTGTTAAGTGTTGCAGGTTCTGACTAAATTTCAAAAAGGCCTATTCACCCCCCCCCCTCTAGGCCACATTCAATTGGTATCAGAGCAGGACTCTTCGCAAGAGACTAATCGCTCGAGGAGAACATATCAGACATGAAGGATGTGCACAAGAGTCTCAACCAAGAGAAGGTTGAAGACGAAAAAGCTCAAAAATTGGAGAAGCTCCTCGACACCATCCAAGACTTCGAGGATGACGATGAGGAGACGCTTGAACTCAAGGCGCTCCTAAGGAAGAAAGCCCTCTCGAAAGGGAAAGTGAAGGTCGAGGACCAGAAGAAGAAGAAGGGGAGTAGTCACACCGACTACTCCTGATATCCTTTAACTACGATCGCCTTAATTCTAACAATAACCATTACTTATCTATTCCTCTAGGAAAAGCCCCACACTTCGATGACAATGATTACTCAATGCGGAGGCAAAACATGAAAATGCACCTAATCTCACTCAATCCCAATTTATGGCATATTGTGTGTACATGAATAGATATCCAGGATGACGATGAAGAGCTTACACCAAGTCAAGAGCAAGCAATTCATCGTAATGCTTAAGCTGCAGCAGTCCTTACATCCTCCCTAAGTTGGGACGAGTTCACCAAGGTGGATGGGATTGAGATTGTGAAAGAAATATGGGATACATTGCAAACTGCACATGAAGGCGATCGTCATGTGAGAGAAGCAAAGATTGAAATGATCGAAGGCGAATTGGGAAGATTCGCCATAGAAGAAGATGAGTCACCACAAAACATGTACAACCGGTTAAAGACGCTCATCAACAAGGTTCGAGCATATTGAATCAAGAAGTGGAATGATCACGAGGTGGTGAAGCTAATCCTTAGAGCTTTCATGCCTCACAACATCACCTTGTGCTCGATGATTAGAGAAAGCCCCGGGTATAAGAAAATGACCCCGGATGAGCTGCTTGGGAAAATCATCAATTTCCAGATAATGGAGAAGCAGGCAAAGCATGTCAAGGAGATTGCCGACCTCACCTCGGCAAAGAAGAAAGGGGTCGCTTTGAAGTCCACTTGCAAACCCTTGTCAAAAGAAGCTCGAGAAGCTCAACAAGAAGAGGACAGCGATGATGAGAGCAGTGACATAGGTGAGGAAGACATGATCCTATTTATGAAGAGATTCTAGAGAATGATGAAGAGAAGACAAGGGGGTAAATCGAGTGAAGGAAAACTCAAAGAAAAATCAAGACCGAAGTTGATGTGGGCGTGTTGTAACTGTGGTGAATATGACCACTATGACGCTCGGTTCCGAAAAAGAGAACCAAGCTAATGCATATGTGTGCCCAGGATGTTCAACACACATACACGAGTGCATTCACAAAAGAGTATACAGAAAATTACCATAAGACAAGATTAATTAACTAAATTTTATTACACAAACCATATTATCCTTGAATACAAGCTCCAGTGTATATTTATGACAAGTTCAACTAATGCAGTGGAAATGAACTAATTAAGCAACTAAGCAAACTAAACAGCTAGGAAGCATAAGCAATAGGGTATAGCGCAGCTCCAATCAACACCACAAGCAAGCTGACGGTAGACACGGCCCAGAACTCCGCATTATCACTATTAAACTCCCAATCCTGACCTGCAACTGTTGGGGGGGGGGGGGGGTTGCAAGAGTGAGTACATGTCGTACTCAACAAGTGTGGAAAGTATGACATGTGGCTGATTCAAATGACGACAATAATAATGGCAAAGTGCTGAAAAGTACATCAAAACATTTGAAAAGCAATATATTATATGTATGTGAAGTAAACCCATCATAATCATAAGTAATATCATAATACAAGTCCGAATTCACTACCATCATCAATAATTCCAGATTTCACCATTTGCCAATAACCATATTCAATACCAGAAATAAATTCATAACCAACCATAACCATTACCAAACAATAACCATCCCAATACTGAGTTCCCTCTAATCATGGAAGTTGTCCAGGTGCTCATAACTGGGAGCACGGCTATTATGATAGTTTTAGACACACTCTGCAGAGGTTGTACCATTTTACCCACGTGTTTGTGATTTCATCACCCGTCGGCGACTAAAGAACCTCCCTTTCGCCAATACACTTCCTTTGGTGTATGGCCAAGAGATCACATAATGGCCTTTACAAAGGGATTACTAGCCTATTTAGACCCCACTGAGGTTTCACCGGTGGCGATGCCTCCAACTGAGCACATCTTCAACCAAGGGCCCCCTCTTGAGCCATTCGGATACCAGGGTAGTCCCACCAATCATTAACAAACCCAATCCGACTATCCCTTCCCCGAGCATCCATAATGGTCCAAATAGCATTGGCAAAGCCCTAATTAATCAACTACGCCGCACCCATACTTGGCCTCGTGGTGGCACTATAGTCCTGGCTTATTCTCGCATTACCCGGTCCTTAGATCTCAAGCAAGTAAACCACCATAACACCCAACCCATCCACATACCAGGCTTGCTTAGATCACCCATTACCATACCGTATCGACCAGTTCACATTAATCAGAATATCATTAATACATAATTAAATGTGTAGTGTTGTTTTCCCATCCAAATTAACCAATCAAAGCAAAAAGGTAAAAGCCCTTCCCGACTCTCTACCATAAATTCTAGGTGACAAGGGTGGTTTAGCAAATCTAGTAAAATTCCTACCATAGGATTCCCATCAAATTAACACAAGCATGCAGTTTGCAAACAAAACATTTATTTTAAAATAGGATCAATATGCTTCAAGGACACTTGCCTTGCTCTTGCGGTTGATTAGGGTCAAAGCCTTCAAACTCTTGGTGCTGTAGATCCTCCGCAGCACTCTCTAGCGCAACTCCGTCTAATCCACACAATAAACATACAAGACAAGAAACACAATCAAAGAGTGCACAAATATTACTCAAGATGACATGACATGCATGATTAATGCAAATGCAAGGTAGAACTTGTTACTAGATTGCTTTTAATGATCACTAACTAGTTCTAATAGTTTTTAACAAGTTTATACAGGTTTGGAGTTGATTAGATCAAATTTTAGAATTCATTCAACACAATTTAACCAGAAAGATCGGACTAGTCCGCTAGGGACCGGACAAGTCCGCACTTTATGAGATCAACAGATTAGGGTTTTCTAGATCGACGTAAATTCAGAGATTAGGGGTTGGATTCACATAAGGAAAAGAGAATAGAAGGTATACCAGGTGTTTAGGACTCCAATGAATCAAGAAACTTGGAGGTAGCACTTGGATCTTGATGATCTAGGGTTGGTGATGAACTTGGAGATGAATTGGTGATGAAGAATGAAAGTTTGGTGGAGATATTGATCCTCTTTCATTTCCTCCTCTTCTTCTTCTTGCTTGGGATCTTCTCCTCCCTCCTTGATGGTGGCTCTCCACGAACTAGGGTTTGGGTGGGGTGGAAAAGTGGCAAATAGATGTCAAACCAAGGGGTGGGGTCGTTTATATAGAGGTGGAGGCTAGGGTTAGATGGATTTCGAGTTTGGGATGAGTAGTGGCCGGTTTAGAGTCCCTCATGGGCTCTAAAAGAATTAGGCACGACGTCCCTAGGCCCACTTAGCGTGAAACCCAAGAAACAAGTCGTAAAACAAAAGATCAACTCAGAGTCACGAAATATCGGACAAGTCCGGAAAGGACCAGACTAGTCCGAAGTCGTCCAGAGAGAAAATCGGACAAGTCTGGCCAAAAATCGGACATGTCCGACTTTAGTCAGAGAGGAAAACGGACAAGTCCGCTGGAACACCGGACTAGTCCGGAAAAGTCCAAGGACTTAGCAAATTTTCAAGGATTCTTGGAATATCGGACTAGTCCGCCCAAAATCGGACAAGTCCGAAAGTTTCCAGAACCAAAATCGGACTAGTCCGCACCAAAAACGGACAAGTCCATTTTTAGTGAGAGAGAAATCGGACTAGTCCTCAGTAAAATCGGACTAGTCCGCACTTTCCTGCGTTTTAAGTGCGGTTTTGTTCCAAATCAATTTTAAACTCGTTCCTCTTGTTGTGGGTTAATGTTAAACATGTATATGAATGTATGCACGGCATGATGCATGGAAATGAGGGTGTTACAAACCTACCCCCCTTAAAATGAATCTCACCCTCGAGATTCGACGCGGAAGAGAAGAGATAGGGAAATTCCTTCTTGAGATCATTCTCCAATTCCCACGTTGCTTCCTTTTTGGTGTGGTGCTTCCATTGAACTTTACACCATCTAATAACCTTGTTCCTTGTGACCCTCTCCTTAGTTTCCAAGATTTTGACCGGTTGTTCGGCATAAGTCAAATCTTCCTCTAGTTCCAATTCTTCCATTGGCACTTGTTCTTCCGGTACTCTCAAACACGCTACTTATACGCTACTTCTCCTTTTTTGTCCAAAATCTTGAATGGTCCAATATAACGAGGTGCGAGCTTGCCCCTTATGTTAAACCTCTTATGACCTCTCATTGGTGACACCTTGAGGTAAACAAAATCTCCTATTTCAAAGGCTAATTTCCTTCTCCTATTATCCGCATAGCCCTTTTTGCCTTGATTGGGCAGCCCACAAGTTTTCACGAATTATTTGGACTTGCTTTTCGGCTTCTTGCAACACATCCGGACCAAAAACTTGAGTTTCTCCTGCCTCATTCCAGAATAAAGGTGTACTACACTTCCTCCCATAAAGCGCTTCATATGGTGACATCTTCAAACTTGCTTGGTAACTATTGTTGTATGAAAATTCCGCATATGGCAAGCTTTTGTCCCAACTTTTCCCATGCTTTAAAGCGCAAGCTCTTAACATGTCCTCCAAAATTTGATTGGTCCTCTCAGTTTGTCCATCCGTTTGAGGCTAGTATGCTGAACTAAAATTCAACCTCGTTCCCAAAGCTTCATGCAATTTTTGCCAAAACCTGGAAGTGAATTGAGAACCTCTATTCGAGACTATCTTCTTCGGTACTCTATGTCAACACACAATATGCTCCATGTATATCTCGGCCAATTGTGCAGCTGTGTATTTGGTCTTCACAGGGACAAAATGAGCTGACTTGGTTAAGCGATCCACAATTACCAAAATTGAGTCATACTCAGACTGAGTACGTGGTAACCCAACTATGAAGTCCATTCCAATTTCTTCCCACTTCCATTCCGGGATTTTCAATGGTTGCAATAATCCAGCTGCCCTTTGATGTTCCGCCTTGACTCGTTGACACACATCACACAATGCCACATATTCAGCTATGTCCTTCTTCATGCTATCCCACCAATAGCAAGCCTTCAAGTCTTTGTACATCTTCGTACAACCGGGGTGAATCGAGTATGGCGAGTCATGTGCCTCCTTTAGTATTGTCTCCCGACTATGCTTCACATCAGACACGACAATCCTCTTTCCAAGCCATAAGGTACCATGTTCATCCTCGTCAAATCTGAATTCTCTCCGTTCTTCGGTCCTTTCCTTGATTTCCTTGATCTCCTCATCTGTGGTTTGTGCTTCTCGAATTTATTGCTGCAAGGTCGGATTTAACTCCATCATCTCCATCTCATTTACAAACCCGAGGTTCAACCGTTCAAACTCCTTGCATAACTCGGGTGGTAACTCTTGAACTGTGAGTTGATGACCTACTCCCTTTCTACTCAAAGCATCGACCACTACATCGGCCTTTCCCGGATGATAGTTGATCCCCAAATCATAATCTTTGATGAGCTCCAACCATCTTCGTTGCCTCAAGTTCAGATCCGTTTGTGTGAAAATATACTTCAAACTCTTATGATCCGTATAAATTTCACACCTATGTCCAAGGATATAGTGTCTCCAAATCTTCAATGCGTGTACCACAGCCGCGAGTTCCAAATCGTGCGTGGGGTAATTCTGCTCATGTTTCTTCAATTGTCTTGATGCATAGGCGACCACTTGGCCTTCTTGCATCAATACACATCCAAGTCCTTGTCTCTATGCGTCGCAATAAATATCAAAACTCTTGCTCACATTCGGCAGTACCAAAACTGGAGCTGTTGTCAACCTCTTCTTCAACTCCTCAAAACTATTTTGACAAGCTTGAGTCCATTGGAAAGCCTTTCCCTTCATTAGCAACTCCGTCATTGGCTTGGCTATCTTGGAAAAGTCCTTGATGAATCGACAGTAATATCCAACCATTCCAAGAAAACTCCTTATTTCATTTACATTTGCGGTGGTTCCCACTTCAACACGTCTCTCACTTTTCCGGGGTCAACCGATACTCCTCGTCCTGAGATGATATGACCCAAAAACGACACCTCTTTCAACCAAAACTGACACTTGTTGAACTTGGCATACAATTGATGCTCCCTCAATTTATGCAATGTAAGCCTCAAGTGTTCCTCATGTTCCTTCTCATCCTTCGAGTAGATCATAATGTCATCAATGAACACCATGATGAACTTATCCAAGTACTCCATGAAGAACTTATTCATGAGGTACATAAAGTAGGAAGGCGCATTTGTCAATCCAAAGGACATCACGGTGTACTCATAAGATCCATACCGCGTCCTAAAAGCTGTCTTGGGTATGTCCGATGGTCTAATCTTCATTTGAAAGTATCCCGACCTCAAATCAATCTTAGAGAAGACACAAGCACCCTTCATGTGATCAAACAAAACTTCTATGCGTGGCAAAGTGTACTTGTTCTTGATTGTTACCTTGTTGTGAGCTCGGTAATCCACGCACATCCTTTGTGATCCATCCTTCTTGTCCACAAATAGAACGGGCGCTCCCCAAGGCGAAGAGCTAGGGCGAATAAAACCCTTCTCTAGTTGCTCTTGAATTTGCTTCTTGAGCTCCGCTAATTCCAAAGGAGGCATCCTATACGGCCTCTTAGCTATAGGTGCAGTTCTAGGTATTAAATCAATAACAAACTCAATGTCTCGATCAAGTGGCATACCTGGCAACTCGTCTGAAAAACATCCAAAAATTCACACACCACCGGAATCTCCTCAATTGCAGCACCGTCCATATGATTCAGCTCCAATTGCTTCGGTGTGGTTTGAGATGCTTCAAATTCTACGGTGATCCCTTCCTCATTGGTCACCGTCTTCGTGGCACACTCAATAACTCCATTGTGCTTCCTCAACCAGTCCATACCAAGTATAATGTCCAATCCTTGAGAATCCAAAACAATGAGGTTGGCGGAGAAGGCTACCCCCCTTATTCTAAGGCTTACTTTTGGACATACTATATTTGTCCTCATCTCTCCTCCAGGAGACTTAACCAATAGAGTAAACTTCATATGAGAGATAGACAAACTATACTTGGCAACATACTTCGATGCAATGAATGAATGCGATGCTCCAGAATCAAATAACATAGTCGCGGGGTTGGAGTTGGTGAGAAACATACCAATGAACACGTCATTTGCCTGTTGAGCATCCTTCGTAGAGACATGGTTCACGTTGCCACGAGAAAAATTATGCTGTCCACGGTTCCCTTGTGGCTGTCCTCCATTGGGTCTTGGGTTTTGTCTCGGCGCATTGCTTCCTTGACCAAGGCCTGACTTAGCACATTGATGCGCAAAGTGTCCAGCTTCTCCACAAGTATAGCACTTCTTAACTCCACCAAAATTATTGGGACGAGCTTGGTTTTGAACACTTGCAGCAGGAAAGTTAGCACGAGGCGCATAAGGCATTGGAGGCCTAGGTGCTTGCATGACAGGGCGATGCTGCACAAACTGAGTTGGGCGTGGTGCAAATCCAGAGCGCTGAACGGGAATAGAGGAGTTGTAATGAGGCGCATTGGGTGGTGCAAGGTGAGGGCGCACATCACTTCCTTGTTGCTGTCCTTGATATGGCGCCTTTCTCTTATGGTCTTTCTCCATCTCACGAATCTTGTTCTCAACCACAATTGCTTTGTCCACAAGCTTCTGAAAATTTGGATAATCACAATTGAGTAGTTGCACTTGGATTTCATTGTTCAAGCCCCTCATGAACAAATATTACTTCCGACTGTCCCGACTAACATTCTCAGGCGCGTACCTTGAGAGTTGAGTGAATTTATTGAGATATTCATTCACTCTTGATCTTCCTTCCCTTAAATTCTCAAATTCTTGCCTCTTCAAGATCATAACACCTTCCGGCACATAATGAGAACGAAAATTCTCCTTGAATTCCGCCCAGGTAATTCCCTCTTGGTTCTCATGAGCATTGCAATAAGCATCCCACCAATCCGTAGCTGCTCCAACGAGTTGATGAGAAGCAAATAGCACCTTCTCCCGGTCATTGCATTGGACAATAGCTAACTTTTTCTCCACGGACTTGAACCAATCATCCGCATCCATTGGGTCAGCGGCTTGAGCAAAGGTTGGCGGCCTAGTCATCATAAATTCTCCCAATCGGTTATGAGGTGGCGGGGGTGGCGGTGGAGGCATGTGGGGCTTATTGTTGATATTGCCAGCCTGCAGCTGTCCCATAGTTTGTATCATGGTCTGCATGAGCTGGTTTTGCATGGCCAAAAGCTGCTCAATGTTGATAGCTCCATGAGCAGGTCCTTGCCCATTGTTGTTCTGAGGTACTCCATGGTTCTCCTCCTCATCATTGACATCCCTCTGGTTGCGAGTCCTCACCATCTAAAGAAAAGCAATAGGTAAGAATTAGAGAACGTCCCCAACTATATGCATCAAGGGATATGAAACTAAACAGCTAGCTACACTAGCCTAGGTGGACATGGCAATGCTAAAGCATCCCAAAATCCTCTATTAAGCACACAAGCAAACAATATATATATAGCAAACAGCAAGCCAACAAAATCAAATCGATTCCTAAGTGCCCCTATGTGCTCTAAAGTGTCCATTCTATCTAGGTTGCATCCTACGGTCAACGTGTGGCTCTAATACCAATCTGTGACGCCCGGTTCCGAAAAAGAGAACCAAGCTAATGCATATGTGTGCCCAGGATGTTCAACACACATACAAGAGTTCATTCACAAAAGAGTATACAGAAAATTACCACAAGACAAGATTAATTAACCAAATTTTATTACACAAACCATATTATCCTTGAATACAAGCTCCAATGTATATTTAAGACAAGTTCAACTAATGCAGCGGAAATGAACTAATTAAGCAACTAAGCAAACTAAACAGCTAGGCAGCATAAGCAATAGGTTATAGCGCAACTCCAATCAACACCACAGGCAAGCTGACGGTAGACACGGCCTAGAACTCCGCATTATCACCATTAAACTCCCAATCCTGACCTGCAACTGTTGGGAGAGGGGATTGCAAGAGTGAGTACATGTCGTACTCAGCAAGTGTGGAAAGTATGACATGTGGCTGATTCAAATGACGACAATAATAATGGCAAAGTGCTGAAAAGTACATCAAAACATTTGAAAAGCAATAGATTACATGTATGTGAAGTAAACCCATCATAATCATAAGTAATATCATAATACCAGTCCGAATTCATTACCATCATCAATAATTCCAGATTTCACCATTTGCCAATAACCATATTCAATACCAGAAATAAATTCATAACCAACCATAACCATTACCAAACCATAACCATCCCAATACCGAGTTCCCTCTAATCATGGAAGTTGTCCAGGTGCTCATAACCGGGAGCACGGCTATCATGATAGTTATAGACACACTCTACAGAGGTTGTACCACTTTACCCATGTGTTTGTGATTTCATCACCCGTTGGCGACTAAAGAACCTCCCTTTCGCCAATTACACTTCCTTTGGTGTATGGCCAAGAGATCACAAAATGGCCTTTACAAAGGGATTACTAGCCTATTTAGAGCCCACTGAGGTTTCACCGGTGGCGATGCCTCCAACTGAGCACATCTTCAACCAAGGGCCCCCTCTTGAGCCATTCGGATCCCAGGGTAGTCCCACTAATCATCAACAAACGCAATCCAACTACCCCTTCCCCGAGCATCCATAATGGTCCAAATAGCACTGGCAAATTAAGCCCTAATTAATCAGCTACGCCGCACCCATACTTGCCCTCGTGGTGGCACTGTAGTCCCGGCTTATTATTGCATGAACCGGTCCTTAGATCTAAAGCAAGTAAACCACCATAACATCCAACCCATCCACATACCAGGCTTGCTTAGATCACCCATTACCATACCGTATCGACCAGTTCACATTAACCAGAATGTCATTAATACATAATTAAATGTGTAGTGTTATTTTCCCATCCCAATTAATCAAGCGAAGCAGAAAGGTAAAAGCCCTTCCCGACTCTCTACCATAAATTCTAGGTGACAAGGGTGGTTTAGCAAATCTAGTAAACTTCCTACCATAGGATTCCCATCAAATTGACACAAGCATGCAGTTTGCAAACAAAACATTTATTTTAAAATAGGATCAATATGCTTCAGGGACACTTGCCTTGCTCTTGCGGTTGATTAGGGTCAAAGCCTTCAAACTCTTGGTGTTGTAGATCCTCCGCGGCACTGTCTAGCGCAACTCCGTCTAATCCACACAATAAACATACAAGATAAGAAACACAATCAAAGAGTGCACAAATATTACTCAAGATGACATGACATGCATGATTAATGCAAATGCAAGGTAGAACTTGTTACTAGATTGCTTTTAATGATCACTAACTAGTTCTAATAGCTTTTAACAAGTTTATACAGGTGTGGAGTTGATTAGATCAAATTTTAGAATTCATTCAACACAATTTAACCAGAAAGATCGGACTAGTCCGCTAGGGACCGGACAAGTCCGCACTTTACGAGATCAGCAGATTTGGATTTTCTAGCTCGACGTAAATTCAGAGATTAGGGGTTGAATTCACGTAAGGAAAAGAGAATAGAAGGTATACCAGGTGTTAGGACTCCAATGAATCAAGAAACTTGGAGGTAGCACTTGGATCTTGATGATCTAGGGTTGGTGATGAACTTGGAGATGAATTGGTGACGAAGAACAAAAGCTTGGTGGAGATCTTGATCCTCTTTTGTTTCCTCCTCTTCTTCTTCTTGCTTGGGATCTTCTCCTCCCTCCTTGATGGTGGCTCTTCACGAACTAGGGTTTGGGTGGGGTGGAAAAGTGGCAAATAGATGTCAAACCAAGGGGTGGGGTCGTTTATAAAGAGGTGAAGGCTAGGGTTAGATGGATTTCGAGTTTGGGATGAGTAGAGGCCGGTTTAGAGTCCCTCATGGGCTCTAAAAGAGTTAGGCATGATGTCCCTAGGCCCACTTAGCGTGAAACCCAAGAAACAAGTCGTAAAACAAAAGATCAACTCGGAGTCACAAAATATCGGACAAGTCCGGAAAGGATCGGACTAGTCTGAAGTCGTCTAGAGAGAAAATCGGACAAGTCTGGCCAAAAATCGGACAAGTCCGACTTTAGTCAGAGAGGAAAACGGACAAGTCCGCTGGAACACCGGACTAGTCCGGAAAAGTCCAAGGACTTAGCAAATTTTCAAGGATTCTTGGAATATCAGACTAGTCCGCACAAAATCGGACAAGTCCGAAAGTTTTCAGAGCCAAAATTGGACTAGTCGGCACCAAAAATGGACAAGTCTGTTTTTAGTCAGAGAGAAATCGGACTAGTCCTCAGTAAAATCGGACTAGTCCACACTGTCCTGCGTTTTAAGTGCGGTTTTGTTCCAAATCAATTTTAAACTCATTCCTCTTATTGTGGGTTAATGTTAAACATGTATATGAATGTATGCAAGGCATGATGCCCGGAAATGAGGGTGTTACAAACACTTTATAGTTGACTGCCCGTATAAACAAAAGAAGAAGTAGACCAAGGTAACGAAGCCTCAACCCAAGAAATTCTTCAAGAAGAAGAAGCAAGTTGGACAACCGCACCTAGGAAAGGAGTGCGACTCAAATGATGAGTCCTCATCCGAAGTGGAGTTGGCTAGCATAGCCATCGAGAAGACAACTAAGAAGTCCACCCACTTCCCAAATCTTAGCGCATGGAAGGGCAACGACACTTGCCTCATGGCAAAGGAAGGTAAACGAAAGTTAATAACCAAATCCTCTTCCTTGCATCCCTATTCTAGTGATAGTGAAGGTGCTAGTGATAATGAAGACATGCTCATCGGGTTAGATAAGAAAACAGCTGCGAAAATGAAATTTCTACTTGATCAACTTGTTGAGAAGGAGAAGTTGATCAACCGTCAAGAAGATATGATTATCTCCCAAAAGGAGGAATACCTTGAACTTGACAAGCTTCTCGAACTTTAAAAGGAGCGAGGCAAGTCACTAGAGCTTGAGTTAGCCTCAAGCAAGGAAGCTTGCTTGAAGTTAAGCGACTCAAAAACCACCATCAAGGATGAACTTGCTAACCTATCCAAGGTTAACAAGATCCTTGAGGTACAAGTTGAGTCACTCAAACAAAGTGACCCCTCATCCTCTTCATGCTCACCTTCTCAACCCCTTAAAATTGAAGCTGCTATTACTTGTTCACATGCTAAAACTGACACTAGCTTGAAAGACAATTAAACCTCTACCAAGGACAAGCATCCTTACCAAAGTGGCATATTTTACAAGGAGAAGATCAAATATGCACGTAGTGCGTATACTTGGCCACAAGACCTCCTAATGTCAAACATGGCATTGGGTATTCTTATGGTGAAAAGCAATATGCTATAAGCCATAAAAATAACAAGGAGAGCATTGCCTTTGTGAAGGGAAACTCCTCTCAAGCTAGAAAGCCTAAAGTCAACACATATGAGCACCGGACTAGTCCGACATCCGCACGGACAAGTCTGGTTTCCCGAACTTGTTATGTTCATAAACAACAACAATTATTATTCAGGACTTTCGATGCGTCCTATGTTCTAATGAGAAGTAATTTTAGTAAAGTTTATGCTCATTGTGTTGGGCCACGCCATGGGAACACCAAGTCTCATGTGTGGGTGCCCAAATCTCTTGTAACTAACCTCAGAGGACCCAAGCAAGCTTGGGTACCTAAAACCAAGGCATGATTTGTTTTGCAGGCCTATTCCTCTGGTGGATCGAAATGGGTGCTAGACAGTGGTTGCATGTAACACCCTCATTTTCATACATCATGCCCTACATGCACTCATATACATGTTTAACATTAACACATAACAAGAGGAACAAGTTTAAAATTGCTTTGGAACAAAACCGCACTTAAAAATGTAGGAAAGTGCGGACTAGTCCGGTTTTGCTGAGGACTAGTCCGATTTCTCTCTGTCTAAAAACAGACTTGTCCGTTTTTGCTGCGGATTAGTCCGATATTTGCCTCTGGACAACTTCGGACTTGTCCGATTTTGTGCGGACTAGTCTGGTATTCCATGAATCCTTGAAAATTTGCTAAGTCCCTGGACTTTTCCGGACTAGTCCGGTATTCCAGCGGACTTGTCCGTTTTCCTTTCTGACTAAGATCGGACTTGTCCGATTTTTGGCCAGACTTGTCCGATTTTCTCTCTGGACAACTTCGGACTAGTCCGGTCCTGTCCGGACTTGTCTGATATTTCGTGACTCCGAGATTGACCTTTTGTTGTACAACTGGTTTCTTGGGTTTCACGTCAAGTGGGCCTAGGGACGTCGTGCCTAACTCTTTTAGAGCCCATGTGGGACTCTAAACCGGCCTCTACTCATCCCAAACTCGAAATCCATCTAACCCTAGCCTCCACGTCTATATAAACAACCCCACCCCTTGGTTTGACATCTATTTGCCACTTTTCCACCCACCCAAACCCTAGTTCGTGGGGAGCCATCATCAAGGAGGGAGGAGAAGATCCCAAGCAAGAGGAAGAAGAGGAAGAAACGAAGGAGGATCAAGATCTCCACCAAGTTTCGTTCTTCACCACCAATTCATCTCCAAGTTCATCACCAACCCTAGATCATCAAGATCCAAGTGTTACCTCCAAGTTTCTTGGTTCATTGGAGTTCTAAACACCTGGTATACCCTCTATTCTCTTTTCCTTATGTGAATTCAACCCCTAATCTCCAAATTCACGTCGATCTAGAAAACCCTAATCTGCTGATCTCGTCAAGTGCGGACTTGTCCGGTCCCTAGCGGACTAGTCCGATCTTCCTGGTTAAATTGTGTTGAATTAATTCTAAAATTTGATCTAATCGAATCCAAACCTGTATAAACTTGTTAAAAGCTATTAGAACTAGTTAGTGATCATTAAAAGCAATCTAGTAACAAATTCTACCTTGCATTTGCATTAATCATGCATGTCATGTCATATTGAGTAATATTTGTGCACTCTTTGATTGTGTTTCTTGTTTTGTATGTTTATTGTGTGGATTAGACGGATTTGCGCTAGAGAGTGCCACAGAGGATCTACAACATCAAGAGTTTGAAGGCTTTGACCCTAATCAACAGCAAGAGCAAGGCAAGTGTCCTTGAAGCATATTGATCCTGTTTTAAAATAAATGTTTTGTTTGCAAAACTGCATGCTTGTGTCAAATTGATGGAAATCCTATGGTAGGAAGTTTACTATATTTGCTAAACCACCCTTGTCACCTGGAATTTATGGTAGAGAGAGTCGGGAAGGGTTTTTACCTTTTTGCTTCGCTTAATCAACTGGGATGGGAAACAACTATATCACTCGATTTAATTATGCATGGATGAGATTATGGTTAACATGAACTGGTTAAACATGGTATGGTAATGGATGATCTAAGCAAGCCTGGTATGTGGATGGGTTGGATGTTATGGTGGTTTGCTTGCTTTAGATCTAAGGACCGATTCATGCGAGAATAAGCCAGGACTACAGTGCCACCACGAGGCCAAGTATGGGTGCGGCGTAGCTGATTAATTAGGGCTTTGCTAGTGCTGTTTGGACCATGGTGGATGTTCGGGGAAGGGGTAGTCGGATTGGGTTTGTTGATGATTGGTGGGACTACCCTGGGATCCGAATGGCTCAAGAGGGGGCCCTTGGTTGAAGAGGTTCTTAGTCGCCGAAGGGTGATGAAATCACGGACACGTGGGTAAAGAGGTACAAACTCTGCAGAGTGTTAATTAAAACTATCATGATAGCCGTGCTCCCGGTTATGAGCACCTGGACAACTTCCATGATTAGAGGGAAATAGGAATTTGGGATGGTTATGGTTGGGTAATGGTTAAGGTTGATATTATGGTTATGGTTTGGTTATGGTTTGGTAATGGTTATGGATGGTTATGGATTAATCTCTGGTAATGAATATGGTTGTTGGCAATGGTGAAATCTGGACCTATTGATGATGGTAATGAATTCAGTTTGGTATTATGGTATTACTCGTGATTATGATTGGTTTATTTCACATACTTATACTATATTGCTTTTCAAATGTTTTAATGTACTTTTCAGCACTTTACCATTATTATTGTCGTCATTTGAATAAGCCACATGTCATACTTTCCACACTTGCTGAGTACGACATGTACTCACTCTTGCAATTTTCAGCACTTCACCATTATTATTGTCGTCATTTGAATAAGCCACATGTCATACTTTCCACACTTGCTGAGTACGACATGTACTCACTCTTGCAATCCCACCCCAACAGTTGCAGGTCAGGATTGGGAGTTTAATGGTGATAATGCGGAGTTCTAGGCCGTGTCTACCGTCAGCTTTGCCTGTGGTATTGATTGGAGCTGCGCATACATACCCTGTCGCTTATGCTGCTTAGTTTGCTTAATTAGTTTATTTCCGCTGCATTAGTTGAACTTGTCTTTAATATTCATTAGAGCTTGTATTCGAGGATAATCTGGTTTGTGTAATAAAATTTGGTTAACTAATCTTGTCTTGTGGTAATTTTCTGTATACTCTTTTGTGATTGCACTCGTATATGTGTGATGAACATCCTGGGCACACATATGCGTTAGCTTGGTTCATTTTCGGAACCGGGCATCACAGATTGGTATCAGAGCCACAGGTTGACCGTAGGATGCAGCCTAGATAGAATGGACACTTTAGAGCACATAGGAGCACTCAGGAATCGGTGTGTTTTTGCTTGAAGTGCTGTTTGCTATATATATTGTTTGCTTGTGTGCTTAATAGAGGATTTTGGGATGCTTTAGCATTGCCATGTCCACCTAGGCTAGTATAGCTAGCTGGTTAGCTTCATATCCCTTGATGCATATAGTTGGGGCGTTTTCTAATTCTTACCTACTGCTTTTCTTCAGATGGTGAGGACTCGCAACCAGAGGGATGGCAATGATGAAGAGGAGAACAATGGAGTGCCTCAGAACAACAATGGACAAGGATCTACTCAGGGAGCTATCAACATCGAGCAGCTTTTGGCCATGCAAAACCAGCTCATGCAGACCATGATACAGACTATGGGACAGCTGCAGGCTGGCAATATCAACAATCAGCCCCACATGCCTCCACCGCCACCCCCACCTCCTCATAACCGATTGGGAGAGTTTATGAGGACTAGGCCACCAACCTTTGCTCAAGATGCTGACCCTATGGATGCTGATGATTGGCTCAAGTCCGTGGAGAAGAAGCTAGCCATTGTCCAATGCAGTGACCGGGAGAAGGTGCTATTTGCTTCTCATCAACTCGTTGGAGCAGCTGCAGATTGGTGGGATTCTTATTGCAATGCTCATGAGAACCAAGAGAGAATTACCTGGGCGGAATTCAAGGAGAGTTTCCGTTCTCATTATGTGCCGGAAGGTGTTATGATCTTGAAGAGACAAGAATTTGAGAACTTGAGACAAGGAAAATCAAGCGTGAGTGAATATCTCAATAAGTTCACTCAACTCTCAAGATATGCGCCTGAGGATGTTAGCCGGGACAGCCGAAAGCAATACTTGTTCATGAGGGGATTGAACAATACGATCCAAGTGCAATTGCTCAATTGCGATTATGCCAATTTCCAGAAGCTTGTGGACAAAGCAATTGTGGTTGAGAACAAGATCCGTGAGATGGAGCAAGAAATCAAGAGGAAGGCGCCATATCAAGGACAGCAACAAGGAAGTAATGTGCGCCCTCGCTTTGCGCCGCCCAATGCGCCTCATTACAGCTCCTCTATTCCTGCTCAGCGCCCTGGTTATGCACCGCGCCCAACTCAGTTTGTGCAGCAGCGCCCTGTCATGCAAGCACCTAGGCCTCCGATGCCTTATGCACATTGTGCTGATTTTCCTGGAGCCAATGTTCAAAACCAAGCTCGTCCCAATAATTCTGGTGGAGTTAAGAAGTGCTATACTTGTGGAGAGGCTGGACACTTTGCGAATCAATGTCCTAAGTCAGGCCTTGGTCAAGGAAGCAATGCGCCGAGACAAAACCCAAGACCCAATGGAGGACAACCACAAGGAAGTCGTGGACAGCAGAACTTTGCTTGTGGTAACGTGAACCATGTCTCTACGGAGGATGCTCAACAAGCGGATGACGTGGTCATTGGTATGTTTCTCGCCAACTCCAATCCCGCGACTATGTTATTTGATTCTGGAGCATCGCATTCGTTCATTGCATCGAAGTATGTTGCCAAGTATAGTTTGCCTATCTCTCATATGAAGTTTACTCTGTTGGTTAAGTCTCCTGGAGGAGAGATGAGGACAAATATAGTATGTCCAAAAGTAAGCCTTAGGATAAGGGGGGTAGTCTTCTCCGCCAACCTCATAGTTTTGGATTCTCAAGGGTTGGATATTATACTTGGTATGGACTGGTTGAGGAAGCACAATGGAGTTATTGAATGTGCCACAAAGACGGTGAAGTTGACTAATGAAGAAGGGATCACCGTAGAATTTGAAGCAACCCAACATGCACTGAAGCAATTAGAGCTGAATCATATGGACGGTGTCGCAATTGAGGAGATTCCGGTGGTGTGTGAATTTTTGGATGTGTTTCCGGATGAGTTGCCAGGTATGCCACCCGATCGAGACATTGAGTTTGTTATTGATTTAATACCTGGAACTGCACCTATAGCTAAGAGGCCGTATAGGATGCCTCCTATGGAATTAGCGGAGCTCAAGAAGCAGATTCAAGAGCAATTAGAGAAGGGTTTCATTCGCCCTAGCTCTTCGCCTTGGGGAGCGCCTGTTCTATTCGTGGACAAGAAGGATGGATCCCAAAGGATGTGCGTGGATTACCGAGCTCTCAACGAGGTAACAATCAAGAACAAGTACACCTTGCCACGCATAGAAGACTTGTTTGATCAGATGAAGGGTGCTTGTGTCTTCTCTAAAATTGACTTGAGGTCGGGATACTTTCAAATGAAGATTAGACCATCGGACATACCCAAGACAGCTTTTAGGACACGGTATGGATCTTATGAGTACACTGTGATGTCTTTTGGATTGACAAATGCACCTGCCTACTTTATGTACCTCATGAATAAAGTCTTCATGGAGTACTTGGACAAGTTCGTTGTGGTGTTTATTGATGATATTATGATCTACTCGAAGGATGAGAAGGAACATGAGGAACACTTGAGGCTTACGTTGCAGAAATTGAGGGAGCATCAATTGTATGCCAAGTTCAACAAGTGCCAGTTTTGGTTGAAAGAGGTGCCATTTTTGGGTCATATAATCTCAGGAGGAGGAGTATCGGTTGACCCCGGAAAAGTGAGAGACGTGTTGAAGTGGGAACCACCGCAAAACGTCAAGGAAATAAGGAGTTTTCTTGGGATGGCTGGATATTACCGTAGATTCATCAAGGATTTTTCCAAGATAGCCAAGCCTATGACGGAGTTGCTAATGAAGGGAAAGGCATTCCAATGGACTCAAGCTTGTCAAGAGAGTTTTGAGGAGTTGAAGAAGCGGCTGACAACAGCCCCAGTTTTGGTATTGCCGGATGTAAGCAAGAGTTTTGACATTTATTGCGATGCATCAAGACAAGGGCTTGGATGTGTATTGATGCAAGAAGGTCAGGTGGTCGCCTATGCGTCGAGACAATTGAAGAAACATGAGCAGAATTACCCCACGCATGATCTTGAACTAGCAGCCGTGGTACATGCATTGAAGATTTGGAGACACTATATTCTTGGACATAGGTGTGAAATTTATACGGATCATAAGAGTTTGAAGTATATTTTCACACAAATGGATCTGAACTTGAGGCAACGAAGATGGTTAGAGCTCATCAAAGATTATGATTTGGGGATCAACTATCATCCGGGAAAAGCCAATGTAGTGGCCGACGCCTTGAGTAGAAAGGGAGTAAGCCATCAACTTACAGTTCGAGAGTTGCCGTCCGAGTTATGTAAGGAGTTTGAACGGTTGAACCTCAGGTTTGTAAATGAGATGGAGATGATGGAGTTAAATCCGACCTTGGAGAAAATTCGAGAAGCACAGACCACGGATGAGGAGATCAAAGAAATCAAAGAAAGAATCAAAGAAGGGAGAGAATTCAGATTTGATGAAGACGAACATGGTACCTTATGGCTTGGAAAGAGAATCGTTGTGCCTAATGTAAAGCATATTCGGGAGACAATATTAAAGGAGGCACATGACTCGCCTTAATCGATTCACCCGGATGTACGAAGATGTACAAGGACTTGAAGGCTTGCTATTGGTGGGATAGCATGAAAAAGTACATAGCTGAATATGTAGCATTATGTGATGTGTGCCAACGAGTCAAGGCGAAACATCAAAGGCCAGCCGGACTATTGCAACCGTTGAAGATTCCGGAATGGAAGTGGGAAGAAATTGGTATGGACTTCATAGTGGGGTTACCACGTACTCAGTCCGGGTATGACTCAATTTGGGTAATTGTGGATCGCTTAACCAAGTCAGCTCATTTTGTCCCTGTAAAGACCAAGTATGCAGCTGCACGATTGGCCGAAATATACATGGAGCATATTGTGTGTCGACATGGAGTCCCTAAGAAGATAGTCTCGGATAGAGGTTCTCAATTTACCTCCAGATTTTGGCAAAAATTGCATGAAGCTTTGGGAACGAGGTTGAATTTTAGTTCAGCATATCATCCTCAAACGGATGGACAAACCGAGAGGACCAATCAGATTTTGGAGGACATGTTAAGAGCTTGTGCTTTAAAGCATGGGAAAAGTTGGGACAAAAGCTTGCCATACGCAGAATTTTCATACAACAATAGTTACCAAGCAAGCTTGAAAATGTCACCATATGAAGCGCTTTATGGGAGGAAGTGTAGGACACCTTTATTCTGGAATGAGGCAGGAGAAACTCAAGTATTTGGTCCGGACGTGTTGCAAGAAGCCGAAAAGCAAGTCCAAATAATTCGTGAAAACTTGAGGGCTTCCCAATCAAGGCAAAAAGGCTATGCGGACAATAGGAGAAGGAAATTAGCCTTTGAAATAGGAGATTTTGTTTACCTCAAGGTGTCACCAATGAGAGGTTATAAGAGGTTTAACATAAGGGGTAAGATCGCACCTCGTTATATTGGACCATTCAAGATTTTGGACAAAAGAGGAGAAGTAGCATATAAGTTGGAGATCCCAGCTCATCTTTCAGACGTACATGATGTGTTTCATGTTTCCCAACTCAAGAAGTGTCTCAGGGTACCGGAAGATCAAGTGCCAATGGGAGAATTGGAACTCGAGGAGGATTTGACGTATGCCGAGCAACCGGCCAAAATCTTGGAAACCAAGGAGAGGGTCACAAGGAACAAGGTCATTAGATGGTGTAAAGTTCAATGGAAGCACCACATAGAAAAAGAAGCGACGTGGGAATTAGAGGATGATCTCAAGAAGGAATTTCCCTATCTCTTCTCTTCCACATCGAATCTCGAGGGCGAGATTCATTTTAAGGGGGGTAGGTTTGTAACACCCTCATTTTCATACATCATGTCCTACATGCACTCATATACATGTTTAACATTAACACATAACAAGAGGAACAAGTTTAAAATTGATTTGGAACAAAACCGCACTTAAAAATGTAGGAAAGTGCAGACTAGTTCGGTTTTGCTGAGGACTGGTCCGATTTCTCTCTGTCTAAAAACGGACTTGTCTATTTTTGCTGCGGATTAGTCCGATATTTGCCTCTGGACAACTTTGGACTTGTCCGATTTTGTGCGGACTAGTCCGGTATTCCATGAATCCTTGAAAATTTGCTAAGTCCCTGGACTTTTCCGGACTAGTCCGGTGTTCCAGCGGACTTGTCCGTTTTCCTTTCTGACTAAGATCGGACTTGTCCGATTTTTGGCCAGAGTTGTCTGATTTTCTCTCTGGACGACTTCGGACTAGTCCGGTCCTGTCCGGACTTGTCCGATATTTCGTGACTCCGAGATTGTACTTTTGTTGTACGACTGGTTTCTTGGGTTTCACATCAAGTGGGCCTAGGGACGTCGTGCCTAACTCTTTTAGAGCCCATGTGGGACTCTAAACCGGCCTCTACTCATCCCAAACTCGAAATCCATCTAACCCTAGCCTCCACGTCTATATAAACAACCCCACCCATTGGTTTGACATCTATTTGCCACTTTTCCACCCACCCAAACCCTAGTTCGTGGGGAGCCATCATCAAGGAGGGAGGAGAAGATCCCAAGCAAGAGGAAGAAGAGGAGGAAACGAAGGAGGATCAAGATCTCCACCAAGTTTCGTTCTTCACCACCAATTCACCTCCAAGTTCATCACCAACCCTAGATCATCAAGATCCAAGTGTTACCTCCAAGTTTCTTGGTTCATTGGAGTTCTAAACACCTGGTATACCCTCTATTCTCTTTTCCTTATGTGAATTCAACCCCTAATCTCCAAATTCACGTCGATCTAGAAAACCCTAATCTGTTGATCTCGTCAAGTGCGGACTTGTCCGGTCCCTAGCGGACTAGTCCGATCTTCCTGGTTAAATTGTGTTGAATTAATTATAAATTTTGATCTAATCGAATCCAAACCTGTATAAACTTGTTAAAAGCTATTAGAACTAGTTAGTGATCATTAAAAGCAATCTAGTAACAAATTCTACCTTGCATTCGCATTAATCATGCATGTCATGTCATATTGAGTAATATTTGTGCACTCTTTGATTGTGTTTCTTGTTTTGTATGTTTATTGTGTGGATTAGACGTATTTGCGCTAGAGAGTGCCACAGAGGATCTACAACATCAAGAGTTTGAAGGCTTTGACCCTAATCAACAGCAAGAGCAAGGTAAGTGTCCTTGAAGCATATTGATCCTGTTTTAAAATAAATGTTTTGTTTGCAAAACTGCATGCTTGTATCAAATTGATGGAAATCCTATGGTAGGAAGTTTACTAGATTTGCTAAACCACCCTTGTCACCTGGAATTTATGGTAGAGAGAGTCGGGAAGGGTTTTTACCTTTTTGCTTCGCTTAATCAACTGGGATGGGAAACAACTATATCACTCGATTTAATTATGCATGGATCAGATTATGGTTAACATGAACTGGTTAAACATGGTATGGTAATGGATGATCTAAGCAAGCCTGGTATGTGGATGGGTTGGATGTTATGGTGGTTTGCTTGCTTTAGATCTAAGGACGGTTCATGCGAGAATAAGCCAGGACTACAGTGCCACCACGAGGCCAAGTATGGGTGCGGCGTAGCTGATTAATTAGGGCTTTGCTAGTGCTGTTTGGACCATGGTGGATGTTCGGGGAAGGGGTAGTCGGATTGGGTTTGTTGATGATTGGTGGGACTACCCTGGGATCCGAATGGCTCAAGAGGGGGCCCTTGGTTGAAGATGTGCTCTGCGGGAGACATCGCCACCAGTGAAACCTCAGTGGGGTTTAAATAGGCTAGTAATCCCTTTGTAAAGGCTATTTTGTGATCTCTTGGCCACACACCAACGGAAGTGTGTAATGTGATCGACGGGTCATGGGCATAAGGGAGGTTCTTAGTCGCCGAAGGGTGATGAAATCACGGACACGTGGGTAAAGAGGTACAAACTCTGCAGAGTGTTAATTAAAACTATCATGATAGCCGTGCTCCCGGTTATGAGCACCTGGACAACTTCCATGATTAGAGGGAAATTGGAATTTGGGATGGTTATGGTTGGGTAATGGTTAAGGTTGATATTATGGTTATGGTTTGGTTATGGTTTGGTAATGGTTATGGATGGTTATGGATTAATCTCTGGTAATGAATATGGTTGTTGGCAATGGTGAAATCTGGACTTATTGATGATGGTAATGAATTCAGTTTGGTATTATGGTATTACTCATGATTATGATTGGTTTATTTCACATACTTATACTATATTGCTTTTCAAATGTTTTAATGTACTTTTCAGCACTTTACGATTATTATTGTCATCATTTGAATAAGCCACATGTCATACTTTCCACACTTGCTGAGTACGACATGTACTCACTCTTGCAGTCCCACCCCAACAGTTGCAGGTCAGGATTGGGAGTTTAATGGTGATAATGCGGAGTTCTAGGCCGTGTCTACCGTCAGCTTTGCCTGTGGTGTTGATTGGAGCTGCGCATACATACCCTGTCGCTTATGCTTCTTAGTTTGCTTAATTAGTTTATTTCCGCTGCATTAGTTGAACTTGTCTTTAATATTCATTAGAGCTTGTATTCGAGGATAATCTGGTTTGTGTAATAAAATTTGGTTAACTAATCTTGTCTTGTGGTAATTTTCTGTATACTCTTTGTGATTGCACTCGTATATGTGTGATGAACATCCTGGGCACACATATGCGTTAGCTTGGTTCATTTTCGGAACCGGGCGTCACATTGCACCAACCATATGACCAGAGAAAGAAGGATGTTCATTGAGTATGAAGAAAATGAGGATCCAAGCGAGAGCATCTATTTTAGAGACAATAGTCAAGTAAAGGTGCTCGGTACCGGTAAAATTGTTATATCGTCTCAACATACTCTTTCTCATGTGTTACATGTCGATTCCTTAGATTATAACCTGCTGTCCATATCTCAATTATGTGACAAAGGTTATAATTGCTTGTTCACTAATGAGGGTGTGACCGTCTCTAGAAGGAGTGATGGTTCCATTGCATTGAAGGGTGTGTTAAAGAGAAAGCTTTACCTTGTTGACTTCAACAAAGATAAAGTTGAACTTGACACATGCTTGATTGAAAAGACGAACATGGGTTGGCTGTGGCATAGACGGCTAGCGCATGTTGGTATGAGGAATCTTCAAAAACTCCTCAAGGGCGATCACATCCGAGGTTTTAAGGATGTTGTTTTTGAGAAAGATAGGCCTTGTAGCGCGTGCCAAGCCAGGAAGCAAGTTGGATCACCTCATCCCGCGAAGAATGTCATGACTATAATAAGACCGCTCGAGCTACTTCACATGGACCTTTTGGGTCCAATTGCTTACATAAGCATCGGCGGTAACAAATATGGCTTAGTAATTGCTGATGACTTTTCGCACTTCACTTGGGTTTTCTTTTTGCATGATAATACAGAGACTCAAGGAACCCTGAAGAAGTTCTTCAAGCGTGCTCAAAATGAGTTCACATTGAAGATCACGAACATTCGAAGCGATAACGGCACGGAGTTCAAGAACACTCAAGTTGAAGAGTACCTAGACGAAGAAGGGATAAAGCATGAGTTTTCAGCACCTTATTCCCCTCAACAAAACAGAGTTGCCGAAAGGAAGAACCGAACCCTCATAGAGATGGCGAGAACAATGCTCAATGAATACAAGACCTCAAATCGGTTTTGGGCGGAAGCGGTTAACACCGCTTGCCACGCATAAATCGACTCTGTCTTCATCGACTACTCAAGAAGACATCCTATGAGCTACTAACCGGTAACAAGCCAAATATTTCTTATTTCGAGTTTTCGGTTCTAAATGTTATATTTTGAACAAGAAGTCGAGGACTTCAAAGTTTGCCTCGAAGTCCGATGAAGGTTTCTTGCTTGGCTATGATTCAAACTGCTACGCCTATCGTGTCTTCAACAAGACCTCCGGACTTGTTAAATTAGCACGTGACATAGTGTTTGATGAAACTAACGGCTCTCAAAAGGAGCAAGTTGATCCATGTGTGCTAGATAGAGAAGGAGCTCCTTGTCAAGCTTTGAGAAGAATGGCGTTGGGCGATGTTCGACCACAAGAGCCACCTCTACATGTGCATGAGGAACATGAACCACAAGTGGAGGCCAATGATCAAGGGGGAGCTTCCACACAAGATCAACCTCAAGAAGACGAAGATGATCAACAAGTCAATGAGGGCAACCATCTAGGGGGAGAAGAAGAAGATCATGAAGATACAAGACCGCAAGTGCCACACCCGAGAGTACACCAATGCGTCCAAAGAGATCACCCAATCGACAACACCATCGGTGACATCCAAAAGGGAGTAACAACTAGATCCCGCATAGATAACTTTTGTGAGCATTACTCTTTTGTGTTCTTTTTGGAACCACGCAGGATTGAGGATGCATTGAAAGATCCGGACTGGGTGGTGGCGATGCAAGAAGAACTAAACAAATTCAAACAGAACGAGGTGTCTAAACTCGTCGAAAGACCTAACGCGAACGTCGTCGGAACCAAATGGGTCTTCCGCAACAAACAAGATGAACACGGGGTGGTGACAAGGAACAAGGCACGACTTGTGGCCAATTGGTATTCACAAGTTGAAGGTTTGGATTTCGATGAAACCTTTGCTCCCGTAGCTAGGCTTGAATCTATTAGAATATTACTTGCATATGCTACTCACCATGATTTCAAGCTCTATCAAATGGATGTGAAAAGCGCCTTCCTCAATGGTCCAATCTAGGAGGAGGTGTATGTGGAGGAACCTCCCGGATTTGAAGATAAAGAGTTCCCCGACCAAGTCTTTAAACTGCGTAAGGCTCTCTACGGCCTTAAACAAGCTCCTAGAGCTTGGTATGAGTGTCTTAGAGATTTCTTAATTGAAAATGGTTTTAAGATTGGAAAAGCAGATTATACATTATTTACAAAACACTTCGACAATGATCTTTTTATCTGTCAAATCTATGTTGATGACATTATCTTTGGTTCAACTAACAACCTTTTGTGAAGAATTTAGTAAGATTATGCCAGATAGGTTTGAGGTCTATGATGGGAGAGCTGAAGTACTTCTTGGGATTCCAAGTGAGACAATAAAAGGAAGGGACATTCATAAGCCAAACCAAGTACACTCAAGACATACTCAAGAAGTTTGGGATGGACAAGGTGAAGCCTATCAAGACTCCCATGGCAACTAATGGACACTTAGATCTCAATGAAGATGGACCAAGCGTGGATCAAAAGGTATATCGCTCCATGATTGGATCCTTACTCTACCTATGTGCATCTAGGCCTGATATTATGTTGAGTGTATGTTTGTGTGCAAGATTTCAAGCCAATCCTAAGGACTGTCATTTGACAACGGTTAAAAGGATCTTGAGATATTTGGTTCATACACCAAATCTAGGCCTTTGGTATCCCAAAGGTTCCAAGTTCAATCTCAATGGATACTCCGATGCAGATTATGCTGGATGCAAGGTAGATAGAAAAAGTACCTCCGGCACCTGCCAATTCCTAGGTAGATCCCTAGTTTCCTGGTCCTCCAAGAAATAAAATTCCATTGCCTTATCCATGGCAGAAGCGGAGTATGTTGCAGCTGGGAGTTGTTATGCACAACTCCTTTGGATGCGACAAACTCTAAGGCATTACGGTTACAATATGAGCCGTATTCCACTCCTTTGTGATAATGAGAGTGCCATTAAAATTGCCCATAATCTAGTTGAGCACTCTAGAACCAAACACATAGACATACGACATCACTTTTTGAGAGACCTCTCAATGAAAGGAGACATAGCCATTTCCAATGTCAACACCGAAAAACAATTAGCCGACATATTCACCAAGCCACTTGATGAAAAACACTTTTGCGAGCTCCGAAATGAACTCAATATCCTTGATGCTCAGAATGTGGCTTGAAAACTTGCATACCTGTATGGTTTCTTCAAAATATGTTGATTGTGTTGTGAAACTCATCTTATTTTTTCTCCAAAAAGCCTATTTCAATTACTTAATCTTGATGAATTATGGTCATTGCTTGATTGTTGTATGCTTACTGATCATATTCATCAAGATTAATTGATTGTTATGGCCCCCATATTTTCTTAATAAGTACCTTCGAATATATACGAATGGGCTAAGCATTTCTGTTCTGGTGACCACAGACTAGTCTGCCCTTGCAGACTAGTTTGCAAAGTGTCCGGTAGTCCGGACTAGTCTGGCAGACCACAGACTAGTCCGATTTTTCGACTCCATAACCCTAGCCGCCACCAAGACCTAATCTTCTAAGGGCAAGGGCAAAGGGATTGACACAGGCCCAATCGTCCCTCTCAAGATGACAACTCCAAAGCAAGGGGCCCAGGATCCCTCCGAGGAGAGGTTCAATGGCAGGAGAAGTGACACGGCTTCCAAATTTAGAAATGTGGACTGCTACAGCCAGTCCAAGAAGGCAACTGATGGAAGATTCTGGAGCAACTTCCATGCGGACTTCTATAGTCTGTGTACCTCACAATGAAGACTCCAGTGGTGTGCAACCAATGGATTGATTGGGTGCACTTTGAAAGGAAGAGTTACTCAGCCTTTGATGAGATAGTTTAGGCAGTGGAGAAGCATGGATTGAAGGATCTGTTTGCCTTCAGGAACAATTGGAACGACGAAGCCATTGCTCAGTTCTATGCTACATTCTACTTTGCAAGTGATGAGGAAGAGCGGGTGACTTGGATGACTCATGGATCCAAGTACACCATTACCTATGATGAGTTTGCAAGGCTGCTACATCTTGAGAGCTCCAGCAACATCAACTTGATCATTCACAACATAGGTGTCCTTGAGAAGGACAAAATGAAGTTCCTTTATGACACCCGCTCGACTTTCAACCCTCCTTCCACCAAGAATATGAAGACATTCTTTGTGGTCCTCAATAGGGTCCTGAGGAAGACTATTGCCCTGAAGGATGGGGATGTAGGGAGTGTCCAAGGCTATCTCAGGACACTGATGAAGGTGATAAGCAAAGACAGGAAGTTTGGTGTTTTTGACTACATATGGAATGACATGGTCAATATCTCCTGCACTCCTAACAGATCCTGTGGCTACGCACCTTATTTCATGTTCATGATTGAGAAGGTCACAGGGATCAAGTTTGTAAAGGACGTGGAGCACACTCCATTGAGGCCCCAGAAGCCTCCCCAAGTCTCTATCCAAGTTGCCCCTTCTCCTGCATCTAGTGAAGAAGCTTCGATGAGAGCTAGAGGAGATACAAGGGCTGCTCCCTCCACTAGGGCCCCTCCCCAAAAAGGGTCTCTTAGTGGAATCCTGAAGTACTTGGCAGCAATCGTTGCCTCATGCAAGAAGGCCGAAGTGAACACTCACGAGCTGAACAAGGCGAGGAAGGCTGATATGCGGTATGTCAAAGAAAATGTTAAGCATATTTGCGAGAAGCTGGAGATTGAGCCTATTGGATCCCCAGTCATCTCTGACGATCAGCCTCAGATTTCACCGAGCTCGGGCCTTTGACTCCCTCCGAGCTTGCCTACTTTGGCATTGGGGGCACCTCGAGTGGATCCGTTCCTCCTCCTTCTCAGCCCGATAATGAAGATGAAGATGATAAGAGGACCGACAGCGAGGATTGAAGATCTTAGATCCCTCATCTCCTTCTTTTTGGTGTCTTGATGCCAAAGGGGGAGAGATTGAGGGGGAGTCACTAGGTCTTAGCTGTAGGTTGAGAGACGAGAGCTTCATTTATGCATCTTTTTGTCTCTTTTGGGTTGTAAGACATCATATTATGCTCTTTTGATACTTTTGGTCTTGTGATGCCATGCTATGAACTATTTATGCTCATATTTATGAAATCTGTGATTTTGATCTGAAATTGACATATATGCTTGTTGTTGATATATTGATGTCAATTATTTCACTGTCATCATGATTACTGCTCACACTCACTTAGTTTTGCATCCCACCATAAAGAGTTCACATATGTCTTTTGTTGTCATTGCTAAATGAGTTTCAAGCTCATATGTGCACACTTTATGAAAATCTTAATTTTTATCATACTTTGTGAAATCTCAATTGGTTGTCATCAATCACCAAAAAGAGGGAGATTGAAAGTGCATCTAGGCATCCCTTGTGGGTTTTGGTTGATTTATTACAAACAAATGAGATCCTAACCACATTATTGAGATGAGCACAGGTTTTAATGAAAGAATGAAGAAAGCGCCAAAAAGAAAGGAGAATGAGGATTGATTCGGAAAAGAGCTCAAGAGTTAAATAGAATATATCATTGTGTATGGAGTGTGTTGGTGTAACACATCCCAAGAGCTCAAGCACAAGAAATCCTCACACACTTCACATTTCACAGGAAAAATGGACTAGTCCGATGTACACCTGACTAGTCTGATATCCTCTCTCTATAGGTTCGGACAAGTCCTGCCAGTGCGGACTTGTCTGCACCGGACTAGTCCGATAATGCCTCTGACTAAATACGGACTAGCCCTCCCTTGTGCGGACTAATCCTCAATTATTCACATTTGCACAAAAGTGGACAAGTCCGATCTCTTCGCGGACTAGTCCGAAAAACCCTCTTGAAAGTTCATCTAGGAATCCCTTGTGGGTTTTGGCTGATTTATGACAAGCAAATAAGACCCTAACCACTTTGTTGAGATGAGCACTGGTTCTAATGATAAAATGAGCAAAGTGCCAAAAAGAAAGGAGAATGAGGAACAATGCGGAAAGAAGCTCAAGAAACAAGTGTAGTAGATCATTGTGCATGGAGTTTGTTAAGGAAACACACCCCAAGAGCTCAATAACAAATAATCTCACACATTGCACATATTTATACAGCACCGCACTAGTCCGACTGACTCTGGACTAGTCTGATATCTTTCTGCACAGGAGTTTGAACAGTTGAACCTAGGGTTTGTAAATGAGATGGAGATGATGGAGTTAAACCCAACCTTGGAGCAAGAAATTCGAGAGGCACAGACCAAGGATGAGGAGATTCAGGAAATCAAGGAAAGGACCCAAGAGGGAAGAGAATTCAGATTTGATGAGGATGAACATAGTACCTTATGGCTGGGAAAAAGGATTGTTGTGCCTAATGTGAAGCGTATTCGGGAGACAATATTAAAAGAGGCACATGACTCACCTTAATCAATTCACCCGGTTGTACGAAGATGTACAAGGACCTGAAGACTTGTTATTGGTGGGCTAGCATGAAGGACATAGCTGAATACGTAGCATTGTGTGATGTGAGCCAACGAGTCAAGGCGGAACATCAAAGGACAGCTGGACTATTGCAACCATTAAATATTCACAAATGGAAGTGGGAAGAGATCGTTATGGACTTCATAGTTGGTTTACCACGTACTCAGTCCGGTTACGACTCAATTTGGGTAATTGTGGATCGGTTAACTAAGTCAGCCCATTTTATTCCCGTCAAGACCACCTATAATGAAGAGAAATTAGCGGAACTGTATATGGGAAGAATAGTATGTTTGCATGGAGTTCCGAAGAAGATAGTCTCGGATAGAGGTTCACAATTCACTTCCAAGTTTTGGCAAAAATTGTATGAAGCTTTGAGAACGAGGTTGAATTTTAGTTCAGCGTATCACCCTCAAACAGATGGACAAACCGAGAGGACCAATCAGATTTTGGAGGACATGTTAAGAGCTTGTGCTTTAAAGCATGGGAAGAATTGGGACAAAAGCTTGCCATACGCGTAATTTTCATACAACAATAGTTACCAAGCAAGTTTGAAGATGTCACCTTACGAAGCACTATATGGAAGGAAGTGTAGGACACCTTTATTCTAGAATGAGGCAGGAGAAACTCAAGTATTTGGTCCGGATGTGTTGCAAGAAGCCGAAAAGCAAGTCCAAATAATTCGTGAAAACTTGAGGGTTGCCCAATCAAGACAAAAAGGATATGCGGACAATAGGAGAAGGAAATTAGCCTTTGAAATGGGAGACTGCGTTTACCTTAAGGTGTCAACAATGAGGGGTCATAAGAGGTTTAACATAAGAGGCAAGCTAGCCCCTCGCTACATTGGACCATTCAAGATTTTGCACAAAGAGGAGAAGTAGCGTATAATTTGGAGATGCCAATTCATCTATCGGATGTCCATGATGTATTTCATGTTTCCCCAGCTTAAGAAGTGCTTGAGAGTACCGGAAGAAGAAGTGCCAATGGAAGAATTGGAGCTAGAGGAAGATTTGACTTATGTCGAGCAACCGGTCAAAATCTTGGAAACCAAGGAGAGAGTCACAAGGAACAAGGTCATCAGATGGTGTAAAGTTCAATGGAAGCACCACACAAAAAAAGAAGCAATGTGGGAATTGGAGGATGATCTCAAGAAGTAATTTCCCTATCTCTTCTCTTCCGCGTCGAATCTTGAGGGCGAGATTCATTTTAAGGGGGGTAGGTTTGTAACACCCTCATTTTCATGCATCATGCCCTACATACATTCATATACATGTTTAAAATTGATCCACATCAAGAGTAATGAGTTTAAAATTGATTTGGAACAAAACCGCACTTAAAATGTTGAATAGTGCGGACTAGTCTGATTTTGGTGAGGACTAGTATGATTTCTCTCTGACTAAAATCAGACTTGTCCATTTTTGCTGTGGACTAGTCCGATTTTGCCTCTGGACACTTTCGGACTTGTCCGATTTTGTGCGGACTAGTGCGGGATTCCAAGAATCCTTGAAAATTTGCTAAGTCCCTGGAATTGTTCGGACTAGTCCGGTGTTCCAGCGGACTTTTCCAATTTCCTCTCTGACTAAAGTCGGACTTGTCCGATTTTTGGCCAGACTTGTCCGATTTCTTTCTGACTAACTTTAGACTAGTCCGGTCCTTTTCGGACTTGCCCGATATTTCACGACTCCGAGTTGATCTTTTGTTTCACGACTTGTTTCTTGGGTTTTACGGTAAGTGGGCCTAGGGACGTCGTGCCTAACTCTTTTAGAGCCCATGCGGGACTCTAAACCGGCCTCTACTCCTCTCAAACTCGAAATCTATCTAACCCTAGCCTCCACCTCTATATAAACAACCCCACCCCTTGGCTTGACATCTATTTGCCACTTTTCCACCCCACCCAAACCCTAGTTCATGGAGAGACACCATCAAGGAGGGAGAAGGAGATCCCAAGCAAGAAGAAGAAGAAGAGGAGGAAATGAAAGAGGATCAAGATCTCCATCAAGTTTTGTTCTTACCCACCAAATCATCTCCAAGTTCATCACCAACCCTAGATCATCAAGATCCAAGTGTTGCCTCCAAGTTTCTTGATTCATTAGAGTCCTAAACACCTGGTATACCTTCTATTTCCTTTTCCTTACATGAATTCAACCCCAAATCTCCAAATTCACGTCGATCTAGAAAACCCTAGTTCGCTAGTTCTGTGAAGTGCGGACTGGTCTGGCCTTCTGCAGACTTGTTCGATTTTCCTAGCAAAATTGTGTTGAATTAATTATAAAAGTATATCTAATCATATCCAAACCTGTATAATCTTATTAAAATCTATTAGAACTAGTTAGTGATCATTGAAAGCAATCTATTAACAAGTTCTACCTTACATTTGCATTAATCGTGCATGTCATGTAATATTGAGTAATATATGTGCACTCTTTGATTGTGTCTCTTGTCTTGTATGTTTATTGTGTGCACTAGGCGGATTTGCACTAGAGAGTGTCGCGGAGGATCTTCAGCACCAAGAGTTTGAAGAACTTGACCCGAACCAACAGCAAGAGCAAGGCAAGTGTCCTTGAAGCATATTGATTCTGTTTTAAAATAAATGTTCTGTTTGCAAAACTGCATTCTTGTGTCAATCTGATGGAAATCCTATGATAGGATGTTGACTAGCTTTGTTAAACCACCCTTGTCGCCTGGAATTTATGATAGAGAGTCGGGAAGGGCTTTTTACCTTTTTGCTTCGCTTAATCAACTGGGATGGGAAAACAACTATACAACTCAATTTAATTATGCATGGATGAGATTATGGTTAACATGAACTGGTTAATATGATATGGTAATGGGTGATCTAAGCAAGCCTGGTATGTGGATGGGTTGGATGTTATGGTGGTTTTGCTTGCTTTAGATCTAAGGACCGGTTTGTGGAGCGACCATCCAGGATTTACAGTGCCACCACGAGGCCAAGTATAGGTGCGGCGTAGATGATTAATTAGGGCTTTGCCAGTGCTATTTGGACCATTATGAATGCTCGGGGAAGGGGTAGTCGGATTGGGTTTGTTGATGATTGGTGGGACTACCCTGGGATCCGAATGGCTCAAGAGGGGGCCCTTGGTTGAAGATGTGCTCAGTTGGAGACATCGCCACCGGTGAAACCTCATTGGGGTCTAAATAGGCTAGTAATCCCTTTGTAAAGGCTATTTTGTGATCTCCTGGCCACACACCTACGGAAGTGTGAGACGACATAATTGAGATTCTATAGTCATCGAGAGGTGATAAAATCACAAACACGTGGGTAAAGCGGTTCAACCTCTACAGAGTGTGTCTAAAACTATCATGATAGCTGTGCTACCAATTATTAGCAACCTGGACCCTCACATGATTAGAGGAAAATTGGGATTTGGGATGGTTATGGTTGGTATTATGGTTATGGATGGTTATGAATCGAATTCTGGTATTGAATATGGATTTTTGTATATGATTATGGATATGGAATTATGGACTGGTATTATGATAACTACATGGCTTATGGTGGGTTTATTTCATATACATGTAATATATTGCTTTTCAAATGTTTTAATGTACTTTTCAGCACTCAACCATTATTATATTCGTCATTTGAATCAGCCACATGTCATACTTTCCACACTTGCTGAGTACGACATGTACTCACTCTTGCAACCTCCCCCCCCCCAATAGTTGCAGGTCAGCATTGGGAGTTTAATGGCGATAATGCGGAGTTCTAGGCCGTGTCTACCGTCAGCTTTGCCTGTGGTGTTGCATGGGGCTGCACTATACCATATTACTTATGCTGCCTAGCTATTTAGTTTGCTTAATTAGTTTATTTCCGCTGCATTACTTCAACTTGTCATTAACAATCATCAGAGTTTGTATTCGAGGATAATATGAACTGAGTAATAGAATTGGGTTAATTAATCTTGTTCTGTGGTAATTCTCTGTATACTCTTTTGTGAATGCACTCGTGTATGTGTGTTGAACATCCTGGGCACACATATGCGTTCACTTGGTTCATTTTCGGAACTGGGTGTCACAGATTGGTATCAGAGACACAAGTTGACCGTAGGATGCAACCTAGATAGAATGGACACTTTAGAGCACATAGGAGCACTCAGGAATCGATGTGTTTTTGTTTGGTGTGCTGTTTGCTATATATATTGTTTGCTTGTGTGCTTAATAGAGGATTTTGGGATGCTTTACCATTACCATATCCACGTAGGTTAGAGTAGCTAGTTGTTTGGTTTCATATCCCTTGATGCATATAGTTGGGGACATTTTCTAATTCTTATCTCTTGCTTCTCTTCAGATGGTGAGAACTCGCAACCAGAGGGATGTCAATGATGAGGAGGAGAACCATGGAGTACCTCAGAACAACAATGGACAAGGACATGCTCATGGATCTATCAATATTGAGCAGCTACTGGCTATGCAGAACCAGCTCATGCAGACCATGATACAAACAATGGGACAGTTGCAGGCTGGCAACATCAACAATCAGCCCCACATGCCTCCACCGCCACCCCACCTCCTCATAACCGGTTGGGAGAGTTTATGAGGACTAGGCCGCCAAACTTTGCTCAAGCTGCTGACCCTATGGATGCGGATGATTGGCTCAAGTCCATGGAGAAGAAGCTAGCTATTGTCTAATGAAGTGACCGGGAGAAGGTCTTATTTGCTTCTCATCAACTAGTGGTAGCAGCTGCCGTTTGGTGGGATTCACTATGCAATGCTCAGGAGCACCAAGAGAGAATTACACGGGTCGAATTCAAGGAGAGTTTCCATTCCCATTATGTGCCCGAGGGTGTTATGATCTTGAAGAGGCAAGAAATTGAGAACTTAAGGCAAGGAAGATCAAGTTGAGTGAATATCTCAATAAGTTCACTCAACTCTCAAGGTATGTGCCTGACGATGTGAGTCGGGACAGCCCGAAGCAATATTTGTTCATGAGAGGCTTGAACAATGAGATCCAAGTTCAATTGCTCAATTGTGATTATGCCAATTTTCAGAAGCTTGTGGACAAAGCAATTGTGGTGGAGAACAAGGTCCGTGAGATGGAGCAAGACAACAAGAGGAAGGCACCATATCAAGGACAGCAACAACGAAGTAATGTGCCCCCTCGCTTTGCACCTCCTAATGCGCCATATTACAGCTCCTCTACTCCTATACAACGCCCTGGTTATGCACCGCGCCCAACTCAGTTTGTGCAGCAGCACCCCGTTATGCAAGCACCTAGGCCTCCAATGCCTTTTGCACCTCGTGCTAATTTTCCTGGTGCAAATGTTCGGAACCAAGCTCGTCCCAATAATTCTGGTGGATTTAAGAAGTGCTATACTTGTGGAGAAGCTGGACACTTTGCGCATCAATGTCCTAAGTCAGGCCTTGGTCAAGGAAGCAATGCGCTGAGGCAAAACCCAAGACCCAATGGAGGACAGCCGCAAGGAAGCCGTGGAAAGCAGAATTTTGCTCGTGGCAACGTGAACCATGTCTCTACGAAGGATGCTCAACAAGTGGATGATGTGGTCATTGGTATGTTTCTTGCCAACTCTAACCCTGTGACTATGTTATTTGATTCTGGAGCATCGCATTCATTCATTGCATCGAAGTATGTTGCCAAGTATAGTTTGCCTATCTCTCATATGAAGTTTACTCTATTGGTTAAGTCTCCTGGAGGAGAGATGAGGACAAAAATAGTATGTCCAAAAGTAAGCCTTAGAATAAGGGGGGTGGACTTCTCCGCCAACCTCATTGTTTTGGATTCTCAAGGATTGGACATTATACTTGGTATGGACTGGTTGAGGAAGCACAATGGAGTTATTTAGTGTTCCACGAAGACGGTGAAGTTGACCAATGAAGAAGGGATCACCGTAGAATTTGAAGCATCTCAAACCGCACCGAAGCAATTAGAGTTGAATCATATGGACGGTGCCGCAATTGAGGAGATTCCAGTGGTGTGTGAAATCTTGGACGTATTTCCGGATGAGTTGCCAGGTATGCCACCTGATCGAGACATTGAGTTTGTTATTGATTTAATATCTGGAACTGCACCTATAGCTAAGAGGCCGTATAGGATGCCTCCTATGGAATTAGCGGAGCTCAAGAAGTGAATTCAAGAGCAACTAGAGAAGGGTTTCATTCGGCCCAGCTCTTCAGCTTGGGGAGCACCCGTTCTATTTGTGGACAAGAAGGATGGATCCCAAAGGATGTGCGTAGATTATCGAGCTCTCAACGAGGTGACCATCAAGAACAAGTACACCTTGCCACGCATAGAAGACTTGTTTCATCAGATGAAGGGTGCTTGTGTCTTCTCTAAAATTGATTTGAGGTCGGGGTACTTTCAAATGAAGATTAGATCATTAGACATACCCAAGACAGCTTTTAGGACACGGTGTGGATCTTATGAGTACACCGTGATGTCCTTTAGATTGACAAATGCACCTGCCAACTTTATGTACCTCATGAATAAGGTCTTCATGGAGTACTTGGATAAGTTTGTTGTGGTGTTTATTGATGACATTATGATCTACTCGAAGGATGAGAAGGAAAATGAGGAACACTTGAGGCTTACGTTGCAGAAATTGAGGGAGCATCAATTGTATGCCAAGTTCAACAAGTGTCAGTTTTGGTTGAAAGAGGTGTCGTTCTTGGGTCATATAATCTCAGGAGGAGGAGTATCAGTTGAGCCAAGAAAGGTGAGGGACGTGTTGAAATAGGAACCCCCGCAGAACGTAAAGGAAATAAGGAGTTTTCTTGGAATGGCTGGATATTACCGTCGATTCATAAAGGGCTTCACCAAAATAGCCAAGCCAATGACTGAATTGCTAATGAAGGGGAAGGCGTTCCAATGGACTGAAGCTTGCCAAGAAAGTTTGAGGAGTTGAAGAGAAGGTTGACAACAACCCCAGTTTTGGTACTGCCGGATGTGAGCAAGAGTTTTGATATTTATTGCAACTCATCGAGACAAGGACTTGGATGTGTGCTCATGCAAGAAGTCAAGTGGTCGCCTATGCATCAAGGCAATTGAAGAAACATGAACGGAATTACGCAACGCATGATTTGGAACTTGCAGCCGTGGTACATGCATTGAAGATTTGGAGACACTTATTCTTGGACATAGGTGTGAAATTTATACGGATCACAAGAGTCTCAAGTATATTTTCACACAAACGGATCTGAATTTGAGGCAACGGAGATGGTTGGAGCTCATCAAAGATTATGATTTGGGGATCAACTATCATTCGGGAAAAGCCAATGTAGTGGTCGATGCTTCGAGTAGAAAAGGAGTAAGTCATCAACTCACAGTTCGAGAGTTACCATCCGAGTTATGTAAGGATTTTGAACGGTTGAACCTCGGGTTTGTAAATGAGATGGGGATGATGGAGTTAAACCCAACCTTGGAGCAAGAAATTCGAGAGGCACAGACCAAGGATGAGGAGATTAAGGAAATCAAGGAAAGGACCCAAGAGGGAAGAGAATTCAGATTTGATGAGGATGAACATGGTACCTTATGGCTGTGGAAAAGGATTGTTGTGCCTAATGTGAAGCGTATTGGGGAGACAAAATTAAAAGAGGCACATGACTCACCTTACTCAATTCACCCCATTTGTACGAAGATGTACAAAGACTTGAAGACTTGTTATTGGTGGGCTAGCATGAAGAAGGACATAGCTGAATACGTAGCATTGTGTGATGTGTGCCAATGAGTCAAGGCGGAACATCAAAGGCCAGCTGGACTATTGCAACCATTAAAGATTCCGGAATGGAAGTGGTAAGAGATCGGTATGGACCTCATAGTTTGTTTACCACGTACTTAGTCCGGTTATGACTCAATTTGGGTAATTGTGGATCGGTTAACTATGTCACCCCACTTTATTCCCGTCAAGACAACCTATAATGGAGAGAAATTAGTGGAACTGTATATGGGAAGAATAGTATGTTTGCATGGAGTTCCGAAGAAGATAGTCTCGGATAGAGGTTCACAATTCACTTCCAGGTTTTGGCAAAAACTGCATGAAGCTTTGGGAACGAGGTTGAATTTTAGTTCAGCATATCACCCTCAAACGAATGGACAAACCGAGAGGACCAATCAGATTTTGGAGGACATGTTAAGAGCTTGTGCTTTAAAGCATGGGAAAAGTTGGGACAAAAGCTTGCCATACGCGGAATTTTCATACAACAATAGTTACCAAGCAAGTTTGAAGATGTCACCTTACGAAGCACTATATGGAAGGAAATGTAGGAAACCTTTATTCTGGAATGAGGCAGGAGAAACTCAAATATTTGGTCCGGATGTGTTGCAAGAAGCCGAAAAGCAAGTCCAAATAATTCGTGAAAACTTGAGGGCTGCCCAATCAAGACAAAAAGGCTATGCGGACAATAGGAGAAGGAAATTAGCCTTTGAAATGGGAGACTACGTTTACCTTAAGGTGTCACCAATGAGGGGTCATAAGAGGTTTAACATAAGAGGCAAGCTAGCACCTCGCTACATTGGACCATTCAAGATTTTGGACAAAAGAGGAGAAGTAGCGTTTAAGTTGGAGATGCCAACTCATCTATCGGATGTCCATGATGTCTTTCATGTTTCCCAGCTCAAGAAGTGCTTGAGAGTACCGGAAGAACAAGTGCCAATGGAAGAATTGGAGCTAGAGGAAGATTTGACTTATGCCGAGCAACCGGTCAAAATCTTGGAAACTAAGGAGAGAGTCACAAGGAACAAGGTCATCAGATGGTGTAAAGTTCAATGGAAGCACCACATAGAAAAAGAAGCAACGTGGGAATTGGAGGATGATCTCAAGAAGGAATTTCCCTATCTCTTCTCTTCCGCGTCAAATCTTGAGGGCAAGATTCATTTTAAGGGGGGTAGGTTTGTAACACTCTAATTTTCATGCATCATGCCCTACATACATTCATATACATGTTAAACATTAATCCACATCAAAAGGAATGAGTTTTAAATTGATTTAGAACAAAATCGCACTTAAAATGATGAAAAGTGCGGACTAGTCCAATTTTGGTGAGGACTAGTCCGATTTCACTCTGACTAAAATCAGACTTGTCCGTTTTTGCTGCGGACTAGTCCGATTTTGCCTCTGTACACTTTCAGTCTTGTCCGATTTTGTGCGGACTAGTCCGGTATTCCAATAATCCTTGAAAATTTGCTAAGTCCCTAGACTTGTCCGGACTAGTCCGATGTTCCAGCGGACTTGTCTGATTTCCTCTCTGACTAAAGTCGGACTTGTCCAATTTTTGGCCCGACTTGTCTGATTTCTTTCTGACGAACTTCGGACTAGTCCGGTCCTTTTTGGACTTGTCTGATATTTCGCGACTCCGGGTTGATCTTTTGTTTCACGACTTGTTTCTTAGGTTTTACGTTAAGTGGTCCTAGGGACGTCATGCCTAACTCTTTTAGAGCCCATGTGGGACTCAAAACCGGCCTCTACTTCTCTCAAACTCTATCTAACCCTAGCCTCCACCTCTATATAAACAACCTCACCCCTTGGCTTGACATCTATTTGCCACTTTTCCACCCCACCCAAACCCTAGTTCGTGGAGAGACACCATCAAGGAGGGAGAAGGAGATCCCAAGCAAGAAGAAGAAGAGGAGGAAACAAAAGAGGATCAAGATCTCCTTCAAGTTTCGTTCTTCATCACCAAATCATCTCCAAGTTCATCACCAACCCTAGAACATCAAGATCCAAGTGTTGCCTCCAAGTTTCTTGATTCATTGGAGTCCTAAAAACTTGGTATACCTTCTATTTCCTTTTCCTTACATGAATTCAACCCCGAATCTCCAAATTCACGTCGATCTAGAAAACCCTAGTTTGCTAGTTTTGCGAAGTGCGGACTAGTCCGGCCTTCTGCAGACTAGTCCAATTTTCCTAGCTAAATTGTGTTGAATTAATTCTAAAAGTATATCTAATCAAATCCAAACTTGTATAAACTTGTTAAAATATATTAGAACTAGTTAGTGATCATTGAAAGCAATCTATTAACAAGTTCTACCTTACATTTGCATTAATCGTGCATGTCATGTCATATTGAGTAATATATGTGCACTATTTGATTGTGTCTCTTGTCTTATATGTTTATTGTGTGGATTAGGTGGATTTGCGCTAGAGAGTGTCGCAGAGGATTTCAGCACCATGTGTTTGAAGAAGTTGACCCGAACCAACCGCAAGAGCAAGGCAAGTGTCCTTGAAGCATATTGATCCTGTTTTAAAATAAATGTTTTTTTTTTGCAAAACTGCATGCTTGTGTCAATCTGGTGGGAATCCTATGATAGGAAGTTGACTAGCTTTGTTAAAGCACCCTTGTCGCCTAGAATTTATGGTAGAGAGTCGGGAAGGGCTTTTTACCTTTTTGCTTCGCTTAATCAACTGGGATGGGAAAACAACTATACCACTCAATTTAATTATACATGGATGAGATTATGGTTAACATGGAATAGTTAATATGATATGGTAATGGGTGATCTAAGCAAGCTTGGTATGTGGATGGGTTAGATGTTATGGTGGTTTTGCTTGGTTTAGATCTAAGGACCAGTTCGTGGAGCGACCATCCAGGATTTACAGTGCCAACACGAGGCCAAGAATGGGTGCGGCGTAGCTGATTAATTAGGGCTTTGCGAGTGCTATTTGGACCATTAAGGATGCTTGGGGAAGGGGTAGTCGGATTGGGTTTGTTGATGATTGGTGGGACTACCCTGGGATCCGAATGGCTCAAGAGGGGGCCCTTGGTTGAAGATGCGCTCAGTTGGAGACATCGCCACCGGTGAAACCTCAGTGGGGTCTAAATAGGCTACTAATCCCTTTGTAAAGGCTATTTTGTGATCTCTTGGCCACACACCTATGGAAGTGTGAGACGGCATAATTGAGATTCTATAGTCATCGAAAGGTGATAAAATCACAAACACGTGGGTAAAGCGGTTCAACCTCTACAGAGTGTGTCTAAAACTATCATGATAGTCATGCTCCCAGTTATGAGCAACCTGGACCATCACATGATTAGAGGAAAATTGTGATTTGGGATGGTTATGGTTGGTATTATGGTTATGGATGGTTATGAATTGAATTCTGGTATTGAATATGGATATTGGTATATGATGATGGATATGGAATTATGGACTGGTATTATGATAACTACATGGCTTATGGTGGGTTTATTTCATATACATGTAATATATTGCTTTTCAAATGTTTTAATGTACTTTTCAGTACTCAACCATTATTATATTCGTCATTTAAATCAGCCACATGTCATACTTTCCACACTTGCTGAGTACAACATGTACTCACTCTTGCAATCCCCCCCCCAACAGTTGTAGGTTAGGATTGAGAGTTTAATGGCGATAATGTGGAGTTCTAGGCTGTGTCTACTGTCAGCTTTGCCTGTGGTGTTGCATGGGGCTGCGCTATACCATATTACTTATGCTGCCTAGCTGTTTAGTTTGCTTAATTAATTTATTTCCGCTGCATTAGTTGAACTTGTTATTAAGAATCATTAGAGTTTGTATTCGAGGATAATATGAACTGAGTAATAGAATTTGGCTAATTAATCTTGTTCTGTGGTAATTCTCTGTATACTCTTTTGTGAATGCCGTGTATGTGTGTTGAACATCCTGGGCATACATATGCGTTCACTTGGTTCATTTTCGGAACTGGGTATCACAGTTTCAAGCTCTATCAAATGGATGTGAAAAGCGCCTTCCTCAACGGACCAATCAAGGAGGAAGTGTATGTGGAGCAGCCCCCCGTATTTGAAGATGGAGAGTTCCCCGACCACGTATTTAAATTGCGTAAGGCTCTCTACGGCCTTAAGCAAGCTCCTAGAGCTTGGTATGAGTGTCTTAGAGATTTCTTAATTGAAAATGGTTTTAAGATCGGTAAAGTAGATTATACATTATTTACAAATAACTTTGACAATGATCTCTTTATTTGTTAAATTTATGTTGATGATATAATATTTGGTTCAACTAACAAATTTTTTTGTGAGGAATTTAGTAAAATTATGACAGATAGGTTTGAGATGTCTTTGATGGGAGAACTAAAGTACTTCTTGGGATTTCAAGTGAGGCAAAAAAAGGAAGCTACATTCATATGCCAAACTAAGTACAATCAAGACATGCTCAAGAAGTTTGGAATGGACAAGACGAAGCCTATAAAGACTCCCATGGCAACGAATGGCCACTTGGATCTCAATGAAGATGGACCAAACGTCGATTAAAAGGTATATTGCTCCATGATTGGATCTTTACTCTACTTATGTGCATCTACGCCAAATATTATGTTGAGTGTATGCTTGTGTGCAAGATTTCAAGCCAACCCAAAAGAGTGTCATTTGACAGCCGTTAAGAGAATCTTGCAGTATTTAGTTCATACACCCAACCTAGGCCTTTGGTACCCCAAAGGTTCCAAATTCAATCTCATCGGTTACTCCAATGCAGATTATGCCGGATGCAAAGTAGATAGAAAAAGTACCTCTGATACATGCCAATTCATAGGAAGGTCCCTAGTTTCTTGGTCTTCCAAGTAACAAAACTCCATTGCCCTATCCACGGCCAAAGCGGAGTATATTGCAGCCGGGAGTTGTTGTGCACAACTCCTATGGATGCGACAAACTCTAAGGGATTACAGTTACAATATGAACCGTATTCCACTCCTTTGTGATAATGAGAGTGCCATTAAAATTGCCCATAATCCTCTTGAGCACTCTAGAACCAAACACATGGACATTCGGCATCACTTCTTGAGAGACCATTCAATGAAGGGAGATATAGCCATTTCACATGTCAATACTGTAAAGCAAATAGCCGATATATTCACCAAGCCACTTGATGAAAAACACTTTTGCGAACTCTGAAATGAACTAAATATCCTCGATGCTCAGAGTGTGGCTTGAAATCTTGTATACCTAAATGCTATCTTCAAAATTCATTGATTGTGTTGTGAAAATCATCTCTCTCAATTTTTCCGAAAAACTATGTCAATTACTAGAGCTTGGTGAACTATGATCATTGCTTGATTGTTGTATGCCTACTGATCATATTCATCAAGATTATTTGACTTGATTTGCCTCTCTATTTTCTTAATAAGTACCTTCGAATATATACTTATGGGCTAAGCATTTCTTCCCTGGTGACCACGGACTAGTTTGTGGCCACCCGGACTAGTCCGCCCGTGCAGACTAGTCCGCAGAGTGACGGTTAGGCCGGACTAGTCCGGCAGACCACGGACTAGTCCGAATATACTCTCTGGAAAATTTCAGACTAGTCTGATCATTTTCGGACTTGTCCGATTTTTCGTGTCCATAACCCTAGCCGCTGCCAAAACCTAATCTTCCTCACCCCACACTTGCCTCAAGCTTTCTCTCTCCACGCTTGAGCTCCCCAAGGCGATTCTTTGATTCCTCAATCAAAACTTCGCAAGTTTGGGTGGAAATTGACCTTCTTCGTGTAGGGATTGAAGACCACGGACTTGTTTGATCCTTCAACCCCTACATCTCTGAGAATCAAGAAATTTCGGTAAATTTTCCTCCCAAACCCTAGAAATTGCTATTTCCTTCGTTTGTGATCAACTAGCTTGGTTCCTTCCACCATATACATGCTTCCTTAATTTATTACATTAATGCTAAGATAATTTTGCATTAGGAATCACCATTTGTCTCATAGTTAGGGTTCTAGAGGTTGAACACCGGACTAGTCCAGCACATGCACGGACATGTCCGGCCAACCGTACTAGTCCGTGCCTGTACACCGGACTAGTCCGATTTTCTTAACTCAACCCTAACTTCTTAATTCCTCAATGCTATTCCTTGTCATCTATTCTCGTCAATACCTTGTGAAATCCATTCTCAGGACAATGTCGAGCACCAACGACGAAATCTCTGATTTCGAGGCAGAGATGGACCACGAAGCCGTGCTTCGGTCCTCGACAAGCCTAAGCAAGAAGCGCCCATCCGAGTCGGCTACCTCTCCTCCCCAGGATCGACGGAAAGGGCTACTAAAGAAGCCTGCCTCCAAGGCTTCAGCTGGAGGTGGCCCCAGCTTGGCAAGTGCCCGCCAAGGAAAAGGCAAGGTCACAGGGATAGCAACGGGCTTGATTGGCCACCTAAAGCTGTCAGCTCCAAGGGAAGGGGCCAGGGATCCCGCAGAAGAGAAATTCAATGGAAAGGGTAGCGACACGGCGGCAAAGTTTAGCAATGTTGATTGTTATAGCCGTCCGAAGCAAGCTGCTGATGGGAGGTTTTGGAGCAACTTCCATGCAGACTTTTACAAGCCTGTATATCTTCCGATGAAGACCCCCATGGTGCGCAGCCAATGGATCGATTGGGCTCATTTTGAAAAGAAGGGTTGCTCACCCTTTGTTGAGGTGGTCAAGGCTATTGAGAGGCATGGATTGACGGATCTATTCGCCTTCCGGAACAACTAGAATGATGAGGTGATTGCCCAGTTTTATGTTACTTGCCATTTTGCTAGTGACGAGGAAGAAAGGGTGACTTGGATGACTCATGGATCCAAGTACACCATTACTTATGAAGAGTATGCAAGATTGCTACATCTTGACACCTCCAGCAATGACAATGTGATCATCCACAACATTGGTGTCATTGAGAAGGACAGGATGAAGTTTCTTTATGAGCCCAACTCCAAGTTCAACCCTCCTTCTACCAAGAATATGAAGCCTTTCTTTGTGGTGTTCAACAGGGTTCTAAGGAAGACCATTGCCCCCAAGGATGGGGATGCAGGAAGTGTGCAGGGGTATCTCAGGACCTTGATGAAGGTCATTAGCAAAGACAGGAAATTTGATGTCTTTGACTATATTTGGAATGACATGGTGAACATCTCATGCATGTCGAACAGGTCCTGTGGCTACACTCCTTACCTCATGTTTATGATTGAGAAGGTCACAGGAATAGAGTTTGTCAAGGATATGGAGCATCTCCCCCTGAGGCCCCAGAAGCCTCAATAGCCAAGCATTCAAGGTGCTCCATCTCCAGCTTCCAGCCTTGAGGCTCCAATGAGAGCAAGTGGAGATGCTAGGGATGCTCCCGCCCCTAGGGCCCCTCCTCAAAGGGGTCCCCAAGTGGCATCCTAAAGTATCTGTCAGCCATATTTGCCTCTTGCAAAAAGGCTGAGGTGAAAGCCCACAAGCCCAACAAGAGAAGAAAAGCTGACATGAGATATGTTAAAGAGAATGTGAAGCAAATTTGTCAAAAACTGGAGATCGAGCCCATTGGATCTCCAGTCATCTCTGAAGATTATGATTCTGACTTCACCGAGCTCGGGCCCTTGACTCCCTCCGAGCTTGCCTATTTTGGCATTGGGGACTCAAGTGGCTCCGTTCCTCCTCCTCCTCCTCGTCAGCCGTAAATTGAAGATGAAGACGATGAGAGGACCGACAGCGAGGCTTGAAGACCTGAGGTCCCTCCTCTTCTTATTTTTGGTGTCGTGATGCCAAAGGGGGAGAGATTGAGGGGGAGTCTTAGAGTCTTAGGCTTTAGCTGTAGGATGCGAGGAGAGCTCTCTCTCTTTTTGTGTCTTTTTTTTTGTGGGTTGTAAAACTTTTAATATGCTTTGTTAAGTACTATTGGTTCTGTGATGCAATGCTTTGAACTGTTTGTGAAGATATTGATAAAATCTGTGTTTTTGCTCTAAGAATGGCATATATGATTGTTGTTAACATGTTGATGTCAATTATGTCATTCTCATCATGATTATTGTTTCTATGCACTTAGTTCTGCATCCCACCATAAAGGGTGCACATATGGATCATGTTTTCATTTCTTAATGTGTTTTAAACTCATATGTGCACACTTTATGAAAATCTCAACTTTTTTTCATATTTGGTGAAATCTCAATTGGTTGTCATCAATCATCAAAAAGGGGGAGATTGAAAGTGCATCTAGGAATCCCTTGTGGGTTTTGGCTGATTTAAGACAAGCAAATGAGATCCTAACCACTTTGTTGAGATGAGCACAGGTTCTAATGAGAAAATGAGCGAAGTACCAAAAAGAAAGGAGAATGAGGAACAATGCAGAAAGGAGCTCAAGAAACAAGTGTAGTAGATCATTGTGTATGGAGTGTGTTAAGGAAACACACCCCAAGAGCTCAATCACAAATAATTACACACATTGCACATATTTATACAGGATCGGACTAGTCCGACTGACTCCGGACTAGTCTGATATCTTTCTGCACAAGATCAGACAAGTCCTCACAATGCGGACTTGTCCTCACAGTCCAGTTTTTCACTGACCGGACTAGTCCAATAACACACCGGACTAGTCCGATATCTCTCTAACTAGAATCGGCCTAGTCCTCCCCAGTGCGGACTAGTCCCCCAAACACTTAACAAGTTACACAAAATCGGACAAGTCCGATCACACACCGGACTAGTCCGATATCTTTCTGATGTCAATCGGACAAGTCCAATATTAGCACGGACTAGTCCGAAGAAACCCCTAACCTAAATCGGACAAGTCCTCCATGTACGTACTTGTCCCCAAATTCACTTAGGGTTTCACTTTTCCGAACAAGTCCGATATCCATCGGACCAGTTCGAAGATTTCCATAACCAAAATCGGACAAGTCCGCTCTCAGTCGGACTAGTCCGATATTTCGGGACACCTAGGGTTTGCTACACTCAGCACACCGGACTAGTCCGGTGTCCACCACAGACTAGTCCGATCTTTCTAAACCCTAACGATAACTTTTGGAAACCCCATATAAATAGGTGTACACGGCCCTTCTTTCACAACTCTCGACCCCCTACACCGTCACACCTCCAAAGAGCCTAGAAAAACACCTCTCTCAACTAAATCAAATGCAAGAAAGATCAATCCCTAGAGGATACACTTTGGATATTTGGAGAGACACGATTCATCACTCATTGAGCTCTTGGTTTGATTCCCTAACACACTCCTGTTGTTTTCATTGTGATCTTAAGAGTGTGTTCATGGTGGAGTTCATATTATAATCTTGGGGAGCCCTCAACGTGCAAGAAGGCCCCTTGAATTTAGTTTTTTGCCCTTTGTGATTAGTGAAGAGGATTGACCTTCGTGGCGATTCGACGAGGGTAGGGTTGGAGAAGACCCGGTCCGTTTGTGGACTCCTCAACGTGGACGTAGGTTGCCTCTGTGGGAACCGAACCACAGGATAAAAAAATTGTGTTCTTTATTTGTTCCCATTGTTCTTACTCTTCGTATCAACTAGGGTTTCAACTAATATTGTTCACTTTACGTTGAAACATTGAGTATAAGATTAACTTGTGGCACATTCTAATTCATAGTAGTGAGAAACTTCAATTACAAGTATACTTCCGCTGCATACATCCTAGGATCAAGATAATCGATCAAATTTGATAAACCTAGTCGGTACACACAGGACTAGTCCGCACTTGACCAGACTAGTCCGATATCTCGAGATTTGATCTGGTTGTTAAGTGTTGCAGGTTCTGATAGAAATCCAAAAAGGCCTATTCACCCCCATCTAGGCCACAATCACCTCTGACTAAAATCGGACAAGTCCTCCAAGTGCAAACTTGTCCTCTATTCACTAAGGGTATCACCACACTCGACTAGTCCGATATCACCACGGACAAGTCCGAAAACCTTTCTGACTAAAATCGGACAAGTCCGCTCCTAGCCGGACAAGTCTGATATTCCTGGACACTTAGGGTTTCCTACACGCCGCACACCGGACTAGTTTGGACTCCACCACGAACTAGTACAGACCCTCGAAACCCTAACGGTAACTTTTGGAAACACCCTATAAATAGATGTGCACGGCCCTACTTTCAACTCTCTCGACCCCCTGCGTCGTCACACCCTCCAAGAGCTTAGAACATCTCTCCACGCAATCCAATGCAAGAAAGATCAAATCCTTGAGGATTCATCTTGGACCAAAGGAGAGACACGATTCACACGTTTGAGCTCTTGGGTTTGATCTCTAACACACTCCTGTTGTTTCATTGTTGATCTTAAGAGTGTGTTCTTTGTGGTGTTTGCATTGTAATCTTGGGGAGCCCTCAACTTGTGAGAAGGCCCCTTGAACTTGGTGATTTATCCTTGTGATAGTGAAAGAGAATTGGCCTTCGTGGCGATTCGACGAGGTTAGGGTCACTGAAGACCCGGACATAGGTTGCCTTTGTGGGCTCCTCAACGTGGACATAGGTTGCCTTTGTGGGAACTGAACCACGGGATAAAATCTTATGTCAAACTTGTTCTTAAGTTTTTCATATCATATTCTAGGTTTTACTTGATCTTGTCTATCTTAGGTTAAAACATTCAAAACAAAGCTACTTTGTACAACACTTGATTTCATTGACTCAATACTTTCAATTTACATACTATATTCCGCTGCATATTGTGCTTGTATTGAAATCATTGATCGAACTTGATCAATCTAGTCCGCATGCACCGGACTAGTCCGCACTCTACCAGACTAGTCCAATATCTCGGGATTTGATAAGTTTGTTAAGTGTTGCAGGTTCCGACTAAATTTTAAAAAGACCTATTCACCCCCCCCCTCTAGACCACATTCACAAAAATCCACGCACCACGAGCTCTGGCCTCCCTTGCTTATATAACAAGTCATGAGGCCAACCCAAACCAAACTAGGACTCGTATCCTACTCAGTTTCCATAGAAACTTTTCATAACTGCTCAAGACTCTTCTATACGCATATAGAAGCAATCTTAAGACTTACAAACACCTTAGAAACATATCTCACATTTCTAAAAATAACTCAACTTCGTGACCCATGTGAAATCGTATCATAACCAACTCAAATCTTTCTATATTTGAGTCAAACACAACTCAACTGCATCCTGAGTCCATAACCAAGCAGGTTGGACCTTTCCAACCAATTTTTACGTCCGCTTCTCTTCATCACGCCTTGGAAACATGTTTCCACGTCCATGCACTCCTTGCACATGTGCAAACATCTTCCAATGACGTCCATGATACCTTCATATCCATCATTCTTGATTCAAACATGTTGCGCGACCTCCCGATCAACTCAACCACAATTCCTCCCAAACTTGGTTGTTGAACCTCATCTTCTCCCTAAGACTAGTTCAATGGAACCCGTCACCAGCCATGTCTTGAACTCAAGCAACACCTACACATGAATAAACAACCGATACTTCTGAGCACAAGTCCTCGACTTGACTCACGATAGTTCCGAAACCACAACACCTTACGTGAGCACCTCACATAAGCATGTTGCAAACCATAGCAAAAATATTAACCACCATGATCACCCAAAACGCATCAAAAACTTTGTAAAAGAATACTAAGCAAACTTTCCACAAGTGTAAAGCAAGTTCGAAACAATGCAAGTTAAAAGACGAACTAAAGCAATCTAGCACCGGACCTTACCAGCTAACTGGACCTTGAGCTGGAGCTTACCAAAGCTAGCAGGACCTAGCGCCAGAGCTTACCAAAGCTAGTAGGACCTAGCAACGGACCTAGCAAAGAAACATGTTAGACCTAGCCATAGCAAGTCGGACCTAGACAAAGTCGGACCTTGCCAAAGCAAGTCGGACCTAGCCAAAACAAGTCGGACTTAACTAAAATAAGTCGGACCTTACGTAGGACCTTGCCGGAGCTAACCAAAACAAGTCAAACCTATTGTCAGACCTTGTCGGAGCTCGGACCTAGAGTCAAACCTTGTTAAAAGGGTGTTTTAGCAGTATTCAAAAAATTTTATCGTCATAGCCAATGTATTGAGCACACATAGGTCTCAAAATCTCCCCCTTGATGAATTCATTGGCAACACTAAAATCTGAACATTGGCTTATTCACATAAAAAGTTTTAAAAACAATCAAACGAAAAAGAAAGAAATTTCAAAACAAATATTTCTCCCCCTATACTTATTTCTCCCCATTTGTAAATCAGAAATAAAATGAAAGAAACACAAAAAATTCTCCCCCTGAGAAGAATCGTGTCAAAACACTTGTGAATGTGTGCAATGTGTGATAAATTTCTCCCCCTTTGACAATGTATTCAGCAAGGTTCAAAATAGAAATTTCAATTTTTATGAGCATATTGTAACACATACATATATAATAAAGCTCTTCCAAGTCATACTATCAAGTAACATACACTATCACATCAATGAGATACATAAAGTAGTGTAAGCCATGCCAGAGATCAAGTGAATTTTCAATTTAAGCAAGTCATGATCTCACAAACTTAACTATTTCAAAACTTGAAAACATGACACTTGTTGCTGTATTTTTATTATTTTTCAAAGCACAAATTCAGATCATATGACATTTGTAAGAGATTATATGTCGTATCTGCCTTATTCTAACCAACCAAGTCAAGCCTATGTCATTTGACAATCAAAAGCTTAAGGACATGGTTTTAGTCATACACAACTTCTTCTGAGTTCATATCTAAGTGCAATGATAAGCCATCTCAAAAAGAAGAAGTGTGATGCATGCATATTCTCTTGATCTTTTCTCACTTTTATTTGATCATAAAATCTCAACATTTGGATAGTTGAGTTGATTAATTTTTCATTATTAAAAGCACTTGTGAGCATGCAACAAGTTTAAAACAGCAAGAAAGTTCGATATGACCATATTTAGTATAAGTAATTATTTGAATTACTAGTCATGGCAAAAACTATAAAATGTATAACATAAGTAATGTAGTAAGAACTTTCAGTATGTAAAAGGAATCACAAAGTCATATATGTATGAAATACTATGCTCATATTATTTTAAATTCAGATTCACATATAGACTTCCCAAGTTTCAAAACTCCCCCTCAATTTAAGCCATGAGGATGCATAACCCCTATTTTACTATGAATGAAACAAAAACGAGTAAAATCCAAAGGTTTTGTGAAAATGTCAGCCAATTATAGTTCGGTATCTACATGGTGAAGCACAATGTTTTCTTTTTTAATATTATCATGGAGAAAGTGATACCTAATGTCAATGTGATTTGTTCTCGAATATTGCACGGGGTTTTTAGCAATGCAAATGGCACTAGTATTATCACAGAACAGTGGAACATAATCTAGATCAACCCCATAGTCCTTAAGTGTTTGAACAATCCAAAGAATTTGTGAACAAGCGCTAGCAGCAGCTACATATTCAGATTCGTCTGTGGATTGTGCAACTGAGTTTTGTTTTCTAGAGAACCAAGCAACAAGAGAATTACCAAGAAAATAACAAGCACCGGAAGTACTTTTCCTATCAATCCTACAACCCCCAAAATCAGCATCCGAAAAGGCTTTCAAAATAATGGTTGAGGAAGAAGGAAGAAAAATGCCAAATTCTTGAGTTCCATGTAAGTACCTGTGAATCCTTTTGACGGCTTGATGATGTGAAGCACGTGGAGAAGCTTGAAATTGTGCACAAAGACATACACTGAACTGTGTGTCCGGTCTTGATGTCGTGAGGTACAAAAGTGATCTGATCATGCTTCTATATCATTTTTGATCCACGGGTTCACCATATTCATCAAGTTCAAGTGTCGTTGTTGTACCCATTGGTGTATGAAGAGGCTAACTTTTGTCCACGTTGAAGCGCTTAAAAAGGTCTCTTGTATACTTCGTTTGATGCACAAAAGTACCCTCCTTGGTTTGCTTGATTTGCAGCCCCAAAAAGTACGTGAGTTCTCCCATCATACTCATCTCAAATTCTGAACTCATCATAGCTGAAAACTTGGACACAAGATCATGAGAAGCACAACCAAAGATAATATCCTCCACATACACTTGAACGAATAATGAGACATTGACGTGCTTAAGCATAAGAAGAGTTTAATCAACCTTGCCCATGGTAAACCCCTTTTCAAGTGAGAATGTTTTCAACCTATCATACCATGCTCTAGAGGCTTGTTTGAGACCGTACAAGGCTTTGGACAGTTTGTAAACATGATAAGGAAAATTTGGATTTTCAAAACCCAGTGGTTGCTTGACATAAACCTCCTCATATATTTAGCCATTTAGAAAAGCACTTTTAACATCCATTTGATATAACTTGAAACCTTTAGATGCAGCAAAATCTAACAAAATTCTTATGGCTTCTAATCTAGCAACAGGAGCAAAAGTTTCATCAAAATCTAGACCTTCAATTTGTGTGAAACCTTGAGCAACCAAACTAGCCTTATTCCTAACCACACCCCATCCTCAATTTGTTTATTTTAAACACCAATTTAGTTCCAATGAAAGTGTGACCTTGAGGTGGAGGTACAAGTTTCCAAACATTATTTCTCTCAAAATTTTCTAACTCTTCTTGCATGGCAATAATCCAAGATTCATTAGTTAGTGCGTGTGATAATCTTTGGGTTCAAAAGAAGCAACAAAAGCAGAATGAGCGTGAGAGTTTGGATCGCAACACCTGGACCGTGTGACTTGTCCGTGCAAGCTCCCAATGATTTGTTGCGGAGGATGACTTTTGAGGATTCGGAGGGGAGTAGATACTTCACAAGCTCCTTGTTCTTCATGTTCATCACATATCGAAGAACTTGTGGCTTGAGGACGATATGTACCACATGCAGTAGTTGTTGGTGCTTGTTGTGGTGCAAAATCAGCAGCGTGATCAACGTCATTTGCTTCTGAATTTTCGGGCAGCAACACCACTTATTTGTCTTCTTCGAGGAAAATACTCTCCCCCTGTGGATATGGATCTGGACCTGCAATATTAGAGCTATTACCTGGGCTAGCTTCATCAAAATAAACCTAACAAGTCTCCACAATTTTGTTAGTGTCAAGTAAAAGCACACGGTAGCCTCTAGTATCAGATGGATAACCAAGAAACATGCAATCAACAGATCTAACCTATAATTTATCAAGATTACTTCATAACAAAGCATTTACAACCAAAGACCTGAAAGTGTGTGACACTAGGACTATGTCCAAACTGAAGTTCATATAGTGTTTTTCCTTGCTTAGTACACAAGAAAACACGATTTGAGACATAACAAGCGGTTGCAATTGCATCTGCCCAAAATTTTCTAGGAGTTTGATATTCGTCAAGCATAGTACTAGCCATCTCAACTAAGGTTCTGTTCTTTCTCTCTACAACACCATTTTGATGAGGTACATAACATGAAGAAAATTGGTGATCTATTCCATTTTCAGCACAAAAGTGGTCAAATGATAGATTTTTAAATTTAGTTCCGTTATCACTTCTAATTGCTTTTAAAGATCTTGGGTGATCAATTGATAATCTAAGAAATAAAGTTCTAAAGTGATTAAAAGCTTCATTCTTAGATGCCATAAAATAAACCCAAGAGTATCTAGAATAGTCATCAACAATCACAAGAACATACCATTTAGCTCCGAAGGATTGAACACGTGAAGGTCCTACTGTGTCAATGTGCAAAAGTTGACCCGGTTCAGTTGTCATGGTCATTGTGAGAGGAGCATGTGAACCGGTCATGTGGTGTGAGCAACTTGAATCCACAATCCAAATGTTCTTCTTCCTCAACCGTGTAACCTATATAGGAGCACAATACGTCGATGACTCAATACTGGGGTTAGTCAAAATGCATTTAGGATTCCAGTACTGAGTCACACGACATGCAACAGGAAAAACATGTGAAAGCTGTGACAAAAAAGCAGGTTTATAAGCCAAAGTTTGAGGATTTTTGTACCCAACCACTGACTTACAAGGTGTTAAATTTGTAGCACGAAAAACTGTAGGTTTGGGAGCAAACTTTGCATGTTTTTGACTCATAAAAGTCAGTTGCATGTTCTTGATATTTGGTTTACCATGAGCATCAAATGTTGCATGAGAGTTAGATTTAGCTTGCATTCTTTCCTTTTTCTGTTGTTTAGCTAGTCTTTAATAAAAATTTATGACACGACCATCTCTACCACAGTGGGTACAATAAAATTTAACTTTGTATTCATGTCTAGATGAGCAAGAAACATGTTTATTAGAAGCTGAATGAGACAGCACCCTTGCAGATTTGAAAACCATTTCTTTTTGTTTAGGAACTATTTGAATCAAACCACTTCTTAATGAAATTACGATTTTAGGTGTATGTTCCTTAGTATGAGCATGAGAATCAAAACGTAAACCAGGTTTATCATTGCGATACTTGAAAGAATTCAGCAGCAAGTTTAGATTCTTATTCCCATTACAAAATTGCTCTAGTGTCCTATTCATGTCATCAAGTTTCTTTGACAAGTCTAGTCAGTTTTCACATGAATTTTTTCCTTTTAGTTTGCAATTAGAACAATATTTAACTTCATGATAACGTAAAACATTGTTCAATATGGAAATCTCATTCATTGCATCTTGTAGTTTCTTATCAAGATCATCACAAGTAGAACAATGCAAATCAATTGTAGAACAGCTAGCATCTTTCAAGTTTTTACCATTAAGTGCAGCAAGCTCTCTGTTCTTTTCAATCTCTAACTCAAGTTTATCAAGTGTGGAGGTGTGTGAATTTCTTAGAGAGGATAATTATTCATATATTATATCGCATGAGGAACAAGAATGATCACTAGGAATCAACGATTTCAAACGATTAATTTTAGATTCTAGAGACTCAATTTTAGTAGCATTGTCCCTAAGCGTTTTGACATTTTTCTTAACTATAACAGTGGCACGAGAACTAGCTTCACACATTTCTTTGCAAGTAGGACATACCTCTTCATTGTTACTGTTGTGTTCTGCCTCCTCCATACTTGATCTTGACTTGCCCGCCATGAAGCACAAGTTTGCCTAATCATCTTCATCTTCGTCACTTCTGATGTCCACATCGCTCAAGCCAAGTTCTTGAAGTGCGGAGATAAAGCTATTCGCCAATTGGTTTCCTATAAAACCCTTCTTCTTGTTGTTGTTGTTTATAGAGTAGTGTTTCGTACTTGTTCGCTTTTCATCACGAGAAGTAGTACTTGAAAGATTAGGGCAATCCGTGTGAAATTTCCTGTCTTACCACATTCAAAGTATCATTGAGGTCCGGCACTCTCTCTCCTTCTAGTTCTCACATTTTGCAATGCTTTTGAAAACCGAGTAGAGATGAGTGCAAGATCTTCCTCCGAAAACTCTTCAATCTATTCAAGGGTTAGAGTGGACAACAAAGAAAGTTTTCCACAAGATGAATATTTGTCGGAGCTAGGCATGCCATGTTGAGAAACAAATGCAAGAGACTTGCTGGGGATCTTACGTGAGATTATGTCAATTTTATGAGTTTTCATTTTAGAATATAGAACATCTAAAGTAAGTGCACTCATTTCAGTAGATTCACAAATAGATGTAACTTTCATCTCCCAAATTGACATGTCTAATGCACTTAGTAATTTCTTAGCATTCTCAGCATCTGAAAAAATAACATTGATGTTATGCAAGTTGCTGAGAATTTATTAAAGAGAGCAAAGAGGTCATCGATGGACTCACCTGGTTGCATCTCAAAGCGCACGTACTCATTTTTGAACATGTCTTGCCTTACCTCCTTGATTGTGTTGGATCCTTCATGGTAATCACTTAGAGCTTTCCAAACATCGTACGCTGATCGGAGGTGAGCAACACGATCGAAGTCGCTTTGAGTTAATCCTTGTATGATCAAGTTCCAAGCCTTGTTGTTGTCGACATCTCTCAGATTCGTAGCTGTAACTTGATCATTTGGCGGCACTTAGTAAGTCTTGTACACCTTTTTCCCATATTGCAAAGCCCTATTCCTAGATGAAGGCTTCCATACGTGCCTTCAAAACCTGAAAATCAATAACACTAAACACACAAGGTTTTGCGGAATATTTCTCCATGTTGATTAGTCAAAAACACGTACAAATCACAAAGATTAGAGCATCATGGCTCTGATACCAACTGCAGGATCGAAGAGCACGTGAAAAGCTAAGATTTTGACTTTTTCAGCGGAAGCAACAAAAACCCCTTGGCAAAAAATTGATCTGTTAAAGAAATCGTGTGTGCAACTAATCTAAACATGATAAATTGTGAAAAAACCAATATAGACTGTGGAGAAAAAAGTCACAAAGATATCACAACAAGAATCATGAAAATCTGTCGATAAAAACTCAAGTTATGATTAAAGATTGAACGATGGTCAATCTGCTCTATCCGAGAAAAGCAGACCTGCAAGACTGCAAAGAAACTTGTGTAAATCCGAAACCACAAATCCAATGACCGTGAAATTTTCACAGATGATAGATAATTAGGTTATGAAGACAACCCAAAAAGAATCACATCAATTGGATCTATAAAACTCAAAGGAAGGTAGTGTTGTGCAAAAACTCGACGAGAAAAACATGTATGAAACAAGTCCGGCGAACAAGGCACAAAATTTCCTTTAAACTATGATCCTTATTCAATAGAACACAAGAGGAAAAGCGCAAAATCCGTGCACCATGAGCTCTGGCCTCCCTTGCTTATATAACCAGCCATGAGGCCAACCCAAACCAAACTAGGACTTGTATCCAACTCAGTTTCCACCGAAACTTTCCATAGCTGCTCAAGACTCTTCTATACGCAGATAGAAGAAATCTTAAGACTTCCAAACACCTTAGTAATGTATTCCACATTCCTAAAAATAAATCAACTTCGTGACCCTCATGAAATCCTATCATAACCAACTCAAATATTTCCATATTTGAGTCAAACACGACTCAGTCGCAACCTGAGTACATAACCAAGCCGGTTGGACCTTTCCGACCAATTCTTTACGTCCGCTTCTCTTCATCACGCCTTGGAACCATGTTGACACGTCCATGCACTCCTTGCACACGTGAAAACATCTTCCAACGACGTCCATGATACCTTCACAAGCATCGTTCTTGATTCAAACATGTTGTGCGACTCGATCAACTCAACCTTAATTCCTCCCCAACTTGGTTGTTGAACCTCATCTTCTCCCTAAGACTTGTTCAATGGATCCCGTCACCATCCGTGTCTTGAACTCAAGCAACACCTACACATGAATAAACAACTGATACTTCCAAGCACAAGTCCTCGACTTGACTCACGTTAGTTCCGAGACCACAACACCTTATGTGAGCACCTCACATAAGCATGTTGCAAACCATAGCAAAAATGTTAACCACCAAGATCAACCAAAACGCATCAAAAAATTTGTAAAAGAATACTAAGCGAACTTTCCACAAGTGTAAAGCAAGTTCGAAACATTGAAAGTTAAAAGCAGAACCATTGCAATCTAGCACCAGATCTTGCCAAAGATAACCGAACCTTGAGTCGGAGCTTACCAAAGATAGCAGGACCTAGCGCCGGAGCTTACCAAAGCTAGTCGGACCTAGCACCGGACCTAGCAAAAAAAACATGTCAGACCTAGCCATAGCAAGTCAACCTAGACAAAGAAGTCGGACCTTGCCAAAGCAAGTCGGACCTAGCCAAAACAAGTCGAACCTTGCCAAAATAAGTCGGACATTGCCGACGCTACCCAAAACAAGTCGGACCTATTGTGAGACCTTGTCGGAGCTCGGACCTAGAGTCGAACCTTGTTAAAAGGGTGTTTTGGCAGTATTCAAAACATTTATCATCATAGCCAATGTATTCAGCACACATAGGTCTCACACACAAGTATTGTTCATACTTACCATGAAGTCCTACCAAACGGCCTCCTGGTGGTTCCCATGAAGAATGTCCTGGACCCTATAGTAGTCATCCCAAGATGTGGCAGCTCATCCGTTCACTACACAAAGGTAGTGCAAATGGACTAGACGGCCCAGGACACCGTTCACCAACACGTGGCGTCCCCGACCCGTGAACGAAGCATCCTCCCAAGTCATGATATATGATTCTCAAATACTATATATATATATATATATATATATATATATATATATATATATATATATATATGTGTGTGTGTGTGTGTGTGTGTGTGTGTGTGTGTGTGTGTGTGTGTGTGTGTATAAAAGTATCTAAAATGTATTGTTAGAGATTTACTTACCTATCGCCAATCGGGCGAATAATGATCTGATCCTTCGGGTTTTCAGCAGCCGAGAAGGAGCCACGTAGTGGATCCTCCTAGTTCGCCACTATGGAACCGGCTCCAAAGCAAGTGACCCAGAAGTAGGGTCACCCGACTACTGGCTCCGAAGAAGGAGGCTTCAAAAAAAAAGGCTCTAAAGCAGGCAACGAAGAAGAAGGCACCGAAGAAGGAGGCACCCTAGCCTCTTTGTCCTCGGATGTAGAGTCGTCCTGACAATTTCAAATATTCATATTATAGAATAAAGAATTACTTATATCATTTATGTAATTAAATATTATTTACCTGTCGTGATTGCTGTACAGGTCCACGTGACGACTCTGGTAGATGGCTCACCAACTAAGCCCATCTACCCCCGCTAAGCTGAGTGTCGTGGAAGACCTCCTCTCCTCTCGTGACTGTTGGTGGCAGAAAGCCCCGCACCCCTGCCCCTCCTCGTTTGCTGCTGCTCGACAACATCCTGTTTAAAGGAAAATTTCCTTATGAATTTAATGGAAAGTATATAAAAGAAAAGAAGAGATGAAAGAAACATTACTTGTACTCAATTTTAAAATCCATCACTCTCATGATGTACTCTACTACGTAAACCGGACAATCGATCTTCTGTCGTGGTAGTTGCCCATTTTCGTTTTTGCATCTCACTAGTCTCTATGTCTTCTGCATCTCCAACAAAGTCATCGAGTCCTAAATCAGGCTCGACGACAATAGAGTCCGGCAACTTTTCTTCTTGGTAAACAACATCAACCTCATCATCAAGGTATCCAACATCGTATGGTGTATATAACTGCTCACAAGGATTCACCTTGTGTACAACCCACCAAGCTTTGATCTTTTTGCATGGATAATGTAGAAAATACACTTGCTTGACTTGGTGTGCAAGGATGAAGGTCTCGCAGCCTCATAGCCGGTCCTTGTGTTTGACTTCTACCATGCCAAATTGGTTTTGTCGAGTTCCATTATTAGGATCAAACTAATCGCAATCAAAGAAGACAACATTAAGGACCTTATTCCCCACAAAACTAAATTCAAGGATGTTTCTAATGATCCCATAATAAGTAATTTCACGTACTTGGTCATCAACTTGTGAGACCTATGTGTGATGAATACATTGGCTTGTACTGAATACATTAGCTTTGATGATGTAAGTTCTAATATTCTGCCAAAACACCCTTTTTAGCAAGGTCCGACTCTAGCTCCGAGCTTCTACAAGGTCTGACAATAGGCCCGACTTGCTTTGTCAAGGTCCAACATGATTTTGGGTAGCTTCGGTGAGCTTTGTCTTTAGCTCCGGCATGTCTTTGTTAAGCTACAGCGCTAGGTTGTACTAGCTTTGGAAAGCTCTGGCGCTAGGTTCTACTAGCTTTGGTAAGTTCCGGCGCTAGTTTGTACTAGCTTTGGTAAGTTTGTAAGACCTATGTGTGCTGAATACATTGGCTTGTAGTGAATACACTTGGCTTTGATGATAAAAGTTTTAAATATCACCAAAACACCTTTTTGTCAAGGTCCGACTCTAGCTCTAAGCTACAGCAAGGTCCGACGGTAGGTCCGGCTTGGTTTGGGTAGCTTCGGTTATGTTCGATGCTAGGTCCGACTTCTTGGTAAGGTCCGACCAGCTTTGGTTAGCTCCGGTGAGCTTTATTTTTAGCTCCGGCATGTCTTTGATAGCTCCGGCATGACTTTGTTAGCTCCAACATATCTTTGATAGCTCCGGCATGACTTTGTTAGCTCTGACATATATTTGATAGCTTCGGCATGCTTTTGTTAAGCCCCGACGTACTTTGTCTAGCTCCGGTTTTGGGTTGACTAGTTTTGACTAGTTTTTTGTAAGCTCCGGTGCTAGGATCTACTAGTTTTGGTAAGCTCTGGCAGGTGCTTCATTGTACTAGTTTTGTTAGCTCCGGCTCAAGCTCCGGGTTGCTCTGGCAAGGTCCGGAACTTGACCTAAGTGCCTCTGCTTTTCATTTGCAATGTTTCGTACTTTCTTTACATCGTTGGAAAGATTGCCTAGTATTCATTTGCTAAGTTTTTGGTGTGTTTTGGATTATATGGATGATATCTTGTTACTATGGTTTTGCAACATGCTTATGTGAGGTTCTCACGTAAGGTGTTGTGTTCGGAACTAACTTGAGTCAAGTCGAGGACTTGGGCTCGTATGGATTGGTTGTTTGTTCATGTGCAGGTGTTGCTTGAGTTCAAGTCATGGCTGGTGACAGGATCCATTGGACTAGTCTCAGGAGGAGATGAGGTTCCAACAACCAAGTTCAGGAGGAACTGTGGTTGAGCGGGTTAGGAGGTCACGCAGGATGATTGAATCGAGGGCAGTGCATATGAAGGTCGAAGGAAGGTGTTCGCACGTGTGCATGAGGTGCATGACGTGGCAATATGCTTCTAGAGATGGATTATGGAAGGAAGATCTGATCGGAAGGATCGGATCGTATCGGTTGAAGACTTTGGCTGCGGCGGAGTCGGTTATGGCTCGGTATGGAAAGTATCGAGTTGGTTATGTTAGGATTTCGTGTGTGTCACGAATTTGAGTTGTTTAGGAATGTGGGATACGTTCATAAGGTGTTTGGAAGTCTTAAGATTGCTTCTATCTGCGTATAGAAGAATCTTGAGCAGTTATGGAAAGTTACGATTCGTGATCTGAGTAGGATTGGAGTCCTAGTTGTATTGGGTTGGCCTAAGGGCTGGTTATATAAGCAAGGTAAGGCCAAAGCTCGTGGAGACGACTTTGGGGCTGTTCCTCTTGTGTTCTATTGAATAAAATTCGTAGTTTGAAGGAACTTTTGTGCCTTGTTCGTCCGACTTGTTCCATACAAGTTTTACTCGTCGAGTTTCTGGACAGCACTATCTTTCGTCGGAGGTTTTATCATAACTCGAGTTTTACTGATCCAATTGATGTGATTCTTTTTGGGTTGTCTTCACAACTTGATTGTCTATCATGTGTAAAAATTTCACGGTCATTAGATTTGTGGTTTATGATCTACACGAGTCTCTTTGCAGCATTCCAGAAACTGTTTTTCTTGGGTAGGTCAGATTGACCAGTGTTTGATCTTTTGATCATAACTTGAGTGTTTCTCGACGGATTTTAGTGATTCCTTTTGTGTTATCTTAGTGACTTGATTATCTCTGATTTCTATCACTTTTTTCACGGTGAAACACGTTTAGATTAGTCTCACACACGATTTCTTTAGCAAATTGTTTTTTTACCGAAGGGATTGGGGTTTAATTGTTTCCGCTGCGTAAGATTTTTTAATCTACCATTCACCCCCCCCCTATGGTATCTTTTCACGTGCTCTTCGATCCTACAATTGGTATCAGAGCCACGGTGCTCTAATCTTTGTGATTTGCACGTGTTTTTGACTAATCATCATGGAGAAGTACTCCGCCAAACCTTGTGTGTTCGCTGGTATTGATTTTCAGGTTTGGAAGGCACGCATGGAGGCTTTCATCCAGGCACAAGGCTTTGCAATATGGGAGAAGGTATACAAGCCTTACGAAGTGTCATCAAACGATCAAGTTACAGCTACAAATCTAAGAGATGTCGACAACAACAACAAGGCTCGGAACTTGATCATACAAGGATTAACACAAAGCGACTTCGACCGTGTTGCACACCTCCGATCTGCATACGATGTGTGGAAAGAACTTTGTGACTACCACGAAGGATCCAACACGATCAAAGAGGTAAGGCAAGACATGTTCAAAAAGGAATACATGCGCTTCGAGATGCAACCCGGTGAGTCTATTGATGACCTTTTTGCTCGGTTTAATAAAATTCTCAGCAACTTGCGTAGTGTCAATGTTAATTTTTCAGATGCTGAAAATGCTAGGCAATTGCTAAGTGCATTAGACATGTCTATTTGGGAGATGAAAGTCACATCTATTCGTGAATCAACTGTCATGATTTCTCTTACATTCGATGTACTCTATTCTAAACTAAAAACTCATGAAATTGACATCCTAGCACGTAAGAACCCAAATAAGTCTATTGCATTTGTTTCACAATGTGATATGTCTAGCTCCGGCCAATCATCATCTTGCAATATTCTTGCCTTGTTGTCCTCACCAACCCTGGAGCAGATCGAAGAATTTCCAGAAGAGGAGTTGGCACTCATCTCTACTAGATTCTCAAAAGCATTGCAAAATGTGAGAACTAGAAGGAGAGAAAGCTCCGGACCTCAACGCTGTTTTGAATGTGGTAAAACAGGACACTTTCGTACAGAATGCCCTAACCTTTCAGGTCCGACCACCCGGGAAGAAAAACAAAGCAAGGTCCGGACCTCCTCTGGAAATTCTAACAAGAAAAAGAAGGGCACCATAGGACGCAAGATGATCAACAGTTTCATCACCGCACTTCAAGAACTTAGTTCAAGTGATGTAGACTTTAAAAGTGATGAAGATGATGACGATCTGGCCAACTTATGCTTCATGGCGGGCAAAACAAGATCAAGATCAAGTCAGGAGGATGCAAAACACAACAGTGAAGACGATGAGGTATGTTCTACCTGCAATGAAATGTGTGATGCCATTTCTCGTGCAACTATTATTGTCAAGAAAAAGGACAAAAAGCTTAGGGATAATGCTGCTAAAATTGAATCACTAGAATCTGAAATTAACCGTTTAAAAACTTTGATTCCTAGTGATGATGCATGTCCCTCATGTGACTTAATCTATGAACAATTGTCCACATTAAGAAGTGCACACTCCTCCATTCTAGATAGACTTGATGAAGAAATTGAAAAGAACAAAGAGCTTGCTGCACTTAATGATAAAAACTTGAAAGATGCTAGCTGTTCTACAATTGATTTGCATTGTTCTACTTGTGATGATCTTGATAAAAAACTGCAAGATGCTATGAATGAAATTTCTATATTGAACAATGCTTTACGTTCTCATGAGGTTAAATTTTGTTCCAATTGCAAACTAAAACGAAAAACTTCATGTGAAAATTGCCTTGAACTGTCCAAAAAACTTGATGACATGCATAGGACAATAGATCGGTTTTGTAATGGGAATAAGAATCTAAACTTGCTGCTGAATTCTTCCAAGTCTTGCAAAGATAAAACTGGTTTAGGTTTTGATTCTCTTGTTCATGCTAAGGCACATCCACCTAAAATTCTAAAGTCATTAGGAAGTGGTTTGATTCAAACAGTTCCTAAACAAAAAGAAGTGGTTTTCAAATCTGCAGGAGTGCTTTCTAATTCTGTTTCTAATGTTGGGTGCTTATCGAGACATGAACACAAAGTTAAATTTCATTGTACCTTCTGTGGTAAAGATGGTCATGTCATAGATTTTTGTTATAGACTAGCTAAACAACAGAAAAAGGAAAGAAAAATTGCTAGATCTTATAACTTTCATGCAATTAGAAAAACACAACCTGCTTTAGTGAGTCAGAAATTTGAAAAGGTAGCTTCCGGACCTTCTGGTAAGAAATCTACAAAGGCAGCTCCGGTAGTTATGATAGCTCCGAGAGCTCCCGGATCTTCTGTTGTTCCCTCCGGAGCTTCAGTTTTTGCCTCCGGACCTTCTGCTTTTATCTCCGGAGCTATTGGTTTTCACTCTAAACAAGTAACAACTTCTAAATCAACTATTAAGAACAGAAAACCTCAACCTTTGACTCATAAACCTGCTGTTTTGTCTCAACTTTCGCGTGTTTTTCCTGCTGCACATCGTGTGACTCAGTACTGGATTCCTAAATGCCTTTTGACTAACCCCAGTATTGAGTCATCGACGTATTGTGCTTCTATGTAGGTTACACATTTGAGGAAAGAGAACATTTGGATTGTGGATTCAGGTTGCTCACGCCACATGACCGGTAACAAAGATTGGTTCTCCTCCCTCTCTTTTGTGTCACGTGTAGAGAATGTTACTTTTGTCGATAATTCTTCAACTCCTATAATTTCTAAGGGTTCGGTTAAAGTAAATGATCACTACACTTTGAAAAATGTGGCACTTGTCAAAATTCAGTTGCACAATCCACAGCTGAATCTGAATATGTAGCTGCTGCTAGTGCTTGCTCACAAATTCTTTGGATTGTTCAAACACTTAAGGACTATGGGGTTGATCTAGATAGTGTTCCATTGTTTTGTAATAACACTAGTGCTATTTGCATTGCCAAAAACCCCGTGCAACATTCTAGAACTAAGCACATTGATATTAGGTATCACTTTCTCCGAGATAATGTTGAAAAAGGAAACATTGTGCTTCACCATGTAGATACCGAACAACAATTGGCTGACATTTTTACAAAACCTTTGGATTTCACTCGTTTTTGTTTCATTCGTAGTGAAATAGGGGTTATGCATCCTCATAGCTTAAATTGAGGGGGAGTTTTTGAAACTTGGGAAGTCTATGTGTGAATCTGAAATTAAAATAATATGAACATAGTATTTCATACATATATGACTTTGTGATTCCTTTTACATGCTGAAAGTTCTTACTACATTACTCGTGTTATACATTTTGTAGTTTTTGCCATGTCTAGTAATTGGAATAATTACTTACACTAAATCTGGTCATGGTCGAACTTTCTTGCTGTTTTGAACTTGTTGCATGCTCACAAATGCTTTTAATCATTAAGAATTCATCAAGTAATCAACTCACATGTTGAGTTTTTATGAACAAATATAATTGAGAAAAGATCAAGAGAATATGCATGCATCGCACTTCTTCTTTTGAGATGGCTTGTCATTGCACATAGATATGAACTTGGAAGAAGTTGTGTATGACTAAAACCATGTCCTTAAGCTTCTGATTGTCAAATGACATTGGCTTGGCTTGGTTGGTTAGAATAAGGCAGATGCGCATATAATCTCTTGCAAATATCATATGATCTAAATTTATGCTTTGAAAAATAATAAAGTGCAGCAACTAGTGTCATGCTTTTAGGTTTTTAAATAGTTAAGTTTGTGAGATCATGACTTGCTTAAATTGAAAAATTACATTTGATCTCTAGCATGGCTTACACTACCTTATGTATTTCATTGATGTGATAATGTAAGGTACTTGATAGTATAACTTGGATGAGCTTTGTTTATATGTATATGTTATAATATGCTCATAACAACTAAAGTTGGAGAGAAAATTTGTTTATATGCTCATGACTTGCTGAATACATTGTCAAAGGGGGAGAGATAAGCATGAAGAGAAAGAGAATATGGGCATAAGGAGAGATAATAAAGGGGGAGAGATTTTCATTTTCTTCTCTTTTTACTTTTGATTTACAAAGGGGGAGAAATTGTTTTCAAAAACTTTTATGTGAATAAGCCAATGTTCGGATTTTAGATGGTGTTGCCAATGCATTCATCAAAGGGGAGATTGTAAGACCAATGTGTACTAAATACATAGGCTTGTAGTGAATACACTTGGATTTGATGACAAAAGTTTTAAATATCACCAAAACACCTTTTTGTCAAGGTCCGACTCTAGCTCTAAGCTACAGCAAGGTCTGACGGTAGGTACGGCTTGGTTTGGGTAGCTCCGGTTACGTTCAATGCTAGGTCCGACTTCTTGGTAAGGTCCGACCAGCTTTGGTTAGCTCCGGTGAGCCTTATCTTTAGCTCTGGCATGTCTTTGATAGCTCTGGCATGACTTTGTTAGCTCCGACATATCTTTGATAGCTCCGGCATGACTTTGTTAGCTCCGACATATATTTGATAGCTCCGGCATGCTTTTGTTAAGCTCCGACGTACTTTGTCTAGCTCCGGTTTTGGGTTGACTAGTTTTGACTAGTTTTTGGTAAGCTCCGGTGCTAGGATCTACTAGTTTTTTTAAGCTCCGGCAGGTGCTTCATTGTACTAGTTTTGTTAGCTCTGGCTCAAGCTCCGGGTTGCTCTGGCAAGGTCCGAAACTTGACCTAAGTGCTTCTGCTTTTCATTTGCAATGTTTCGTACTTGCTTTACATTGTTGGAAAGATTGCTTAGTATTCATTTGCTAAGTTTTTCGTGCGTTTTGGATGATATGGATGATATCGTGTTACTATGGTTTTGCAACATGCTTATGTAAGGTTCTCACGTAAGGTGTTGTGTTCGGAACTAACTTGAGTCAAGTCGAGGACTTGGGCTCGTATGGATTGGTTGTTTGTTCATGTGCAGGTGTTGCTTGAGTTCAAGTCATGGCTGGTGACAGGATCCATTGGACTAGTCTCAGGAGGAGATGAGGTTCCAACAACCAAGTTCGGGAGGAACTGTGGTTGAGCGGGTCAGGAGGTCACGCAGGATGATTGAATCAAGGGCAGTGCATATGAAGGTCGAAGGAAGGTGTTCGCACGTGTGCATGAGGTGAATGACGTGGCAATATGCTTCTAGAGACGGATTATGGAAGGAAGATCTGATCGGAAGGATCGGATCGTATCGGTTGAAGACTTTGGCTGCGGCGGAGTCGGTTATGGCTCGGTATGGAAAGTATCGAGTTAGTTATGTTAGGATTTCGTGTGTGTCACGAATTTGAGTTGTTTAGGAATGTGGGATACGTTCCTAAGGTGTTTGGAAGTCTTAAGATTGCTTCTATCTGCGTATAGAAGAATCTTGAGCAGTTATGGAAAGTTACGATTCGTGATCTGAGTAGGATTGGAGTCCTAGTTGTATTGGGTTGGCCTAAGGGCTGGTTATATAAGCAAGGGAAGGCCAAAGCTTGTGGAGACGACTTTGGGGCTGTTCCTCTTGTGTTATATTGAATAAAATTCGTAGTTTGAAGGAACTTTTGTGCCTTGTTCGTCCGACTTGTTCCAGACAAGTTTTACTCGTCGAGTTTCTGGACAGCACTACCTTTCATCGGAGGTTTTATCATAACTCGAGTTTTGCTGATCCAATTGATGTGATTCTTTTTGGGTTGTCTTCACAACTTGATTGTCTATCATCTGTAAAAATTTCACGGTCATTGGATTTGTGGTTTCTGATCTACACGAGTCTCTTTGCAGCATTCTAGAAACTATTTTTCTCGGGTAGGTCAGATTGACCAGTGTTTGATCTTTTGATCATAACTTGAGTTTTTCTCGACGGATTTTAGTGATTCCTTTTGTGTTATCTTAGTGACTTGATTATCTCTGATATCTATCACTTTTGTCACGGTGAAACACGTTTAGATTAGTCTCACACACGATTTCTTTAGCAGATCGTTTTTCTACCGAAGGGATTGGGGTTTAATTGTTTCCGCTGCGTAAGATTTTTTAATCTACCATTCACCCCCCCCCCCCTCTGGTAGCTTTTCACGTGCTCTTCGATCCTACAATGTTCCAGTGCTAGGTTGTACTAGCTTTGGTAAGCTCCGGCGCTAGATGGTACTAGCTTTGGAAAGCTCCAGCTCAAGCTCCGGTTAGCTTTGGCAAGATCCAGAGCTTGATCGCAATGTTCCTACTTTTACTATGAAATGTTTCAAACTTTCCTTACATTGCTGGATAGATTGCTTAGTATTCATTTGCTAAGTTTTTTGTGCATTTTGGTTGATATGGCTGATATCATTTTACTGTGGTTCTGCAACATGCTTACGTGAGGTGCTCACGTAAGGTGTTTTGTTCGGAACTAATTTGAGTCAAGTCGTGGACTTGGGATCATACGGATTGGTTGTTTATTCATGTTCAGGTGTCGCTTGAGTTCAAGACATGGCTGGTGACGGGGTCCATTGAACTAGTCTTAGGGAGAAGATGAGGTTCAATAACCAAGTTCGGGAGGAATTGTGGTTGAGTTGATCGGGAGGTTGCGCAACATGTTTGAATCAAGAACAATGCATATGAAGGTATCGTGGACGTTGTTGGAAGATGTTTGCACGTATGCAAGGAGTGCATGGACATGGCTACATGGTTCTGAGGCGTGATAAAGAGATGTGGACGTAAAGAATTGGTCAAAAAGGGCCAACCGACTAGGTTATGAACTCAGGTTGCGGTTGAGTCGTGTTTGACTCAAATATGGAATGTTTTGAGTTGGTTATGATAGAATTTCGTGTGGGACACTAATTTGAGTTGTTTTAGGAATGTGGGATATGTTCCTAAGGTGTTTGGAAGTCTTAATATTGCTTCTATATGTATATAGAAGAGTCCTAAGCAGTTATGAAAAGTTTCAATTCGTGAACTAAGTAGGATTAGAGTCATAGTTTGAGTTGAGTTGGGCCCCGGGCTGGTTATATAAGCAAGGGAGGCCAGAGCTCGCGGGAGACGACTTTTGGGCTGTTACTCTTGTGTTATATTTAATAAAATTCATAGTTGAAACGAACTTTTGTGCCTTGTTCGTCCGACTTGTTCCAGACAAGTTTTACTCGTTGAGTTTATGCACAGCACTACCTTTCTTTGGTGGTTTTATCATAACTCGAGTTTTACAAATCCAATTGATGTGATTATTTTTGGGTTGTCTTTACAACTTGATTATCTATCATATGTCAAAATTTTACAGTCGTTGGATTTGTGGTTTTTGATCTACACGAGTTTCTTTACAGTGTTCTAGAACTGTTTTCTCGGGTAGGACAGATTCACCTTTGTTCAATCTTTCGATCATAACTTGAGTTTCTCTCAAGGATTTGAGTGATTCTTGTTGTGTCGTCTTCTTGACTTGATTCTCTCTGATATCTATTACTTTTGTCACAGTGAAACATGTTTAGATTAGTCTCACACACGATTTCTTTAACAGATCGTTTTTCTGTCGAGGGGTTTTCATTGCTTCGAGGAATTAGTCTCACACACTATTATTGTCAAGAAAAAGGACAAAAAAAACTTAGGGATAATGCTGCTAAAATTGAATCACTAGAATCTGAAATCAACCGTTTGAAAACCTTGATTCCTAGTGATGATTCATGTCCCTCATGTGACTTAATCTATAAACAATTGTCCACATTAAGAAGTGCACACTCCTCCACTCTAGATAGACTTGATGAAGAAATTGAAAAGAAAAAAAAAGTTGTCTGATTTTAATGTTAAACACTTAAAAAATGCTTCTTGTTCTACAGATGATTTGCATTGTTCTGCATGTGATAATCTTGATAAGAAACTAAAAGATGCAATGAAAGAAATTTCCATTCTGAACAATGCTTTACGAACACATGAAGTTAAAAATTGTTCTAAATGCAAATTTATGGGTAAAGCTTCATGCGAAAACTGTCTAGACTTGTCTAAAAAGCTTGATGACATGAATAGGAAACTAGAGCGATTTAGTAATGGGAATAAGAATCTAGACTTGCTCTTGAATTCTTCTAAACCTTGCAATGACAAAACTGGTTTAGGTTTTGATTCCCATGCTTATTTCAAAACACATCCACCACACGTTGTAAAAACATTTGGAAGAGGTTTAATTAAAATTGTCCATAAACAAAATGATGTGTTTTCTAAATCTGCAGGAGTGCTTTCTAATTATGTTTTTAATGTTGGATGCTCATCTAAACATGATTACAAAATTAAATTTCATTGTACTTACTGTAATAAAGATGGTCATGTCATAGATTTCTGTTATAGACTAGCTATACAAATTAAAAAGGATAAAATATCTGCTAGATCTCATAACTTTCATGATAAATCTGCCATGCTTGCTAAACAGAAAATTAGAAACATCAACCTGCTTTAATGAGTCAGAAATTTGCAAAGGTAGCGTCCGTACCTTCTGGTAAGAAATCTGCAAAGGTAGCTTTGGTAGTTCCGATAGCTCTGAGAGCTCTCGAACCTTCTGTTGTTTCCTCCGAAACTTCAGTTTTTACATCCGGAGCTTTAGCTTTTTCTACTGGAACTTCTACGTTTACCTCCGGAGCTACTGATATTCATGCTAAACGAGAATGTTACTTTTGCCGATAATTCTTCAACTCCTATTATTGCAAAAGGATCAGTTAGAGTAAATAATCACTACACTTTAAAAGATGTGGCACTTGTTAAAAATTTGAAATACAACTTGCTTTCTATTTCTCAATTGCTTGATGAGAATTTAGAAATAATTTTCTCTAAAAATTGCTGCAAAGTTGTAAATTCAAATAGTGAGCTTTTGTTTAACATGTCTCGCTTTGGAGGAGTTTTTAAAGCTGATTTTGATATGTCAACTTCTGAGCATAGGTGTCTGGTTGCCAACAATTTAAAAGATTTATTCTTCTGGCATCATAGACTTGGTCACGTAGGCTTTGATCACCTCACTCGTGTTTGTGCTCTTGATCGCATACGTGGTTTACCTAAACTCAAAGGGGACGTAGATATTGTATGCTCTTCGTGTAGACATGCTAAGATGGTTGCAGATTCACATGCCCCTCTTACAATGATAATGACAACTAAACCTAGTCAACTTTTGCACCTTGACAACGTTGGTCCAGCATGTGTACAATCCTTTGGAGGTAAATGGTATGTGTTTGTAATTGTTGATGACTATTCCAGGTACTCTTTGGTCTATTTTATGGCATCTAAGAATGAAGCTTTTACTCATTTTAGGACTTTATTTCTTAGACTATTAATTGATCACCCAGGGTCATTAAAAGCAATCAGAAGTGATAATGGAACTGAATTTAAAAATCAATCATTTAATCACTTTTGCACTGAACATGGGATAGAACATCAATTTTCTTCACCTTATGTTCCTCAACAAAATGGTGTTGTAGAAAGGAAAAATAGAACCTTAGTTGTGATGGCTAGGACTATGCTTGATGAATATCAAACTCTTAGAAAATTTTGGGCAGATGCAATTGCAACAGCTTGTTATGTTTCAAACCGTATTTTCTTGCGCACTAAGCTTGGTAAAACACCTTATGAACTTCGGTTTGGACATAGGCCTTGTGTTTCACACATTAGGGTTTTTGATTGCAAATGCTTTGTCAAGAAACATGGAAATCTTGATAAATTTGAATCCAGATCCGAAGATGGCATGTTTCTTGGTTACCCATCTCATACTAGAGGATACCGTGTGTTTTTACTTGGAACTACTAAAATTGTGGAGACTTGTGAAGTTTCTTTTGATGAAGCTAGCCCAGGTACTAGCTCCGATATTGCAGGACCAGATCCATATCCTCAAGAGGAGGGTATTTTCGAAGAAGAAGAAGAAGAAGAGTTGGTGATATTGCCTGATAGTTCCAAAGCTGACACGTGTCCAGCTCCGAACATTGAACAAGCTCCGACTACCACCTCTGTTGTTCCTGACCGTCCACAAGCCACAAGCTCATCAATCTGCGATGAAACTAATGAAGAAGAAGCTTGTGAGACATTTGTTCCCCTACGGATTTACAAGAATCATCCCCCGCAACAGATAATTAGTAGCTTGCATGAACGAGTTACAAGAATCAGGTTTTCTGACCCCAATTCTCATGCTCATTCTGCTTTTGTTGCTTCTTTTGAACCAAATTTATATCACATGCACTCACTAATGAATCTTGGATTATTGCCATGCAAGAAGAGTTAGAAAATTTTGAAAGAAATAATGTTTGGAAACTTGTACCTCCACCTCAAGGTCACACTTTAATTGGAACTAAATGGGTGTTTAAAAATAAATAAAGTGAGGATAGGGATGTGTTTAGGAATAAGGCTAGGTTGGTTGCTCAAGGTTTCACTCAAGTTGAAGGTCTAGATTTTGATGAAACTTTTGCTCCTATTGCTAGATTAGAAACCATAAGAATTTTTGTTAGATTTTGCTGCATCTAAAGGTTTTAAGATATATCAAATGGATGTTTAAAGTGCTTTTCTTGATGGCTACATACATGAGGAGGTTTATGTCAAACAACCACCAGGTTTTGAAAATCCAGATTTTCCTAATCATGTTTACAAACTTTCCAAAGCCTCGTACGGTCTCAAACAAGTCCCTAGAGCATGGTATGATAGGTTAAAAACATTCTTACTTGAAAAGGGGTTTACCATGGGCAAGGTTGATAAAACTCTTTTTGCACTTAAGCATGGCAATGACTCATTATTCGTTCAAGTGTATGTGGATGATATTATCTTTGGTTGTGCATCTCATGATCTTGTGTCCAAGTTTTTAGCTATGATGAGTTGAGAATTCGAGATGAGTATGATGGGAGAACTCACGTACTTTTTGGGGCTGCAAAACAAGAAAACCAAGGAGGGTACCTTTGTGCATCAAATAAAGTATACAAAATACCTCCTAAGGGGCTTCAACATGGACAAAAGAAAGCCTCTTCGGACACCAATGGGAACAGCAACAACACTTGAACTTCATGAAGATGGTGAACCCGTGGATCAAAAAGAATATAGAAGCATGATCGGATCCCTTTTGTACCTCACGGCATCAAGATCGGACACACAATTCAGCGTATGTCTTTCTGCACGGTTTCAAGCCCCCTCACGTGCTTCACATCGTCAAGCCGTCAAAAAGGATTCTCAGGTACTTACATGGAACTCAAGAATTTGGCATTTTTCTTCCTTCTTCCTCAACCATTACTTTGAAAGCTTTTTCAGATGCTAATTTTCGGGGTTATAGGAGTGATAGTAAAAGTACTTCTGGTGCTTGTCATTTTCTTGGTAATTCACTTGTTGCTTGGTCCTCTAGAAAACAAAACTCAGTTGCACAATCCACTGCTGAATCTGAATATGTAGCTGCTACTAGTGCTTGCTCACAAATTATTTGGATTGTTCAAACACTTAAGGACTATGGGGTTGATCTACATAGTGTTTCACTGTTTTGTAATAACACTGGTGCCATTTGCATTACTAAAAACCCCGTGCAATATTCTAGAACTAAGCACATTGATATTAGGTATCACTTTCTCCGTGATAATGTTGAAAAAGGAAACATTGTGCTTCACCATGTAGATATCGAACAACAATTGGCTGACATTTTTACAAAACCTTTGGATTTCACTCGTTTTTGTTTCATTCGTAGTGAAATAGGGGTTATGCATCCTTATGGCTTACATTGAGGGGGTGTTTTGAAACTTGCGAAGTCTATGTGTGAATCTGAAATTAAGATAATATGAGCATAATATTTCATACATATATGACTTTGTTATTCCTCTTACATGCTGAAAGTTCTTACTACATTACTCGTGTTATACATTTTGTAGTTTTTGCCATGTCTAGTAATTAGAATAATTACTTACACTAAAGTTGGTCATGGTCAAACTTTCTTGCTGTTTTGAACTTGTTGCATGCTCACAAGTGCTTTTAATCATAAAGAATTAATCAAGTAATCAACTCACATGTTGAGTTTTTGTGAATAAATACAACTTGAGAAAAGATCAAGAGAATATGCATGCATCACACTTCTTCTTTTGAGATGGCTTATCATTGCACTTTGATATGAACTTGGAAGAAGTTGTGTATGACTAAAACCATGTCCTTAAGCTTCTATTTGTCAAATGACATAGGCTTGGCTTAGTTGGTTAGAATAAGTCAGATGCGCATATAATCTCTTGCAAATATCATATGATCTAAATGTGTGCTTTGAAAAATAATAAAATGCAGCAACAAGTGTCATGCTTTCAGGTATTGAAATAGTTAAGTTTGTGAGATCATGACTTGCTTAAGTTGAAAATTACATTTGATCTCTAGCATGGCTTACACTACTTTATGTATCTCATTGTCGTGATAGTGTAAGTTACTTGGTAATATGACTTGGTTGAGCTTTGTTTTATATGTATATCACTACAAGAATCGCGAATATAGACGACGGTCAAATTAATTGACGACGGTGCCGTCGTCAATTAATTAATTGACGACAGCTGAAACCCACCATCGTTAATTAGGCTTTAATTGACGACAGTTACCCTAGTACCGTCGTCAATTAGTTATAGACGACAGCTGACCGTCGACAAATAAGGCCCTCATCAAAATGGGCCGAACTTCGGGCCGACCTGAAACATAATTGACGACGGCTAAACATTACCGTCGTCAATAAGTGGTTAATTGACGACGGCTGAAAAAAATAACCGTCGTCAATTAATTCTTAATTGACGATGGCTGAAAGTAACCGTCGCCTATAAGCTTTCTGGACTTATTTCCCCTACCGCACCGCGGCTTGCCCTCATTTCACAGAGACGCGCATCCCAAGCTCTTCGTACTACCGCTGCCGCCGCCCACCTTCACCGCCGCTGCGCCGCTCCTCCATCCCCGCCGCGCCTCCACCGCTGCCGACCGCCTCCACCGTTACCGTCGTCGAGGACGGCAGACCTAGCAGCGTCTCGGTCTCGTCTAGCGCGGCGAGCCTCCTCTCCTACAGGTGACAACCGAGCTTTCCTTCCCAATCGTTCAAAGAATCCTCCTCCCTTCCTTCTGTAGCGGATGTTTAGGCTGGATATAACGGGGATGTGTTGATCCCTGCTCGGGAGCGGGGACTGGGAGATTTCATTCATCCTAATAAGGGATGGGGATGGGGATGGGGATGGGGATTTCATTCATCCTGCTCGGGAGCCTCCTCTCCTACAGTTTTTTGTTCTCTCATGTTACCATTGGTTAGGTTCTTCATTCATCATATTTTATTAACTATTATGGTTTTCTCATTTCTGTAGAGATTTGAGGCAGTGAATTTATTGTTGGCTCTGGTCTTGATATTCACTTCTTACAAGGTAAAACTGTGCGCCTTATAGCCGAGATACGTGTTTTAGGTCATTTTCCCTGAGTCTGTCGGACATGTGTTGTTTCTAGTCTGCTCTAGCTGCATTCTGCTATTTGTTTGCACAATGCCATTCTTATTTATATATTTTTGAAAGGCTCATGAAGAGACCTTTTAAGGTCATGCTAACTGGTGCTGATAGCGACGGTCTTAATATTATGACGGCTATTTGCTAAAGAAGAAGAAGAATCTGATCTATCTGATAATTTCATTGTGAAACATGCCAAAAGTTCATTCTATTCACTGGTAATTGACTTGATTCTGTGGTTTTCAGTTTTGTTACCTTTCCGCTAGTTAGAAATTAGAATATTAGCATTCTCCATTTTCCACTCCGGATTATAGATGATGTAGTATCCAGATCCTTACTGGAATTCTTAGATCAATATATTAAAACCTTGGAATGAAACCACCTATCTTTTAGAACATATTTAGACGATTGCATGTGTGGTTAATATCATTCTCTGTTTTTTCTTGTCAGACTATTATGATGATGATCGATTTATCACAAATCAAGATGGTTTATGGAAAGTAAGTGTCATCGAGTCTGGATCATTTATGAGACCTGCTTAGCATGAGCTTGTTACTAGGCAGGATTTACTTATTATTTAGTATACAGTGAACTTGTATATGCTAGGAAAATTTAAAATACTCTTGACTTTCTGCATCGATGGTTAAGTTTTTTGTTGATGACAACACATGGGCATGGTTGAGTGGAGTATTTGAAAAAAGTTATTATATATCCTGAAGATTGGTATTTGTTTTGGTCAAATCTCTGCAGGCCACACCATTACTCTTGACTTTGGCAGTGATTGAGCTGAGTGATATTGCTTTTGCTGTAGGTTCCTATTTCATGTACACTGTTTACTTTTCTATTGTGTGAGCCCAATTATATGGACTGAGGACTAACGTTTATGATCTGCAGGTTGACTCTATACCAGCAGTCTTCGGTGTCACAAGAGATCCCCTCATAATACTATCATCAAATATTTTTGCTATCTCTAGTAACTGCTCCGTCTGCTTCATCTTCTTTTTCATAATATCAAAATATTAGCACTTGAAAGTTTAAAATATTAACAAGGAATATCTCTGCCATAGTTATGAATTTTCTGTTAGTGTTGTCTGAATCATGTTTTTGGGTAGCTCCGGTGAGCTTTGTCTTTAGCTCCAGCATGTCTTTGATAGCTCCGGCATGTCTTTGTTAAGCTCTGATATGTTTTGTTAGGTCCAACTTATGTTGGTTAGCTCCGACATGTTTTTCTAGCTCCAACTTTTGGAATGACTAGTTTTGGTTAGCTCCGGCGCTAGGTCCGACTAGCTTTGGTAAGCTCCAGTGCTAGGTTGTACTAGCTTTGGTAAGCTCCGGCGCTAGGTTTTACTAGCTTTGGTAAGCTCCAGCTCAAGCTCCGGTTAGCTTTCGCAAGGTTCGGAGATTGATTGTAATGTTCCAAATTTTCATGTGAAATGTTTCGAACTTGCTTTACACTTATGGAAAGGTTGCTTAGTATTCTTTTACTACGTTTTTGGTGTGTTTTGGTGGTTATGGCTGATATCGTTCTGATATGCTTTGCAACATGCTTATGTGAGGTGCTCACGTAAGGTGTTGTGTTCGGAACTGACTTGAGTCAAGTCGCGGACTTGGACTCGTACGGACTGGTTGTTTATTCATGTGCAGGTGTTGCTTGAGTTCAAGTCATGGCTGGTGACAGGATCCTTTGGACTAGTCTCAGGGAGGAGATGGGGTTCTAACAACCAAATTCAGGAGGAATTGTGATTGAGCAGGTCAGGAGGTCACGCAGGATGATTGAATCAAGGGCAGTGCATATGAAGGTTACTGGGCGTTGAAGGAAGGTGTTTGCCCGTATACATGCGGTACATGACGTGACAACATGGTTTCGAAGATGGTTTATGGATGGGAAGATCTGGTTGGAAGGATCGGATCGTAGCGGTTGATGACTTTGGCTGCGACGGAGTCGGTTTTGGCTCGATATGGAAAGTATCGAGTTGGTTATGAAAGGATTCCGTGTGGTTCACGAATTTGAGTTGTTTTCGGAATGTGGGATACATTCCTAAGGTGTTTGGAAGTCTTAAGATTGCTTCTATCTGCGTATAGAAGAGTCCTAAGCAGTTATGGAAAGTTTCGATTCGTGAAAGGAGTGGGATTAGGGTCCTGATTTGAGTTGAATTGGCTTTCGAGCTGGTTATATAAGCAAGAGAGGCAAGAGCTCATGGTTCACGACTTTGGGGATGTTCCTCTTGTGTTCTATTGAATAAAATTCATAGTTTGAAGGAACTTCTATGCCTTGTTCGTCCGACTTGTTCCAGACAAGTTTTACTCGTCGAGTTTCTGGACAGCACTACCTTTCGTCGGTGGTTTTATCATAACTCGAGTTTTACAGATCCAATTGACGTGATTCTTTTTGTGTTGTCTTCAAAACTTGATTATATATCATATTTCAAAATTTCACGGTCATTGGATTTGTGGTTTATGATCTACACTAGTTTCTTTGCAGCGTTCCAGAACTGTTTTTCACGGATAGGACAGATTGACTTTTATTCGATCTTTCGATCATAACTTGAGTTTCTCTCGACGGATTTGAGTGATTCTTCTTGTGTTTTCTTCGTGAATTGATTATCTCTGATATATTTCACTTTTTTCATGATGAAACACGCTTATATTAGTCTCACACACAATTTCTTTAACATATCGTTTTTCTGCCAAAGGGGTTGGGATTTAATTGTTTCCGCTGCGTAAGATTTTTTAAATCTACCATTCACCCCCCCCCCCCCCCCGTACCTTTTCATGTGCTCTTCGATCCTACAACATGTTTCTCTGAAAGGATGTTGAGCTTCAAATTCAGTTGAACAAAATCGAAACCCATTGATGTCATATTCACCGTAGCTTTTAAATTTAATGGATCCGTAGGACAGTTGTCGTAATTCTTCATGGACGCCGACTTGTTTTTTGCATTGTTCAACATATGAAGTTAGAAGACTATTTTATGCTATACACGTAATTACTAAGAGAAATAAGACATGAACATGTTACATGTGCATGACACCAGGATAGGAAGTTAGGCCCTCCATATACTCCATAATATCGCATCGATTGTATTTGTCTGCTCGTAGGTTGCTGCTTAGATTTCTAATTTTGTTGATTGAACTCACTAAATAAGGAAAAACAGAATGATTCGCATAGATGTATAACACAACACACTAATTATTATAGATATTGAACAAACACTTACTGAAAATATTCATTCATCCCCTCTATATTAGCGTACATGTACATCAAAGCAGCCGTCCTTTATCTGGTTCAACATTGTAGCTCGTGTCACTACCAATATTGGTGCCTCTAAAACCTTTAACATTGTGTTGTTCCGCAAAATAGATGCTTGAAAAGTATCCTATCGCCTGAATGGCGTATGCTTTGGCGATGCATCCTTCAACCCTTGCCCGACTGCGAACCATTGGTTTAAGACACCTAAGTGTTGATACATCCACCTATATTGCACAGGGCCGCCCACTTTAGCTTCATATGGAAGATGTTAGGAGATGTTGCATTGGATTGAAGGATCCTGAAGGGAAAACCTTTTCCATCTTACATAAAAGCACCGGTATCACCTTTTCCAACTTCTCCATTATCTCGGCTGTGATTTCTTTAGCACAAAGTTGTCTATAAAAGTAGGTAAGCTCAGCTAACACCTTCCACACTGCATCTTCAATGTAGCCCCGAAACATAACCGGCAGAAGTCTTTCCATGATTATGTGATAATCATGACTTTTCAACCCTGTGAGATTTTCAGTCTTAACATTTACGGCTCGTCTCAGGCTAGCAGCATAACCGTCTGGGAATTTCAACATTTTTAACCATTCGAAGACTTCTTTCTTTTCTTTTGGTCGAAGACAAAAAGAAGCACGCAATTTGCCACCAGCTCCGGTTAGCTCAAAAGTTGGACATTTACAAACCTCTGCCAAATCCTTACGAGCTTTTATATTGTCTTTTGTTTTGCCCGTCAGATCAAAGCATGTGCTTATGATGCATTCGCCCATGTTACGTTCCTGGTGCATGACATCAATGTTATGCATTAGGATTAAGGACTTCACATACGGTAGCTCCCATAGTGCACAAATATGAGTCCAATTTGATCCTCTCCATAACCAAAAAAATATCCAGGATGACCTTCATCTGCCACTAAGTTGTTCAACTGTTCAGTAATCTCCGACTCGTTGAGACGTTGCGGTGGTCCTTTTTTGACAATGGTGTCCTTCCTGAAGGCATCTTTCTGTTGCCTAAATACGTGATTGGGTGGTAACCAACGTCCTTGGCAATCGAAGTAGCAAACTTTGCCACCATTATTTAAACAAAAACATTTGGTGTCCGAAGCACATATCGTACATGTCAAGCGACCATGAGTGCTCCAGCCAGAAACCATGCCGTAAGATGGAAAATCATGGACAGACCACAGGTATGCAGCTCGAAGGTTGAATTTCTATTTTTTGTAATAGCCTTACGCTTTGATTCTTGTCCATAACATTTTCAACTCTTCAATCAATGGCTTCAACATCACGTTCAGTCATGAACCAGAATGATCTGGTCCAGGTACAATAAGGCAAAGGAACATGAACTCATACTTCATACAAAGAGATGGTGGTAAGTTGTATGGAATAAAGAACATGGGCCAACAAGAGTATGGTGTTGCGTTTGTACTGAACGGTGAGAAGCCATCTGTCACCAACCCGATGTGAATATTTCTCGCGTCATTGGCAAAATCTGGATCAAAGCGGTCAAGCACTTTTCATGCCTCACCGTCGAACGGGTGCATTATCATTCTGTTGTTCTCATGTCGACCTTCTTTGTGCCACCTCATGTGTGTGGTTGTTTTTTGAGAGAAACAAGCGCTTCAACCTAGGTGTGACAGACAAGTAGCAAAGCTGCTTCTGTGCGACTTCAGTCATTACTTGTACCATCATCATTAACAACTTTGACAAATATCACTTTATCACATTTTAAACACTTGTTCTCATTGGTATGCTCTTTCCAGAAAAGCATGTAGTTGTCTAGGCACATATCAATCTTCTCATAGTCCATACCAAGTCTAGAAATCAATTTCTTAGAATGGTACATATCTTTGAGCAATTTATGAGGTTGTGGAAGGACATAGCTGATCAATTTGACGAGATTGTTGTAGCAGTTATTGGAGAAGGAATACTTAGACATAATTGCCATAAATCTAGTCCTGAAACTGAGGATCGTCACGTTGGTGTGTTCATACAACGGTTGTTCAGAAGCTTCGACAAGTTTGAAGAACGCTTTAACCTCTGTTGTAGGAGGTCCTCCGTCAATTTAGGATTTATGGCTTCAAGCATCTCATCCATCCTACCGACCCCAGAGTTGTCATCCTCATCTGGATCTTCTACAACTTGAGAAGGTGTCTCGCCGTGAAATGTCCACAACTCATAACGTTGCATGAAACCGTTTCAACACAAGTGATACGTCAACGTCACTTTGTCGAAACATTTCGCATTCTGACATTTGATAAATGGGTACCACACCTTGCTGTTGTTTGACAATGAGAAAGCTCGTTCTATGAAAGCATTCATTTTGGTGAACCACTCCTCTAAGTGCTTCTCATTCTTTTTCCAACAAGTATACATTCAAGTGCGGCCTTCAGCCATGTCTGAGGGTATATCTTCAAAGCAGATAAATCATTATTAGTTTTATTATTATGCATGTCACGGCCCTACAACTAGGCAGATAGGTCCTAAACCCACCCAAGAGTGACCGAGCGAAGCGTGCTCATGACGAGACGCGCGGTCCAGATCCGAATGAAATTTCGGAAGCATAACCCCGCTGTTCTCCACTGAACGCCCAAAAATGGTGCAGCAGAGAACAACGGGGTTATGCCGTCGAAATTTCATCCAGATCCAGACCTGTGTCTCGTCACAAGTCATGCCCCATCGGTCACTCTCAGGCTGTCCAAAAAATGACAATTCTGAACCTTCACGTCTCACATGCCACATGCTGATCCGAAGTGGGTGACACTTTGCTATAAGTTACGTTACGCATTTTCATTTTTTAAGTCATTTACGAGATAGAGGAAACAATTAGAGAAAGAGAAGAAGGAAAGTTGGTCTTAGATGATAATTTCACATCCGAATTCATCGTCCACGCAATCGCGGGTGATTGACGTCTTCAACATCGTCGTTCGCTTTCGGGTCGTCTCGATGCATACATTACGATTACAAATGTCTATACGGCATGAACGCATATATTGCTTGTCGTGTCGGGTCGGGTCGGGCCAGACTGGGTTGGCCTGAAACCCCTTTATGTACATATATTAAACAATCACCCAAAAACATTAAACATCAATAAACAATAAGTACCAATTAACGAACAACATAATAAACTAACTAATAAACAATTACAAATAATAAACAATTATTGATGAATAACATAATAAACTAACTAATTAATGATCACTCGGGACGTTGATCTTGAGCCGCTCCACCTCGAGGCAAGCAAGAAACTAAGTAATGATCGGTGTATGGTCCGTAGGTGAGGAGAGAGGGAGAGAGAGAGAGAAAGGGAGAGGGGGATGAGGAGAAAGTGTGACACCCAGTTCCGAAAAACGAACCAAGTTTAGTGTATGTGTGCCCAGGATGTTGCTTCACGCATACACATCAACACCACAAATGACAATCAGAATTTAACCATGTCACGAATAATAAATATATCTTTATTCTATTGCAGGGAAAAATAATCTAGCGTAGGCGACTCCAACTCCACAGGCAATCGGCGGTAGTACGCACGCCTAGTGCTCCATGTTGTCTTCCAAAATATCTCATGTAGCTGAATTAAGTGGGAATAGCTAAAAACAAGGACGATAATAAATGGCTAATTGTTGAAAAGTACATTTAAAACATGTAAAAAGCATCATACAATGTCTGTGTGAATTAAATCCTATCATAATCATAATCCATATCCAACATTCTCATTCACCATCATAATTCATTTATAATCAGCCAACAATTAATGTCAGAATCATATGTCAATTTTGTATCTTCTCATAACCAACCATACTCATATGACATAACACAAATCCCATACCGAACTATCCCAAAACCCAAGTCCAATTCTAATCATGTAGGTCATCCAGGTGCTCGTGACCAGGAGCACAGCTATCATGATAGTTTTTAACACTCTATATAGGTTGTACCACTTTACTCACATGTAAATGATTTTATCACCTTTCGATGACTAAGAACCTCCATGATTCCGTCTCACACTTCTGTTGGTGTGTGGCCAAGAGATCACAAAATAGCCTTTCAAAAGGGACTACTAGTATGTACGGACCCACTAAGGTTTCAGCGGCAGGCTTTGTCGGTACCCTGCATACCGAATACCCCTTGGAACTGCAAAAAGACCAAAGGAACATCACCTGTCTGAGTTGAAGACCTTCAAAGGCCCCAAGTGTCATACGGGACCAGACCTACCTCCCTTCTATGGTTAGTCCCGTTGCTGCCACGTGTATACTGCAACCGGAGCTATGTCCCACATATGGGAAAGCTCTGGGCTAAATACCTGCACGGCACCCCCGGACCTAACCCCCGATAGAGGGAAGCTTCGATACCGACACGTGTACAACAGCACCGGACCTACCCGTCCTAGACGGTAAGCTCCAGAGCTGCCTCGTGTCCAACCGCCGGATCTTCAACTTCAACAAGCACACTGGTGGACCCCCAACGGCTCGGACCTTCAAGGGGCAATTAAAGACGTCAAGACCGGATTAAGTGTCATTAATACCATCTTAATGACACATGATCTCAGGGCCCTTAATACCAGTAACAGCACTGTCAAGGCGCGTTACCACACTATTAAGGGTAATTAAGCTCATTAATTGTGTATTAAGCATCAATAACCGCCAGGACCACATGTCGGGCCAGGCTAACGATGTAACGACCAGTCCTTGTACTATAAAAGGACTGGTCGAGCGATACATGGGGAGACTCTTCCAGACTCGGCTCTGACACACTCTCACAAGTGCTCAGACGCTCAATACAACAACTACACACCCCGTGGAGTAGGGTATTACGCTTAGGCGGCCCGAACCATGTAAATTCTCGTGTCAACTTGTCATCGTGTTCTGAATCTCTGCGCACCCACAACCGAACTATAAACTCCGCGGGCTGCCAACGGTAGTACCGAGAGAATTGACGGAACCAAACTCCGACAGTTGGCGCGCCAGGTAGGGGCGCCCGAGATTCAAGGATGGTGAACTCTGCTACTGGATCGTCCAACGGCAACCCTGCTGCGCAACTTGCTGGAGGCAACTCCTCTAACATGCAGCAGCCAGCAGGTGTTGTGGCTTCAGCAGGAGTCATGCCACTGCCGCCACAGTCCGCACCAGCGAATCAAGCTGGACAGCGAGATGGGGCATCTGCGTCGGTGACGGCATCGGCGAACAACAACCCTGAACACGCGCTCCATGCCGCGCGTGCTCTTCTCCAACGTCCACCACCTCCTGGAGCATCCCAGGGTGCAATGGAGCAGTGGAGGGCTGATGTGGAACATTTGGTTGCAGCAACAGCCGATTGCATCAGCAACCAAGGTCCTCCCCCCTCGGGGTAGGCCCCATCGCAGCATCGAACCGTGTCTGGTAGACTTGGTCCGCACGCTTCACAACACAGGAGGCGTGCTACATCTCAACGGGCGACGTTGCTGCCTTCCGGGGTGCGACGTACTGTAGGATTGAAGAGCACGTGAAAAGCTACCAGAGGGGGGTGAATGGTAGATTTAAAAATCTTACGCAGCGGAAACAATTAAATCCCAACCCTTTCAGAGAAAAACGATCTATTAGAGAAATCGTGTGTGAAACTAATATAAACGTGTTTTACCGTGACAAAATTGATATATATCAGAGAGAATCAAGTCACTAAGAAAACACAAGAAGAATCACTCAAATCCGTCGAGAGAAACTCAAGTTATGATCGAAAGATCAAACAAAGGTCAATCTGTCCTACCCGAGAAAAACAGTTCTGGAATGCTGCAAAGAAACTCGTGTAGATTAGAAACAACAAATCCAATGACCCTGAAATTTTGAAAGATGATAGATAATCAAGTTGTGAAGACAACCCAAAAATAATCACATCAATTGGATCTATAAAACTCGAGTTATGATAAAACCACCGACGAAAGGTAGTGTTGTCCAGAAACTCGACGAGTAAAACTTGTCTGGAACAAGTCGGACGAACAAGGCACAAAAGTTCCTTCAAACTACGAATTTTATTCAATAGAACACAGGAGGAACAGCCCTAAAGTCGTCTACCACGAGCTTTAGCCTCTCTTGCTTATATAACCAGCCCTTAGGCCAACCCAATCTCAACTAGGACTCCAATCCTACTCAGATCACGAATCAAAACTTCCATAACTGTTTAGGACTCTTCTATACGCAGATAGAAGCAATCTTAAGACTTACAAACACCTTAGGAATGTATCCCACATTCCTAAAACAACCCATATTCGTGACCCACACAAAATCCTATCATAACCAACTCGATATTTTCCATACCGAGCCATAACCGACTGTGCCACAGCCAAAGTCATCATCCGATACGATCCGATCCTTCCAACCAGACCTTCCCATCCATAAACCATATTCGGAACCATGTTGCCACGTCATGCACCGCATGCATACGTGCAAACACCTTCCTTCGACGTCCAGTAACCTTCATATGCACTGCCCTTGATTCAATCATCCTGCGCGACCTCCTGACCCGCTCAACCACAATTCCTCCTGAATTTGGTTGTTGGAACCTCATCTCCTCCCTGAGACTAGTCCAAAGGATCCTGTCACCAGCCATGACTTGAACTCAAGCAACACCTGCACATGAAAAAACAACCAATCTGTACAAGCCCAAGTCCGCGACTTGACTCAAGTCAGTTCCGAACACAACACCTTACGTGAGCACACATAAGCATGTTGCAAAACCAGAGTAAAACGATATCAACCAAAATGCGTCAAAAACTTAGCAAATGAATACTAAGCAATATTTCCATGGATGTAAAGCAAGTTCGAAACATTTCACATTAAAATTTGGAACATTACGATCAAGCACCGGACCTTGCCAAAGCTAACCGGAGCTTGAGCTGGAGCTTATCAAAGCTAGTACAACCTAGCGCCGGAGCTTACTAAAGCTTGTACAACCTAGCGCTGGAGCTTACCAAATCTTGTACAACCTAGCACCAGAGCTTATCAAAACTAGTAGGACCTAGCACCAGAGCTAACCAAAGCTAGTCGGAACTAGTCATCCCAAAAGTCGGAGCTAAAAAAACATGTCGGAGCTAACCAACATAAGTCGGACCTAGCAAAACATATCGGAACTTAACAAAGACATGCCAGAGCTAAAGACAAAACTCACCAGAGCTACCCAAAAGCATGTCGTACCTAGACAAAGAAAGTTAGACCTTACGTCGGACCTTGCAGAAGCTCGGAGCTAGAGTCGGACCTTGCTAAAAAGATGTTTTGGCAGCATTCAAAACTTTTATTGTCGAAGCCAATGTATTCAACACACATAGGTCTCACAATTTCCCCCTTGATGAATGCATTGGCAACACCACTTAATATCCGAACAATGGCATGAAAAGTTTTGAAAATAATTTCTCCGCCTTTGTAAAACAGAAACAAAATAAGATAGAAATAAATTTCTCCCCCTATATATATTTCTCCCCTTTGCATAATTTACCCATATTATCTCCCCCCCCTTAAATAATGTATTCGGCAAGGTTCAAAAGAGAAATTTTAATTGTTATGAGCATATTATAACATATACATATAAAACAAAGCACATCCAAGTCATACTATCAAGTAACTTACACTATCACAACAATGAAATACATAAAGTAGTGTAAGCCATGCTAGAGATCAAATGTAATTTTCAATTTAAGCAAGTCATGATCTCACAAACTTAACTATTTCAATACCTGAAAGCATGACACTTGTTGCTGCATTTTATTATTTTTCAAAGCACAAAATTTAGATCATATGATATTTGCAAGAGATTATATGTGCATCTGCCTTATTCTAACCAACCAAGCCAAGCCTATGTCATTTAACAATCAGAAGCTTAAGGACATGGTTTTAGTCATACACAACTTCTTCCAAGTTCATGTCTAAGTGCAATGATAAGCCATCTCAAAAGAAGAAGTGCAATGCATGCATATTCTCTTGATCTTTTTTCAATTTAAATTTTTTCATAAAAACTCAACATGTGAGTTGATTACTTGATTAATTCTTTATGATTAACAGCACTTGTGAACATGCAACAAGTTCAAAACAGCAAGAAAGTTCGATCATGACCCGATTTAGTGTATGTAATTATTCCAATTACTAGTCATGGCAAAAACTACAAAATGTATAACATGAGTAATGTAGTAAGAACTTTCAGCATGTAAAAGGAATCACAAGTCATATATGTATGAAATACTATGCTCATATTATTTTAGTTCAGATTCACACATAGACTTCCCAAGTTTCAGAACTCCCCCTCAATTTAAGCCATGAGGATGCATAACCCCTATTTCACTACGAATGTAACAAAAACGAGTGAAATCCAATGGTTTTGTAAAAATGTCAGCCAATTGTTTTTTGTTATCTACATGGTGAAGCACAATGTTTCCTTTTTCAACATTATCACGGAGAAAGTGATACCTAATGTCAATGTGCTTAGTTCTAGAATGTTGCACAAGGAGTTTAGCAATGCAAATGGGACTAGTGTTATCACAAAATAGTGGAACACTATCTAGATCAACCCCATAGTCCTTAAGTGTTTGAACAATCCAAAGAATTTGTGAACAAGCGCTAGCAGCAGCTATATATTCAGATTCGGCGATGGATTGTGCAACTGAACTTTGGATTCTCGATGACCATGCAACAAGTGAATTACCAAGAAAATGACAAGCACCGGAAGTATTTTTCCTATCAATCCTACAACCTCCAAAATCAGCATCGGAAAAAGCTTTCAAAGTAACAGATGAGGAAGAAGGAAGAAAATTGCAAAATTCTTGAGTTCCATGTAAGTTCCTGAGAATCCTTTTGACGGCTTGACGATGTGAAGCACGTGGGGAGGCTTGAAACCATGCACAAAGACATACGCTGAATTGTATGTCCGGTCTTGATGCTGTGAGGTACGAGAGTGATCCGATCATGCTTCTATATTCTTTTTGATCCACAGGTTCACCATCTTCATCAAGTTCAAGTGTTGTTGCTGTTCCCATTGGTGTCCGAAGAGGCTTGCTTTTGTCCATGTTGAAGCGCCTTAGGAGGTCTTTTGTATACTTTGTTTGATGCACAAAAGTACCCTCCTTTGTTTGCTTGATTTGCAGCCCCAAAAAGTACGTGAGTTCAACTCGTCATAGCTGGACCGTGTGACCCGTTCATGCAAGCTTCCAATAATCTGTTGTGGGGGATGATTCTTGACGATCCGTAGGGGAATAAATGTCTCACAAGCTTCTTCTTCATCAGGTTCATTGCAGATTGATGAGCTTGTTGCTTGTGGACAATCAAGACAAGCAGAGGTGGTAGTCGGAGCTTGTTCACAGTTCGGAGCTGCACACGCATCGGCTTCGGAACTATCAGGTAGTATCATGGTCTCTTCTTCATCTTCGAAAATACCCTCCCCCTCAGGATATGGATCTGGTCTTGCAATACCGGAGCTAGTACATGGGCTAGCTTCATCAAAAGACACCTCACAAGTCTCCAAAATTTTGTTTGTGTCAATCAATAACACACGGTAGCCTCTAGTATGAGATGGATAACCAAGAAACATGCCATCAATAGATTTAGGTTCAAATTTATCAAGATTACCATGTTTCTTAACAAAGCATTTGCAACCAAAGACCCGAAAGTGTGTGACACTAGGCCTATGTCCAAACCGGAGCTCATAAGGTGTTTTACCTAGCTTAGCGCGCAAGAAAACACGATTTGAAACATAACAACGGTTGCAATCGCATCAGCCCAAAATTTCCAAGGAGTTTGATATTCATCAAGCATAGTCCTAGCCATCTCAACTAAGGTTCTGTTCTTTCTTTCTACAACACTGTTTTGTTGAGGTACATATGGTGAAGAAAATTGATGATCTATTCCGTTTTTAGCACAAAAATGATCAAAAGATTGATTTTTAAATTCAGTTCCATTATCACTTCTAATTGCTTTTAAAGATATTGGGTGATCAATTGATAATCTAAGAAATAAAGTTCTAAAGTGACTAAAAACTTCATTCTTAGATGCCATAAAGTAAACCCAAGAGTATCTAGAATAATCATCAACAATAACAAGAACATACCATTTACCTCCGAATGATTGAACACGTGAAGGTCCTACGGTGTCAAGGTGCAAAAGTTGACACGGTTCAGTTGTCATGATCATTGTGAGAGGAGTATGTGAACATGCAACCATCTTAGCATGTCTACAAGAAGAGCACACAATTTCTTTGTCCCCTTTAAGCTTAGGCAACCCACGTATGCGATCAAGAGCACTAACACGCGTGAGATGATCAAAGCCTACGTGACCAAGCCTATAATGCCAAAAATATAAATCTTTGGAATCATTAGCAACTAGACACCTATGCTTAGAGGAAGACATATCAAAATCAGCTTTAAAATCTCTTCCAAATCGTGACATGTTAAAAATAAGCTCATTATTTGAATTTACAACTTTGCAGCAATTTTTAGTGAAGATAATTTCCAGATTTTCATCTAGCAATTGTGAAACAGAAAGCAAGTTGTATTTCAAATTTTTGACAAGTGTCACATCCTTCAAAGTGTAGTGATCATTTACTCTAACCGAACCCTTAGCAATTATAGGAGTTGAAGAATTATCGGCAAAAGTAACATTCTCTACACGTGACACAAAAGAGGGAGGAGAACCATTCTTTGTTACCGGTCATGTGGCGTGAGCAACCTGAATCCACAATCCAAATGTTCTCTTTCCTCAAGCATGTAAGCTACATAGAAGCACAATACGTCGATGACTCAATACTGGGGTTAGTCAAAAGGCATTTAGGAATCCAGTACTGAGTCACACGATGTGCAGCAGGAAAAACACGCGAAAGCTGAGACAAAACAGTAGGTTTATGAGTCAAAAGTTAAGTTTTTCTATTATTAACCCCTGATTTAAAAGTTGTTATGCGTTTAGCATGAAAACCAGTAGCTCCGGAGGTGAACGCAGAAGTTCCAAGAGAAAGCGCTGAAGTTCCAGGTGCAAAAACTAAAGTTCCGGAGGGAACAACAAAAGGTCCGGGAACTCTCGGAGCTATTGGAGCTACTGGAGCTGCTGTCGGTGTTTGGATCCGGCAGATCTCCCGAAACTACCTTTGGTAGATCTAGGAGTTGTAGTTTGGTAATGGGTGCCCAAAGATTCAAGAAGGTGAAAGACACGTGTACACAGAGATTTACATGGTTCGAGCCGCCTGAGCGTAATACCCTACTCCACGAGGTGTGTTGGTGATGTATTAAGCTTGTGAGTCTAGAAGAAGCTCTAGAAGAAGAAGCTCGTCTAGCTCAGGGTGTTCAATAGTGTTCTGGAACTGTCCCTTGTGTATCATCGACCAGTCCTTTTATAGTACAAGGACTGGTCGTTACAATATTAGTCTGGCCCGACAGGTGGCCCCGGTGGTTACACATGCTTGATACACAATAAATGGGGTTAATTACCCTTAATAGCCTGGTAACGGGCCTTAACCATGCCGTTACCAGTATTGAGGGTCATCCGATCGTGTGTCATTAATATGGTATTAATGAAACTTAATCGGGTCTTGAAGTCTTTGATTACTCCTTGATGGTCCGGAGCCTTTGGGGGGTCTACCAGTCTGATTGTTGAAGTTCAAGGTCCGGCGGTTGCCACGTGGCAGCTCTGGAGCTCACTGTCGTGGACGGGTAGGTTCGGTGCTGTTGGACACGTGTCAGTACCAGAGCTTCCCTCGGTCTGGGGTTAGGTACGGGGGTGCCATATTGGTATACCGCCCGGAGCTTCCCATGTGTGGGTGATAGCTCCGGTCTTATGATACACGTGGCGTCCCTGGGACTAACCATGTCGATGAAGCAGGTCCGGTTACGCCTGACATGTGGGGCCTTCAAAGGTCTTCAAATCTGGTAGATGGAGTTTCCTAGTGATCTTTGCAATCCCAAGGGGTATCTGGTACGGAGGGTACCGATAGTGGCCCCCCGGACTCACCTCCGGGAGAGACCTTTTTGGATGAGGTCATTTTGCTGGAAGTGGGTCCATTCTTCGATTTCTGAGCCGTGTCTTCAAGGGTCTTTGGTTGTGCCGTTGGCAGTAGTTCGCAGTTAAACTTCCGCCGCGTGGCGTATCTTGAAGGCGGCAGGTCAGATCGCAGCGTGCGGATCTCACGCAATTGAAGGTCTCCGGTTCCCGATACGAAAATCGTATTGGTTCTGCGCGTCCTGTCAGGCCGCCGACTTCGGGTTTCCTGCCTTTCATGATGACAACCATTCGCCTGGGATAAGAACCTCGGCTTGATCGTCGGGGTGGCCCTGTGCCCCCTTGTCATTGGCGGGGTGAAAATTTTGACAGGTATCATCGACTCCCCTGCGGTTTCCATCCAGGTGTTGCGGGGGCTTATTTAATAAGGAAAGCACACACCGTTTGGGGTTCTTTACGCCTTTCAATCGATCTTGCGCTCAAACCTTCCAAACTTTTGCTTGCCTTTCCTCTCCTGCCTCACTGTGCCGCAATGGAGTTGGGTCTCTGCCAGAGTCGACTGAAGACCAATGACGATTTGAACAAGGTTCGGGCCCTCATGGGATGGTCCCCTGACTTCTTCAACCACCTGGTCCGCGCCGGCAAGCTTCCGTTCGAGAAGTAACACGCCGGTGACATGGTGTACTTCTCCGCGTACGCCATGGTGGGACTGATCCCACCTTTCTCCTCCTTCTTCTTGATGCTGCTAGGCTTCTATGGTCTGCAGCTTTACCACCTTGGCGCCCACTCCATTCTGCTCGTGTCCATATTTTTCCACTTCTGCGAGATGTGGGTGGGCATTCCCCCCTACATTGAGCTCTTCCGCACCTTCTTCACTGTCCAAACCATAGGTCAGAGCGACGAGTACCTTGGCTTCTACTATTTTGTGAAGCGCAAGAAGTGCCCGCACAAGTACTTGCGGTTGTTCCCTTCTGGGAAGTGGGACGACTGGAAGAAGGATTGGATTGTAATCAGGGTGGAGGAGCACGAGAAGCTAGAGCTGCCGGAAGGCCTCCCCAACATTGACACTGCAGTTTGGAGTGAAGCTCCAGTGCTGTCGGATGCCTTCGATCCTGCTCTGACCAGGATCCACCTGTGTGTGGAAGGAGGGGTGACTCCCCAGGAAGTGTTTTGCAACTTCCTGACCAACAGGTGGGCTCCGTTGAGGAGGAGGGAGAAGTTGGCTTGGGCTCTCAACAGTGTGCTGGACGATGACCGGATCGAGACCGGTTGAAGTCCAGCATGGAGGGTGCAACTTTGGAGTTCCACCTGAAGAAATTCCAGCACGGCATCGACGTCGAGGGCGACAACTTGGCTCCACCACCGGCTTTACTCCCACTGAACATGGAGGCAGCATTCAGTAGGGAGCTCCAGCGGACGATGCCGGTGCTTGACGACCTTGGTGTCGTTGAGAGGCGCTCGACCACCGGGTTGGCGATCTCCGAAGCTCCGGAAGGTGGCTCTGTCCCCGCCCCTAAGCCAAGAACCGAAGTCGTCGGCAAGGGCAAGGAATTGGCCGAGCCCTTGAACCGTAAGAGGAAGCATGCCGATAGTAGGGCCAGACATACTTCTTCCGCGGCGTCTCCTCCCCGGAAGGGAAGGTCTACAACGGCGGCGTCTACTCCAGTTGCGGCATCTTCCCGGGGTGCTAGCTCTGGCCAAGTGACTCCGGTCCCAGGGCCAGCTGAGGGCTCCGGGTCCGGAGATCCTTCCCGGTCGAGGGGGGCCTCGACCAGAGCAACGCCAACAGCAGCAGCAGGCTCCGGGGGGGCCACCGGGACTACCACGCCAGTGTCGATTGGGACCAGTCCGGAGCATCTGGAGAAGAGGTTCCGCGGGAACTGGTGCGGAAGCCTTCCGAGGTAATTTTTGATTTTTTACCCCAGTCAGTTGTTTTATTGTTAACTGTATTTTGAGTCTCTTAATCGTTCATCCACAGCGTGCCCAAGAAAAGGGTTGAAGCTCCGGTCCCTGCAGCAGCGGTTGAGGCTGTGCAGGCTGAAGCTCCGGCTCCGATTCCAGCGCCGCCCCAAGAGGTGGTTGAGGTTGCGACAGCCCCGGCGCTGGCTGTCGTGGTTTTGTACGACATATCCCCAGAAGCTCTCGTGGTAGCGCCGGACCACGGGACTGAAGATGTACCAATAGCGCCAGCCTCGGAGGTTGAAGCTCCGGGCTTAGATGCTTTGATGTTGGACGCTCCGGCCGCAGAGCCGGATGAAGCTGCGACTCTGGCCCTAGAACCAAATGTTGTTGAAGCCCTGACAGTCGAGCCGGTGGCTGAAGAAGTCCCGGCAGTAGAGCCGGGTGTTGGTGAAGCTCCGGCACTTGTGCCGGTTGTCGAGGAAGCTCTGGCGGTAGAGCCGGTTGCTGCAGAAGTTCTGGCTGTGGAGCCGGCTGTTGAAGAGGTTCTGGCGTCCGAACTAGCTGTTGCGGAGGCATCGGCGCCTGAGCCTATGGCGGTCGAAGCGCCAGCGCCGGAGCCCATGTCGATTGAAGCGCCGGCACCTGAGCCAACGGCAGAGGAGGCGCCTGCGCTGGAGCCAGAAGTATCTTCTACTCTGATCGGACCTTTGACACCCGCTCCGGAAGCGGTGATCCCGGAGGTGCCCGCTGCTGAGCCATAGTGCCGTGATGCAGCTGCTGGCCCCCCGCCGGAGGGGCCAATTGTTGATGACCTGGCGGCTGGGCCTTCGGAACCAATTCCGGAGGTCGGAACTTCTGCGGCAAGCACCTCCTCGGTGGCGGTCGAGGCTATCCCGGAGGACGGCCCTAGTGCCGTGGAGGCTCAGGGTACCGCTCTTGTAGAGTGGGACCCAATTTTTGTTGCTGAAGATCCGTTGGAGCCACCGGAGAGGACCCCAGCAGGTCCGGACCCGATCCCCCTATCGTTGTCTATCGACAACGCCTGCTCCAGTCTTCGCCAGGTGCAGCTGGCCTTCTACCACGACAGCAAGGCCCTCGAGGAGGAGCGCCAAACCCTTAGGAGGTGGCGCAACCGACCCCATTTCGAGACCAAGCTAGTGCAGTCGAGACTGGCTGATGACAAGGAGTAGGTACAAAGGGAGAAGGCCCGCCTAGAGTACTGGGGAAAGTTGTTGGATGAGAGGGAAAGCATGATGCGGACCCTCAACAACCAGTCTCGGGCCATCTATGAGCAGGCCAAGGCTAAAAATAGCACGGCGGATGATCGCTAGGAAAGGCTCACTGCCATCCACGATAGTCTCATCAAGCGCCGGGAGGCTCTTGAAGCGCAGGAAAGATGGCTCGAAGATGAAGAGCAGAAATTCCTAGAGCTACGAGACGACCTCATGAAGAGGGAGGAGGAGCTTGTCCAAAAGAAAGCTCTGGCTGACAAGAGCCTTGAAGAACGCACCAAGAAATTGGATGAGCGTTGCAAAGAGGAGGAGAATAAGTCCTGGGAGCGAGGGCAGGAACTCTATAAGCAGAAGAATGCCATCGCCGCCCGAGAGAAGAAAGTGTGGGGCCGGGAGAGAGATCTGGTCAACCGCCGGAATGAGATCCACCTCCAGGAGGAAGAGCTCAGCAAGCTCGAAAGGCAAGTTGCTAAAATGATTCAGCAGAATGCCAAAGAGGTGGAGTGTCTTGCGCGGGAGAGCTCGGAGCTGGCGGCGGCCAAAAGATCCTTGGCGGGGATGCATGGTGCAAGGGCTGCGGAGTCCCAACAAGTTTGGGACTTCCTAGGCAAAGCCAACGACGCGCTGATGCCAATGGGCTTCAGTCCTGTGCGTCCGGATGATCCGGAGACGGAGCTGGACCAGGCGTTGGAGGCGCTGGGTTCAGCAGGCAACAAACTCTCCAAGGTGGGCGATGTCATCGTGGACCAATTGGAAACGGAGGGTCAGCCCCTAGCGAACAACGACGTAGCATTTGTGCTGACGTGCTACACCAGCCGGGACCCTCATTTCCCTCTGGACCCGGTGCTTGAAGGTCCCATCAAAGGATAGGGTGAAGCCGCCCGAGCCAATGTGTCGGAGGTGGCTCAGAAGGTTGCCCAGTTCTTCCATAGGGTCTAGGATTGTCTCCCTGTAGCTCCCGCTTGTACTCTCTCTTCCTCTTCTCCAATTTTGTAATCTCTTGTCTTTAGATGAATGAAATCCAATTTTTTGTGACTTCGAATTTCATTTTTTGTCTTCAACACCTTTTACTCGCTTGGCCCCCTGGTAGATGTACACAATTTGATTGTGAACATGTACCAAGAGGATGTAACAGTTGTTGAATACTTGCGTGCTTCGAACTTGTAGAATGTAGGCCCGAAGTCTTTGATAGTGTAGCCCCCCTGAGGCTGTCGGAGCTTAGTGGCTTCGGCATTGACCATCGCCGGAGATTAGTAGCTCCGGACCATCGATGGTTAGTCCTCTGGGGTGTCGGAACTTTGGAAGCTCTAGCAGTGACCTCCGTCAACACATGTTGTGTCAACGTTAGACTCCACTTTAGAGTCTTTCCACCATCTTCACATTGACGACTTGCCTCCTAGCTTTACCGTAACTGAGTAGCTCCAGAGATGCTCGATGTCAATGTTTGAACATTGACCACAAGACGCCTAGAGGATGTCGGAGCTTATTTATTTTTCCTGCACACTAAAGTCAAGAAAAACAGTAAAATCCATTTCCTATCTATAACTTCATTGCGCTTACTGTTCCTGAGAAAGTTTTAGGTCGAACACAATTCTAAATACAATCAAGAGCGTTGTCTAGCTTCCTTCAGGTCCGATCGTTTCCGGACTTGCCTTACTTTGGCCTACCGGGGTGTAGGTAGAGTGGCGTACTTAGGGTGCAGGACCAGGCTAAGTTGATAGCACACTCTAGCCCTAGATTGGCTTGGCAGCATTCAGACAAGTAGGCCATCAACAATGCTTGAACCTGGAAGGATGGACAATGCAGCTCGAATTTTACATGAACTGGTCGAGCTAAAGTTTCTTAAGAACTGCACAACTTTGTTATAGACAAGAAAGAGAAAAATAAAAATATTGAGCCTATACAAAGTAAATGCATGTGGAGTCTGTTTTCACATAATGATGTCTTTCATTAAAGGTCCGGGTACAGAGGAAACAAGTACACTCTTAGGGTACGGAACCAGGCTATGTGTGTTTCGTTTCTCGTTTGACCCAAGGTAGCTAGCTACACTTTTAGTTCTGAGACTGTGACAAGTGTTGCATGGACGTTGCGGACCTAGCAGGGTAGGTCTGGCTGCCCTCCCGGAGGAGCTACCCGACTCTGTACAATGACTCTATAACATACACCACATGTAATTACAGACTCACCTCTATGATACTAAGCGTAGAACTTACGGAGGTGCTCAATGTTCCAAGGATTTGGGAGAGGTGTCCCATCCTCGGTTGCCAAGCGAACGCATGCGGGACGGGATATATTGATCACTCGGAAGGGTCCCTCCCAGCTGGGGGAGAGTTTGTTTAACCCTTCTCTAGATTGTATTCTCCGTAGCACCAGATTGCCTTCCTCGAGCTGTCGGCTATGAACATGTTGTTGGTGATAGCGTCGGAGAGCTTGGTGGTATTGGGCATTCTAAACAGCTGCTCGGCACCTTCCCTCTTCAAGGAGGTCAAGATCTTCATGCCGGATCTGGTCCTGCGTGGCTTCGTCGGAGGTCCGGACCCGGAGCGACCCCAAGGTGATTTCCGGAGGAAGGACTGCTTCAGCTCTGTACACCAGGAAGAAGGGTGTCTCTCCAGTTGACCGGTTTGGAGTTGTCCTATTGGCCCATAGAGTGGGCAGAAGCTCTTCAATCCAGTTGGCTCCATGTTTTTTTAGGCACTCATATGTGCGCGTCTTGAGTCCTTTCAGGATTTCTGAATTTGCCCTCTCGGCTTGGCCATTCCTTGCCGGATGCACTACGGAGGCGTAGCTAACTTGGATGTCGAGGTCTTTGCAGTTTCCTTGAAAAGCAGAGCTTGTGAATTGAGTCCCATTATCTGTTATGATTTTGTTCGGGACTCCAAATCTGCATACAATGGACTGCAAGAAGTTGATAGCTGATTGCTTGTTGATTGTCACAACTGGAGTTGCTTCCGACCATTTGGTGAATTTGTCAATGGCGATGTAGAGGAACTTGTAACCTCCGACGGCTCTTGGGAAAGGTCCCAAGATGTCCATCCCCCACACAGCGAAAGGCCATGTAGGAGGTATCATTTGTAGAGGGTGAGCCAGTGTGTGAATTTGCTTTGCATGGAACTGGCATGCTTTGCATTTCTTCACCAGCTCAGTTGCATACTGGAGCACTGTAGGCCAGTAGAAGCCATGCTGAAAGGCTTTACCAACCAGCGTGCGGGAAGACGCGTGGTTCCCACACTTTCCTCCATGGATTTCTGCTAGGAGCTCGCAGCCTTCTTCCCTTGTGATGCACCGCATTAGGACGCCGTTGGCACCGCGCCGGTAGAGATCCCCTTCTACCAATGTGTATCTTTTAGCCAATCTGACTATCCGGTCAGCGGATACATCATCGTCAGGAAGGATATTTTCTTTCAAGTAGCTCCGGATCTCCGAGATCCATGCATCGGAGCTTGCCTGAGCATTTGAGTCTTGCGTGTTGGGTTGCTCAGAGCTTACGGCAGCACCTACAACCCTTGATGGCTGCCATGGTAACAGGGCCATCGGGACCGCCAGCTTTGGGATGCTAGTCTTGCCCCCTTCGCTCAGTTCAGCAGGCTGAGCTGTGGGTTTTGACAACCTCCATATGAAGGTTCTGTCAGGAGCCGGAGCTCCAGTTGACTCTTTCGTCGAGAGTTCGTCAGCTTCAGCGTTATGGACATGCTGGACATGATGGAGATCCAGGACTTCAAAGTCCTTCTGGAGCCTCTGGACTTCAAGGAGATAAGCAACTAGTTGGGGATTGTTACAGGAGCATTCACCCTTCACCTGTTTAATGATGATGTGCGAATCTCCGATGACCAACAGCTGCTTGACACTGTATGATAGTGCCACCTTTAGTCCATAAATGAGTGCTTCATACCCTGTCATGTTGTTGGTCGCCTTGAAGTCAAGGTGGACCATGTATTTTACCTTCTCCCTGGTTGGAGCAAGGAGAAGGACTCCAGCTCCAGCCCCTTGCTTTTGCATGGAGCCGTCGAAGTAGAGGGTCCAGTGAGGTTCAGTGAAGATCGGAGCCTTGAGTTCCGACTTTTGCTCACTAGGGCCCCTAGGGTTTGATGGAGAGGGGGTCCATTCTGCCACAAAATCTGCCAATGCTTGACTCTTGATCGCTTGTCTTGGGACAAATTCAAGATCGAATTTGGCCAATTCCTCTGCCCACTTTGCAATATTCCCAGTAGAGTTGGGACTATGCAAGATCGCACGCAGTGGGCAAGAGGTCAACACTGAGATCTTGTGAGCTTGGAAGTAATGACGAAGCTTCCTGGAGGCGATGAGAACTGCATAGAGCAGCTTGTGCACCTCTAGGTATCGAGTCTTGGCATCATGTAGTACTTCGCTGATGAAGTACACTGGGCGTTGGACTGTCCGGACCCTCCCGGAGGGGCCCGGAGCTTCCTCCACATCGACCCAGACCCTCCCGGAGGGGTCCGGACCTGCTTCGGGGACCTCCGGGTCCCTGCTAGAGGAACCTAGAGCTTCTGCTAGAGTGACCCGGACCCTCCTGGAGGGGTCCAAGTCTTCTGAGATAACTCCCTGTTGATCCAAGTCTGGAGGCTGGGACCCAGACTCACCTTCAGGAACATCCGGACCCTCCCGGAGGGGTCTGGATTCCTGAGCTTGTGATGGTTCTGGTCTCTCCGCGACCAGGACCAGGCTGACAACCTCGTCGGTTGCTAAAATGTAAAGCAGTAAGGGCTCACCAGGGTTCAGAGCTACCAAGGTTGGTAGAGTGGTGAGGAGCTGCTTTAGCTCTTGTAACGCCTTTTCTGCTTCTTCAGGCCATTGAAATGGTTCGGACTTCCTTAATAGCTTGAAGAAGGGTAGCGCCCGTTCTGCTAGTCTTGAGATGAACCGACTGAGGGCGGCTAGACATCCAGTCAGTTTCTGGACATCCTTGATGCGGGCTGGTGGTCGCATCTCCTCTATGGCTTTAATCTTCAGCGGATTTGCCTCTATGCCGCGGTGGTTTACCAGGAAACCGAGAAGCTTTCCGGAGCTAACCCCGAAGACGCACTTATCTGGGTTCAGCTTCGTGCGGGTGACCCGCATCTTGTCGAAGACAGCTTGCAAGGTGTCAAGGAGTGACTCCTTGTCCTTGATCTTGACGACGATGTCATCAACATACACTTCCACTACGTCTCTGATGAGCTATCCAAAGGTTTTGTACATAGCTCGTACAAATCTTGAAGCTGCATTCTTGAGACCAAATGGCATGGCAGTATAACAGTACAATCCATCTACTATGATAAAAGAAGTATGTTCTTCATCTTCCTTAGACATTCTAATTTGATGGTACCGAGAATATGCGTCTAGGAAACACAGTAATTCACACCTGGAGGTGGAATCCACTATCTAATCTATTCTAGGTAGTGGGAATGGATCTTTTGGGCATGCCTTATTTAGTGTTGTGTAATCAATACACATCCGAAGCTTCCCGCCGGCCTTGGGTACAACGACTGGGTTTGCCAGCCATTTTGTATGGAAGACTTCTCGGATGAATCCAGCTTCGAGCAACTTCTTCACTTCTTGTCGTATGAAGTTCTATCGCTCTATGGATTGCTTCTGAGGCTTCTGATGTACGGGCTGAGTGTCAGGATAGATCTTTAGATTATGCTCGATCACTTCCCTAGGGATCCCAAGCATTTGTGATGGTTGCCAGGCAAACACATCGACATTAGCCAGGAGGAAAGTGATGAGCGTGAGTTCCTATTTGTCATTCAGACCTCCCGATATACGGGTGGTCTGAGCGGCATCGGAACCGATTTGGACGACCTTGACGGTTATGTCGGTGTCGCCGCTTGGTTGCACGCGAGGTGCAGAGGTTGAGCCTCGTTGACGAATGCTCGGGGGTTTCAGAGCTTGCTCCTGCCTGGATTCTTCCTCCTGCGCTGTAGCAAGCGCATGAAGTTCCTCCAAAGTAGTCACTCCGGCAGTACGGTCTCCGTGGATCTAGAGAATGCCGGCTGGTGTCGGCATCTTCAACACCAAGTAGCCATAATGAGCAGCAGCCATGAATTCGTACAAGGCGGGCCTGCCCAGAATGGCGTTGAAGGGCAAGTTGATCTGAGCGACGTCAAAGATCAACTTCTCAGTGCGATAATTCTCCCGAATCCCGAAGTTCATGGGGAGAGTAATGGCACCGAGTGGTGTTATGGCCCACGGACCTACTCTGGAGAAAGGTCGGGTGGGGCGAAGGTCCAAAGGTCGGAGCTGAAGCTTGAAAAAAGCTTCGAAGCTTATGAGGTTCAGCCCCGAACCTCTGTCCACCATTACATGGTGGAGTTGAATGTTATTGATGGTGGGTGATACCATCAAAGGTAGCTGGCCAGCTCTGATCATGTTCCGAGGGCAGTCTGAAGCATCAAAAGTGATGGTAGTGTCCATCCACTTTCGATGAGGCTCCGCCCTAGCTGTAGGAGCTACTGAGACCATGTCCCGCCGCATGGTCTTGAGGACACGGCGGGAGGTGATGTCCCACGAACCACCAAAGATGGTGTTCATGGTCTTCCGACGCTCATTGTCAGAGACGTCGGAATCATCGTCGACGGAGGTGTACACAGCCTTCAGGACCTTTTTAGGGTCCTGGAAGCCCAACTCCTCTTCAGCCGGAGCTTCGTCGACTTTCTGCTTTCCTTCCCTCTGAAGGAAAGGAACTTCTTCCCGCCGCTTGTGGTAGAGCTCGGCAAGGTTTTGGACCTCCCGGCAGTACTCCAAGTTGTGGCCGTTCGACTTGTGGATAGGACACCACATTTTGGAGTTGCCACCGTCTTCAGAGGACGGCCGAGGTCGTTTCTCGGGGCGTGGCCCTCAGCCACCCGGAGCTGCGGCAGCTATAGCGGTGGATGTGTTGGCCGACGGCTTCTTTTTGCCGTTGGACTTTTTCTTCTTTTTGCCACTCCCGAAGGTAGTGGATTCGCCTTTGGAGGATTTTTACCATCCTCCGGAGGTGGTTTGGAGTGCATTTCACAGCCCTCCGCAGCTTTGGCACATTTGTCTGCCAAGCTGAAGAGCTCTGTGATACTGGTGATCTCCTTGACCACGAGCTTCTCCAGCATCTTCTTATCCCATACGCCCTGTCTAAATGCCACGATGACAGAAGCGCTAGAGATAGAAGGAATGGTGTTTTGTACCTGGGAGAACCTCTGGATGAATGAGCGCAGGAATTCTCCCCCTTTTGCACAAATGCAAAAAGGTCCAATTCGGTGCCTGGTCGGGTGTATGAACTCCCGAAATTGACGGTGAACTGTTGGCACAATTCCTCCCAACTATTGATAGAGTTGTGAGGAAGGCTCATGAACCAGGACCTGACGGTCCCAGTCAAAGCCACTGGGAAGTAGTTGGCCATTACGGCCTTGTTACCTCCGGCTGCAAGGATTGCAGTGGTGTAAATTTGGAGAAACTCGGCGGGGTTAACAGTCCCATCAAATTTCTCTGGCAGGTAAGGCTGGAACTTTTGTGGCCATCTGACCATGCGAAGGTGCATGGCCAGTGCAGGACAGCCTCCTCCTACTCCCTCGGGAGCAGGGCTGTCTCGAGCCTCTCGCCTTTCGCGAGCACGCTCAATATGGACACGATCGTCCTGTTGACGGTAACGGCGATCAAGCTTCGTCCGGATGTCATGAGTTGACATCCTAGTTACCGTATGAGTATGTCGCGCCCCAGAGGGTAGCGACGTAACTTGCTATGATGCAGCACGCCTCCTATTCTCGGAAGCATGCGGACCAAGTCTGCTAGACACGGTCCAGTGTTGCGATGGGGCCCGCCTGAAGGAGGAGTACCTTGGTTGCTGATGCGGTCGGCTGCTGCTGTAACCCGATGCTCCACAACAGCCCTCCACTGCTCCATTGCACCCTGAGATGCACCTGGAGGTGGTGGATGTTGGAGGAGAGCACGCGCTGCATGAAGCACGTGTTCAGGGTTGTTGTTGTTTGCCGATGCAATGACCGACGCCGATGCACTGTCACGCTGCTCAGCTTGACGTGCTGGTGCAGGCGGTGGTGGTGGTGGAGGCATGACTCCTGCCGGAGCCACGGCAACTGCTGGTTGCTGCATGTTGGAGGGATTGCTTCTAGCGGGTCGAACGGCAGGGTTTCCGTTGGATGATCCAGCAGCAGAGTTCACCATACTCGAAATCTTGGGCTCCCCCTTCCTGGCGCGCCAACTGTCGGTGTTTGGATCCAGCAGATCTCCCAACACTACCTTTGGTAGATCGAGGAGTTGTAGTTCGGTAATGGGCGTGCAAAGATTCAATAAGGTGAAAGACATGTGTACACAGAGATTTACGTGGTTCGGGCCGCCTGAGCATAATACCCTACTCCACGGGGTGTGTTGGTGATGTATTAAGCTTGTGAGTCTAGAAGAAGCTCCAGAAGAAGAAGCTCATCTTGCTCAGGGTGTTCAGTAGTGGTCTGGAACCGTCCCTTGTGTATCGTCGACTAGTCCTTTTATAGTACAAGGACTGGTCGTTACAACATTAGCCTGACCCGACAGGTGGCCCCGGCGGTTACACATGCTTGATACACAATAAATGGGGTTAATTACCCTTAATAGCCTGGTAACGGGCCTTAACCGTGCTGTTATCAGTATTAAGGGTCATCCGATCGTGTGTCATTAATATGGTATTAATGACACTTCATCGGGTCTTGAAGTCTTTGATTACTCCTTGATGGTCCGGAGCCTTTGGGGGGTCCACCAGTCTTATTATTGAAGTTGAAGGTCCGGCGGTTGCCACGTGGCAGCTCTGGAGCTCACCGTCGTGGACGGGTAGGTCCGGTGCTGTTGGACACGTGTCAGTACCAGAGCTTCCCTCGGTCTGGGTTTAGGTCCGGGGGTGCCATATTGGTATACCGGCTGGAGCTTCCCATGTGTGGGTGATAGCTCTGGTCTTATGATACACGTGGCGGCCCTGGGACTAACCATGTCGGCGAAGCAGGTCCGGTTACGCCTGACATGTGGGGCCTTCGGAGGTCTTCAAATCTGGTAGATGGAGTTTTCTAGTGATCTTTGCAATCCCAAGGGGTATTTGGTACGGAGGGTACCGACAGCTACCTTTGTAGATTTCTTACCAGAAGATCCGGAAGCTACCTTTGCAAATTTCTGACTCATTAAAGCGGGTTGCATGTTCCTGGAATTCGGTTTAATATGTGCAGCAAATGTTGCATGAAGGTTATGAGACCTAGCAATCATTCTTTCCCTTTTCTGTTGTTTAGCTAGTCTATAACAAAAATCTATGGCATGACCATCTCTACCACATTAGGTACAATGAAATTTAACTTTGTGTTCATGTCTAGATGAGCAAGCAATATTTTTATTTGAGATCGAATGAGACATCACTCCTTCATATTTGAAAATCAGTTCTTTTTGTTTAGGAACTGTTTGAATCAAAGCACTTCCTAATGACTTTACAATTTTAGGTGGATGTGCCTTAGCATGAGCATGAGAATCAAAACCTAAACCAGTTTTATCATTGCAAGACTTGGAAGAATTCAGCAACAAGTTTAGGTTCTTATTCCCATTACAAAACCGATCTAATGTCCTATGCATGTTATCAAGTTTATTGGACAGATCAAGGTAATTTTTACATGAAGTTTTTCCTTTTAATTTGCAATTGGAACAATATTTAACTCCATGAGAATGTAAAGCATTATTCAATATTGAAATTTCGTTCATAGCATATTTTAGTTTATTTTCAAGATCATCACAGCTAGAACAATGCAAATCAATTGTAGAACAAGAAGCATCTTTTAAGTTTCCAATGTTAAGTGCAGCAAACTCTTTGTTCTTTTCAATTTCAAGTTCAAGTCTATCTAGAGTAGAGGATGTGCAGTTCTTAATGTGGACAATTGTTCATAGATTAAATCACACGAGGGACAAGAATCATCACTAGGAATCAAGGTTTTCAAATGGTTGATTTCAGATTCTAGTGATTCAATTTTAGCAGCATTATCTCTAAGCTTTTTATCCTTTTTCGTTGTACGAGAAATTGCATCACACATTTCATTACAGGTAGAACATACCTCATCGTCGTCACTGTTCTGTTCTGCATCCTTCTGACTTGATCTTGCTCTTGTTTTGCCTGCCATGAAGCATAAGTTGGCCAAATCATCTTCATCTTCGTCACTTACAATGTCCACATCGCTTGAGCCAAGTTCCTGGAGTGCGGAGATAAAACTGTTCACCAGTTGGCGACCTGTAAAGCCCTTCTTCTTCTTATCATTTGTTGAGGAGTGCTTCGTCCTTGATTACTTTTCTTCTCGGGAAGTAGAATCTGAAAGGTTAGGGCATTCTGTACGAAAGTGTCCTGTCTTACCACATTCGAAGCATCGTTGAGGTCCGGAGCTTCCTCTCCTTCTAGTTCTCACATTTTGCAATGCTTTTGAGAACCTAGTAGAGAGAAGTGCTAGCTCCTCCTATGGAAATTCCTCGATCTACTCCAGGGTTAGTGAGGACAACGAAGCAAGAGTATTGCAAGATGATGATTGGCCGGAGCTAAGCATATCACATTGTGAGACAAATGGAATAGACTTATTTGGGGTTTTACGTGATAAGATGTCAATTTCATGAGTTTTTAGTTTAGAATAAAGCACATCTAATGTAAGAGAACTCATGACAATTGATTCACGAATAGATATTACTTTCATCTTCCAAATTGACATGTCTAATGCACTAAGAAGTTCCCTAGCATTCTCAGCATCAGAAAAGTTAACATTGACACTACGTAAGTTGCTGAGAATTTTATTGAAGTGAGCAAAGAAGTCATTGATAGACTCACCGGGTTGCATCTCGAAATGCATATATTCCTTTTTGAACATATCTTGTTTTACCTCCTTGATTGTGTTGGAGCCTTCATGATAATCACAGAGAGCTCTCCAACATCGTATGCTGATCAGAGGTGCGCGACACGATCAAAGTCGCTTTGAGTGAGTCCCTGTATGATCAAGTTGCGAGCTTTGTTGTTGTTGTCGACGTCCCGCAGGTTCGTAGCCGTAACTTGATCATTTGGTGGCACTTCATAAGGTTTGTATACCTTTTCCAATATTGCAAAATGATCTGTTAAATAAATCGTGTGTGAGGCTAATCTAAACGTGTTTCATGGTGACAAATGTGATATATATCATATATAATCAAGTCATGAAGAAAACACAAGAAGAATCACTCAAATCAGTCGAGAGAAACTCAAGTTATGATCGAAAAATCGAACAAAGGTCAATCTGTCCTACCCGAGAAAAACAGTTCTGGAACGCTGCAAAAAAACTCGTATAGATCAGAAAATACAAATCCAATGACCGTGAAATTTTGAAAGATGATAGATAATCAAGTTGTGAAGACAATCCAAAAAGAATGACGTCAATGGATCTGTAAAACTCGAGTTATGATAAAACCACCGACGAAAGGTAGTGCTGTCAATAAACTCGACGAGCAAAACTTGTTTGGAATAAGTCGGACGAACAAGACACAAAGGTTCCTTCAAACTACGAATTTTATTCAATAAAACACAAGAGAAACAGCCCCCAAAGTCGTGTGCACCACGAGCTCTGGCCTCCCTTTCTTATATAACCAGCTCGAAAGTTAACTCAACTCAAATCAGGACCCTAATCCTACTCCGTTCACGAATCGAAACATTCCATAACTCTTAGGACTCTTCTATACGCAGATAGAAGCAATCTTAAGACTTCCAAACACCTTAGGAATGTATCCCACATTCCTAAAACAACCCAAATTCGTGACCCACACGAAATACTATCATAACCAACTAAAATCTATCCATATTTGAGTCAAACCCGACTCAGCCGCAACCTGAGTCCATAACCTAGTCGGTTGGACCTTTCCGACCAATTTTTTATGTCCACATCTCTTCATCACGCCTTGGAACCATGTAGCCACGTCCATGCACTCCTTGCACACATTAAAACATCTTCCAATGATATCCATGATACCTTCATATGCATTATTCTTGATTCAAACATACTGCGCAACCTCCCAATCAACTCAACCACAATTCCTCCCGAACTTGGTTGTTGAACCTCATCTTCTCCCTAAGACTAGTTCAATGGATCCCGTCACCAGCCATGTCTTGAACTCAAGCAACACCTGCACGTGAACAAATAACCAATCCGTACGAGCCCAAGTCCGCGACTTGACTCAAGTTAGTTCCGAAACAACAACACCTTACGTGAGCACCTCACATAAGCATGTTGCAAAGCATAGCAAAATGATATCAGCCATATAAACCAAAACGCACCAAAAACTTAGTAAAAGAATACTAAGTAAACTTTCCAACAATGTAAAGAAAGTTTGAAACATTTCACATTAAAAGTCGGAACATTGCGATCAAGCACCGGACCTTGCCAAAGCTAATCGAAGCTTGAGCCGGAGCTTACCAAAGCTAGTACAACCTAGCGCTGGAGCTTAACAAAGCTAGTACAACCTAGCGTCGGAGCCTAGCCAAAAACATGTCGGATCTAGACAAAGAAAGTCGGACCTATTGTCGGACCTTGTAGAAGCTCAAAGCTAGAGTCAGACCTTGCTAAAAAAATGTTATGGCAGCATTCAAAACTTTTATTATCAAAGCCAATGTATTCAGCACACATCGGTCTCATAATCTCCCCCTTGATGAATGCATTGGCAACACCATTTAAATCTGAACATTGGCATGAAAAGTTTTGATAACAATTTTCCCTTTTTGAAAATCAAATGAGATAGAAATAAATTTCTCCCCCTATACATATTTCTCCCCCTTGCATAATTCACCATATTATCTCTCCCCCTTTGACAATGTATTCAGCAAGATTCAAAAGAGAAATTTTAATTGTTATGAGCATATTATAACATATACATATAAAACAAAGCTCATCCAAGTCATACTATCAAGTAACTTACACTATCACAACAATGAAATACATAAAGTAGTGTAAGCTATACTAGAGATCAAATATAATTTTCAATTTAAGCAAGTCATGATCTCACAAACTTAACTATTTCAATACCTGAAAGGATGACACTTGTTGCTGCATTTTATTATTTTTCAAAGCACAAATTTAGATTATATGATATTTGCAAGAGATTATATGCACATCTGCCTTATTCTAACCAACCAAGCCAAGCCTATGTCATTTGACAATCAGAAGCTTAAGGACATGGTTTTAGTCATACACAACTTCTTCCAAGTTCATATCTAAGTGCAATGATAAGCCATCTTAAAAGAAGAAGTGTGATGCATGTATATTCTCTTGATATTTTCTCAATTTATATTCGTTCACAAAAACTCAACATGTGAGTTGATTACTTGATTAATTCTTTATGATTAAAAACACTTGTAAGCATGCAACAAGTTCAAAACAGCAAGAAAGTTCAACCATGACCAGATTTAGTGTAAGTAATTATTCCAATTACTAGTCATGGCAAAAACTACGAAATGTATAACATGAGTAATGTAGTAAGAACGTTCAGCATGTAAAAAGAATCACAAAGTCATATATGTATGAAATATTATGCTCATACTATTTTAAGTTCAGATTCACACATAGACTTCCCAAGTTTCAAAACTCCCCCTCAATTTAAGCCTTGAGGATGTATAACCCCTATTTCACTACGAATGTAACAAAAACGTGTGAAATCCAAAGGTTTTGTAAAAATGTCAGCCAATTGTTGTTCGGTATCTACATGGTGAAGCACAATGTTTCCTTTTCAACATTATCACGAAGAAAGTGATACCTAATGTCAATGTGCTTAGTTATAGAATATTGCACAGGGTTTTTAGCAATGCAAATAGCACTAGTGTTGTCACAAAACAGTGGAACACTATCTAGATCAACCCCATAGTCCTTAAGTGTTTGAACAATCCAAAGAATTTGTGAACAAGCACTAGTAGCAGCTACATATTCATATTTGGCAGTGGATTGTGCAACTGAACTTTGTTTTCTGGATGACCATGCAACAAGTGAATTACCAAGAAAATGACAAGCACCCGAAGTACTTTTCCTATCAATCCTACAACCTCCAAAATCAGCATCGGAAAAAGCTTTCAAAGTAACGGTTGAGGAAGAAGGAAGAAAAATGCCAAATTCTTGAGTTCCATGTAAGTACGTGAGAATTCTTTTGACAGCTTGACAATGTGAAGCACGTGGGGAGGCTTGAAACCATGCACAAAGACATATGCTGAATTGTATGTCCGGTCTTGATGCCGTGAGGTACAAAAGTGATACGATCATGCTTCTATATTCTTTTTGATCCACGTGTTCACCATCTTCATCAAGTTCAAGTGTTGTTGTTGTTCCCATTGGTGTCCGAAGAGGCTTGCTTTTGTCCATGTTGAAGCACCTTAGGAGGTCTTTTGTATACTTAGTTTGATGCACAAAGGTACCCTCCTTGGTTTGCTTGATTTGCATCCCCAAAAAGTATGTGAGTTCTCCCATCATACTCATCTCAAATTCTGAACTCATCATAGTTGAAAACTTGGACACAAGATCATGAGAAGCACAACCAAAGATAATATCATCCACATACACTTGAACGAATAATGAGTCATTGCCATGCTTAAGCACAAAAAGAGTTTTATCAACCTTGCCCATGGTAAACCCCTTTTCAAGTAAGAATGTTTTTAACCTATCATACCATGCTCTAGGGGCTTGTTTGAGACTGTACAAGGCTTTGGACAGTTTGTAAACATGATTAGGAAAATCTGAATTTTCAAAACCCGGTGGTTGTTTGACATAAACCTCCTCATCTATGTAGCCATTAAGAAAAGCACTTTTAACATCCATTTGATATAGCTTAAAACCTTTAGATGCAGCAAAAGCTAACAAAATTCTTATGGCTTCTAATCTAGCAACAGGAGCAAAAGTTTCATCAAAATCTAGACCTTCAACTTGAGTGAAACCTTGAGAAACCAACCTAGCCTTATACCTAACCACAACCAAATCCTCAATTTGTTTATTTTTAAACACCCATTTAGTTCCAATTAAAGTGTGACCTTGAGGAGGAGGTACAAGTTTCCAAACATTATTTCTTTCAAAATTTTCTAACTCTTCTTGCATGGCAATAATCCAAGATTCATTAGTGAGTGCGTGTGATATGTCTTTGGGTTCAAAAGAAGCAACAAAAGCAAAATGAGAATGAGAGTTTGGATCGCTAAACCTAGACCGTGTAACTCGCTCGTGCAAGCTTCCAATAATCTGTTGTGGAGGATGAATTTTGAGAACCCGGAGGGGAGTGGACACTTCACAAGCTTCTTCTTCTTCATGTTCATCACAAATCGATGATCTTGTGACTTGAGGAGGATCTAGACCAGCAATGGTGGTCGTTGGTACTGGTTGTGAATCAAAATCAGGAGCTCAAACAATGTCATTAGCTGCTGAATTTTCGGGCAGCAGCTCCACCTCTTCCTCATCTTCAACGAAAATGCTCTCCCCCTGCGGATATGGATCTGGACCTGCAATGTTTGAGCTAGTACCTGGGCTAGATTCATCAAAAGACACTTCACAAGTCTCCACAATTTTGTTAGTGTCAAGTAAAAGCACACGGTAGCCTCTAGTATGAGATGGATACCCAAGAAACATGCCATCAATGGATCTAGGTTCAAATTTATCAAGATTACCATGTTTCTTAACAGAGCATTTGCAACCAAAGACCCGAAAGTGCATAACGCAAGGCCTATGTTCAAACCGGAGCTCATATGGTGTTTTACCTAGCTTAGCGCGCAAGAAAACACGATTTGAGACATAACAAGCGGTTGCAATCGCGTCAGCCTAAAATTTCCTAGGAGTTTGATATTCATCAAGCATAGTCCTAGCCATCTCAACTAAGGTTGTGTTCTTTCTTTCTACAACACTGGTTTGTTGAGGTACATATGGTGAAGAAAATTGATGATCTATTCCATTTTCAGCACAAAAGTGATCAAAAGATTGATTTTTAAATTCAGTTCCGTTATCACTTCTAATTGCTTTTAAAGATCCTAGGTGATCAATTGATAATCCAAGAAATAAATTTCTAAAGTGACAAAAAGCTTCATTCTTAGACGCCATAAAGTAAACCCAAGAGTATCTAGAATAGTCATCAACAATAACGAGAACATACCATTTACCTCCGAAGAATTGAATACGTGAAGGTCCTACGGTGTCAAGGTGCAAAAGTTGACTCAGTTCAGTTGTCATGATCATTGTGAGAGGAGTATGTGAACCTGCAACCATCTTAGCATGTCTACAAGAAGAGCACATAATTTCTTTGTCCCCTTTAAGCTTAGACAGCCCACGTATGTGATCAAGAGCACTAACACGCGTGAGATGATCAAAGCCTACGTGACCAAGTCTACGATGCCAAAAATATAAATCTTTGGAATCATTAGCAACTAGACACCTATGCTTAGAGGAAGACATATCAAAATCAGCTTTAAAAACTCTTCCAAACTGAGACATATTAAAAATAAGCTCACTATTTGAACCTACAACTTTGCAGCAGTTTTTATTGAAAATAATTTCCAGATTTTTATCTAGCAATTGTGAAACAGAAAGCAAGTTGTATTTCAAATTTTTTACAAGTGCCACATCCTTCAAAGTATAGTGATCATTTACTCTAATCGAACCCTTAGCAATTATAGAAGTTCAAGAATTATCGGCAAAAGTAACATTCTCTACACATGACACAAGAGAGAGGGAGGAGAAGCATTCTTTGTTACCGGTCATGTGGCGTGAGCATCCTGAATCCACAATCCAAATGTTCTCCTTCCTCAAGCATGTAACCTACATAGAAGCACAATACGTCGATGACTCAATATTGGGGTTAGTCAAAAGGCATTTAGGTATCCAGTACTGAGTCACACGATGTGCAGCAGGAAAAACATGCAAAAACTAAGATAAAACAGCAGGTTTATGAGTCAAAGTTTGAGGTTTTTTATTCTTAACTACTGACCTATAAGGTGTTACTTGTGTAGCACAAAAATCAGTAGCTTCGGAGGCAAAAACAGAAGGTCCGGAGGTAAACTTTGAATGTTGTTGACTCATAACAGTAGGTTGCATGTTTCTGGCATTCGGTTTAATATGTGCAGAAAATTTTGCATGAAAGTTATTAGATCTAGCAATCATTCTTTCCCTTTTCTATTGTTTAGATAGTCTATAACAAAAATCTTTAACATGACCATCTCTACCACAGTAGGTACAATGAAATTTAACTTTGTGTTCATGTCTAGATGAGCAAGCAATATTTTTATTTGAAACCGAATGAGACAACACTTCTACAGATTTGAAAACCACTTCTTTTTGTTTAGGAACTGTTTGAATCAAACCACTTCCTAATGACTTTACAATTTTAGGTTGATGTGCCTTAGCATGAGCATGAGAATCAAAACCTAAACCAGTTTTATCTTGGCAAGACTTAGAATAATTCAGCAGCAAGTTTAGGTTCTTATTACCATTACAAAACTGATCTAATGTCCTATGCATGTTATCAAGTTTATTGGACAGATCAAGGCAATTTTCACATCAAGTTTTTCCTTTTAATTTGCAATTGGAACAATATTTAACTTCATGAGAACGTAAAGCATTATTCAATATTGAAATTTCATTCATAGCATCTTTCAGTTTCTTTTCAAGATCATCACAACTAGAACAATGCAAATCAATAGTAGAACAAGAAGCATCTTTTAAGTTTCCAATGTCAAGTGTAGCAAGATTTTTGTTCTTTTCAATTTCAAGTTCGAGTCTATCTAGAGTAGAGGAATGTGCAGTTCTTAATGTGGACAATTGTTCATAGATTAAATCACACGAGGGACAAGAATCATCACTAGGAATCAAGGTTTTCAAATGGTTGATTTCAGATTCTAGTGATTCAATCTTAGCAGCATTATCCCTAAGCTTTTTGTCCTTTTTCTTAACAATAATAGTTGCACGATAAATTGCATGACACATTTCATTACAGGTAGAACATACCTCATCGTCGTCACTCTTGTGTTCTGCATCCTCCTGACTTGATCTTGATCTTGTTTTGCCCGCCATGAAGCATAAGTTGGTCAAATCATCTTTATCTTCGTCACTTCCAATGTCCACGTCGCTTGAGCCAAGTTCCTGGAGTGCAGAGATAAAACTGTTCACCAGTTGGCGACATGTAAAGCCCTTCTTCTTCTTCTTATCATTTGTTGAGGAGTGCTTCGTCCTTGATTGTTTTTCTTCTCGGGAAGAAGAACCTGAAATTTTAGGGCATTCTGTTCGAAAGTGTCCCGTCTTACCACATTCGAAACATCATTGAGGTCCGGAGCTTCCTCTCCTTATAGTTCTCACATTTTGCAATGCTTTTGAGAACCTAGTAGAGAGAAGTGCTAGCTCCTCCGCTGAAAGCTCCTCAATCTGTTCAAGGGTTAGAGAGGACAACAAGGCAAGTGTACCCCAAGATGAAGATTGACCGGAGCTAGGCATGTCACACTGTGAAACAAAAGCAATAGACTTGTTGGGGTTTTTTCGTGATATTATGCCAATTTCATGAGTTTTAACTTGGAATATAGCACATCTAAAGTAAGTGTACTCATGACAGTAGATTTACGAATGAATGTAACATTCATCTCCCAAATTGACATGTCTAATGCACTTAACAATTGCCTAGCATTTTCAGCATCTGAAAAATTAACATTGACACTACGCAAGTTGCTGAGAATTTTATTAAAGCGAGCAAAGAGATCATCAATTGACTCACCGGGTTGCATCTCGAAGCGCATGTATTCTTTCTTGAACATGTCTTGCCTTACCTCCTTGATCGTGTTGGATCCTTCGTGGTAGTCACAAAGTGCTTTCCACACATCGTATGCAGATCAGAGGTGTGCAACACGGTCGAAGTCGCTTTGAGTTAATCCTTGTATGATCAAGTTTTGAGCCTTGTTGTTGTTGTCGACATCTCTCACATTTGTAGCTCTAACTTGATCATTTGACGGCACTTCATAAGTCTTGTACACCTTCTCCCATATTGCAAAGCCTTGCGCCTGGATGAAAGCCTCCATGCGTGCCTTCCAAACCTGAAAATCAATACCAGCAAACACACAGGGTTTGGCGGAGTATTTCTCCATGATGATTAGTCAAAAGCATGTGCAAATCACAATGATTAGAGCATCGTGGCTCTGATACCAATTGTAGGATCAAAGAGCACGTGAAAATCTACCAGAGGGGGGTGAATGGTAGAATTAAAAAATCTTACGCAGCAGAAACAATTAAATCCCAACCCCTTCAGCAGAAAAATGATCTGTTAAAGAAATCGTGTGTGAGGCTAATCTAAATGTGTTTCATGGTGACAAAAGTGATATATATCATATATAATCAAGTCATGAAGAAAACACAAGAAGAATCACTCAAATCCGTCGAGAGAAATTCAAGTTATGATCGAAAAATCGAACAAAGGGCAATCTGTCCTACCCGAGAAAAACAGTTCTGGAACATTGCAAAGAAACTCGTGTAGATCAGAAACCACAAATCCAATGACTGTGAAATTTTGACAGATGATAGATAATCAAGTTGTGAATACAACCCAATAAGAATCACATCAATTGGATCTGTAAAACTCGAGTTATGATAAAACCACCAACAAAAAATAGTGCTGTCTATAAACTCGACGAGTAAAACTTGTCTGGAACAAGTCGAACGAAAAAGGCACAAAAGTTCCTTCAAACTATGAATTTTATTCAATAGAACACAAGAGGAACAGCCCCCAAAGTAGTGCACCATGAGCTCTGGCCTCCCTTGCTTATATAACCAGCTCGAAAGCCAACTCAACTCAAATCAGGACCCTAATCCTACTCCGTTCACAAATCAAAACTTTCCATAACTGCTTAGGACTATTCTATACGCAGATAGAAGCAATCTTAAGACTTCCAAACACCTTAGGAATGTATCCCACATTCCTAAAACAACCCAAATTCGTGACCCACACGAAATCCTATCATAAACAACTCAAATCTATCCATATTTTAGTCAAACCCGACTCAGCCGCAGTCTGAGTCCATAACCTAGTCAGTTGGACCTTTCCGACCAATTTTTTACGTCCACATCTCTTCATCACGCCTCGGAACCATGTAGCCACGTCCATGCACTCCTTGCACACGTGCAAACATCTTCCAATGACTTCCACGATACCTTCATATGCATTGTTCATGATTCAAACATGTTGCGCAACCTCCCGATCAACTCAACCACAATTCCTCCCGAACATGGTTGTTGAACCTCATCTTCTCCCTAATACTAGTTCAATGGATCCCGTCACCAGCCATGTCTTGAACTCAAGCAACACCTGCACATGAACAAACAACCAATCCATACGAGCCCAAATCCGTGACTTGACTCAAGTTAGTTCCGAAACTACAACACCTTACGTGAGCACCTCACATAAGCATGTTGCAAAGCATAGCAAAACGATATCATCCATATCAACCAAAACGCACCAAAAACTTAGTAAAAGAATACTAAGCAAACTTTCCAACAATGTAAAGCAAGTTCGAAACATTTTACATTAAAAGCCGGAACATTGTGATCAAGCACCGGACCTTGCCAAAGCTAACCGAAGTTTGAGCTGGAGCTTACCAAAGCTAGTACAACCTAGCGCCGGAGCTTACCAAAGCTAGTACAACCTAGCATCAGAGCCTAGCCAAAAACATGTCGGATCTAGACAAAGAAAGTCAGACCTATTGTCGGACCTTGCAGAAGCTCGGAGCTAGAGTCGGACCTTGCTAAAACAATGTTATGGCAGCATTCAAAACTTTTATTGTCAAAGCCAATGTATTCAGCACACATAGGCCTCACATGATTAGCTCTCCAAATGTTTTGTACATGGCTTGCACAAATGTTGAAATAGCGTTTTTGAGACCAAATAGCATGGCAGTATAACAATACAATCCATCTACTGTTATGAAGGCAGTATGCTCTTCATCTTCCTTAGACATTTGGATCTTATGATATCTAGAATATGCATCTATGAAACATAGTAGTTCACACCCGGAGGTGGAATTTACTATTTGATTTATTCTAGGTAGTGGAAATAGATCTTTTGGACATGCCTTATTTAAGGTGGTGTAGTCAATACACATCTGAAGCTTCCCACCGGCCTTGGGTACAACAACTGGGTTTGCCAGCCATTTTGGATGGAAGACTTCCTGGATGAATCCAGCTTCGAGCAACTTCTTGATTTCCTATCAGATGAAGTTTTATCGCTCAATTGATTGTTTCCGGGGCTTCTGGTGTATAGGCCGAGCGTCTGGATAAATCTTCAAATTGTGCTCAATCACCTCCCTAGGGATTCCAGGCATTTGCGACGGTTGCCAGACAAACACGTCGACATTAGCCCAGAGGAAAGTGATGAGCGCGAGTTCCTATTTGTTGTTCAGACCCCCCGATATACGGGTAGCCTGAGCAGCATCGGAATCGATTTGGACGACTTTGAAGGGAATGTCAGCGTCGCCACTTGGTTGCATACGAGGTGCGGAGCTAGAGCCTTTGTGAAGAATGCTTGGAGGATTCGCAGCTGGCTCCTTATCGGATGCTTCCTCTTGCGCTGTGATAAGCACGTAGAGTTCTTCCAGTGCAGTAACTCCTGCGGTACGATCTCCACGGATCTGGAGAACACCCATAGGTGTTGGCATCTTCAACACCAAATAACCATAATGGGCAGCAGTCGTAAACTTGTATAAAGCTGGCCTACCCAATATGGCATTGAATGGCAGACTGATCTGCGCAACGTCTAAGATCAACTTCTCGGTTCTGTAGTTCTCACGGGACCTGAAGGTTACCGGGAGTGTAATAGAACTAAGAGGAGTAATGGTTCCCGGACCTACTCCGGAGAATGGTCGGGATGGGCAAAGGTCCGAAGGCCAGAGCTGAAGCTTAACGAAAGTTTCAAAGCTTATGAGGTTTAGCCCGGAACCTCTATCCACCATCACATGGTGGATTTGGATATTGTTAATGGTGGGTGATACCATCAACGGGAGTTGACCAGCCTCGATCATGTTTCGGGGGCAGTCCGAAGCATCAAAAATGATCGGTGTGTCCATCCACTTTCGATGTGATTCTGCCTTAGCAGCATGAGCTACCATGGCCATGTACCGCCGCATTGTCTTGAGGATGCGACGAGAAGTGATGTCCCAAGAACCACCATAGATGGTGTTCAGGGTTTTATGACGTTCATTGTCAGAGGCGTCGGAGTGGTCGTCGACAGTGTTGTAGACGGCTTTCAAGACCTATTTAGGGTCCTAGAAACCTAGCTCCTCTTCGATCGGAGCTTCGTCAACTTTTTGTTCTCCTTCCTATCGGAGTGTGATTCCGACAATTCTCCCAGTACTACCGTTGGTAGCCCGCAGAGTTTTGTAGTTCGATTAGGGCACGCGGAGATTCAGAAGAAGGTGGCGATTTGACACAAGTATTTACGTGGTTCGGGCCGCCTGAGCGTAATACCATACTCCACAGGTGTGTGTTGTTGTATTGAGCGTCTGAGCGCTTAAGTGTGAGAGACCAGAGTGTCTGGGAGTCTTAGGCGCGTGTCAAAGCCTCTCCCTGTGCATCGCTCGGCCAGTCCTTTTATAGTACAAGGGCTGACCGTTACATCATAGGCCTGGCCCGACATGTGGCCCTAGCGGTTATTGATGCTTAATACACAGTTAATATACTTAATTCCCCTTAACAGCATGGTAACGCGCCTTGATAGCGGCGTTACTAGTATTAAGGGTCCTTCGATCGTGTGTCATTCAGATAGCATTAATGACACATAATCGGGTCTTGGAGTCTTTAATGTTCCTTGAACGTCCGAGCCGTTGGAAGTCCACCAATCTGCCTGTTGAGGTTGAAGGCCCGGCGGTTGGACGTGTGGCAGCTCTGGAGCTTTCTGTCTTGGGCGAGTAGGTCCGGTGCTGTTGTACACGTGTCGGTACTGGATCTTCCCTCTGTCGGGGGTTAGGTCCGGGGGTGCCACATAGGTATCTAGTTCGGAGCTATCCCATGTATGGAATGTAGCTCCGGTTTTATGATACACGTGGCAGCACTGGGACTAACCATAGAAGGGAGGCAAGTCCGGTTCCGTGTGACAGGTGGGGCCTTCGGAGGTCTTCAACTCAAATAGGTGGGGTTCCTTTGCACTCTTCGCAGTTCCAAGGGGTATCCGGTACGCAGGGTAATGACAGTGGCCCCCTGGGCCCACCTCTGGGAGAGACCTTTTGGATTAAGTCATTCTGTCGGAGGTGGGTCCATCATTCAATTTCTGCGTCGTGCCTTCAAGGGTTTTTGGATGTGCCGTTGAGGTGGTGGTTCGCAGTTAAACCATCGATGCGTGGCATCTTCAGGATGCGGCAGGTGAGATCTGCGCGTGCAGATCTCACGCAATTGAAGGTCGCCGACCTCGGGTTTCCCGCCTCTCATGATGACAACTGTTCGCCTGGGGTAAGGACCTCGACTTGATCGTCAAGGTGGCCCTGGGCCCCCTTGTCATTGGTAGGGTGAAATTTTTGAACTGTATCTTTGGCCCCTTTGCGGTTTCAATCCAAGTGTTGTGGGGGCTTGCTTAAGAAGGAAAGCGCGCACCGTTTGGGAATTCCTTACGCCTTCATTTGAACTTGCGCTCGAATCCTCCAAACTTTTGCTTGTTTCTCCTCTCTCACCCACCGTGCTGCGATGGAGTTGGGTCTCCGCAAGAGCCGTCTCACGATCGACGATGATTTGAAGAAGGTCCGGACCTACATGGGGTGGTCCAGCGACTCCTTCAATCACCTGGTCCACGCTGGCAAGCTCCTGTTCAAGAAGGAGTGCGCCAGCGACATGGTGTACTTCTCTGCATACGCCATGGTGGGACTGATCCCACCTTTCTCTTGATGTTGTTAGACTTCTATGGTCTGCAGTTGTACCACCTTGGCCCCCACTCCATTCTTCTTGTGTCCACATTCGTCCACTTCTGCAAGATGTGGGTGGGTATTCCCCCCTACGTCGAGCTTTTCCGTACCTTCTTCACCATCCACACTACCGGCAAGAGCGATGAGTATCTTGGCTTCTACTATTTTGTGAAGTGCAAGAAATGGCCCTACAAGTATTTGAGGTCGTTCCCTTCCAGCAAGTGGGACGACTGGAAGAAGGATTGGATTGTCATCACGATAGAGGAGCACGAGAAGCTGGAGCTGCCTGAAAGCCTTCCCAACATTGACACTAAAGCCTGGAGTGAAGTTTCGATGCTGTCGAAGGCCTTCAATCCTGCCTTGACCAGGATCCACCAATGTGTGGTAGGAGGGGTGACCCCCCAAGCGGTCTTCTGCAACTTCCTGGTCAACAGGTGGGCTCCGATGAAGAAGAGGGAGAAGCTCGTCTGGGCCCTCAACAGCGTGATGGACGATGACCAGATTGAAAGCAGTCTAAAGTCCAATCCGGAAGTTGCTGCTTTTGAGCTTCATCTCAAGAAGTTCCAGCATGGCATCGACGTCAAGGGCGACGACTTATCACCGCCAGCGGCTTTCCTCCCTTTGAATATGGAGGCGGAGTTCAGTAGGGAGCTCCGGCGGAAGATGCCGGTGCTTGACGACCTCGGTGAAGTTGAGAGGCGTCCGACCACCAGGTTGGAGATCCCCGGAGCTTCCGAGGGTGGCCCCGCTTCCGCCTCGAGACAGAGAGCTAAACTCACTCGTAAGGGCAAAGAGTTGGTTGAGCCCTCCAGCCGAAAGAGGAAGTTGAAGCACTCTGACGGGAGGCCTGTCAGACCTGCTCCTTTCACAATAGCTCCTTCTCCCCACTCGGGGAGGTCTTCGACGACGACGACAACTCCAGCATTGGCGCCTCCTAGGGGCGCCGGCCCCGACTGTGTGGCTCCGGCACTAGGGCCAGCTAAGAGCTCTAGGTATGAGGGTCCTTCCGAGTCGAGGAAGGCCCCAACCAAGACACTGCTGACGGCAGCAGCAAGCTCCGGAGAGCCTTCTGGAGCTACTACCCCAGTTGCGACTGGTTCGGGTTCTAAATGTCTGGCGAAGAGGTTTCGCGCTAGCTGGAGCGGAAACCTTCCAAGGTAAATTTGCTTTTTTTACCTCAGCTGGTCATTTTTTTTGTAATCATATTTTGAGTTTCTTCGTCCTTCATCCACAAGGTATCCAAAAAAGGGGTTGAAGCTCCGATTCCTGCGACAGCAGCTGTTGCTGTGCAGGCAGAGGCTCCGGCTCTAGTTCCAGCGTCGCCCCAGGTGGTGGCTGAGGTCGCGGCAGCTCCATCACTAGTTGTTGTGGTCCTTGACCTCGATTCATCTCCCGAAGCTCCCATGGTAGCATCGGACCATGTGAATGAAGACGTACCAGCGACACCAGCTCCGGAGGTTGAAGCTTCGGTTTTGAATGCTGTGATGATGGACGCTCTGGCCTCAGAGCCGGAGGTAGCTGCAGTTCCGGCCTTAGGGTCGGATGTCATTGAAATCCCGATGACAAAGCCGGTGGTTGATGAAGTTCCGGTTCCTGAGCCAATTGTCGCGAAAGTGCTGACGCCCAAACTGGCAGAGGTCGTAGCACCGGCGCCTGAACCGGGGGTGGAGGAGGCACCAGCGCTGGAGCCGGAAGTGGCCTCAGCTCCGGCTGAATCTTCAATGCCTGCCCCAGAGGCGGTTGTTCTGGAGGTACCCATGCCAGAGCTAGGGTGCCAAGACGAAGCGGCCGGTCCTCTGCCAGAGAGACCAGTTGCTGATAACCTGACGGCGGGACCTTCAAAGACGACTCCGGAGGTAGAAGCTTCCGTTGTAGGATCTTCCTCGGCAGCGACCGAGGCTATCCCAGAGGGCGGCCCTAGTGCCGCGGAAGTTCAGGGGACTGCTCTTGTAGAGTGGGACCCAATTTTTGTTATGGAGAACCCGCTGGAGTCAGCGGTGAGGACCCCGGTAGGTCCGAAGCCGATCCCCCTATCGTTATCCATCGACAACGCCTGCTCCAGCCTTTGTCAGGTCTAGCTCGCCTTTTACCATGACAACAAGGCCTTCGAGGAGGAGCGCCAAACCCTTAGGAGGTGGCGCAACTGGCTCCAATTCGAGACCAAGCTAGCGCAAACAAGGCTGGCTGACGACAAGGAGTGGGTTAAGAGGGAGAAGGCCCAGATGGAGTACTGGGGCCAGCTGTTGGACGAGAGGGAAAGCATGGTGTGATCCCTCAACAACCAGTCCCGGGCTATCCACGAACAAGCAGTGGATGCTAATGAAGCAGCGAATGATCGCCAGGAGCATCTCACTACCATCTACGAAAGCCTCGTCAAGCATCGGGAGGATCTTGAGGAGCGGGAGAAAAAGCTCGAAGATGAAGAGCAAAAACTCCTAGAGCTGAGGGATGACCTCGTGAAGAGGGAGGAGGAGCTCACTCAGAGGCTGGCTCTAGGTGACAAGAGCCTCGCGGAGCGCACCAAGAAGCTGGAGGAGCTCTGCGAGAGCGAGGAGAAGAAGGCCTGACAGCGGGGATAGGACCTCACCAAGAGGGAGAATGAAGTTTCTATTAGAGAGAAGAAAGTGCGGGGTCGGGAGAGAGACCTAGTTGACCGTCAGAACAAGATCTACGTCCAGGAAGAGGAGCTTGCCAACCTCGAAAAGCAAGTTGCTGAAAGGATTCAGCAGCACGCCAAAGAGGTTGAGTGCCTTGCCCGGGAGGGTTTGGAGCTTGCGGATGCCAAGAGGTCCTTAGAAGAGATGCGAGGCTCAAGGGTTGCAGAGTCCCAACAAGTATGGGACTTCTTGGGCAAAGCCAATGACGCGCTGACGCCGCTGGGCTTTAGTCCCGTGCGTTCGGACGACCCAGAGCTGGAGCTGGACCAGGCGCTGAATGCGTTGAGCTCGGCGATCAACAAACTCAACAAGATGGGCGATGTCATCGCAGATCAGTTGGAAACAGAAGGAAAATCCCTTATGTTGAACAACGCAAAATACATGCTAACGTGCTACACAAGTCGAGATCCTCACTTCCCACTAGACCTGGTGCTTGAAGGTCCCATCGACGGAGAGGGAGATGCCGCCAAGGCCAGCGTGTCGGAGGTTGCCCAGAAAGTTGCCTCGTTCTTCCGTAGGATCTAGGACTTTCTCCTTGTAACTCCCACTTGTATCTTCTCTTCTTTTCTCCAATTTTGTAATCTCTTGTCCTCAGATGAATGAAATCCAAGAAATTTATGAATTTCATTTTTTGTCTTCAACCTTTGTCTCACATGACCCCTTGGTAGATGTACACGATTTGATTGCGAACATGTACCAAAAGGATGTAGCGTTTTGTTGAAGACTTGAGTGTTTCGAACTTGTAGAATATAGGTTCGAAGTCGTCGACAGCAGGGGCCCCCTGAGGTTGTCAGAGCTTAGTAGCTCCAGCAGCGACCATTGTCAACACGTAGAGCGTCGACAGCTGGCCCTCTGGGGTTGTCGGAGCTTAGTAGCTCCGACAACGACCAGTGTCAACACGCAGAGCGTCGACCGCAGACCCCATTGGGGTGTCCTTCTACCATCTTTTCTTCACGTGGACAACTGGCTCCCTGGATTTGTCGGAACTTTGATAGCTCCAGCAACGCCTACTATCAATGTTTAAAACATCGACAGCGGGCCACCTTAGGGGATGTCGAAGCTTCGATAGATCCGGTATCATCCACCATCATCATGAGATTTTTATTTTTCCTGTACACTAAAGTCAAGAAAAATAGTAAAATACATTTCTTATCTATAACTCATTTGTGGCTTACTATTCCCGAAAGAAATTTTTAGGTCGACCGCAATTCTATATACAGTCAAGTGCATTTGCTTATTTTCTCCAGGTCCGATCATTTTCTGGACTCACCTTACTCAGGCGTGCCAGGGTGTAGGTAGAGTGGCGTACTTAGGGTGCGGGACCAGGCTAAGTCGATAGCACACTCTGGACCTAGATTGGCTTGGCATTCAGGCGAGTAGGCCATTCAATAATGTTAAGACCCGAAAGAATTAACAATGCAACTTGAATTATATATGAATTGTTCGAGCTAAAGTTTCTTGAGAATTACACAACTTTGTTATAGACAAGAAAGAGAAAAATAAAAAAGAATGAGCCTGTACAAAATAAATGCATGTGGAGTCTGTTTTCACATAATGATGTCTTTCATTATAGGTCCGGGGTACAGGGGAAACAAGTACACTCTTAGGGTACGGAACCAGGCTAAGTGTGTTGCATTTCTCATTTGACCTAGGGTAACTAGCTACACTTTTAGTTCTGAGACTGTGTCAAGTGTTGCTTGAACTTTGCGGACCTTCCGAGAAAGGTCCGGCTATCCAGCCGGAGGAGCTACCCGACTCTGTACAATGACGCTATAACATACATCATATGTAATTACAGACTCACCTCCGTGATATTAAGCGTAGAACTTACGGAGGTGCTCAATGTTCCAAGGATTAGGGAGCGGTGTCACATCCTCGGTTGCCAAGCAAACGCATCCGGGACGGGATACTTTGATCACTCGTAAGGGTCCTTCCCAGCTGGGGGAGAATTTGTTTAACCCTTCTCGAGTTTGTGTTCTTCGTAGCACCAGATCGCCTTCCTCGAGCTGTCGGTTATGCACATGCCTTTGGTGATAGCGTCGGAGCGCTTGGCGGTATCGTGCATTTCGAATAGCTGCTCGACACCTTCCCTCTTCGACGAGGTCAAGGTCTTCACGCCGGAGCTAGTCCTGCGTGGCTTCGTCGAAGGTCCGGAACCGGAGTGACCCCAACGTGATTTCCGGAGGAAGGATTGCTTCAGCTCTGTACAACAAGAAGAAGGGTGTCTCTCCAATTGACCGGTTTGGAGTTGTCCTGTTGGCCCATAGGGTGGGTGGAAGCTCTTCAATCCAGTTGGCTCCATGTCTTTTAAGGCCCTCATATGTGCGTGTCTTGAGTCCTTTTAGGATTTCTGCATTTGCTCTCTCAGCTTGGCCATTGTTTGTCGGGTGAGCTACAGAAGTGTAGCTGACTTGGATGCCGAGGTCTTCGCAATATCCTTGGAATGCAGAGCTTGTAAATTGGGTCCCGTTGTCAGTTATGATCTTGTTTGGGACTCCAAATCTGCATATTATGGACTGCAAGAAATTGATAGGTGATTGCTTGTTTATTGTCACAACTGTAGTTGCTTTCGGCCACTTGGTGAACTTGTCGATGGCGACGTACAACAACTTGTAACCTCCGACGGCTCTTGGGAAAGGTCCCAAGATATCCATCCCCCACACAGTGAATGGCCATGTAGGAGGTATCATTTGTAGGGGTTGAGCTGGTGTCTGAATTTGTTTCGCATGAAATTGGCATGCTTCACATTTCTTCACTAGCTCGGTTGCATCCTGGAGTGTTGTAGGCCAGTAAAAACCATGCCAGAAGGCTTTACCGACCAACGTGCGGGAAGACGCGTGGTTTCCACACTCGCCTCCATGGATTTCCGTGAGGAGCTCGCAACCTTCTTCCCTTGTAATGCGCCGCATTAGGACGCTGTTAGCACCACGCCAGTAGAGATCCCCTTCTACCAATGTGTATCTTTCAGCCAATCTGACTATCCAATCAGCGGGTACATTGTCTTCAAGAAGGATGTTGTCTTTCAAGTAGCTCTGGATCTCCGAGATCCATGCATCGTAGCTAACTTGAGCTTCTGAGTCTTGCGTGCTTGGTTGCTCGGAGCTTCCTGCAGCACCTACGACCCTTGATGGACGCCATGGTAACAGGGCCATCGGGACCGCCAGATTCGAGGTGCTGGTCTCGCCCCCTTTGCTCAGTTCGGCAGGCTGAGCTGTTGGTCTTGACAATCTCCGGACGAAGGTTATATTGGGAGCTGGAGCTCCGGTTGAAGCTTTTGTCGAGAGTTCATCAGCTTCAACATTGTTGAGACGCTGTACATGTGTAAGGATCGAATGCCCAAGAGGGGGATGAATTGGGCTTCTTTTCAAAAAATCTAAGCAATAAAACTTAATTCCTAAAAGCCCAATTCCCTACGCAAACGATCTATGCATTGAAGTAAATAGCAACTTCGCGGTATATAAAATGCATAAATGTAAGGGAGAGGAAGAGGATGCAAACTCCCGAGGAGACACGAGGATTTATCCCGTGGTTCGGCAAGATCGTCAAGATCTTCCTACATCCACGTTGTGGCACCCACCAAAGGGTATAGCCACACCCAAGTCACCGAGACTAGGGATCTTCACTATTCTTCTCCGTTTGCCAACCTTGGCAAGGTGGAGCTCAAGCCTTGTACAACTTCGATCCTTCGGGCTTCCACAATCCTCTTGGCAAGCTCCAGAAGTCTCTCTCAGTTACAAACACCAAGGGACACTCCCTTAAGGCTCTCACTATGCTAGAGATTCCACTCACCAAGAATGGAGGCACACAAGCTCTCTCTCTAGCTAGTTCTAGCCTATCTCTTGGTGTGTAAGTGATCTAAATGATGTAGAAGTGATGGCTCTTTGTCTTGAATGCTTGTGGATGTGTAGATTATGTCTGGTGATCAATACTTGTCGATTTGACAGGTTTAGGGGGTATTTATAGCCAGCCTCCACGAAATAGCCGTTGGAAAAAGTAGGCTGACAGAACTTTTCTGCGAACACCGGATGATCCGATGTCTCCCCTTTAGTTATCATCAGTCAAGTTCACTTTAGATGACGTCATTGTGTCAGATATGACCGTTGTTAGACCGATGTTGCACTTGTCTTCTCATCGGATGATCTGGTGGCTCTTCCTCCAGAATTGGCTCAAACTTGATGCTTACTGGAGTGATTGACCGATGTATATATTTCTGTACATCAGATGATCTGGTGCTACACTTGGTCCAAGGATATTGCAAACTATACTGATGGACCGATGTAGCTTAGCCCTTAACATCGGATGATCCGGTGAGTGCTTTGTTCTGAGGTCTTCTTCTTCTGCTGAACCAACTCGACCGACGTGTTGTTCTCTGGAAACATCGGTTGATCCGGTGAGTTGATTTTGTTTGCTTCGAGTTGTTTCTAAGTGATTCTTTTGAACTTTGCTCGATTGACTTCTTAGACATTTGTTGGAAATGTACTTCTGATGGTTGTCAAGCATTAAGTGTCATCAATTATGGTTGAATGACTTTGACATAAGAGCTTTTACTTCTTATCTTCACAACATGATTGATCTCATAAATTGATTGTTTAGTAGTCTCCAATGACATATAGATTTCATTTGATTGAGTGATATGGGAGACCTTGCATCCACAAATTCATTAGTAAAATCCAATGGTTGTCATTAATCACTGAAACCATACCTCATGGGGGCCTAGATGCTTTCAATCTCCCCCTTTTTGGTGATTGATGACAACACAACGATTAAAGCACAATAGTAATGAATTTGATAGTACGAAACTTAAGAGGATATGCAATGAATACAAGATTATCACACTTGATAGTAATGAATTTGAAAGCTCAATCAAGGAATAACTCAAGTGAAAAAGTGATCATAAGATATAGATAGACCCCAAATAAGCTCAATCGATTAATAACTTAAGAGTACTCAATAAACACCAAATGAGTAGCAAAAACATCGAATTACAAAAGATAAGCACCAAATTACAAAAGATAGAGACTCCCCCTGAGACTAAGCAACCCTCCCCTCGACTCTCTAACTCTTCTCCCCCTTTGGCATCAAGACACCAAAAAGAGATCCGAGTGCCTAAGGACCCTGAGTACTAGGCGCGATGACGAACTGGTCACCGTCGGGGGTGCTGTCGTTGGAGTTGCTGCCTGGAGTAGAGGTGGAAGGAGTTGTCGAAGCCGTAGGAGCCGCTGTCGGTGCCTGCTGAGTAGTAGCTACTGGAAAGGGGGCACTAACGACAGATGTCGGCGTCTGCTGGAACAATGTCGCGGCCGGCAGTGGAGAGTGAATCGGTGCGCTCGGGGCCAGCAGTGGAGACATGTTGATCGATGGGATCAGCGTGGTCGGCACCGGAGCTGCAGCTGGAGCAAGGACAGGTGGTGGTGGAGCAATGCTTGGCAGCTGCGACGGCAGGGCAATCCCGGTCTGGGTGTAGAGGTTGGTGATCAACCCCAGAATGCCCATCATCGCCTGCTGCGTCTGCTACTGCTGGTCGAGGGAGCGCTGGTGCATCTGGTCGATCAGCCCAATCAGCCGGTCAGTGTCCTCTCGCCTCTCACGGGTGATCTGGCGCTGCATCTCCTGTTGCTACTGCTGGAGCTCTAGAAGACGTGTTGCCTGCTCCGCTCGGGCCTGCTCAGCTGCAAGCCGGTCCAAGTGCTGCTGCTCAACCATCTGCTGCAGGAGTGAGGTGAGCTCAGACGGCTGAGAGACCTGTGCCTCTGTGACGGGAGGTGGAGTAGGGGGTGGCACTATAGAGCCTCCAGCCTTCGCGTCGTGCTGCCTGGGTGAGGGAGGAGGTGGGAAGTACTCCTCAACACTGTCATTTGTGTCGCTCTCGGACCATATATGTTGCAGCTCCTCACCCTGAGCTTCTGCCTCTGCCAGCCTCTCATCCTCCTTCTCCAGATCCGACCAGTCCTCCTCAGATAGACGGGCACAAACCTGACGCTCGACTGGACAGCCAAGGCGGCGGTCTCCAGGAGCTGGAGCTCGGTAGTGGATGAACCGTGTGACACTCTCGTCAGTGAGACGGTCACGGATGGTGGACTCCTCAGGAACCATCATGGAGAGTAGGTAGCTGATCCAGTGTCCAAACACAAGTTGCCTCATCATGCCCACTCCATCGGTGATTACGTCCTCCATCTCGCATATGAGGACGTCCACAATATCGAACTCCATCCCGTTCATGATGTAGAACAGGAGGGTCTGCTGCAGGCTGGTGAACCCCTCTAAGTATCCTGACCTCGGCAAAAGCGTGCGGCGCAAGGCAAGGTGCACTGTGCGCGCAGCTGGAGTGAGTAGTGTCGGTACCCTCGGCTGGTCTGGAGAGAAGGTCGGTCCAAACAGAGAGCGGATCTCCTCTAGTGGTGGTGCCACTCCTCCAGTGAGCGGCCTCCTCGGCGGGTCTGCCAGTCCATATACCTTCTCATGCACGCAAGTGTTGTGCAGGTCCACTCCTAGCACCTGTGCCAGTGTCTGCCTCGTCAGGTGATGGTGCTGGCCCATGAACATGAAGTCTATCGATCTGCGGCCCTCAGAGACATATAGGGTAGCGTAGAATACGCGGACCCAATCCTCCACATATGCACTCCTGTCGTAGGACATCAGCTCCACCAGCCCTCGATACCTCTCAAAGTATGGGCGTATCTCTGTCTCTGCTGCCAGGGCGAGCTGATCCCAATCCAGAAAGTTGTGCTGGAATAGCTTGTGGCCTCGGCGTCTATAGGTCTCATATAGAGATGCCTGTGTCACGGTCCAGAAACGACTGTCCACAAGAGCCTCTCTGGGCTGCGGGTACCACTCCTCAAGCAGAACACTCCATCTGAGTCTTCTTAGCTGCTTGGCCTTCATCTTCCGGTAATCAGTCAACCGGACACCTTCACCAACACGGACGTTGGTGTCCATCTCGAAGATGGCTCTCTGGGCCTCCCTGTCCTCACGACGAATGGCAGCAGTCAGTCTCGGATGTGGTGCTGTTGCAGGATGACCCCCACGGGTCCTGGCTGATCGCCGGCGAACGAGTGGCACTTCCGGCTCTTTTTCTGCCTCGGACTCATCGATCACGGGAGGCTGCCTCGGACGAGCCTCGCGGATCCTCAGTGATCCTCCTTGGCCATGCTCTTGCTCCTTGGCAGCACGAGCGGCCATCAACGCCTTCTTCTCCTCCTTCGAGAGCTTCTGCTTCTTTGCGGCCGGCTCCGCAATGGCCTTGCCCTTGTTCTTCTTGTCACGAGCCATTGCGATGCGCGAGAATGAGGTCGATGAAGTCAAGCGCACGGAACGACGATCGACGCGGCCGGAAACCCTAATGTCGATGAGACGGCGACCGTTGAGGGAGGCACCACGATGATGGTGGAGATGGTGGTGTGTGCGTGGGGCGGCTGTGCGTGGGGCGGCGACGGTGGTGGAGAGACGGCGGCAGCGCTGGATGGAAGAGGCGGTGCTGCGGATGGCGGCGGCGGCGCGGCTGCGGATGGCAGCGGCGCAGTTGCTGCTGTGTTGCGGCGGCGGCCGGAGGGTGGCGGCGGCGGCCGGAAGGCGGCGGCGGTGACCGGAGGGGGCGGTGGCGCAGGGTGAGAGGAGCGGCAGCGGAGGTGAAGTCGGGATCGGGGAGAGAGAAAATGGGAGGTGAAGAGCCGTTTAAATAGTGGGTCCCAAACCCTAGCCGAAAATTTAACACCGGATGGACCGATGTTAAACGTTAGAAGCATCAGTCGAATGGCACAGTAAGGGTATTCAAAAAGGTGCCGTTGACACCGGATGGTCCAACGTGGAAGGGAATATCATCGGTGGAATTCATCACAGTTCCAGAAATGTGAACATCGGATCGACCGATGTTTTTCAGAATGAACTCGTCGGTTGATTTGTCACACTTGACTGAACTGACTCTTGGCTTTTGAACACCAACTGATCCGACGATGGTTTGACCTAATCATCAGATAATCCGATGACCACAAAACAACAACATCCCATATATGTCCTTTGACCAAACAAACAAACAATGAGAAACACATGTCTTAGGACTTTTTGGACAACCCCTTTCCCCTCAAAAAGCTATTATGCCAATAACTTGGCTAAGCCTAAAGCAAATAGAACACAGAAGAAAAATAGGGAGGAAAATATCCAAATAAAGTGTAAGGCCCATGCTTTGTGAGCTAGAGGATGAAGACTTCTATCTCTTTAAAGCATGTTCCTCTAGGCATTAACGCACCTAACATTTTGTTCTTTCCACCTCATATGAGTTGAGATATTGCATTTCAAACAAGTCTCTTTCTCATGAGGTGGGTTCCCCTTTGTGACAATCTACCGTATGCAATGCCAAACATTTTATAATGCAAGAAATTACAAGTCTATATGGCAGGCATCATGCAAGGCATAAAATAAATCTATCTTGCCAAATTTGAACCTTTCAAAGGCTTCTTCAAGGAGAGCCACTCTCCAAGCCTTGGGAAAACCCAAAAGAACCTCCATCCCAAGCTAACCCTTGCTCACCCCTATCCCTTGAGAGTTAGGCAAGACCTATATGAAGTGCATTCTTACATGATCATGGCAACTTACATGACATTTGATGCATCTAGCACATTTAATTCACTTCTTAGCCTAGAAAAAGTTTTCTCGTCAAGTGGTTTAGTGAAGATATCCGCCAATTGTTCTTCGGACCTAACACCTCGCAATGAGATGTCTCCCTTAGCTTCATGGTCCCTCAAGAAATGATGGCGAATATCAATGTGCTTAGTGCGGGAGTGTTGAATGGTGTTTTTAGCTATCTTAACCGCACTTTCATTTTCACAAAGGAGAGGCACACAACCAAGTTTAATACCAAAGTCCAAAAGGGTTTGCTTCATATAAAGAATTTGGGCACAACATGCACCGGCCGCAATATATTCCGCTTCCGCCGTGGACAAGGCGACAAGAATTTTGCTTCTTGCTAGACCAAGATACTATAGAACGCCCAAGCAAGTGGCACCCACTGGAGGTATTCTTGCAATCCACGCGGCATCTGGCAAAGTCCGAATCCGAGTATCCCAAGAGATGGAATTTTGCACCTTTAGGGTACCACAAGCCCACACTAGGGGTATGCTTAAGATACCTAAGTATCCTAAAGACCGCCTTCCTATGCGATTCTTTAGGTGCCGCTTGAAAGCGAGCACATAAGCATACACTAAACATGATATCGAGCCTAGATGCGGTAAGATAAAGCAATGAACCAATCATAGAACGGTAGTTAGATTGGTCAATAGGTTTACCGTCCTTATCCGCGTCGAGATGATAATTTGTTGCCATTGGAGTGCTTCTTGAGCTACAATCTCCCATCTCAAATTTCTTCAAGAGGTCCTTGGTGTACTTCTCTTGATAGACGAAGGTCCCCTCTTGAAGTTGCTTGATTTGAAATCCAAGGAAGAAGTTGAGATCTCCAATCATTGACATCTCGAATTCCCTAGACATCATTTTGCCAAACTCATGGCTAAGAGCTTCGTTAGTTGAACCAAAAATAATATCATCAACATAAATTTGACAAATAAACAAATCTCTGTTGATGTCTTTGGTGAAGAGTGTAGTGTCCACCCTCCCGATCTTGAATCCTTGCATGATAAGGAAATCCCGTAGTCGTTCATACCATGCCCTAGGTGCTTGCTTGAGCCCGTAGAGCGCCTTGTGCAACCTATACACATGATTAGGATTCCTCGGATCTTCAAACCCGGGAGGTTGTTCAACATAAACAAGCTCGTTAATGTAACCATTAAGAAAGGCACTTTTCACATCCATTTGATAAAGTCTAATATTATGATGTGATGCAAAGGCAAGAAGTATACGGATGGCTTCTAGCCGGGCGACCGGAGCAAATGTCTCCCCAAAGTCTAGTCCTTCAACTTGCGAGAACCCTTTGGCCACAAGTCTTTCCTTGTTGCGGACCACAACGCCGTTCTCGTCTTGTTTATTGCGGTACACCCACTTTGTTCCGATGACGTTTTTGTCCTTGGGTCGCTCCTCCAACACCCAAACTTCATTGCGGATGAAGTTGTTGAGTTCTTCTTGCATGGCCATCACCCAATTTGGGTCTTGGAGCGCTTCCCCAATGTGAGTGGGTTCTACACATGAAACAAACGAGTAGTGCTCACAAAATGAAGCGAAATGGCGAGAACGTGTACTTACACCCCTTGACGGACTTCCAATGATTTGGTCCATCGGATGCGCCTTGGAGATGCGTCCATGCCTCATAAGTGGTTGTGAAGCACTTGGCGATGGTGATGCGTGTTGCTCCTCTTGTGGTTGGACTTGATCATGGACTTCTTCTTCTTCTTGATGTTGTTGGGCTTGTGAGTCTTGAGTCGGCAGTGGATCATCCTTCTGTTCTTCGTCAACTTGAGGCGCCATAGAGGTGTTGGAAGCTCCCCCTTGATCATGGCTCTCCTCAACTTTAGGCTTGACGTCTCCAATGGTCATGTTCTTCATGGCTTCTCGTAGAGGCTCATCATCTATTTCATCATGACCAAAACTCTCCTCTTGGAAGCCATTAGTTTCATCAAACTCAACATCACAACTTTCCTCAACTAAACCAGAGGTTTGGTTGAATACTCGATATGCTTTTGAGTTTGATGCATAACCAAGAAATATACCAACATCACATCTTCTTTCAAACTTACCGAGCCTTTTCTTGCGGTAGATGTAGCACTTGCACCCAAAGACTCGAAAGTAGGAGATGTTGGGCTTTCTCCCAATGAGAAGCTCGTACGGGGTCTTTTGAAGTAGTCGATGTAGGTAGACCCTATTTGCGGCATGGCACGCCGTGTTGATTGCTTTGGCCCAAAACTTCTCCGACGTGCCGTAGTCATCAAGCATTGCTCTCGCAAGAGTGATGAGTGTCTTGTTCTTCCTTTCAACGACACCGTTTTGTTGAGGAGTGTATGTGGCCGAAAACTCATGCTTCACACCTTCACGGTCGCACCACTCCCCAATGTTGTAGTTCTTGAATTCGATGCCGTTGTCACTCCGGACCTTGATGATGGGAAGTTGGAATTCCCTTTGAGCGCGGTTGGCGAAGGTCTTGAACACTTTCGGAGTTTCACTCTTGTCACCTAGAAATAAAGTCCAACCATAGCGAGAGTAGTCATCAACTATAACGAGACAATAGAGGTTACCGCCAAGGCTTTGATATGTGGACGGTCCGAAGAGGTCCATGTGAAGTAGCTCAAGTGGCTTGGAGGTTGACACCATTGTCTTCATTGGGTGGTGTGAAGCAACTTGCTTCCCGGCTTGACAAGCGCTACAAAGCTTGTTCTTCTCAAAAGTGACATCCTTCACGCCGGTCACCATCCCAAGCTTGAATGACTTCTTGAGTTTGCTCATCCCTATGTGCGCTATGCGTTGGTGCCATAGCCATCCCAAACTTGTCTTAGTGAAAAGGCAAGTGGTCAAGCTAGCATTCTTATTGGAGAAGTCCTCTAGGTAGAGGTGTCCGTGCCGAAATCCTTTGAAGACTATGTCTTGGCTTGTTTCACTACTCACAACAACATCATTTTTGCTAAATATGCATGTTAGTCCAAGATCACATAGTTGTGCAATATAAAGTAAATTAAAACTAAGTGACTTAACGTACAATACATTGGAAATAGATAAATCATTTGAAATAGCAATTTTACCTAACCCAATTACCTTTCCCTTAGAGTTATCACCAAAGGTGACTTGTTCATGATTGCCGGGGTTTTCTATGGTGGTGAACATACCATCATTGCCGGTCATATGTTGAGTGCACCCGCTATCGAGTACCCAATGCTTTCCTCCGGCTTTGTAGTTCACCTACACACATGAATTCAATTTTTGACTTTAGGCACCCAAGCCAACTTAGGTCCTTGTATGTGTGATACAAGTGTTTTTGGGACCCAAAGTTGCTTGGGGAGCTTCCCCTTCATGCCCTTCATGTCTTTGCCAATGAACCTTGCCTTCACCTTGCCATCTACTTTACTCAAGAGATAATAATGATCATTGAAAGTAGATTTGTAGTTAGTAGGCAATTTTGGAGAAGGTCGGTTAGGAAGAGGATACTCCCTTGTGTGGTGACCGGTGACCTCACAATGTTGGCAATAAGAACCAACTTCCTTGATGAAGCTTGTTCTAAGCTCCGGTGAGGGCACTTTTCCTTTGTTAGGCACCGGGAAGGATCCAAGTCCTATCTTGTTGAAGGCCTTTGCTTGTTGGAAGAGGATTTCCTTGTGCTTGACTTCTCCTTTTGATAGTCTAGCCACACTAGTGCGGAGACTCTCAGTTTCTTCCAACAAGTCCTTCTCCCTAGTGTTCTCTTTCAAAGGCAAAGACTTGTGCAAGACATTAGTGGCATGAGAAGTAATGGATATCTTATGATTAAGAGTTTGTTTCTTCATAGTTTTTAACTCTTGATCAAGCACTTCATAAGCAAGGTTAAGTGTTTGATGCTCTTGAATTAACTCATTGTGCTTTCCCAAGAGTGCTTGGTGGGCTAAGTCAAGCTCATGATGATCTAGCTTGATTTGAGCCTTATCCTCCTCAACTTGCTTGACATGGGATTTGAGCGTTTCATGCTCTTTGAGTATGCTTTCATACTTGTCAAGTAAATCAAGGTTAGCACTCTCAAGCTTAGCACGAGTTTCTTCAAGAGCCTTAACCTTACTCTTTTCCCTCTTAATGATAGTGTGATATTCATTTATTAAAGAAGTTAAATCATCGGGGGAAAGCTCATCATCGCTAGAGTCGTCACATACCTTGGTGTTACCTTTCGCCATGAGGCACATGGGCGGTGGATGAAGAGGTGAGTCATCATTGTTGGCAATGGCGAGGCCGGCCAAACTTTCTTCTTCCGCTTCACTCTCTTCATCACTTGTTTCTTCGTCGATGACCCATTCATTTGCCTCACACATGAACACCTTTTGTGGGCCATTTCTCTTCTTTGGGTAGAGTCTTGTCTTCTTGCCCTTGTCGTTTTTCCTCTTCCCAAAGGATCTTGGTTTGGGTTTGGCCTCTTCTTCATCATCTTCACTATCTTCAAACTTGCGATGCTTGCTCTTTTGGTTCTCTCTTCTTTTGTCCGGTTTTGGACAATCATAGGAGATGTGGCCTTGATCACCACAATTGTAGCAAGTCTTGTGATCATCTCTCCTTGGTAGAAACGATTTCTTCTTGGGATCAAATGTGTACCCCTTCTTAGTAATCTTGGACTTCAAGCATGAGAACTTTCTCATCATCAATGCAAGCTCATCATCATCATCTTCACTTGATGCTTGCTCTTCTTCACTTGAGCTAGGCTCAACCACCTTCTTCTTCTTGAGGCTTGTTTTCTTGGTGGAGGCCTTTAGAGCAATTGTTTTTGAAGATGATTGCTCCATCATCCCAAGTACACTCATCTCATGAGCGTGAATTTCTCCAATGAGCTCCGAAACTTCAATGTGGTCAAGAGACTCCTTTTGAAGCATGGAGTTGATGATGTTGTACTTTGGCTTGGGAAGGAGCATGAGGATCTTGCGGTTGATGAGTCCCTTGCCAAGAGAAGCAATGTCAAGAGCATTAATTTCTTCAATAAGTACATTCAAGCGAGAGAACATCTCATTGACATTTTCATGAGGTAACATCTTAAATTCATCATATTTTGCTTTAAGCATGTGATATTTAAGTTCCTTGACTCGAGAAGAACCCTCATGAATCTCTATTAAGCAAGCCCAAATTTCACAAGCTTTTTCTTTGCTAGCAATCCTAGCAAACACATCTTGACTAATACATTCATAGATTGCATTCCTAGCTTTAGCATCCCATTTAATTTGATCACCAACATAGTTGTGTTCTCCAAACCCCGCGTGGGTCGCTTCCCATACTTCGGGAGCAATAGCCTCTAGATAAGCGCGCATGCGTGCTTTCCAATAGGCAAAGTTCTTGCCCTCGAAGATAGGAATCGAACCCCCAACCTTGGCGATTTTAGCTCTCTAGCGGTGAAGCTAGAATGATCCTATGAGCAACCTTGCTCTGATACCAATTGTAAGGATCGAATGCCCAAGAGGGGGGGCTGAATTGGGCTTCTTTTCAAAAAATCTAAGCAATAAAATGTAATTCTTAAAAGCCCAATTCCCTACGCAAATGATCTATGCATTGAAGTAAATAGCAACTTCGCGGTATATAAAATGCATAAATGTAAGGGAGAGGAAGAGGATGCAAACTCCCGAGGAGACACGAGGATTTATCCCGTGGTTTGGCAAGATCGTCAAGATCTTCCTACATCCACGTTGTGGCACCCACCAAAGGGTATAGCCACACCCAAGTCACCGAGACTAGGGATCTTCACTATTCTTCTCCGTTTGCCAACCTTGGCAAGGTGGAGCTCAAATCTTGTACAACTTCGATCCTTCGGTCTTCCACAATCCTCTTGGCAAGATCCGGAAGTCTCTCTCAGTTACAAACACCAAGGGACACTCCCTTAAGGCTCTCACTACCCTAGAGATTCCACTCACCAAGAATGGAGGCACACAAGCTCTCTCTCTAGCTAGTTCTAGCCTATCTCTTGGTGTGTAAGTGATCTAAATGATGTAGAAGTGATGGCTCTTTGTCTTGAATGCTTGTGGATGTGTAGATTATGTCTGGTGATCAAGACTTGTCGATTTGACAGGTTTAGGGGATATTTATAGCCAGCCTCCACGAAATAGCCATTGGAAAAAGTAGGCTGACAGAACTTTTCTGCGAACACCGGATGATCCGATGTCTCCCCTTTAGTTATCATCGGTCAAGTTCACTTTAGCTGACATCATTGTGTTAGATATGACCGTTGTTAGACCGATGTTGCACTTGTCTTCTCATCAGATGATCCGGTGGCTCTTCCTCCAGAATTGGCTCAAACTTGATGCTTACTGGAGTGATTGACCGATGTGTATATTTCTGTACATCGGATGATCTGGTGATACACTTGGTCCAAGGATATTGCAAACTATACTGATGGACCGATGTAGCTTAGCCCTTAACATCGGATGATCCGGTGAGTGCTTTGTTCTGAGGTCTTCTTCTTCTGCTGAACCAACTCGACCGACGTGTTGTTCTCTGGAAACATCGGTTGATCCGGTGAGTTGATTTTGTTTGCTTCGAGTTGTTTCTAAGTGATTCTTTTGAACTTTGCTCGATTGACCTCTTAGACATTTGTTGGAAATGTACTTCTGATGGTTGTCAAGCATTAAGTGTCATCAATTATGGTTGAATGACTTTGACATAAGAGCTTTTACTTCTTATCTTCACAACATTGATTGATCTCATAAATTGATTGTTTAGTAGTCTCCAATGACATATAGATTTCATTTGATTAAGTGATATGGGAGACCTTGCATCCACAAATTCATTAGTAAAATCCTATGGTTGTCATTAATCACCGAAACCATACCTCATGGGGGCCTAGATGCTTTCAACATGGTAGAGATCCAGGACTTCGAAGTCCTTCTGAAGCCTCTGGACTTCAAGCAGATATGCAGCTAGTTGAGGGTTGTTGCAACAGCATTCACCTTTGACTTGTTTTATTATGAGCTGTGAATCACCCTTTACCAATAGCTGCTTGACGCCATATGATAGTGCCACCTTGAGCCCATAGATTAATGCTTCATACTCTGCCCTGTTGTTGGTCGCCTTGAAGTCAAGGTGAACCATGTATTTGACCTTCTCCCCGGTCGGAGCGAGGAGAAGGATTCTAGCTCTGGCCCCCTGCTTCTGCACAGAGCCGTCGAAGTAGAGAGTCCAATGAGGCTCAGTGAAGACCAGAACCTTGGGTTCCAGTTTCTGCTCACTAGGTCCCCCAGGATTTGATGGAGAGGGAGTCCATTCCGCCACAAAGTCCTCCAATGCTTGACTCTTGATAGCTTGTCTCGGGACGAATTCAAGATCGAACTCGGCCAATTTTGCTGCCCACTTTGCAATGTTCCCAGTAAAGTTGGGGTTATGCAAGATTGCACGCAGTGGATGAGAGGTTACCACTGAAATCTTGTGAGCTTGGAAGTAGTGGTGAAGCTTCCTAGAGGTGATAAGAACTGCATAGAGCAGCTTGTGCACCTCTAGATACCGAGTCTTGGCGTCATGGAGTACCTCACCGATGAAGTACACTGAGCGCTGGAATGTCCGGACCCTCCTGGGGGGGCCCGAAGCTTCCTCCTCATCAACTCAGACTCTCTCGGAGGGGTCTGGACCTTCTTCGGGGACCCCCAAGTTCTTGCTAGAGGAACCCAGAGCTTCTTCTGAAGTTACCCGGACCTTCCTAAAGGGGTCCGGATCTTCTTGTTCAGCAACAGTAACTCCTTCATTTGAAGGAGGTTGATCCTCCGGCATTTCACCTCGAGGATCTGGGTCTGGGAGCTAGGACCCAGACTCGCCTTCAGGTAGTTCCGGACCTTCCCGGAGGGGTCTGGATTTCTGAACTGGGGATGGTTCTGGTCTTTCCGCAACTAGGACCATGCTGACAACTTCGTCAGTTGCCGAAATGTAAAGCAGAAGTGGCTCACCAGGATCTGGAGTTACTAAAGTTGGTAGAGTAGTGAGGAGCTGCTTTAGCTCTTGGAAAGCCTTTTCTGCTTCTTCAGACCATTGGAATGGTCCGGACTTCCTCAATAATTTGAAGAAGGGTAGCGCCCGTTCCGCCAGTCTTGAGATGAACCGGCTGAGGGCAGCTAGACATCTAGTCAACTTCTGGACATCCTTGGTGCGAGCTGGTGGTCGCATGTCTTCAATAGCTTTAACATTCGCCGGATTCGCATCTATTCCTCGGTGGTTCACCAAGAATCCAAGAAGCTTTCCGGAGCTAACCCCAAAGACACACTTGTCTGGGTTCAGCTTTGTGCGTGTGATTCGCAACTTGTCGAAGACAGCTTGCAAGGTGTCAAGGAATGACTCCTTGTTCTTGATCTTGACGACGATGTCATCGACGTACACTTCCACTACATCTCTGATGAGCTCTCCAAAAGTTTTGTACATAGCTCGCACAAACGTTGAAGCAGCGTTTTTGAGACCGAATGGCATGGCAGTGTAACAGTATAATCCATCTACTGTCATAAAGGAAGTATGCTCTTCATCTTCCCTAGACATTCTGATTTGATGATATCCAGAATATGCGTCTAGGAAACACAGTAATTCACACCCGGAGGTGGAATCCACTATCTGATCTATTCAAGGTAGTGGGAATGGATCCTTTGGACATGCCTTATTCAGTGTAGTGTAGTCGATACACATCTGAAGCTTCCCGCCGACCTTAGGTACAACAACTGGGTTTGCCAGCCATTTTGGGTGGAAGACTTCCCGGATGAATCCAGCTTCGAGCAACTTCTTCACTTCTTGACGTCTGAAGTTTTGTCTCTCTACTGATTGCTTCTGAGGCTTCTGATGTACAGGCCGAGTGTCGGGATAAATCTTCAGATTGTGCTCAATCACTTACCTAGGGATCCCAGGCATTTGTGACGGTTGCCAGGCAAACACGTCGACATTAGCCCGGAGGAAAGTGATGAACGCGAGTTCCTATTTGTCATTCAGACCTCCCGATATACGAGTGGTCTGAGCAGCATCGGAACCAATTTGGACGACTTTGACGGGAATGTTGGTATCGCCGCTTGGTTGCACGCGAGGTGCGGAGGTTGAGCCTCGATGACGAATGCTCTAAGGCTTTGGAGCTTGGTCCTTTCCGGATTCTTCCTCCTACGCTATAGAAAGCGCGTGGAGTTCTTCCAGAGCAGTAACTCCGGCAGTGCGATCTCCACGGATCCAGAGAACGACTGAGGGTGTTGGCATTTTCAACACCAAGTAGCCATAATGAGCAGCAGCCATGAATTTGTACAAAGTTGGCCTGCCCAAGATGGCATTGAATGGTAAGTTGATATGCGCCACGTCGAAGACCAACTTCTCAGTCCTACAGCCCTCCCGAGTCCCGAAGGTCACCGGGAGAGTAATGGCACCGAGTGGAGTTATGGCCCCCGGACCTACTCCTGAGAAAGTTCGAGAGGGGCGAAGATCCGAAGGTCGGAGCTGGAGCTTGATGAAGGCTTCGAAGCTTATGAGGTTCAACCCCAAACCTCCGTCCACCATTACGTGGTGGAGCTGGACGTTTTTGATGGTCAAAGATACCATCAGCGGAAGTTGACCAGCTCCGATCATGTTCTGAGGGCAGTCCGAAGCATCGAAGGTGATGGCAGTATCCATCCACTTCCGATGAGGCTCCGCCCTGGCGGTGGGAGCTACAGAAGCCATGTCCTGCCGCGTTGTCTTGAGGACACGGCGGGAAGTGATGTACCACGAACCACCAAAGATGGTGTTCATGGTCTTCCGACGCTCGTTGTTAGAGACATCGGAGTCATCGTCAATGGAGGTGTAAATAGCCTTCAAGACCTTTTTAGGGTCCTGAAAGCCTAACTCCTCTTCAGTCGGAGCTTCGTCAACTTTTTTTTCCTTCCCTTTGACAGAAAGGAACTTCTTCCCGGCGCTTGTTGTAGCGCTCGGCGAGGTTCTGGACCTCTCGGTAGATTTCCAGGTTCTGGTTGTCCGTCTTATGTATGGGACACCACATCTTGGAGATGCCACCATCTTCAGACGATGGACGAGGTTGTTTCTCGGGGCATGGCCCCGGCCACCCGGAGTTGCGGCAGCAGCGGCAGTAGGTGTGCCAGCCGACGGCTTCTTCTTGTCGTTGGACTTTTTCTTCTTCTTGCCACTCCCGGAGGTAGTGGCTTCACTCTTGGAGGATTTTTTGTTGGCCTCCGGAGGTGGTTGGGAGTGCATTTCATGGCCCTCTGCAGCTTTGTAACACTTGTCTGCCAAGCTGAAGAGTTTCGTGACGCTGGTGACTTCCTTGGTCGCCAGCTTCTCTAGCATCTTCTTATCTCGAACGCCCTGCCTGAACGCTACAATAACAGAAGCGCTTGAGATAGAAGGAATGGTATTTTGTACCTGGGAGAACCTCTGGATCAAAGATCGTAAGGACTCTCCCCCTTTTTGCTTGACAGCAAAAAGGTCCAGTTTTGTGCCTGGTCGGGTGTGCGAGCTCCCGAAATTGGTGGTGAACTGTTGGCACAACTCTGCCCAACTGTTGATGGAGTCAGGCGGAAGGCTCATGAACCAAGACCTGGTAGTCCCAGTCAAAGCCACAAGGAAATAATTAGCCATCACGGTCTCATTTCCCCCAGCCGCAAGTATAGCGGTGGAGTATATTTGAAGAAATTCGGCGGGATTAACAGTCCCGTAAAATTACTCTGGCAGGTGAGGCCGGAACTTCTGTGGCCATCTGACCATGCGTAGGTGCATGGCCAAGGCAGAACAACCTCCTTCTACTCCCTCAGGAGCAGGGCTGTCCCGAGCCTCTTACCTCTCGCGAGCACACTCAATGTGGACGCGGTCGTCCTGTTGACGGTAACGACGATCGAGCTCTGCCCGGAGGTCATGAGTCAAAAGCCTCGTTATCGTGTGAGTACGTCGCGCCCCGAAAGGCAGCGACGTCACCTGTTGAGATGTTGCACGCCTCCCGTGCTGTGAGGCTTGCGGACCGAGTCTACCTGACAAGGTCCGACGCTACGATGGGGTCCGCCTCGAGGGGGGAGGACCTTTATTGTTGATGCGATCGGCTGCTGCTGCAACCAGATGATCCGCATAAGCTCTCCATTGTTCCATCGCACCCTGGGGTGCTCCTGGAGGCGGTGGACGTTGGAGAAGAGCACGCGCAACATTAAGCGCGTGTTCGGGGTTGTTGTTTGCTGATGCAGTGACCGACACTGACGCCCCATCTCGTTGTCCAGCTTGATTCACCGGAGCGGATGGTGGCGGTGGTGGCATGACTCCTGCTGGAGCTGCAGTACCTGTTGGCTGCTGCATGTTGAAGGGATTGCCTCCAGCAGGTTGTGCAGCATGGTTGCCGTTGGACGATCCAGCAGCAGAATTCACCATCTTTGAATCTCAAGCACCCCTACCTGGCGCGCCAGCTGTCGGAGTGTGATTCCGGCAATTCTCCCGGTACTACCGTTGGTAGCCCGCAGAGTTTTGTAGTTCAAGAGGGCGCGCAGAGATTCAGAAGAAGGTGGCGATTTGACACAAGTATTTACATGGTTCGGGCCGCCTGAGCGTAATACCCTACTCCACGGGTGTGTGTTGTTGTTGTATTGAGCGTCTGAGCGCTTAACTGTGAGAGACCAGAGTGTCTGGGAGTCTTAGACGCGTGTCGAAGCCTCTCCCTGTGTATCGCTCGGCCAGTCCTTTTATAGTACAAGGGCTGGCCATTACGTCATAAGCATGGCCCGACATGTGGCCCTAGCGGTTACTGATGCTTAATACACAGTTAATGTACTTAATTCCCTATAACAGCGTGGTAACGCGCCTTGATAGCTGTGTTACTGGTATTAAGAGTCCTCCGATCGTGTGTCATTAAGATAGTATTAATGACATATAATGGGGTCTTGGAGTCTTTATTGTTCCTTGAAGGTCTGAGCCATTGGAAGTCCACCAATATGCCTGTTGAGGTTGAAGGTCCGGCGGTTGGACGCGTGGCAGCTCCGGAGCTTTCTGTCTTGGGCGAGTAGGTCCGGTGCTATTGTACACGTGTCGGTACCAGAGCTTCCCTCTGTCGGGGGTTAGGTCCGGGGGTGCCACATAGGTATCTATTCCGGAGCTATCCCATGCATGGAATGTAGCTCCGGTTTTATGATACACGTGGCGGCAGTGGGACTAACCATAGAAGGGAGGCAGGTCTGTTTCGTGTGACACGTGGGGCCTTCGGAGTTCTTCAACTCAAATAGGTGGGGATCCTTTGCACTCTTCGTAGTTCCAAGGGGTATCCAGTACGCAAGGTACCGACAATTCCCTTTGACGGAAAGGAACTTCTTCCCAGCGCTTGTTGTAGCGCTCAGCAAGGTTCTGGACCTCCCGGCACTCTTCCAAGTTGTGTCGGTTCATCTTGTGAATCGGACACCATGCTTTGGAACTGTTGCCATCCTCTGATGAAGGACGAGGTCGCTTCTCTGGGCGTGGCCCCTAGCTTCCAGGAGCTGCAGCATCAGCAGCTGGAGCGCCGACTGACGGCTTCTTTTTGCCATTGGGCTTCTTCTTCTTCTTGCCACTACCGGAGGTAGCAGCTTCAGTTTTGGAGGACTTATGGTTGGCCTCCGGAGCTGGCTTGGAGTGCATTTCACGGCCCTCCGCAGCTCTAGCGCATTTGTGGCCTAGGATGAAGAGTTGCGTGACGCTGGTAACTTCTTTGATACCCAGCTTTTCTAGCATCTTCTTATCTCGAACTCCCTGTCTGAATGCAACGATAACAGAAGAGCTCGAGATAGATGGAATGGTATTGCGTACCTGAGAGAATCGCTGGATGAAGGACCGTAACGATTCCCCCGACGTTTGCTTTACATCAAACAAGTCTAATTCAGTGCCAGGTCGGGTATAGGAACTCCCGAAGTTGGCAGTAAATTGTTGGCATAGTTCCGCCCGACTATTAATGGAGTCGGATGGAAGACTCATGAACCAGGACCTTGTAGTCCCGATTAAGCCACCGGGAAGTAATTGGCCATCACAGCCTCATCACCTCCCGCTGTGAGTATGGTGGTAGAGTAGATTTGCAGAAATTTGGCAGGGTTGACTGTCCCATCGAATTGTTGCGGCAAGTGAGGCCGGAACTTCTGTGGCCACCTGACCATACGTAAGTGCATGGCCAGGGCAGAACAACCTCCTCCTACTCCTTGAGGAGCAGGGTTGTCCCGAGCCTCTCGCCTTTCGCGAGCACGCTCGATGTGAACTAGGTCGTCCTGTTGCCGGTAACGGCGATCTAGTTCCGACCGCAGGTCATGAGTCGGAATCCTGGTGATGGTATGGGTGCGTCGCGCCCTGAGGGGCAACGAGGTCACCTGGTGGGAGGCAGCACGCCTCCTTTGTTGAGAGGCTTGTGGACCAAGCCGGTCGGACAGGGTCCGTCGTAGTGAAGGTGCTCGCTTCGAAGGAGGAGGACCTGGGTTGCTGATGCCGGCAGCCGCAGCTGTGACTAGATGGTCGACATCAGCCCTCCACTGCTCCATAGCACCCTGGGGTGCGCCTGGAGGTGGTGGATGTTGCAGAAGAGATCGCGCAGCAATGAGCGCGTGCTCGGGGTTGTTGTTTGCTGATGCGGTGATCGACGCAGACGCCCCATCTCGTTGATTGGCATTGTTTACCGGAACAGATGGTGCTACAGTGCCTGCTGGAGCGTTGGCACCTGCTGGTTGCTGAATGTTGGAGGGGTTACCTCCAGCAGGTTGTTCAGCATGATTGTCGTTGGATGATCCAGCAGCTGAATTCACCATCTTGTGATCTCGGGATGATGCCCCCCTACCTGGCGCGCCAAATGTCAAAGTGTGGAATACGACACTTCCCCCGGACCCGCTGAGAAGTAGCCCGCGGTGGTTCTTTTGTGGTTGGGGGACACAAGATCAATATCAAGATGGTGACCTCAGGGATTTACGTGGTTCGGGTCGCTTGAGCGTAACACCCTACTCCACGGGGTTTGTGTGATTGTATTGATCGAGTGAATTCGCTAAGGTCAGGTCGCAATAGTCTGGATCCGAATCCCCCGGTGTTCGTGCAGTGCAACCCTTTTATAGTTCTAAGGACTGACCGTTACAAAGCTGGCATGACCCGACATGTGGCCCTGGCGTGCTTAATGACCTAATACATTGTCTAAAGAGTATTAAGTACAATTAATAGTGTGGTAACGTGCCTTCATGGCAGCATTACCACTATTAACTGTACACTAATCGTGTGTCATTAATATGGTATTAATGACACATTATCAGACCTTGTAACTGTCGCCTTAACTATCCTTGAATGTCTGTTATGGTCATGATCGGCTTGTATTTCAGTTGGTGACGAAGGTTCGGAGGCTCCACATGTGACAGATTCAGAGCTTTCTCTTGCGGGAGAGTAGGTCCGGGGTTGCTGTACACGTGTCAGTATCGGAGCTCCTCTCTAACGGGGGCTAGGTCTAGGGCTATTGTCCACATGTAGTCGTCGGAGCTTCTATTTAGGAGTTTTGTTCCAGGCTTATTTTACATGTGTTAACCCGGGAGCCAGTCATGTGAGGAGAGCGGGTCTGGTGCAACGTGACATGTAGGACCAGTAAGGGCCTTCGACTCTGACGGGGTAACTTCCTTGCACTTGTTGCGGTATCGTGGGGTACCCGGTACGTAGGGTACCGACACTGTAGTTCATCTCAACTTGACCAAGCATTGAGACTCCCTTTGGATTGAAGGAATTGAAAAACACAGGAATAGGAAAAACATATGAATTAAAATTGTATGTCTTTACAATCCTATAAGAATTGAAAATATAGAAATTGAGATGAGAAGTCCTTTGGCACCATCATAAGAAAAACAAGGAACATGTAACATGAGTCAGGAAAGAAAAAAAGAGATTCAAGCTTATATTAGGTTTCCTACAAAATTTAGCAAATGAATCTATTCATATAGAAACTATCCTTTCTTTTTCATATAAGCCAAATGGTCATCAGAAAAAAATCCTTTACAATTCTATCCTTCAAAATTCATTCACCATTCCTTCAATGCAAAGGGCGTGAGAATAGAACAGTTGGAGATGTTAAAGTAGCATCGAGCCACCCATATAGGCATATCCGATGTCTTCCTATGACTGACAAGCCGCCCTCCGCATTGTTGGATAGCTACAATATTTTTTATGCATCAGACTTCAAATTTAATTTATTTAGATCACTTGCTTATTATTGTTAGATTAGCTGCCTTCAGATGAGATACCAGTGCTCTATGATTGGGTCAGGTATCTAATAACACGACCTAATCTTTTCCGTCACTGAAATGATATGACAAATCCATATGGACTGCTCACCTGTACTTGCTTCACATGTGGGACTGGAACAATAAATTCCCCAACATCAAGATCGCCGATTGACCTTGAGAGACACAATCCGCCTGGCCAGCATCTGAGTGGACCTATCTGGATAATGGTTCCAGAGGAAAAGGTGAATACAAATAGGTCTTGAAATTTCATGAATGACGGAATTTGGTAAACTGACAAACATAAAGAAAAGAAACATACTCCATCACCGCAGCAATATTTATTCTTCCAACTTCACAACCGCTTGTTGTTACACGCTCCACCCTGCTGTTATAGGCCTCATCTCATGTCAATATTTGTATATTCATTGCTATTTGTATGTGTGTATTATTATTTCTATCTAATACATTATATTTTGCACTAATAAGATGTTAACTGTAAAACTTAACCGAATTGACTGCAACCAGCTATGATCTTTTTTATCACATTCGGTTATCAATTCTTCTAACCGATTTTTTTCTTAATTGAATTAACCGAACACTCCCTCAGCATCGACCACTCCAAATAATTCTTTTTTATATTTAATATAGATAAAATATATATAGCCTACAAAATACTTGAATGATGTATACATAGTGAACCAATCCGCCGTTTTTACTAGAACGAATACAAGGGAAACCGTTTTTTTAATGAGTGATGCTCAGCGACAATATTTTTGGCTCCTATTCGATAGTGTGTTGGTGTTGAAAATAGTGGCTATTGATTGAATATAAAAGAATAGGGGAGATTATGGCTAAATACCAATGTGTTTCATCGATGGAAAATGAAATGATTTTTCTTGGCTGAATCAACTGTTTCATGCTTGCCACGCATTGAGCCGCCCTAGCGGTTTAGCAGTAGAAGGACGGTAGGATAAACACGCAAACGCTCTATGAAAACGTAAATGGGACAGGCCATAATGCGTTCACATGCTTTGTGCCTGTGTCAGCGGTGAGAAGTTGCAGATCGGATAACCCGGTCCCGGCCCATAAATCCATGCCGCTCGTCGCCGCCGTCGCCTTGGCGGTCGTGCCGCCTCCACCACGGAGACCGGGCCCCCTCCGCTCCGTTCACATTCCTAGAGCCGGATCCCTATCCGTAACCGTTCCCTGCTGCTCCCCGTCCCCTTTGCCCTCGGTGGCGGAGGCGCCGCCAGAGGCGAAGCCCAAGCCGCGGCGGTGCCCGAAGCAGTACCCCGGCGAGGCGACGGGCGTCGCCGAGGAGATGCGGTTCGTCGCCATGCGCCTCCGCAACCCCAAGCGGACCACCATCAAGGACAAGCCGGGGGAGGAGGCGGAGGATGCGGGCGCGGGCGAGGAGACGTCGGAGGAGGACGAAGATGAAGACGTGAATACGGAGCACGAGGCGGAGGTGGAGGAGGAGGGCGACGTAGAGGCGGGGGAGTGGGTGCCGAGCATGGAGGGCTTTGTGAAGTACCTGGTGGACAGCAAGCTTGTCTTTGATACCATCGAGTGCATAGTCGCCGAATCCACCGACGTCGCCTGTGAGTAACAATTTCTTCCTCCGTTCTCTGCTTTACACTACTACTGTTTTGGTTGATTATAAGAATGCCTGACCTAATTCTCGTGTTCTGGAGAGCGACGGATTGATTTCTGCACTTGGAATTCTTGTTTTGAAGTGACATTTCTAGTGCCCATTGGGTGTATATTGGTGGCATTTTCATGTTTATCGTTGGATCATCACATTTATAGTTTTTTGAGGGAATGATGGTATAAGTTTTTTTGTGCCAACGGCGTTGTTATGATGGCACCATTGGCCCGTATTCTGAAAGATTTTTTCAATTAGATTTTCGTGCATGGTAGGATGGAGATGTGCTGCAGAGTGCAGACTATGTAAAACCTTGACATATACCAGAGTTCAGTTGGAGCCTATTTTTGCTGTTTGTGGTGTTCCAACCGAAAGTTTGATAATTGGAAAGCCATGTTGATAAGTTTGGATCATTCATTGACCTGTGAATTCCTTGTTGGATTAAAGTGGTGTAGGATGCATTCTGAGCAGCTCAATGAGACGTGTTCTCAATTTCCAGGTTCGTAGTGAATATCATGCAATTCACTCGCTTTTACTCAAGTTTTGTGGTCATGTAGTGTGATTCGAAAGATATGATCATTAGGATGCTTCGAAACAACTAAGTTGAACATGTCACCCATGTTAATGCAATGAGCATTTCCATGAATCGGTCTGCACATCTTTCAATCAAATTTCTTGTTTTATTCTCGCCAAAAAAGGTTAGAAAACAAATCGTAACATCATGAACGAACAACTATGTCGCCTTTGTCTGTCAAACAATTGAGTTGTATATTTCTGCTAACATTAATGCACCAGTGGAAGGCTCACAGCTTTCAGTATTGCAATCTGGCTCTAGCGCCTGTGGGAAAATGTTGAATGAATGAAACAGAGGTGGCATCTACCTACTTGCATATTATTAATTTTAATGTTCATTCAGATGTTTACTTCAGGAAAAGTGGTCTGGAGCGTTCAGAGCGCATTGCAAATGATTTGGAATGGTTCAGAGGACAAGGGATTGAAATTCCAGAGCCGAGCCCTTCTGGATTGGCATATGCTGCTTATCTGACTGAGCTGGCTGAGAGCAGCGCCCCTGCCTTCCTCTCCCATTATTACAATATCTATTTTGCACACACAACTGGTGGTGTGGCAATAGGTAGCAAGGTAACTCGCTGTCCAGACCTAATTCAATCTCCATTACCATCGATTTTCAATTATCACGTCAGTGATCCTAGACTGTACGATATGCTAAAATGTATACCATTCGTGTTGTGGTCTCAGTGGTACATCCCTTATCTTCCATTTGGGTATGAATGGTTTATGTTCCACTGTTTCAGTGATACTAGATTATTGAGGTTCTACACACCCGTGATGCAATTTAGCTGTTTAATACATGCCCATGATTTTATTTCTGAGATAGACACAATTTGAGATTTTCATTCTTAAAAAAATACAAGTCATATCGAAGCAAGTAAGCAACACAGCCTCTGTTCCCTGTGGCATTTGGCCCACTATTAGTGTTGTAATTGTCATTTGTTGAGATATCAGGTGCCTACCACTTGTGACGCTGTGCATCTTTGACAACCATCCTTAACTTCTTGTTGGTCGTGCACCTCTCTTCTCAGACTGATAGTTGTCGTTATCCATTGAGATGCTGGTATTGAGGTGTTAACCTAGAGTTAGAATTCAGTTCGGAAACCCTGTGACAACCGTAAACGTGTTTAGTAATATTATTCTGGATAAGAACTTGACTGCTCAGGCTAGAAATTATGTTGGGTCAGATGGAGGTGACTTGGCTCGTGTGTAAAGGCCAAATGGGCTGTGCAAATCTGGGGACAATTGTGTGTGGTGTCCTGCATTTAGATCAGTCCAAGTTGGTTGTGCACCCAGAGTTTGAGTGCAGTCACAAGCTGCTGCTGATAAAGAGACGGCAATGGCACAATGACATTGTATATTCTTGGTATGTATGTTAATGAATTTTGGTTCTTCTTATGTCATGATGGAGAGGCTCTAGCTCCTGGTTGCGTGCAGGTTCCATGTTTGCCAAATCTATATTGCCAAATCCTGCTGCAGGTTCATCATTATACTCGCTATTACTTTAGTATCACCATTTACTGTCTATATTGTAATGTGACAACTTTCCTTGCGCTCTGAGTATATAAACTGTCTTGGATTTTATCAAGTCTTTGATGGAACAATATTTTGATTTATAGATCTCCCAGAAAATTCTGGAAGGGAGGGAACTGGAGTTTTACAAATGGAATACCGATGTTGAACTTTTGCTTAAAGATGCTAGGGAGAAGCTCAATGAGCTTAGCAAGGTACGCATTACACAATGATTCTCCTTCCATTTGAGCTTCATCTGATTTGTCTATCTGTTGTGCTGTGCAGCACTGGACTCGGAAGGACAGGAACTTGTGCTTGAAAGAGGCTGGGAAGTGCTTCCAGCACCTGGGAAAGATGGTCCGCTTCATCATCTCATGAGCCATAATGCACGGTGGATCGTAACTGATGTCACTACATGTTGAGTGGATTTCTCCTCGAAGGCAAGGATACAAGCTAGAGATATTATGATGACTTGGGCATAGTGCAGTTATTTTCGAGGAATGCAGTTGTGCTGACACATCAGCTAATAATATATTAGAAGTCAGAAGGATCTTTATGGTGCTAGGGATGGAGCTGATCAGTGAGCACTATATCATTAGACATTGAAATGGCAATCCACACTAGTAGTTTCTTTTTTGGTGCGCATAGCAGAGCTGCTCGTTTGATGAGTGAGCCCTTTCTTGCCCAGCACCTTTGATCTGTGCAAAGCTGAAGATTCTTGACGGTGTCAGGATGACCTGAGCAAGCTGTGGGATCGTGCCACCCACACAGTTATGCCTGCCTGAAAATAACATTGCCGACCAATAGCATACAGGGTAGTTCTGGGAGGCCTGAAAATTTTTCGTCTCAGTTTTCAGAATGTTGTACCTGGATTGCGTGTGTGTCTAAATTGCTTACAACGATGTATTATCAGTGCTGAATGCATAACCTGATTAACTTGTGAACTGTGCCTGGTATTGTAGCAGTTCTCTATCATTTCGTTCATCCTGCTGTGTGGCTGGTGCCTACGTGACTGAGTCTGTAAACATTTTCTGCAGGATATCAAAGTTATCGGCTGTGCATGTGCAGGTCTCAGCGAGCGCAGAGCAAGATCCATATTGGCAGATATGATGGCGCTCGTGTGGTGGTTGAAGTGCTGGAGCACTTCTGTTGCCCAGACATTTTTAATTTGAACCTACTAAGTATGGCACATTACAGAGCTGCGCCATACAGAAGAAAACTAATTATGAGATTTGTGCCTTGTGACAACATTAGGATACAAATAAACCGTTATATTTATTACCTTTGACATGCAGATGTTTAAAATAAACTACATTTGAATTAGCCTTGATGGGCCATTATCTGGGTGCTGCAGCGGGGCCCCTCCCACAGAGCTTGTTGTTCCTCCGCCGGTCGGGGTGTCCAATAAACCATTATGGGTCGATGAGTTAGTTCAGGTTGCTGCTCCCATTCGCACCGGCAATGGAGTGCATCGTCATCCAAGGATAGTAACAGCACAGGGCGAAAACAATAGCTCTTCTTTTTCCAAATACAATATAAGCATGGCACTTTTTTTGAAAGATCTTGGAAGCTAGAATGGAGCAAAGAACAAATTCTTCATGGACATATTCATCACATGTGTTGGGTTATATGAAAGGAAAGAAATCGGAAAGTTTCTTTTTCGAAAGGACAATCGGAAAGTTTTTGAGGATATCACTCCAAGTTCAAAGTCAAGCTTCAATATTTTCATGGAGGAATGCAATCTTCAGGTTCATATATTTAAAGACCGGGATACGCTTTTGTTCCGGCCGTACTTCGTTTCACAAGCTTGGCTTTTCTTAAAGTAGCTAAGATTTGATTGAATGTAATCTTTCTGTACATTGCCATATTTTATAATATATTTAATTCTAGCAGCAGGAACTCACTGATGTTTTCCTTTTAAAATAAGTAAACATAGTTACATAGCACGCCTTTGTTAGTTATGAACTCGTAATTAAGATAATTAATTATGTGACTAATTTTAATTAGTATATGTGTCCTATTAAGGGACACAACTAAACGAAGGACACATCTCTAATCGAGAGACACATCTCTTCTAATGGCTGGAGACCCCCTCTTGTGCGCCTCTACTAAATATAAATATGTGATGATTTTTGAATCAATTCCGATCAATCACAGTGATTAAAAACCGATCAACTAAGAGAGAAACAAGGGGAGAAAAAGTCTCTAATTGCTCTTCTAGTGGCCGTCGCCATATTGACTAGATAGCCGCTTCTTCAAGCGATCACAGAGACACGAAAAAGGAGTAAGAAGGTGTGCATCGGAATTTTATGTGCTAATCATCGGATTAGCACTTTGTTGTTATTCGGATTTGGTGTTCTTATGTAAACCCGAAATATTTACAGTGGCTAAGTTATTTTCCATTTGGATTTCCGTATTCACAACCTTCCTATAAACACACATGTATGTCTGCACATGTCATATGTGAGCGTAACGCCAGTTCTAATATCATGCTATCTTTTTTTTTTGAAATAAAAGAACAGCAGGGGAACTTCCTACTGTTATATGTATTCTCTTAATAATCAAAATAGTTCAGAATAAGGTTACATCAGTTCTCCAAGCCATCCTATAAAAGTATCCCTATTCTTAAATCTATTTGATTGTAGAGAACATTCATGTTTAAAGAAAGTTTTCAGCGATCCAATTGAAGGAGGGATACCCTCAAAAACCCATCGATTTCTTTGGTGCCATATAGACCACATGCAATGATAATTATGTCCATGACTTGTGGAATTTGTAGCTTTTGCAGCCTCTCGTGCTCCATTTCCACCATCTGGAAGAAATCTAGCGACATATTCCATTCAAAGCCAAGCCACTCCCATCATTGAGTAGCAAAGGAACATGAAAAGAACAGGTGAAATGCTGTTTCTTCCACCAACCTTCGACAAAGCACACCGCTATAGTCATTATTATTCACCTTATGCTTCTTCCTCCGTAAAATATTTCTTGTGCTTAGTCTGTCCATGAAGAGCAGCCATTGGAAGACTTTTAATTTGTTGTTACATTGGGCTTTCCAAATTTCCTTAATCATCTTAGGAGGGAGTAAAGACTTGAAACTGTGGTCATAGAAATTCTTATATATTTCCTGCCCCATATGTACTTCCATCTATCCTTATTGATGTCCACAGTAAGAAGTTCTTGTATTACTTTTATTAGCTCTTGAAATTCTTCTAATCCCTGATCAGAAAGTGGCCAGTGAAACAGACTATCCATGTCAGGGGCATTTAAAAATTGTCTAACTGAAAATTCTTGATTTTTAACATAAGAGTACAGGTGGGGTAGCTCTGTTTCCAAGTGATGGCCATTCCATATATTTTCCCACATCATAACTGAAGCACCATCCCCAACAGAACAATTGGCAATACCTCTGTAAATATCGTTAAATCTAATGACATCTTTCCAACAAAAAGAAGCCTTAACCTGCTTGATGTGTGGCACTAGAGGTGGGACTCGGGCCATGCCCGGGCCAGCCCGACACGACCCCTTCGTGCTTCGGGCCGAAATGGCCCGGGCTCGAAAGCACATCGGGCCGGCTCGGACGGGCTGGCTGGGCCGGCGGTCAAAAATCTAGGCCCAGGCACGGCCCGGGGCCTGACAGGCCGCCTTCGGGCTGGGCCAGGCCTGAGCACGGCTCAGTACAAACAATTAAAATTTTAATAAAAATCAAGCTTTTATGAAATAAATGGACAAAAAATGCAAAAAAATATGTAAAAATACTGGAGTGATAGAGAATATTTTTTGAATAATTTTGGAAAAAATTATCAAATTTGGACCAAATGAAGAAATTATACAAGTTTGAACTTTCAAATTTGGACAAAAAAGAAAAAAACAACCTCAGCCCAGCAGCAACCAAGCACTACTGGGCTGGCCCAACAACATTTAAAAAATGATTTGAGGATAATTTTTTTTGAATACATAGCCAAAAAGCCTTCAAAAAATATGAAAAAAATTGTGAATATTGAGAGAGTTGAATTACATCTACTTAAAAAATTTTACATTCAAAATAATAATATATTGCAGAGAATAAAAAAATAAAGAAAAATGAATTTTGAGTTTTTTATGCAATACATGGACAAAAAATCCAAAAAATCTGAAAAAAATACTGAAGTCTAAGGATGTTATATTTCATGTGTCCTCTGAACTTGAGTTGAGAAACATAATAAATTGATCAGAACGAAAAAAACAAATAAAAAGGGATTTGAGGAGTTTTTGTCGTTTTTATATCTTGAATAATTCGTCAATTTAGTGAGTGAAATTTTTTGTGAGGCTTTCTAATGATGACACCAACCTCCATGATTTTTTAAAGAATTTTTGAACTTTATTTGAATGAAAGTGTGTTTGAATTTGAAGATTGCCTCATATGGTTTTTAGCTTTTAAGTGAGAAGAGAGAAAATATGAATCTTCACATGTTGAAGTACCTCAAAAAAATTATAAAAAAATACATACATGTAGAAATATAGAACATACACATACAAAACAAAATTTGATACAACATCATCATTTTTTGGAGATTTACAAAATAGTGAAGAATATGTACATATGATTTGTTTTGGTTGTTTATAAAAAAGTACAAAAATACCTATATAAGTTTGAAAATAATTATTCCAAGTGGTAGAGAGTATTTTTTTAAGAATATAGAAAAAAGAATCATCAAATTTGAACTTAATTTGCGGAATCTATACAAGTTTGAATATTTAAATAGGAATCAAAATAAAAAAACCTGCAAACGCAAGAACAGACGTGTCGGTTTGTCGGACCGCTTCGGGCAGCCAGGCTGCTTCGGGCCATCGTGCCGGTTCCGGCCTTCGGTCCATTTTCGGGTCGGGCTGTCCGTCGTGCCCAAAACCCAGGCCCGGCCTGGCCCGAACAACCTTCGTGTCGGGCCGCGGGCCTTGGGCCGCAATGTCGTGCTTCGGGCCGCCCGGGTTGATGTGGCACCGAGTTATGGTAATATGTTGCCCATAATAACTGCACCCGTGGCACTTTCCTTTGTTTGTAAAATTGTCCATGTGTTTCAAAATTAAGGCAATGTTATGAGTTCTTAAATTCAGAATTCCTAATCCTTCCTTGTCTTTGGGCCTTGTGCATTTTAACCGTGCAATAGGCTGCCCCTTAGCATTTATGTCATTACCTTTCCAAAGGCAAATTTTCCTGAGCCTGTCAATCTGATCTAGGGGTGGGCGTTCGGAATTATCCGAAATTTTGAGTCGGGTAATTCGGATTTTTTAAAATTTGGGATTTGAGAATAGCTACCCGAACTTGTACCCAAATTTTCGGGTACCCGACATTTTGGGTTCGGGTTCGGGATTACCCAAATTACCCGAACTCTGAAACACATCACCCAAAAAGTCAAAATAATATTCAAAACAATCATATTGCAGCAATACAATCTTCCAAACAAATATATTTTTGAATACAACAGCCTAGCAGCAACTTTCAGTTACATTCTTCATAAAAAAAAATAAAAATTCAGCGGCATCTGATCACCATTTCATTTTAGTTTCAGCAATATTTCAATCTTCAACAGGACAATAAACTCAGTGTAGTGCTAAAATAGGTACAAAATACACCAACGAAATCTGAAATGAAATTGATATTGCAGCAACAAAACTAAAATTTCAGCATACAGAAAATCAATCCATAGAATTTCGAGTATTTCGGGTAATTCGGGTATCGGATCCCATTACGCGAATTACCCAAAATTAATTCGGGTTTTGAGATTGTTTACTCAAAAAATGCATTCGGTTTTCGATTTTCGGGTTATTCGGGTTCGGGTTCGGGTTCGGAGTTCGGGTTCGGGTTTTTTGCCCACCCCTGATCTGATCTATAACAGTAGTGGGTAGTTCGAGTGTGGACATAATGTATGTTGGAACAGATGAAAAAACTGAATTTACCAGTTGTAACATGCTTGCTTGATTTATAAACCTTGAGCTCATTGAAAGTCGCTTGTCAACCTTAGAGACCAGTGGAGCATTATCCTTTATCAAAAGCTTTTTGAAGTGTAAAGGAATACCCAAATATATGAAAGGGAACTGTCCCAATTCACAGACAAAAACACCAGCCATATTTATTGCCTTGTGAAGTTCTTTGTTGACAAGGATCAAACAATACTTTTTATAATTAATTTGTAACCCTGTGGATAATGCAAAAGGTTCCAAGATAGCTTTCAGACAAAATAGATCTTTCTGTGATGCTTTAAGAATCAGTAATGTATCTGAAAGTGCATCTAGGCATCCCCAGTGGGTTTTGGTTGATTAATGACAAACAAATGAGATCCTAACAAAATTGTCGAGATGATAGCAGGTTTCATGACATGAGAAGGAAATCACAAAAAGGAATGAGAATGAGGATCTAAAAGAAAAAGGGCTCAAGATTTGAAAAGAGTAGATTTAATTTGTTAGGAGTGTGTTGGAGAAACACATCCCAAGAGCTCAAGTGACAAGATCGCACTCACTGCACAAGGTTCTGGAATAACGGATTAGTCTGATATTGACCGGACTAGTCCGAGATCTCTCTGGAATGAAAACGGACAAGTCCTCCAAGTGTCGACTTGTCCTTAGCTCTTCACGTTCTGCACAAGAGCGGACTAGTTCGATATAGACCGGACTAGTTCAAAAATTCTCTGGGACGAAAATAGATAAGTCCTCCAAGTGTGGACTTGTCCTCAGTTCTTCACATTTTCAACACAGCGGACAAGTCTGATATTGACCGCACTAGTCCAAAAACTCCTAGTTTGTACCATAACAGACTAGTCTGGTACCCTCAACACTTGGGTTTTTCACACGCGCACACTGGACTAATCCGGTGTCAAACAACGGACTAGTCTGCACTTTGCGAAACCTAACGATAACTTTTGGAAACCCTTGTATAAAAAGAGGTGCACGACCACGTAACCCTAACTCTCAAACCTCTGTGTCATCACACCTTCCAAGAACACAAAGACACCTCTCTCCACTCATTCTAATCCTAAGAGGATCAAATCTTTGAGGATTAGGGATTGGATAAAGGAGATATTTCGTTCTTCACGATCTTGATCTCTTGGGTTTGATCTCCTACACACTCTCATTGATTATTGTACATATTTTGAGTGTGTTTAGTGGTGTTCATTCATTGTAATCTTTGGGGAGCCCTCAACTTGTGAGAAGGTCCCTTGAACGAGATACTTACCCTTTGTGCGGTTAGTGATTGAGAATCGACCTTCATGGCAATTCAACGAGGGAAGGGTTAGTGAAGATCTGGTCCTTTGTGGGCTCCTCAACGGGGACATAAATTCCTGTATGGAATGAAACCTCGGGATAAAATCTTGTCTCACGTGTTCTTATTCTAGTTTTTGATCACATATTAGGGTTTGCAAATTCTTGTTTAATTTTCATCAAAACATTGTATTAAACTTGATTAGTTGTAATCTCTTACTTCATCGTCATAATAGAGTTAAGTTGTCAATTGCTTTCCACTGCATAGAATACTAGAATAAGAATTAAAGATTTACTTTGACTTTTAAGTGCGCATATACCGGACTAGTCCGCACCATAACGGACTAGGCCGGCCTCCCTGTATTTGATCTTTTTGCTAAGTGTTTCAGGGATCGGCAAAAATTCAAAAAGCCTATTCACCCCCCTCTAGGCTACATTCAATTGGTATCAGAGCCAAACTCTTCAAAATAGAATCACCGCTCGAAGAGACGATGTCGGAAATCAAGGTGAAAACAAGGGCCTCGACCATAAAAAGGGTGATGATGAAGGAAACCAAAAACTAGAGAAACTTCTCAATGTCATTCAAGATTGTGAGTATGATGATGAGGAGATGCTTCAACTCAAGGCACTTATGCAAAAGAAGGCACTCTCCCCCAAAGGCAAGAAGATTGAAGAAAAGAACGCTTAAACTCTAATAATCATTACTTGTCAATTCCTTTAGGCAAAACACCATACTTTGATGGAAATGATTATTCAATGTGGAGACAGAACATGAAAATGCACCTTATATCTCTTAACCCAAGTCTTTGGCATATAGTGTGTACAGGGGTAGATATTCCCGATGATGATGAAGAGCTAACTCTGGATCAACAACAAGCTATTCATCAAAATGCTCAAGCCGCAACTGTAATCACCTCATCATTGAGCCGAGACCAGTCACCAAAGTGGATGGACTCGAAGTTGCCAATGAAATTTAGGACACTATCAGAACCGCACATAAAGGTGATCGTCATGTACGTGAAGCTAAAATTGAGATGATTGAAGGTGAATTGGGAAGGTTTGCTATTGAAGAAGGTGAATCACCCCAAGAGATGTACAATTGACTGAAATCTCTCATCAACAAAGTCGGAGCCTATGGTAGCAAGAAGTGGACAGATCACGAAGTGATCAAATTGATTCTTAAAGCATTTATGCCTAGAAACTTGACACTCTGCTCCATGATTAGAGAGAGTCCCTGGTTTCACAAAATGACCCCGGACAAAATTCTTGGCAAAATCATCAACTTTGAAATGATGGAAAAGGAAGCCAAGCATGTCAAGGAACTTGTCGACCTTACCTCGACAAAGAAGAGAGGAGTTTCTCTAAAGGCAACATGCAAGCCCACATCAAAAGAAACTCGAGAGGCTCTTGAGGAAGATGATGGTGATGATGAAAGCACTGATGTCGATGATGAAGACATGATTTTGCTCATAAAAAACTTCAAGAAAATGATGAGAAGAAGAAAGGGTGGAAGTTCGAGTGGAGGAAGACATAAGAACAGACCAAGATTCAAGATGAGACGCGCATGCTATAATTGTGGAGAATATGATCATTTCATAGTGGATTGCCCACATGAAGATAATAAGAGGAAGAGTAAAGACAACAAGCCTCAACAAAAAAAATATTCAAGAAAAAGAAGCAATATGGCCAATCACATATAGGGCAGGAGTGGGACTCCAATGATGATTCCTCATCTGAAGAAGAAGAGGAGATGACCACTATAGCTATCAAGAAGCCTACCATGAAGCCCACTCTCTTCCCAACCATGAGAGCATGGAAGTACACCAACCACACATGCCTAATGCCCAAGGAAGGAAAAAGAAAGGTTAAAACTAAATCTTCCTCCTCGCATTCCTTTACTAGTGATATTTATAATTCTAGTGATGATGAAGACATGCTTAGAGGTTTAGATAAAAATACTATAGCTAAAATAAAAATTCTAATGGATGAGATTGTTGATAAGGAGGAGCTAGTCAATCGTCAAGAAGACATGATCATTCTCCAAAAGGACAAATATCTTGAGTTTGAAAAGCTTCTTGAGCTTGAAAAGGAGCGAAGTAAATCACTTGAGATTGAGTTAGCTTCAAGCAAGGAGACTTGTTTGAAGTTAAAAGACTCAAACATCGCTATCAAGGATGAACTTGCTAACTTAACCAAAGTTAACAAGATACTTGAGATGCAAGTTGAGTCACTCAAGCAAAGTGGTTCTTCATCCTCTTTAAGCTCACCTTCTCAACATATTGAATCTAAAACTGTCATAACTTGTACATGTGCTAAAAGTGACACTAAATTGAAAGAAAATTCAAAGTTGACAAAAGGCAAGCATCCCTCCTAAAGTGACAAGTTTGAAAAGGAGAACGTCAAGTATGCACGCAATGCATACTTGGTCACAAGACCTCCTAATGTTAAACATGGCATTGTGTATTCTCGCGGTGAAAGGCAAAAGGCTAGAAGCCACATGAATAATAGGGATCGCATTGTTTTTGTCAAGGGAAACTCTTCCCAAGTTGAAAAATATAATAATGCTGATAAATTTAACATTGTGAACTCTTATGAACAACAAATCTTGTTTAGAACCTTTGATGCTTCATATGTGCTTATGAAAAATAGTTTTGGGAAAGTTCATGCTAAATATGTTGGGCCGCGCCATGAGAAGACCAAGTCTCGTGTGTGGGTACCCAAGCCGCTTGTCACTAACCTCAAAGAACCCAAGCAAGCTTGGGCACCTAAGACCGAAGCATAATTTCTTTTTGTAGGCATATGCATCCGGTGGAGAAAAATGGGTGCTAGATAGTGGATGTACAAATCACATGACCGGAGAAAGAAAAATGTTCGTGGAGTACAAACAAAATGAAGACTCAAGCGAAGGCATCTACTTTGGTGATAATATTCAAGAAGGGTGCTAGGTACCAATAAAATAGCAATTTCATCACAACATACACTTTCTCATGTTTTACATGTTGATTCCTTAGATTATAACCTCTTGTCCATATCTCAACTATGTGACAAAGGTTATAATTGTTTATTCATTAATGAGGGTGTGACCGTGTCTATAAGGAGTGACAACTCTATTGCATTCAAGGGTGTGTTAAAGGGAAAACTTTATCTAGTTGATTTCAACAAAGATAAAGCCGAACTTGACACATGCTTGATTGCAAAGACTAACATGGGTTGGCTGTGGCATAGACGGCTAGCACATGTTGGTATGAGGAATCTTCAAAAACTTCTAAAAGGCGATCACATCCGAGGTTTGAAGGATGTTGTTTTTGAGAAAGACAGGCCTTGCAGCGTGTGCCAAGCAGGGAAGCAAGTAGGAGCACCCCATCCTGCGAAGAATGTCATGACTACAACAAGACCGCTTGAGCTCCTCCACATGGACCTATTCAGTTCAATTGCTTACATAAGCATCGGCGGTAATAAATATAGTTTAGTCATTGTCGATGATTTTTCACACTTCATGTGGGTTTTCTTTTTGCACGATAAGGCATAAACTATGGGAACACTCGAGAAGTTTCTCAGGCGAGCTCAAAATGAATTCTCATTGACGATCAAGAACATACGAAGTGACAATGGAACATAGTTCAAGAATACTCAAATTGAGGAGCATCTAGATGAAGAAGGACTAGAGCACGAATTTTCAGCACCCTACTCTCCTCAACAAAACGGGTTAGCCGAAAGGAAGAACCGAACACTCATTGAGATGGAGAGGACAATGCTCGATGTATACAAGACTTCGGACCAGTTTTGGGCTGAAGCGGATAACACCACTTGTCATGCCATAAACCGACTATACCTTCATCGTTTACTCAAGAAAACCTCATACAAAATACTCACCGGTAACAAACCAAATATTTCATACTTTCGAGTTTTTGGTTCAAAATGTTATATTCTAAACAAGAAGCCTAGGACCTCGAAGTTCGCTTCGAAGTTCGATGAAGGTCTCTTGCTTGTATATTATTCGAACTCCTACGCTTATCGTGTCTTCAACAAAGTCTGTGGACTTGTAAGTAGCACGTGATGTAGAGTTCAATGAAACTAATGGCTCTCAAGTAGAGCAAGTTGATAAGTGTGTGCTATATCAAGAAGAAGCTCCATGTCAAGCATTGAGAAGAATGACACTTGGCGATATTCAACCACAAACATCACCTCAAAATCCGAGTGAAGAAAATGAACCACAAACAGAGGAAAATGATCAAGGGGGAGCTTCCACACCAGATCAACCTCAAAGAGATCAAGATAATCAAAACAATAATGAGGGCAACTATCCAGGGGGAGAAGAAGAAGATGATGATCATGAGAATTCAAGACCACAAGTGCCACATCCAAGAGTACACCAAAGCATACAAAGAGATCACCCCGTCGACAACATAATTGTGACATCCAAAAGGGAGTGACAACTCGATCTCGTATAGCTAATTTCTGTGAATACTATTCTTTTGTATCCTCTTTAAAACCATACAGGATTGAGGATGCACTAAGAGATACTGACTGGGTGATGGGATGCAAGAAGAATTGAACAACTTCAACAGGAATGAAGTATGGGAACTTGTTGAAAGACCCAAGTCCAACATCGTCGGCACTAAATGGGTCTTCCGTAACAAACAAGACGAACACAAAGTGGTGACAAGAAACAAGGCATGACTTGTGGTCAAAGGTTACTCACAAGTCGAAGGTTTGGATTTTGATGGGACTTTTGCTCCCATAGCTAGGCTTGAATCAATTCGTATATTACTTGCATATGCTACTCATCATGATTTCAAGCTGTATCAAATGGATGTCAAAAGCGCCTTTCTCAACAGACCAATCAAGGAGGAGGTGTATGTGGAGCAACCCCCTGGGTTTGAAGATAAAGAGTTCCCCGATCATGTATTCAAATTGCGTAAGGATCTCTATGACCTCAAATAAGCTCCTAGAGCTTGGTATAAGTGCCTTAGAGATTTTCTAGTTGAAAATGGCTTCAAAATTGGTAAATATGATTAAACCTTGTTTACCAAGAACTTTGTTGATGATCTATTCATTTGTCAAATTTATGTTGATGATATCATTTTTGGTTCGACTAATAAATCTTTTTGTAAAGAGTTTAGTAAAATCATAATAGATAGATTTGAGATGTCTATGATGGGAGAATTGAGATACTTTTTGGGATTCCAAGTGAAACAATTAAAGGAAGGAACGTTCATAAGCCAAACAAAGTATACCCAAGACATTCTCAAGAAATTTGGCATGGACAAAGCGAAGCCCATAAAGACTTACATGGCGACAAATGGACACTTATACCTTAATGAAGATGGACCTAACGTGGATCAAAAGGTATACTGCTTCATGATTGGTTCTCTACTTTATTTATGTGCATCTAGGACCGATATCGTGTTGAGTGTATGTATGTGTGCAAGATTTTAAGCCAATCCTAAGGAATGTTATTTGGCAGCCGTAAAAAGGATCTTGCGATATTTAGTTCACACATCCAACCTAGGCCTTTGTTATACTAAAGGTTCAAAGTTCAATCTCATTGGATACTCCAATGCAGATTATGCCAGATGCAAGGTGGATAGAAAAAGTACCTCCAGAACTTGCCAATTCTTGGGTAGGTCCCTAGTTTATTGGTCCTCCAAGAAACAAAACTCCATTGCCTTGTCCACAGCCGAAGTGGAGTATGTTGCAGCCGGGAGTTGTTGTGCACAACTCCTTTGGATGTGACAAACTCTAAGGGACTACGGTTATAATATGAACTGTATTCTGCTCCTTTGTGATAATGAGAGATAATGAGAGTGCGACTAAAATTGCACATAACCCTGTTGAGCACTCTAGGACCAAACACATTGATATCCGACATCATTTTTTGAGAGACCATTTAGTCAAAGGAGACATAGCCATTTCCATGTCAAAACTGAGAAACAACTAGCCGATATCTTCACCAAGCCACTTGATGAAAAATGCTTTTGTGAGTTTCAAAATGAAATAAATATCCTTGATGCTCGGAACGTGGCTTGAAATCTTGCATATCTGAATGCTAACTTCTTCAAAATCAAGACTTTCGAAGAAAACATATCTTTCCTTGATTTTTCCTAAAAACTATGTTAATTATTAGATCTTGATGAATTATGGTCATAGCTTGATTGTTGAGTGTTTACTGATCATGTTCATCAAAAATATGTGTGAATCTTTGTCCAAAAGATCTCTATTAGTCCCTCCATATACATACATAAGGTTTATATAAATATATAGACTCCTGTGTCCAGGTGACCACGGACTAGTCCGTGGTTACCCCAGACTAGTCTGCACATGCAGACTAGTCCGCGTTGTGTCCGCAAGACTGGAGTAGTCCGGTATGACCACAGACTAGTCCGGTATCCCGATGCCTTAATGAATGTGGGCCTAGAGGGGGGGGGGGTGAATAGTCCTTCTTGAATTTCGTCGGATCCTACAACACTCAATAACAAGTTCAATACCAGAGATATCAGACTAGTCTGGTAATGTGCGGACTAGTCCGGTGTTCACAGACTGAGTTGATTAAGCTTGATCGATTAGATTGATTCTTTTATGTATGCAGTGGAAATATAGAATCAAATAAAGGTTTCAATGTTATATATTAGATTATATCACAATTAAATTTTATGTTTGACAATTCAACGTAAGATGAGCAATGATTATTGAAACCCTAGATTATATTGATGAATAAGAATGATGAACACCAAAAGCAAAACACAAGGATTTATCCCGTGGTTCGGCTACCATAAAGGCAACCTACGTCCACGTTGAGGAGTCCTCAAAAGGACCAGGTCTTCTCCAACCCTACCCTCGTCAGATCGCTACGAAGGCCAATCCTCTTCCACTAATCACAAAGGGGTGAATAACCGAATTCAAGGGGCTTTCTCACACGTTGAGAGCCCCCTTGGATTACAACAGAAAATACCACCAAGAACACACTCAAAAATTACAAATGAATCACAGGAGTGTGTTAGAGAATCAAACCAAGAGCTCAACGTGGTGTTGCAAGTGTCTCTCCAATGATTTAGAGTGAATCCTCAAAGGATTGATCGTTGTTGCACTTAATTTCGTGGAGAGATGTAGTTTTTGAGGCTCTTGGGAGGTGTGATGGCGCTAGGGTTCGAGAGGGTTCATAATTGGGCCGTGCACCTCTATTTATATGGGGTTTCTAAAAGTGACCGTTAAGGTTCAGAAAGTTCGGACTAGTCCGGTGTGCTGTGTGTAGCAAACCCTAAGTACCCCAAAATATCGGACTAGTCCGGCTAGGAATGGACTTGTCCGATTTCTCTAATGGAAATCTTCGGACTAGTCCGATGGTCATCGGACTTGTCCGGACATGTGAGACCCTAAGTGTATAGGATGACAAGTCCGCACTTGGGGGACTTGTCCGATTCAGATCAGAGGGTATTTCAGACTAGTCCGTGCAAACATCGGACTTGTCCGATTTGGATCAGAAAGAATATCGGACTAGTCTGGTTGTGATCGGACTTGTCCGATTTTGTGTGACTTGTGAAGTATTTTGAGGACTAGTCCGCACTGGGGAGGACTAGTCCGATTCTAGTCAGAAAGGATATCGGACTAGTCCGATGGATATCGGACTTGTCTGATTTCGTGCAGAAAGGATATCGGACTAGTCCGGTTGTGATCGGACTAGTTCGGTCGTGTGTAACTTTGTGCAATGTGTGTGTTTAATTGTGATTGAGCTCTTGGGGTGTGTTTCCTTAACACACTCCATACACAATAATCTACTACTCTTCTTCCTTGAGCTCATTTCCACTTTGCTTCTCATTCTTCCTTCTTTTTGGCACTTTGCTCATTTTCCTATTAAAATCCTGCACTCATCTCAACAAGGAGGTTAGAATCCCAATTGCTTGTCATAAATCATCCAAAACCCACAAGAGAGTCTTAGATGCACTTTCAATCTCCCCCTTTTTGGTGATTGATGACAACCAATTGAGATTTTACAAAATATGATAAAAATTGAGATTTTCATAAAGCGTGCACATATGGGTCCAAAATACATCAAACAGTGAGAGTATAATCCATATGTGCATTCTTTATGGTGGGATGCATAACTAAGTACACTGGAACATAAAGAATGGCATAATTGACTTTAATCAACCAATAGCAAGAATATATGTCATTTTAGAGCAAAATCACAGTTTTCATAAATACTACTCAAAGGATCAAATCATTGCATCACAGAACCATAATTAACATAAGATCATTGTTAAAACATTACAAGCCACAAAAGAGTTAAAAAAACATATAAAGAGAGCTCTCTCCTCGCACCTTACAGCTAAAGCTAAGACTCCCCCTTAATCTCTCCCCCTTCGGCATCAAGACACCAAAAAGAAGGAGAGGAGGGTCCTAAGTTCTTCACTCTTCACTGTTGGTCCTCTCATCGTCGTCTTTGTTATCTTCATCTTCAGCTTGATGAGGAGGAGAAGGAGGAGGGGCGGAGCCGCTCGAGCCCCCAACGCCAAAGTAGGCAAGCTAGGAGGGGGTCAAGGGCCCGAGCTCAGTGTAGTCCGGGTCGGAGTCCTCAGAAATCACTGGAGATCCAATGGGGTCGATCTCCAGCTTCTGGTAAATTTGCTTCACATTTGTCTTGATGTACTTCATGTCCTCCTTTCTTTTCATGTTGAGCTTGTGGGCCTTCACATCGGCCTTCTTGCAGGAGGTGAAGATGGCAGCCAGGTATTTGAGGATTCCACTGGCTGATCCTCTCTGAGGGGCTGCCCTTGAAGTTGGAGCAGCTCTGACATCTTCTCTTGTTCTTGCCGGTGCCTCGGGACTGGAGGCCAGCGAGGGAGCAGCCTGCACACTCGGCTTTTGAGGCATTTGAGGCCTCAAGGGGAGATGCTCCACATCTTTCACAAACTCAATGCCGGTGACTTTTTCAATCACAAACATTAGGTAAGGATCATATCCGCAAGATCTATTGGGAGTGCAGGATATGTTCACCATATCATTCCAAATGTATTCCGCCACATCGAATGGGCGGTCCTTGCTTATGACTCTCATCAGAGTTCGGAGGTATCCTTGCACACTCCCAGCATCTCCATCCTTGGGAGCAATTGTCTTCCTTAACACTCTGTTTAACACCACAAAGAATAGCTTCATGTTTTTGGTGGAAGGAGGGTTGAACTTTGAGTTTGGCTCATATAGGAACTTCATCCTATCCTTGTCAATGACACCAATGTTGTGTATGACCAAGCAATCAGATCTTGTGGTGTCAAGATGAAGCAGGTTAGCGAAATCTTCTTGAGTGATGTTGTACTTGGATCCATGGGTCATCCAAGTGACACTCTCCTCATCCTCACTAGAGAAGTGACAGGTCGCAAAGAACTGCACAATCACTTCATCATTCCAGTTATTCTGAAAGCAAACAGATCTCTCAGTCCATGCTTCTCAATGGCTCTCACTACATCAGTGAATGGTGAGCAGCCCTTCTTCTCAAAATGTGCCCAGTCAATCCACTGACTGCGCACAACTGGTGTCTTCATTGGGAGATACACCGATTTGTAGAAATCAGCATGGAAGTTGCACCAGAATCTTCCATCAGCCGCTTGCTTTGGTCGGCCATACCAATCGATGCTTCTGAACTTGGCCGCCGAGTCACTGCCCTTCCCGTTGAACTTCTCTTCATTTGGGTCCCGGACCCCTTCCCTTGGAGCATGAAGTTTCAACGGGCCAACCGGACCCGTAGCAATCCCCTTTCCCTTGCCCTTTGCTTGGCGAGGGCCACTCGATGATGCAGCTGCCTTGGAGACTAGCTTCTTAGCTAGCACCTTCCTCCGAGCCTGTGGAGGAGACTGGGCTGGCTTGGATGGTCTTTCTTGGCGCTTCTTGCCAAGACCCGTCGAGGTCCGAGGTGCCACCTCATGGTCCATCTCGGACTCAAAATCGGAGACATCATTGCCGGAGCTCGACATGACCTGAGAATGAGTGGTATGAATGATAATGAATGACACAAAGCATAGGTGTGAAAGAATAGCAAGGAATTGCATTAAGGAATTGAAGAATTAGGTTTTGAGTTCAGAAACATCGGACTTGTCCGATGTACAGGCACGGACTAGTCCGGGGGACCGGACTTGTTCGTGCATGGACCGGACTAGTCCGGTATTCAAACTCAAAAACCTAAGAAACTGGACAAATGTTGATTCCTAATGCACAATTAGCTTAGCAAGAACGTAATACAGCAAGGAGGCATGTATATAGTGAAAGATGCTAGGCTATTCGATCAACAATGAAGAAAGTTGAGATTTCTAGGGTTTGGGTGAAAATTACTGAAGAATTCGATTGAAACTTGGAGATGAGGGGTGTTGAAGGCCGTACAAGTCCGCTAGCTTCAATACTCAAGTGGACAAGCTTGATTTCCGCCCAAATGCGAAGCTTTTTGGTGGAGGGAGCAAAAAATCGCCTTGGGAGCTCGAGTGGAAGAGAGAGAATGCGTGAGCAAGAGTGGAGGATGAAGGGATTAGGGTTTGGTGGCGGCTAGGGTTATGAACACGAAAAATCGGACAAGTCCGGAGGTGACCGGACTAGTCCGAACTCATCCAGAGAGCAATATCGGACTAGTCCGTGGTCTATCGGACTAGTCCGGCCTAACCGGCACTCTGCGGACTCGTCTGCATGTGCGGACTAGTCCGGGTAACCATAGACTAGTCCGTGGTCACCAGGAAAGAATTGCACAGCCCATTCATATATATTTGAAGGTTCATAATTAGAGAATAGAGGGGCAAATAAAATCAAAGAATCTTGATGAATATGATCAGTAAGCATACAACAATCAAGCAATGATCATAATTCACCAAGATCTAGTAATTGACATAGTTTTTCGGAGAAAAAATGAGAGAGGTGATTTTCACAGTCCAAAAGAACATATTTGAAGAATTCATACAGGTATGCAACATTTCAAGCCACACTCCGAGCATCAAGGATATTTAGTTCATTTCGGAGTTCGCAAAAGCGTTTTTCATCAAGTGGCTTGGTGAATATGTCGGCCAATTGTTGTTGAGTGTTGACATGTGAAATGGCTATGTCTCCTTTCATGGCATAATCTCTTAAAAAGTGGTGTCTTATGTCTATGTGTTTAGTTCTGGAGTGCTCAACTGGGTTGTGGGCAATTTTAATGGCACTCTCATTGTCAGAAAGGAGTGTAATATGGTTCATATTGTAACCATAGTCCCTTAGAGTTTGTCGCATCCAAAGGAGTTGAGCACAACAACTCCCGGCTGCAACATACCCCGCCTCGACTGTGGATAAGGCAATGGAATTTTGTTTCTTGGAGGACCAAGAAACTAAGGATCTCCCTAGGAATTGGCATGTACCGGAAGTGCTTTTTCTATCTACTTTGCACCCAGTATAATCCGCATCAGAGTAACCAATGAGATTGAAGTTTGAGCCTTTTGGGTACCAAAGGCCAAGGTTGGGTGTATGAACTAAATATCTCAAGATCCTTTTTATGGCTGTCAAGTGACATTCCTTAGGATTGGCTTGAAATCTTGTACACAAACATACACTCAACATAATATCTGGCCTAGATGCACATAAATAGAGTAGAGATCCAATCATGGAGCGATATACCTTTCGGTCGACGCTAGGTCCATCTTCATTAAGGTCTAGGTGGCCATTCGTTGCCATGGAGGTTTTTATGGGCTTCGCCTTGTCCATGCCAAACTTCTTGAGTATGTTCTGCGTGTAATTGGTTTGGCTTAGGAACGTCCCATCCTTCTGTTGGCGTACTTGGAATCCCAAGAAGTACTTTAACTCTCCCATCATTGACATTTCAAACCTGTCTATCAAGATTTTACTAAATTCTTCATAAAAAGATTGGTTAGTTGACCCAAAGATTATATCGTCAACATAAATTTGATAAATAAAAAGATCATCATCAAAATTCTTTGTAAATAGTGTATAATCTACTTTGCCAATCATAAAGCCATTTTCAATTAAGAAATCTCTAAGACACTCATACCAAGCTCTAGGAGCTTGTTTGAGGCCGTATAGAGCCTTACACAATTTAAACACATGGTCGGGGAACTCTTCGTCTTCAAACCCGGGTGGTTGCTCCAAGTACACCTCTTCCTTGATTGGTCTGTTGAGGAAGGCGCTTTTCACATCCATTTGATACAGCTTGAAATCATGGTGAGTAGCATACGCAAGTAATATTCTAATAGATTCTAGCCTAGCTACTGGAGCAAAAGTCTTATCAAAATCCAAACCTTCAACTTGTGAATAACCTTTGGCCACAAGTCATGCCTTGTTCCTTGTCACCACCTTGTGTTCATCTTGTTTATTGCGGAAGACCCATTTGGTGTCGACGATGTTTGCATTGGGTCTTGCCACAAGTTCCCATACTTCGTTCCGCTTGAAGTTGTTCAATTCTTCTTGCATTGCCACCATCCATTCCGGATCTTTCAATGCATCTTCAACCCTGCGTGGTTCCAAAAAGGATACAAACGAATAGTGTTCACAAAAGTTAGCTATGCGAGATCTAGTGGTTACTCCCTTTTGGATGTCACCGATGATGTTATCGATTGGGTGATCCCTTTGGACGCATTGGTGTACTCTTGGTGTGGCACTTGAGGAGTTGTATCTTCATGATTATCTGCTTCTCCACCTAAGTCATTGCCTTCATTGACTTGTTGATCATCTTGGTATCTTTGTGGTTGATCTTGTGTTGAAGCTCCCCCTTGATCGTTGATCTCCTCTTGTGGTTCATCTTCCTCATGTACGTGTGGAGGTGGCTCTTGTGGTCGAACCTCACCTAGAGCCATTCTCTTCAATGCTTGACAGAGAGCTTCTTCTTTACCTAGTTCACATGGATCAACTTGCTCCTTTTGGGAGCCATTAGTCTCATCGAATACTACATCACGTGCTATTTCAACAAGTCCGGAGGCCTTGTTGAAAACACGATAGGCGTAAGTGTTGAATCATAACCAAGCAAGAAACCTTCATCGGACTTCGAAGCGAACTTTGAAGTCCTAGGCTTCTTGTTCAGGATATAACATGGAGAACCGAAAACTCAAAAATATGAGATATTTGGTTTGTTACCGGTGAGTAGCTCATAGGATGTCTTCTTGAGTAGTCGATGAAGATAAAGTCGATTTACGGTATGGCAAGCGGTGTTAATCGCTTCCGCTCAAAATCGATCCGAGGTCTTGTACTCATCGAGCATTGTTCTTGCCATCTCTATGAGTGTTCGGTTCTTTCTTTCGGCAACTCCGTTTTGTTTTGGCGAGTATGGTGCTGAAAATTCTTGCTTGATACCCTCTTCATCAAGGTACTCCCCCACTTGTGTGTTCTTGAACTCCGTGCCGTTGTCGCTTCGAATACTCTTGATTGTCAATGAGAATTTGTTTTGAGCTCGTTTGAATAACTTCTTGAGTGTTCCTTGTGTTTCTGACTTATCGTGCAAAAAGAAAACCCAAGTGAAGCGAGAAAATTCATCAATAATTACTAAACCATATTTGTTACCGCCGATGCTTATGTAAGCAATTGGACCAAATAAGTCCATGTGAAGTAGTTCGAGCGGTCTTGTTGTAGTCATGACGTTCTTTGCAGGATGAGGTGCTCCAACTTGCTTCTCGGCTTGGCACGCGCTACAAGGCTTGTCTTTCTTAAAAACAACATCCTTCAAACCGCGGATGTGATCGCCCTTGAGGAGTTTTTGAAGATTACTCATACCAACATGCGCTAGCCGTCTATGCCACAGCCAACCCATGTTTGTCTTTGCAATCAAGCATGTGTCAAGTTCGGCTTTATCCTTGTTGAAGTAAACGAGGTAAAGCTTTCCCTTCAACATACCCTTGAATGCAATGGAACCATCACTCCTCCTAGAGACGGTCACACCCTCGTTAGTGAACAAGCAATTATAACCTTTGTCACATAGTTGAGATATGGATAGTAGGTTATAATCTAAGGATTCAACATGTAAGACATGAGAAAGTGTGTGTGTAGAAGAATTGCAATTTTACCGGTATCAAGCACCCTTCATTGACTATTATCTCCAAATTAGATGCCTTCGTTTGGGTCCTCATTCTCTTCATATTCCACGAACATTCTTCTTTCTCCGGTCATATGGTTGGTGCAGCCACTGTCTAGCACCCATTTGGATCCACTGAGAATAGGCCTGCAAAAACAAATTATGCTTTGGTTTTAGGTACCCAAGCTTGCTTGGGTCCTTGGAGGTTAGTTACAACACATTTGGGCACCCACACATGAGATTTGGTGTTCCCATGGCGTGGCCCAACATAATTAGCATAAACCTTGCCAAGATTATTTCTCATTAACACATAGGAGGCATCAAAGGTTCTAAAGAGTAATCGTTGTTGTTTGTATACAGGGCTAGTCTGGGAGGCCGGACTTGTCTGGAGGACCGGACTTGTCCGTACACTGACCGGACTAGTCCGGTATTTGTGTGAGTTAAAGTTTTTACCCTTCGACTTACCAGTTTGAGAGGGTCTTCCCTTCACAAAGGAAATCCTCCCCTTGTTATTTTTATGACTTCCAACATGCTGCTTTTCACCATAAGAGTAACCAATGCCATATTTGACATTTGGAGGTCTTTGGACCAAGTATGAACTACGTGCATAGTTGATCTTCTCCTTGTCAAATATGACACATTGGGTAGGATGTTTATCCTTTGTGGAGGTTGACTTCTCCTTCAAACTGGTGTCAATTTTACTACATGTGCACATATGAGCAAAATCAGTTTTAGTGGGTTGAGAAGGTGAACTTGAAGAGGAGGAAGGTTCACTCAGCTTGAGTGACTCAACTTGCACTTCAAGGATCTTGTTAACCTTGATCAGGTCAGCAAGTTGGTCCTTGATTGCAACATTTGAGTCAGTTAACTCCAAGCAATCTTTCTTGCTTGAAGCTAACTCAAGATCTAGTGAATTGTTTTTCTCCTTTTCAAGTTCTAGAAGTTTGCCAAGTTCGACATACTCCTCCTTTTGGGAGATAATCATGTCCTCTTGACGATGAATTAACCTCTCCTTCTCAACAAGTTGATTAAGTAAAAATTTCATTTTTGTTGCAGCTTTCCTATCTAGTCCACTAAGCATATCTTCATCATCACTAATTATTTCATCATCACTAGAGTAGGAATGCACGGAAGGGATTTTGATGATTACCTTGCGTTTACCTTCCTTTGCCATAAGGCACGTGCCATTTCCCTTCCTTGCGCCGAGTGTGGGGAAGAGTGTAGATTTCTTGGACGCACTCTCGATGGCTATGCTAGCCATCTCTTCTTCTTCGGATGATGAGGACTCATCGTTTGAGTCCCACTCCTTCCCAATGTGCGCTTGTTCGGCTTGTTTCTTCTTCTTGAAGAATTTCTTAGGTTGAGGCTTAGCTTCTTTGGTCTTCTTCTTGTTCTCCTCATATGGGCAATCAACTATAAAGTGGTTATACTCACCACAATTATAGCATGCCCGCCTCAACTTCAGCTTCGTTCTTTCCTTGTACTTTCCTTCACTTTATTTTGTCCCTTGTCTTTTCTTCATTATTCTCTTGAACTTTTTCATGAATAATATCATGTCCTCTTCATCTAGCTCACTGCTCTCGTCGTCACCGTCTTCCTCTAGTTGTGCTTCTCTTGCCTCTTTGGATAGAGGCTTGAGGGTGGACTTTAAAGCAACCCCTTTCTTCTTAGCCGAGGTGAGGTCGGCAATTTTCTTGACGTGCTTTGCTTTTTTTTCCATCATCTCAAAGTTGATGATTTTTCCAAGCAATTCATCCGGAGTCATCCTTTTGTATCCGGGGCTTTCTCTAATCATGGAGCATAGCGTGACATTGCGAGGCATAAAAGCTCTAAGGATGAGCTTTACCACCTCGTGGTCATTCCACTTCTTGCTCCCATATGATCGAACTTTGTTGACGAGTGTCTTCAATCGATTATACATATCTTGGGGTGACTCGTCTTCCTCAATTGCGAATCTTCCTATTTCACCTTCGATCATCTCAATCTTTGCTTCACGCACATGTCGGTCACCTTCATGTGCAGTTTGCAGTGTATCCCATATCTCCTTAGCAACTTCTAGTCCATCCACCATGGTGAACTCGTCCCGACTGAGTGAGGAGGTGATTACAGCTGCGGCTTGAGCGTTTCTATGAATGGCCTGCTCTTGGCTTGGGGTGAGCTCTTCGTCTTCGTCCGGAATACCTATCCCCGTGCATACAATATGCCATAGACTTGGATTGAGGGAAATCAAATGCATTTTCATATTCTGCCTCCACATTGAGTAATCACTTCCATCGAAGTGTGGGGCTTTTCCAAGTGGGATAGATAAGTAATGATTGTTATTGGAATTTAGATGATCATAGTTAAAAGGATATCGGGAGTAGTCGGTGTGACTACTCCCCTTCTTCTTCTCTTCAACTTTCACTTTCCCTTTGGAAAGTGCCTTCTTTCTGAGGAGCGCCTTTAGCTCCAGTGTCTCCACATCGTCGTCCTCAAAGTCTTGAATGGCATCGAGGTACTTCTCCACTTTTTAAGTCTTGTCATTGTTAACCTCTTCTTGGTTGTTGGTTTTGTGGATGTCCTTCATCTCCGACATGATCTCTTCGAGTGATTAGACTCTTTCTTGAAGAACCTGCTCTGATACCAATTGAATGTGGGCCTAGAGGGGGGTGAATAGGCCTTCTTGAATTTTGTCGGATCCTGCAACACTAAACAATAGGTTCAATACCAGAGATATCAGACTAGTCCGGTAATGTGCGGACTAGTCCGGTGTTCACGGACTGATTTGATTAAGCTTGATCAATTAGATTGATTCTTTTATGTATGCAGCGGAAATATAGAATCAAATAAAGTTTTCAATGTTATATATTAGATTATATCACAATTAAATCTTATGTTTGACAATTCAACATAAGATGAGCAATGATTATTGAAACCCTAGATTATATTGATGAATAAAAATGATGAACACCAAAAGCAAAACACAAGGGTTTATCCCGTGGTTCGACTACCACAAAGGCAACCTACGTCCACATTGAGGAGTCCACAAAAGGACCGGGTCTTCTCCAACCCTACCCTCGTTGGATCGCCACGAAGGCCAATCCTCTTCCACTAATCACAAAGGGGTGAATAACCGAATTCAAGGGGCTTTCTCACACGTTGAGAGCTCCCTTGGATTACAACAGAAAATACCACCAAGAACACACTCAAAAATTACAAATGAATCGCAGGAGTGTGTTAGAGAATCAAACCAAGAGCTCAACGTGGTTTTGCAAGTGTCTCTCCAATGATCTAGAGTGAATCCTCAAAGGATTGATCGTTGTTGCACTTAATTTCGTGGAGAGATGTAGTTTTTGAGGCTCTTGGGAGGTGTGACGGTGCTAGGGTTCGAGAGGGTTCGTAATTGGGTCGTGCACCTCTATTTATATGGGGTTTCTAAAAGTGACCGTTAGGGTTCAGAAAGTTCGGACTAGCCCGTGGTGGTCACCGGACTAGTCCGGTATGCTGTGTGTAGCAAATCCTAAGTACCCCGAAATATCGGACTAGTCCGGCTAGGAACAGACTTGTCCGATTTCTCTACTGGAAATCTTTGGACTGGTCCGATAGTCATCGGACTTGTCTGGACATGTGAGACCCTAAGTGTATAGGATGACAAGTCCGCACTTGGGGGACTTGTCCGATTCAGATCAGAGGGTATTTCGGACTAGTCCGTGCAAACATCGGACTTGTCCAATTTGGATCAAAAAGAATATTGGACTAGTCCGGTTGTGATCGGACTTGTCCGATTTTGTGTGAGTTGTGAAGTATTTTGAGGACTAGTCCGCACTGGGGAGGACTAGTCCGATTCTAGTCAGAAAGGATATCGGACTAGTCCGATGGATATCGGACTTGTCCGATTTTGTGCAGAAAGGATATCGGACTAGTCCGGTTGTGATCGGACTAGCCCGGTCCTGTGTAACTTTGTGCAATGTGTGTGTTTAATTGTGATTGAGCTCTTGGGGTGTGTTTCCTTAACACACTCCATACATAATAATCTACTACTCTTCTTCCTTGAGCTCATTTCAGCTTTGCTTCTCATTCTTCCTTCTTTTTGGCACTTTGCTCATTTTCCTATTAAAATCCTGCACTCATCTCAACAAGGAGGTTAGGATCCCAATTGCTTGTCATAAATCATCCAAAACCCACAAGGGAGTCCTAGATGCACTTTCACTTAACCTCTTGGGCAGGTGGAGATTCTTCTTCTTCCTCCTCACAACTTCCCTCATCTTCTCTCTCCTCAGTCAAGTGCTCCCAAGGTGATTTTGTGAGTTCTCCTTTAAATCTTCACATCTCTCCGTGAAAAATCGATCTACATTGCAAGGGGATTGAAGACCCCGGACTAATTCGCATCAAAACCTCTCCAAACTCTTTGGATCGAAGTATTTGGTAATTTTCTCACCAAAACCTAACTCTTTGATTTTCCTTGGTATTGCTCAATAAGTTTGATTCCTATTGCCCATACATGTTTCCTTGATGCATTCCAACTACACGTTGTCACTATCACACTCTTGTATTGAGAAACTCTAAATTTTTTTAGCTAGGGTTTGAACAACCACACAACGGACTAGTCCGCACATGAGATATGGACAAGTCCGGTGTGTTGCTGATTAAATCCGTGGCTCATCCTCTCTCAATGCATTTCTTGTCACCAGTTCTAATCAATTGCATGTATCTCTCCTCTGTCAGGGAAAATGTCAACCTCCTCAAATGAGAATATCTCCAACTATGAGGTCAAAATGGATCAAGAGATATTACCTTGTGCTATAGAGGATCGTATCAAGAAAAGGCAAGATCATGCTGCTGACTCTTAACCCGCTTCGCCTCATGTGCGGCGAAAGTTCCCAGCAAAGAAACCGCCTGCAAAGGGTAAAGAAGTGGCTGGATCTAGCTCGGCGGCTCCATGCCAAGCTAAGGGCAAAGGAAAAGGGATTACCTCTGGCTCGATTGGTCCTCTGAAGATGGCACCTCCGAGACAACGAAATAGGAGTTCCTCAAAGGAGAAATTCACTAGAAAGGGCAGCGATGTTGCCTGGAAGTTCAGGAAAGTCGACACTTACAACAGTGGGAAGGTAGCTGCTGATCTAAGGTTTTGGAGTGATTTCCACTCAGATTACTACAGCAGCGTCTACCTCAACATGAAGATCCCAGTGGTACGCAGTCAATGGATAGACTGGAACTACCTTGGAAGAAAGAGTTGTGCTGCATTTGATGATGTAGTGGCCGCTGCAGAGAGGCATGATCTAAAGGATCTGTTATCCTTTAGATACAACTAGAATGATGAAGTGATAGCCCAATTCTCTGCACTTGCCACTTTGTTGAGACGAGTGAAGAAAGAGTAACTTGGATGACTCATGGATCAGTCTACTCTATCACCTATGTTGACTTTGCTAAGTTATTACATCTTGAGGATACCGGGAACCACGATATCATGATCCACAATGACACCCCTCTGGAAAAGGACAAGATGAAGTTCCTCTATGTCACTCATCTTCCTTACTATCCACCATTAACCAAGAACATGAAGCCATTATTCATTGTCCTCAATCGAGTGCTTCGGAGGACCATTGCTCCTAAGGATGGGGACGCGGGCAGTGTCCAAGGGTACTTGAGAACCCTAATGAAGGTCATAAGCAAGAGTATAAGGTTTGATGTGTTCAACTATATTTGGAATGAAATGGTGAACATCTCTTGCACTCCCAACTGCTTTTGTGGCTATGCGCCATATATTATGTTCATGATTGAGAAGGTCACAAGAATCGAGTTTGTGAAGGACGAGGAGCACACTGCCTTGAGGCCTCAAAAGTCGCATCAAGCTTCTCTCCCAATGGCTCCCTCTCCTGCGTCAAGTGAGGAGCACCCAAGGAGAGCCCAAAAGAAGCAAGGGCTCCCTCTAGCTCTAGGGACCCTCCATCTCACAAGGGGTCCGCTGCTATCTTTGGTTCTTGCAGCAAATCAGAGGTGAAGCTACACAAGATAAACAAGGCAAGAAAGGAGCAAATGAAATACATGAAAGAAAACATCAAGGCCATTTGTCAAAAACTGTAAATTGAGCCTATGGGGTCTCCTGTCATCTCAGAAGACTCCGGATCTGACTTCTCTGAGCTTCCTCTTCTCATCAACTCTGAACTTGCTTACTTTGGCCGTGGGGGCATGATGAGTGGTTCTCCTCCTCCTCCCCATCAGCATGATGAAGAAGAAAGTGAAGAAAGGACCAAAAGTGCGGGTGGAGACGACAACGACGGGTAGATCCCTCCTTCTCTTCCTTTTTGGTGCCTTGATGCCAAAGGGGGAGAGATTGAGGGATAGTCCTAGGTCTTAACTTAGATTAAGGGGGGAGTCCTAGGTCTTAGCTTAGATTAAGGGGGAGTCATAGGTCTTAGCTTATGTCTTTATGCTCTACCTCCCTTAAGACTCTTTTATGCACTTGGTCATGTAATACTCTTATTACGCATTTGGTCATGTAATTTGTGTTCTCTATGATCTATGCATCATGCTTTAAAGTTCCTATGTGTGATTTATAATCTTTATGATGTTATGATTATGCTTTTCACCTCATTCACATCAAAATTCTTGCTCACAAACACATAGGTTTGCACCCCACCATAAAGAGTGAACATATGAGTAGTACTTCTACATTCACATTTTTTCTCTCAAAACTCATATATGCACACTCTATGATAATCTAAACTTTTTATCATATTTGTGTAATCTCAATTGGTTGTCATCAATCACTAAAAGAGGGAGATTGAAAGTGGATCTATGCATCCCTAGTGGATTTTGGTTCTTTGAGACAAACAAATGAGATTCTAACAAAATTGTCGAGATGAGAGCAGGTTTCAAGAGATGAGAAGGAAATCATAAAAAGGAAGGAGAATGAGGATCTAAAAGAAAAAGGGCTCGAGATTTGAAAATAGTAGATTTAATTTGTTAGGAGTGTGTTGGAGAAACACATCCCAAGATCTCAAGTGATAATATCACACTCACTGCACAAGGTTCAGGAATAACAAACTAGTCCGATATTGATCGGACTAGTCCGAAACCTCTCTGGAATGAAAACAGACAAGTCCTCTAAGTGCGTACTTGTCCTCAGTTCTTCACCTTTTCACCACAGCGGACAAGTCCAATATTGAACGGACTAGTGCGAAAACTCTCTGAGATAGAAACGGACTAGTCTGCACCATAATAGACAAGTCCGGTACCCTCAACACTTAGGGTTTTTCACACACGCACACCAGACTAGTCCGATGAAACAACGGACTAGTGTGCACTTTGCGAAACCTAATAGTAACTTTTGGAAACCCTTGTATAAAAAGAGGTGCATGGCCACGTAACCCTAACTCTTGAACCCCTACACCGTCACACCTTCCAAGAGCATAAAGACACCACTCTCCACTCATTATAAACATAAAAGGATCAAATCTTTGAGGATTAGGGATTGGATAAAGGAGAGAATTCGTTCTTCACGATCTTGAGCTCTTGGGTTTGATCTCTTTCACACTCTCATTGATTATTGTACATCTTTTGAGTGTGTTTTGTGGTGTTCATTCATTGTAATCTTTGGGGAGCCCTCAACTTGTGAGAAAGCCCCTTGAACGAGGTATTTACCCTTTGTGCGGTTAGTGATTGAGAATCGGCCTTCGTGGCGATTCAACGAGGGAAGGGTTAGTGAAGACCCGATCCTTTGTGTCTCCTCAACGGGGACATAGATTCCTGTGTGGAATCGAACCTCGAGATAAAATCTTGTCACACATGTTCTTGTTCTACTTTTTTTTATCACATTTTAGAGTTTGCAAATTCTTGTTTAATTTTCATTGAAACATTGTATTAAACTTGACTAGATGTAATCTCTTACTTCATCATCATAATATACTTAAGTTGTCAATTGCTTTCCACTGTATAGAATACTAGAAGAAGAATTAAAGATTTACTTTGATTTTTAAGTGCGCATATGCCAACTAGTCCGCACCATAACGGACTAGTCCGACCTCTCTGTATTTGATCTTTTCGCTAATTGTTTTAGGGATCGGCAAAAATTCAAAAAGCCTATTCAACTCCCCTCTAGGATACATTCAATATCGTTATTAATGTTTGAGGCAAAAGGCCGATTTATGGTCCCAAATTTCTGTTTTATTAATTATATACTGTAAGAGCTCCCCAGCCATGACAAAAATCAGATGCGATAGTGGATCACTCTGACTTACTCCTCTCCTGTACGCAAATTCTTTTCCCATGCACCCCATTTAGCAGAATTGCCGAAGGCCCAGTGGAAAGTATGTTTCTAACTCTACTTATCCACAGATGTCAGAAAATCTAAGGGATGTCATCTTGTCTAGAATGGAATTGTGCTCAATAGTATCAAATGCTTTTGCAAAGTCGAGCTTTAAGATTACAGTTTTTTTTTGATCTCATGCATTGGTGTATGTATTCGTACACCCAGGCAACAAAATTTTGTATAGTTCGGATTTTGATAAATCTATATTGATTGTTATGAAGAATATGTGGAATGACCGTCTGAAGCCGATTCGCCATCAGTCAGCTGAGCACCACTAACAGAGGGTCTAATATGCATTGAAAATTATGTGAGATTGTCGATACTCTAATATTTACATTAAATGGGGCTAACTGTGACCAAAATTTGATCAAACTTTTACTGTCAACTGCTTTTAAAAAAATACTTTGAAACTATAAAAAAAAGATGTGCATAGATGAAAAAAAATTCTATGCAACACTGCTGCAAATCAAGTCCTGTACACCACCTTTCGGATCTTTGTCACGTGTCCCCTAACGTATCTAAAAGCAACCTGTCGATCGGGTGCGCGCCCGACGGCCGAGGCCGCTCGAGTCCTGCGATCGAGTCCACGGCTCGATTTCACACGGCTGCTCTTTCCCTGCTTTAGGCTTTCGGCTTTCCTCCCGGTCCACCGGCGCCTACATCCCTCCTCGTCTTCTCTCCTGCAGCGTAGCTGCTGCTCTTCTCTCCTGCCGTAACTTGGCATATCATCAGGATCAGGGTCGTCATTTTTTAATTTAACCGCAGAAATTACCACACGATCTTGTGGACGCATGGTGCTGGGGGCAAAAGTTATGGGAGACTGTCAGGTACAAAACCAGGGGCTGTAGGACATGGGTTTGCACCTGACGTGCCCTGGCTGTGTATCGCGAGTAGGATATCCATTGCTTGAGTATCGAGTGGGCCGTTGGTATTTACCGGGAGGAATCAATCGCGAGGGCGGGCCGTAGCCGAGCAGAACTGCATCTATCAAGCCGGAGGTTGCCGCGAGCGAACAGAGCCGGAGCCGAGCGGGACTGGATCGGGCATCCTGATGGATCGATAGCTTTGAGATGCATTCAGGAACACGTGACACGGATCCGCAAGATGCTGTATAGGACTTGATTTTGCAGCAGTGTTTCATATAATTTTTCAAAACATTTTATTTTTGGTAGATATTATAAGTATGTATTAGACAATAATAGGTCAAAATTGTATATACAAGATAAAATGTCTTAAAACCTATAGGGAATATTTCATTGACTTGACGCCAACTGTGCACCTTGAAATCATCTTCCATTGAGATTCGATGACCTTGTTACGGCAATCTATATGAGAGGAAGAAAAAGGAGAAATATTAGTTGTGATAATTTTTGTAAGCGTTCCATACCATCTTATTTTTCATTCACCATCCAAAGCCTAACCACCTATACTGAAAATAAGTACATCCTCCATTTAAAATAATATCATTTTAGCACTTTTAGTTTTTGTCAAAAGGATTGTCTTTCTCACCTTTCCATGCGTTTCTATCTCTATCTCTTTCCTCATCATTTCCTGTGCTCTACCGTGCCTACTAGAGCCAGAACAACAATGTAGTTAAAATGAAGGATTTTTTTTCGTTTTAGCATAATTTTTATGATTTTAAGAGAAATAGCATGCGGTTAATTTTTTTTGCAACTATAGCACACCAATCACACTTTAGACGAGCGAGTCGCACACTACAAGAGCGAGACGCACAGCACGGCGACACCTGTCCAAGGGAACGACCAAAGATGCTTGTTGCCAAACTGATGTGCGAATTGGACACCTGGAGGGCGAGTCGCCGAGCGGCTGGGCGAGTCGCCCTGCTAGAGAGCTACAGGTCCCACACCCCGCTCGTCGCAGCTGCTTCACTAACAGAGCTTCTGTTTTTTTATTGTAGTTTGACTGTTAATTAAAAATACTTAGAGGTTTAATTTGCAAAATTAGTTATGAGAATTTATGAAGAACCGAACGTGAAGAATGAGAATAAGGAGTTTTATAAAAATTTAATACACAGAAATAAATTTTATTGAGATGGTAAGAATGGATGACGATAATACAACTATTGAACTATGTTTTTTAAGATTTTCAAAGTAAATTTAAAATAGTTTATAATTCGTAGAAATAGTAAAAATAAAAAATGGAGTATAGATTACGATGATATTATGAAATAAATTATATGAATATATTATTACACATATTAAGATGTATGTAGTTACAAATATGCAATGTAAGATCATATTAAAAAAGCTCCACAACGAATTACAAGAATAGAAATTACATAGTTCCATAAATATGTGCATGTTTTTTGTCTGTCTACTACTAGGGTACATTAGTGAATGTGGCCTAGAGGGGGGGGGTGTGAATAGGCCTTTTTGAAATTTGTCGGAACCTGCAACACTTAACAACCAGTTCAAAACCAGAGATATCGGACTAGTCCGGTAAAGTGCGGACTAGTCCGGTATGTACCGACTAGGTTGATTAAGTTTGATCGATTAATTTGATTCTTCGATGTATGCAGCGGAAATATACAGTCAAATGAAGTGTTGCAAGATTATGGACTAGGGTATATCACAATTCAATCTTATATTTGATGATTCAACGTAAAGTAAGCAATAATGATTGAAACCCTAGATTGTTGTGATGAATAAGAACGATGAACACCAAGCAAGACACAAGGATTTATCCCGTGGTTCGGCTCCCACAGAGGCAACCTACGTCCATGTTGAGCATTCCACAAAAGGAACAGGTCTTCTCCAATCCTACCCTCGTCGGATCGCCACAAAGGCCAATCCTCTTCCACTTATCACAAAGGGGTGAATAACCGAATTCAAAGGGGCCTTCTCACACGTTGAGGGCTCCCCTAGATTACAACACAAAGTACCACCAAGAACACACTCAAAAGATTACAATGAAATCACAGGAGTGTGTTAGAGAATCAAACCAAGAGCTCAATGAGTGTTGAACGTGTCTCTCCAATGATCTAGAGTGTATCCTCAAAGGATTGATCTTTGTTGCACTTAATTTCGTGGAGAGATGTGTTTTTGGAGGCTCTTGGGAGGTGTGATGGCGCTAGGGTTCTAGAGAGTTTGAAGTTGGGCCGTGCACCTCTATTTATATGGAGTTTCTAAAAGTGATCGTTAGGGTTTAGAAAGATCGGACTAGTCTGCGGTGGACACCGGACTAGCCTGGTGTGCTATGTGTAGCAAACCCTAAGTGTCCCGAAATATCGGACTAGTTCGGCTAGGAGTGGACTTGTCCGATTTCGCTTTTGAAAATCTTCGGACTAGTCTGATGGACAACGGATTTGTCCGTGCTGTGAAACTCTAAGTGGTTATGGGGACAAGTCCGCACTTGGAGGACTTGTCCGATTTTGGTCAGAGAGTTTTTCGGACTAGTCCGTGCTAACATCAGACTTGTCCGATTTAGATCAGAGAGTTTTTCGGACTAGTCCGTGCTAACATCAGACTTGTTCGATTTAGATCAGAATGAATATCGGACTAATCTGGTGGTGATCAGACTTGTCCGATTTTGTGAGACTTGTGAAGTGTTTTGAGGACTAGTCCACATTGGGGAGGACTAGTATGATTCTAGTCAGAGAGATATCGGACTAGTCCGATGGATAACAGACTTGTCCGATTTTGTGCAGAGAGGATATCAGACTAGTCCGGTGTCAGTCGGACTAGTCCGGTCCTGTATAACTTTATACAATGTGTGTGTTTAATTGTGATTGAGCTCTTGGGGTGTGTTTCCTTAACACACTCCATACACAATGATCTACTATTCTTCTTCCTTGAGCTAATTTCCACTTTGCTCCTCATTCTCCCTTCTTTTTGGCACTTTGCTTATTTTGCTATTAAAACCTGTGCTCATCTCAACAAATAGGTTAGGATTCATTTGCTTGTCATAAATCATCCAAAACCCACAAGGGATTCCTAGATGCACTTTCAATCTCCCCCTTTTTGGTGATTGATGACAACCAATTGAGATTTCACAAAATATGATAAAAATTGAGATTTTCATAAAGTATGCACATATGAGTCTAAAATACATCAAGCAATGAAAAAATAATCCATATGTGCATTCTTTATGGTGGGATGCATAACTAAGTATGTTGAAACAATGAGAATGACATAATTGACATTAATCAACCAAAAACAAACATATATGTCATTCTAGGAGCAAAATCACATAACTCAACAATTACTTTTCAAAAGATCATAACATTGCATCACAGAACCATAATTAAGTTCAGAACATAGTTAAAGCTTTACAACCCACAAAATAGTCAAAAAGCATACAAGAGAGCTCTCTCCTCGCATCCTACAGCTAAGGCTAAGACTCCCCCTCAATCTCTCCCTCTTTGGCATCAAGACACCAAAAAGAAGGAGAGGAGGGTCCTAAGGTCTTCACTCTTCGCTGTCAGTCCTCTCATCGTCGTCTTCGTCATATTCGTCTTTAGCCTAATGAGGAGGAGGAGGAGGAGGATGCGCGGGGCCACTCGAGCCCCCAATGCCAAAGTAGGCAAGCTCGGAGGGGGTCAAGGCCCCGAGCTCGATGAAGTATGAATCGGAATTTTTAGAGATTACCGAAGACCCAATGAGCTCAATCTCCAGTTTAAGGCATATTTGCTTCACATTGGCCTTCACATACTTCATATCTTCCTTTCTTTTCTTGTTTAGCTTATGGGCCTTCACTTCGGCCTTTTTGCAGGAAGCGAAGATGGCAGCCAAGTATTTGAAGATCCCACTGGCGGATCCCCTTGGAGGGGTTGCCCTACTGGCAGGGGCAACTCTGGCATCTTCAGTTCTTCTTGCCAGTGCCTCAGGACTGGAGGCCGGCGAGGGAGCAGCCTGGACACTTAGCTTCTGAGGCATCTGAGGCCTCAAGGGTAGATGCTCCACATCCTTGACAAATTCAATCCCGGTGACCTTCTCAATCACAAACATCAGATATGGGGCATACCCACAAGACCTGTTGGGTGTGCAGGATATGTTGACCATGTCATTCCAGATGTAGTCTGCCACATCGAACTGGCGGTCCTTGCTTATCACTCTTATCAATGTCCGGAGATAACCCTGCACGGTCCCGACATCTCCATCCTTGGGAGCGATGGTCTTCCTCAAGACTCTATTGAGCACCACAAAGAATGGCTTCATATTCTTTGTGGATGGAGAGTTGAACTTGTAGTTTGGCTCATATAGGAACTTCATCCTATCCTTCTCAATGACACCTATGTTATGGATGATTAAGCTGTCACGTCCGGAGGTGTCAAGATGAAGCAGACTTGCAAAATCTTCTTAAGTGATACTGTACTTGGATCCATGAGTCATCCAAGTAACACTTTCCTCATCTTCACTTTAGAAATGGCATGTTGCAAAGAATTGTGCTATGACCTCATCATTCTATTTGTTCCTAAAGGCAAAGAGATCCTTCAGGCCATGCCTCTCAATAGCTTCCACCACTTCAGTGAACGGGGTGCAGCCCTTCTTCTCAAAGTGTGCCCAATCAATCCATTGACTGCGCACAACTGGTGTCTTCATTGGGAGACACACGGATTTGTAGAAATCTGCACGGAAGTTGCACCAAAATCTTCCATCGGCAGCTTGCTTTGGTCGGCCATACCAATCAATGCTTCTAAACTTTGCTGCTGAATCACTGCCTTTCCCATTGAACTTCTCTTCAGTGGGGTCCCGAACCCCTTCCCTCGGAGCATGCAGCTTCAACGGGCCAACTGGACCCGTCGCTATCCCTTTGCCCTTGCCTTTGGCTAGGCGGGAACTTGCCGAGCTAGGGCCACCACCAGTGGTAGCCCTAGAAGCTGGCACCTTGGAGGCCGACTTCTTCGCTAGCAGTTTCCTCCGAGCCTGTGGAGGAGACGGAGCTGGCTCGGAAGGACGCTCTTAGCGTTTCTTGCCAAGACCCGTCAAGGTCTGAGGTGCCACCTCGTGGTCCATCTCGGCCTCAAAGTCGAAAACTTCATTGTTCGAGCTCGACATGACCTGAGAATGAGTGTAATGAATGAGGATGAATGGTACAAGGCATAGGTGTGAAAGGATAGCAAGGAATTGCATTGAGGAATTGAAAGTCAGGTTTTGAGTTCAGAAAATTCGGACTTGTCCGGTGTACAAGCCTTATGTCTATGTGTTTGGTTCTAGAGTGCTCAACGGGATTTTGGGCAATTTTAATGGCACTCTCATTATCACAAAGGAGGGGAATACAATTCATATTGTGACCGTAATCCCATAGAGTTTGTCGCATCCAAAGGAGTTGTGCACAACAACTCCCGGCTGTGACATACTCCGCTTTGGTTGTGGATAAGACAATGAAATTTTGTTTCTTGGAGGACTAAGAAACTAAAGATCTCCCTAGGAATTGGCATGTACCGGAGGTACTTTTTCTATCTACCTTGCATCCAGCATAATCTGTATCGGACTAACCAATGAGATTGAATTTTGAGCCTTTTGGGTACCAAAGACCAAGGTTGGGTATATGAACTAAATATCTCAAGATCCTTTTTACGGCTGTCAAGAGACACTCCTTAGGATTGGCTTGAAATCTTGCACACAAACATACACTCAACATAATATCTGGCCTAGATGCACATAAATAGAGTAGAGATCCAATCATGGAGCGATATACCTTTTGGTCGACGCTAGGTCCATCTTCATTGAGATCCAAGTGGCCATTTGTTTCCATGGGAGTCTTTATAGGCTTCGCCTTGTCCATACCAAACTTCTTGAGTATGTCTTGCGTGTACTTGGTTTGGCTTATGAACGTCCCTTCCTTTTGTTGCCACACTTGGAATCCCAAGAAGTACTTTAGTTCTCCCATCATTGACATTTCAAACTTATCTGTCATGATTTTACTAAATTCCTCACAAAAAGATTGATTAGTTGATCCAAAGATTATATCATCAACGTAAATTTGACAAATAAAAATATCATTGTCAAAATTCTTTGTAAATAGTGTATAATCTACTTTGCTAATCTTAAAGCCATTTTCAATTAATAAATATGTAAGACACTCATACCAAGCTCTAGGAGCTTGTTTGAGGTCGTAGAGAGTCTTACGCCATTTAAATACATGGTCGGGGAACTCTTCGTCTTCAAAACCGGGGGGTTGCTCCACATACACCTCCTCCTTGATTGGTCCGTTGAGGAAGGCGCTTTTCACATCCATTTGATAGAGCTTGAAGTCATGGTGAGTAGCATATGCAAGTAATAATCTAATGGATTCAAGTGTAGCTACGGGAGCAAAGGTCTCATCGAAATCGAAACCTTCGACTTGTGAATACCCTTTGGCCACAAGTCGTGCCTTGTTCCTTGTCACCACCCCCGTGTTCATCTTGTTTTTTGCGGAAGACCCACTTGGTGCCGACAATGTTCGCATTGGGTCTTGCCACGAGTTCCCACACCTCATTCCGCTTGAAGTTGTTCAATTCTTCTTGCATTGCCACCACCCAGTCCGAATCATTCAATGCATCCTCAACCCTGCGTTGTTCCAAAAAGGATACAAACGAATAGTGCTCACAAAAGTTAGCTATGCGAGATCTAGTGGTTACTCCCTTTTGGATGTCACCGATGATATTGTCAAGTGGGTGATCCCTTTGGATGCATTGGTGTACTCTTGGGTGTGGCACTTGAGGCGTTGTATCTTTATGATCATCTTCTTCTCCCCCTAAATGGTTGTTCTCGTTGATTCGTTGATCATCTTCGTATTCTTGTGGTTGATCTTGTGTGGAAGCTCCCCCTTGATCGTTGACCTCCTCTTGTGGTTCATCTTCTTCATACACGTGTAGAGGTGACTCTTGTGGTCTAACTTCACCTAAGGCCATTCTTTTCAATGCTTGACAAGGATCTTCTTCTTTACCTAGTACACATGGATCAACTTGCTCCTTTTGGGAGCCATTAGTTTCATTAAACACTACATCACGTGCTACTTCAACAAGTTCGGAGGTCTTGTTGAAAACACGATAGGCGTAAGTATTCGAATCATAACCAAGCAAGAAACCTTCATCGGACTTCGAAGCGAACTTTGAAGTCCTGGGCTTCTTGTTTAAATATAACATGGAGAACCGAAAACTCGAAAATATGAAATATTAGGCTTGTTACCAGTGAGTAGCTCATAGTATGTCTTCTTGAGTAGTCGATGAAGATAAAGTCGATTTACGGTGTGGCAAGCGGTGTTAATCGCTTCCACCCAAAATCGATCTGAGGTCTTGTACTCATCGAGCATTGTTCTTGCCATCTCTATGAGTGTTCGGTTCTTTCTTTCGGTAACTCCGTTTTGTTGTGGAGAGTACGGAGCTGAAAACTCGTGCTTTATGCCTTCTTCATCAAGGTACTCCTCCACTTGGGTGTTCTTGAACTCCTTGCCATTGTCGCTTCGAATGTTCTTGATAGTCAATGAGAATTCGTCTTGAGCTCGCTTGAAGAACTTCTTGAGTATTCCTTGTGTTTCTGACTTATCATGCAAAAAGAAAACCCAAGTGAAGCGAGAAAAATCATCAATAACTACTAAACCGTATTTGTTACTGTTGATGCTTATGTAGTCAATTGGACCAAACAAGTCCATGTGAAGTAGCTCGAGTGGTCTTGTTGTAGTCATGACGTTCTTGGCAGGGTGAGGTGCTCCAACTTGCTTCCCGGCTTGGCACGCGCTACAAGGCCTGTCTTTCTCAAACACAACATCCTTTAAACCTTGGATGTGATCGCCCTTGAGGAGTTTTTGAAGGTTCATCATACAAACATGCGCTAGCCGTCTAGGCTTCTTGTTCAGGATATAACATGGAGAACCGAAAACTCGATAATATGAGATATTTGGTTTGTTACCGGTGAGTAGCTCATAGGATGTCTTCTTGAGTAGTCGATGAAGATAAAGTCAATTTACAGCATGGCAAGCAGTGTTAATCGCTTCCGCTCAAAATCGATCCGAGGTCTTGTACTCATCGAGCATTGTTCTTGCCATCTCTATGAGTGTTCGGTTCTTTCTTTCAGCAACTCCATTTTGTTTTGGCGAGTATGGCGCTGAAAATTCGTGCTTCATACCCTCTTCATCAAGGTACTCCTCCACTTGTGTGTTCTTGAACTCCGTGCCGTTGTCGCTTCGAATACTCTTGATTGTCAATGAGAATTTGTTTTGAGCTCGCTTGAAGAACTTCTTGAGTGTTCCTTGTGTTTCTGACTTATCGTGCAAAAAGAAAACCCAAGTGAATCGAGAAAATTCATCAATAATTACTAAACCATATTTGTTACCGCCGATGCTTATGTAAGCAATTGGACCAAATAAGTCCATGTGAAGTAGTTCAAGCGGTCTTGTTGTAGTCGTGACGTTCTTTGCGGGATGAGGTGCTCCAACTTGCTTCCCGGCTTGGCACGCACTACAAGGCCTGTCTTTCTCAAAAACAACATCCTTCAAACCGCGGATGTGATCGCCCTTGAGGAGTTTTTGAAGATTCCTCATACCAACATGCGCTAGCCGTCTATGCCACAACCAACCCATGTTGGTCTTTTCAATCAAGCATGTGTCAAGTTCGGCTTTATCCTTGTTGAAGTCAAAAGGATAAAGCTTTCCCTTTAACATACCCTTGAATGCAATGGAACCATCACTCCTCCTAGAGACGGTCACACCCTCGTTAGTGAACAAGCAATTATAACCTTTGTCACATAATTGAGATATGGACAGCAGGTTATAATCTAAGGATTCAACATGTAATACATGAGAAAGTGTGTGTTTAGATGATATGGCAATTTTACCGGTACCGAGCACCTTTCCTTGACTATTATCTCCAAAGTAGATGCCCTCGTTTGGATCCTCATTTTCCTCATATTCAACGAACATTCTTCTTTCTCCGATCATATGGTTGGTGCAGCCACTGTCTAGCACCCATATAGATCCACCGGAGAAATAGGCCTGCAAAAACAGATTATGCTTTGGTTTTAGGTACCCAAGATTGCTTGGGTCCTTGGAGGTTAGTTACAATACATTTGGGAACCCACACATGAGACTTGGTGTTCTCATGGTGTGGCCCAACATAATGAGCATAAACTTTGCCAAAATTATTTCTCATTAAAACATACGAGGCATCAAAGGTTCTAAACAATAACTGTTGTTGTTTATGTACAGGACTAGTCTGGGAGGCCGGACTTGTCTGGAGGACCGGACTTGTCTGGACACCGACCGGACTAGTCCGGTGTTCATGTGTGATTAATGTTTTAATCTTTGACTTTCCAGTTTGAGAGGGTCTTTCCTTTACAAAGGTAATTCTCACCTTGTTATTCTTATGGCTTCTAGCATGTTGCTTTTCACCATAAGAGTAACCAGTGCCATATTTGACATTTGGAGGTCTTTTGACCAAGTATGCACTACGTGCATATTTGATCTTCTCCTTGTCAAATATGCCACTTTGGGCAGGATGTTTATCATTTGTCAAATATGCCACTTTGGGCAGGATGTTTATCCTTTGTAGAGATTGGCTTGTCCTTCAAACTAGTGTCAACTTTATTACATGTACAAGCATAAGCAACCTCAGTTTTAGTGGGTTGAGAAGGTGAACTTGAAGAGGATGAAGGTTCACCTTGCTTGAGTGACTCAACTTGCACTTCAAGGATTTTGTTAACCTTGATCAGGTAAGCAAGTTGGTCCTTGATTGTAGCATTTGAGTCGGTTAACTCCAAGCAAGTTTCCTTGCTTGAAGCTAACTCAAGCACTAGTGAGTTGCTTCGTTCCTTTTCAAGTTCTAGAATCTTGTCAAGTTTGACATATTCCTCCTTTTGGGAGATGATCATGTCCTCTTGACGATGTATTAACCTCTCCTTCTCAACATGTTGATCAAGCAAAAATTTCATTTTTGTGGCTGTTTTCCTATCTAGTCTAATAAGCATATCCTCATTATCACTATTTATTTCATCATCACTAGAATAGGAATGCAAGGAAGGGGGTTTAATGGTTACCTTGCGTTTACCTTCCTTTGCCATAAGGCAAGTGCCATCTCCCTTCCATGCGCCGAGTGTAGGGAAGAGAGTAGACTTCTTGGATGTCCTCTCGATGGCTATGCTAGCCACCTCTTCTTCTTCGGATGATGAGGACTCATCATTTGAGTCCCACTCTTTCCCAACGTGCCCTTGTTCGTCTTGTTTCTTCTTCTTGAAGAATTTCTTAAGTTGAGTCTTGGCTTCTTTGGTCTTCATCTTGTTCTCTTCATATGGGCAATCAACTATAAAGTGGCTATACTCACCACAATTATAGCATGTCCGCCTCAACTTTGGTTTTGTTCTTTCCTTGTACTTTCCTTCGCTTGACTTTGTACCTTGTCTCTTTTTAATTATTCTATTGAATTTCTTCATGAACAATATCATGTCTTCTTCGTCTAATTCACTGCTCTCGTTGTCATTGTCTTCTTCTAGTTGTGCTTCTCTAGCTTCTTTAGATAGGGGCTTGAGGGTGGACTTCAAAGCAACCCCTTTCTTCTTTGCCGAGGTGAGGTCGGCAATCTCCTTGACATGCTTTGCTTGTTTTTCCATCATCTCGAAGTTGATGATCTTTCCAAGCAATTCATCCGGAGTCATCCTTTTGTATCCGGGGCTTTCTCTGATCATGGAGCATAGGGTGACGTTGCGAGGCATGAAAGCTCTAAGGATGAGCTTTAACACCTCGTGGTCATTCCACTTCTTACTTCTGTATGATCTTACCTTATTGATGAGTGCCTTTAATCGGTTGTACATGTCTTGGGGTGACTCGTCTTCTTCAATTGCGAATCTTCCTAATTCGCCTTCGATCATTTCGATCTTTGCTTCACGCACATGACAGTCACCTTCATGTGCAGTTTGTAGTGTGTTCCATATCTCCTTAGCAATATCGAGTCCATCCACCTTGGGGAACTCGTCCTGACTGAGTGAAGAGGTAATTACTGCTGCAGCTTGAGCATTTTGGTGAATTTCCTGCTCTTGGCTTGGTGTGAGCTCTTCGTCGTCGTAAGGGATATCTATTCCTGTGCACACAATATGCCATAGACTTGGATTGAGAGAGATTAGATGCATTTTCATATTTTGCCTCCACATTGAGTAATCACTTCTGTCAAAGTGTGGGGCTTTTCCAAGTGGAATAGACAAGTAATGATTGTTGTTGGAATTGAGACGATCGTAGTTAAAAGGATATCGGGAGTAGTCGGTGTGACTACTCCCTTCTTTTTCTCTTCAATCTTTACTTTCCCTTTGGAAAGTGTCTTCTTTCTTAGGAGCGCCTTTAGTTCTAACGTCTCCTCATCGTCGTCCTCAAAGTCTTGAATGGCTTCGAGGAGCTTCTCCACCTTTAGGTTCTTGTCATCCTCAACCTTTTCTTGGTTGTTGCTCTTGTGGAGTCCTTCATGTCCGAGATGATCTTCTTCGAGCGATTAGTCTCTTTATTGAAGAACCTACTCTGATACCAACTGAATGTGGCCTAGAGGGGGGGGGGGGTGAATAGGCCTTTTTGAAATTTGTTGGAACCTGCAACACTTAACAACCAGTTCAAAACCAGAGATATCGGACTAGTCTGTTAAAGTGCGGACTAGTCCGATGTGTACCGACTAGGTTGATTAAGTTTGATCGATTAATTTGATTCTTCGATGTATGCAGCAGAAATATACAGTCAAATGAAGTGTTGCAAGATTATGGACTAGGGTATATCACAATTCAATCTTATATTTGATGATTCAACGTAAAGTAAGCAATAATGATTGAAACCCTAGATTGTTGTGATGAATAAGAACGATGAACACCAAGAAAGACACAAGGATTCATCATGTGGTTCGGCTCCCACAGAGGCAACCTACGTCCACGTTGAGGAGTCCACAAAAGGACCGGGTCTTCTCCAACCCTACCCTCGTCGGATCGCCACGAAGGCCAATCCTCTTCCACTTATCACAAAGGGGTGAATAACCGAATTCAAAGGGGGCTTCTCACACGTTGAGGGCTCCCCTAAATTACAACACAAAGTACCACCAAGAACACACTCAAAAGATTACAATGAAATCATAGGAGTGTGTTAGAGAATCAAACCAAGAGCTCAATGAGTGTTGAACGTGTCTCTCCAATGATCTAGAGTGTATCCTCAAAGGATTGATCTTTTTTGCACTTAATTTCGTGGAGAGATGTGTTTTTGGAGGCTCTTGGGAGGTGTGACGGCGCTAGGGTTCCAGAGAGTTTGAAGTTGGGCCGTGCACCTCTTTTTATATGGGGTTTCTAAAAGTGACTTTTAGGGTTTAGAAAGATCGGACTAGTCCGTGGTGGACACCGGACTAGTCCGTTGTGCTGTGTGTAGCAAATCCTAAGTGTCCCGAAATATCGGACTAGTCCGGCTAGGAGTAGGCTTGTCCGATTTCGCTTCTGGAAATCTTCGGACTAGTCCGATGGACATCAGAATTGTCCGTGCAGTGAAACCCTAAGTGGTTATGGGGACAAGTCTGCACTTGGTGGACTTGTCTGATTTAGGTCAGAGAGTTTTTCGAACTAGTCCGTGCTAACATCGGACTTATCGGATTTAGATCAGAATGAATATTGGACTAGTCCGGTGGTGATCGTACTTGTCCGATTTTGTGTGACTTGTGAAGTGTTTTGAGGACTAGTCCGTACTGGGGAGGACTAGTCCGATTCTAGTTAGAGAGATATCGGACTAGTCCGATGGATATCAAACTTGTCTGATTTTGTGCAGAGAGGATATCGGACTAGTCCGGTGTCAGTCGGACTAGTCCGATCCTGTATAACTTTGTGCAATGTGTGTGTTTAATTGTGATTGAGCTCTTGGGGTGTGTTTCCTTAACACACTCCATACACAATGATCTACTATTCTTCTTCCTTGAGCTCATTTCCACTTTGCTCCTCATTCTCCCTTCTTTTTGGCACTTTGCTTATTTTTCTATCAAAACCTGTGCTCATCTCAACAAATAGGTTAAGATCTCATTTGCTTGTCATAAATCATCCAAAACCCACAAGGGATTCCTAGATGCACTTTCAATTAGACATAACACAAGTACACATATTTATGAAAGAAAACATAAATTGCACGATACGAATGGTGTGTGTACAATCACTTAACATGTAACCTACATGCATCATCGTACTTGTAACACACATTAATTGAATTTAACGTCGGGCATGGTCGCCTAGAACCTTACTTGTGTTGTGGACAGTTACAAGACATGCACACCATGTTATCTTCGTTTTCATCTGCGTGACTTGTACTAGGATAATACTCCATTTGTTGAAGTTCCATTTCAGCTAGTTCGGCTACCAAATCTTGATTGCGACGTTGTAGATGTTTAATGTATTCTTGTGTTGATTTAATAGGTGGTGGATCAACCCAAAGTGTATATCCACAGTTTTCATCATCGTAGTAGCACTAAAAATATAAACTGTTATTAGAACTTCATGTATGAGAAATTTGTGTGAAAATAATATTGTGTACTTACTCCACCAACAGGACAACGAAAGAAACAGCGTCCGCTGTTGTCTCCTCCATCCATCATTTGCACAACACAATCAAGACCACAACGACACTTAGGCCACTCTTGTTTACTGTTATCATATGGACGAAGAGGACGATACGAACTAAAATCACTCTTGGAAAAAGAGGAAACTGATCTAGTGCTGGTTTGTACCAAGCTGGACCTCCAGTCATGTAATTTTGAGGAACTGCCCTCGAGTTTCCACCTCCTCGCGTACCACGACCTTTTTTTGTAACTTCGGTGAAGAAGACAAGTACTCACGGGTAGACCTATTTATAGTGGGTGAATGTTGAAAAAAACATTCAGTTGATGTGGACAACACACTTATTGCGTTATAGTTGATAAGGATTGAAGTTCTGACACCATTACAATTGATGTAGACAACACACTTATTGCTTTACAGTTGATAAGGATTGATGTTCTGACATTACAGTTGATGTAGACAACACACTTATTGCTTTATAGTTGATAAGGATTGATGTTGTGACAACTTTACAGCTGATGTGGACAACACACTGATTGCATTGGTGTTGTATTAATCTTTTGAGGTGATGATTGCAATTTGTACGTTAGAATTATATTGTATTGTACTCTTATTATATCACAAAATTTCTAAAGACGCTAAAATCCACAACTTAAAAAGAGAGTAATAGTGAGAAAATTCCAGTAGAAATACCTAAAAATAAACATAAACATAATAAAGATCATCGTTCAAAAGTTCCAGATAATATACAAGTACATAGCTGTAATACATAAATATATAACAATACTACCTACTCGTTCCTACCACGTTTACTGAGCCTAGGTGCCCATCGATGCATAACCTGGTTCTCAACGGGGGTATAATAAATAGGAGGACGAGTCTGCCTATGGCCTGCAAGGTTAGGCGTGCTATACTGATCCTGCGTGGTACCCTCATCTTGAGAGGGTTGCGTTGGTGGTGGAGCATCCTCTATATTCGTCTCATCTACAAAATACGAGTTCCAAGCGTGTTCATCAGTGGGTGATGCCTCTCATACTTGGTCATCGAATCCACAGTCACTCGAGGCCATACCTATAATATTTGAGTAAGTACAAATGAACAATACTGTCGGTGGTTTGGAACCGGCAGATCTCCCGACACTACTAAAGTGTTAGAGGAGTTTGATGTTCGGTGTGGGCGCGCGGAGATTCAAGAAGGTGAATTGTAAATAGCGCAGGAGACACAAGAATTTACGTGGTTCGGGCCGCCTGAGTGTAATACCCTACTCCACGGGGTGTGTTGATATTGTATTGGATGTAGCGCGTGTGTCAGCGTGTCTTAATGTGTATCGAGTGTCTCGGGAGCGTCTCGGGAGCGTCTCGGGAGTGTGTCTGTGTAAACATCGTTGACCTGTCCTTTTATAGTACAAGGGCAGGCCGTTACAAATTAACCTGGCCCGACATGTGGCCCCTGCGGTTACTAGTATTGATACTTATTCAACACGTTTAATTGCCCTTAATGACCGTGTAATGGGCTTTGACAGCACCGTTACTGGTAATTAAGGTCGATTAAACGTGTTGAATAAGTATCAATACTAGTAACCACCGGGGCCACATGTCGGGCCAGGTTAATTTGTAACGGCCTGCCCTTGTACTATAAAAGGACAGGCCAACGACGTTTAAACAGACACGCTCCCGAGACGCTCCCGAGACGCTCGATACACGTTAAGACACGCTGACACACGCGCTACATCCAATACAATATCAACACACCCCATGGAGTAGGGTATTACGCTCAGGCGGCCCGAACCACGTAAATTCTTGTGTCTCCTGCGCCATTTATAATTCACCTTCTTGAATCTCCGCGCGCCCACACCGAACATCAAACTCCTCTAACACTTTAGTAGTGTCGGGAGATCTGCCGGTTCCGAACCACCGACAGTTGGCGTGCCAGGTAGGGGCGCCTGAGATTTCGAGAATGGTGAACTCAGCTGCTGGATCATCCAACAGTCAACCTGCTGCTCAAGCTGTTGGGAGCAATCCCTCCAATATGCAGCCACCAGCAGGAGCCTCAGCACCAGTAGGAGTCACACTCCCACCACCACCGCCTCCACCAGCAAATCAAGCTGGACAACACGATGGTGCACCGGCGTCAATCACTACGTCGGCAAATCATGACAACCCGGAACACGCGCTCCATGCAGCGCGTGCTCTTCTCCAACGCCCACCACCTCCATATGCAACCCGGGATGCACTGGAGCAGTGGAGGGCCAATGTGGAACATTTGGTTGCAGCAGCAGCCGAACGCATCAGCAACCAGGGTCCTCCTCCTTCAGGACGGGCCCCGTCGCAGTGGCGGACTTTGTCTGGTAGACTTGGTCCGCACGTTTCCAATAACAGGAGACGTGCTGCATCACAGCAAGTGACATCATTGCCCTCCGGGGAACGACACACTCACACGGTATCCAGGCTTTCAACTCATGACCTCCGGGCGGAGCTGGATCGCCGATACCGCCAGCAAGACGGCCGAGTCCATATTGAGCGTGCTCGTGAAAGACGGGAAGCTCAGGACCTTTCTGCTCCTGAAGGAGTAGGAGGAGGCTGTTCAGCCCTAGCCATACATCTGCGTATGGTCAGGTGGCCACAGAAGTTCCGGCCTCACCTGCCGGAAAAGTTCGACGGGACTGTCAATCCTGCCGAATTTATTCAAATCTACTCCACTGCAATCTTGGCAGCCGGAGGAAATGAGGCCGTAATGGCCAATTATTTTCTAGTGGCTTTAACTGGGACTGCTAGGTCCTGGTTTATAAGCCTTTCAGCCAACTCCATCAACAGTTGGGAGGAGCTGTGCCGGCAGTTCACCACCAACTTCGGGAGTTCATACACCCGACCAGGCACTGAACTGGACCTTTTTGCAGTCGTGCAAAAAGGGGGAGAATCCCTGCGATCATTCATCCAGAGGTTCTCTCAGGTACGAAACACAATCCCTTCTATCTCTAGCGCCTCTGTCATTGTGGCATTCAGACAGGGTGTACGGGACAAGAAGATGCTGGAGAAACTGGCGATCAAGGAGATCACCAGTGTCACGGAACTCTTCAGTTTGGCCGACAAATGTGCCAAAGCTGCGGAGGGCCATGAGATGCACTCCAAACCAACTCCGGAGGGTCACAAGAAATCCTCCAAAGAGGAAGCCGCTACCTTCGGGAACGACAAGAAGAAGAAAAAGATCAACGGCAAGAAGAAGCCGTTGGCCGGTACATCCAATGTTGCAGCTGCTGCAGCTCTGGGTGGCCGGGGGCCACGCCCCGAGAAGCGACCTCGACCGTCTTCTGAAGACGTTGGCAAGCCCAAGGTGTGGTGCCCAATTCACAAAACGTGCAGCCACAATTTGGAAGACTGCCAGGAGGTCCAAAACCTTGCCGAGCGCTACAACAAGCGCCGGGAAGAATCTCCTTTCCGACAGAGGGAAGGAAAGCAAAAAGTCGACGAAGCTCCGGCTGAAGAGGAGTTAGGTTTTCAGGATCCCAAAAAGGTCCTGAAGGCCGTCTACACCTCCGTCGACGAAGATTCTGACGTCTCTGACAATGAGCGTCGGAAGACCATGAACACCATTTTTGGTGGATCATGGGACATCACCTCCCGCCGCGTCATCAAGACTATGCGTCAGGATATGGCTGCTGTAGCTCCTACAGTCAGGCCGGAACCTCATCAGAAGTGGATGGACACAGCCATCACTTTTGATGCTTCGGACTGCCCTCGAAGCATGGTTGGAGCAGGTCAGTTACCTTTGATGGTATCTCCTACCATCAATAACATCCTGCTCCACCATGTCATGGTAGATGGAGGTTCGGGGCTTAATCTCATAAGCTTCGAAGCTTTTACTAAGCTTCAGCTCCGACCTTTGGATCTCCACCCCTCTCGACCTTTCTCTAGAGTAGGTCCATGGGCTATTACCCCACTCGGAGCTATTACTCTCCCCATTACCTTCGGGACACGGGAGAAGTACCGCACCGAGAAGTTGGTCTTCGACGTCGCTCAGATCAACTTGCCCTTCAATGGCATCTTGGGTAGGCCTGCCCTGTACAAATTCATGGCAGCTGCTCATTATGGTTATCTGGTGTTGAAAATGCCAACACCAGTAGGCATTCTCCGGATCCGCGGAGATCGTACTGCCGGAGTAACTGCTCTGGAAGAACTCCATGCACTCACCACAGCGCAAGAAGAGGACTCCAGGCAGGAGCAAGCTCCAAAACCCCCGAGCATTCGTCAACGAGGCTCGACTTCTACACCTCGTGTGCAGCCAAGCGGCGACACCGACATTCCCGTCAAAGTCGTCCAAATTGGTTACGATGCCGCTCAAAGCACCCGTATATCGGGGGGATTGAACGACAAATACGAACTTGCGCTCATCACTTTCCTCCGGGTTAATGTCGATGTGTTTGCCTGGCAACCGTCACAAATGCCTGGGGTCCCCAGGGAATTGATTGAGCACAATCTGAAGATCTACCCCGACGCCTGGCCTGTGCATCAGAAGCCTCAGAAGCAATCTGTAGAGCGACAGAACTTCATCTGACAAGAAGTGAAGAAGTTGCTCGAAGCTGGATTCATCCGAGAAGTCTTCCATCCAAAATGGCTGGCAAACCCAGTCGTTGTGCCCAAGGCAGGCGGGAAGCTTCAGATGTGCATCGACTACACCACACTAAATAAGGCATGTCCAAAAGATCCATTCCCACTACCTAGAATAGATCAGATAGTGGATTCCACCTCCGGGTGTGAATTACTGTGTTTCCTAGACGCATATTCTGGGTATCATCAAATCAGGATGTCTAGGGAAGATGAAGAGCATACCTCATTCATCACAGTAGATGGATTGTACTGTTATACAGCCATGCCATTTGGTCTCAAGAATGCAGCTTCAACTTTTGTACGAGCTATGTACAAAACCTTTGAAGAACTCATTAGAGACATAGTGGAAGTGTACGTCAATGACATCGTGGTCAAGGTCAGGAACAAGGAGTCACTCCTTGACACCTTGCAGGCTGTCTTCGACAAGCTGCGGGCCACCCGTACAAAGCTAAACCCAGACAAGTGTGTCTTCGGGGTTAGCTCCGGAAAACTTCTCGGTTTCCTGGTAAGTCACCGGGGCATAAAAGCTAATCCGGCGAAGATCAAGGCCATTGAAGACATGCGGCCACCAACCCGCATCAAAGATGTCCAAAAGCTAACAAGATGTCTAGCAGCCCTCAACCGGTTCATTTCAAGGCTGGCGGCATGGGCACCCCCCTTCTTCAAGTTATTGAGGAAGTCCGGACCATTCCAATGGTCTGAAGAAGCAGAGAAGGCATTCCTGGAGCTAAAACAGTTCCTCACCACCCTACCAATTCTGGTAGCTCCGAACTCTGGTGAGCCTTTGTTGCTTTACATTTCAGCAACTGACGAAGTCGTCAGTATGGTTCTGGTTGCGGAGAGACCAGAGCTACCTCATACTCAGGAATCCAGACCCCTTCGGGAGGGTCTAGAGGTACCTGAAAGCGAGTCTGGGTCCCAGCTCCCAGACTCGAATCCACAAGAAGTCACTTCAGAAGACCCAGACCCCTTAGGGAGGGTCCAGGTCGCTTCTGAAGAAGCTCCGGGTTCCTCTAGCCAGGACCCGGAGGTCCCCGAAGAAAATCCGGATCCCTTCGGGAGGATCCGGGTCAGTAGAGAGGAAGCTTCGGGCCCCCCTGGGAAGGTCCGGACCATTCAGTGCCCGGTGTACTTCATCAGTGAAGTACTACATGATGCCAAGACTCGATACCTAGAGGTGCATAAGCTGCTCTATGCAGTTCTTATTGCCTCCAGGAAGCTTCGCCATTACTTCCAAGCTCACAAAGTCTCAGTGGTGACCTCTTACCCACTTCGAGCAATCTTGCATAATCCCAATTCAATTGGGAATATTGCAAAGTGGGCAGCGGAATTGGCCGAATTTGATCTTGAATTCATTTCAAGGCAAGCAGTCAAGAGTCAAGCCTTGGCAGACTTCGTGGCGGAATGGACTCCCTCTCCATCAAACCCTGGGGGCCCCAGTGAGCAGAAGCCGGAACGTCAAGCTCCAGCCTTCACCGAGCCTCACTGGACCCTCTACTTCGACGGCTCCATGCAAAAGCAGGGGGCCGGAGCTGGAATCCTTCTCCTTGCACCAACCGGGGAGAAGGTGAAATACATGGTACACCTTGACTTCAAGGCGACCAACAACATGGCGGAGTACGAAGCACTCATCTACGGACTAAAGGTGGCACTGTCATATGGTGTCAAGCAACTGCTGGTCAAGGGAGATTTGCAGCTCATCATTAAGCAAGTGAAGGGTGAATGCTCCTGCAACAATCTCCAGCTAGTTGCTTACCTCCTTGAAGTCCAGAGGCTTCAGAAGGACTTCAAAGTCCTAGATCTCCACCATGTTCAGCGTGCCCATAACGCTGAAGCTGACGGACTCCCGACGAAAGCGTCAACCGGAGCTCTGGCTCCTGACGGAACTTTTGTCCGGAGGTTGTCAAAACCAACAGCTCAGCCTGCCGAACTGAGCGAAGGGGGCGAGATCAGCATCCCGAAGCTGACGGTCCCGATGGCCCTGTTACCATGGCAGCCATCAAGGGTCACAGGTGCTGCCGGAAGCTCCGAGCAACCCAGCACGCAAGACTCAAATGCTCAAGCTAGTTCCGATGCATGGATCTCGGAGATCCGGAGCTACTTGAAAGACAACATCCTTCCTGACGATGATGTATCCGCTGACCGGGTAGTCAGATTGGCTAAAAGATACACGCTGGTAGAAGGGGATCTCTACCGGCGCGGTGCCAATGGCATCCTAATGCGGTGCATCAAAAGGGAAGAAGGCTGCAAACTCCTCGCAGAAATCCATGGAGGCGAGTGTGGGAACCACGCGTCTTCCCACACGCTGGTCGGTAAAGCCTTTCAGCATTGCTTCTACTGGCCTACAGCACTCCAGGATGCAACTGAGCTGGTGAGGAAATGCGAACCATGTCAATTTCATGCAAAGCAAATTCACACACCGGCTCAACCTCTACAAATGATACCTCCTACATGGCCCTTCACTGTGTGGGGGATGGACATCTTAGGACCTTTCCCAAGAGCCGTCGGAGGTTACAAGTTCCTGTACGTTGCCATTGACAAGTTCACCAAGTGGCTGGAAGCAACTCCAGTTGTGACAATCAACAAGCAATCTGCTATCAACTTTTTACAGTCCATTGTTTGCAGATTTGGAGTCCCAAACAAAATCATCACTGATAACGGGACCCAATTCACAAGCTCTGCATTTCAAGGATATTGTGAAGACCTCGGCATACAAGTTTGCTACGCCTCCGTAGCTCACCCAGCAAGTAATGGCCAAGCCGAGAGAGCAAATGCTGAAATCCTTAAAGGACTCAAGACGCGCACTTATGAGCGCTTGAGAAAACATGGAGCCAACTGGATTGAAGAGATTCCGCCCACTTTATGGGCCAACAGGACATCTCCAAACCGGTCAACTGGAGAGACACCCTTCTTTCTGGTGTACGGAGCTGAAGCAATTCTTCCTCCGGAAATCACCTTGGGTTCACTCCGGGTTCGGACCTTCGACGAAGCCACGCAGGACCAGCTCCGGCGTGAAGACCTAGACCTCCCTGAGGAGGGAAGGTGCCAAGCAGCTGTTCGGAATGCCCGATATCGCCAAGCCCTACGGCGTTATCATCAGCGGCATGTACCCAACCGATAGCTCGAGGAAGGCGATCTGGTACTACGGAGAATACAATCCAGAGAAGGGTTAAACAAACTCTCCCCCAGCTGGGAGGGACCCTTCCGAGTGATTAAAGTATCCCATCCCGGAAGCGTTCGCTTGGATACCGAGGATGAGACACCTCTCCCAAATCCTTGGAACATCGAGCACCTCCGTAAGTTCTACACTTAATATCACGGAGGTGAGTCTGTAGTAACTTGAGGTGTATGTTATAGAGTCATTGTACAGAGTCGGGTAGTTCCTCCGGGAGAACAGCCGGACCTTCCCCGGAAGGTCCGCAAAGTTCATGCAACACTTGTCACAGTCTCAGAACTAAAAGTGTGGCTAGCTACCCTGGGTCAAACGAGAAAATAAACACGCTTAGCCTGGTTCCGTACCCTAAGAGTGTACTTGTTTCCCCTGTACCCCGGACCTATAATGAAAGACATCTTCAGGTGAAATAGACTCCATGTGCATTCATTTTGTACAGGCTCAACAATTTTTATTTTTCTCTTTCTTGTCTATAGCAAAGACATGCAATTCTTAAGAAATTTTAGTTCGACCGGTTCATATACGATTCGAGTTGTATTGTCGATTCTTTTGGATTCAAATATTGTTCATGGCCCACTCGTCTGAATGCCACCAAGCCAATCTAGGGCCGGAGTGTGCTATCGACTTAGCCTGGTCAAGCACCCTAAGTACGCCACTCTACGTACACCCCGGCAGGCCGAAGTAAGGCGGATCCAAGTACAATTGAATTTGGAAGAAAAGGCAACGCATTCGGTTGTGTTTAGAATCGCGTTTGACCTAAAATTTTCTCGAGAATCATAAGCCGCGACGAAGTTATAGGCAAGAAACGAATTTTACTATTTTTCTTGGCTTCAGTGTGCAGGAAAAATAAAATCCAAGTTGACAGAGAAAAATCGGAGCTAACAAAGCTCTGACTCCCCTAGATGGCTTGTAATCGATGTTAAGCATTGAAAACGAGCATTACCGGAGCAACCAAGCTCCGGTAAAGCTAGGGGGGCCAGCCGCCGACGTAAAATAAAAGATGGTGAGAAGACCCCACAAGTGGAGTCTGCTGCCGACAAGCTACGTGTTGGCAAAGGTCAGTGCCGGAGCTACTAAGCTCCAACACCCAGAGGGCTAACTATCGATGCTATATGCGTTGATAGGGACTATTGCCGGAACTACTAAGCTCCGGCAATAGTCAGTTTGACCTCAGGGGGCCTTCACTATCGAAGACTTCGGACCTACACTCTACAAGTTCGAAGCAAATGAGTCTTCAACAAAACATAATATCCTCTTGGTACATGTTCACAATAAAATTGTATACATCTACCAGGGGGCCAAGTGAAGACAAAAGTGTTGAAGACAAAAAAGTGAAATTCACAAAAATTTGGGGATTTCATTCATCTGGAGACAAGGGATTACAAAATTGAGGAAGAAGAAGAAAGGATACAAGTGGGAACTACGGAGATGGTCCTAGACCCTATGGAAGAATTGAGCGACCCTCTGAGAAACCTCCGACACGTTGGCTCGGGCAGCTTCCCCTTCTCCTTCAACAGGACCTTCAAGCACCGGGTCCAGAGGAAATTGGGAGTTCCGGCTAGTGTAGCACGTCAGCACATACTCTGCGACGTTCTTCGCCAAGGATTGCCCCTCAACCTCCAATTGGTCCGCGATGACATCGCCCACCTTGGAGAGCTTGCTGCCTGCCGAGCTCAACGCCTGCAACGCTAGGTCCGGCTCCAGCTCCGGATCATCTGGGCGCACGGGACTGAAGCCCATCGGTGTCAGCACGTCGTTGGCCTTGCCCAGGAACTCACAAATCTGTAGGGAGTCTGCAGTCCTCAAGCTCTTCAATTCTTCCAAGGATCTTCTGGCTGCCACCAGTTCAGAATTCTCACGGGCGAGGCGCTCAACTTCTTTGGTGTTTTGCTGAATCTTCTCAGCAACCGCTTCTCAAGTTTTCTGAGCTCCTCCTTCCGGAGGTGGATCTTATTCTGACGGTCGACCAGGTCCTTCTCCCTGCCCCTCACTTTCTTTTCCCTGGCGACAAGGGCACACTCCCGCTTGTGGAGCTCCTGCCCTCGCACCCAGGCCTTCTTCTCCTCCTCTACGCAGCGCTCTTCCAATTTCTTGGCGCGCTCCTCAAGGCCCTTGTCAGCCAGAGCCACCTTCTCGGAGAGCTCCTCCTCCCTCCTCAGGACGTCATCCCGCAGCTCTAGGAGTTTCTGCTCTTCATGTTCGAGCCATTTCTCCCTCTCTTCAAGTGCCTCTCGGCGCTTGATGAGTGTAGTGTTAATGGCCTCAAGCCTTTCGTGGCGTTCATCGGCCGCACTGTTAGCTGCTTTGGCCTGCTCGTAGATTTCCCGGGATTGAGCGTCGAGGGCGCGAGTCATACTCTCCCTGTCGTCCAATAATTTACACAGTATTCCAGGCGGACCTTCTCCCGCTTGATCCACTCCTTGTCATCCGCTAGCCTCGACTGCGCCAGCTTGGTCTTGAAGTAGAGCCGGTTACGCCACCTCCTAAGGGATTGGCGCTCCTCTTCAAGAGCCTTGCTGTCGTGGAAGAAGGCCAGTTGAACTTGACGCAGACTGGAACATGCGTTGTCAATAGATAGTGACAACAGGATAGGTTTCGGACCTGCTGGGGTCTCCTCCGCTGGTTCCAGTGGGTTTTCAGAAACAAAAATTGGGTCCCACTCCACAAGAGTGGTCCCCTGGGTCTCCATGGCACTAGGGCCATCCTCCGGAATGGCCTCAGTCGCCATCGAGGAAGGCCCCGCCGCCAGGTATTCATTCACCCCCTCAGACAGGGGGCCAACGACTTCACCAGGGCACTCCGTCTCAGCCACGGGTACCTCCGACGTCGTCACTTCCGGAGCAAGGGTTGCTTCTGGCTCCAGCCTTGGCACCTCCTCCGATGGGGGCTCGAGCTCCGACGCCTCTGCATCAATCAGCTCAGGAACCGGAAGAACTTCTTCCTCAATCGGCCCTGTGGCCAGAGCTCCAACAACGACTGGCTCTGCGTCCGGTGCTTCTGAGGTAGCCGGCCCAACCGCCGGGACTTCCTCAACATCCGGCGCGCACGCCGGGACTTCAATCACCTCCGGCTCGACCGCCGGAGCTTCGACAATTTCCGGCTCTTGGGCCGGAATTACAGCTTCTTCCGGCTCAACGGCCGGAGCTTCCATCATCTCAGCACTAGGACCAGGAGCTTCAACCTCCGGGACAAGTTTCGCTGGCGCATCTTCACTCCCGCGGTCCGGCGCTACCATGGGAGCCTCTGGGGATGAGTCGAGGTCCATGACCACGACAGCCGGCGCCGGAGCTGTCGCAGCTTCAGCCACCACTTGGGGCGGCACCGAGACAGGAGCAGAAGCTTTTACCCTCATGGCTTCAGCTGCTGTGGCTGAGGTTGGAGCCTCACTCCGCTTCTTGGGGACGCTGCAGATGATGAACAAAGAAACTTAAAAAATAGTTACTACAATTAAACAACTATCCAAGGTAAAGATTAAAAATTACCTTGGGAGGCTTCCGCACCAGCTTGCGCGGAACCTTTTTCCCGGGCGTTCTGGGCTGGTCATAGCCTGCGTGGAAGCTCCGGAAGGCCCCCCGGAACTTGTTGCGACCACGGGTGTTTCCCTAGCCGAGGCCGCCCTCGATCGGGAAGGACCTCCAGACCTAGAGGCCTCCACCGGCCCCGGTGCTGGAGTCGCATGCCCGGAACTAGAACCCCGGGAGGACCCCACTGCGGGAACAGTTGCCACAGTTGTAGAAGACCTCCCCCTCCGGGGAGAAGGAGCCGACGTAGAGGTAGCGGGCCTGACAGACCTTCCGTCGGCGTACTGCAGCTTCCTCTTCCGACTCAAGGGTTCGTCCGCCAGCTCCTTGCCCTTGCCGACGACCTCGACCCTCAGCTTTGGGGCAGGGCTGGAGCCACCCTCGGACATTCCGGGGATCGCCACCCTGGTGGTTGATCTTCTCTCGACAACACCAAGGTCGTCAAGCACGGGCATCTTCCGCCGGAGCTCCCTGCTGAACTCTACTTCCACGTTCAGAGGGAGAAAAGCTGATGGCGGAGTCAAGTCGTCACCCTCGATGTCGATGCCGTTCTGGAATTTCTTGAGGTGTAACTCCAAGGTTTTCCCCACCATGTTGGACTTCAGCCTGGTCTTGACCCGGTCGTCGTCCATCATGCTGTTGAGGGCCCATGTGAGTTTCTCTCTCCTCTTCAGCGGTGCCCACCTGTTGACCAGGAAGTTGCAAAACACCGCATGAGGAGTCAATCCTCCCTCCACGCATTGGCGGATCCTGGTCAAAGCAGGGTTGAAGGCTTCCGCCAGCACCGGAGCTTCACTCCAGATTGTCGTGTCGATGCTGGGGAGGCCTTCGGGCAGCTCCAGCTTCTCGTGCTCCTCCACCCGGACGACTATCCAGTCCTTCTTCCAGTCATCCCACTTCCCAGAGGGAAACGACCGAAGGTACTTGAATGGGCACTTCTTGCGCTTCACGAAGTAGTAGAAGCCAAGGTACTCATTGCTCCTGCCGGTGGTATGGACGGTGAAGAAGGTCCGGAAGAGTTCAATGCAGGGGGGGATGCCCACCCACATCTCACAGAAGTGGACGAAGATAGACACAAGAAGAATGGAGTGGGGGCCAAGGTGATACAGCTGCAGACCATAGAAGTCTAGCAGCATCAAGAAAAAGGAGGAAAAAGGTGGGATCAACCCCACCATGGCGTACGAGGAGAAGTACACCATTTCGCTGGCGTGCTCCTTCTCAAACGGGAGCTCTCCATCGGCGCGGACCGAGCGGTTGAAGAAGTCCGAGGACCATCCCATGAGGGCCCGGACCTTCTTCAGGTCGCCGTTGGTCTTCAAACGACTCTCGCGGAGACCCAACTCCATCGCGGCACGGCAAGGAAAGAGAAGAAAAGCTAAGCACAAGTTGGGAGTTTGAGCGCAAGATCAGATGAGAGGCGTAAAGAACCCCAAACGGTGCGCGCTTTCCTTCTTAAGTAAGCCCTTGCGACGCTTGGATGGAAACCGCAAAGAAGTCGAAGATACCACTCAAAAATTCCACCCAGCCGATGACAAGGGGGCCCGGGACTACCCCGACAATCAAGTCGAGGTTCTTACCCAGGCGAACGGTTGTCATCATGAGGCGGGAAGCCCGAAGGCGGCGGCCTGAAAAGGCGCGCGGAACTGATACGATTTTCGTATCGGGAACCGGCGACCTTCAATCGCGTGAGATCCGCACGCCAAAGATCTCACCTGCCGCACACGGGATATGCCACGCGGCGAGGATTTAACTCCAAACCATCGCCAACGGCACATCCGAAGACCTTTGAAGACTCAGTTCAAAAGTCGAAGGATGGACCCACCTCCGGCGGAATGACTTCATCCAAGGGGTCTTCCCTGGAGGTGGGCCCAGGGGGCCACTGTCGGTACCCTGGGTACCATATACCCCTTGGGATTGCAAAGATCTCAAGGGAAAGTAACCCACTTGATTTGAAGACCTTCGTAGGCCCACATGTCAGACATGTCCGGACCCGCTTCTCCAACATGGTTAGCCCCAGGGTCGCCATGTGTACTATCAAACCGGAGCTACCGCCCGCAAGGGAGGAAGCTCCGGGCTATGTACCAAAGTGGCACCCCCGGACCTAACCCCAGACCGAGGGAAGCTCCGGTGCTGACACGTGTCGGCTAACACCGGAACTATCTGTTCTCCACAGTGTGCTCTGGTGCTGCCACGTGTCCAACCGTCGGATCTTCACCCTCTAACCTCCGGAAGATCCCACAACGGCTCCGGATCTTCAAAGGGGAATCAAGGACTTCAAGACCCGATTAAGTGTCATTAATACCATATTAATGACACATGATCGGACGACCTTAATTACCAGTAATGGTGTTGTCAAAGCCCATTACACGGTCATTAAGGGCAATTAAATGTGTTGAATAAGTATCAATACTAGTAACCGCCGGGGCCACATGTTGGGCCAGGTTAATTTGTAACGGCCTACCCTTGTACTATAAAAGGACAGGCCGACGACGTTTACACAGACACGCTCCCGAGACGCTCGATACACGTTAAGACACGCTGACACACGCGCTATATCCAATACAATATCAACACACCCCGTGGAGTAGGGTATTACGCTCAGGCGGCCCGAACCACGTAAATTCTTATGTCTCCTACGCCATTTACAATTCACCTTCTTGAATCTCCGCGCGCCCACACCAAACATCAAACTCCTCTAACACTTTAGTAGTGTCGGGAGATCTGCCGGTTCCAAACCACCGACAAATACTGTCGGTACCCTGCGTACCGTATACCCCTTGGGACTACAAAAAGACCAAAGGAACTTCACCTGTCTGAGTTGAAGACCTACGAAGGCCCCATATGTCATACGAGACTGGACATGCCTCCCATCTATGGTTAGCTCCAGTACTGCCATGTGTACATAGCAGCCGGAGCTATAGCCCACTCATGGGATAGCTCCGGGCTAAACACTTGAGCAGCACATTCGGACCTAACCTCCAACAGAGGGAAGCTCCAGTATTGACACGTGTGCATCTATACTGGACCTACCCGCCCCAGACGAATAGCTCCAAAGCTGCCACGTGTCCGAACCGCCGGACCTTCAACCTTGGCAGACAAGCTGGTGAACCCTCAACGGCTCGGACCTCCACGGGGCAATCAAAGACTTCAAGACCTGATTAAGTGTCATTAATACCATATTAATGACACATGATCAGCAGTCCCTTAATACCAGTAACGGCACTGTCAAGCCCCATTACCACGCTATTAAGGGTAATTAATCTCGTTGATTATGTATTAAACATTAGTAACTGCTGGGACCACATGTCAGGCCAGGCTAATTATTTAACGACCAGTCCTTGTACTATAAAAGGACTGGTCGATGAGAGACTCGGGGACGGACTCTCGGACGCCCTCAGACACACACAGTCTCCGACTGAAAGCTCTTAAACACTCAATACAACAGCTACACACCCCGTGGAGTAAGGTATTACGCTCAGGCGGCCCGAACCACATAAACCCTTGTGTCCATTCGCAATATTCTTTGAAATATCTGCGCACCCACTACCGAACAATAACCCCTTGAGCTACCAACGGTAGTATTGGGAGAATTGCTGGAAAAACACTCCGACAGTTGGCGCACCAGGTAGGGGGGCGCCCGAGATTTCAAGAATGATGAACTCAGCTGCTGGATCGTCCAACGGCAACCTCACTGCGCAACTTGCTGGAGGCAATCCCTCCAACATGCAACAACCAGCGGGTGCCGCGGCTCCAGCAGGAGTCATGCCTCCGCCGCCACTGTCTGCATCAGCAAATCAAGCTGGACAACGGGACAGAGCATCCGCGTCGGTCATGGCATCGGCGAATAACAACAATCCTGAACATGCGCTCCATGTAGCACGTGCTCTCCTCGAACGCCCACCACCTCCGGGTGCATCCCAGGGTGCAATGGAGCAATGGAGGGCTGACGTGGAACATTTGGTTGCAGCAGCAGCCGATCACATCAGCAACCAAGGTCCCCTCTCCTCGGGGCGGACCCCATCACAGCATCGGACTTTGTCGGGCAGACTTGGTCCGCACGCTTCCCAAAATAATAGGTGTGCTGCGTCTCAACAAGCGACGTCGCTGCCTGCCAGGGTGTGACACACCCATACAGTAACCGGACTTTCAACTCACGACCCCCGGGCGGAGCTGGATCACCGTTATTGTCAGCAGGACGGTCGCGTCCATATCGAGCGTGCTCGCGAAAGGCGAGAGACTCGAGACAGTCCTGCTCCTGAGGGAGTAGGAGGAGGCTGTTCTGCCCTAGCCATGCACTTGTGCATGGTCAGATGGCCACAAAAGTTCCGGCCTCACCTTCTGAAGAAATTTGACGGGACTGTCAATCCCGCTGAGTTTCTCCAGATTTACTCCACTGCAATCCTTGCATCCGGAGGTAACGAGGCCGTAATAGCCAACTACTTCCCTGTGGCTTTAACTGGGACCGCCAGGTCCGAGTTCATGAGCCTCCCGCACAACTCCATCAATAGTTGGGCGGAATTGTGCCAACAGTTCACCGCCAATTTCGGGAGATCATACACCCGACTAGGCACTGAACTAGACCTTTTTGTTCTAACGCGGAAGGGGGGGGGGAATCCTTATGTTCCTTCATCCAAAGGTTCTCCCAGGTACGGAACACTATTCCTTCTATATCTAGCGCCTCTGTTATTGTGGCATTTAGACAGGGCGTATGATACAAGAAGATGCTGGAGAAGCTGGCGATCAAGGAGATCACCAGTGTCACGGAGCTCTTCAGCTTGGCAGACAAATGTGCTAAAGCTGTGGAGGGCCGTGAAATGCACTCCAAACCACCTTCGGAGGATAACAAAAGATCCTCCAAGGGTGAAGCCACTACCTCCTGGAGTGGCAAAAAGAAGAAAAAGTCCAACGGCAAGAAAAAGTCGTCAGCTGGCACACCTACTGCTGCAGCTCTGGGTGGCTGGGGCCACGCCCCGAGAAACGACCTCGACCTTCATCTGAAGATGGCGGCAACTCCAAAATGTGGTGTCCTATTCATAAGTCAAACAACCACAACTTGGAAGACTGCCGAGAGGTCCAGAACCTTGTCGAGTGCTACAACAGGCACCGGGAAGAAGTTCCTTTCCGGCAAAGAGAAGGAAAACAAAAAGTCAACGAAACTCTGGTTGAAGAAGAATTAGGCTTTCAGGACCCTAAAAAGGTCTTGAAAGTTGTTTACACTTCCGTTGACGACGACTCTGACGTCTCTGACAATGAACGTCGGAAAACCATGAACACCATTTTTGGTGGTTCGTGGGACATCACCTCCCGCCGTGTCCTATGGACCATGCGGCGAGACATGGCTTTGGTGGCTCCCACTGCCAGGGCGGAGCCGCATCAGAAGTGGATGGATACTGCCATCACTTTCGATGCGTCAGACTGCCCTTGGAATATGATCGGAGCTGGCCAACTCCCATTGATGGTATCTCCAACCATCAACAATATTCAACTCCACCATGTAATGGTGGACGAAGGTTCGGGGCTGAACCTCATAAGCTTCAAAGCTTTCGTCAAGCTTTAGCTCTGACCTTCAAATCTTCGTCCCTCCCGACCTTTCTCTGTAATAGGTCCGGGGGCCATAACCCCACTTGGTTCCATTACTCTCCCCGTGACCTTCAGGACTCGTGAGAACTATCGGACTGAGAAGTTGGTCTTTGACGTTGCTCAGATCAACTCACCCTTCAACGCCATTATGGCTACTTGGTGTTGAAAATGCCAACACTAGCTGGTGTTCTCCGGATCCGTGGAGACCGCACTGCCGGAGTGACGGCACTGGAAGAACTTCACACACTTGCTACAGCGCAAGAGGAAGAGTCCAAACAGCCGCAAGCTCCGAAACCCCCGAGCATTCGTCATCGAGGCTCAACCTCTGCACCCCGTGTGCAACCAAGAGGCGACACTGACATTCCCGTCAAAGTCGTCCAAATTGGTTTCGACGCCGCTCAGACCACCCGTATATCGGGAGGACTGAATGACAAATAGGAACTCGCGCTCATCACTTTCCTCCGAGCTAACGTCCACGTGTTTGCCTGGCAACCATCACAAATGCCTGGGATCCCTAGAGCAGTAATCGAGCATAATTTGAAGATCTATCCCGATGCTCGGCCTGTACACCAGAAGCCTCGGAAGCAATCAGTAGAGCGACAGAACTTCATACGACAAGAAGTGAAGAAGTTGCTCGAAGCTGGATTCATCCGAGAAGTCTTCCACCCAAAATGGCTGGCAAACCCAGTCGTTGTACCCAAGACTGGCGGGAAGCTTCGGATGTGTATTGACTACACAACACTGAATAAGGCATGTCCAAAAGATCCATTCCCACTACTTAGAATAGATCAGATAGTGGACTCCACCTCTGGGTGTGAATTACTGTGCTTCCTAGACGCATATTCTGGGTACCATCAAATCAGAATGTCTAGGGAAGATGAAGAGCATACTTCTTTCATCAGAGTAGATGGATTGTATTGTTATACTGCCATGCAGTTTGGTCTCAAGAATGCAGCTTCAACATTTGTACATGCTATGTAAAAAACCTTTGGAGAGCTCATCAGAGACGTAGTGGAAGTGTATGTCGATTACATCGTCGTCAAAATTAAGGACAAGGAGTCACTTCTTGGCACCTTGCAAGCTGTCTTTGACAAGTTGCGAATCACTCGCACGAAGATGAACCTGGAAAAGTGTGTCTTCGGGGTTAGCTTCGGAAAGCTTCTTGGTTTCCTGGTAAACCACCGAGGAATAGAGGCAAATTCGGCGAAGATTAAAGCCATTGAAGAGATGCAGCCACCAACTCGCATCAAGGACGTCTAGAAGCCGACTGGATGTCTAGCTGCCCTCAGCCGATTCATCTTAAGATTGGCGGAACGGGCACTACCCTTCTTCAAGCTATTGAGGAAGTCCGAACCATTCCAGTGGTCTGAAGAAGCAGAAAAGGCCTTCCAGGAGCTGAAGCAGCTCCTCATCACTCTACCAACATTGGTGGCTCCGAACCTTGGTGAGCCTTTACTGCTTTACATTTCGGCAACTGACGAAGTTGTCAGTATGTTCCTGGTTGCGGAGAGACCAGAACCGTTACAAGCTCAGGAATCCAGACTCCTCTGGGAGAGTCAGGAGGTTCCTGAAGGCGAGTCTGGGTCCCAGCCCCCAGACTTGGGTCAACAAGGAGTTACACTTGTTGTGCAAGAAGAGCCGGACCCCCCTGGGAGGGTCCAGGTCACTCCAGAAGAAGCTCCGGGTTCCTCCAACAAGGACCCGACAACCCCTAAAGAAGGTTCGGACCCCTCCGAGAGGGTCCGGGTCGATGAGGAGGAAGCTGCAGGCCCCTCCGGGATGGTCTGGATAGTCCAACGCCCAGTGTACTTCATCAGTGAAGTACTGCACGACGCCAAAACTCAGTACCTGGAAGTACATAAACTGCTATACGCAGTTCTTATTGCTTCCCGAAAACTCCAACACTATTTCCAAGCTCACAAGATCTCCATGGTGACTTCACATCCACTACGAGCGATTTTGCATAATCCCAACTCCACTGGGAACATTGCAAAGTGGGAAGCGGAATTGGCCGAGTTTGACCTTAAATTTGTCCCAAGACAAGCAATCAAAAGTCAAGAATTGGCGGATTTTGTGGCGGAATGGACCCCTTCTTCATCAAACCCTGGGGCCCTAGTGAGCAGAAGCTGGAACACAAGGCTTCGGTCTTCACCGAGCCTCACTGGACCCTTTACTTCGACGGCTCCATGCAGAAGCAGGGGGCCGGAGCTGGATTTCTTCTCCTCGCTCCGACCGGGGAGAAGGTTAAATACATGGTGCACCTTGACTTCAAGGAGACCAACAACATGACGAAGTATGAAGCACTCATTTATGGACTAAAGGTGGCACTATCATATGGTGTCAAGTAGCTATTGGTCAAGGGAGATTCACAGCTCATAATTAAACAGGTTAAGGGTGAATGCTCCTGCAATAATCCCCAACTAGTTGCTTATCTCCTTGAAGTCCAGAGGCTTCAGAAGGACTTCGAAGTCCTGGACCTCCACCATGTACAACGTCTCCATAACGCTGAAGCTGACGAAATGCGTCAACCGGAGCTCCGGCTCCCGATGAAACCTTCGTCCGGAGGTTGTCTAAACCAACAGCTCAACCTGCCTAACTGAGCAAAGGGGGCAAGACTAGCACCTCAAAGCTAGCAGTCCTGATGGCCCTGTTACCCTGGTAGCCATCAAGGATCGTAGGTGCTGCCGGAAGCTCCGAGCAACCCAGCACACAAGACTCGAATGCTCAAGCTAGATCTGATGCATGGATCTCGGAGATCCAGAGCTACTTGAAAGACAACTTCCTTCCTGAAGATGATGTATCTGCTGACCGGATAGTCAGATTGGATAAAAGATACACGTTGGTAGAAGGGGATCTCTACCGGCGCGGTGCCAACGGCGTCCCAATGCATTGCATCACAAAGGAAGAAGGCTGCAAGCTCCTCGCAGAAATCCATGGAGGTGAGTGTGGGAACCACGCGTCTTCCCGCACGCTGGTCGGTAAAGCCTTTCGGCATGGCTTTTACTGGCCTACAGCGCTCCAGGATGCAACTGAGCCGGTGAAGAAACGTGAAGCATGCCAGTATCATGCTAAACAAATTCACACACCGACCCGACCTCTACAAATGAAACCTCCAACATGGCCTTTTGTTGTGTGGGGGATGGATATTTTGGGACCTTTCCCAAGAGCCGTCGGAGGTTACAAGTTCCTGTACCTCACCATTGACAAATTCACCAAATGGCCGGAAGCAACTCTAGTTGTGACAATAAACAAGCAATCTGCAATCAACTTCTTACAGTCCATCGTATGCAGATTTGGAGTCCCAAACAAAATCATAACTGATAATGGGACTCAATTTACAAGCTCTGCATTCTAAGGATATTGCGAAGACCTCGGCATTCAAGTCAGCTACGCTTCCGTAGCTCACCCGACAAGCAATGGCCAAGCCGATAGAGCAAATGTAGAAATCCTAAAAGGACTCAAGGCACGCACATATGAGCGTCTGAAAAAACATGGAGCCAACTGGATTGAAGAGCTTTCGCCCACTCTGTGGGCCAACAGGACAACTCCAAACCGGTCAACTGGAGAGACACCCTTCTTCCTGGTGTATGGAGCTGAAGCAGTCCTTCTTCCAGAAGTCACCTTGGGGTCGCTCTGGATCCGGGCCTTCGATGATGCCGCGCAGGACCAGCTCCGGTGTGAAGACCTTGACCTCCTTGAAGAGGGAAGGTGCCGAGCAGCTGTTCGGAATGCCCGATACCGCCAAGCTCTCCGGTGCTATCACCAAAGGCATGTTCACAGCTGACAGCTCGAGGAAGGCGATCTGGTGCTACAGAGAATACAATCCAGAGAGGGGTTAAACAAACTCTCCCCCAGCTGGGAAGGACCCTTCCGAGTGATTAAAGTATCCCGTCCCGGATGCATTCGCTTGGCAACTGAGGATGGGACACCTCTCCCTAATACTTGGAATATTGAGCACCTCCGTAAGTTTTACGCTTAATATCACGGAGGTGAGTCTGTAGTTACACATGATGTATGTTATAGAGTCATTGTACAGAGTCGGGTAGCTCCTCCAGGAGAACAGCCGGACCTTCCCCGGAAGGTCTCCAGAGTTCATGCCACACTTGTCACAGTCTCAGAACTAAAAGTGTAGCTAGCTACCTTGGGTCAAACAAGAAACAAAACACACTTAGCCTGGTTTCGTACCCTAAGGGTGTACTTGTTTCTCCTGTACCCCGGACTTATAATGAAAGACATCTTTGTGTGAAAACAGACTCCACGTGCATTTACTTTGTACAAGCTCAATATTTTTTATTTTTCTCTTTCTTGTCTGTAACAAAGTTGTGCGATTCTCAAGAATTTTTTAGATCTACTAATTCATGTACAACTCGAGTCGCATTGTTAATTCCTTCGGGTTTTCACATTGTTGAATGGTTCACTTGCCTGAATGCCGTCAGCCAATCTAGGTCTGGAGTGTGCTATCGACTTAGCCTGGTCATGCACCCTAAGTACGCCACTCTACCTACACCCCGACACGCCGAAGTAAGGCAGGTCCTGAAAACAGTTGGACCTGGAGAAAACAACTCAGTGCACTTGATTGTATGAAGAGTTGCGCTCGACCTAAAAATTTCTTACGAGAACAATAAGTTGCAACTGAGTTATAGATGGGAAACGAATTTTACTATTTTTCTTGACTTTAGTGTGCAGGAAAAATAAAAGATCTCATGATGATGGTGAATTTAGCTGGAGCTACCAAAGCTCCAACATTCCCTAGAAGGCTTGTAGTCGATGTTTTAAACATTGATAACAGGCATTGCTGGAGCTACTCAGTTCCGGTAAAACCATGGGACTAACCGTCAAAATGAAAAAAAGATGTTGGAAAGACTCCAGAGGACTATCAAGGTCGGAGCCCTTAAGCTCCGACAACCTCAGGGAGCCTTCACCACTAAAGACTTCGGACCTACGACCTCTTGGTACATGTTCACAATCAAATTGTGTACATCTACCAGGGGGCCAAGTGAGACAAAAGTGTTGAAGACAAAAAATGAAATTCATAAAAAACTTGGATTTTATTCATCAGGAGACAAGAGATTACAAAATTGGAGAAGAGGAAGAGAGAATACAAGCGGGAGCTACAAAGAGATGGTCCTAGACCCTATGGAAGAATGAGGCGACCTTCTGGGCAACCTCAGAAACGCTGGCCTGGGCAGCTTCTCTCTCTCCGACGATGGGGCCTTGAAGCACCGCGTCCAAGGGGTATTGGGGGTCCTGACTTGTGTAGCACGATAGAATAAATTCTGCGACGCTCTTGGCCAGGGATTGTCCCTCAGTTTCAAGCTGGTTCGCAATGACATCGCCCATCTTGGTGAGCTTGTTTCCTGCCGAACTCAGCGCCTGCAACGCCTGGTCTAGCTCCGGTTCCGGATCATCTGGACGCACGGTACTAAAACCCATTGGCGTCAGAGCGTCGTTGGCTTTGCCCAGGAAGTGCCAAACTTGTTGGGACTCTGTAACCCTACCGCTTTGCGTCTCCTCCAAGGATATTTTGGCCGCCGCAAGCTCCGAGTTCTCCCGAGCAAGACGCTCCACCTCTTTGGCGTTCTGTTGAATCTTTTCAGCAACCTGCCTTTTGAGTTCACTGAGCTCTTCCTCCCGGAGGTGGATCTCGTTCCGGCGGTTGACCAGGTCCTTCTCTCGGCCTCGCACCTTCTTCTCCCTGGCAGCGATGTCAGTTTCTCTCCTGTGGAGTTCCTGTCCTCGCTGCCAGGCCTTCTTCTCCTCTCTCTCATAGCGCTCATCCAATTTCTTGGTGCGCTCCTCGAGACTCTTGTCACCCAGAGTTAGCCTCTGAGGAAGCTCTTCTTTCCTCTTCACGACGTCGTCACGCAGCTCCAGGAGTTTTTGCTCTTCATCCTCGAGCTTTCTCTCCCGCACCTCAAGAGCCTCCCGGCGCTTGACGAGACTGGCGTGGATGGCGTCGAGTCTCTCTTGGCGATCATCTGCTACGCTATTAGCAGCTTTGGCCTGTTCGTAAATGGACTGGGACTGGCTGTCAAGGGATTGCGTCATGCTTCCTCTCTCATCCAGCAGCTTACCCCAGTACTCCAGGCAGATCTCCCCTTCCTCACCCACTCCTTGTCTTCAGCCAGCCTCGACTGCGCCAACTTGGTCTCGAAGTGGGGCCGGTTGTGCCACATCCTAAGAGTTTGACGCTCCTCCTCGAGAGCCTTGCTGTCATGGTAAAAAGCCAGCTGAACCTGGCGAAGACTGGAGCAAGTGTTGTCAATAGACAACGACAGAGGGATCGGGTCCGGACCTGCCGGGGTCATCTCCTCTAGATCCAGTGGGTTCTCTGTGACAAAAATTGGGTCCCACTCTACAAGAGCGGTCCCCTGAGCTTCCACTGCACTAGAGCCGTCCTCCAGAATAGCCTCGACCGCCGTCGAGGAAGGTCCTGCTGCAGAAGCTTCAACCTTCAGAGTTGGCTCCGAAGGTCCCGCCGCTAGGTCGTCAACAGCTGGTCCCTCAAGCGGACGGACAGCAACTTCATCTTGGCACCCTGGCTCGGGCGCGGGCACCTCCGGGACCACCACCTCCGGGGAAGGTGTTGAAGGTTCGGTCGGAGCTGAAGCCACTTCCGGCTCTGACGCTGGCGCCTCCTCCACCACCGGCCCAGACGCTGACGCTTCGACCATCATAGGCTCAGGCGCCGGCACCTCTGCAGCGGTTGGTTCAGGCGCCGGAACCTCTCCGACGACCGGCTCTACCACCGGAGCTTCTGCAGCAATCGGCTCTACCGCCAGAATTTCTTTGACAACCGACTCAGGTACCGGAGTTTCATCAACCACTGGCTCTACCGCCGAGGCATCATCAAACACCGGCTCCACTGCCGGGGCTTCGACAACATCTGGCTCTAGGGCCAGAATCACAGACATCTCTGGTTCTGAGACCGGAGTGTCCACAATATCAGTGTCCAAAACCGGAGCTTCAACCTCCGGGGGGCGCCGCTAGTACATCTTCATTCCCGTGGTCCGGCGCTACCACAGGATCTTCTGGGGAGGAATCAAGGTCCAATACCACGACAGCCGGCGCCGGAGCTATCGCAGCCTCATCCACCCATTGGGGCGGCACTGGAATTGGAGCTGGAGCTTCCGTCTCCACAACATCAGTTGCCGTCGCGGGAGCCGGAGCTTCAGTCCTTTTCTTGGGGACACTGCTGATGAAGGACGAAGAAACTCAAAACACAGTTACAGCACAAAACAACTAACTGAGGTAAAAAATAAAAATTACCTCGGAAGGTTTCCACACCAGTTAGCACGAAACATCTTCTCTGGACGCTCAGCCCCGGATCCAGGCGCCACTAGCATATCTGTTCCGGAAGGTTTCCCGGAGCTCGCCGCAACCATCGGCGCTGCTTTGGTCGAGGCCCCCCTCAATCGAGAAGAACTTCTGGACCCAGAGCCTTCAGTTGGTCCTGGTACCGTAGCCATACGGCCAGAACTGGCACCCCGTGGAGATGCCGATGCTGCAGTGGATGCCGCTATTGAAGACCTCCCCCTCCGGGGAGAAGGAGCTGCTGGGGAAGGAGCAGGTCTGACGGACCTTCCATCAGAGTGCTTCAGCTTCCTTTTCTGGCTCGAGGGCTCAGCCAACTCTTTGCCCTTTCCCGAGACTTCAACCCTCTATTCTGGGACAGAGGGGGGACCACCCTCGGAGGCCCCGGAGATCACCAACACGGTGGTCGAACGCCTCTCGACGACACCAAGGTCATCAAGCATTGACATCTTACGCCGGAGCTCCCTGATGAACTCTGCCTCCATGTTCAGAGGGAGGAAAGCCGCCGGTGGAGACAAATAGTCACCTTCGACGTCGATGCCATGCTGGAACTTCTTGAGGTGAAGCTCCAAGGTTGTGCCTTCCAGGTTGGACTTCAAACCGGTTTCGATCCGGTCATTGTCCATCATGCTGTTGAGGGCCCAAGCAAGCTTCTCCCTCTTCTTTAGCGGAGCCCACCTATTGGCCAGGAAATTGCAAAATACCGCCTGAGGAGTCACCCCTCCTTCCACGCACTGGCGGATCCTGGTCAGAGTAGGGTTGAAGGCGTCCGACAACACCGGAACTTCGCTCCAAGCTTCGGTGTCAATGTTGGGGAGGTATGCGGGAAAATCCAGCCTCTCATGCTCCTCTGCCATGATGACGATCCAATCCTTCTTCCAGTCATCCCACTTGCCGGAAGGGAACGACCGCAAGTACTTGTACGGGCACTTCTTGCGCTTCACGAAGTAGTAGAAGCCAAGGTACTCGTCACTCTTGCCGGTGGTGTGGATGGTGAAGAAGGTGCGGAAGAGCTCGACGCAGGGAGGAATACCCACCCACATCTCGCAGAAGTGGACAAAGATCGACACCAAAAGAATGGAGTGGGGGCCGAGGTGGTACAGCTACAGACCATAGAAGTCTAGCAACATCAAGAGAAAAGAAGAAAAGGGTGGGATCAGTCCCACCATGGAAAACGCGGAGAAGTACACCATTTCGTCGGCGTGCTCCTTCTCGAACGGAAGCTTGCGGGCAAGGACCTAGTGATTGAAGAAGGTACTGGACCACCCCATGAGGGCCCGGACCTTCTTCAGGTTGCCGTCAGTCTTGAGGCAGCTCTCGCGGAGACCCAACTCCATCGCAGCACAAGCGGGGCTAGAGACAAAAAGCAAGTGAAAGTTTGGAAGGTTTGAGCACAAGATCGAATGAAGGCGTAAAGAACCCCCAAACAGTGCCTGCTTTCCTTTTTAAGTAAGCCCCCACAACGCTTGGATGGAAACCGCAGAGGAGCCGATGTTACAAGTCAAAAACTTCACCCTGCCAATGACAAGGGGGACCGGGGCCACCCCGACGATCAAGTCGAGGTCCTTGCCCAGATGAACAGTTGTCATCATGAAAGGCGGGAAACCCGAAGGCGGCGGCCTGACAAGGCGCGCGGAACCGATATGATTTTCGTATCGGGAACCGACGACCTTCAATTGTGTGAGATCCGCACGCTAAGATCTCACCTGCCGCATCCAGGATATGTCACGCGGTGGTGTCTTAACTACGAACTACTGCCAACGGCACATCCGAAGATCCTTGAAGACACGACACAAAAATCGAAGGATGGACCCACCTCCGGTAAAACGACTCCTTCCAAAAGGTCTCTCCTGGAGGTGGACCCAGGGGGCCACTGTCGGTACCCTGCGTACTGTATACCCCTTGGGACTACAAAAAGACCAAAGGGACTTCACCTGTCTGATTTGAAGGCCTACGAAGGCCCCACATGTCATACGAGACTAGACATGCCTCCCATCTATGGTTAGCTCCGGTACTGCCATGTGTACATAGCAGCCGAAGCTATACCCCACTCATGGGATAGCTTCGGGCTAAACACTTGAGCAGCACCTCCGGACCTAACCTCCGACAGAGGAAAGCTCCAGTATTGACACGTGTGCATCTATACCGGACCTACCCGCCCCAGACGAATAGCTCCGAAGCTGCCACGTGTCTGAATCGCTGGACCTTCAACCTTGGCAAACAAGCTGGTGAACCCCCAACGGCGCGGACCTCCAAGGGGCAATCAAAGACTTCAAGACCTGATTAAGTGTCATTAATACCATATTAATGACACATGATCGGCATGCCCTTAATGCTGGTAACGGCATTGTCAAGCCACATTACCACACTATTAAGGGTAATTAATGTCGTTGATCATGTATTAAACATTAGTAACCGCTGGGACCACATGTCGGGCTAATTGTGTAACGACCAGTCCTTGTACTATGAAAGGACTGGTCGATGAGAGACTCGGGGACGGACTCTCGGACGCCCTCAGACACACACAGTCTCCAACTGAAAGCTCTTAGACACTCAATACAACAGCTACACACCCCGTGGAGTAAGGTATTACGCTCAGGCGGCCCGAACCACTTAAACCCTTGTGTCCATTCGCAATATTCTTCGAAATCTCTGCGCACCCGATACCAAACTATTATTCCTTGAGCTACCAATGGTAGTATCGGGAGAATTGCCGGAAAAACACTCTAACAAATACATTGAATGGAAATTAATGACATGTTATACCTTGATACCAAGCAGACGATCCAGCGTCTGGAACTACAGCGAGTGGAGGACGAGAGTAGGTCATGGAAGGTCCAACATCTGGAACTGCAGCGGGTGGAGGACGAGAGTAGGTCATGGAAGGTCCAACATAATCAAAACGTGAGGGGCGAGAATACGACGTAGAGAGTCCTACATTGACAAAATTTAATGTATGAAATATGAATGTACAAAAAATATGATACCAAGAAAATTAAACATTATAAATATAAAAAGTGTATCTTTACCAGTAGGATGCAACGATCGAAACGGTGGTGCTGAAGTCGAAGGAAATTGTGGAGGAGGTCCAGCGTACCTGGGCTGCTACACTGCGGTGTCCCGACGACAAGAATGTGTGCAAGAAATACTTTTCATCGCATTTTTTATCATACCATTGACCTTCTTAAGTGTTTGAACCATGTCAGTCAGGCTCGCGTGCACGCCCCTCTCGAATCTGTCTAACACTGTAGAAGACTTGTAATCTGCATGCTGCAAGACGTCTTACTAGAAAAACAAATAACATATTATTCAATAATGGATTCATAAGTCAAATCATATGATGCATAATATGAAATTATTTGTTACCGCTGTGAAGGTGGCATGGTCTCCATGGAACGGATACGTGTCCCACGTAGAAGGAACGCGTGGCTATGGGTCATGAGGTGCATATGTGACTCTGGTACGTGTACGAGGAACATACCACTGTATGTACTCCTGATACGCCTCAATCGTGAACAATGATGTTTCATGAATTGTGTCCTCTAGAGCCTCTGTCTACTGCTGCACCCATGCCACCATACGAGGCATGTAAACCGTGTTGGCATGACCCTTACGCGAGTATCTGCTTACGACATAACACATTAGAAATCATAACTAAATAGTTGCATAGTATTTTTTATTATGTAAAAATGAACTTACTCGTGAAATTCCTTTGGAACTGATAGACCTCTAAGCATAGGGACTAGCTGCTGTCGTCCAAACTAACGCATCACACGATGTACTGAGTACTCCTCCACGTAGACGTCAAACACGAGACTTTTCTGTGTCCACCAGTAGTCTGCGTCTCGCGAGCACAATGACGACAACCCACGTGGGGCTCGGTGTGACAAAGCCTCAGGGGAGTAAGGCTGCCAAATGACATCTTCGTCGCCGCATAGGCAATCAAAGTCAAAGACAAAGGATGGATACACCCCTTTTGCCTGATTGGGTCCCCAAATACGATGCATAAGTCAAAAGTAATGTTATTTAAGAAACACATAAATATAGAAGTGTTGAAACGATTACAAACTTGAACAAAACATAATGTGCGCCAAAGCCAAACTGTCCCCATCGTCGGAGCATTGATGTCATCGTCCTCGCTCGCATAATAAGACAACTCGTATGGAGTGAAGTCCACATGTGGGCGACCAATCGAGAAATGCTCATACGATCACAAAATCAGGAGTAACGAACATCCTGTCAAAACACCACCCTCGTTTATATACATGAAAGGGTAATACAAATGAAATCGTTGGTACAATGGACATAGTAATACAATAATTGAAATGAAATGAGTACCTTCGTGCAAGCATCACAAAGGCCTCGGTACGTGGCCGCAAGCACAACAGACCACCAAGAGTACTGAGGAACCTCGCAGGATGTAGCATCTGCTATATCCCTAGCAAAGTAGATTAGGCATTTGTCCACTAAGTCTTCGTGAGTACCCGTGAACATAATCCAACCAAACAACCACAACACGTAGGCCTCCAAATGCCTACTCACTGAGTACTCATCCGCATCAGGGTGTATGTTAGTCGCCTACAAAAATAGTGCCATTACATAAAGGTGGAAATAGTTACACAACAAAAATATGATAATTTAGTAATTTAGTACACACCTTCCACTACAACAACAACTCCTTAGATGGGCCGTGATCCTGGGTCAAAGCGAGTGTAGGTCTATCGGCATCCCTCACACAGGGGTGAAGGGCTATACTGTTGAAACGATGGAGAAGGTCGTCACGCCAATTACGACCAAAATTAGGCTAACATACCGCGTTGCCAGCAATCGGTAGACCTAAGAGGTACGACATGTCCTGTAGTGTGGGTGCCATCTCTCCACACAGTAAGTGGAAAGTGTGAGTCTCGGGTCTCCATCGATCCACCAAAGCTGACAAGAGAGCACAATCAAAGGCTAACCTCTTCAACAAAATTTTCTCCTCCGCTGTTGTCCAAGCTTGCACCATCCTACAAAGAGGAAGGAGTCCAGCTGCACGTAACCTGTATGGTGTCATGAGTAGTAAGTAAATGAAATGCTTTAATATATATGACATTTGAAATAAAAGCATACCGTGCAATCCATCGAGAGTCTATCGCCATAAGCTCGTCTTGCACGGTTGCGCTGTTCCAATACGTCTTGCACGGTGTAAACCGGCTTTTTTAATCTTCTCATCCATGCAATCCAAAATATACTTGGTGTAAAGTAGGTTTGAGTCAGCAACAAGATGACATGCGATACCATAATGATACGAAAGTAGTTCATAGTTCCATTCATGATCCCTTCTACAATTGCAACAAGTGGTAATCCTCTCAAACCACGTATGACCCAATTATACACCCATGTTGAAACAATTATAGTTGAGTACAACAATGTTAAACTTGTATTATTGACATTACATAATAATTCATACATACCTCTGCTAGATTTGATGTCATAATTCCATGATGGGCCCCATCTTTGTCATATAACAAAGCCCATTTCTCTTATGGCTTATTGTGAGTCCAATGCGAGAAAGATCGGATAGATGATCCAATTCGATGAACTGTATTATGATCATCAGACGGAAGACTGCTAAGAGGTGCTGGAACTGGAACTGCTTCAGAATTTGAAGCTCTTCCCAACCTTTCCTCTGTTTGTTTGCTTGTGAACTGATCGAGACACTCCCACAAAGCTTCAAACTTTCTCTGTTGGTTTTGACAACATAACCATTTGAACAAGTTCATAAGTTGCTTGTTCTTAAAGTGACTATAAAAATTGGCACACAAATACCTCATACACCATCTGGATTCTATATCTGGCCAAATAATAGGAATGCCACAGTTACTACATCCGTACTTCAAATCCATTATAGATTTCAGAAGTCCAGCGTGACGGTCATGTATGATACAAACATTTTCGCGACTTTGAATCACGCTAAACTTAACTCGATACAAAAACCAATACCAACTATCAGTATTTTCACCTTCCACAAATGCGAAGGCAATAGGTAACATTTGATTGTTACCATCCACTGCAATAGCAGTCAAAATTTGTCCTTTGTACTTTCCTGTCAAAAATGTTCCATCAATGCAAAGAATTGGTCTACAATAATTAAATGCATTTATCATTTGACCAAGTGCAAAGAAGGCACGTTGAAGAATCATCTTGCCAGGAATTTGTGGATTTGGAACATCCATAATGTCAACAAATGTCCCAACATTTCTCATCTGTATGGTATCTAACAATCTAGGCAAATTATCATAAGATGCTTCAAAAGTACCAAATCTCTTCTCTAAAATCTTAACTTTGGCATTCCAAGCCTTGGAGTAGCTTATTGTGTATTTGAAATCTTGCTCAATAGTGTTGATAATAGATTTTGGCTCAAAACCAACATTATCTACGACTCGTGAATACATGTAATTCGCAATAAACTGCAATTTAAGAGCGGTATTGCACTTCTCAAGTTTCTGCATCTCACAATTATGATCAATAAATATTGAACATTTCCAAAGACCGCTCCACTTTTGGGCATATCCATGCACACGAAATGGACAAGCTGAATCAACACATCTGACATCATAAATTTGTTTATTAAACCTTGGGGTTACGGATGATCTTTTCATTGAAAGAGACCAGTATTTAACTGCATCCTTCAATGATTATCTGTCGGTGGTTTGGAACCGGCAGATCTCCCAACACTACTAAAGTGTTAGAGGAGTTTGATGTTCGGTGTGGGCTCGCGGAGATTCAAGAAGGTGAATTGTAAATGGCGCAGAAGACACAAGAATTTATGTGGTTCAGGCCGCCTGAGCGTAATACCCTACTTAACGGGGTGTGTTGATATTGTATTGGATGTAGCGCGTGTGTCAGCGTGTCTTAACGTGTATCGAGCGTCTCGAGAGCGTCTCGGGAGCGTGTCTGTGTAAACGTCGTCGGCATGTCCTTCTATAGTACAAGGGCAGGCCGTTACAAATTAACCTGGCCCGACATGTGGCCCCGGCGGTTACTAGTATTGATACTTATTCAACACGTTTAATTGCCCTTAATGACCGTGTAATGGGCTTTGACAGCACCGTTACTGGTAACTAAGGTCGTCCGATCATGTGTCATTAATATGGTATTAATGACACTTAATCGGGTCTTGAAGTCTTTGATTCCCCTTTGAAGATTCGGAGCCGTTGTGGGGTCTTCCGGAGGTTAGAGGGTGAAGATCCGACGGTTGGACACGTGGCAGCACTGGAGCACACTGTGGAGAACAGATAGTTCCGGTATTAACTGACACGTGTCAGCACCGGAGCTTCCCTCGGTCTGGGGTTAGGTCTGGGGGTGCCACTTCGGTACATAGCCCGGAGCTTCCTCCCTTGCGGGCGGTAGCTCCGGTTTGATAGTACACGTGGCGACCCTGGGGCTAACCATGTTGGAGAAGCGGGTCCGGACATGTCTGACATGTGGGCCTCCGAAGGTCTTCAAATCAAGTGGGTGACTTTCCCTTGAGATCTTTGCAATCCCAAGGGGTATATGGTACCCAGGGTATCGACAGTGGCCCCCTGGGCCCACCTCCGGGGAAGACCCCTTGGATGAAGTCATTCCGCCGGAGGTGGGTCCATCCTTTGACTTTTGAACTAAGTCTTCAAAGGTCTTCGGATGTGCCGTTGGCGATGGTTTGGAGTTAAATCCTCGTCGCGTGGCGTATCCCGTGTGTGGAAGGTGAGATCTTTGGCGTGCGGATCTCACGCGATTGAAGGTCGCCGGTTCTCGATACGAAAATCGCATCGGTTCCGCGTGCCTTGTCAGGCTGCTGCCTTCGGGCTTCCCGCCTCATCGGCTGGGTAAGAACCTCGACTTGATCGTCGGGGTAGTCCCGGGCCCCCTTGTCATCGGCTGGGTGGAATTTTTGAGTGGTATCTTCGACTTCTTTGCAGTTTCCATCCAAGCGTCGCAAGGGCTTACTTAAGAAGGAAAGCGCGCACCGTTCGGGGTTTGTTACGCCTCTCATCTGATCTTGCGCTCAAACTCCCAACTTGTGCTTAGCTTTTATTCTCTTGCCTTGCCATGCCGCGATGGATTTGGGTCTCCGAGAGAGTCGTTTGAAGACCGACAGCGACCTGAAGAAGGTCCGGGCCCTCATGGGATGGTCCTCGGACTTCTTCAACCGCTCGGTACGCGCCGGTGGAGAGCTCCCGTTTGAGAAGGAGCACGCCGGCGAAATGGTGTACTTCTCCTCGTACGCCATGGTGGGGTTGATCCCACCTTTTTCCTCCTTTTTCTTGATGCTGCTAGACTTCTATGATCTGCAGCTGTATCACCTTGGTCCCCACTCCATTCTTCTTGTGTCTATCTTCATCCACTTCTGTGAGATGTGGGTGGGCATCCCCCCTGCATTGAACTCTTCCGGACTGTGACGCCCGGTTCCGAAAACTGAACCAAGCTAACGCATATGTGTGCCCAGGATGTTCATCACACATATACGAGTGCAATCACAAACGAGTATACAGAAAATTACCACAGAACAAGATTAATTATCAGATTTATTACACAAACCATATCATCCTCGAATACAAGCTCTAATGAATATTAATGACAAGTTCACTAATGCAGCGGAAATAAACAAATTAAGCAACTAAAGCAACTATGCAGCATAAGCGACAGGGTATATATATGCGCAGCTCCAATCAACACCACAGGCAAAGCTGACGGTAGACACGGCCTAGAACTCCGCATTATCGCCATTAAACTCCCAATCCTGACCTGCAACTGTTGGGGTGGGATCGCAAGAGTGAGTACATGTCGTACTCAGCAAGTGTGGAAAGTATGACATGTGGCTTATTCAAATGTCGACAATAATAATGGTAAAGTGCTGAAAAGTACATTAAAACATTTGAAAAGCAATATAGTATAAGTATGTGAAGTAAACCCATCATAATCATAAATAATATCCTAATATCAGTCCATAATTCACCATTGTCAATAACCATATTCAATACCAGAAATTAAATCCATAACCATTACCAAACCATAACCATTACCAAACCATAACCATCACAAATCCCAAATTGCCTCTAACCATGGAAGTTGTCCAGGTGCTCATAACCGGGAGCACGGCTATCATGATAGTTTTAGTTAACTCTGCAGAGTTTGTACCTCTTTACCCACGTGTTCGTGATTTCATCACCCTTCGGCGACTAAGAACCTCCCTTATGCCCATGACCTGTCGGTCACATTACACACTTCCGTTGGTGTGTGGCCAAGAGATCAAAAAATAGCCTTTACAAAGGGATTACTAGCCTATTTAGACCCCACTGAGGTTTCACCAGTGGTGATGTCTCCCGCAGAGCACATCTTCAACCAAGGGCCCCCTCTTGAGCCATTCGGATCCCAGGGTAGTCCCACCAATCATCAACAAACCCAATCCGACTACCCCTTCCCCGAGCATCCACAATGGTCCAAACAGCACTAGCAAAGCCCTAATTAATCAGCTATGCCGCACCCATACTTGGCCTCGTGGTGGCACTGTAGTCCTGGCTTATTCTCACATGAACCGGTCCTTAGATCTAAAGCAAGCAAACCACCATAACATCCAACCCATCCACATACCAGGCTTGCTTGGATCATCCATTACCATACCATGTTTAACCAGTTCATGTTAACCATAATCTCATCCATGCATAATTAAATTGAGTGATATAGTTGTTTCCCATCCTAGTTGATTAAGCGAAGCAAAAAGGTAAAAACCTTTCCCAACTCTCTACCATAAATTCCAGGTGACAAGGGTGGTTTAGCAAATCTAGTAAACTTCCTACCATAGGATTTCCCATCGATTTGACACAAGCATGCAGTTTTGCAAACAAAACATTTATTTTAAAAACAGGATCAATATGCTTCAAGGACACTTGCCTTGCTCTTGCTGCTGATTAGGTTCAAAGCCTTCAAACTCCTAATGTTGTAGATCCTCCGTGGCACTCTCTAGCGCAAATCCGTCTAATCCACACAATAAACATACAAGACAAGAAACACAATCAAAGAGTGCACAAATATTACTCAATATGACATGACATGCATGATTGATGCAATGCAAGGTAGAACTTGTCACTAGATTGCTTTTAATGATCACTAACTAGCTCTAATAGATTTTAACAAGTTTATACAGGTTTGGGGTCGATTAGATCAAATTTTAGAATTAATTAAACACAATTTAACCAGAAAGATCGGACTAGTCCGCTAGGGACTGGACAAGTCCGCACTTGACGAGATCAGCGGATTAGGGTTTTCTAGATCGACGTGAATTTGGAGATTAGGGGTTGAATTCACATAAGGAAAAGAGAATAGAAGGTATACCAGGTGTTTAGAACTCCAATGAACCAAGAAACTTGGAGGTAACACTTGGATCTTGATGATCTAGGGTTGGTGATGAACTTGGAGATGAATTGGTGGTGAAGGACGAAACTTGGTGGAGATCTTGATCCTCCTTCGTTTCCTCCTCTTCTTATTCTTGTTTGGGATCTTCTCCTCCCTCCTTGATGGTGGCTCCCCACAAACTAGGGTTTGGGTGGGTGGAAAAGTGGCAAATAGATGTCAAACCAAGGGGTGGGGTTGTTTATATAGACGTGGAGGCTAGGGTTAGATGGATTTCGAGTTTAGGATGAGTAGAGGCCGGTTTAGAGTCCCACATGGGCTCTAAAAGAGTTAGGCACGACGTCCCTAGGCCCACTTGACGTGAAACCCAAGAAACAAGTCGTAAAACAAAAGGTCAATCATGAAATATCGGACAAGTCCGGACAGGACCGGACTAGTCCGAAGTCGTCCAGAGAGAAAATCGGACAAGTCTGGCCAAAAATCAGACAAGTCCGAATTTGAACAGAGAGGAAAAACGGACAAGTCCGCTGGAACACCGGACTAGTCCGGAAAAGTCCAGGGACTTAGCAAATTTTCAAGGATTCATGGAATACCGGACTAGTCCGCACAAAATCGGACAAGTCCGAAGTTGTCCAGAGGCAAATATCGGACTAATCCGCAGCAAAAACGGACAAGTCCGTTTTTAGACAGAGAGAAATCGAACTTGTCCTCAGCAAAACCGGACTAGTCCGCACTTTCCTACATTTTTAAGTGCGGTTTTGTTCCAAATCAATTTTAAACTTGTTCCTCTTGTTATGGGTTAATGTTAAACATGTATATGAGTGCATGTAGGGCATGATGCATGAAAATGAGGGTGTTACACGGACCTTCTTCACCGTCCATACCACCGGCAGGAGCAATGAGTACCTTGGCTTCTACTACTTCGTGAAGCGCAAGAAGTGCCCATTCAAGTACCTCCAGTCGTTTCCCTCTGGGAAGTGGGATGACCGGAAGAAGGACTGGATAGTCGTCTGGGTGGAGGAGCACGAGAAGCTGGAGCTGCCCGAAGGCCTCCCCAGCATCGACACGACAATCTGGAGTGAAGCTCCAGTGCTGGCGGAAGCCTTCAACCCTGCTTTGACTAGGATCCGCCAATGCGTGGAGGTAGGATTGACTCCTCAGGCGATGTTTTGCAACTTCCTGGTCAACAGGTGGGCACCGCTGAAGAGGAGAGAGAAACTCGCATGGGCTCTCAACAGCGTGATGGACGATGACCGGGTCGAGACCGGGCTGAAGTACAACATGGTGGGGAAAACCTTGGAGTTCCACCTCAAGAAGTTCCAGCACGGCATCGATGTCGAGGGTGACAACTTGACTCCGCCATCAGCTTTTCTCCCTCTGAACGTGGAAGTAGAGTTCAGCAGGGAGCTCCGGCAGAAGATGCCTGTGCTTGACGACCTTGGTGTTGTCGAGACAAGATCAACCACCAGGGTGGCGATCCCCGGAATGTCCGAGGGTGGCTCCGATCCTGCCCCGAAGTCGAGGGTCGAGGTCGTCGGCAAGGGCAAGGAGCTGGCGGATGAACCCTTGAGCCGGAAGAGGAAGCTGCAGTACGCCGACGGAAGGTTCGTCAGGCCCTCTACCTCTGCGTCGGCTCCTTCTCCCTGGAGGGGGAGGTCTTCTACAACTGCGGCGACTGTTCCCGCAGTGGGGGTCCTCTCGGGGTGCTAGCTCCGGGCATGCGACTCCAGCACCGGGGCCGGTGGAGGCCTCTAGGTCTGGAGGTCCTTCCCGACCGAGGGGGGCCTCGACTAGGGAAACACCCATGGTCGCAACGAGTTCCGGGGGGCCTTCTGGAGCTTCCACGCAGGCTATGACCAGCCCAGAACGCCCGGGAAAAAGGTTCCGCGCAAGCTGGTGCGGAAGCCTCCCAAGGTAATTTTTAATCTTTACCTTGGATAGTTGTTTAATTGTAGTAACTATTTTTTAAGTTTCTTTGTTCATCATCTGCAGCGTCCCCAAGAAGGGGAGTGAGGCTCCACCCTCAGCCACAGCAGCTGAAGCCGTGAGGGTGGAAGCTTCTGTTCCTTTCCCGGTGCCTCCCCAAGTGGTGGATGAAGCTGCGACAGCTCCGGCACCGGCTGTCGTGGTCATGGGCCTCGACTCATCCCCAGAGGCTCCCTTGGTAGCGCCGGACCGCGGGAGTGAAGATGCTCCAGCGGCACTTGTCCCGGAGGTTGAAGCTCTGGGTCCTGGTGCTGAGATGATGGAAGCTCCGGGCGTTGAGCCGAAAGAAGCTGTAATTCCGGCCCCAGAGCCGAAAATTGTCGAAGCTCCGGCGGTCGAGTCAGAGGTGATTGAAGTCTCGGCGTGCGTGTCGGATGTTGAGGAAGTCCCGGCGGTTGGGCCGGCTACCTCAGAAGCACCGGCCGCAGAGCCGGTCATTGTTGGAGCTCCGGCCGCAGGGCTGATTAAGGAAGAAGTTCTTCCGGTTCCCGAGCCTGTTGATGCAGAGGCGTCGGAGCTCGAGCCCCCATCGGAGGAGGTGCCAAGGCCGGAGCCAGAAGCGGCCCCTGCTCCGGAAGTGACGACGTCGGAGGTACCCGCGGCTGAGCCGGATTGCCCTGGTGAAGTCGCTGGCCCCCTGTCTGAGGGGGTGAATGAAGACCTGGCGGCGGGGCCTTCCTCGATGGTGACTGAGGCCATCCCGGAGGACGACCCTAGTGCCATGGAGACCCAGGGGACCACTCTTATGGAGTGGGACCCAATTTTTGTTTCTGAAAACCCGCTGGAACCAGCAGAGGAGACCCCAGCAGGTCCGGAACCTATCCCGTTGTCACTATCTATTGACAACGCATGTTCCAGTCTGCGTCAAGTTCAACTAGCCTTCTTCCACTACAGCAAGGCTCTTGAAGAGGAGCGCCAAACCCTTAGGAGGTGGCGTAACCGGCTCTACTTCGAGACCAAGCTGGCGCAGTCGAGGCTAGCGGATGACAAGGAGTGGATCAAGCGGGAGAAGGTCCGCCTGGAATACATGGGTAAATTATTGGACAACAGGGAGAGTATGACTCGCGCCCTCGACGCTCAATCCCGGGAAATCTACGAGCAGGCAAAAGCAGCTAACAGTGCGGCCGATGAACGCCACGAAAGGCTTGAGGCCATTAACACTACACTCATCAAGCGTCGAGAGGCACTTGAAGAGAGGGAGAAACGGCTTGAAGATGAAGAGCAGAAACTCCTAGAGCTGCGGGATGACGTCCTGAGGAGGGAGGAGGAGCTCTCCGAGAAGGTGGCTCTGGCTGACAAGGGCCTTGAGGAGCGCGCCAAGAAATTGGAACAGCGCTGCGTAGAGGAGGAGAAGAAGGCCTGGGTGCGAGGGCAGGAGCTCCACGAGCGGGAGTGTGCCATTGTCGCCAGGGAAAAGAAAGTGAGGGGCAGGGAGAAGGACCTGGTCGACCGCTGGAATAAGATCCACCTCTGGGAGGAGGAGCTCGGAAAACTCGAGAAGCGGGTTGCTGAGAAGATTCAACAAAACGCCAAAGAAGTTGAGCGCCTCGCCCGTGAGAATTCCGAACTGGTGGCGGCCAGAAGATCCTTGGAAGAATTGAAGGGCTTGAGGACTGCTGACTCCCTACAGATTTGGGAGTTCCTGGGCAAGGCCAACGACGCGCTAACACCGATGGGCTTCAGTCCCGTGCGCCCGAATGATCCGGAGCCGGAGCCGGAGCCGGACCTGGCGTTGCAGGCGTTGAGATCGGCAGGCAGCAAGCTCTCCAAGGTGGGCGATGTCATCACGGACCAATTGGAGGTTGAGGGGCAATCCCTAGCAAAGAACGTCGCAGAGTATGTGCTGACGTGCTACACCAGCCGGAACTCCCGATTTCCTCTGGACCCGGTGCTTGAAGGTCCCGTTGAAGGAGAAGGGGAAGCTGCCCGAGCCAACGTGTCGGAGGTTGCCCAGAAGGTCGCACAATTCTTCCATAGGGTCTAGGACCATCTCCGTAGTTCCCACTTGTATCCTTTCTTCTTCTTCCTCAATTTTGTAATCCCTTGTCTCCAGATGAATGAAATCCCAAAATTTTTGTGAATTTCACTTTTTGTCTTCAACACTTTTGTCTTCACTTGGCCCCCTGGTAGATGTACACAATTTGATTGTGAACATGTACCAAGAGGATATTATGTTTTGTTGAAGACTCATTTGCTTCGAACTTGTAGAGTGTAGGTCCGAAGTCTTCGATAGTGAAGGCCCCCTGAGGTCAAACTGACTATCGCCGGAGCTTAGTAGTTCCGGCAATAGTCCCTATCAACGCATATAGCATCGATAGTTAGTCCTCCGGGTGTCGGAGCTTAGTAGCTCCGGCACTGACCTTTGCCAACACGTAGCTTGTCGGCAGCAGACTCCACTTGTGGGGTCTTCTCACCATCTTTTATTTTACGTCGACGGCTGGCCCCCCTAGCTTTACCGGAGCTTGGTTGCTCCGGTGATGCTCGTTTTCAATGCTTAACATCGATTACAAGCCATCTAGGGGAGTCAGAGCTTTGTTAGCTCCGATTTTTCTCTATCAACTTGGATTTTATTTTTCCTGCACACTGAAGCCAAGAAAAATAGTAAAATTCATTTCTTGCCTATAACTTCGTCGCGGCTTACGATTCTCGAGAAAATTTTAAGTCAAACGCGATTCTAAACACAACCGAATGCGTTGCCTTTTCTTCCAGATTCAATTGTACTTGGACCCGCCTTACTTCGGTCTGCTGGGGTGTAGGTAGAGTGGCGTACTTAGGGTGCTTGACCAGGCTAAGTCGATAGCACACTCTGGCCCTAGATTGGCTTGGCGGCATTCAGGCGGGTGGGCCATGAACAATATTTGAATCCAAAAGAATCGACAATACAACTCGAATCGTATATGAACCGGTCAAACTAAAATTTCTTAAGAATTGCACGTCTTTGCTATAGACAAGAAAGAGAAAAATAAAAAATGCTGAGCCTGTACAAAATGAATGCACGTGGAGTCTGTTTCACCTGAAGATGTCTTTCATTATAGGTCTGGGGTACAGGGGAAACAAGTACACTCTTAGGGTACGGAACCAGGCTAAGCGTGTTTATTTTCTCATTTGACCCAGGGTAGCTAGCCACACTTTTAGTTCTGAGACTGTGACAAGTGTTGCATGAACTTTGCGGACCTTCCGGGGAAGGTCCGACTGTTCTCCCGGAGGAACTACCCGACTCTGTACAATGACTCTATAACATACACCTCAAGTTACTACAGACTCACCTCCGTGATATTAAGTGTAGAACTTACGGAGGTGCTCGATGTTCCAAGGATTTGGGAGAGGTGTCCAATCCTCGGTAGCCAAGCGAACGCTTCCGGGACGGGATACTTTAATCACTCGGAAGGGTCCCTCCCAGTTGGGGGAGAGTTTGTTTAACCCTTCTCTGGATTGTATTCTCCATAGCACCAGATCGCCTTCCTCGAGTTGTCGGTTGTGTACATGCCGCTGACGATAATGCCGTAGGGCTTGGCGATATCGGGCATTCCGAACAGCTGCTTGGCACCTTCCCTCCTCAAGGAGGTCTAGGTCTTCACGCCGGAGCTGGTCCTGCGTGGCTTCGTTGAAGGTCCGGACTCGGAGTGAACCCAAGGTGATTTCCGGAGGAAGGATTGCTTCAGCTCTGTACACCAGAAAGAAGGGTGTCTCTCCAGTTGACCGGTTTGTAGATGTCCTGTTGGCCCATAAAGTGGGCGGAAGCTCTTCAATCCAGTTGGCTCCATGTTTTTTCAAGCACTCATAAGTGCGCATCTTGATTCCTTTAAGGATTTCAGCATTTGCTCTCTCGGCTTGGCCATTACTTGCTGGGTGAGCTACGAAGGCGTAGAAAACTTGTATGCCGAGGTCTTCGCAATATCCTTGAAATGCAGAGCTTGTGAATTGGGTCCCATTATCAGTGATGATTTTGTTTGGGACTCCAAATCTGCAAACAATGGACTGTAAAAAGTTGATAGCAGATTGCTTGTTGATTGTCACAACTGGAGTTGCTTCCGACCACTTGGTGAACTTGTCAATGGCAACGTACAGGAACTTGTAACCTCCGACGGCTCTTGGGAAAGGTCCCAAGATGTCCATCCCCCACACAGTGAAGGGCCATGTAAGAGGTATCATTTGTAGGGGTTGAGCCGGTGTGTGAATTTTCTTTGCATGAAATTGACATGCTTCGCATTTCCTCACCAGCTCAGTTGCATCCTGGAGTGCTGTAGGCCAGTAGAAGCCATGCCAAAAGGCTTTACCGACCAGCGTGCAGGAAGACGCGTGGTTCCCACACTCGCCTCCATGGATTTCTGCGAGGAGTTTGCGGCCTTCTTCCCTTGTGATGCACAGCATTAGGATGCCATTGGCACCGCGCCGGTAGAGATCCCCTTCTACCAGTGTGTATCTTTTAGCCAATCTGACTACCCGGTCAGCGGATACATCATCTTCAGGAAGGATGTTGTCTTTCAAGTAGATCCGGATCTCCGAGATCCATGCATTGGAACTAGCTTGAGCATTTGAGTCTTGCGTGCTGGGTTGCTCGGAGCTTCCGGCAGCACCTATGACCCTTGATGGCTGCCATGGTAACAGGGCCATCGGGACCGTCAGCTTCGGGATGCTGATCTCGCCCCCTTCACTCAGTTCGGCAGGCTGAGCTGTTGGTTTTGACAACCTCCAGACAAAAGTTCCGTCAGGAGCCGGAGCTCCGGTTGATGCTTTCGTCGAGAGTTCGTCAGCTTCAGCGTTATGGGCACGCTAAACATGGTGGAGATCTAGGACTTCGAAGTCCTTCTGAAGCCTCTGGACTTCAAGGAGGTAAGCAGCTAGCTGGAGATTGTTGCAGGAGCATTCACCCTTCACTTGCTTAATGATGAGCTGCGAATCTCCCTTGACCAGCAGTTGCTTGACACCATATGACAGTGCCACCTTTAGTCCGTAGATGAGTGATTTGTACTCCGCCATGTTGTTGGTCGCCTTGAAGTCAAGGTGTACCATGTATTTCACCTTCTCCCCGGTTGGTGCAAGGAGAAGGATTCCAGCTCCGGCCCCCTACTTTTGCATGGAGCCATCGAAGTAGAGGGTCCAGTGAGGCTCGGTGAAGGCTGGAGCTTGACGTTCCGGCTTCTGCTCACTGGGGCCCCCAGGGTTTGATGGAGAGGGAGTCCATTCCGCCACGAAGTCTACCAAGGCTTGACTCTTGACTGCTTGCCTTGAAATGAATTCAAGATCAAATTCGGCCAATTCCGCTGCCAACTTTGCAATATTCCCAGTTGAATTGGGATTATGCAAGATTGATCGAAGTGGGTAAGAGGTCACCACTGAGACTTTGTGAGCTTGGAAGTAATGGCGAAGCTTCCTGGAGGCAATAAGAACTGCATAGAGCAGCTTATGCACCTCTAGGTATCAAGTCTTGGCATCATGTAGTACTTCACTGATGAAGTACATCGGGTGTTGAATGGTCCGAACCTTCCCGGAGGGGCCCGGAGCTTCCTCTCTACTGACCCAGATCCTCCCGGAGGGATCCGGATTTTCTTCGGGGACCTCCGGGTCCTGGCTGGAGGAACTCGAAGCTTCTTCAAAAGCGACCTGGACCCTCCCTGAGGGGTCTAGGTCTTCTGAAGTGACTTCTTGTGGATTCGAGTCTGGGAGCTGGGACCCAGACTCGCTTTCAGGTACCTCCGGACCCGCCCGAAGGGGTCTGGATTCCTGAGTATGAGGTAGCTCTGGTCTCTCTGCACCCAGAACCATACTGACGACTTCGTCAGTTGCTGAAATGTAAAGCAACAAAGGCTCACCAAAGTTCGGAGCTACCAGAATTGGTAGGGTGGTGAGGAACTGTTTCAGCTCAAGGAATGCCTTCTCTACTTCTTCAAACCCTTGGAATGGTCCGGACTTCCTCAATAACTTGAAGAAGGGGAGTGCCCGTTCTGCCAGCCTTGAAATGAACCGGCTGAGGGCTGCTAGACATCCAGTTAGCTTTTGGACATCTTTGATGCGGGTTGGTGGCCGCATGTCTTCAATGGCCTTGATCTTCGCCGGATTAGCTTCTATGCCCCGGTGACTTACCAGGAAACCGAGAAGTTTTCCGGAGCTAACCCCGAAGACACACTTGTCTGGGTTTAGCTTTGTGCGGGTGGCCCGCAGCTTGTCGAAGACAGCTTGCAAGGTGTCAAGGAGTGACTCCTTGTTCCTGACCTTGACCACGATGTCATCGACGTACACTTCCACTATGTCTCTAATGAGTTCTTCAAAGGTTTTGTACATAGCTCGTACAAAAGTTGAAGCTGCATTCTTGAGACCAAATGGCATGGCTGTATAACAGTACAATCCATCTACTGTGATGAATGAGGTATGCTCTTCATCTTCCCTAGACATCCTGATTTGATGATACCCAGAATATGCGTCTAGGAAACACAGTAATTCACACCCGGAGGTGGAATCCACTATCTGATCTATTCTAGGTAGTGGGAATGGATCTTTTGGACATGCCTTATTTAGTGTGGTGTAGTCGATGCACATCCGAAGCTTCCCGCCGGCCTTGGGCACAACGACTAGGTTTGCCAGCCATTTTGGATGGAAGACTTCTCGGATGAATCCAGCTTCGAGCAACTTCTTCACTTCTTGTCGGATGAAGTTCTGTCACTCTACAGATTGCTTCCGAGGCTTCTGATGCACAGGCCGGGCGTCGGGGTAGATCTTCAGATTGTGTGCTCAATCACTTCCCTGGGGATCCCAGGCATTTATGACGGTTGCCAGGCAAACACATTGACATTAGCCCGGAGGAAAGTGATGAGCGCAAGTTCCTATTTGTCGTTCAATCCCCCCGATATACGGGTGATTTGAGCGGCATCGGAACCAATTTGGACGACTTTGACGGGAATGTCGGTGTCGCCGCTTGGCTGCACACGAGGTGCAGAAGTCGAGCCTCGTTGATGAATGCTCGGGGGTTTTGGAGCTTGCTCCTGCCTGGAGTTCTCTTCTTGCGCCGTGGTGAGTGCATGGAGTTCTTCCAGAGCAGTTACTCCAGCAGTACGATCTCCGCGGATCCGGAGAACGCCTACTGGTGTTGGCATCTTCAACACCAGATAACCATAATGAGTAGCTGCCATGAATTTGTACAGGGCAGGCCTACCCAAGATGGCATTGAAGGGCAAGTTGATCTGAGCGACGTCGAAGACCAACTTCTCGGTGCGGTACTTCTCCCGTGTCCCGAAGGTAACGGGGAGAGTAATAGCTCTGAGTGGGGTAATAGCCCCCGGACCTACTCCGGAGAAAGGTCGAGAGGGGTGGAGATCCGAAGGTCGAGAGGGGTGGAGATCCGAAGGTCGGAGCTGAAGCTTAGTAAAAGCTTCGAAGCTTATGAGGTTAAACCCCGAACCTCCGTCTACCATGACATGGTGGAGCTGGATGTTATTGATGGTAGGAGATACCATCAAAGGTAACTGACCTGCTCCAACCATGCTCCGAGGGCAGTCCGAAGCATCAAAAGTGATGGCTGTGTTCATCCACTTTTGATGAGGTTCCGGCCTGACTGTAGGAGCTACAGCAGCCATATCCCGACGCATAGTCTTGATGATGCGGCGGGAGGTGATGTCCCATGATCCACCAAAAATGGTGTTCATGGTCTTCCGACGCTCATTGTCAGAGACGTCAGAATCATCGTCGACGGAGGTGTAGACGGCCTTCAGGACCTTTTTGGGATCCTAAAAACCTAACTCCTCTTCAGCCGGAGCTTCGTTGACTTTTTGCTTTCCTTCCCTCTGTCGGACAGGAGATTCTTCCCGGCGCTTGTTGTAGCGCTCGGCAAGGTTTTGGACCTCCCGGCAGTCTTCCAAACTGTGGCTGCCCGTTTTGTGAATTGGGCACCACACCTTGGGCTTGCCACCATCTTCAGAAGATGGTCGAGGTCGCTTCTCGGGCGTGGCCCCCGACCACCCGGAGCTGCAGCAGCTGCAACATTGGATGTACCGACCGACGGCTTCTTCTTGCCGTTGGTCTTTTTCTTCTTCTTGCCGTTCCCGGAGGAAGCGGCTTCCTCTTTGGAGGATTTCTTGTGACCCTCCGGAGTTGGTTTGGAGTGCATCTAACGGCCCTCCGCAGCTCTGGCACATTTGTCGGCCAAACTGAAGAGTTCCGTGACACTGGTGATCTCCTTGATTGCCAGTTTCTCCAGCATCTTCTTGTCCCGTACATCCTGTCTGAATGCCACAATTACAGAGGCGCTAGAGATAGAAGGGATTGTGTTTCGTACCTGAGAGAACCTCTGAATGAATGATCGCAGGGATTCTCCCCCTTTTTGCACGACTGCAAAAAGGTCCAGTTCAGTGCCAGGTCGGGTGTATGAACTCCCGAAGTTGGCGGTGAACTGCCGGCACAGCTCCTCCCAACTGTTGATAGAGTTGGGTGGAAGGCTCATAAACCAGGACCTAGCGGTCCCAGTTAAAGCCACTGGAAAAGAATTGGCCATTACGGCCTCATTTCCTCCGGCTGCCAAGATTGCAGTGGAGTAGATTTCAAGAAATTCGGCAGGATTGACAGTCCCGTCGAACTTTTCCGGCAGGTGAGGCCGGAACTTCTGTGGCCACCTGACCATACGCAGATGTATGGCCAGGGCTGAACAGCCTCCTCCTACTCCTTCAGGAGCAGAAAGGTCATGAGCTTTCCATCTTTAACGAGCACGCTCAATATGGACTCGGCCGTCTTGCTGGCGGTATCGGCGATCCAGCTCCGCCCGGAGGTCATGAGTTGAAAGCCTGGATACTGTGTGAGTGCGTCGTGCCCCGGAGGGCAATGACGTCACTTGCTGTGATGCAGCACGTCTCCTGTTATTGGAAACGTGCGGACCAAGTCTACCAGACAAAGTCCGCCGCTGCGACGGGGCCCGTCCTGAAGGAGGAGGACCCTGTTTGCTGATGCGTTCGGCTGCTGCTGCAACCAAATGTTCCACATCGGCCCTCCACTGCTCTAGTGCATCTCGGGTTGCATCCGGAGGTGGTGGGCGTTGGAGAAGAGCACGCGCTGCATGGAGCGCGTGTTCCGGGTTGTCATGATTTGCCGACGCAGTGATTGACACCGGTGCACCATCGCGTTGTCCAGCTTGATTTGCTGGTGGAGGCGGTGGTGGTGGGAGTGTGACTTCTCCTGGTGCTGAGGCTCCTGCTGGTGGCTGCATATTGGAGGGATTGCCCCCAACAGCTTGAGCAGCAGGTTGACCGTTGGATGATCCAGCAGCTGAGTTCACCATTCTCGAAATCTTAGGCGCCCCTACTTGGCGCGCCAACTGTCGGTGGTTTGGAACCGGCAGATCTCCCGACACTACTAAAGTGTTAGAGGAGTTTGATGTTCGGTGTGGGCGCGCGGAGATTCAAGAAGGTGAATTGTAAATGGCTCAGGAGACACAAGAATTTACGTGGTTCGGGCTGCCTGAGCGTAATACCCTACTCCACGGGGTGTGTTGATATTGTATTGGATGTAGCGCGTGTGTCAGCGTGTCTTAACGTGTATCGAGCGTCTCGGGAGCGTCTCGGGAGCGTGTTTGTGTAAACGTCGTCGGCCTGTCCTTTTATAGTACAAGGGCAGGTCGTTACAAATTAACCTGTCCCGACATGTGGCCCCGGCAGTTACTAGTATTGATACTTATTCAACACGTTTAATTGCCCTTAATGACCGTGTAATGGGCTTTGACAGCACCGTTACTGGTAATTAAGGTCGTCCGATCATGTGTCATTAATATGGTATTAATGACACTTAATCAGGTCTTGAAATCCTTGATTCCCCTTTGAAGATTTGGAGCCGTTGTGGGGTCTTCCGGAGGTTAGAGGGTGAAGATCCGACGGTGGGACACGTGGCAGCATCGGAGCACACTGTGGAGAACAGATAGTTCCGGTGTTAGCCGACACGTGTCAGCACCGGAGCTTCCCTCGGTCTGGGGTTAAGTCCGGGGGTGCCACTTCGGTACATAGCCCGGAGCTTCCTCCCTTGCGGGCGGTAGCTCCGGTTTGATAGTACACGTGGCGACCCTGGGGCTAACCATGTTGGAGAAGCGGGTCCGGACATGTCTGACATGTGGGCCTCCGAAGGTCTTCAAATCAAGTGGGTGACTTTCCCTTGAGATCTTTGCAATCCCAAGGGGTATATGGTACCCAGGGTACCGACATTATCTATCTTTGAATAAAGATCCCATGACTTTCTCATTCTCGTGATATTCTCAGGGAACATGAGAATCTTCATGAACTCTTAGATTATCAAATTGTTGATTATTCTATTCTACAGGTACTAGAACTTCTTCATCATCATCTGAGGAATTATTTTCAGGAATATTCTCATAATCTCTATCTTCCTGAACAATTTGATCAACTAAATGATTCAATTGTTTTCCTTCATCTGTTGTACCTGTAGGATCAATGTGAACATTATTAGGTGCATCACTCTCCTCCTCATTTTCAGAATCTTCACCTTCTCTATCCCCATCTGCGACCGTATGAGGTGTTTCATCAACTATCTCTCTAGCTATTACTACAATAAAGAGAATTAAAGGACATCCATATTGAATGGCCCTTTGAGTATAATTCTTCCAAACTGTTGTTCCTTTCATTTCAAGTAACTCTCCATAGAAATTCACATTTCCACGACTAATAACTACATAATATTTCAGTTCATTTTGTTCTTCATTCAGTTTAAATATCCGCATCAACCAATTACGAATACTCAAATATGTTCTCTCTGTTGGATTTGATATTCCTTTCGTTATTGATGTAAATACAGATAAATCCACTCCATTTGGACCATATGTTATCTCCCCTTCTCCAAAATATATTTGAAATGGTATTTTATCTTCCATACTTACTAAATATTTGAAATGGTACATTAATTATTTATTTTTCATATTTTATATATTTTCATATTTATTATATTATATTTATAATTTTTTATTTATATTTCATTTACTATATTATGATTCATATTTATAATATAAATATATTAACACACCTCATATAACTATTGTATATAATACTACATAATACTATTTAATAGACTATAATAAGATGCTTCAGTATAATATACACTATTTAATTATCATACACCATGTAAATATACTAACTACTCATATCATACTAATGTAATACACTAAAATTTATTTTACATTGCTACTAATAGTTATATAAATACATAAACTAATAACAATAAGCTTAATTCAGAAAATATTTAAAACTATTTTTTTACCAATAAAAACTGCAAGGGAGAACCCCGGCGGCTATGAAATAATATTAAAAATCGAAATAGAGTTTAAGTTACAAAGGCACAACAACACTTGACTAGGTGTTCCAGAGAGAGGAACATCCCTTACAAGCTCTGTAGCCACAGGAGCACACAGTCCCTATCCCCAGGCTTAAAGCGACAAGCTTGAAACCTGGTAGAAGCAATGAAGGATCTTTTCCAGGCATTTACAGTAGGGGAGAGTTTATAAAAATGAAGTTGTTACGAACAATCCAAATCTCAGAGGCCGCTATAGAGAAGATTTCCATGAAGGCTCAACGACTCCAGCTGTGCTTGGCCTTCTCCAGAGTGTCGAAGAAAGGGATGTCATGATCCCAATGAACCCCAAGGACGTTCCAACATGCCATGTTGAAGGAGCAGCTAAAGAAGAGATGGTAAGTGAGTTCCTCCACATTGTCAACACAGAGCACGCAGGTGTAGTCATTCCCATCAATGGCTATGTTCTTTCTCTTCAGGAGGTTGCGTGAGTTGAGCCGGTCCCGAAACATAAGCCAGGTGAAGATCTTCACTTTCTTTACCACCCTCGAAGAACAAATCCAACTAAAGGGTGTTGGTGGTTTGATGTGGTTGTAGCAGTTGTTGTAGATATTCTTGGAGCTGAATATCCTTACTCCCCCTGTCGGACTCCATACGTCTTGCGAGGGGTCCCTGTGAGAAACCTCATCCAGCAGCGCTTCCAGGTTGACCAGTTCCAGCAAGGCTTCATCTGACATTAGTTGGAAGAAATGGCTGAGGTGATCTGGCCTACTAAGGAATTGGGCCATAGAGATGTTGGGTTTTTTTGTGAAGGAGTGCAGGCGAGGCATGTCCCTTCTGAGCAAGTGACCTTCCCACTGATCCTGCCAGAGCCGAATTGTGTCCCCTTTTCCAGCTTTGACTTCAAAATTCTTGAGAAATGAGTCAGATAGTCTAACTATGTCCCTCCACCAGAAGGATCCTTTTCCTCTTGTGCCATGTGGTGGCTTACCATTGTTACAATAACGTTGATGTATAAGATGGACCTAGGGGATGTAAGCTTTGTTATAGATTTTCCAGAGGAATTTCATGAGCAGGGCTTCATTCATTGTAGTGAGGTTTTTGAGACCTAGGCCCCCATTTTCCTTCGGTGTTGTCACTTGTTGCCAGGCCATCAGAGGCCGGCCTTTGCCATTGATATCTGAACCTCTCCACAAGCATTGCTTTCTGGCTTTGTCAATTGCTTGAATGACTGGATTTCTCAGCTTGATAGTGCACATGGCATAAATAGGTATAGTGGATATGATGTTGTTAATGAGTGTGCACTGGCCAGCCATTGATAACAATGTTGCTGCTCCAGTTAGTGTCTTCTGTACTCGTGAGACGAGCACTTCAAAGGCGTCTACTTTTGGTCTGTCAAGGCTCATAGGCAATCCCAAGTACGTAAATGGAAATAAGCCAATGGTGTAGCCCAGTGTGGCTGCAAGGATTGTGGTTTCCTCTTCATCAATGTTGATTGGCATTAGGCTTGATTTTCCCCAATTCACTTTTAGACCTGTCGCTCCTCCGAAAGATTGCAATAGGTTTTTTAGAAAGAAGAGCTCTCTCTGATTAGCCTTGAGAACTAGGATAGTGTCGTCTGCATATTGGACCACCGGGAATTCCACATTTGTTCCTTGGTGCAGTGGCAATGTCAGAAGCCCCAACTCAACCGCTTTGTTGATTGAGATTTGCAGGAGATCGGCCACCAATACAAAAATAAGGGGGGACAGATGGGTCCCCCTGTCGAACCCCTCGTCTGCAATGGAACGTCTTGCCTGGTACTCCATTGAGAAGAACTGAAGAAATGGCAGTTGATAGAATGTCTGCTACCCATTTGATCCACTGATCAGGAAAACAAAAAACTCGTAACATGTGTAATACGAAGTCATGTTCCACCTTGTCAAAGGCTTTTTCAAAGTCCAGTTTGAGTACTACAATACCTGTGTTGGTTTTCCAACATTGGTGGAGGTATTCAAAGACCCATGCCATGCAGTCCTAGATGGTTCTTTTTTTTATGAAGCCATATTGATTTTTGTGGATGATGGTTGTGATGACTTCCTGCAATCATACTGAGAGTATTTTGGTGATCAGTTCGGCAGTGGTGTTCAGCAGTGATATGGGCCTGTAGTCTGCAACCCTGCAGGGATTGTTGATCTTTGGGATGACAGTGATTAAAGAGATATTCAGTGGCTGGATACTGATGTTGTTATTGAAGAAATCCGAGCAGAGCATATATATATATATATATATATATATATATATATATATATATATATATATATATATATATATCTTCCTTAATGATGTGCCAACATGCTTGAAAGAATTTTGTGTTGAACCCGTCTGGACCTGGAGCTTTATCGCTTGGCATCGTCTTGATTGTGGCGTCAACTTCCTCTCTCGTGACTAGGTTGCATAGTGTTTGTAAGTGTTTCCTGGGCGAAACCCATTGCTGAATTTGTGGCCATTGATGAGTCGGGTCAGATTGGCCTAACCTTTCGTTGAATTGCTTCCAGAGAGCGGAAGCTTTGTGCCCATGGTCCATTATCTCTACTCCTTGGTCGTCCTGAATGACTGGGATGTTGTTTCTCCTATACCTTTCCGTTGCCGCGGCCAGGAAGAATTTTGTTGGCTCATCTCCAAGCATGGCCCATCGCTCTGTGTAGTGTTGTCTCCAGTAATCATTTTGTTGCTTGATAAGCTGAGCAAGTTGGCGTTTGATCATGTTTCTGAACCTGCTTTCTTGTGGAAATAGTGTCCTTTGTTCTTCCATTGTGTCCATGATCAGAATAACTTCATTGCATCGCTTGATCAGTTTATTCAGGCCACCCAATGTTCTGCTCCACTTGTTTAGCTTGTACCTCAGTCGTTTTAATTTAGCATATACTCTCTTGGCAATTCCAACTGTGGCTAGGGGCTGATCCCACGAGTCTTTAACAATGGAGAAAAATTGGGGATGCCTGAGCCAGTAGTTCTCGAATCTGAAGCATTTTGCTTTGGGTATGGTAGTGTTGATCTAGGCCACTAGCGGAACGTGGTCAGATGTGTCCCTGGCTAGCGGCTGAAGTGTAGATTTTGGGAATGATAGAGACCACTGCGCTGAAGTAAAGCACCAATCTAGTTGTTCAAGCAGGGGGGACGGTTGCATGTTGCTCCAAGTGTATTTCCTTCCTTGTAAAGGGATTTCAATAAGTCCCAAGTGTAGGATAATACTATTGAAAGTCTGCATGCCACCTGCATTCGCTCTGGTGTGGTTACGGTCACTAGTGTGACGATAGAAGTTGAAATCCCCCAGTATCATCCATAACTCTTGCGGTTGCAACTCTAGGTTCCATAACCACTCAATGAATTCTTGCCGGCGAGGACCTTGACAAGGTCCATAGACTGAGACTAGGTGCCAAACGACCCCATTCTGTCGAGATGTGAACCGTATAGAAATGACAAAGTCCCTAATTTCTAGAGACTCCCCATGAAGAAGATTGTCGTTCCAGCTCACTAGTATACCTCCTGAGGCACCCCTGGATGGTGCATAAGTGAATTTGTTGAATCTTTTGGGCGCCACTCGCTTAAGGAAAGATATATCAATATGTTCTTTTTTAGTCTCTTGAATATAGAAGATGTTACATTCATGAATCTCCTCTATTTTGGCTTTGACTGCCCACTATTTATCAGTACTGTTGAGACCACAGATGTTCCAGTTAAAAACATTTGAGTTATGGTTTAAATTGTGCACCATAGATAACCATAGAGGGTAAAGGGGCAGACCGGGATGTAATCCCGGCAAGAGAAGAGAGGCTGGGGCCTGCACAAATGCGACTCAACGTACCCCCAAGACAGCATCCACTGGGTGCCCGGCCCCCAAAGGCGAGAATGCAGAAACCAGAAACTGATCCAACCACCAGCATGTATCAGGTAATTAGACCAAGCAACAATGTAAAAGGTCACAGCCAAAAGACTCTAGAAAGGAATAACTGACTTGGCCTTAGATTCAGGCCACCAACCTGTCCAAATGAGTAGGTGCTCACAACAGTTACTGTGCTTAATCGAAAACATAGCAAAATAACAAGTGTTCATCATAACAACTACACCCATGTCCAGAACATCGACATCCCAAAAGACTGAATAGCCAACAGTTTGAAGAGCAACCAAGCAGCTCCCAGTGTCCCCTGTGCCCTCTGCTCCCAGCAAATTAAGGTTGTTGTAAGACCTATGTGTGCTGAATACATTGACTTGTAGTGAATACACTTGGCTTTGATGATAAAAGTTTTGAATATCACCAAAACACCTTTTTATCAAGGTCCGACTCTAGCTCTGAGCTACAGCAAGGTCCGACGGTAGGTCCGGCTTGGTTTGGGTAGCTCTGGTTACGTTCGATGATAGGTCCGACTAGCTTTGGTCAACTCCGGTGAAGTTTTGTCTTTAGCTCCGGCATGTCTTTGTTAGCTCCGGCATATATTTGATAGCTCCGGCATGGTTTTGCTAAGCTCCGAGTTGATTTTTCTAGCTGCGGCTTTTGGGATTACTAGTTCCGACTAGTTCTGGTTAGCTCCGGCGCTAGGTTCTGCCAGTTTTGTAAGCTCCGGCGGGAGCTTGGTTGTACTAGTTTTGGTAAGATCCGGTGCTAGGTTCTACTAGCTGTTGTTAGCTCCGGCTCAAGGTCCGGAACTTGACCGTAGTGCTTCTGCTTTTTATTTGCAATGTTTCGTACTTGCTTTACATTGTTGGAAAGATTGCTTAGTATTCATTTGATATGTTTTTGGTGCGTTTTGGTTGATATGGATGATTTCGTTTTGATATGCTTTGCAACATGCTTATGTGAGGTGCTCACGTAAGGTGTTGTGTTCGGAACTAACTTGAGTCAAGTCGAGGACTTGGGCTCGTATGGATTGGTTGTTTATTCATGTGCAGGTGTTGCTTGAGTTCAAGACATGGCTGGTGATGGGATCCATTGTACTAGTCTCAGGGAGGAGATGAGGTTCCAACAACCAAATTCAGGAGCAATTGTGGTTGAGCTGATCAGGAGGTTGCGCAACATGATTGAATCAAGAACAATGCATATGAAGGTATCATGGACATCATTGGAAGATGTTTGCACGTGTGCAAGGAGTGCATGGACGTGGCTACATGGTTCCGAGGCATGATGAAGAGATGTGGACGTAAAGAATCAGTCGGATAGGTCCAACCGACTAGGTTATGGACTCAGGCTGCGGCTGAGTCGGGTTTGACTCAAATATGGAAAGATTTGAGTTGGTTATGATAGGATTTCGTGTGGGTCACAAATTTTAGTTGTTTAGGAATGTGGGATACGTTCCTAAGGTGTTTGGAAGTCTTAAGATTGCTTCTATCTGCATATAGAAGAATCTTGAGCAGTTATGGAAAGTTACGATTCGTGATCTGAGTAGGATTGGAGTGCTAGTTGATATTGGGTTGGCCTAAGGGCTGGTTATATAAGCAAGGGAGCCCAGAGCTCATGGTGCACGACTTTGGGGCTGTTCCTCTTGTGTTCTATTGAATAAAATTCGTAGTTTCAAGGAACTTTTGTGCCTTGTTCGTCCGACTTGTTCCAGACAAGTTTTACTCGTCGAGTTTCTGGACAGCACTACCTTTCGACGGTGGTTTTATCATAACTCGAGTTTTACAGATCCAATTGACGTGATTATTTTTGGTTTGTCTTCACAACTCGATTTTCTATCATCTGTCAAAATTTCACGTTCTTTGGATTTGTGGTCTATGATCTACACGAGTTTCTTTTCAGCGTTCCAGAACTGTTTTTTCTCGGGTAGGGCAGATTGACCATTGTTTGATCTTTCGATCATAACTTGAGTTTTTCTCGACGGATTTGAGTGATTCTTTTTGTGTTGTCTTCGTGACTTGATTCTCTCTGATATCTATCACTTTTGTCACAGTGAAACACGTTTAGATTAGTCTCACACACGATTTCTTTAACAGATCGTTTTTCTGCCGAAAGGATTTGGGGTTTAATTGTTTCCGCTGCATAAGATTTTTAAATCTACCATTCACCCCCCTCTGGTAGCTTTTCACGTGCTCTTCGATCCTACAATTGGTATCAGAGCCACGGTGCTCTAATCTTTGTGATTTGCACGTGTTTTTGACTAATCATCATGGAGAAGTACTCCGCCAAACCTTGTGTGTTTGCTGGTATTGATTTTCAGGTTTGGAAGGCACGCATGGAGGCTTTCATCCAGGCACAAGGCTTTGCAATATGGGAAAAGGTATACAAGCCTTACGAAGTGCCATCAAACGATCAAGTTACAGCTACAAATCTGAGAGATGTCAACAACAACAACAAGGCTCGGAACTTGATCATACAAGGATTAACACAAAGCGACTTCGACCGTGTTGCACACCTCCGATCTGCATACGATGTGTGGAAAGCACTTTGTGACTACCACGAAGGATCCAACACGATCAAAGAGGTAAGGCAAGACATGTTCAAGAAAGAATACATGCGCTTCGAGATGCAACCCGGTGAGTCTATTGATGACCTTTTTGCTCGCTTTAATAAGATTATCAGCAACTTGCGTAGTGTCAATGTTAATTTTTCAGATGCTGAAAATGCTAGGCAATTTCTAAGTGCATTAGATATGTCAGTTTGGGAGATGAAAGTCACATCTATTCGTGAATCTACTGTCATGAGTTCACTTACTTTAGATGTGCTATATTCCAAGTTAAAAACTCATGAAATTGACATAATCTCACGTAAGAACCCCAATAAGTCTATTGCATTTGTTTCACAACGTGATATGTCTAGCTCCGGCCAATCATCATCCTGCAATACTCTTGCTTTGTTGTCCTCACTAACCCTGGAGCAGATCGAAGAATTTCCAGAGGAGGAACTAGCACTTTTCTCTACAAGGTTCTCAAAAGCATTGCAAAATGTGAGAACTAGAAGGAGAGGAAGCTCCGAACCTCAACGATGCTTCGAATGTGGTAAGACAGGACATTTTCGTTCAGATTGCCCTAAACTTTCAGGTCCTACTTCCTGGGATGAAAAGAAAACAAGAACAAAGCACTCCTCTACAAAAGATACGAAGAAAAAGAAGGGTACCATAGGACGCAAGATGATTAACAGCTTCATCACCGCACTTCAAGAACTTAGTTCAAGTGATTTAGACTTTGAGAGTTATGAAGATGAAGATGATTTGGCAAACTTGTGCTTTATGGCGGGCAAGTCAAGATCAAGTATGGAGGAGGCAGAACACAACAGCGACAATGAAGAGGTATGTTCTACCTGCAATGAAATGTGTGATGCTATTTCTCGTGCAACTATTATTGTCAAGAAAAAGGACAAAAAACTTAGAGATAATGCTGCTAAAATTGAATCACTAGAATCTGAAATTAACCGTTTAAAAACTATGATTCCTAGTGATGATGCATGTCCCTCATGTGACTTAATCTATGAACAATTGTCCACATTAAGAAGTGCACACTCCTCCACTCTAGATAGACTTGATGAAGAAATTGAAAAGAACAGAGAGCTTGCTGCACTTAATGATAAAAACTTGAAAGATGCTAGTTGTTCTACAATTGATTTGCATTGTTCTACTTGTGATGATCTTGATAAGAAACTACAGGATGCTATCAATGAAATTTCTATATTGAACAATGCTTTACGTTCTCATGAAGTTAAATTTTGTTCAAATTGCAAACTAAAAGGAAAAACTTCATGTGAAAATTGCCTTGATCTGTCCAATAAACTTGATGACATGCATAGGATATTAGATCGGTTTTGTAATGGGAATAAGAACCTAAACTTACTGCTGAATTCTTCCAAGACTTGCAATGATAAAACTGGTTTAGGTTTTGATTCTCATGCTCATGCTAAGGCACATCCACCTAAAATTGTAAAGTCATTAGGAAGTGGTTTGATTCAAACAGTTCCTAAACAAAAAGGAGTGGTTTTCAAATCTGCAGGAGTGTTGCCTCATTCGGTTTCAAATAAAAATATTGCTTGCTCATCTAGACATGAACACAAAGTTAAATTTCATTGTACCTTCTGTGGAAGAGATGGTCATATTATAGATTTTTGTTATAGACTAGCTAAACAACAAAAAAGGGAAAGAATGGTTGCTAGATCTCATAACTTTGATGCAAAATTTGCTGCACACATTAAACCGAATGTACAACCTGCTGTTTTGAGTCAAAAACATTCAAAGTTTACCTCCGGACCTTCTGTTTTTTCCTCCGGAGCTACTGATTTATGTGCTACACAAGTAACACCTTATAGGTCAGTAGTTAAGAATAAAAAATCTAAAACTTTGACTCATAAACCTGCTGTTTTGTCTCAGCTTTCGCGTGTTTTTCCTGTTGCACGTTGCGTGACTAAGTACTGGATTCCTAAATGCCTTTTGACTAACCCCAGTATTGAGTCATCGATGTATTGTGCTTTTATGTAGGTTACATGTTTGAGGAAGGAGAACATTTGGATTGTGGATTCAGGTTGCTCACGCCACATGACCGGTAACAAAGATTGGTTCTCCTCCCTCTCTTTTGTGTCTTGTGTAGAGAATGTCACTTTTGCCGATAATTCTTCAACTCCTATAATTGCTAAGGGTTCAGTTAGAGTAAATGATCACTACACTTTGTGGCACTTGTCAAAAATTTGAAATACAACTTGCTTTCTGTTTCACAATTGCTAGATGAAAATCTAGAAATTATTTTCAATAAAAACTGCTGCAAAGTTGTAGGTTCAAATAGTGAGCTTATTTTTAACATGTCTCGGTTTGGAAGAGTTTTTAAAGCTGATTTTGATATGTCTTCCTCTAAGCATAGGTGTCTAGTTGCTAATGATTCAAAGGACTTATATTTTTAGCATCGTAGACTTGGTCACATAGGCTTTGATCACCTAACGCGTGTTAGTGCTCTTGATCGCATACGTGGGCTGCCTAAGATTAAAGGGGACAAATATATTGTGTGCTCTTCTTGTAGACATGCTAAGATGGTTGCAGGTTCACATACTCCTCTCACAATGATCATGACAACTGAACCATGTCAACTTTTGCATCTTGACACCGTAGGACCTTCACGTGTTCAATCCTTCGGAGGTAAATGGTATGTTCTTGTTATCGTTGATGATTATTCTAGATACTCTTGGGTTTACTTTATGGCGTCCAAGAATGAAGTTTTTAGTCACTTTCGAACTTTATTTCTTAGATTATCAATTGATCACCCAAGATCATTAAAAGCAATTAGAAGTGATAATGGAACCGAATTTAAAAATCAATCTTTTGATCACTTTTGTGCTGAAAATAGAATAGATCATCAATTTTCTTCATCATATGTACCTCAACAAAACGGTGTTGTAGAAAGAAAGAACAGAACCTTAGTTGAGATGGCTAGGACTATGCTTGATGAATATCAAACTCCTAGGAAATTTTGGGCTGATGCGTTAGCAACCGCTTGTTATGTCTCAAATCGTGTTTTCTTGCGTGCTAAGCTAGGTAAAACACCATATGAGCTCCGGTTTGGACATAGGCCTAGTGTTATACTTTCGGGTCTTTGGTTGCAAATGCTTTGTTAAGAAACATGGTAATATTGATAAATTTGAACCTAGATCCATTGATGGCATGTTTCTTGGTTATCTACCTCATACTAGAGGCTACCGTGTGCTTTTACTTGACACTAACAAAATTGTGGAGACTTGTGAAGTGTCTTTTGATGAAGCTAGCCCAGGTACTAGCTCCGGTGTTGCAGGACCAGATCCGTATCCTCAGGGGGAGGGTATTTTCAAAGATGAAGAAGAGCCAGTGATACTGCCTGGTAGTTCCGGAGTTGACACGTGTCCAGCTCTGGACATAGAACAAGCTCCGGCTATCACCTATGCTGGTCTTGTTTGTCCACAAGTCACAAGCTCATCAATCTACGATGAACCTAATGAAGAAGAAGCTTGTGAGACATCTGTTCCCCTACATTTTTACAAAGATCATCCCCCACAACAGATGATTGGAAGCTTGCACGAACGAGTCACACGGTCCAGGTTTTGCGATCCAAACTTTCATGCTCATTCTGCTTTTGTTGCTTCTTTTGAACCCAGAGATATATCACACGCACTCACTAATGAATCTTGGATTATTGCCATGCAAGAAGAGTTAGCAAATTTTGAAAGAAATAATGTTTGGAAACTTGTACCTCCACCTCTAGGTCACACTTTAATTGGAACAAAATGGGTATTTAAAAATAAACAAAGTGAGGATGGGGTTGTGGTTAGGAATAAGGCTAGGTAGGTTGCTCAAGGTTTCACTCAAGTTGAAGGTCAAGATTTTGATGAAACTTTTGCTCCTGTCACTAGATTAGAAGCCATAATAATTTAGTTAGCTTTTGCAGCATCTAAAGGTTTTAAGCTATTTCAAATGGATGTTAAAAGTGCTTTTCTTAATGGCTACATAGATGAGGAGGTTTATGTCAAACAACCACCGGGTTTTGAAAATCCAGATTTTCCTAATCATGTTTACAAACTGTCCAAAGCCTTATACGGTCTCAAACAAGCCCCTAGAGCATGGTATGATAGGTTAAAAACATTCTTACTTGAAAAGGGGTTTACCATGGGCAAGGTTGATAAAACTCTTTTTGTGCTTAAACATGGCAATGACTCATTATTCGTTCAAGTGTATGTGGATGATATTATCTTTGGTTGTGCTTCTCATGATCTTGTGTCCAAGTTTTCAGCAATGATGAGTTCCGAATTTGAAATGAGTATGATGGGTGAACTCACTTACTTTTTGGGGCTGCAAATCAAGCAAACCAAGGAGGGTACCTTTGTGCATCAAACGAAGTATACCAAAGACCTCCTAAGGCGCTTCAACATGGACAAAAGCAAGCCTCTTCGAACACCAATGGGAACAGCAACAACACTTGAACTTGATGAAGATGGTGAATCTGTGAATCAAAAAGAATATAGAAGCATGATCGGATCACTTTTGTACCTCACGGCATCAAGACCAGACATACAATTCAGTGTATGTCTTTGTGCACGGTTTCAATCTTCCCCACGTGTTTCACATCGTCAAGCCGTCAAAAGGATTCTCAGGTACTTACATGGAACCCAAGAATTTGGCATTTTTCTTCCTTCTTCCTCAATCATTACTTTGAAAGCTTTTTCGGATGCTGATTTTGGGGGTTGTAGGATTGATAGGAAAAGTACTTCCGGTGCTTGTCATTTTCTTGGTAATTCTCTTGTTGCTTGGTCCTCTAGAAAACAAAATTCAGTTGCACAATCCACAGCCGAATCTGAATATGTAGCTGCTGCTAGTGCTTGTTCACAAATTCTTTGGATTGTTCAAACACTTAAGGACTATGGGGTTGATCTAGATAGTGTCCACTGTTTTGTGATAACACTAGTGCCATTTGCATTGCTAAAAACCCCGTGCAACATTCTAGAACTAAGCACATTGACATTAGGTATCACTTTCTCCGAGATAATGTTGAAAAAGGAAACATTGTGCTTTACCATGTAGATACCGAACAACAATTGGCTGACATTTTTACAAAACCTTTGGATTTCACTCGTTTTTGTTACATTCGTAGTGAAATAGGGGTTATGCATCCTCATGGCTTAAATTGAGGGGGAGTTTTTGAAACTTGGGAAGTCTATGTGTGAATCTGAAATAAAAATAATATGAGCATAGTATTTCATACATATATGACTTTGTGATTCCTTTTACATGCTGAAAGTTCTTACTACATTACTCGTGTTATACATTTTGTAGTTTTTGCCATGTCTAGTAATTGGAATAATTACTTACACTAAAACTGGTCATGGTCGAACTTTCTTGCTGTTTTGAACTTGTTACATGTTCACAAGTGCTTTTAATCATAAAGAATTAATCAAGTAATCAACTCACATGTTGAGTTTTTATGAACAAATATAAATTGAGAAAAGATCAAGAGAATATGCATGCATCGCACTTCTTCTTTTGAGATGGCTTATCATTGCACTTAGATATGAACTTGGAAGAAGTTGTGTATGACTAAAACCATGTCCTTAAGCTTCTGATTGTCAAATGACATAGGCTTAGCTTGGTTGGTTAGAATAAGGCAGATGCGCATATAATCTCTTGCAAATATCATATGATCTAAATTTATGCTTTGAAAAATAATAAAATGCAGCAACTAGTGTCATGCTTTCAGGTTTTGAAATAGTTAAGTTTGTGATATCATGACTTGCTTAAATTGAAAATTACATTTGATCTCTAACATGGCTTACACTATTTTATGTATTTCATTGATGAGATAATGTAAGGTACTTGATAGTATGACTTGGATGAGCTTTGTTTTATATGTATATGTTATAATATGCTCATAACAACTAAAGAGGGAGAGATAGTTTGTTTATATCTCATGACTTGCTAAATACATTGTCAAAGGGGGAGAGATAAGCATGAAGAGAGAGAGAATATGTGCATAAGGAGAGATAATAAAGGGGGAGAGATAATATGGGATAATTTTTCTTCTCATTTATTTTGATTTACAAAGGGGGAGAAATTGTTTTCAAAACTTTTATGTGAATAAGCCAATATTCGGATTTTAAGTGGTGTTGCCAATGCATTCATCAAGGGGGAGATTGTAAGACCTATGTGTGCTGAATACATTGGCTTGTAGTGAATACACTTGGCTTTGATGATAAAATTTTTGAATATCACCAAAACACCTTTTTATCAAGGTCTGACTCTAGCTCTGAGCTACAGCAAGGTCCAACGGTAGGTCCGGCTTGGTTTGGGTAGCTCCGGTTACATTCGATGCTAGGTCCGACTAGCTTTGGTCAGCTCCGGTGAAGTTTTGTCTTTAGCTCCGGCATGTCTTTGTTAGCTCCGGCATATATTTGATAGCTCCGGCATGCTTTTGCTAAGCTCCGAGTTGATTTTTCTAGCTCCGGCTTTTGGGATTACTAGTTCCGACTAGTTCTGGTTAGCTCCGACGCTAGGTTCTGCTAGTTTTGTAAGCTCCGGCGGGAGCTTGGTTGTACTAGTTTTGGTAAGCTCCGGTGCTAGGTTCTACTAGCTGTTGTTAGCTCCGGCTCAAGGTCCGGGTTGCTCTGGCAAGGTCCGGAACTTGACCGTAGTGCTTCTGCTTTTTATTTGCAATGTTTTGTACTTGCTTTACATTGTTGGAAAGATTGCTTAGTATTCATTTGCTAAGTTTTTGGTGCGTTTTGGTTGATATGGATGATTTCGTTTTGATATGCTTTGCAACATGCTTATGTGAGGTGCTCACGTAAGGTGTTGTGTTCGGAACTAACTTGAGTCAAGTCGAGGACTTGGGCTCGTATGGATTGGTTGTTTATTCATGTGCAGGTGTTGCTTGAGTTCAAGACATGGCTGGTGACGGGATCCATTGGACTAGTCTCAGGGAGGAGATGAGGTTCCAACAACCAAATTCAGGAGGAATTGTGGTTGAGCTGATCAGGAGGTTGCGCAGCATGATTAAATCAAGAACAATGCATATGAAGGTATCGTGGACGTCATTGGAAGATGTTTGAACGTGTTCAAGGAGTGCATGTACGTGGCTACATGGTTCCGAGGAGTGATGAAGAGATGTGGACGTAAAGAATTGGTCGTATAGGTCCAACCGACTAGGTTATGGACTCAGGCTGCGGCTGAGTCGGGTTTGACTCAAATATGGAAAGATTTGAGTTGGTTATGATAGGATTTCGTGTGGGTCACGAATTTGAGTTGTTTAGGAATGTGGGATATGTTCCTAAGGTGTTTGGAAGTCTTAAGATTGCTTCTATCTGCGTATAGAAGAATCTTGAGCAGTTATGGAAAGTTACGATTCGTGATCTGAGTAGGATTGGAGTTCTAGTTGATATTGGGTTGGCCTAAGGGCTGGTTATATAATCAAGGGAGCCCAGAGCTCGTGGTGCAAGACTTTGGGGCTGTTCCTCTTGTGTTCTATTGAATAAAATTTATAGTTTAAAGGAACTTTTGTGCCTTGTTCGTCCGACTTGTTCCAGACAAGTTTTACTCGTCGAGTTTGTGGACAGCACTACCTTTCGACGTTGGTTTTATCATAACTCGAGTTTTCCAGATCCAATTGACGTGATTCTTTTTGGGTTGTCTTCACAACTCGATTGTCTATCATCTGTAAAAATTTCACGTTCATTGGATTTGTGGTCTATGATCTACACGAGTTTCTTTGCAGCGTTCCAGAACTGTTTTTTCTCGGGTAGGGCAGATTGACCATTGTTTGATCTTTCAATCATAACTTGAGTTTTTCTCGACGGATTTGAGTGATTCTTTTTGTGTTGTCTTCGTTACTTGATTCTCTCTGAAATCTATCACTTTTGTCACGGTGAAACACGTTTAGATTAGTCTCACACACGATTTCTTTAACAGATCATTTTTCTGCCGAAAGGATTTGGGGTTTAATTGTTTCCGCTGCGTAAGATTTTTAAATCTACCATTCACCCCCCCTCTGGTAGCTTTTCACGTGCTCTTCGATCCTACAATTGTTGGTCGACATCGTCATCCAGCTCCGAGAGGGACATCATCTGGCGCGTCACCTCAGGGGGAACGCTGCAGTCTTTTACCGCCGTCGCCTGCAGCAAAGCGATGGGGAGCTCAGGGTAGGGACAGATAGAGTCAATAGAATCAAGGCTGGGGAATTTGACTGGACCTGGGAAAAGATTGAGCAGAGGAGTATCAGTAGGTGTGCCAGCACTGGAGTCGTCCTCCTGAGCAGGTGGGGGGGGGGGGGGGTCGACCGGTGTCCTTGCCTGATCAGTTGCAGCCGCGGGCTCCTCCTTAACTTGCTAGCTTCCGGTGGCCTGTTGGAGTAGGAGGGGACTGTCAGGTCGACCACTGCTGACTTCACTGGTTGTTTACCCTTCTTCCTGTCCGTGTACACAGTTGGCCCTGAGGTGATGTCCTTGATGACCACAGAGGATTGGCCTGGGCTCTGGTCCTTGCTCTGATGAGTGCTCTGCTGATCAGCGGTGTTGGTGAAGGACATGGTGAGGAACTTATTGAACCCCCCACATCCATTGGGCTCACCGAACTGCACATTCCACCACGCTGACGGGGAGTTGGGGAAAGCCACCTGGAGCATTCTTCTCAGCCCCACAGAGTCGAAGGGGCGAATCCAGTCTGGCTGTTGTGTGACATCATCAGGGTTAGCCAGAGAGTAAGGCTGTGGTCCAGTCCATGGTGCTCTGGCAGTGGTTTGCACAGTGTTCGCAACACCGGAGGAGTCATCCTGTAGGAGCGTCGGAGGGGATGGCCATCTCCTAGTGCGGAGGGGGCGGTGGCGGCCCCCAGGGTTCCCATCCATCATTGTTTTGTTGCTGGTCATTGTGCACTGCCAAGTCTGTGTCTGCCTCGGGGTCATCCGCCTGCTGGTGCTCCCACTCTAGTTCTGGTTCTTGAAGGGGGTGTGGGTTGCCATCCTCTGGCAAGTCATCTTCTGGCGGGACGCCCCAGTGGATTTCTCCAAAGCCATGCGGGCTTATCCAATTGAGGATGTAAACCGGACAGGACCAAGAGTAACCGCCACCATCCCTGGTACCTTGACACAGGACTAGGCTCCTGGGGACCAGCCTAGCATGGGTGTAGATACACTTAACAAGAATGAATCCTAGCGCTCTCGGGCTTGTGTGTCATTGGTGTAACTTGCCAAAACCGGAAACCGCCAGTTCAATTGCTTCCACTGATCTGTAGTCTAACGGATACCCCACGATCATGAACCATCCGACACAACCAAACTCATGCGTCCGACGGTTCCTTCCAAAATCATGCCTGACGAAAGACACACGAACCCCATCCACCATGATTGGCTCTCTCATCATTAGAAGATCCTGAAACAGCCTAGTCTGAAACACAAACAAAGCTATGCCTAGAGGAGAGAGACAAGAGTGAGTGACAGTGATACCCATATCTTGCGTGAGGAAGTTCCGGATCCTGAGCCTGAAGTTGTCATACTGGTCTTCCGCCAGAACGTGCTCGACGTCCACTGCCACTGCAAACTCCTCATGCGCCAGGTGATGATGCCCAGGCAGGTGAACCACCATCCTCGGTAGCCTATCCGGCCCTCCATCAAGGAAGTCGAAGTGCTGGTTGGCCAAGAACCTGGTGGGATCAACCGGAAAGTTGGCCATGAGACCAAGGGAGTTGGCCGGCAAGAGAGCAATGGAGATGGAGGTGGAGTGCAAGATGCAGAGAAGCCAGGAAGATGGAGCGGCTAGGGAGAAGTTGAGGGGGCAGTTAAGTTTGTGGGTGATGATGGCGGAGGACGGTTCCAGAGAGAGGCCACTGGCCTTAATGAGGGGTGTGCTTTTCTTGCGCCACACCCGAGCTTTTTTGGAGGCCGAAAAACAGTTTTTTCTGATATGCCCGTATCCAATGAAAAGATTATAGTGAATCTTATTACGACATTGGGGTTTCAGATGGAAGGGACTGAGGCATTTATAGCAGTGTTTCACATCCCACGCCAGAGCGTCATGATCGCTTGGCAGCCTCGGTTCCCTCTCCTGCTTGCTGTCTTGTCCACGTCGAGTTCCCTCGGGACCTTGCGAGACTAAGGCTGGAAGGGCTCTACCCCCCTTCGGACGAGAACACTCGCCGACCTCCCTCATAGTAGGGCCAAGTCTAGGGTTGCTACTGCTCAGCACGGTCGCATCAGGGGCATGCATCGGATTGTTCACGCTCCATGGCGTCGGAGGCCAGTGAGGCATGAATGGTGTGGGACCAGACTTCCCACTGTCCACCCAAGAATTCAAAAAGTTGTATTGATTGTTGTGCCACGTACCTCCCTTCGCGGTGGCTGGACGGTTAGCTCCGACAAGCTTCTGATTAGCTGGAAAGCAGAGTCCGGCGGCACTTCTTGAAGCTTGGTGAAGATCACAAAAAACTTTGTCGATCCACAACCCTTTTACCGTTGGTGTTGCCTTTTCCGCGGGAGAACGTTGCCGGATTGGGGAGGCGAAGGAAACCCTCCTGTTTACTGACTTCTTCCTTGAAACCGTTGTCCAGCTTTCCCTCTGCTCCTGCTCCCATTTCCTGTAGTACTCGTAGATCCAGTCTAGCCCTCCTGTGCGCCAAAGGTGGAAGTACACATCAAAGGCTGCTGTGGTGATCCTCCTCCTGGTATTGATCAGCAGATTCACTTGTTTGCTGGCCACCGAGAAGCGAAATGAACGCTCTTGTAGTTGTTGAACATGGAAATCCATGATCCACCCAGCACCGAACAAAGAGCCCAACCAACTGCACTCTCCGAGAGACGAAATGTGTACCTTCGAAAGGCTGCTATCATGAAGAAGGAGCCCTTGGGCGAGGAACCCAGATGATGAACCGTGGAATGAAACTTGTGGCGGACCTCCGCTTGAAATATCTTGCCGGGGCGAAGATCCCGATCATCCCTGACCAGCAAGGGTCTATCATCACCCATGTTGAGCGAGACGACCAAACCACCGCGGCTCTCGACTTTACCAGCGCGGCCATGGCGGCGAGCAAGGGTTGGCGGTGAAGGAAGCGAAGGCGCGTTGTGCAGCAAAGCAGGAGCGAGAGCGAGCCATTCGCGCTGCCATGTCCGTGAATTAGGATTTTGATGGTTATAATATTTAAACTATTATACCATGCATAAAATATGATTCTCAATACTATACTACTAACAACTAATATTCACAATAATAAAAAACTAACTCATTTACCTTTTTCTCTTCTTTTTTCTTTTCTTTTCTTTTCTCTTCTCTCCTCCTCTTCTACCCTTCCTCCTCTCTTCTCTTCTACCCTCTCCTCCTCTCTGCTGCATTCGAACTGCTGGTGCCGGTTTTTATAGCCAGCGGGCGTCACTACCGACAGCCTGCTCGTGAGCGTCGAGCGTCCGTGACGCCGCTCGCGGCCGGCCGCCCGTGAGGCCTGTGGGGTCTCTCGCCTTGCAGCAGGGCGCTCGCCCGCCAGGTGTGCAACTCGCGCTCTAGGGGTACGACTCGCAGGGCAGTTGTACGACTCGCCCGTCAGTCGTGCGCAGGAAATCTTCCGCTGTGCCAGCGCACAACACAAGCCACGCGTCGCCCTGTCGTTTATCTCGCTCTCCTATAGTGCTATGCATCGTGCGGGTATGCGATTGGTGTGCTATAGTTGCAAAAATAAATAACCACATGCTATTTCTGTTAAAATCATAAAAAATTATGCTAAAACGAAAAAAATTCAAAATGAAGAGAGTAGTTCATTATCTAAAAAAATGAAGAGAGTAGTTAATTAGATGTTGATCCGAGGTTTTAGGATGATGACTGAAAAATAATAAAGCACTGGAAAATAATCCTTTTTAAAACAGATTAATGCGCTGATGCACTGAGAATGCACTAGTGACAGAAAAACATTAAGAGCTTGTTTGGATGCACTCAATCTAAGTAGATTGAAGTGGAAAATGAACTAATTTTGTCCTCAATCCACTTCAATCTACTTAGATTGAAGTGGATCCACTTCTATCCAAACAAGCCCTGAAGAAGTTCTCTAGTATCTGTTTTCCATAAGTTCCTCGCAGGAAAGTATGATATTGTAAAACGTTGTGTGGCTTTCAATATCCTGTTAGTTCTTTCTAACGGAAAGGAATCATCCCGCTTTTTCCCAAATGGAAAAAAAAAACGAGTGTTTCATATTTTCATTCTTCTCCAGAATTACGCGAGTCCTGGCGAAAAGCAGTATACAAGAATCCTGCGGAATGATATATATGGTCGACGATATATGAACGGCCGGAGGATTTTTTGCTTTGAGTTAGTATAATATTAGCAGTTTTCTTGCTAATATTATACTAAAGACGTACGACCGGTGAAGCAGAAAAGGGAATCTTAATTCTGTTTCGTAAATGAAAATCTAACCCCTCCTTAAATTGTTATATTTAAGACAATAATTCTTAAAATAAAGTATAATTATGATCCTAATAACAATAAGATAAAAATGGAGGGTGTATATGATAAAAGCATTGTGGAATTTGCATTTCACCAGAAATGTGGGTGCAAATAAAGAGAGTCTGTAGGATCGAAGAGCACGTGAAAAGCTAACAGAGGGGGGTGAATGGTAGATTTAAAAATCTTACGCAGCGGAATCAATTAAACCCCAAACCCTTTCGGCAGAAAAACGATCTGTTAAAGAAATCGTGTGTGAGACTAATCTAAACGTGTTTCACCGTGACAAAAGTGATAGATATCAGAGAGAATCAAGTCACGAAGACAACACAAAAAGAATCACTCAAATACGTCGAGAAAAACTCAAGTTATGATCGAAAGATCAAACAATAGTCAATCTGCCCTACCCGAGAAAAAAACAGTTCTGGAATGCTGCAAAGAAACTCGTGTAGCTCATAGACCAGAAATCCAATGACCGTAACATTTTGGCAGATGATAGAAAATCAAGTTTTGAAGACAACCCAAAAAGAATCACGTCAATTGGATCTGTAAAACTCGAGTTATGATAAAACCACCGATGAAAGGTAGTGCTGTCCAGAATCTCAACGAGTAAAACTTGTCTGGAACAAGTCGGACGAAAAAGGCACAAAAGTTCCTTCAAACTACGAATTTTATTCAATAAAACACAAGAGGAACAGCCCCAAAGTCATGCACCACGAGCTCTGGGCTCCCTTGCTTATATAACCAGCCCTTAGGCCAACCCAATATCAACTAGGACTCCAATCCTACTCAGATCACAAATCGTAACTTTCCATAACTGCTCAAGATTCTTCTATACGCAGATAGAAGCAATCTTAAGACTTCCAAACACCTTAGGAATGTATCCCACATTCCTAAACAACTCAAATTCATGACCCACATGAAATCTATCATAACCAACTCAAAATTTTCCATATTTGAGTCAAACCCGACTCAGCCGCAGCCTGAGTCCATAACCTAGTCGGTTGGACCTTCCCGACCAATTCTTTACGTCCACATCTCTTCATCACGTCTCGGAACCATGTAGCCATATCCATGTACTCCTTGCACACGTGCAAACATCTTCCAATGACGTCCACGATACCTTCATATGCATTGTTCTCGATTCATACATGCTGCACAACCTCCCGATCAGCTCAACCACAATTCCTCTTGAATTTGGTTGTTGGAACCTCATCTCCTCCCTGAGACTAGTCCAATGGATCCCGTCACCAGCCATGTCTTGAACTCAAGCAACACCTGCACATGAATAAACAGCCAATCCATACGAGCCCAAGTCCTCGACTTGACTCACGTTACTTCCGGACACAACACCCTACGTGAGAACCTCACATAAGCATGTTGCAAAACCACAGTAACATGATATCATCCATATCAATCAAAACGCACCAAAAACTTAGCAAATGAATACTAAGCAATCTTTCCAACAATATAAAGCAATTATGAAGCATTGCAAATGAAAAGCAGAAGCACTACGGTCAAGTTCCGAACCTTGCCAGAGCAACCCGAACCTTGAGCCGGAGCTAACAAAAGCTAGTAGAACCTAGCGCCGGAGCTTACCAAAACTAGTACAAGCCGGAGCTTACAAAACTAGCAGGACCTAGCGCTGGAGCTAACCAGAACTAGTCGGAACTAGTAATCCCAAAAGCCGGAGCTAGAAATTCAACTTCGGAGCTTACCAAAAACATGTCGGAGCTATCAAAATTGTGTCGGAGCTATCAAAGACATGCCGGAGCTAAAAAAACTTCATCGGAGCTGACCAAAGCTAGTCGGACCTGGCATCGAACGTAACCGGAGCTACCCAAACCAAGCCGGACCTACCGTCGGACCTTGCTGTAGCTCAGAGCTAGAGCCGGACCTTGATAAAAAGGTTTTTTGGTGATATTCAAAACTTTTATCATCAAAGCCAAGTTTATTCACTACAAGCCAATGTATTCAGCACACATAGGTCTTACAATCTCCCCCTTGATGAATGCATTGGCAACACCATTCAAAATCCGAACATTGGCTTATTCACATAAAAGTTTTGAAGACAATTTCTCCCCTTTTGTAAATCAAAAGTAAATGAGAAGAAAAATTATCCCATATTATCTCACCCCCTTCATTATCTCTCCTTATGTACATAATCTTTCCCTTTTTGAGTGTGTGATTAATCTCTCCCCCTTTGATAATGTATTCAGCAAGGTAAAAGAGAAATTTTAATTGTTATGAGCATAGTATAACATATACATATAAAACAAAGCTCATCCAAGTCATATCAAGTAACTTACACTATCACATCAATGAGATACATAAAGTAGTGTAAGCCATGCTAGAGATCATATGTAATTTTCAATTTAATCAAGTCATGATCTCACAAACTTAACTATTTCAAAACCTGAAAACATGACACTAGTTGCTGCATTTTATTATTTTTCAAAGCATAAATTTGGATCATATGATATTTGCAAGAGATTATATGCGCATCTGCCTTATTCTAACCAACCAAGCCAAGCCTATGTCATTTGACAATCAGAAGCTTAAGGACATGGTTTTAGTCATACACAACTTCTTCCAAGTTCATATCTAAGTGCAATGATAAGCCATCTCAAAAGAAGAAGTGCGATGCATGCATATTCTCTTGATCTTTTCTCAATTTATATTTGTTCATAAAAACTCAACATGTGAGTCGATTACTTGATTAATTCTTTATGATTAAAAGCATTTGTGAGCATGCAACAAGTTCAAAACAGCAAGAAAGTTTGACCATGACCAGATTTAGTGTAAGTAATTATTCCAATTACTAGACATGGCAAAAACTCCAAAATGTATAACACAAGTAATGTAGTAAGAACTTTCAGCATGTAAAAGGAATCACAAAGTCATATATGTATGAAATACTATGCTCACATTATTTTAATTTTAGATTCACACATAGACTTCCCAAGTTTCAAAACTCCCCCTCAATTTAAGCCATGAGGATGCATAACCCCTATTTCACTACGAATGTAACAAAAACGAGTGAAATCCAAAGGTTTTGTAAAAATGTCAGCCAATTGTTGTTCGGTATCTACATGGTGAAGCACAATGTTTCCTTTTTCAACATTATCTCGGAGAAAGTGATAACTAATGTCAATGTTCTTAGTTCTAGAATGTTGCACGGGGTTTTTAGCAATGCAAATGGCACTAGTGTTATCACAAAACAGTGGAACACTATCTAGATCAACCCCATAGTCCTTAAGTGTTTGAACAATCCAAAGAATTTGTGAGCAAGCACTAGCAGCAGCTACATATTCAGATTCGGCTGTGGATTGTGCAACTGAATTTTGTTTTCTAGAGCACCAAGCAACAAGAGAATTACCAAGAAAATGACAAGCACCGGAAGTACTTTTCCTATCAATCCTACAACCCCCAAAATCAGCATCCGAAAAAGCTTTCAAAGTAATGGTTGAGAAAGAAGGAAGAAAAATGCCAAATTCTTGGGTTCCATGTAAGTACCTGAGAATCCTTTTGACGGCTTGACGATGTGAAACACGTGGGGAAGCTTGAAACCGTGCACAAAGACATACGCTGAATTGTATGTCCGGTCTTGATGCCGTGAGGTACAAAAGTGATTCGATCATGCTTCTATATTCTTTTTGATTCACAGATTCACCATCTTCATCAAGTTCAAGTGTTGTTGCTGTTCCCATTGGTGTCCGAAGAGGCTTGCTTTTGTCCATGTTGAAGCGCCTTAGGAGGTCTTTGGTATACTTCGTTTGATGCACAAAGGTACCCTCCTTGGTTTGCTTGATTTGCAGCCCCAAAAAGTAAGTGAGTTCACCCATCATACTCATTTCAAATTCGGAACTCATCATTGCTGAAAACTTGGACACAAGATCATGAGAAGCACAACCAAAGATAATATCATCCACATACACTTGAACGAATAATGAGTCATTGTCATGCTTAAGCACAAAAAGAGTTTTATCAACCTTGCCCATGGTAAACCCCTTTTCAAGTAAGAATGTTTTTAACCTATCATACCATGCTCTAGGGGCTTGTTTGAGACCGTATAAGGCTTTGGACAGTTTGTAAACATGATTAGGAAAATCTGGATTTTCAAAACCCGGTGGTTGTTTGACATAAACCTCCTCATCTATGTAGCCATTAAGAAAAGCACTTTTAACATCCATTTGAAATAGCTTAAAACCTTTAGATGCTGCAAAAGCTAACAAAATTCTTATGGCTTCTAATCTAGCGACGGGAGCAAAAGTTTCATCAAAATCTAGACCTTCAACTTGAGTGAAACCTTGAGCAACCAACCTAGCCTTATTCCTAACCACAACCCCATCCTCACTTTGTTTATTTTTAAATACCCATTTAGTTCCAATTAATGTGTGACCTTGAGGTGGAGGTACAAGTTTCCAAACATTATTTCTTTCAAAATTTTCTAACTCTTCTTGCATGGCAATAATCCAAGATTCATTAGTGAGTGCGTGTGATATATCTTTGGGTTCAAAAGAAGCAACAAAAGCAGAATGAGCATAAGAGTTTGGATCGCAAAACCTGGACCGTGTGACTCGTTCGTGCAACCTTCCAATCATCTGTTGTGGGGGATGATCTTTTTAAAAACGTAGCGGAACAGATGTCTCACAAGCTTCTTCTTCATTAGGTTCATCGTAGATTGATGAGCTTGTGACTTGTGGACGATCAGGACCAGCATAGGTGATAGCCGGAGCTTGTTCAATGTCCGGAGCTGGACACGTGTCAACTTCGGAACTACTAGGCAGTATCACCGGCTCTTCTTCATCTTCGAAAATACCCCCCCTGAGGATACGGATCTGGTCCTGCAACACCGGAGCTAGTACCTGGGCTAGCTTCATAAAAAGACACTTCACAAGTCTCCACAATTTTGTTAGTGTCAAGTAAAAGCAAACGGTAGCCTCTAGTATGAGATGGATAACCAAGAAACATGCCATCAATGGATCTAGGTTCAAATTTATCAATATTACCATATTTCTTAACAAAGCATTTGCAACCAAAGACCCGAAAGTGTGTAACACTAGGCCTATGTCCAAACCGGAGCTCATATGGTGTTTTACCTAGCTTAGCACGCAAGAAAATACGATTTGAGACATAACAAGCGGTTGCTAACGCATCAGCCCAAAATTTCCTAGGAGTTTGATATTCATCAAGCATAGTCCTAGCCATCTCAACTAAGGTTCTATTCTTTCTTTCTACAACACCGTTTTGTTGAGGTACACATGGTGAAGAAAGTTTATGATCTATTCTATTTTCAGCACAAAAGTGATCAAAAGATTGATTTTTAAATTCAGTTCCGTTGTCACTTCTAATTGCTTTTAATGATACTGGGTGATCAATTGATAATCTAAGAAATAAAGTTCTAAAGTGACTAAAAACTTCATTCTTAGACGCCATAAAGTAAACCCAAGAGTATCTAGAATAATCATCAACAATAACAAGAACATACCATTTACCTCCGAAGGATTGAACACGTGAAGGTCCTATGGTGTCAAGATGCAAAAGTTGACATGGTTCAGTTGTCATAATCATTGTGAGAGGAGTATGTGAACCTGCAACCATCTTAGCATGTCTACAAGAAGAGCACACAATTTCTTTGTCCCCTTTAAGCTTAGGCAGCCCACGTATGCGATCAAGAGCACTAACACGTGTTAGGTGATCAAAGCCTACGTGACCAAGTCTACGACGCCAAAAATATAAGTCCGTTGAATCATTAGCAACTAGACACCTATGCTTAGAGGAAGACATATCAAAATCAGTTTTAAAAACTCTTCCAAGCCGAGACATGTTAAAAATAAGCTCACTATTTGAACCTACAACTTTGCAGCAGTTTTTATTGAAAATAATTTCTAGATTTTCATCTAGCAATTGTGCAACAGAAAGCAAGTTGTATTTCAAATTTTTGACAAAGTGCCACGTCCTTCAAAGTGTAGTGATCATTTACTCTAACCGAACCCTTAGCAATTATATGAGTTGAAGAATTATCGGCAAAAGTAACATTCTCTACACGTGACACAAAAGAGAGGGAGGAGAACCAATCTTTGTTACCGGTCATGTGGCGTGAGCAACCTGAATCCACAATCCAAATGTTCTCCTTCCTCAAACGTGTAACCTACATAGAAGCACAATACATCGATGACTCAATACTGGGGTTAGTAAAAAGGCATTTAGGGATCCAGTACTGAGTCACGCGACGTGCAGCAGGAAAAACACGCGAAAGCTGAGACAAAACAGCAGGTTTATGAGTCAAAGTTTGAGAGTTTTTATTCTTAACTACTGACCTATAAGGTGTTACTTATGTAGCACAAAAATCAGTAGCTTCGGAGGCAAAAACAGAAGGTCCAGAGGTAAACTTTGAATGTTTTTGACTCAAAACAGCAGGTTGTACATTTGGTTCAATATGTGCAGCAAATTTTGCATGAAAGTTATGAGATCTAGCAACCATTCTTTCCCTTTTCTGTTGTTTAGCTAGTCTATAACAAAAATCTATGACATGACCATCTCTATCACAAAAGGTACAATGAAATTTAACTTTGTGTTCATGTCTATAGGAGCAAGCAATATTTTTATTTGAAACCGAATGAGGCAACACTCCTGCAGATTTGAAAACCACTCCTTTTTTGTCTAGGAACTGTTTGAATCAAACCACTTCCTAATGACTTTACAATTTTTTAGGTGGGTGTGCCTTAGCATGAGCATGATAATCAAAACCTAAACCAGTTTTATTATTGCAAGACTTGGAAGAATTCAGTAGTAAGTTTTGGTTCTTATTCCCATTACAAAACCGATCTAATGTCCTATGCATGTCATCAAGTTTATTGGACAGATCAAGGCAATTTTCACATGAAGTTTTTCCTTTTAGTTTGCAATTTGAACAAAATTTAACTTCATGAGAACGTAAAACATTGTTCAATATAGAAATTTCATTCATAGCATCCTGTAGTTTCTTATCAAGATCATCACAAGTAGAACAATGCAAATCAATTGTAAAACAGCTAGCATCTTTCAAGTTTTTATCATTAAGTGCAGCAAGCTCTTTGTTCTTTTCAACTTCTAACTCAAGTTTATCAAGTGTGGAGGTGTGCGCACTTCTTAATGAGGACAATTGTTCATATATTAAATCACATGAGGAACATGCATCATCACTAGGAATCAAGGTTTTTAAACGGTTGATTTCAGATTCTAGTGATTCAATTTTAGCAACACTATCCCTAAGCTTTTTGTCCTTTTTCTTAACAATAATAGTGGCACGAGAAATAGCATCACACATTTCTTCGCGAGTAGGACATACCTCTTCATTGTCGCTGTTGTGTTCTGCCTCCTCCATACTTGATCTTGACTTGCCCGCCATGAAGCACAAGTTTGTCAAATCATCTTCATCTTCATCACTTCCAATGTCCACGTTGCTTGAACTGAACTCTTGAAGCGCGGTGATGAAACTGTTGATCATCTTGCGTCCTATGGTACCTTTCTTCTTCTTGTTGAAATTTCCAGAGGAGGTCCGAACCTTGCTTTGTTTTTCTTCCCGGATGGTCGGACCTGAAAGGTTAAGGCATTCTGTACGAAAGTGTCATGTTTTACCACATTCAAAACAGCGTTGAGGTCCGGAGCTTCCTCTCCTTCTAGTTCTCACATTTTGCAATGCTTTTGAGAATCTAGTAGAGATGAGTGCCAACTCCTCTTCTGGAAATTCTTCGATCTGCTCCACGGTTAGTGAGGACAACAAAGCAAGAGTATTGCAAGATGATGATTGGCCGGAGTTAGACATATCACGTTGTGAGACAAATGCAATAGACTTATTGGGGTTCTTACGTGAGATTATGTCAATTTCATGAGTTTTTAACTTGGAATATAGCACATCTAAAGTAAGTGAACTCATGACAGTAGATTCACGAATAGATGTGACTTTCATCTCCCAAATTGACATATCTAATGCACTTAGCAATTGCCTAGCATTTTCAGCATCTGAAAATTTAACATTGACACTAAGCAAGTTGCTGAGAATCTTATTAAAGCGAGCAAAAAGGTCATCAATAGACTCACCGGGTTGCATCTCTAAGCGCATGTATTCTTTCTTGAACATGTCTTTCCTTACCTCTTTGATCATGTTGGATCCTTCGTGGTAGTCACAAAGTGCTTTCCACACATCGTATGCAGATCGGAGGTGTGCAACATGGTCGAAGTCGCTTTGTGTTAATCCTTGTATGATCAAGTTCCGAGCCTTGTTGTTGTTGTCGACATCTCTCTGATTTCTAGCTGTAACTTGATCGTTTGATGGCACTTCGTAAGGCTTGTATACCTTCTCCCATATTGCAAAGGCTTGTGCCTGGATGAAAGCCTCCATGCGTGCCTTCCAAACCTGAAAATCAATACCAGCAAACACACAAGGTTTGGCGGATTACTTCTCCATGATGATTAGTCAAAAACACGCGCAAATCACAAAGATTAGAGCACCGTGGCTCTGATACCAATTGTAGGATCGAAGAGCACGTGAAAAGCTACCAGAGGGGGGTGAATGGTAGATTTAAAAATCTTACGCAGCGGAATCAATTAAACCCCAAACCCTTTCGGCAGAAAAACGATCTGTTAAAGAAATCGTGTGTGAGACTAATCTAAACGTGTTTCACCGTGAAAAAAGTGATAGATATCAGAGAGAATCAAGTCACGAAGACAACACAAAAAGAATCACTCAAATACGTCGAGAAAAACTCAAGTTATGATCGAAAGATCAAACAATAGTCAATCTGCCCTACCCGAGAAAAAAACAGTTCTTGAATGCTGCAAAGAAACTCGTGTAGCTCATATACCAGAAATCCAATGACCGTAACATTTTGACAGATGATAGAAAATCAAGTTTTGAAGACAACCCAAAAAGAATCACGTCAATTGGATCTGTAAAACTCGAGTTATGATAAAACCACCGATGAAAGGTAGTGCTGTCCAGAAGCTCGACGAGTAAAACTTGTCTGGAACAAGTCGGACGAACAAGGCACAAAAGTTCCTTCAAACTACGAATTTTATTCAATAAAACACAATAGGAACAGCCCCAAAGTCGTGCACCACGAGCTCTGGGCTCCCTTGCTTATGTAACCAGCCCTTAGGCCAACCCAATATCAACTAGGACTCCAATCCTACTCAGATCACAAATCGTAACTTTCTATAACTGCTCAAGATTCTTCTATACGCAGATAGAAGCAATCTTAAGACTTCCAAACACCTTAGAAACATATCCCACATTCCTAAACAACTCAAATTCGTGACCCACACGAAATCCTATCATAACCAACTCAAATTTTTCCATGTTTGAGTCAAACCCGACTCAGTCGCAGCCTGAGTCCATAACCTAGTCGGTTGGACCTTCCCGACCAATTCTTTACGTCCACATCTCTTCATCACGTCTCGGAACCATGTAGCCACGTCCATGCACTCCTTGCACACGTTCAAACATCTTCCAATGACGTCCAAAGATACCTTCATATGCATTGTTCTTGATTCATACATGTTGCGCAACCTCCCGATCAGCTCAACCACAATTCCTCCTGAATTTGGTTGTTGGAACCTCATCTCCTCCCTGAGACTAGTCCAATGGATCCCGTCACCAGCCATGTCTTGAACTCAAGCAACACCTGCACATGAATAAACAACCAATCCATACGAGCCCAAGTCCTCGACTTGACTCATGTTAGTTCCGAACACAACACCATACGTGAGAACCTCACATAAGCATGTTGCAAAACCACAGTAACATGATATCATCCATATCAACCAAAACGCACCAAAAACTTAGCAAATGAATACTAAGCAATCTTTCCAATAATGTAAAGCAAGTATGAAGCATTGCAAATGAAAAGTAGAAGCACTACGGTCACGTTCTGGACCTTGCCAGAGCAACTCGGACCTTGAGCCAGAGCTAACAAAAGCTAGTAGAATCTAGCGCCGGAGCTTACCAAAACTAGTACAAGCCGGAGCTTACAAAACTAGCAGGACCTAGCGCCGGAGCTAACCAGAACTAGTCGGAACTAGTAATCCAAAAGCTGGAGCTAGAAAAATAAACTTCGGAGCTTAGCAAAAACATGTCGGAGCTATCAAAATTGTGTCGGAGCTATCAAAGACATGCCGGAGCTAAAAACAAAACTTCATCGGAGCTGACCAAAGCTAGTCGGACCTGGCATCGAACGTAACCGGAGCTATCCAAACAAAGCCGGACCTACCGTTGGACCTTGCTGTAGCTCAGAGCTAGAGTCGGACCTTAATAAAAAGGTGTTTTGGTGATATTCAAAACTTTTATCATCAAAGCCAAGTTTATTCACTACAAGCCAATGTATTCAGCACACATAGGTCTTACAGAGTCGTACACGCGAAGGGACTTCCTTCTTGCTTTGGTATGCATTATCACTACAAGAAACGAATAAAAGAGCGTCGGCCTTATAACCATCGGTTGTCTACTAAAATCGATGTCTATAATATATAACCATCGGTGTACCGTCAGCTTTAGCCGACGCCCATTATTCGATGTTTTTAAGTAGTAAAACGGTCGGTCCCGACGCATTTAAAGTTTATAGCCGTCGGTTTAGAGATCCGACGTCTTTATTTTCTATAACCGTCGGTACCGCACCCGACAGCTGTAATTCTTTATATCCGTCGGTTTGAAACAGCACCCCGACATATTTAACTTTTGAGCCATCGGTCAAAATCTTTTTACAGCTTCTTTTGACCAAACCATAAACACTGCACCATCTAAATAAGTATTTTAAACAGAAAACTGACAGAAGTGTATACATTGATTGGTTCTCCAAATGCTGAGTCCACAGAAATTACAATTGATTTGGTTACTATCCACCATATTCGCCCAAAGAGAAGAACAGTGGAAGTTAAATTACAATTGATTTGGTTCTCCAAATACTGAGTTCTCTAAATGCTGAATCAAGAATCAAGAAGATTTTTGGCACAAGATAACAGCACAAACGAATGAAGGCAGCACAGCAGAATCTCCGGCGCTGTAACAGCACGCATGCACCATCGCTCTGAACCCCGCCTCTGCCGTCGCTGGGTGAGGGAGCCGTTGACGCGGTTGTTGGATCTCGCCTCCTCCGCGGCGCAGACATGCTCCGGCGCGAGTGGCGCTTATGATGACCAGAGCTCGCCACCACAGCGTCTGCGTCTGCCGCAGTCGACGCGGTAAGTGGATCTTGTTACGCCGGATCTCGTGACGTGGTTCTTGGATCTCGGCTCCTCCACGGCGCAGACGTGCACCGGTGCGTCCATCACGACCAGAGCTCGCCGCTGTCGCGCCCGCGTCGGCCGCCGTGGACGTGGATCTTGGATCTTGGGACGCCGGATCTCGCGATGCAGTGTGACGGTGGGGATCGCCGGAGATGATAGGGTTGAGGAAGGAGCTGGAAACGAGGAGAAGGCGAGTGAGGACTGAGCGGTGGCGTGCGTGTGTGCGTGATATTTTGGGTTGATGATGTCAGACAGGTGGACCCGCCTGGGCTGCGTCCCGAAGGGGTATGTAAGGAGGACCCGAGAAACATGAGGGGCTAATCGAAAATATTCCAAACCACTCGAGAGAAGGTTGCATCCCGCGCCTCCCATCTTCGCGCGTCTGGCGATCTCGCTCGTCGTCAACGGCCGCTGCGTCGCTCACGTCGGGAGCCCGCGACTCTCCGGCCAGGGGCGTCACAGTTGGTATCAGAGCTACTCTATCCTTGGGGTGTTTTTTTTTTCGGAGCGGGGGCGTGTTTGGAGGTTGATCGGCGTTGGTGGCGGATTCGTGCTTAGGTCGGAACATCACGGCGCCACCAACGAAACCATTGAAGCAGACGGTGTTGGTGTTGGAGAGGATGGCGGAGGACGCTAGATCCAAGTCGGAGCGTTGGGATCGGGTGTTTGGATGGATGGAATAGTTTTCGGGTCGGATGGAGAGTACTGAGGGAGTTCAGAAGGAGTTGGTGGTCAAGCAGGAGCTCACGGCGGCATTGGTGGAGGAGGCAGGCCGTGAGCATGATCAACTTGGGAAGCAAGTTCAGGAGGTATCGAGGAGGTTGGATGGAATTCATCTAGAGCGGATGGGGCAAGACCTGCATCGCTCCATTGAGGAGCGCTCAATTGATTCATCCAGGAGTGGAAGGACAATTCGGAGCAGAGGTCATCGGAGAAGCGAAGAGGATACTTATCGTGGGGGGCGGTGTGGCCCAGGCTTGTGCGAAACACCGGATCTTCGTTCTCTCGGTCCAGTTCATCCACCTGGTGATGAAGCAGCTGGTCGACACATGCCCAATCTGGCTTTTCCCAAGTTCTCGGGGGAGCATCCTACAATCTGGTTGGACAAGTGCCTTGATTACTTCCACATATACAAAGTTCCTCAGACGTTGTGGGTGCGATCTGCGTCCTTACATATGGAGGGCAACGTGGCTCGCTGGCTCCAGGTTCTGAAACTGACTGAAGGTCTTCATTCTTGTGAGCACTTTGAGCATGCAGTGAAACAAAAGTTCGGTGAATATGAATACACACAGGCAATGTATGAGTGTTTACACTTGAAGCAGACACAGACCTTGGAGGAATACATCACAGCCTTTGAGGAGTTGCGCTATTCCACCTCAGTGCATAATCCAGATTTGGATGAAGTTTTTTTTGTCCAACAATTTCTGAAGGGACTCAAACCTGAGTTACAAGGACCTGAGATGCAGCAGATGCCCAATTCAGTTAATCGTGATGTAGTTCTGGCAAAACTGCAGCGGGACATTCAAGAGACAACCAAACTGAAAATGCACAAACCTGGGGGAGGACCAAAAGCATATGCCACTTCTCGGGGTGATGCCAAGCAGCAGCACCAGTTCCCAGACCTGTCAAAAGAACGTCAACTTCGAGATTATAGACGCATGCATGGTTTATGCTACAGTTGTGGAGAGAAGTTCGAACCTGGTCATCTTTTAAAGTGTCCAAAGCGTACATCAGCTCAGTTTAATGCATTGTCTGTGGAAGAGCTGGGTATGAGCTTGTCAGAAGAAGTTCTACAACAGTTGGAGATAGAGGATAGGCAACAGGCCGACTGCTTCTAGCTCTCTCTCTGAATGCGGTTGCGAGTACTCAAGATTGTCATTCCATGAGGCTCAGGGCGATGGTGGGGAAGCAGGTTTTCCTGTTACTGATTGATTCTGGGAGTTCTCAAAGCTTCATCAACCGCAACTTTGTGGAACGTGCTGGGCTCAGATCATGTCATTGTGATCCTTTGTCGGTGAAGGTGGCTAGTGGAGAGGTGTTGGTAGCTGAGAAGGTGGTTAAGGAGGTACAATGGTGGTGTGGGGGCCACACCTTTGTCATGGATATGAAGGTATTACCACTAGGAGCTTATGATGGCATTTTGGGCTATGACTAGTTATCTCAGTTTAGCCCTATGGAGTGTGATTGGACAGCTAAACAACTTAAGTTCCAGTACAAAGGGCAATCTATCACTCTGCAAGGTGATACAGTTCCAAATCAAACTACTTTACCATCATTGTCAGCACTACAATTGGAGAAGATGATAGTTGGAAATGATATCTGGGCTTTAGCAATGGTGGAAAAGCATCAGGAGATTCTGTTACCTGCTGCAGTCGATGATAGAGTACATGGGTTGCTCAAGGAATATGAGGATGTGTTTCAGGAGCCTAGTACCTTACCACCCATCAGACCCTTTGACCATGTGATTCCACTGATCCCAGGGGCTATTCCAGTCAACAGTAGACCCTACAAATACTCCCCATTACACAAAGATGAAATAGAGAGGCAAGTTACAGAGCTGTTCAAGGCTGGGTTGATTGAACATAGTGTAAGCCCATTTGCCTCTCCTGTGCTCTTGGTGTAGAAGAAAGATGGTTCTTGGAGGTTCTGTGTGGACTATAGAAAATTGAATGACCTCACAATCAAGAATAGATTTCCTATGCCTATGGTGGATGAGATCTTGGATGAGCTGGCTGGTGCTAAATACTTCACCAGTCTGGATATGAGGTCAGGATATCACCAAATTCGAATGAAAGAAGGGGAGGAGTTCAAAACAGCCTTCAAAGCTCATTATGGTCACAACCAGTTTAAGGTGATGCCCTTTGGTCTTACTAATGCACCTGCTACTTTTCAATGTGCTATGAACTCTATCCTATCCCCATTTCTAAGGAAGTTTGTATTAGTTTTCATAGATGATATACTCATTTACAGTCCTTCATTTGAGTTACATCTAACCCATTTGAGGATGTTGTTGGACAAATTGAGGGAGCATAGTTTCTTTCTCAAACTATCTAAGTGTCAGTTTGCAAAGGAGAAGTTAGAGTATTTGGGGCATAACATATCTGCTGAAGGGGTGCAGACTGATCCAAAGAAGACTGAGGCTATGGTTAAGTGGCCCATACCTCAATCTTTCACTGAATTGAGAGCCTTTTTAGGGCTCACTGGGTATTATCTAAAATTTGTGAAGCATTATGGTTCTATTGCCAAACCCCTCACTGCAATACTGAAACAGAAGGCTTTTCATTGGCCTGATTCAGCCTAGCAGGCCTTTGAAGCTCTGAAGCAGGCTATGAGTACAACTCCTGTTCTAGCACTACCAAATTTCAATGAGAAGTTTATTGTGGAAACTGATGCAAGTGATCAAGGGATGGGGGCAGTCCTCATGCAGTAGGGCAAGCCTGTGGCATTTTTGAGTAAAGCTTTGACAGAGAAGAACAAGCAGCTCTCTATCTATGAGAAGGAATTCATGGCACTTATCTTAGCAGTAGATAGGTGGAGGCCCTATCTTCAGAGGTCTAAGTTCATTATCAGGATAGACCACAAGAGCCTATGCTTTCTGGAAGATCAGTATCTGCAATCAGATTTACAGAGAAAGGCAATGTCCATACTGATGGGCCTCAATTTCAAAATTGAATACAGGAAGGGCAAGGAAAATGTGGCTGCTGATGCTCTGTCTAGGAGTGGTCCTCTCTTTCCACTGTTTTCAGTCATGGAGGTGAAACCCCTCTGGATTCAAGAAGTCCTGAATTCCTATGAGACTGATGTCTTGGCTCAACAAAAATTGGCTAAGCTCAGTATCAGTAGTCCTGATGAGGAAGGATTTTCTTTGCACCAGGGCCTTATAAGAAAAGGTGAACAAGTATGGGTGGGGAACAATTCTGCCCTAAGAACAAAAATCATATCAGCTTGGCATGATAGAGCTATGGGAGGTCACTCTGGAATTCTGCCTACTTATCAGAGGTCAAGAGATGGTTTGTTTGGCAGGGCATGAAGCAATATGTGGAGGACTATGTGAAACAATGCCTGGTATGCCAACAAGCTAAAGGAGAAAAGACTCACCCTGCAGGTCTCCTACAGCCATTACCCATTCCAGCTGGTCCCTGGCAGGACATTACTATGGATTTCATTGAAGGGTTGCCTAAATCTGAGGGCTACAACACTATATTGGTAGTGGTGGATAGATTTTCCAAGAGTGCTCACTTTATGCCATTAAGCATCCATTCACAGCAACACAGGTGGCTTCAGCTCTGTGGGATAATGTGATAAAGCTTCATGGACCTCCTAAATCCATGCTCTCAGATAGGGATCGGATTTTCACAAGTACAATCTGGACAAAGGTGTTTAAAGCAATGAATATCAATCTGCTTTTGACCACGGCTTACCACCCTCAGACTGATGGGCAATCTGAGAGGGTCAATCAGTGCTTGGAGACTTATCTACGGTGCACGGTGCAGGCTACTCCAAGGGACTGGAAGAAATGGTTACCAATGGCAGAGTATTGGTACAATACTTGCACTCATGCTTCTCTAGGCTGCTCTCCATTCAAGGATGTGTATGGGTATGAGCCCAATCCATTGGCCATACCCCAGTTACCACTGGAGACTGATAGATCTGTGCTGGATTTCAAGGAGGAAAGGACACAATACACAGATATCTTGCAGAGGAACTTGGCTGTCGCCCAAAATTGTATGAAGCAAAAAGCAGACAAGAAGAGGAGAGATCGGGAATTTCAAGTGGGCGAGATGGTTTTAATCAATTTACAACCGTATGCCCAGGCATCGGTGGTCAACAGACCTTTCCCAAAGCTTGCCTACAAATATTTTGGTCCCTTCAAGGTACTCGAACGTGTGGGGAAGGTGGCTTACCGGATTGACTTACCGGAGGGCGCGTAGGTACATCCCATCTTCCACATCTCCCAGCTGAAGCCCTATATGCCTTGCTATGCTCCAATATTCTTGGATGTGCCAAAGATCGCAGCTTTAAGCTCCAAACAGCTGAAGCCTCACCGGATCCTTGATCGTCACTTGGTAAAGAAGGGGAACAAGGCGATTTCGCAGGTGCTGGTGGATTGGTATCCTTCGGATCCGGCCGAGAAGACATGGGAGGACTGGTACATGCTTCTGAAGACCTTTCCGGAGGTGGCGTCGTGGGGTCACGCCGCTTCTGGCGCTGGGGGAGATGTGACGGTGGGGATCGTCGGAGATGCTAGGGTTGAGGAAGGAGCTGGAAACGAGGAGAAGGCGAGTGAGGACTGAGCGGTGACGTGCGTGTGTGCGTGATATTTTGGGTTGATGATGTCTGACAGGTGGACCCGTCTGGGCTGCGTCCCAAAGGGGTATGTAAGGAGGACCCAAGAAACATGAGGGGCTAATCAAAAATATTCCAAACCACTCGTGAGAAGGTTGCGTCCCGCGCCTCCCATCTTCGTGCGTCTGGCGATCTCGCTCGTCATCGACGGCCGCTGCGATGCTCACGTCGGGAGCCCGCGACTCTCCGGCCAGGGGCGTCACATGCAGTTCTTGGATCCCGGCTCCTCCTTGACACATACATGCGCCGGCGCTAGCAGCGCACCCATGACGACCATATCTCGCCGCCGCCGCATCCGCATCCGCCGCCGGCGCGCGCAATGTGGAGCTGGCCACGCACGCAACGTCCCGACCCCTCCCGCCTTGCGCGCGCACCGTGCTTGCGCCACCTCCGGCCCGGGCTCTTCTTGCCTCCGTCCTCTCCCTGATCTGTTCACTTGGTGATTGATTCTCAACTCCATAGAAAGGAACGGATGCGGGCGGATTAACAAAAAGGAGAGAGGACAAACGAACGAGTGGGTGGAAACAATAAAAAGCTAGAGCCGTCGATCACTTAATTAGGCCGACGATTTTATCTTTACAGCTGTCGGTTTTTTTTTGTCCCTACTGTCGGTACCCTACGTACCGGGTACCCCGCGATACCGCAAGTAGTGCAAGAAAGTTCCACCCGTCAGAGTCAAAGGCCCTTTCAGGTCCCACATGTCATGATGCACCAGACTCGCTCCCCTGACAAGGCTAGCTCCCGGGTTAACACGTGTAAAAGAAGACCAGAACTGAACTCCCAACCAAGGGAAGCTCTAGCGACTACACGTGTACAACGGCTCCGGATCTAACCCCCCGTCAGAGAGGAGCTCTAGTGCCGACACGTGTACAGCAGCCCCGGACCTACCCTCCCGCAAGGGAAAGCTCCAGAGCTGCCACGTGTGGAGCCTCCAGACCTCCATCGACAACGGAAATACAAGCAGATCATGTCCATTACAGACATTCAAGGATGGTTAAAGCGGCGGTTACAAGGCCTAATAACGTGTCATTAATGTTGTATTAATGATACACGATCAGTGCACCGTTAATAGGGTTAACGCTGCCATGAAGGCATGTTATCACACAATTAATTATACTTAATACCCTTAGACCGTATATTAGGCCATCAAATACGCAAGGGCCACATGTCGGGCAAGGCAAGCTTTGTAACGGTCAGTCCTTAGAACTATAAAAGGGTTGTGCCGCACGAACTCAAGAGGCTATTCGATCTAATCTTAGCTAACCAACTCGCAATACAACAACACAAACCCCGTGGAGCAGGGTGTTACGCTTAGGCGGCCGAACTACGTAAATCTCTGGTGTCATCATCTTGATCTTGATCTCTGCATATCCCAACCACAAAAGAACCTTCGCGGGCTGCTTTTTAGCGGGTCCGGGGGAAGTGTCGTATCAAACACGTTGAAATTTGGCGCGCCAGGAAGGGGGGCAGGAATCCCGAGATCACAAGATGGTGAATTCAGCTGCTGGATCCTCCAATGGCAACCATGCTGGACAACCTGCTGGAGACAATCTGAATGTGGCCTAGAGGGGGGTGAATAGGCCTTTTTGATTTTCTGTCGGAACCTGCAACACTTAACAACCAGATCAAATCTCGAGATATTAGACTAGTCCGGTCGAGTCTGGACTAGTCCGGTGTATGCCGACTAGGTTGATCAAATTTGATCAACTATCTTGATCCTAGGATGTATGCAGCGGAAATATACTTGTAATTAAAGTGTTACACAACTATGAACTAGGATGTTCCACATGTTAATCTTATATTCAATGTTTCAACGTAAAGTGAACAAGATTGATTGAAACCCTAGATTGATATGAAGAGTAAGAATGATGTGCGCAAAGTAAGTACACAAGCACTTTATCCCGTGGTTCGGTTCTCACAGAGGCAACCTACATCCACGTTGAGGAGTCCACAAAAGGATCGGGTCTTCTCCAACCCTCCCCTCGTTGGATCGCCACGGAGGTCAATCCTCTTCACTGATCACAAAGGGCAAATAACCAAATTCAAGGGGCCTTCTCACACGTTGAGGGCTCCCCAAGATTACAATATGAACACCACCAAGAACACACTCTTAAGATCACAATGAAAACCACAGGAGTGTGTTAGAGAATCAAACCAAGAGCTCAATGAGTGATGAATCGTGTCTCTCCAATGATCCAAAGTGTATCCTCAAGGGATTGATCTTTCTTGCGTTTGATTTCATGGAGAGAGGTGTTTTCTAGGCTCTTGGGAGGTGTGATGGCGCAGGGGGTCGAGATATGTGAAAGATGGGCCATGTACACCTATTCATATGGGGTTTCCAAAAGTTACCATCAGGGTTTAGAAAGATCGGACTAGTACGTGGTGGACACTGGACTAGTCCGGTGTGCTGAGTGTAGCAAACCCTAGGTGTCCAAAAATATCAGACTAGTCCGGCTGAAAGCGGACTTGTCCGATTTTGGTTCTGGAAATCTTCAGACTAGTCTGATGGATATCGGACTTGTCTGGAAAAGTGAAACCCTAAGTGAATTTGGGGACAAGTACGCACTTGGAAGACTTGTCTTAATTAGGTCAGAGGGTTTTCGGACTAGTCCGTGATAATATCGGACTTGTCCGATTGACATCAGAAAGATGTCGGACTAGTCTGTTCTGTTATCGGACTTGTCCCATTTTGTGCAACTTGTGAAGTGTTTGGGGACTAGTCCGCACTGGGGAGGACTAGTCCAATTCTAGTCAGAGAGATATCGGACTAGTCCGTGGAGATATCGGACTAGTCTGGTCAGTGAAAAACTGGACTGTGAGGACAAGTCCGCATTGTGAGGACTTGTCCGATTTTGTGCAGAAAGATATCGGACTAGTCCGGGGTCAGTTGGACTAGTCCGGTCCTGTGTAAATATGTGCAATCTGTGAGATTATTTGTGCTTGAGCTCTTGGGGTGTGTTTCCTTAACACACTCCATAAACAATGATCTAGGACACTTGTTTCTTGAGCTCTTTTCCGCATTGCTCCTCATTCTCCTTTCTTTTTGGCACTTTGCTCATTTTCTCATTAGAACCTGTGCTCATCTCAACAAAGTGGTTAGGATCTCATTTGCTTGTCATAAATCATCCAAAACCCACAAGGGATTCCTAGATGCACTTTCAATCTCTCCCTTTTTGGTGATTGATGACAACCAATTAAGATTTCACAAAATATGATAAAAAGGTTGAGATTTTCATAAAGTGTGCACATATGGGTTTAAAACACATTAAGTGATGAGAACATGATCCATATGTGCACTTTTTATGGTGGGTTGCAGAACTAAGTGTATATAAACAATAACCATGATGAGAATGACATAATTGACATCAACATGTTAACAACGAGCATATCTCCCGTTCTTAGAGCAAAATCACATATTTCATCAATATCTTTACAAGGAGTTCAAAATATTGCATCACATGACCAATAGTACCAAAAGAGCAAATTAAAAGTCTTAGAACCCACAAATAGACAAAAGACACAAAAAGAGAGCTCTCCTCGCATCCTACAGCTAAAACCTAAGACTCCTAAGGCTCCCCCTCAATCTCTCCCCCTTTGGCATCAAGACACCAAAAATAAGGAGAGGAGGACCTAAGGTCTTCAAGCCTCGTTGTCGGTCCTCTCATCGTCTTCATCTTTATTCTCTTGCTAATGGGGAGGAGGAGGAGGAATGGAGCCACTTGAGTCCCCAATGCCAAAATAGGCAAGCTCGGAGGGAGTCAAGGGCCCGAGCTCGGTGAAGTCAGAATCTGAGTCATCAGAAATGACTGGAGACCCAATGGGCTTGATCTCCAGCTTTTGGCAAATTTGCTTCACATTGTCTTTGACATATCTAATGTCAGCCTTTCTCCTCTTGTTCAGCTTTTGGGCTTTTACTTCGGCCTTTTTGCAAGAGGCGAAGATGGCTGACAGATACTTCAAAATTCCACTTGGGGACCCCTTTTGAGGAGGGGACCTAGGGGCGCGAGCAGCCCTAGCATCTCCACTGGCTCTCACTAGAGCCTCAGGACTCGAAGCTGGAGAGGTAGCAACACGAACACTTGCTTGTTGAGGCTTCTGGGGCCTCAAGGGGAGGTGCTCCACATCCTTCACAAATTCTATGACTGTGACCTTTTCAATCATAAACATCAGATAAGGAGCATAGCCACAGGACCTGTTCAGCGTGCAAGAGATGTTGACCATGTCATTCCAAATATAGTCAAAGACATCAAACTTCCTGTCTTTGCTAATGACCTTTATCAAGGTCATGAGGTACCCTTGCACACTCCCTGCATCCCATCCTTCGGGGCAATGGTCTTCCTTAGGACCCTGTTCAACACCACAAAGAAAGTCTTCATATTCTTTGTAGAAGGAGGATTGAACTTGGAGTTTGGTTCATAGAGAAACTTCATCCTATCCTTCTCAATGACACCAATGTTGTGGATGATCAAATTGTCATTGCTTGAGGTGTCAAGATGCAGCAATCTTGCAAACTCTTCATAAGTGATGGTGTACTTGGATCCATGAGTCATCCAAGTCACCCTTTCTTCCTCATCGCTGGCAAAGTGGCAAGTAGCATAAAATTGGGTTATGACTTCATCATTCCAATTATTCCGGAAGGCAAAGAGGTCCTTCAAGCCATGCCTCTCAATAGCCTCTACTACCTCCACAAAGGTTGAGCAGCACATCTTCTCAAAATGCGCCCAATCGATCCATTGGTTGTGCACCACGGGGGTCTTCTTCGGAAGATATACAGACTTGTAAAAGTATGCATGGAAGTTACTCCAAAACCTCCCATCGGCAGCTTGCTTCAGACAGCTGTAACAATCAACATTCCTGAACTTTGCAGTTGTGTCGCTGCCCTTGCCATTAAATCTTTCCTCTGCAGGATCCTGGGCCCCTTCCCTTGGAGATGACAACTTTAGGAGGCCAATCGGGCCCGTTGCAATCCCTTTGCCCTTGCCTTTTGTTTGGCTGGCACTTGATGAGCTAGGGCCTCCTCCTGCAGAAGCCTTGAAGGCAGGCTTCTTAGCGAGCACTTTCCGTCAAGCTTGGGGAGGAGAAGTAGCCGGCTCGAAAGGGCGCTCTTGGCGCTTCTTGCTTAGGCTTGTCGAGGACCGAAGCACGGCTTCGTGGTTCGTATCGGCCTCGAAATCGGAGATTCATCATTGGTGCTCGACATTGTCTTGAGAAGGGATTTCACAAGGTCCTGATGAGAATAGATGACAAGGAATTGCATTGAGGGATTAGGAAGTTAGGGTTGAGTTCAGAAAAATCGTACAAGTCCGGTGTACAGGCACGGACTAGTCTGGTTGACCGGACTTGTCCGTGCATGGACCAGACTAGTCCAGTATTCAACCTCTAAACCCCTAACTATGAGACCAATGGTGATTCCTAATGCACAACTAGCTTAGCATCAATGAAATACATCCAGGAAGCATGTATATGGTGAAAGGAACTAAGCTAGTTGATCAATATTTGAAGGAAATAGCAATTTCTATGGTTTGGGATGAGATTTTACCGAAATTGCTTGATTCGCGGAGATGTAGGGGTTGAAGGAGCGGACAAGTCTGTGGTCTTCAATCCCTACGCGAAGAAGGTCAATTTCCACCCAAACTTGCGAAGTTTTGATGGAGGAATCAAAGAATCGCCATGGGGAGCTCGAGCGTGGAGAGAGGAAGCTTGAGGCAAGTGTGGGGTGAGGAAGATTAGGGTTTGGCGGTGGCTAGGGTTATGGACACGAAAAATCGGACTTTTCTGAAAATGATCGGACTAGTCCAAACTTTTCTAGAGACTATATCAGACTAGTCTGTGGTCTGCCGGACTAGTCCGGCCTAACCGTCTCTCTGCGGACTAGTCTGCACGGGTGGACTAGTCCGGGCAACCACGGACTAGTCCGTGGTTACCAGGGAAGAAATGCTTAGCCCATTCTCATATATTTGAAGGTACTTATTAATAAAATAGAGAGGCAAATCAAATAAAATAATCTTGATGAATATGATCAGTAAGCATTCAACAATCAAGCAATGATCATAATTCACCAAGATCTAGTAATTGACATAGTTTTTCGGTAAAATTGAGAGAGATGATTTTCACAGCACAATCAATGAATTTTGAAGATAGTATTCAGGTATACAAGATTTCAAGCCACATTCCGAGCATCAAGGATATTTAGTTCATTTCGGGGCTCGCAAAAGCATTTTTCATCAAGTGGCTTGGTGAATATATCGGCTAGTTGCTTTTCAGAATTGACATGTGAAATGGCTATATCTCCCTTCATTGAATGGTCTCTCAAAAAGTGATGTCTTAGATGTCTATGTGTTTGGTCCTAGAGTGCTCAACGGGATTATGGGCAATTTTAATGGCACTCTCATTATCACAAAGGAGTGGAATATGGTTCATATTGTAACCGTAATCCCTTAGAGTTTGTCGCATCCAAAAGAGTTGTGCACAACAACTACCGGTTGCAACATACTCTGCTTCGGCCGTGGATAAGGCAATGAAGTTTTGTTTCTTGGATGACCAAGAAACTAGGGATCTTCCTAGAAATTGGCATGTACCAGAGGTACTTTTTCTATCTACTTTGCATTCGACATAATCTGCATCGGAGTAACCAATGAGATTGAATTTGGAATCTTTGGGGTACCAAAGGCCTAGGTTGGGTGTATGAACTAAATACTGCAAGATTCTCTTAACGGCTGTCAAATGACACTCTTTTGGGTTGGCTTGAAACCTTGCACACAAGCATACACTCAACATAATGTCTGGCCTAGATGCACATAAGTAGAGTAGAGATCCAATCATGGAGCGATATACCTTTTGATCGACGTTTGGTCCATCTTCATTAAGATCCAAGTGACCATTTGATGCCATGTGAGTTTTTATAGGCTTCACCATGTCCATTCCAAACTTCTTGAGTATGTCATGAGTGTACTTAGTTTGTCTTATGAACGTCCCTTCCTTTTGTTGCCTTACTTGGAATCCCAAGAAGTACTTTAGCTCTCCCATCATAGACATCTCAAACCTATCTGTCATAATCTTACAAAATTCCTCACAAAAAGATTTGTTAGTTGAACCAAAGATTATATCATCAACATAAATTTGACAAATAAACAGATCATTGTCAAAGTTCTTTGTAAACAATGTATAATCTACTTTACTGATCCTAAAACCATTTTCAATTAATAAATCTCTAAGACACTCGTACCAAGCTCTAGGAGCTTGTTTGAGGCTGTAGAGAGCCTTACGCAATTTAAATATGTGGTCGGGGAACTCTTCATCTTCAAATTCGGGGGGTTGCTCCACATACACCTCCTCCTTGATTGATCCGTTGAGGAAGGCGCTTTTCACATCCATTTGATAGAGCTTGAAATCATGTTGAGTAGCATATGCAAGTAATATTCTAAAAGACTTGAGTCTAGCTACGGGAGCAAAGGTCTCATCGAAATCCAAACCTTCGACTTGTGAATACCCTTTGGCCACAAGTTGTGCCTTGTTATTTGTCACCACCACGTGATTGTCTTGCTTGTTGCAGAAGACACATTTGGTGCCGACGACGTTGGACTTGGGTCTTTCGACTAGTTCCCACACCTCGTTCTGTTTGAAGTTGTTGAGTTCTTCTTGCATTGCCACTACCCAATTCGGATCCTTCAATGCATCCTCAACCCTGCGCGGCTCCAAAAAGGATACAAACGAATAATGCTCACAAAAATTAGCTATGCGAGATCTAGTAGTTACTCCTTTTTGGATGTCATCGACGATGTTGTCGATTGGGTGATCCCTTTGGATGCATTGGTGTACTCTTGGGTGTGGCACTTGCTGTCTTGAATCTTCATGGTCATCTTCTTCTCCCCCTAGATGGTTGCCCTCATTGACTTGTTGATCATTTTTGTCTTCTTGAGGTTGGTCTTGTATGGAATCTCCCCCTTGATCATTAGCCTCCTCTTGTGGTTCATCTTCCTTATGCATATGTAGAGGTGGTTCTTGTGGTCGAACTTCGCCCAATGCCATTCTTCTCAATACTTGACAAGGAGCTTATTCTCTATCTAGCACACATGGATCAACTTGCTTCTTTTGGGAGCCGTTAGTATCATCGAACACTACGTCACGTGCTACTTCAACAAGTCTAGAGGTCTTGTTGAAGACACGATAGGCGTAAGAGTTCGAATCATAACCAAGCAAAAAACCTTCATCAGACTTTGAAGCAAAATTTGAAGTCCTAGGCTTCTTGTTCAAAATATAGCATTTGGAACTGAAAACTCGTAAATATGAAATATTGGGCTTGTTACCGGTGAGTAGCTCATAGGATGTCTTCTTGAGTAGTCGGTGAAGATAAAGTCGGTTTATGGCGTGGCAAGTGGTGTTGACCGCTTCCGCCCAAAATCGATCCAAGGTCTTGTACTCGTCAAGCATTGTTCTTGCCATCTCTATGAGGGTTTGGTTCTTCCTTTCGGCAACTCCGTTTGTTGAGGGGAGTAAGGTGCTGCAAACTCGTGCTTTATGCCTTCTTCGTCTAGGTACTCCTCAACTTGTGTATTCTTGAACTCCGTGCCATTGTCACTTCGAATGTTTTTGATTGTCAATGAAAACTCATTTTGAGCGCGCTTGAAAAATTTCTTCAAGGTTCCTTGTGTTTCTGTCTTATCATGTAAAAAGAAAACCCAAGTGAAGCGAGAAAAACCATCAACAACTACTAAGCCATATTTGTTACCTCCGATGCTTATGTAAGCAATTGGACCGAATAGGTCCATGTGGAGTAGCTCGAGCGGTCTTGTTGTAGTCATGATGTTCTTAGCAGAATGAGGTGCTCCGACTTGCTTCCCGGCTTGGCACGCGCTACAAGGCCTGTCTTTCTCAAAAACAACATCCTTCAAACCTCAGGTGTGATCGCCCTTGAGGAGTTTTTGAAGATTCCTCATACCAAACATGTGCTAGCCGTCTATGCCACAGCCAACCCATGTTGGTCTTTGCAATCAAGCATGTGTCAAGTTCAACTTTATCTTTGTTGAAGTCAACAAGGTAAAGCTTTCCCTTTAACATACCCTTGAATGCAATGGAACCATCACTCCTCCTAGAGACGGTCACACCCTCATTAGTGAGCAAGCAATTATAACCTTTGTCATATAATTGAGATATGGACAACAGGTTATAATCCAAGGAATCAACATGTAAAACATGAGAAAGAGTATGTTGAAATGATATGACAATTTTACTGGTACCGAGCACCTTTCCTTGACTATTGTCTCCAAAATAGATACCCTCGCTTGGATCCTCATTTTCTTCATACTCAACGAACATCCTTCTTTCTCCGGTCATATGGTTGGTGCAGCCACTATCTAGCACCCATTTAGATCCACCGGAGGAATAGGCCTATAAAAACAGATCATGCCTTAGTTTTAGGTACCCAAGCTTGTTTGGGTCCTTTTAGGTTAGTCACAAGAGATTTAGGCACCCACAAATGAGACTTGGTGTTCCCATGGCGTGACCCAACATAATGAGCATAAATCTTACCAGAGTTACTTCTCATTAAAACATAAGATGCATCAAAGGGTCTAAAAAGAAACTGTTGTTGTTTATATACAGGACTAGTCCAGGAGATCGGACTTGTCCGGAGGACCAGACTTGTCCGTGTCCTAACCGAACTAGTCCAGTGATCATATTTGTTGGATGTGTTAACTTTGGACTTTCCAGTTTGAGAGGTCTTCCCTTTACAAAAGCAATGCTCTCCTTGTTATTCTTGTGTCTTCTAGCATGTTGCTTTTCACCATAAGAGTAACCAATTCCATATTTGACATTTGCAGGTCTTGTGACCAAGTATGCACTACGTGCATATTTGATCTTCTCCCTATCAAATATGCCATTTTGTGAAGGAGGCTTGTCTTTGGTAGAGGTTGACTTGTCTTTCAAGCTGGTGTCAACTTTACCACATGCACAAGTAGAAGCAGTTATAGTTTTAAGGGGTTGAGAAGGTGAGCTTGAAGAGGATGAAGGGTCACTTTGCTTGAGTGACTCAACTTGTACTTCAAGGATATTGTTAACCTTGATTAGGTTAGCAAGTTCATCCTTGATTTTAGCATTTGAGTCGCTTAACTCCAAGCAAGCTTCCTTGCTTGACGCTAAGTCAAGTTCTAGTGACTTGCTTTACTCCTTTTCAAGTTCTAGAAGCTTGTCAAGTTCAACATATTCCTCCTTTTGGGATATAATCATGTCTTCTTGACGGTTTATCAGCTTCTCCTTCTCAACAAGTTGAACAAGTAGAAATTTCATTTTTGCGGCTATTTTCTTATCTAATCCAATGAGCATATCTTCATTATCGCTAGCAATTTCACTATCACTAAAATAGGAATGCAAGGAAGAGGGTTTGGTTGTTACCTTGCGTTTACCTTCCTTTGCCATGAGGCAAGTGCCATTCCCCTTCCATGCGCCAAGAGTGGGGAAGAGAGTGGACTTCTTGGATGTCTTCTCGATGGCTATGCTAGCCATCTCTTCTTCTTCTTTGGATGAGGACTCATCATTTGAGTCCCACTATTTCCCTAGATGTGCTTGTTCAGCTTGCTTCTTCTTCTTGAAGAATTTCTTGGGTTGAGGCTTCATTTCCTTTGTCTTATTCTTGTTCTCTTCATATGGGCAATCAACTATAAAGTGGCTATACTCACCATAGTTTAGCATGCCCGCCTCAACTTTGGTCTTGATTTTTCCATGTACTTCCCTTCACTCGATTTAGCCCCTTGTCTTTTCATCATCATTATTTTGAATTTCTTCATGAATATTATCATGTCATCTTCATCCAAGTCGATGCTCTCATCGTCACCGTCTTCTTCTAATTGAGCTTCTCGAGCTTCTTCAGACAAGGGCTTGAGAGTGGACTTCAAAACGACCCCTTTCTTCTTTGCCGAGGTGAGGTCGGCAATCTCCTTAACATGCTTAGCCTTCTTTTCCATCATCTCGAAATTGATGATCTTCCCAAGCAACTCATCCGGGGTCATTTTCTTGTACCTGGGGCTTTCTCGTATCATCGAGCACAAGGTGACATTACGAGGCATGAAAGCTCTAAGAATGAGCTTCACCATCTCGTGGTCATTCCACTTCTTGCTTCCGTATGCTCGTACCTTGTTGATGAGCGTCTTTAGTCGGTTGTACATATCTTGTGGTGACTCATCTTCTTTGATGGCGAATCTTTCCAACTCGCCTTCAATCATTTCAACCTTTGCTTCTCGCACATGACGGTTGCCTTCATGTGCGGTTTGCAATGTATCCCATATCTCCTTTGTGATATCGAGTCCATCCACCTTTGTGAATTCATCCCGACTGAGTGATGAGGTGATGAATGCAGCAGCTTGGGCATTATGATGGATTGCTTGCTCTTGGCTAGGTGTGAGCTCCTCATCATCATCCGGGATATCTACTCATGTGCATACTATGTGCCACAAACTTGGATTGAGAGAAATCAAATGCATTTTCATGTTTTGCCTCCACATTGAGTAGTCATTGCCGTCAAAGTGTGGGGCTTTTCCAAGTGGAATAGATAAGTAGTTATTATTGCTAGCATTAAGACAATTATAGTTGAAAGGATATCGGGAGTAGTCCGTGTGTTTACTCCCCTTCTTCTTCTTCTCATCTTCGATCTTTACTTTTCGCTTAGAGAGGGTTTTCTTCCTTAGGAGCGCCTTTAGTTCCAGCGTCTCCTCATCGTCATCCTCAAAGTCTCGAATAGCCTTAAGGAGCCTCTCCAATTTTTGGTTCTTTTCTTCTTCAACCTTCTCTTGGTTGATGCTCTTGTGTACGTCCTTCATGTCTGACATGATCTCTTCAAGTGATTAGTCTCCTTTTCAAGAGTCCTGCTCTAATACCAATTGAATGTGGCCTAGAGGGGGGTGAATAGGCCTTTTTGATTTTCTGTCGGAACCTGCAACACTTAACAACCAGATCAAATCTCGAGATATCGGACTATCCCGGATGAGTGCGGACTAGTCCGGTGTATGCTGACTAGGTTGATCAAATTTGATCAATTATCTTGATCCTAGGATGTATGCAGCAGAAATATACTTGTAATTAAAGTGTTACACAACTATGAACTAGGATGTTCCACAAGTTACTCTTATATTCAATGTTTCAACGTAAAGTGAACAAGATTGATTGAAACCCTAGATTGATATGAAGAGTAAGAACAATGTGCGCAAAGTAAGTACACAAGCACTTTATCCCGTGGTTTGGTTCCCACAGAGGCAACCTACATCCACGTTAAGGAGTCCACAAAAGGACCGGGTCTTCTCCAACCCTACCCTCGTTGGATCGCCCCGGAGGCCAATCCTCTTCACTAATCACAAAGGGCAAATAACCAAATTCAAGGGGCCTTCTCACACGTTGATGGCTCCCCAATATTACAATATGAACACCACCAAGAACACACTCTTAAGATCACAATGAAAACCACAGGAGTGTGTTAGAGAATCAAACCAAGAGCTCAATGAGTGATGAATCGTGTCTCTCCAATGATCCAAAGTGTATCCACAAGGGATTGATCTTTCTTGCGTTTGATTTCGTGGAGAGAGGTGTTTTCTAGGCTCTTGGGAGGTGTGACGGTGCAGGGGGTCGAGAGATGTGAAAGATTGGCCGTGTACACCTATTTATATAGGGTTTCCAAAAGTTACCATTAGGGTTTAGAAAGATCAGACTAGTCCGTGGTGGACACCGGATTAGTCCTGTGTGCTGAGTGTAGCAAACCCTAGGTGTCCCTAAATATCGGACTAGTCCAGCTGAAAGCGGACTTGTCCGATTTTGGTTCTGGAAATCTTCGGACTAGTCTAATGGATATCAGACTTGTCCGGAAAAGTGAAACCCTAAGTGAATTTGGGGACAAGTCCACACTTGGAGGACTTGTTCGAATTAGGTCAGAGGGTTTTTGGACTAGTCCGTGATAATATCGGAATTGTCCGATTGACAACAGAAAGATATCAGACTAGTTCATTGTGCTATTGGACTTGTTCGATTTTGTGCAACTTGTGATGTGTTTGGGGACTAGTCCGCACTGGGGAGGACTAGTCCGATTCGTGTGAGAGAGATATCGGACTAGTCCGTGGAGATATCGGACTAGTCCGGTCAGTGAAAAACTGGATTGTGAGGACAAGTCCACATTGTGAGGACTTGTCTGATCTTGTGTAGAAAGATGTCGGACTAGTACGGGGTCAGTCGGACTAGTCTGATCCTATATAAATATGTACAATGTGTGAGATTATTTGTGTTTGAGCTCTTGGGGTGTGTTTCCTTAACACACTCCATACACAATGATCTACGACACTTGTTTCTTGAGCTCTTTTCCGCATTGCTCCTCATTCTCCTTTCTTTTTGGCACTTTGCTCATTTTCTCATTAGAACCTGTGCTCATCTCAACAAAGTGGTTAGGATATCATTTGCTTGTCATAAATCATCCAAAACTCATAAGGGATTCCTAGATGCACTTTCACAATCCCTCCAACATATAACAACCAGCAGGTGCCATTGTTCTAGCAGGAGCTGTGGCACCAAAGCCACCATCTGTTCCGACAAACAATGCTGGTCAACAAGATAGAGCATCTGCGTCGATCACAACATCGACAAACAACAACCCCGAGCACGCGCTCATTGCTGTGCGAGCTCTTCTACAACGCCCACCACCTCTAGGTGCACCCCAGGGTGCAATGGAGCAGTGGAGAGCTCATGTTGACCATCTGGTCGCAGCTGCGGTTGCAGGCATCAGCAATCAAGGTCCTCCCCCTGCGGGGCAAGCACCATCTCAATGATGGACCTTGTCTGGCCGACTTGGTCCACAAGTCTCGCAGCAAAGGAGATGTGCTGCCTCCCAGCTGGTGACTTCGATGCCCCCTGGGGCGCGACGCACCCATACCATTACCAGGATTCCGACTCATGACCTGCGGTCAAAATTGGATCACCGTTACTGGCAGCAGGATGGCCGTGTCCACATTGAGTGTCCTCGTGAGAGACGAGAGGATCGGGACAACCCTGCTCCTCAAGGAGTAGGAGGAGGCTATTCTGCCCTGGCCATGCACTTACGCATGGTCAGATGGCCACAGAAGTTCCGGCCTCACCTGCTGGAAAAATTCGACGGGACTGTCAACCCCGCCGAATTTCTTCAAATCTACTCCACTGCCATACTGGCAGCGGGAGGTGATGAGGCTGTAATGGCCAATTACTTCCCGGTGGCTTTAACTGGGACTGCAAAGTCCTGGTTCATGAGTCTTCCACCTGACTCCATTAATAGTTGGGCGGAACTATGCCAGCAATTCACTGCCAACTTTAGGAGCTCCTACACCCGGCCCGACACTGAATTGGACATGTTTGCCGTAAAGCAAACATCGGGGGAATCGCTAAGATCCTTCATCCAGCGGTTCTCTCAGGTACGAAATACCATCCCTTCAATCTGGAGCTCTTCTGTTATCATTGTATTCAGACAGGGCGTTCGAGATAAAAAGATGTTGGAAAAGCTGGCCATTAAAGAAGTTACTAGCGTCACGGAACTCTTTAGCCTAGCCGACAAATGTGCTAGAGCTGCGAAGGATCATGAAATGCATTCTAAGCCAGCTCCGGAGGCCAACCAGAAGTCCTCCAAAACTGGAGCCGCTACCTCTGGTAGTGGCAAGAAGAAAAAGAAGCCCAACGGCAAAAAGAAGTCATCGGTCGGCGCTCCAGCTGCTACTGCTGCTGCAGCTCCTGGAAGCCGGGGGCCACGCCCTGAGAAATGGCGTCGTCCATCGTCAGAAGATGGAGGCAGTTCCAAAGCGTGGTGTACGATTCACAAGACGAACCGACACAACTTGGAAGAATGATGGGAGGTTCAGAACCTTGTCGAGTGCTATAACAAGCGCCAGGAAGAAGCTCCTTTCCGTCAAACAGAAGGAAAACAAAAAGTTGATGAAGCTCCAGCCGAAGAAGAGCTAGGTTTCCAGGACCCCAAAAATGTCTTGAAAGCCGTTTACAACACCGTCGACGATGACTCTGACATCTCTGATAACAAGCACCGGAAGACCTTGAACACCATCTATGGTGGTTCATGGGACATTACCTCTCGCCGCATCCTCAAGACAATGCAGCGGGACATGGCTGTGGCAGCTCCCATTACTAAGGCGGAACCACATCGGAAGTGGATGGATACACCCATCATTTTTTATGCTTCGGACTACCCCTGAAGCATGATCGGGGCTGGTCAACTTCCGTTGATGGTCTCACCCACCATTAACAATATTCAAATCCACCATGTAATGGTGGACGGAGGTTCCGGGCTAAACCTCATAAGCTTTGAGGCTTTCGTTAAGCTTCAGCTCTGGCCTTCGGACCTTGGCCCATCTGACATTTCTCTGGAGTAGGTCCAGGAACCATTACTCCTCTTGGTTCCATCACACTCTCAGTGACCCTCGGGACCCGGGAAAACTACAGAACCGAGAAACTGGTATTCGACGTCGCGCAAATCAGTCTGCCTTTCAATGCCATTTTGGGCAGGCGAGCTTTATACAAGTTTATGGCTGCTGCCCATTATGTCTACTTGGTGTTGAAGATGCCAACACCTACGGCCGTTCTCCGGATCCGTGGAGATCGCACCGCAGGAGTCACTGCTCTGGTAGAACTCTATGCGCTTACCACAGCGCAAGAGGAAGCATGTGGAAAAGAGCCAGCTGTGAATCCTCCAAGCATTCGCCACAAAGTCTCTACATCCGCACCTCGTGTGCAACCAAGCAGCGACGCTGATGTTCCCGTCAAAGTCGTCCAAATCGGTTCCGATGCTGCTCAGACTACCCGTATATCGGGGGGTCTGAACAACAAATAGGAACTTGCGCTCATCACTTTCCTTTAGGATAATGTCGACATGTTTGCCTCGCAACCGTCACAAATGCCTAGGATCCCTAGGGAGGTGATTGAGCACAATCTAAAGATTTACCCAGACGCCCGGCCTGTACCCCAGAAGCCCCGGAAACAATCAACTGAGTGGCAAAACTTCATCTCATAGGAAGTCAAGAAGTTGCTCGAAGCTGGATTCATCCGGGAAGTCTTCCATCCAAAATGGCTGGCAAACCCAGTTGTTGTAGCCAAGGCCGGTGGGAAGCTTCAGATGTGTATCGACTACACCACATTAAATAAGGCATGTCCAAAAGATCCATTTCCACTACCTAGAATAGATCAAATAGTGGATTCCACATCCGGGTGTGAGCTACTGTGTTTCTTAGATGCATATTCTGGATATCATCAAATCCAAATGTCTAAGGAAGATGAATAGCATACTGCCTTCATAACAGTAGATGGATTGTATTGTTATACTGCTATGCCATTTGGTCTCAAAAATGTCGCTTCAACATTTGTGCGAGCTATGTACAAAACATTTGGAGAGCTAATTAGAGACTTGGTGGAGGTGTATGTTGATGACATCATCGTGAAGATTAAAAACAAGGAGTCACTCCTTGACAACTTACAAGCCGTCTTCGACAAGTTGTGTACTACGCGCACCAAGCTGAACCCGGACAAGTGTGTCTTCGCGGTTAGCTCCGGGAAGCTCTTGGGTTTATTGGTGACCCATCGAGGAATCGAAGCAAATCTGGCGAAGATCAAAGCTATAGAGCAAATCCAAATGTCTAAGGAAGATGAAAGCATACTGCCTTCATAACAGTAGATGGATTGTATTGTTATACTGCTGTCGGTACCCTACGTACCAGGTACCCCACAATACCGCAACAAGAGTAAGAAAGTTCCACCCGTCAGAGTCGAAGGCCCTTGCTGGTCCCACATGTCACGTTGAACCGGACCTGCTCCCCTCAAATGACTGGCTCCTGGGTTAACACGTGTAAAATAAGCCCGGAACAGAACTCCCAACCAATGGAAGCTCCAGCGACAACACGTGTACAACGGCCCCGGACCTAGCCCCCGTCTGCAGAGGAGCTCTGGTACTAACACGTGTACAGCAACTCCGGACCTGCTCTCCCGCAAGGGAAAGCTCCGGGTCCGACACGTGTGGAGCCTCCGGACCTTCGTCACCAACGGAAATACAAGCCCATCATGATCATTACAGACATTCAAGAATGGTTAAGGTGGTAGTTACAAGGTTTGATAATGTGTCATTAATGCCATATTAATGACACACGATCAGTGTACAGTTAATAGTGGTAACGCTGCCATGAAGGCACGTTATCACACTATTAACTGTACTTAATACTCTTTAGACGATGTATTAAGACATTAAGCATGCTAGGGCCACATGTCGGGCCAGGCCAGCTTTGTAACGGTCAGTCCTTAGAACTATAAAAGGGCTGCACTGCGCGAGTATAGGGAAGGCCCCATGCTATTGATACCTGAACTTAGCGAACTAACTCGCTCAATATAATCACACAAACCCCGTGGAGTAGGGTGTTACGCTCAGGCGGCCTGAACCACATAAATCTCTGAGGTCACCATTTTGATTTTGATCTTGAGTCCCCTAACCACAAAAGAACCTCTGTGGGTTGCTTTTCAGTAGGTCCGAGGGAAGTGTCGTATTGCACACTTCGACATTTGGCACGCCAGGTAGGGGGGCCATTTGATCCCGAGATCACAAGACGGTGAATTCAGCTGATGGATCATCCAACGGCAATCATGTTGAACAACTTGTTGGAGGTAATCCCTCCAACGTCCAGCAACCAACAGGTGCCAACGCTCTGGTAGGCACTGCAGCACCATCTGTTCTGGCAAAAAATGCCAGTCAACGAGATGGGGGCATTTGCATCAATCTCTGCATCGGTAAACAATAACCCCGAGCATGCGCTCATTGTTGCGCGAGCTCTTCTGCAACATCCACCACCTCCAGGCGCACCCCAGGGTGCTATGGAGCAGTGGAGGGCTGATGTTGACCATTTGGTCGTAGCTGCGGCTGCAGGCATCAGTAACCAAGGTCCTCCTCCTTCGGGAAGGGCACCTTCACAATGACGGACCTTGTCTGGTCGCCTTGGTGCACAAGCCTCTCAACAAAGGAGGTGTTCCACCTCCCAACAAGTGACTTCGTTGCCCCCCGGGGCACGACGTACCCATACCATAACCACGATTCCGACCCATGACCTGCAGACGGAACTGGATCGTCGTTATCAGCAACAGGACGGTCGAGTCCACATCGAGCGTGCCCGCGAAAGGCGAGAGGCTCGAGACAACCCTACTCCTCAGGGAGTAGGAGGAGGTTGTTCTGCCCTGGCCATGCACTTACGTATGGTCAGGTGGCCACTGAAGTTCTGGACTCACTTGCAGGGAAAAATTCGACGGGACAGTCAACCCCGCCGAATTTCTTCAAATCTACTCTACTGCCATACTGGTAGCGGGGGTGATGAGGCTGTAATGGCCAATTACTTCCCGGTGGCCTTAATCGGGACTACAAGGTCCTGGTTCATGAGTTTTCCACCTGACTCCATCAATAGTTGGGCGGAGCTATGCCAGCAATTCACTGCCAACTTCGAGAGCTCCTACACCCGACCCGACATTGAACTGGACTTATTTGTTGTGAAGCAAACGTCGGGAGAATCGCTACGATCCTTCATCCAGCGATTCTCTCAGGTATGAAATACCATCCCATCTATCTCGAGCTCTTCTGTTATCGTTGCATTCAGACAAGGTGTTCGAGATAAGAAGATGCTAGAGAAGCTGGCTATTAAGGAAGTTAACAGCGTCACGGAGCTCTTCAGCATAGCCGACAAATGCGCTAGGGCTGTGGAGGGCCGTGAAATGCACTCCAAGCCAGCTCCGTAGGTCAATCAGAAGTCCTCCGAAACTGAAGCCGCTACCCCCGGTAGTGGCAAGAATAAGAAGAAGCCCAACGACAAAAAGAAGTCGTCGGCCGGCGCTTCGGTTGCTGTTGTTGCAGCTCCTGGAAGTCAGGGGACATGCCCCGAGAAGCGACCTCGTCCTTCATCGGAGGATGGCAACAGTTCTAAAGCTTGGTGTCCGATTCACAAAACGAATCGACACAACTTGGAAGAGTGCCGGGAGGTCCAAAACCTTGCTGAGCGCTACAACAAGCGCAGGGAAGAAGCTCCTTTCCGTCAAAGGGGAGGAAAACAAAAAGTTGACGAAGCTCTGGCTGATGAAGAGCTAGGTTTCCAGGACCCTAAAAAGGTCTTGAAAGCCGTCTACAACACTGTGGACGACAATTCCGACGCCTCCAACAACGAACGTCGGAAACCATCTATGGTGGTTCTTGGGACATCACTTCTCCTCGCATCCTCAAGACAATGCAGCGGGACATGGCCATGGTAGCTCCTGCTGCTAAGGAAGAACCACATCGGAAGTCGATGGACACACCCATCATTTTCGATGCTTCGGACTGTCCCCGAAACAAGATCAGGGCTGGTCAACTCATGTTGATGGTGTCACCCACCATTAACAATATCCAAATTCACCATGTGATGGTGGATGGAGGTTATGGGCTTAACCTCATAAGCTTTGAAGCTTTTGTTAAGCTTCAGCTTCGGCCTTCGGACCTCCGTCCATCCCGGCCTTTCTCCGAAGTAGGTCGAGGAACCATCACTCCTCTTGGTTCTATTACACTCCCGGTGACCTTCGGGGCCCGTGAGAACTACAGAACCGAGAAGTTGATCTTCGATGTTGTGCAGATCAGTATGCCTTTCAATGCCATTTTAGGTAGGCCAGCTTTATACAAATTTATGGATGCTGCCCATTATGGTTATTTGGTGTTGAAGATGCCAACACCTACGGGCGTTCTCCGGATCTGTGGAGATCGCACCGCAGGAGTCACCGCTCTGGAAGAACTCTATGCGCTTACCACAGTGCAAGAAGAAGCATCTGGAAAAGAGCCAGCTGCGAATCCTCCAAGCATTCGCCACAAAGTCTCTACATCCGCACCTCATGTGCAACCAAGCGGCGACGCTGACATTCCTGTCAAAGTCGTCCAAATCGGTTCCGATGCTGCTCAGACTACCCGTATATTGGGGGGTCTGAACAGCAAATAGGAACTCGCGCTCATCACTTTCCTCCGGGCTAATGTCGACGTGTTTGCCTGGCAACTGTCACAAATGTCTGGGATCCCTAGGGAGGTGATTGAGCACAATCTGAAGATTTACCCAAACGCCCGTCCTATAGACCAGAAGCCCCGGAAACAATCAATTGAGCGGCAAATCTTTATCTGACAGGAAATCAAGAAGTTGCTCAAAGCTGGATTCATCTGGGAAGTCTTCCATCCAAAATGGCTGGCAAACCCAGCTGTTGTAGCCAAGGCCGGTGGGAAGCTTCAGATGTGTATCGACTACACCACATTAAATAAGGCATGTGCAAAAGATCCATTTCCACTACCTAGAATAGATCAAATAGTGGATTCCACCTCCGGGTGTGAGCTACTGTGTTTCTTAGATGCATATTTTGGATATCATCAAATCCAAATGTCTAAGGAAGATGAAGAGCATACTGCCTTCATAACAGTAGATGGATTGTATTGTTATACTGCTATACCATTTGGTCTCAAAAATGCCGCTTCAACATTTCTGCGAGCTATGTACAAAACATTTGGAGAGCTAATTAGAGACTTGGTGGAGGTGTATTTTGATGACATCGTCGTGAAGATTAAAAACAAGGAGTCACTCCTTGACAACTTACAAGCCGTCTTCGACAAGTTGTGTACTACGCGCACCAAGCTGAACCCGGACAAGTGTGTCTTCGCGGTTAGCTTCGGGAAGCTCTTGGGTTTATTGGTGACCCATCGAGGAATCGAAGCAAATCTGGTGAAGATCAAAGCTATAGAAGAAATGCAGCCTCCGGCCCGCATCAAATATGTCCAAAAGTTGACTGGATGTCTAGCTGTGCTCAGTCGGTTCATATCAAGACTGGCAGAACGGGTGTTACCCTTCTTCAAACTCTTGAGGAAGTCTGGACCATTTCATTGGTCTGAGGAAGCAGAAAAGGCGTTTCAAGAGCTAAAGCAGCTCCTCACCACACTACCAATTCTGGTAGCTCCGAACCCTAATGAGCCTTTACTGCTTTACATTTTGGCAACTACAGATGTTGTCAGTATGGTCCTGGTCACGGAAAGACCGGAGCCATCCCCAAATCAAGACTCTAGACACCTCTGGGAGGGTCCGGAACTACCTAAAGGCGAGTCTGGGGACCAACCCTTAGGCACATATCCTCAAGGAGAGATGCTGGAGGATCAACCTCTTTCAAACGAAGGAGTAACTGTTGCTGAACAAGAAGGTCCGGACCCCTCCGGGAGGGTCCAGGTTGATGAAGAGGAAGCTCCAAGCCCCTCCGGGAGGGACCGAACAGTCCAGCGCCCAGTGTACTTCATCAGTGAAGTACTCCACGACACCAAGACAAGATACATTGAGGTGCATAAACTGCATTACGCAGTTCTCATTGCCTCAAGAAAGTTCCGTCATTACTTCCAAGCCCACAAAATATCAGTGGTAACTTCTTTTCCACTACGTGCAATTTTGCATAACCCTAATTCTACCGGGAATATTGCAAAGTGGGCAGCGGAGCTGGTAGAATTCGATCTAGAATTCGTGTCAAGACAAGCAATTTAAAGTCAAGCCCTGACCGACTTTGTGGCAGAGTGGACTCCCTCTCCATCAAACCCTGGGGGCCACAGTGAGCAGAAACTAGAGCTCAAAATTCCGGTATTTACTGAGCCTCACTAGACCCTCTACTTTGACGGCTCCGTGCCGAAGTAGGGGGCCAGAGCTGGAGTCCTTCTCCTAGCTCCAACTGGAGAGAAGGTCAAGTATATGGTACACCTAGACTTCAAGGCAACCAACAACATGGCGGAGTATGAAGCCCTCATCTATGGACTCAAGGAGGCACTATCTTATGGTGTCAAACAACTGTTGGTGAAGGAAGATTCATAGCTCATCATCAAGCAAGTGAAAGGTGAATGCTCCTGTAACTATTCTCAATTAGCTGCTTATCTCCTTGAAGTCCATAGGCTTCAGAAGGACTTCGAAGTCCTGGATCTCCATCATGTTCAGTGCCTTCATAACTCCAAAGCCGATGAACTCTCGACGAAAGCCTCAACCAGAGCTCCGACTCCCGACGGAATCTTCGTCCGGAGGTTATCAATACCAACAGCTCAACCTGCCGAACTGAGTGAAGGGGGCAAGACCAGCACCTCGAAGCTGGCGGTCCCAGTGGCCCTGTTATCATGGCGTTCACCAAGTGTCGTAGGTGCTGTCAGAAGCTCCCAGCAACCCAGCACGCAAGACTCAGAAGCTCAAGTTAGCTCCAATGCATCGATCTCGGAGATCCAGAGATACTTGAAAGACAATATCCTTCCTGAAGACAGTGTATCTGCTGACCGGATTGTCAGATTGGCTAAAAGATACATGTTGGTAGAAGGGGATCTCTACCGACGCGGTGCCAATGGCATCCTAATGCGGTGCATTGCAAGGGAAGAAGGTCGTGATCTTCTCGCGGAAATCCGTGGAGGCGAGTGCAGAAACCACACATCTTCTCACACGCTGGTCGGTAAAGCCTTCCGGTATGGCTTTTACTGGCCTACAGCACTTCAGGATGTGATTGAGCTGGTGAAAAAATGTGAAGCATGTCAGTTCCATGCAAAACAGATTCACACACCGGCTCAATCACTGCAGATGATACCTCCTACATGGCCATTTGCTGTGTGGGGCATGGACATCTTGGGACCTTTCCCAAAAGCCGTTGGAGGATACAGGTTCCTATATGTCGCCATCGACAAGTTCACCAAGTGGCCAGAAGCAACTCCAGTAGTAACAATCAACAAACAATCAGCAATCAAGTTCTTAAAGTCCATTATATGCAGATTTGGAGTTCCAAACAAAGTCATAACTGACAACAGAACTCAATTCAAAAGTACTGCATTCCAATAATATAGCGAAGCCCTCGGCATTCAACTGAGCTATGCTTCAGTAGCCCATCCAGCAAGCAATGGACAAGCTGAGAGAGCAAATGCAGAAATCTTAAAAGGACTCAAGGCGCGCACATATGAGTGCTTGAAAAAGCATGGAGCTAACTGGATTGAAGAGCTTCCATCTAGACTTTGGGCGAATAGGACAACACCCAATCGGTCAACTGGGGAGACTCCATTTTTCCTGGTGTACGGAGCCAAAGCAGTCCTTCCTCCAAAGATCACCTTGGGGTCCCTTTGGGTCCGGACCTTCAATGAAGCCACGCAGTACCAGCTCCGGCGTGAAGACCTTGACCTCATCAACGAGGGAAGGTGTGGAGCAGCTGTTCGAAATGCACGTTATCGCCAAGCGCTCCAGCGCTACCATCAAAGGCACGTGCGTGACCGACAGCTCGAAGAAGGTGACCTGTTGCTCCGGAAGATACTATGTAACACCCTCATTTTCACGCATCATGCCCTACATGCACTCATATACATGTTTAACATTAACCCGTAACAAGAGGAACAAGTTTAAAATTGATTTGGAACAAAACCGCACTTAGAAATGTAGGAAAGTGCGGACTAGTCCGGTTTTGCTGAGGACTAGTCCGATTTCTCTCTGTCTAAAAACGGACTTGTCCGTTTTGGCTGTGGATTAGTCCGATATTTGCCTCTGGACAACTTTGGACTTGTCCGATTTTGTGCGGACTAGTCCGGTATTCCATGAATCCTTGAAAATTTGCTAAGTCCCTGGACTTCTCCGGACTAGTCCGGTGTTCCAGCGGACTTTTCCGTTTTCCTTTCTGACTAAGATTGGACTTGTTCAATTTTTGGCCAGACTTGTCCGATTTTCTCTCTGGACGACTTCGGACTAGTCCGGTCCTGTCCGGACTTGTCCGATATTTCGTGACTCCGAGATTGACCTTTTGTTGTACGACTGGTTTCTTGGGTTTCACGTCAAGTGGGCCTAGGGACGTCGTGCCTAACTCTTTTAGAGCCCATGTGGGACTCTAAACCGGCCTCTACTCATCCCAAAACTCGAAATCCATCTAACCCTAGCCTCCACGTCTATATAAACAACCCCACCCCTTGGTTTGACATCTATTTGCCACTTTTCCACCCACCCAAACCCTAGTTCGTGGGGAGCCACCATCAAGGAGGGAGGAGAAGATCCCAAACAAGAAGAATAAGAGGAGGAAACGGAGGAGGATCAAGATCTCCACCAAGTTTCGTTCTACACCACCAATTCATCTCCAAGTTCATCACCAACCCTAGATCATCAAGATCCAAGTGTTACCTCCAAGTTTCTTGGTTCATTGGAGTTCTAAACACCTGGTATACCTTCTATTCTCTTTTCCTTATGTGAATTCAACCCCTAATCTCCAAATTCACGTCAATCTAGAAAACCCTAATCTGCTGATCTCGTGAAGTGCGGACTTGTCCGGTCCCTAGCGGACTAGTCCGATCTTTCTGGTTAAATTGTGTTGAATTAGTTCTAAAATTTGATCTAATCGACCCCAAACCTGTATAAACTTGTTAAAATCTATTAGAGCTAGTTAGTGATTATTAAAAGCAATCTAGTGACAAGTTCTACCTTGCATTGCATTAATCATGCATGTCATGTCATATTGAGTAATATTTGTGCACTCTTTGATTGTGTTTCTTGTCTTGTATGTTTATTGTGTGGATTAGACGAATTTGCGCTAGAAAGTGCCGCGGAGGATCTACAGCATCAAGAGTTTGAAGGATTTGACCCTAATCAACAGCAAGAGCAAGGCAAGTGTCCTTGAAGCATATTGATCCTGTTTTAAAATAAATGTTTTGTTTGCAAAACTGCATGCTTGTGTCAATTTGATGGGAATCCTATGGTAGGAAGTTTACTAGATTTGCTAAACCACCCTTGTCACCTGGAATTTATGGTAGAGAGTCGGGAAGGGTTTTTACCTTTTTGCTTCGCTTAATCAACTGGGATGGGAAACAACTATATCACTCAATTTAATTATGCATGGATGAGATTATGGTTAACATGAACTGGTTAAACATGGTATGGTAATGGGTGATCTAAGCAAGCCTGGTATGTGGATGGGTTGGATGTTATGGTGGTCTACTTGCTTTAGATCTAAGGACCGGTTCATGCGAGAATAAGCCAGGACTACAGTGCCACCACGAGGCCAAGTATGGGTGCGGCGTAGCTGATTAATTAGGGCTTTGCTAGTGCTGTTTGGACCATTGTGGATGCTCGGGGAAGGGGTAGTCGGATTGGGTTTGTTGATGATTGGTGGGACTACCCTGGGATCCGAATGGCTCAAGAGGGGGCCCTTGGTTGAAGATGTGCTCTGCGGGAGACATAGCCACCGGTGAAACCTCAGTGGGGTCTAAATAGGCTAGTAATCCCTTTGTAAAGGCTATTTTGTGATCTCTTGGCCACACACCAACGGAAGTGTGTAATGTGACCGACGGGTCATGGGCATAAGGGAGGTTCTTAGTCGCCGAAGGGTATCAGAGCCGACCCAATCTATGACGCCCGGTTCCGAAAATGAACCAAGCTAACGCATATGTGTGCCCAGGATGTTCAACACACATACACGAGTGATTCACAAATGATAAACAGATAATTACCACAGCTCAAATTATTAATATAAGTGCTCTTATTACATAATTCATTATATCCTCGAATACAAGCTTTAATGAATATTAATGACAAGTTCAACTAATGTAGCGGAAATAAACTAATTAAGCAAACTAAGCAACTATGCAGCAAAAGGGTATGTATATGCGCAGCTGCAATCAACACCACAGGCAAAGTTGACGGTAGACACGGCCTAGAACTCCGCATTTCCACCATTAAACTCCCAATCCTGACCTGCAACTGTTGGGGGGGGGGGATTGCAAGAGTGAGTACATGTCGTACTCAGCAAGTGTGGAAAGTATGACATGTGGCTGATTCAAATGACGACAATAATAATGGTAAAGTGCTGAAAAGTACATTAAAACATTTGAAAAGCAATATAGTATAAGTATGTGAAGTAATCCCAACATAATCACGAGTAATACCACAATACCAAACTGAATTCATTACCATCATCAATAAGTCCAGATTTCACCATTTCCAATAACCATATTCAATACCAGAGATTAATCCATAACCATCCATAACAATTACCAAACCATAACCATTACCAAACCATAACCATTACCAAACCATAACCATTACCAAACCATAACCATCCCAAATTCCAATTTCCCTCTAATCATGGAAGTTGTCCAGGTGCTCATAACCGGGAGCACGGCTATCATGATAGTTTTAGTTAACACTCTGCAGAGTTTGTACCACTTTACCCACGTGTTCGTGATTTCATCACCCTTCGGCGACTAAGAACCTCCCTTATGCCCATGACCCGTCGGTCACATTACACACTTCTGTTGGTGTGTGGCCAAGAGATCACAAAATAGCCTTTACAAAGGGATTACTAGCCTATTTAGACCCCACTGAGGTTTCACCGGTGGCGATGTCTCCCGCAGAGCACATCTTCAACCAAGGGCCCCCTCTTGAGCCATTCGGATCCCAGGGTAGTCCCACCAATCATCAACAAACCCAATCCGACTACCCCTTCCCCGAGCATCCACAATGGTCCAAACAGCACTAGCAAAGCCCTAATTAATCAGCTACGCCGCACCCATACTTGGCCTCGTGGTGGCACTGTAGTCCTGGCTTATTCTCGCATGAACCGGTCCTTAGATCTAAAGCAAGCAGACCACCATAACATCCAACCCATCCACATACCAGGCTTGCTTAGATCACCCATTACCATACCATGTTTAACCAGTTCATGTTAACCATAATCTCATCCATGCATAATTAAATTGAGTGATATAGTTGTTTCCCATCCCAGTTGATTAAGCGAAGCAAAAAGGTAAAAACCCTTCCCGACTCTCTACCATAAATTCCAGGTGACAAGGGTGGTTTAGCAAATCTAGTAAACTTCCTATCATAGGATTCCCATCAAATTGACACAAGCATGCAGTTTTGCAAACAAAACATTTATTTTAAAACATGATCAATATGCTTCAAGGACACTTGCCTTGCTCTTGCTGTTGATTAGGGTCAAAGCCTTCAAACTCTTGATGCTGTAGATCCTCCGCGGCACTTTCTAGTGCAAATTCGTCTAATCCACACAATAAACATACAAGACAAGAAACACAATCAAAGAGTGCACAAATATTACTCAATATGACATGACATACATGATTAATGCAATGCAAGGTAGAACTTGTCACTAGATTGCTTTTAATAATCACTAACTAGCTCTAATAGATTTTAACAAGTTTATACAGGTTTGGGGTCGATTAGATCAAATTTTAGAACTAATTCAACACAATTTAACCAGAAAGATCAGACTAGTCCGCTAGGGACCGGACAAGTCCGCACTTGACGAGATCAGCAGATTAGGGTTTTCTAGATTGACGTGAATTTGGAGATTAGGGGTTGAATTCACATAAGGAAAAGAGAATAGAAGGTATACCAGGTGTTTAGAACTCCAATGAACCAAGAAACTTGGAGGTAACACTTGGATCTTGATGATCTAGGGTTGGTGACGAACTTGGAGATGAATTGGTGGTGTAGAACGAAACTTGGTGGAGATCTTGATCCTCCTCTGTTTCCTCCTCTTATTCTTCTTGTTTGGGATCTTTTCCTCCCTCCTTGATGGTGGCTCCCCACGAACTAGGGTTTGAGTGGGTGGAAAAGTGGCATATAGATGTCAAACCAAGGGGTGGGGTTGTTTATATAGACGTGGAGGCTAGGGTTAGATGGATTTCGAGTTTTGGGATGAGTAGAGGCCGGTTTAGAGTCCCACATGGGCTCTAAAAGAGTTAGGCACGACGCCCCTAGGCCCACTTGACATGAAACCCAAGAAACCAGTCGTACAACAAAAGGTCAATCTCGGAGTCACGAAATATCGGACAAGTCCGGACAGGACCGGACTAGTCCGAAGTCGTCCAGAGAGAAAATCGGACAAGTCTGGCCAAAAATCGGACAAGTCCGATCTTAGTCAGAAAGGAAAACGGACAAGTCCGCTGGAACACCGGACTAGTCCGGAGAAGTCTAGGGACTTAGCAAATTTTCAAGGATTCATGGAATACCGGACTAGTCCGCACAAAATCGGACAAGTCCGAAGTTGTCCAGAGGCAAATATCGGACTAATCCGCAGCCAAAACGGACAAGTCCGTTTTTAGACAGAGAGAAATCGGACTAGTCCTCAGCAAAACCGGACTAGTCCGCACTTTCCTACATTTCTAAGTGCGGTTTTGTTCCAAATCAATTTTAAACTTGTTCCTCTTGTTACGGGTTAATGTTAAACATGTATATGAGTGCATGTAGGGCATGATGCGTGAAAATGAGGGTGTTACAAACCTACCCCCCTTAAAATGAATCTCGCCCTCGAGATTCAACGCGGAAGAGAAGAGATAGGGAAATTCCTTCTTGAGATCATCCTCTAATTCCCACGTCGCTTCTTTTTCTGTGTGGTGCTTCCATTGAACTTTACACCATCTAATGACCTTGTTCCTTGTGACCCTCTCCTTGGTTTCCAAGATTTTGGCCGGTTGCTCGGCATACGTCAAATCCTCCTCGAGTTCCAATTCTCCCATTGGCACTTGATCTTCCGGTACCCTGAGACACTTCTTGAGTTGGGAAACATGAAACACATCATGTACGTCTGAAAGATGAGCTGGCATCTCCAACTTATATGCTACTTCTCCTCTTTTGTCCAAAATCTTGAATGGTCCAATATAACGAGGTGCGAGCTTGCCTCTTATGTTAAACCTCTTATGACCTCTCATTGGTGACACCTTGAGGTAAACAAAATCTCCTATTTCAAAGGCTAATTTCCTTCTCCTATTATCCGCATAGCCTTTTTGCCTTGATTGGGAAGCCCTCAAGTTTCCACGAATTATTTGGACTTTCTTTTCGGCTTCTTGCAACACGTCCGGACCAAATACTTGAGTTTCTCCTGCCTCATTTCAGAATAAAGGTGTCCTACACTTCCTCCCATAAAGCGCTTCATATGGTGACATTTTCAAGCTTACTTGGTAACTATTGTTGTATGAAAATTCTGCGTATGGCAAGCTTTTGTCCCAACTTTTCCCATGCTTTAAAGCACAAGCTCTTAACATGTCCTCCAAAATCTGATTTGTCCTCTCGGTTTGTCCTTCCGTTTGAGGATGATATGCTGAACTAAAATTCAACCTCGTTCCCAAAGCTTCATGCAATTTTTGCCAAAATCTGGAGGTAAATTGAGAACCTCTATCCGAGACTATCTTCTTAGGGACTCCATGTCGACACACGATATGCTCCATGTATATTTCGGCCAATCGTGCAGCTGTATACTTGGTCTTCACAGTGACAAAATGAGCTGACTTGGTTAAGCGATCCACAATTACCCGAATTGAGTCATACCCGGACTGAGTACGCGGTAACCCAACTATGAAGTCCATACCAATTTCTTCCCACTTCCATTCCGGAATCTTCAACGGTTGCAATAATCCGGCTGGCCTTTGATGTTCCGCCTTGACTCGCTGGCACACATCACATAATGCTACATATTCAGCTATGTCCCTTTTCATGCTATCCCACCAATAGCAAGTCCTCAAGTCCTTGTACATCTTCGTACAACCGGGGTGAATCGAGTAAGGCGAGTCATGTGCCTCCTTTAATATTGTCTCCCGAATAAGCTTTACATTAGGCACAACGATTCTCTTTCCAAGCCATAAGGTACCATGTTCGTCTTTATCAAATCTGAATTCTCTCCCTTCTTCGATTCTTTCCTTGATTTCCTTGATCTCCTCATCTATGGTCTGTGCTTCTCGAATTTCTTGCTCCAAGGTCGGATTTAACTCCATCATCTCCATCTCATTTACAAACCCAAGGTTCAACCGTTCAAACTCCTTACATAACTCGAATGGTAACTCTCGAACCGTGAGTTGATGACTTACTCCTTTTCTACTCAAAGCATCGGCCACTACATTGGCTTTTCCCGGATGATAGTTGATCCCCAAATCATAATCTTTGATGAGCGCCAACCATCTTCGTTGCCTCAAGTTCAGATCCGTTTGTGGGAAAATATACTTCAAACTCTTATGATCCGTATAAATTTCACACCTATGTCCAAGAATATAGTGTCTCCAAATCTTCAATGCATGTACCACGGCTGCTAGTTCAAGATCATGCGTGGGGTAATTCTGCTCATGTTTCTTCAATTGTCTTGATGCATAGGCGACCACTTGACCTTCTTGCATCAATACACATCCAAGCCCTTGTCTTGATGCATTGCAATAAATGTCAAAACTCTTGCTTACATCCGGCAATACCAAAACTGGGGCTGTTGTCAACCGCTTTTTCAACTCCTCAAAACTCCCTTGACAAGCTTGAGTCCATTGGAATGCCTTTCCCTTCATTAGCAACTCCGTCATAGGCTTGGCTATCTTGGAAAAATCCTTGATAAACCGACGGTAATATCCAGCCATCCCAAGAAAACTCCTTATTTCCTTGACGTTTTGCGGTGGTTCCCACTTCAACACATCTCTCACTTTTCCGGGGTCAACCGATACTCCTCCTCCGGAAATAATATGGCCTAAGAAGGAAACTTCCCGTAACCAGAATTGACATTTACTGAACTTGGCATACAATTGATGCTCCCTCAATTTCTGCAACGTAAGCCTCAAGTGTTCCTCATGTTCCTTCTCATCCTTCGAGTAGATCATAATATGATCAATAAACACCACAACGAACTTATCTAAGTACTCCATGAAGACCTTATTCATGAGGTACATAAAGTAGGCAGGTGCATTTGTCAATCCAAAAGACATCACGGTGTACTCGTAAGATCCATACCGTGTCCTAAAAGCTGTCTTGGGTATGTCCGATGGTCTAATCTTCATTTGAAAGTATCCCGACCTCAAGTCAATCTTAGAGAAGACACAAGCACCCTTCATCTGATCAAACAAGTCTTCTATGCGTGGCAAGGTGTACTTGTTCTTGATTGTTACCTCGTTGAGAGCTCGGTAATCCACGCACATCCTTTGGGATCCGTCCTTCTTGTCCACAAATAGAACGGGCGCTCCCCAAGGTGAAGAGCTAGGGCGAATAAAAACCTTCTCTAATTGCTCTTGAATTTGTTTCTTGAGCTCCGCTAATTCCATAGGAGGCATCCTATACGGCCTCTTAGCTATAGGTGCAGTTCTAGGTATTAAATCAATAACAAACTCAATGTCTCGATCGGGTGGCATACCTGGCAACTCGTCCGGAAAAACATCCAAAAATTCACACACCACCGGAATCTCCTCAATTGCGACACCGTCCATATGATTCAGCTCTAATTGCTTCGGTGCATGTTGGGTTGCTTCAAATTCTATGGTGATCCCTTCTTCATTAGTCAACTTCACCGTCTTTGTGGCACATTCAATAACTCCATTGTGCTTCCTCAACCAGTCCATACCAAGTATAATATCCAACCCTTGAGAATCTAAAACAATGAGGTTGGTGGAGAAGTCTACCCCCCTTATTCTAAGGCTTACTTTTGGACATACTATATTTGTCCTCATCTCTCCTCCAGGAGACTTAACCAACAGAGTAAACTTCATATGAGAGATAGGCAAACTATACTTAGCAACGTACTTTGATGCAATGAATGAATGCGATGCTCCAGAATCAAATAACATAGTCGCGGGATTGGAGTTGGCGAGAAACATACCAATGACCACGTCATCCGCTTGTTGAGCATCCTCCGTAGAGACATGGTTTACGTTGCCACGAGCAAAATTTTGTTGTCCACGGCTTCCTTGTGGCTGTCCTCCATTAGGTCTTAGGTTTTGCCTCGGCGCATTGCTTCCTTGACCAAGGCCTGACTTAGGACATTGATTCGCAAAGTGTCCAGCTTCCCCACAAGTATAGCACCTCTTAACTCCACCAGAATTATTGGGACGAGCTTGGTTTTGAACATTGGCTCTAGGAAAATCAGCACGAGGTGCATAAGGCATCGGAGGCCTAGGTGCTTGCATAACAGGGCGCTGCTGCACAAACTGAGTTGGGTGCGGTGCATAACCAGGGCGCTGAGCAGGAATAGAGGAGCTGTAATGAGGCGCATTGGGCGGCGCAAAGCGAGGGCGCACATTACTTCCTTGTTGTTGTCCTTGATATGGCGCCTTCGTCTTGATTTCTTGCTCCATCTCACGGATCTTGTTCTCAACCACAATTGCTTTGTCCACAAGACTCTGGAAATTGACATAATCACAGTTGAGCAATTGCACTTGGATCGTATTGTTCAATCCCCTCATGAACAAGTATTGCTTCCGGCTGTCCCGGCTAACATCCTCAGGCGCATACCTTGAGAGTTGAGTGAATTTATTGAGATATTCACTCACGCTTGATTTTCCTTGCCTTAAATTCTCAAATTCTTGCCTCTCCAAGATCATAACACCCTCGGGCACATAATGAGAACGAAAATTCTCCTTGAGTTCCGCCCAGGTAACTCTCTCTTGGTTCTCATGAGCATTGCAATAAGAATCCCACCAATCTGCAGCTGCTCCAACGAGTTGATGAGAAGCAAATAACACCTTCTCCCGGTCACTGCATTGGACAATGGCTAGCTTCTTCTCCACGGACTTGAGCCAATCATCCGCATCCATAGGGTCTGCGGCTTGAGCAAAGGTTGGCGGCCTAGTCCTCATAAACTCTCCCAATCGGTTATGAGGAGGTGGGGGTGGCGGTGGAGGCATGTGGGGCTGATTGTTGATATTGCCAGCCTGCAGCTGTCCCATAGTCTGTATCATGGTCTGCATGAGCTGGTTTTGCATGACCAATAGCTGCTCGATGTTGATAGCTCCCTGAGTAGATCCTTGCCCATTGTTGTTCTGAGGCACTCCATTGTTCTCCTCCTCATCATTGCCATCCCTCTGGTTGCGAGTCCTCACCATCTGAAGGAAAGCAGTAGGTAAGAATTAGAAAACGTCCCAACTATATGCATCAAGGGATATGAAACTAAACAGCTAGCTACACTAGCCTAGGTGGACATGGCAATGCTAAAGCATCCCAAAATCCTCTATTAAGCACACAAGCAAGCAATATATATAGCAAACAGCACACCAACCAAGAACACATCGATTCCTGAGTGCTCCTATGTGCTCTAAAGTGTCCATTCTATCTAGGCTGCATCCTACGGTCAACCTGTGGCTCTGATACCAATCTGTAACACCCCAGCCACTACGGGCCTGGCGGTCGTTACTCCTGGCAGCTCTATAGTATCACAGACTAGCCCCACAAACCAACACTAGTCTTTTCTGCGCACTTTGTCCTCACTCGTGCGCACCCGGGAAAACTTCTCGGTCGGTCACCCATCCGCAAATTGCTCCGGGCCAAGCACGCTTAACCTCAGAGTTCTTTGCACATGGGCTTCCGGAAAAGAAGGTATACCTTGGTGGTATGAGTATTCTATCAATCCTATTAAGCCTTGGGCCAGGATATCACATACTAACTCATGAAGGGATGAACAAACTTTCCCCCAGCTGGGAGGGTCCTTTCTGAGTCATTAAAGTATCCCGACCAGGCTGCGTTTGCTTGGCAACTGAGGATGGGATCCCACTCCCTAATCCTTGGAACATCGAGCACCTCCGTAAGTTTTATGCTTAGAATCACGGAGGTGAGTCTGTAATTACACACAATGCATGTTATAGAGTCATTATACAGAGTCGAGCAAGTCCTCCGGGAGAACATCCAGACCCCTCCGGGGGGGTCTGGAAAGTTCAAGTAACACTTGACACAGTCACAATACTAAAAGTGTGTCTACTTGCTCTAGGCTAGCACAAGATGTATAGCACATTTAGCTTGGTCTAGCACCCTAAGTATGTCCTTGTCTCCCCTGTAATCCGGACCTATAATGGAAAGCATTGTTGTGTGAAAACAGACTCCACGTGCATTTACTTTTTGTACGAGGCTCAATATGTCAAATTATTTTTACCCCACTTATCTATAATGAAGTTGTGCAAATCTTTTTGAATTTTGTTCCAAGTAACTCACATGCATTAGAAGCCTTATTTATAGTCTTTTTGGATCTTAACACCACCACATTGTCTACTTGCCTAAACGCCAAGCCAACCTAGGTCCAGAGTGTGCTATCGAATTAGCATGGTCCAGCACCCTAAGTACGCCGCTCTAACTACACCCCGGCAGGCCTTAGTAGGGTGAGTACTAAAAAGGAAAGTACATCCAAAAAGATTATATCAAAATGCTTGTTATCATGCTGAGTTTCTTCGGGCTCAAAGTTCAAATAAGAACAATAAGCCACAACCAATTTATAGATAAGAGGACAAATTTTACTTTTTCTCTTGCTTTTAATGTGCAGGAAAGGAAAAAATTCATAGTGATGATGGACGACACCGGAGCTACTAAGCTCTGGCATCTCCCAAGATAGGTCTGCCGTCGACATCCAATATGTTGACACCGGAGCTACCAAGCTCCAACAATTCCAGGGGGTCTGTCTTCGACGCTTCAAAATTGAAGACTTCAACATACTGTCATAACCTTTGGTACATGTACACATCTCAATTGTACACATGTATCAGGGGGCCAACAAGACATGACACAGTATATTGAAGACAATGTGAAATTGAAGGCAAAAAGGAGGATTTCATTAGTAGGAAGAACTGGATTACAAAATTGAGATTACAAGGGACAAAAGGAGAAAAAGTCCAAGCTACTGGAATACCTAAGACCTGCGGAAGAACGAAGCTACTTTTTGGGCAACCTCTTGGACGCTGGCTTTGGCGGCATCTTCCTCCTCAGCAACGGGACCTTCGAGCATCGGGTCTAGTGGGAATTGGGGATCTCGGCTTACATAACACGTCAGCACATACTCTGCGACGTTTGTACCCAGAGTTTTCCCCTCTATCTCTAGCTGATCCGTGATGACGTCACCCATTGCATCAAGTTTGCCACCAGCACTATTGAGGGCCACCAGCGCTCGGTCCAGATCCAGCTCCAGGTTGTCCGGACGTACTCCGGGTTGTCCAGACGTACTGGACTAAAACCCAGCGGTGTTAGCGCGTCATTCACTCGTTCGAGGAGGTCCCATACTTGAATAGATTTGGTCTCCTTAAAGCTCTACAGCTCCTCCAGTGACCTCCGGGCGGCCGTAAGATCCGAGCTTTCACGAGCAAGTCGCTCAACCATCTTGGCATGTTGTTGCTTGACCTCAACAATTTGCTTCTTCTTGTTGGCCAGCTCTGTCTCTCGGAGGTGGATGTGGTTCCGCCTCTCAACAATGTCTTTCTCCCTGCCCTTGACTTTCTCCTCCCTAGTGGCAATATCAGACTCTCTTTTCGAGAGCTCTTGCCCCACCTTCCAGCTCTTCTTCCTCTCTTTCTCCTTCCATTGATCCAGCTTTTTGCTGCGATCCACCAAATTTTTCTCACCCAGAGCCAACTTCTGGGTGACCTCCGCTTCCCTCCTCACCACATCCTCCTGCTTCCCTAGTAGTTTTTCCTCCCTCGCCTCTAGGTCTGCTCGGCGCTTCATGAGAGTTTCATTCAACTCTGCAAGCTTTTCGTAACGCTCGTCAGCAGCGTCATGTCTCTCTTTGGCTTGCTCCAGAATTTCCCTGGAGTTAGCATCGAGCGCCCAGATGGCGGCCTCCTTCTCCTCTCTTAACTTGTCCCAGTACTCCAACCGGGCCTTCTCCCCTTGTATCCACTCCTTCTGGTTAGCCAGCCTTGTCTGAGCAAGCTTGGTCTCAAAATGGAGTCTGTTGTGCCAACGCCTTAAGGTGTTGCGCTCCTCCTCCAAAGCTTTGCTCTCATGGTCAAAGGCTAGCTAGACCTGTCGAAGACTAGAGCGGGCGTTGTCTATAGACAACGCCAGAGGGATAGGTTATGGGCCTGCCGGGATCATTTCCGCAGGCTCAAGCGGGTTCTCCGTAACAAAAATGGGGTCCCACTCTACAATAGTGGTCCCCGGTACTCCTGCGGTGCTGGAACCGCTCTCCTGGAGCCCTTCAGTGGCAGCAGAAGAACCCACGGCAGGGGAATTCCGCCTCCGGAGCAGGTGAAGGCACCATTTTCGGGTCTTCAGTCGAGGGCTCCGATGTCGAAGGACCTGTCATCGGTCCTGTGAGCTGCCCTGGCTCCAGCGCTGGTACCTGCTGTACCACCACTTCTGGAGTAGCAGCAGTAGCTTCAATTGGGGCCTCGACCTCCATTGGTTCGGGCCCCGGCACAGCGACTACCTCCAGCACAGCTGTCGGACCTTCAACCACCTCCGGCACAATTGCTGGATCTCCAACCTCCTCCGGCTCAGCAGTCGAACCCTCTACAACTTCCGGCTCTGCCATCGGATCTTCAACCATTTCTAGCACAAGGGCCAGAGCCTCAACAATCTCCAGCTCAACAGTCGGGCTTCAGCTACCTCTGGCTCAACAGCCAGGGCTTCGGCAACTTCCAGCTTAGAAGCCGGAACTTTTGGCGTCGTCAGTGCTGGAGCATTAGCCTCTGCCACCAGGGGCACTTCTTCAACTTCCCTCCTGCAGTCTAGCACTACCACAGGAGCTTAAGGCGAGGACTCCGAGTCCAGGCTCATGACAGCTGGCACCAGAGCTGCTGCGACTTCCGACTCCGCTTGACAGGGAGGCTCAACAATCGAAGCCGGAGCTTTAGCAGGAGCAGCCCCAGCTATTGCAACAGGCGTTGAAGCTCCGGGTCCTTTCTTCGACACCTTGGAAATAAAGGTAAGAGAAGATTAAAGACATATCCAAAAGCAAGATTAACATTTCAGAGTGAGCAAGCAATGCTTACCTCGGGATGCTACCATCCCAGTCGCCTCAGAACCTTTTCTTCTGAGGCCCGGAGCTAGAGCCCACCAAATCTGGTGAGACAACTGCTTCGGACCTCTGTTGAGGAACACTTGCAGCCACCGGAGTTCTTTCGGTCGGAGCTTCCCTTCGACGGGAAGAACTTCCGGACTTGGAGCTCCTAGAAGGTACTGCAGCCGGAGTCAACTGCCTGGAGCTCACGCCTCTTGAAGGTGCTTGCACCGGAGAGAGGTAGTAGCAGAAGACCTCCCCCTCTGGGGAGAAGCACCCGTCATGGACGGAGCAGGTCTGACGGACCTCTCGTCAGCGTGCTTCAACTTCCTCTTCCGGCTGGAAGGCTCAGCTGGCTCTTTGCCCTTGCCTTTGCCGACGTCTTCGGTCCTTCAGCTTGGAGCGGGGGCAGGACCACCCTCGGAAGCTCCGGGGATCGTTGATCTGGTGGTTGGAAGCCTCTCCACCTCACCAAGATCATCAAGTGCCGGCATACTCCTCCGGAGCTCCCTGCCGAACTGCGCCTCCATGTTCAGAGGAAGAAAAGCTGCCGCGCGGAGTTAAGTCATCGCCTTCGGCATCAATTCCATGTTGGAACTTCTTGAGATGAAGCTCCAAAGCTGCGCCCTTCAAATTGGATTTCAGACCGATTTCAATCCGGTCTTCATCCATCACGATGTTAAGGGCCCACGCAAGCTTCTCCATCTTCTTCAGCGGAGCCCACCTGTTGACCAGGAAGTTGCAAAAGACCATCTAAGGGTCACTCCACCTTCCACGCATTCGCGGATCCTAGTCAAAGAAGGGTTGAAGGCCTCTGACAGCACTAGAACCACACTCCATGCGTTAGGGTCAACATTTGGGAGACCTTCGGGCAGCTCCAACTTCTCGTGCTCCTCTGCCGTGACGATGATCCAATCTTTCTTCCAGTCGTCCCACTTACCGGAAGGGAATGACCTCAAGTATTTGAAGGGGCATTTCTTGCGCTTCACGAAATAGTAGAAGCCAAGAAATTCGGACCCCTTCCCGGTGGTGTGGATGGTGAAGAAGGTGCAGAAGAGTTCGACGTAGGGGGGAATACCCACCCACATCTCGCAGAAGTGGACAAATGTTGACACAAGAAGATGAGAATGGGGGCCAAAGTGGTACAGCTGCAGACCATAGAAGTCCAACAGCATCAAAAGGAAAGTTCAGAAAGGTGGGATCAGCCCCACCATGGCGTACGCAGAGAAGTACACCATGTCGCCGTTGCGCTCCTTCCTGAATGGGAGTTTGTCGGCATGGACCAGATGGTTGAAGGAGTCACTGGACCATCCCATGTAGGTTCGGACCTTCTTCAGATCGTCATAACTCTTGAGGAGGCTCTTGGGGAGACCCAACTCCATCGCGGCAAAGTGGAGCAAAAGATGTAAAGTTAGGCGGAGTTTGGGAGGCTCTTAGCGCAAAGATGATTGAAGGCGTAAAGAGTCATCAACCCGTGCGCACTTTCCTTCTTAAGTAAGCCTCTGCGACGCTTGGATGGAAACCGCAATAAGATCAAGAGTAATTTTCCAAAATCTACCCCATCAATGGCGAGTGGGCCTGGGGGCACCCCGATGAAGAGATCGAGGTCCTTACACAAGGCCAATCGTTGCCATGATGAGCAGCGGGAAACCCAAAGTCGGCGCTCTGACAGGGCGCGCAGAACCGATACGGTTTTTGTATTGGGAACCAGTGACCTTCAATTGCGTGAGATCCGCACTCAAATATCTCATCTTCCATATTCATGACAAGCCACGCACCGAAGGTTCACCCCCGAACCGCCACTCTATCGGCGCATTAGAGGACTTTTTGAAAATCGAAGCGCGGGAATTGAGAATGGCCCCACCTCCGGCGGAACAACTTAACCCAAGGGGTTTCTTCCAGAGGTGGGCCCAGGGGCCACTGTCGGTACCCTACGTACTGCGTACCCCATGATACCACAACAAGAGTAAGAAAGTTCTGCCCGTCAGAGTCGAAGGCCCTTGCTGGTCCCACATGTCACGTTGCACCGGACTCGCTCCCCTCATATGACTAGCTTCCAGGTTAACACGTGTAAGATAAGCCCGAAACAGAACTCCCAACCAAGGGAAGATCTGACGACTACGCGTGTACAACGGCCCCGGACCTAGCCCCCGTCTACAGAGGAGCTCAGGTACTGACACGTGTACAGCAACCCCGGACCTGCTCTCCCACAAGGGAAAGCTCCGGGTCCGACACGTGTGGAGCCTCCAGACCTTCATCACCAACGGAAATACAAGCCGATCATGACCATTACAGACATTCAAGAATGGTTAAGGCGGTAGGTACAAGGTTTGATAATGTGTCATTAATGCCATATTAATGGCACACGATCATTGTACAGTTAATAGTGGTAACGCTGCCATGAAGGCACGTTATCACACTATTAACTGTACTTAATACTCTTTAGATGATGTATTAAGACATTAAGCATGCCAGGGCCACATGTCGGGCCAGGCCAGCTTTGTGATGGTTAGTCCTTAGAACTATAAAAGGGTTGCACCGTGCGAATATAGGGGAGGCCTCAGGCTATTGCAACCAGACCTTAGCGAACTAACTCGCTCAATATAATCACACAAACCCTATGGAGTAGGATGTTACGCTCAGGCGGCCCGAACCACATATATCTCTGAGGTAACCATCTTAATTTTTATCTTGAGTCGCCTAACCACAAAAGAACCTCCGCGGGCTACTTTTCAGTAGGTCCGGGGGAAGTGTCATATTGCACACTTCGACAACTGCCATGCCATTTGGTCTTAAAAATGCTGCTTCAACATTTGTGCGAGCTATGTAAAAAACATTTGGAGAGCTAATTAGAGAATTGGTGGATGTGTATGTTGATGACATCGTCGTAAAGATCAAAAACAAGGAGTCACTCCTTGACAACTTACAAGCTGTCTTCGACAAGTTGTGAACCAAGCTAAACCTGGACAAGTGTGTCCTCAGGGTTAGCTCTGGGAAGCTTCTGGGGTTCTTGGTGACTCACCGAGGAATTGAAGCGAATCCAGCAAAGATCAAGTCTATAGAAGATAGGCGACCCCCAGCCCGCATTAAAGATGTCCAGAAGCTAACTGAATGCCTAGCTGCGCTCAGCCGGTTTATCTCAAGACTGGCAGAACGGGCGCTACCCTTCTTCAAACTCTTAAGGATGTAGGGACCGTTTCATTGGTCTGAAGAAGCATAAAAGGCGTTTCAAGAGTTGAAACAACTCTTCACCACACTACCAATATTGGTAGCTCCTAATCCTGGTGAACCTTTACTGCTTTACATTTCGGCAACCATCAAAGTCGTCAGTATGGTCCTAGTAGTGGAAAGACCAGAGCCACAACCAATCCAAGAGTCCAGACCCCTCCGGGAGGGTCCAGAATCACCTGAAGACGTGATTGGGTCTCAGCTCCCAGACACAGAACCTCAAAATGAAGTGCTAGGAGATCAACCTCATTCGTCTAAGGAGGTTCACCTGGCTAACCAAGATGATCTGGATCATCCTAGTGAGATCTAGGTTGAACAAGAAGGAGTTTTGGACCCCTCCGGAAGGGTCCAAGAAGCACAACCTGAAGGTACGGAACCCTCCAGCAGGGTCCGGGTTGATGGAGAGGAAGCTCTAGGTCCTTTTGATAGGTTCCGGACCATCCAGCGCCCTGTGTACTTCATCAGCGAAGTACTCCACGACGCCAAGACAAGATACATTGAGGTGCATAAACTGCTTTATGTAGTTCTTATCGCCTCAAGGAAGCTTCGTCATTACTTCCAAGCCCACAAAATATTAGTGGTAACTTCTTTTCCACTTCATGCTATTTTGCATAATCCTAATTCTACCGGGAACATTGCAAAGTGGGCAGTGGAACTGGCCGAATTCGATCTAGAATTTGTGTCAAGACAAGCAATCAAAAGTCAAGCCTTGGTTGACTTTGTGGAAGAATGACTCCCTCTCCATCAAACCCTGGGGGCCACAGTGAGTAGAAACCAGAACTCAAGGTTCCGGTATTCACCGAGCCTCACTGGACTCTCTACTTCGATAGCTCTGTGCAAAAGCAGGGGGCCAGAGCTAGAATCCTTCTCCTGGCTCCGACCGGGGAGAAGGTCAAGTACATGGTACACATTGATTTCAAGGCAACCAATAATATGGCGGAGTATGAATCCCTCATCTATGGACTCAAGATGACACTATCTTATGGTGTCAAACAACTGTTGGTAAAGGGAAATTCATAACTCATCATCAAACAAGTCAAATGTGAATTCTCCTGCAACAATCCTCAATTAGTTGCTTATCTCCTTGAAGTCCAGAGGCTTTAGAAGGACTTTGAAGTCCTAGATCTCCATCATGTTTAGCGTTTTCATAACGCTGAAGCTGACGAACTCTCGACAAAAGCCTCAACCGGAGCTCCGGCTCCTGATGGAATCTTCGTCCGGAGGTTGTCAAAACCAACAGCTCAGCCTGCTGAACTGAGCGAAGGGGGCGAGACCAGCACCTCGAAGTTGGCAGTCCCGCTGTCCCTGTTTCCATGGCGACCACCAAGGGTCGTAGGTGCTATTGGAAGCTCCGAGCAACCCAGCACGCAAGACTCAGAAGCTCAAGTTAGCTCTGATGCATGGATCTCGGAGATCCGGAGCTACTTTAAAGACAATATCCTTCCTGAAGACAGTGTATCTGCTGACCGGATTGTCAGATTGGCTAAAAGATACAAGTTGGTAGAAGGAGATCTCTACTGACATGGTGCCAATGGTCCTATTGCGGTGCATTGCAAGGGCAGAAAGCCACGAGCTTCTTGCGGAAATCCATGGAGGCGAGTGTGGGAACCACACATCTTCCCGCACGCTGGTCGGTAAAGCCTTCTGGCATGGCTTTTACTGGCCTACAGCACTTCAAGATGTGGTTGAGCTAGTGAAAAAATGTGAAGCGTGTCAGTTCCACGCAAAACAGATTCACACACTGGCTCAATCATTACAAATTATACCTCCTAAATGGCCATTCGTTGTGTGGGGCATGGACATCTTAGGACCTTTTCTAAAAGCTGTCAGAGGTTACAGGTTCCTGTATGTCGCCATCGACAAGTTCACCAAGTGGCCGGAAGCAACTTCAGTAGTAACAATCAACAAACAATAAGCAATAAAGTTCTTGAAGTCCATTATATGCAGATTTGGAGTTCTGAACAAAGTCATAACTGATAACGAAACTCAATTTACAAGTGCTGCATTTCAATAATATTGTGAAGATCTCGGCATTCAACTTAGCTACACCTCAATAGCTCATCCAGCAAGCAATGGCCAAGCCGCGAGAGCAAATGCGGAAATATTAAAAGGACTCAAGACACGCACATATGAGCGCTTGAAAAAGCACGGAGCTAACTGGATTGAAGAGCTTCCATCCACATTATGGGCGAACAGGACAACCCCAAATCGGTCAACTAGGGAGACTCCATTCCTCCTGGTGTACAGAGCTGAAGCAGTCCTTCCTCTAGAGATCACCTTGGGGTCCCTGAGGGTCCGGACCTTGGATGAAGCCACGCAGGACCAGCTCCAGCGTGAAGACCTTGATCTCGTCGATGAGGGAAGGGGCCAAGCAGTTGTTCAGAATGCACGCTATCGCCAAGCGCACCGGCGCTATCGTTAAAGGCATGTGCGCAACCGACATCTTGAAGAAGGCAACCTAGTGCTTCGGAAGATACTAACTCGTGAAGGGATGAACAAACTTTCCCCCAGCTGGGAGGGTCCCTTTCGAGTAATTAAAGTATCCCGACCAAGATGTGTTCGCTTGACAACTGAGGATGGGATTCCACTCCCTAATCCTTGGAGCATCGAGCACCTTCGTAAGTTTTATGCTTAGAATCATGGAGGTGAGTCTGTAATTACACACAATGGATGTTGTAGAGACATTATACATAGACGAACAAGTCCTCTGGGAGAACATCCGGACCCCTCCGGGAGGGTCCAGGAAGTTCAAGTAACACTTGAGACACGTCACAGCACTAAAAGTGTAACTACTTACTCTGGGCTAGTACAAGATGTATAGCACATTTAGCATGGTCCAGTACCCTAAGTGTGTCCTTGTCTCCCATGTAATCCGGACCTATAATGAAAGGCATTGTTGTGTGAAAACAGACTCCACGTGCATTTACCTTTTGTGCAAGGCTCAATATATCAAATTATTTTCACCCCGCTTGTCTATAATAAAGCTGTGCAAATCTTTTTGAGCTTTGTTCCAAGTAATTCACATGTATTATAAGCCTTATTGATAGTCTTTTTGGATCTTAACATTGCTACATAGTCTACTTGCCTGAACGCCAAGCCAACATAGGTCCGGAGTGTGCTATTGGCTTAGCCTGGTCCTGCACCCTAAGTATGCCGCCCTACCTACACCCCAGCAGGCCTCAGTAGGGTGAGTACTAAAAAGGCATGTAGATCTAGAAAGATTATATCAAAACGCTCATTATCATGTTGAGTTTCTTCGGACCTAAAGTCCAAATAAGAACAATAAGTCACAACCAATTTATAGACAAGGGGACGAATTTTACTTTTTCTCTTGCCTTTAATGTGCAGGAAAAGCAAAAATTCATAGCAATGGTAGACGACGCCGGAGCTGCTAATCTCTGACATCCTCCAAGGGAGCCTTCCATCAACGCTTCATACGTTGACAGTGGGTATTGTCGGAGCTACTAAGCTCAAACAACCCCTAGAAGTCTATCATCGACGACTCGTGCATTGGCATCGGCCACTACCGGAGCTACCAAGCTTCGACCATCCCAGGGGTCTGTCTTCGACGCATCATAATTGAAGACTTCGGACCTAAAATCTACAAGTGTGAAGCATTCAAGTCGTCAACATACTACCACAACCTTTGGTACATGTATACACTTCAATTGAACACATGTACCAGGGGGCGAACAAGATACGACACAATATATTGAAGACAAAGTGAAATTCAAGGCAGAAAGGAGGATTTCATTAATCAAAAGTACTAGATTACAAAATTGGGGTTACAAGGGGCAAAAGGAGAAAAGTCCTAGCCACTGGAGGATCTAAGTCCTGTGGAAAAACGAAGTAACTTTCTCAGCAGCTTCTTGGACACTAGCTCTGGCGGCATCCTCTTCCTCGGCGATGATTCCTTCAAAGACCGGATCAAGGGAGAACTGGGGGTCTCGGCTTTTTTAACACACCAAGACATACTCGGCGACGTTCTTGGCCAAGGATTTACCCTCCGTCTCCAGCTGATCAGCGATGACATTACCCATCGCGTCAAGTTTGCTGCCAGCAGAGCCAAGTGCCGCTAGCGTCTGGTCCAGCTCCTGCGTTGGGTCCTCCGGGCGTACTGGACTGAAACCAAGAGGCACAAGGGCCCTGTCCGCACATCCCAAGAAGTCCCATACCATCAAGGACTCAGTTGCCTTTGAGCTCCGCAGCTCTTCCAGTGACCTCCGGGCGGCCGCTAGCTTTGAACTCTCCCGGGCAAGGCGCTCAGCCAACTTAGCATGCTACTACATGTTCTTAGCAACTTTCTTCTCCCGGTCGGCCAGCTCTGTTTCCCGAAGGTGGATGCGGTTTCGTCTTTCAGCTAGGTCCTTTTCCCTGCCTTTGACTCTCTCCTCCCTAGCGGCAACGTCAGACTCTCTTTTTGAGAGCTCTTGCCCCACCTTCCAGTTCTTCTTCCTTTCTTTCTCCTTCCATAGATCTAGCTTTTTGCTGCGATCTGCCACATTCTGCTCACCCAGAGTCAACTTCTGGGTGACATCCGCCTCTCTCTTCACCACATCCTCCTTCTGCTCCAGGAGTTTTTCTTCCCTTGCATCTAGGTCTGCTCGACGCTTCAGGAGAATTTCATTCAATTCATTAAGTTTTTCATGGTGCTCGTCAGCAGCACCACGTCTCTCCTTGGCTTGCTCCAAGATCTCCCTGGAGTTAGCGTTGAGCGCCCGGATGGCGGCTTCCTTCTCCTCCATTAGCTTGTCCCAGTATTCTAAACGGACCTTTTCCCTCTTAATCCACTCCTTCTGGTCAGCCAGTCTTGTTTGGGCAAGCCTGGTCTCAAAATGGAGTCTGTTGCGCCAATGCCTCAAGGTGTGGCTCTCCTCCTCCAAGGCTTTGCTCTCATGATCGAAGGCAAGTTGGACCTGTCAGAGACTTGAGCAGGCGTTGTCTATGGACAACGCCAGAGGGATAGGATTCGGGCCTGCTGGGACCATTTCCACAGGCTCAAAAGTATTTTCCATTACAAAAATTGGGTCCCACTCGACCATAGTGGTCCCCTAGACTCCTGCGGCGCTAGGGCCGCTCTCGGGAAGCCCCTCAGTGGTAGCAGAGGAAGGACCCGTTGGGGGAATCCCCACCTCCGGTGCGGGAGTTGAAGGTGCTGCTTTCGGACCTTCACTCACAGGCTCTGAGGATGGGGGACCTGTCGCCACTTCCTCAAGCCGCTCCGGCTCTGGCCCAGGTACCTCCGGGACAACTACCTCTGGAGCAGCAGTCGGGGCTTCAAATGTGGCCTCAACTGTCGCTGGCTCAGACTCCGGCATGACATCTACTTCCGATTCAACGACCAGAGCTTCCGACGCCTCTGGCTCAACCGCTGGACTTTCAACTGCTTATGGCACAAGGGCTGGAGCTTGAGTGATTTCCGGCTCAATAGCCGGGGCTTCAACTACCTGTGGCTCAGTAGCCAGGACTTTGAAAACTTCTGTCTCAAAAGTCGGAACTTCTGGCATAGCCGGTGCTAGAGCATCAACCTCCATCACCGTCGCCAGGGGTGTATCTTCGACTTCTCCCCTGTGGTCTGGCGCTACCACATGAGCTTCGGGCGAGGACTCTGAGTCCAAGCTCACGATAGCTAGCACCGAAGCTATCACGACTTCCGCCTCTGCTTGACAAGGAGGCTCAGTGCTTGAAGGTGGAGCTTCGACGGGTGTAGTCTCGACCGCTGCAATAGGTGCTGAAGTTCCTGGCACCTTCTTCGACACCATAGAAATAAAGGGAAGAGAAGATTAAAGACACATCAAAAACAAGAATAGCATTTTAGGGTCAGCAATCAATGCTTACCTCGGTATGCTACCACCCCAGTCACCTCAGAACCTCTTCTTTTGAGGCCTAGAGCTAGAGCCCACCAAATCTGGTGAGACAACTGCTTCAGACCTCAGTTGAGGACCACTCGCAGCAGCCGGAGTTCTTTCGGTTGGAGCTTCTCTTGGACGGGAAGAACTCCCAGGCCTGGAGCCTTTAACCAGCACTGAGGCTGAGGTCGACTGCCCGAAGCTGACGCCTCTTGAAGACATTTGTACCGGGGCAGGCGTAGCTGCAGAAGACCTCCCCCGCCGGGGAGAAGGAGCCGTGGTAGAAGGAGCAGGTCTGACGAACCTCCCATCAGCGTGCTTCAACTTTCTCTTCTGGCTGGAGGGCTCAGCTGGCTCTTTGCCCTTGCCCTTGCCTATGTCATCAGTCTTCCGGCTCGGGGTGGAGGCAGGACCGCCCTCGGAAGCTCCAGGGATCACCAATCCGGTGGTCGGACGTCTTTCTACCTCACCAAGGTCGTCAAGCATCGGCATACTCCTCCGGAGCTCCCTACTGAATTGCGCCTTCATGTTCAGGGAGAGGAAGGCTGCTGGCGGAACTAAGTCATCACTATTGACATTTATCCCATGCTGGAATTTCTTAGGATGAATCTCCAAAGCTGCGTCATCCAAGTTGGATTTCAGACCGGTTTCAATCCGGTCGTCATCCATCATGCTATTGAGGGCCCATGCGAGCTTCTCCCTCTTCTTCAATGGACCTCATCTATTGACCAGGAAGTTGCAGAAGACCATCTATGGGGTCACTCCACCCTCCACACATTTGCGGATCCTAATCAAGACAGGGTTGAAGGCATCCGACAACACCAGAACTACACTCTAGGCGCCGGTGTCAACGTTGGGAAGACCTTCAGGCAGCTCCAACTTCTCGTGCTCCTCCACTACGATGATGTTCCAATCTTTCTTCTAGTCGTCCCACTTGACGGAAGGAAACGACTTCAAGTATTTGAAGGGGCAGTTCTTGCGCTTCACGAAATAGTAGAAGCCAAGAAGCTCAGACCCCTTGCTAGTGGTGCGGATGGTGAAGAAGGTGCAGAATAGCTCGACGCAGAGGGGAATACCCACCCACATCTCGCAAAAGTGGACAAATGTCACCACGAGAAGAAGAGAATGGGGCCAAGGTGATACAGTTGCAGACCATAGAAGTCTAGCAGCATCAAAAGAAAAGTTGGGAAAGGCGGGATTAGTCCCACCATGGCGTACGGTGAGAAGTACACCATGTCGCCGTCGCGCTCCTTCTTAAACAGGAGCTTTCCGATGCGGACCAAATGGTTGATGGAGTCGCTAGACCACCCCATGTAGGTCCGGACCTTCTTCAGATCATCATAGCTCTTGAGGCGGCTCTTGGAGAGACCCAACTCCATCGCGGCAAAGCGAAGCAAAGGAAGGGAAGTTAGGCGGAGTTTGAGAAGCTCTGAGTGCAAAGATAATCGAAGGCGTAAAGAGTCATCAAACCGTGCGCACTTTCCCTCTTAAGTAAGCCTCTGTGACGCTTGGATGGAAACCACAGTGAGATCGAATACACTTTTCAAAAAGTATACCCCGTTAGTGACGAGTGGACCCGGGGCCACCCCGACGAAGAGATCGAGGTTCTTACCCTTGGTGAACCGTCGTCATGATGAGCGGCGGGAAACCCAAAGTCGGCGTTGTGACAGGGCGCGCGGAACCGATATGGTTTTCGTATTGGGAACTGGCGACCTTCAATTGCGTGAGATCCGCACTCAAAGATCTCATCTGCCGCATTCATAACAAGCCACGCGTCGAAGGTTCACTCCTGGACCATCACTCTATCGGCGCATCAGAACACTTTTGAAAGTCGAAGTGCGGGAATCGAGAATGGCCCCACCTCAGGCAGAATAACTTAACCCAAAGGATTTCTCCCAGAGGTGGGCCCGGGGGGGCCATTGTCGGTACCCTGCGTATCGGGTACCCCGCGATACCGCACAAAGTGCAAGAAAGTTCCACCCGTCAGAGTCAAAGGCCCTTTCAGGTCCCACATGTCACGCTGCACCGGACTCGCTCCCCTCACAAGCCTAGCTCCCGGGTTAACACGTGTAAAAGAAGACCGGAACTGAACACCCAACCAAGGGGAGCTTCCGGCGACTACACGTGTACAACGGCCCCAGACCTAACCCCCGTCAGAGAGGAGCTCTAGTGCCGACACGTGTACAGCAGCCCCGGACTTACCCTCCTGCAAGGGAAAGCTCCGGAGCTGCCACGTGTGGAGCCTCCGGACCTTCATCAACAACGGAAATACAAGCATATCATGTCCATTACTATCGGTACCCTGGGTACCATATACTCCTTGGGATTGCGAAGATCTCAAGGGAAAGTCATCTACTTGATTTGAAGACCTTTGGAGGCCCACATGTCAGACATAACCGGACCCGCTTCTCCAACATGGTTAGTCCCAGGGTCGCCACGTGTACTATCAAACCGGAGCTACCGCCCACAAGGGGGAAGCTCCGGGCTATGTACCGAAATGGCACCCCCGGACCTAACCCCAGACTGAGGGAAGCTCCAGAACTGACACATGTCGGGTAACACCGGACCTATCTGTTCCCCACAGTGTGCTCCGGTGCTGCCACATGTCCAACCGTCGGATCTTCAGCCTCTAACCTCCGAAAGACTCCACAACGGCTCCGGATCTTCAAAGGGGAATCAAGGACTTCAAGACCCGATCAAGTGTCATTAATACTATATTAATGACACACGATCGGACAACCTTAATTACTAGTAACATTGCTATCAAAGCCCATAACTAGGTCATTAAGGGCAATTAAATGTGTTGAATGTGTATCAATATCAGTAACCGCCAGGGCCACATGTCGGGCCAGGCTAACTTGTAATGGCCTGCCCTTGTACTATAAAAGGACAGGCCGACGATACATAGGACACTCTCCGGAGACACGCTGACTTTACACTCTCAACTGACGTTGAGCTCATACATCCAATACTACACCAACACACCCCGTGGAGTAGGGTATTACGCTCAGGCGGCCCAAACCACGTAAATCTTTGTGTCCCTTGTGTCACTCGACATCTCACCTTCTGGAATCTCCGCGCGCCCATACCGAACCTCAAACTCCTCTAACACTTTAGTAGTGTCGGGAGATCTGCCGGATCAAAACCACCGACAGTTGGCGCGCCAGGTAGGGGCCCGGAGATTTCAAGAATGGTGAACTCAGCCACTGGATCATCCAATGGTCATCCCGCTGTTCAAGCTGTTGGGGGTAATCCCTCCAATATGTAGCCACCAGCAGGAACCACGGTTCCAGTAGGAGTCACACTTCCACCACCGCCACCTCCACCAGCAAATAAAGCTGGACAACGCGATGGTGCACCGGCGTCAATCACTACGTCGGCGAATCTTGACAACTCAGAACACGCGCTTCATGCAGCACGTGCTCTTCTTCAGCGCCCACCACCTCCGGACGCATCCCGGGATGCAATGGAGCAGTGGAGGGCCGATGTGGAACACTTGGTTGCAGCAGCAGCCGACCGCATCAGCAACCAGGGTCCTCCTCCTTCATGACGGGCCCCGTCGCAGCGACGGACCTTGTCTCGCAGACTTGGTCTGCACGTTTCCAACAACAGGAGACGTGCTGCATCACAGCAGGTGACGTGGTTGCCCTCCAGGGCACGACGCACTCACACGGTATCAAGGCTTTCAACTTATGACCTCCGGGCGGAGCTTGATCGCCGATATCGCCAACAAGATGGCCGAGTCCATATTGAGTGTGCTCGTGAAAGACGAGAAGCTCAAGACATTCCTGCTCCTGAAGGAGTAGGAGGAGGCTATTCAGCCCTGGCCATGCATCTGCGTATGGTCAGGTGGCCACAGAAGTTCCGGCCTCACCTGCCAGAGAAGTTCGACGGGACCGTTAATCCTGTCGAATTTCTTCAGATTTACTCCACTGCTATCTTGGCAGCTGGAGGAAATGAGGCCATAATGGCCAATTATTTCCCAGTGGCTTTAACTGGGACCGCCAGGTCATGGTTTATGAGCCTTCCACCCAACTCCATCAGCAGTTGGGAGGAGTTGTGCCGGCAGTTCACCGCCAACTTTGGGAGTTCTTACACCCGACCAGGCACCGAACTGGACCTTTTTGCAGTTGTGCAAAAAGGAGGAGAATCCCTGCGATCATTCATCCAGAGATTCTCTCAGGTACGAAACACTATCCCTTCTATCTCTAGCGCCTCTGTCATCGTGGCATTTAGACAGGGAGTGCGGCATAAGAAGATGCTGGAGAAACTGGCGATCAAGGAGATTACCAGTGTCACGAAACTCTTCAGCTTGGCTGACAAATGTGCCAGAGCTGCGGAGGGTCGTGAAATGCACTCCAAACCAACTCCGGAGGATCACAAGAAATCCTCCAAAGGAGAAGCCGCTACCTCCGGGAGTGGCAAGAAGAAGAAAAAGACCAACAGCAAGAAGAAGCCGTCGGCTGGTGCATCCAATGTTGCAGCTGCTGCAGCTCCGGGTGGCCGGGGGCCACGCCCCGAGAAGCGACCTCGACCGTCTTATGAAGACGGTGGCAAACCCAAGGTGTGGTGTCCAATTCACAAAACGGACAGCCACAGTTTGGAAGACTGTCGGGAGGTCCAAAACCTTGTCGAGCGCTACAACAAGCGCCGGGAAGAAGCTCCTTTCCGGCAGAGAAAAGGAAAACAAAAGGTTGACGAAGCTTCGGCTGAAGAGGAGTTAGGTTTTCAGGATCCCAAAAAGGTCCTGAAGGCCGTCTACACCTCTGTCGACGACGATTCCGACATCTCTGACAACGAGCGTCAGAAGACCATGAACACCATTTTTGGTGGATCATGGGACATCACCTCCCGCCGTGTCATCAAGACTATGCGTCGGGACATGGCTGCTGTAGATCCTACAGCCAGGGTGGAGCCTCATCGGAAGTGGATGGACACAGCCATCACTTTTGATGCTTCGGACTGCCCTCGAAGCATGGTTGGAGCAGGTCAGCTACCTTTGATGGTATCTCCTACCATTAATAACATCCAGCTCCACCATGTCATGGTAGACGGAGGTTCGGGACTCAACCTCATAAGCTTCAAAGCTTTTACCAAGCTTCAGCTCCGACCTTCGGATCTCCACCCCTCCCGACCTTTCTCTGGAGTAGGTCCGGGAGCCATTACCCCACTCGGAGCTATTACCCTCCCCGTTACCTTTGGGACCCGGGAGAAGTATCGCACCAAGAAGTTGGTATTTGACGTTGCTCAGATCAACTTACCCTTCAATGCCATTTTGGGTGGGCCTGCCTTGTACAAATTCATGGCAGCTGCTCATTATGGTTACCTGGTGTTAAAGATGCCAACACCAGTAGGCGTTCTCCGGATCCGCGGAGATCGTACTGCCGGAGTAACTGCTCTGGAAGAACTCCATGCGCTTACTACGGCGCAAGAGGACTCCAGGTAGGAGCAAGCTCCAAAACCCCCGAGCATTCGTCAGCGAGGCTCGACTTCTGTACCTCGTGTGCAGCCAAGCGGCGACACCAACATTCCCGTCAAAGTCGTCCAAATCGGTTCCGATGCCGCTCAGACGACCCGTATATCGGGGGGATTGAATGACAAATAGGAACTCGCGCTCATCGCTTTCGTCCGGGCTAATGTCGACGTGTTTCCTGGCAACCATCACAAATGCCTGGGATCCCCAGGGAAGTGATTGAGCACAATCTGAAGATCTACCCCGACGCCCGGCCTGTGCATCAGAAGCATCAGAAGCAATCCGTAGAGCGACAGAACTTCATTCGACAAGAAGTGAAGAAGTTGCTCGAAGCTGGATTCATCCGAGAAGTCTTCCATCCAAAATGGCTGGCAAACCAGTCGTTGTGCCCAAGGCCGACGGGAAGCTTCGGATGTGTATCGACTACACAACACAAAATAAGGCATGTCCAAAAGATCCATTCCCATTGCCTAGAATAGATCAGATAGTGGATTCCACCTCCGGGTGTGAATTACTGTGTTTCCTAGACGCATATTCTGGGTATCATGAAATCAGAATGGCTAGGGAAGATGAAGAGCATACCTCTTTCATCACAGTAGATGGATTGTACTGTTATACAGCCATGCCATTTGGTCTCAAGAATGCAGCTTCAACCTTTGTACGAGCTATGTACAAAACCTTTGAAGAACTCATTAGAGACATAGTGGAAGTGTACGTCGACGACATCATGGTCAAGGTCAAGAACAAGGAGTCACTCCTTGACACCTTGCAGGCTGTCTTCGACAAGCTGCGGGTCACCCGCACAAAGCTAAATCCAGACAAGTGTGTCTTCGGGGTTAGCTCCGGAAAACTTCTTGGTTTCCTGGTAAGTCACTGGGGCATAGAAGCTAATCCGGCGAAGATCAAAGCCATTGAAGACATGCGGCAACCAGCCCGCATCAAAGATGTCCAAAAGCTAACTGGATGTCTAGCAGCCCTCAGCCGGTTCATTTCAAGACTGGCGGAACGGGCACTCCTCTTATTCAAGTTATTAAGTAAGTCCGGACCATTCCAATGGTCTGAAGAAGCAGAAAAGGCGTTCTAGGAGCTAAAACAGCTCCTCACCACCCTACCAATTCTGGTAGCTCCGAACCCTGGTGAGCTTTTGCTGCTTTACATTTCAGCCACTAACGAAGTCGTCAGTATGGTCCTGGTTGCGGAGAGACCAGAACCATCCCATACTTAGGAGTCCAGACCCCTTCAGGAGGGTCTGGAGGTTCCTGAAAGCGAGTCTGGGTCCCAACTCCCAGACTTGAATCCGCAAGAAGTTACTTCAGAAGACCCAGACCCCTCCGGGAGGGTCCAGGTCACTTCTGAAGAAGCTCCGGGTTCCTCCAGCAAGGACCCGGAAGTCCCCGAAGAAAATTTGGACCCCTCCGGGAGGACCGGATCAATGAAGAGGAAGCTCCGGGCCCCTCCGGGAGGGTCCGGACCATCCAGCGCCCAGTGTACTTCATTAGTGAAGTACTTCATGACGCCAAGACTCGATACCTAGAGGTGCATAAGCTGCTCTATGCAGTTTTATTGCCTCCAGGAAGCTTCGCCATTACTTCCAAGCTCACAAGATCTTAGTGGTGACTTCTTACCCACTTCGAGCAATCTTGCATAATCCCAACTCAACTGGGAATATTGCAAAGTGGGCAGCGGAATTGGCCGAATTCGATCTCGAATTCATTTCAAGGAAAGCAATCAAGAGTCAAGCATTGGCAGACTTCATGGCGGAATGGACTCCCTCTCCATCAAACCCTGGGGGCCCCAGCGAGTAGAAGCCAGAACACAAGGCTCCAGTCTTCACCGAGCCTCACTGGACCCTCTACTTCGACGGCTCCATGCAAAAGCAGGGGGCCGGAGCTGGAATCCTTCTCCTTGCTCCAACCGGAGAGAAGGTAAAATACATGGTACACCTTGACTTCAAGGCGACCAACAACATGGCGGAATATGAAGCACTCATTTACGGACTAAGGGTGGCACTGTCATACGGTGTCAAGCAACTGTTGGTCAAGGGAGATTCACAGCTCATCATTAAGCAAGTGAAGGGTGAATGCTCCTGCAACAATCTCCAGCTAGCTTCTTACCTCCTTGAAGTCCAGAGGCTTCAGAAGGACTTTGAAGTCCTAGATCTCCACCATGTCTAGCGTGCCCACAACGCTGAAGCCGACGAACTCTCGATGAAAGCGTCAACCGGAGCTCCGGCTCCTGACGGAACTTTTGTTCGGAGGTTTTCAAAACCCACAGCTCAGCCTGCCGAACTGAGCGAAGGGGGGTGAGATCAGCATCCCAAAGCTGACGGTCCCGATGGCCCTGTTACCATGGCATCCATCAAGGGTCATAGGTGCTGCCGGAAGCTCCGAGCAACCCAGCACGCAAGACTCAAATGCTCAAGTTAGTTCTGATGCATGGATCTCGGAGATCCGGAACTACTTGAAAGACAACATCCTTCCTGACGATGATGTATCCGCTGATCGGGTAGTCAGATTGGCTAAAAGATACACGTTGGTGGAAGGGGATCTCTACCAGCGCGGTGCCAATGGCATCCTAATGCGGTGCATCACAAGGGAAGAAGGTTGCGAGCTCCTCGCAGAAATCCATGGAGGCGAGTGTGGGAACCGCGCGTCTTCCCGCACGCTGGTTGGTAAAGCCTTTCGGCATGGCTTCTACTGGCCTACAGCACTCCAGGATGCAACTGAGCTGGTGAAGAAATGCGAAGCATGTCAATTTCATGCAAAGCAAATTCACACACCGGCTCAGCCCCTACAAATGATACCTCCTACATGGCCCTTCGCTGTGTGGGGGATGGACATCTTGGGACCTTTCCCAAGAGCCGTCGGAGGTTACAAGTTCCTGTACGTTGCCATTGACAAGTTCACCAAGTGGCCGGAAGCAACTCCAGTTGTGACTATCAACAAGCAATCTGCTATCAACTTTTTGCAGTCCATTGTATGCAGATTTGGAGTCCCAAACAAAATCATCACTGATAATGGGACCCAATTCACAAGCTCTGCATTTCAAGGATATTGCAAAGACCTCGGCATTCAAGTTTGCTACGCCTCTGTAGCTCACCCAGCAAGCAATGGCCAAGCCGAGAGAGCAAATGTTGAAATCCTTAAAGGACTCAAAACGCGCACCTATGAGCGCTTGAAAAAACATGGAGCCAACTGGATTGAAGAGCTTCCGCCCACTTTATGGGCCAACTGGACAACTCCAAATCGGTCAACTCGAGAGACACCCTTCTTCCTGGTGTATGGAGCTGAAGCAATCCTTCCTCCGGAAATCACCTTGGGGTCACTCCGGGTCCGGACCTTCGACGAAGCCACGCAGGACCAGCTCCGGCGTGAAGACCTAGACCTCCTTGAGGAGGGAAGGTGCCAAGCAGCTGTTCAGAATGCCCGATACCGCCAAGCCCTTCGGCGCTATCATCAGTGGCATGTACACAACCGACAGCTCGAGGAAGGCGATCTGGTGCTACGGAGAATACAATCCAGAGAAGGGTTAAACAAACTCTCGCCCAGCAGGGAGGGACCCTTCCGAGTGATTAAAGTATCCCGTCCCAGAAGCGTTCGCTTGGCTACCGAGGATGGGACACCTCTCTCAAATCCTTGGAACATTGAGCACCTCCATAAGTTCTACACTTAATATCACGGAGGTGAGTCTGTAGTAACTTGAGGTGTATGTTATAGAGTCATTGTACAGAGTCGGGTAGTTCCTCCGAGTGAAGAGCCAGACCTTTCCCGGAAGGTCCGCAAAGTTCATGCAACACTTGTCGCAGTCTCAGGACTAAAAGTGTGGCTAGCTACCCTGGGTCAAACGAGAAATTAAACACGCTTAGCCTGGTTCCGTACCCTAAGAGTGTACTTGTTTCCCCTGTACCCCAGACCTATAATGAAAGACATCTTCATGTGAAACAGACTCCATGTGCATTTATTTTGTACAGGCTCAACATTTTTTATTTTTCTCTTTCTTGTCTATAACAAAGACGTGCAATTCTTAAGAAATTTTAGTTCGACTGGTTCATATACGATTCGAGCTGTATTGTCGATTCTTCTAGATTCAAATATTGTTTATGGCCCACTCGCCTGAATGCTGCCAAGCCAACCTAGGGCCGGAGTGTGCTATCGACTTAGCCTGGTCAAGCACCCTAAGTACGCTACTCTACCTACACCCCGGCAAGCCGAAGTAAGGCGGGTCCAAGTACAATTGGATCTGGAAGAAAAGACAACGCATTCGGTTGTATTCAGAATCGCGTTTGACCTAAAACTCTCTTGGGAATCGTAAGCCGCGACGAAGTTATAGGCAAGGAACGAATTTTACTATTTTTCTTGGCTTCAGTGTGCAGGAAAAATAAAAATCCACGTTAATGGAGAAAAGCCGGAGCTAACTAAGCTCCGACTCCCCCTAGGTGGCTTGTAATCGATGTTAAACATTGAAAACGAGCATCACCGAAGCAACCAAGCTCCGGTAAAGCTAGGGGCCAGCCGTCGAAGCAAAATAAATGATGGTGAGAAGACCCCGCAAGCGGAGTATGCTACCAACAAACTACACGTTGGTAAAGGTCACTGCCGGAACTACTAAGCTCCGACACCCCAGAGGACTAACTATCGATGCTCTACGCATTGATAGGGACTATTGCCAGAGCTACTAAGCTCCGACGATCGACAATGTCGGAGCTTCTAAGCTCCGGCAACCTCAGGGGGCCTTCACTATCGAAGACTTCAGACCTACACTCTACAAGTTCGAAGCAAATGAGTCTTCAACAAAACACAATATCCTCTTGGTACATGTTCACAATCAAATTGTGTACATCTACCAGGGGGCCAAGTGAAGACAAAAGTGTTGAAGACAAAAAGTGAAATTCACAAAAAATTGGGGATTTCATTCATCTGGAGACAAGGGATTACAAAATTGAGGAAGAAAAATAGAGAATACAAGTGGGAGCTACGGAGATGGTCCTAGACCCTATGGAAGAACTGGGCGACCTTCTGAGCAACCTCTGACACATTGGCTCGGGCGGCTTCACCTTCTCCTTCGACGGGACCTTCAAGCACCGGGTCCAGAGGGAATTGGGGATTCCGGCTGGTGTAGCACGTCAGCACATACTCTGCGACGTTCTTCGCCAGGGATTGCCCCTCAACCTCCAACTTGTCTGCGATGATGTCGCCCACCTTGGAGAGTTTGCTACCCGCCGAGCTCAGCTCTTGCAACGCCAGGTCCAGCTCCGGCTCCGGATCATCCAGACGCACGGGACTGAAGCCCATCGGTGTCAGCGCGTCGTTGGCCTTGCCCAGGAACTCCCAAACCTGTAGGGAGTCTGCAGCCCTCAAGCCCTTCAGTTCTTCCAAGGATCTTTTGGCCGCCACCAGTTCAGAATTCTCGCGAGCGAGGCGCTCAACTTCTTTGGCGTTTTGCTGAATCTTTTCAGCAACTCGCTTGTCGAGTTTTCCGAGCTCCTCCTCCCAGAGGTAGATCTTGTTCTGGCGGTCAACTAGGTCCTTCTCCCTGCCCCTTACTTTCTTCTCCCTAGCAGCGATGGCACACTCTTGCTCGTAGAGTTCCTGCCCTCGCACCCAAGCCTTCTCCTCCTCCTCAGCGCAGCGCTCTTCCAATTTCTTGGCGCGCTCTTCGAGGCCCTTGTCAGCAAGATCCACCTTTTCGGTGAGCTCCTCCTCCCTCCTCAATACGTCATCCCGCAGCTCTAGGAGTTTCTACTCTTCATCTTCGAGCCTTTTCTCCCTCTCCTCAAGTGCCTCCCGGCGCTTGATGAGAGTAGTGTTAATGGCCTCAAGCCTTTCTTGGCGTTCATCAGCCGCACTATTAGCTGCTTTGCTCTGCTCATAAATGGCCCGGGATTGAGCGTCGAGGGCGCGAGTCAAGCTCTCCCTGTCATCCAATAACTTGCCCCAGTACTCTAGGCAGACCTTCTCCTGCTTGATCCATTCTTTGTCATCTGCCAGCCTTGACTGCGTCAGCTTGGTCTCGAAGTAGAGCCGATTACGCCACCTCCTAATGGTTTGGCGCTCCTCTTCAAGAGCCTTGCTGTCGTGGAAGAATGCCAGCTGAACTTGACGCAGACTGGAGCAGGCGTTGTCAATAGACAATGACAACGGGATAGGCTCCGAACCTGCTGGATTCTCCTCCGCTGGTTCCAGCGGGTTTTCAGTTACAAAAATTGGGTCCCACTCCACAAGAGTGGTCCCCTGAGCCTCCGCGGCACCAGGGCCGTCCTCCAGGATGGCCTTAGTCGCCATCAAGGAGGGTCCCATTGATGAAGTTCTGACCTCCAGAAGTGGTTCCGAAGGACAAGCCGCCATATCTTCGTTCGTCCCCTCGGGCAGGGGGCCAGCGACTTCATCAGAGCACTCCCGCTCAGCCACGGGTACCTCCGGCGTCGTCACTCCCGGAGCAGGAACTGCTTCTAGCTCCAGCCTGGGCACCTCCTCTACTGGGGGCTCGAGCGCTGACGCCTTCGCAACGACCGGCTCAGGCGCCGAAAGATCTTCAACGGCAACCAGCTCAGGAGCCGGAAGGTCTTCAACATCAACCGGCCCTACAGCCGGAGCTCCAGCAACGACCGGCTCTGCGGCCGGTGCTTCAGAGGTACCCGGACCAACCGCCGGGACTTCCTCAACATCCGGCGCGCACGCAGGGACTTCAATTACCTCCGGCTCAACCGCCGGGGCTTCGACAATTTCTGGCTCTAGGGCCGGAATTATTGCTTCCTCCGGCTCAACGGCCGAAGCTTCCATCATCTCAGCACCCAAACCCAGAGCTTCAACCTCCGGGGCAGGTGCCGCTGGCGCATCTTCTCTCTCGTGGTCCGGCGCTACCACGGGAGTCTCGGGGGATGAGTCGAGGTCCATGACCACGACAGCTGGCGCTAGAGTTGCCGCAGCTTCAGCCACCACTTGGGGCGGCACCAGGACAGGAGCAGAGGCTTCCGCCCTCACAACTTCAGCTGTTGTGGCTGAGGGTGGAGCCTCACTCCTCTTCTTGGGAACGCTGCAGATGAAGGATGAAGAAATTTAAAAAACATTCACTACAAAAAACAACTGTCTGAGGTAAAGATTAAAAATTACCTCAGGAGGCTTCCGCACCAGCTTGCGCGGAACCTCTTTCCCGGGTGTTCTGGGCTGACCATAGCCGCCGCCGGCGTGGAAGCTCCGGAAGGCCCCCCGGAACTCGTTGCAGTCACGGGCACTTCCTTAGTCGAGGCCCTCCTCGACCGGGAAGGACCTCCGGACCTAGAGGCCTCAACTAGCCCTGGTGATGGAGTCGCATGCCCGGAGCTAGCACCTCGGGAAGACGTCGTTGCGGGTACAGTCGCCGCAGTTGTAGAAGACCTCCCCCCCCCCGGGGAGAAGGAGTTGATGCAGAGGTTGCAGGCCTGACGGACCTTCCGTCGGCATGCTGCAGTTTCCTCTTCCGGCTCAAGGGTTCTTCCGCTGGTTCCTTGCCCTTGCCGACGACTTCGATCCTTGGCTTCGGGCCAGGGTCGGAACCACCTTCGGAAGCCCCAGGGATCACCACCCTGGAGGTCGATCTTCTCTCGACGACACCAAGGTCGTCAAGCACCGGCATCGTCTGTCGGAGCTCCCTGCTGAACTCTACTTCCATGTTCAGAGGGAGAAAGGCTGATGGCGGGGTCAAGTCATCTCCCGCAACGTCGATGCCGTGCTGGAACTTTTTGAGATGTAACTCCAAGGTTGCCCCCGCCATGTTGGACTTCAGTCCGGTCTCGACCCGGTCGTCGTCCATCACGCTGTTGAGGGCACAAGCGAGTTTTTCTCTCCTCTTCAGCGGTGCCCACCTGTTGACCAGGAAGTTGCAAAATACCACCTGAGGAGTTAATCCTCCCTCCACGCACTGGCGGATCCTGGTTAGAGTAGGGTTGAAGGCATCCGACAGCACCGGAGCTTCACTCCAGGCTGCAGTGTCGATGTTGGGGAGGCCTTCGGGCAGCTCCAGCTTCTCGTGCTCCTCCACCCGGATGACTCTCCAGTCCTTCTTCCAATCATCCCACTTTCCCGAGGGGAACGACCGGAGGTACTTGAATGGGCACTTCTTGCGCTTCACGAAGTAATAGAAGCCAAGGTACTCATTACTCCTACCGGTGGTATCGACGGTGAAGAAGGTCCGGAAAAGTTCAATGCAGGGGGGGTGCCCACCCACATTTCACAGAAGTGGACGAAGATAGACACAAGAAGAATTGAGTGGGGGCCAAGGTGGTATAGCTGCAGACCATAAAAGTCTAGCAACATCAAGAAAAAGAAGGAAAAAGGTGGGATCAACCCCACCATGGCGTACGAAGAGAAGTACACCATCTCACCGGTGTGCTCCTTCTCGAACGGGAGCTCTCTTCCGGCGCGGACCAGACGGTTGAAGAAGTCCGGGGACCATCCCATGAGGGTCCGGACCTTCTTCAAGTCACCTTCGGTCTTCAAACGACTCTCGCGGAGACCCAACTCCATCGCAGCACAGCAAGGCAAGAGAGGAAAAGCGAGCACAAGATGGGAGTTTGAGCGCAAGATCAGATGAGAGGCGTAAAGAACTCCAGACGGTGTGCGCTTTCATCCTTAAGTAAGCCCTCGCAAGGCTTGGATGGAAACCGCAAGGAAGTCGAAGATACTACTCAAAAATTCCACCCAGCCGATGACAAGAGGGCTCGGGACCACCCCGACGATCAAGTCGAGATTCTTACTCAGGCGAACGGTTGTCATCATGAGGCGGGAAGCCCGAAGGCGGCGGCCTGACAAGGCGCGCGGAACCGATACGATTTTCGTATCGGGGATCGGCGACCTTCAATTGCATGAGATCCGCATGCCAAAGATCTCATTTGTCGCACACAGGATATGCCACGCAGCGAGGATTTAACTCCAAACTATCGCCAAAGGCACATCCGAAGACCTTTGAAGACTCAGTTCAAAAGTCGAAAGATGGACCCACCTCCGGCGGAATGACTTCACCCAAGGGGTCTTCCCCAGAGGTGGGCCCAGGGGGCCACTGTCGGTACCCTGGGTACCATATACTCCTTGGGATTGCGAAGATCTCAAGGGAAAGTCATCTACTTGATTTGAAGACCTTCGGAGGCCCACATGTCAGACATAATCGGACCCGCTTCTCCAACATGGTTAGTCCCAGGGTCGCCACGTGTACTATCAAACCGGAGCTACCGCCCACAAGGGGGAAGCTCCGGGCTATGTACCGAAATGGCACCCCCGGACCTAACCCCAGACCGAGGGAAGCTCCGTAACTAACACGTGTCGGGTAACACCGGACCTATCTGTTCCCCACAGTGTGCTCCAGCGCTGGCACGTGTCCAACCGTCGGATCTTCAGCCTCTAACCTCCGGAAGACTCCACAACGGCTCCGGATCTTCAAAGGGGAATCAAGGACTTCAAGACCCGATCAAGTGTCATTAATACTATATTAATAACACACGATCGGACGACCTTAATTACCAGTAACGATGCTGTCAAAACCCATAACTCGGTCATTAAGGGCAATTAAACGTGTTGAATGTGTATCAATATCAGTAACTGCTGGGGCCACATGTCGGGTCAGGCTAACTTGTAATGGTCTGCCCTTGTACTATAAAAGGACAGGCCGACGATACATAGGACACTCTCCGGAGACACGCTGACTTTACACTCTTAACTGACGTTGAGCTCATACATCCAATACTACACCAACACACTCCGTGGAGTAGGGTATTACGCTCAGGCGACCCGAACCACGTAAATCTTCGTGTCCCTTGTGTCACTCAACATCTCACCTTCTGAAATCTCCGCGCGCTCATACCGAACCTCAAACTCCTCTAACACTTTAGTAGTGTCGGGAGATCTGCCGGATCAAAACCACCGACAATTACAAACATTCAAGGATGGTTAAAGAAGCAGTTATAAGGCCTGATAATGTGTCATTAATGCCATATTAATGACACACGATCAGGGCACCGTTAATAAGGGTATTATATTTAATACCCTTAGACTGTGTATTAGGCCATCAAATACGCCAGGGCCACATGTCGAGCCAGGCAAGCTTTGTAACGGTCAGTCCTTAGAACTATAAAAGGGATGTGCCGTACGAACTCAAGAGGTTATTCGATCTGATCTTAGCTGACCATCTCGCAATACAACAATACAAACCCCGTGGAGTAGGGTGTTACGCTCAGACGGCCCGAACCACATAAATCTCTGGTGGCGTCATCTTGATCTTGATCTCTGCTTATCCCAACCACAAAAGAACCTCCGCAGGCTACATTTTAGCAGGTCCGGGGGAAGTGTCGTATCAAACACTTCGACACCTACGTTTTTACTTTTCACCCGTACAGCTGCGCAGGTCCATCGCTAACGCTGTCGACCACTAAGGCGCCGCTGACGATATTAAAATTATAGCTGTCCGGCTAGGCAGTTGTCCCGACGCCTCTATCTAATGCCATCGGTTGTAATCGTTTGACTGACATTTTTAAATTTTGCTGTCAGTGTTCACGTAACCGACACTTTTAGTGTATTTTAAAAGTGACGATCCTGATGCTTCTAAAATCTTAGACGGTTTATTGCTCGTTTCTTGTAGTGTATATTTTGATGTATAAATTCAATTCTCTTCCTCATACTTCATAATGTGTGGAAACTTCTAGCATTGGATAGTACGTCTTGAAAGTTGATGATCGAAACTTCAAATGTCCATACAACAATCCGAACTTATTGTTGATAGCAGAGAACTGATTATTTTTAGGTAGCTGCTTCCATAACCGTAACCAGCAATGATGGTAGAGAGAATGCACGCATCGAGTTTAGTCCAACCGATTTTTGGACTTGAGGTCCGTACGCCGTAGATTAGCTTATTGGACTTGAGGTACGTACGTGCGTACGCCGTACATTAGCTTGTTGGACTTGAGGTACGTACGTGCGTACGCCGGAACGTTGAAAACCTAACCCGGCCGTCCATTCGTTAAAAAAAACGTCTACTAGTGCAGCACCCACTGATGCGGTCTTCACTCGAGGCACCACGTAAGTGTTTCTTTGAGAATACTACATTATATTGATTAATGAACATCAGTATAAAGATCACTCGGGAATACATCCGGGATATCACAGGTTGTAATATTACAAGAATATAACTTCGAGGAACGAGCAAGCCCGTGAGCTACTAAATTTAAACTACGACTAATATGTCTAAAAGTGCAAGATGCAAAGCTCAATGATAATACTTTGACATCCGCAACCACAGCTCCAAGAGGTGAGCGGTCCCTTGTAGCATCATTTAGTCGATGAATCACTGTCAAACAGTCAATCTCTACAATAATATTGCAATCAATATGATCTCGTAGGACTGTTAGAGCTTGTAGAATGGCCAGGCACTCGGCCAACTCCGCCTCTGAAAACTCTTGTAAACCTTAATTGCAAGTTATGAGAATAGAACCAGTGTGGTTCTTGATGACAGCACCCCATCCCATACGATGTTCTTCTAAAAAAAGAGCAGCGTCGACTTGCAAACATATCATCCCTACTAGAGAGCATCCATCCGCTTGGAAGTTGGAACTGACCGTCGGTGGAGAGTAACCTGGCTGCTAGAACTAGGAGACACGTGCACTGGACACTCCGAGGGGGAAGAGCCCAACTGGACCAACGTGGCAGCAGGGACGCGCGGCGGACGCCGCAGCTCGTGCGCTCATAATCAGCGTTCAGTCCTCGGCATACATAAGTAATATAAAATCTCGTGCTCGTCGTGATACCGTAGATACAACTATTCATAATCTATTCGTACACTATTAATATTCTAAATTTAAAGTATGCCGCTGGGACATACGGTAGATAGAACTCCCATGCAGGGCCGGCCCCGAGCCAAGGCCCTGAGCCAAGGCGTGAGGGGCGACTGCCCCGGGCCCCCGAGTTCTAAGGGCCCATTTGAATATACATATATATCACACACATAATTTTATTTTATTATTGAGTCTTATAAATATTCTCAAACTATAACAAAGTCTAATTAAAAAATAGTGCTGTTAGAAAATCTAAAAACCAGCTGCAGATTGAAGTAGGCAAGTTACTTATAGAAAATCGACCACCCAATCTTTTTTTTGAACAGTGCAAATTACCGACACAAATCATTTTTTTTCTCTGACAGGTCGTTTTTGCTTTTCTAACATAACGCCGCCCTACAATCGACGCTAGATTGTTTTAGGTCATGAGGCTACAATTTTGAACCCCTTCCTCTACCCATTTCTAATGTCGAGAAATAGGACACAATTGGTATTGTGTACGTAATACGAATTTATTTTGTTTTAGCAATATATAAATTTTTATCATTATTTTTTTGCAGGATTGTTCTCTTTAATATGTATAAAATATCTTTTATGAAGTGTATGTTATAGTAGTTTATGTGATACATGTTTCAAACATATTTAAATTGTCTTTAAAAGTGTTTTTCATTGTAGATTGTGTGCTACATATATCAGTTTATCTCTGCTGGATTTGTGACATCAAAACTATTGTATATCTTTTTAGAAAGAAATCTTATTTCTCTCTATCTTTCTAGAAAAAATAGAATTTTTATAAATCAATTACGTATGTATTATTTTCTATGACTAAGGGCCTTTTGATTTGTTTTTGCCCCGGGCCCCCAAAACTTGAGGACCAGCCCTGCTCCCATGCTCCCATCCGTTTGGTGCCGTCAGTTTTCAAAAGAGCCCGGCTGACCGGGTCCATCGAAAACAAGGGACCGTCAGTTTGCGCTGTTCCCGGGCGACGCCACTCGATCCGTGCGTTCCAGTCGGACCGCTATCCAAGCTCCGACGAAGGGAGACGTCCCCTCGCCTTCGCTAACGTCATCGCAGAACCTCAGCCGCCCGCCTCCACCGCCACAGGGCCTCGACCCTCCGTCTCCTCCGCCGTAGGGCCTCGACCTCCTCCGCAGGGCCTCGATCGATCTCCTCCGCTGAAGGGACCCGATCGCTCGCCTTCGCCGATGCCGCTGCAGGGCCCTGGCCGACCGCCTGCACCAATGCCGTCGTAGTACCCTGGGCACCCGCCTCCGCCGTCGTACGGCCCCGGGCGCCCGCCTCCGCCGTCGCATGGCCCCGAGCGCCCGCCTCCGCTTTCACCGCCCCCACACAAGGTATCCCGTCGACGCCAGCTCCTGCTCGTGTCCCATCCGCCGTCACTACCTCCTGCCTGCTGTCCTCATCGTGAAATCTGATCATACCCGACGCTATCCGAAATCCGGCGGGTACAGGTACTATTTTTTACCTGGGATGCGGTGCGATTTAAAAAATCTACTTGTGCACCTTTTCATTTTGCACGGATTTTTAGTCTATCCGACCGGAAACCAACCTTGTTAGCATTCATACTCCCCTCCCAGCGGCACGACTCTCCTCATCGAGTCCGGAACCGCAGTACTTGCTAGGGGCGGATAATCATCGTTTCCAAAACAAAACAAAAAGGTGGTGCGGTGAATGCAAATTAGCAGTGGCTAAGCTAGGATTCCACTTACGTGGTGCACATAACTTTTTTATGCCTAATTTTCAAGTGGTTTAGCTAGTCTAAATGATCTTTTTACAGCTAATTTTTTTCCTAGCCTGGTGCCGGTGCACCAAGGTACCACAACGTGGCTTCGCCACTGAAATTAGGCTTCCTGGCTCTATTTTCACTAAATCGTCTAAATTTATTCTATCCGTTTCATTTTTTAAACACTGTTTAGTTCAAACAAAATAAAACGAGTCGAGTTCGCACGTCTGCGCATCAGTGTCTTTAGATCTATGGAGCAGTAAAGGACCCAGGAAAGCTGGCGAACCAAAGTTTAATAGAGCAGGGACGCTAATCCAAAGGATAGATATTGTAGCATTGACCCTGTGTAAATCTAGACACGCACCCTACCAGTGTAGCGCCGCAGTGCTCCGGTGAATAATGAATTTCATCCTTGAGTTGTTTGCTTGCTTGTTTGTTACTCTCTATTTTCTGAAATAAATGATGTTTAGAATAAAAGATTTAGACTCTATTTGAAACCTCTAAAACTAATAGTTAGCTGTTAAAAAATAGTTATAGAGGTTCCAAACCTTCCAGCTAATAGCACAGTTAATTATTTGCTAACTCCTAACTAACAATTATCTCATTAACTACTCTAACCTAACTAATTGTTGGCTAAACTCCAAATTACTCCTGCCCTCGTCTCTCCCTCTCCCTCTTCCCTCGTACTCGCCGCCTTCTCTGTCAAACGAAGCTGCACGCGCCTCCACCCGTGGGCTGCCTCCTGCCGCTCGCGCCGTCGCCCCCTGCCACGCGCCATCTGGTCGGTCGCGCTGCCTCCTGGTCGCCGCCACTGGTCGCTCGCGCTCGCACTGCCTCGACTCGTAACCGGGAACTGCTCGACGTGTTCGCGATCATACCCGGCATTGCCTGACAGCCATCACAGGGCGGAGGAACAGATTGATTTTGACCAAGCCACCAGGACAGCAGAGCAGAGGTGTCGTCGTCGTAGGCAGCGGAGCAGGAATGAATGGGTGTTGGTCCAATGTGTTTAGGAACAAAATTAGCTCTAGAGGTTACAAACACCCTCCAGCTAATAATTAATTGACCCAATTTAGATAATAGATTATTAGCTAGCTAATAATTAATTTTAGAGATCCAAACAAGACCTTAGTACGATTTTAACTACATTAGAGCAATAAATTTTATTTTGGGTTTTTGGAAATAGACTTCATATCATGAATTGGTTAGGATAGGGGTTCAAGGGAAGTGATATTATCGGTACGCTTCAGACCGGGTGCCGCCCCGTACAAGAAAGACAATATGTTAGATCCCACTTCCCAAGAGGGGAGGTACTCACAGGCTACCACGTGTCCCACATCTCTGGATCTGCCTTCCTGCTAAAGGTGGCTCTGGTGCTGCCATGTGTCCCGTAGCTTCAGATCTAACTCCCTCCCAAGGGTAGCTCCAGTGCTGCCATGTGCTCCGCAACTCCAGACTTTCGATGCTGCTACGCGTCCCGCGGCTCCGGACTCAACCTCCACGCTGAGGAGAGGTCTGGTGCTGCCACGCGCCTCGCCGCTCCGGACCCAACCTCACAGCTGAGGAGAGGTCTGGTGCTGCCATGTGTTCGGCGGCTCCGAACCCAACCTCCCCGCTGAGGAGAGGTCCGGTTCTACCACACGTCTCGCGACACCGGACCCGACCTCCCTGCTGGAGGGCTCCGATACTGCCACGTGTCTCGTAGTTCATGAAGACGATATGTGCACTCAAGACTACATTAACGCGCCTTCAAAAAGGCATTAATGTGCTATCAAGACCCATTAATGTATCATCAAGACCACATTAATGCGCTATCAAGACTCATTAATGTGGCATCAAGACCATGTTAATGCGCATTCAAGACCAGCTAACGCGGGGCCACCCATCGAGCCTCGGTCATTGTGTAAGTTGTCATCCATTGACCTATAAAAAGAGCGAGCAACCATCAACAAGGGGCAACTCAGGCCAATCCACACTCACTCGTGAGAGACAAGACTCTCACATACTCATACTTACGCAATACAACACACAGACTCCAGTGGATGTAGGGTATTACGCGCCGACAGCCCGAACCACGTAAATCCCTCGTGTTCACCCATGTTCGTCTAGCTCGCAGATCTAGAGAATTCGTCCCTCCTAAAAAAGAACCTCCACGGACTACTTCTTAGTAGTATCGAGGGAAGTGTCTATCGCACACTTCAACATTTGGCACGTCAGGTAGGGGGACTATCAAGAATTTCCAGATCAACGATGGTGAACTACGTTGTTGTCTCCTCTGGCCCTGGTGCAAATTCCGCTGTCGGAGGAGAGAATCAAGTTGGCGACACCTCTCGTCATCTTGGTGGTAATCCAGCCACGAATCCACAAGTTGGTGCAGGGCATCAGCTATAAAACAACGGGCCACCACTTGCTGCAGCAGCAGGCACTGCTCAGGTGCAGGATGATGTCCTAGTCTCGGTCTTTGAATCGATCACAAGTCCAGAGAATGTGTTGATTGTTGCGCGTGCCCTCCTTCTAGCGCCCCTATGACCTTTGGTGCGCCAGAAGGGGGGCACTTTTTTGGATCAACGAGCCTCATCACGATGGTGAATCCTCAGTACATCGCTGGCTCCTCTTGACCCTACCGCCATGAAGGGAGCAGGGACGACAACGCCACTTCTCGCTCCATAGCGGACTTACCTGACAGACACACAGTCACAATTCTGGTGGATATTGCTGTCATCACGCGATGGCTCTCTACCACCACCACAACAATGACGCTACTAGTGGGAGGTCCAAAGTGTGTAGCTTGCTTAGCCTGGTATTGCACCCTAAGCGTGTGCCCTATGACCCTAAGTATGTACACTTTGCCTCGTGGCTACTTCCGCCACCACACGATGACTACTTGTTACCACAACAACAATGACGCTACCAAGTACCTGTGACGTATCCGGTATCCTTGGTTATTTTCTTGCTCGGAGTCCCATGGTGCTGAACGGTCACTCCCATAAAAAGCTAATGCCAATAGAGGGTTTCGAGTGTGCTGTTTGCTTAGCCTAATCCTGCATCCTAAGTATGTGCACTCTACCTTTCCTGCGGCTGAGTTCTGAGGGTTCTCAGTGTGCTACCTGCTTGCCTGATTGCATCCTAAGTATGCATACTCTACCTTTCTAATGATGTAGTTGAGTACTGGGGCCGAACGTCTCTTGAAAGACCAAGGTCTGTGGAAGGTCAAGAGTGTGCAGCCTGCTTAGCATGGTCTTGCACCATAAGCTTGTGCTCTGTGAGCGTAAGCCAGCACACTCTTCCTCCCCAGCACTGTGGTTCAGTACCGAGGACTGAAAGGCACATGCTCCTAGACGAAGAAATAACCATAATTCGTATATTGTCACCATGTTCATATAATTATGCTTCAATATTATGCATATGGTACCCTTTTCACTCTGTTACATCTTTCTGTTTGCATGTAGTGGGAGTTGTGCTATCCTGCTACAGACGGATAGTCTGTAGTATCTGTGATATGTCTAGGTATTCTTGGTAGCTTTCTCATTTGGGATACCATGCTCGCTGAATGGCTTACTCGCGTGAAAACCAATGCCAATGATAGGTCCAGAGTGCGCTAAAGGCTTAGCCTCGTCCACCACCCTAAGTGCGCACACTCTACCTTTTCTGTGTTGCGTCAAAATAAGGCGGGTCCAAACAGCACACGCTCCTCAGCGAAGCAGCAACCATTATCCGGATACTGTCGTACTGAATTACTCAGGCCCCGTGGCCCGGTTATAGACTGTAAGCCACAACAAAACTGAAAGTGCATCTAGGCTAATCTTCATGGGTTTTGATGATTAATGACAACAACTAAAGGACTAATGAGCATTTCAAGTGTAAGTACATGTGATTGAAAGATGGACGATGTTGAATACACTCAAAAAGGAAAAAGATGAGAAAAAGGCGAAAAACTCAAAGGATAGAATTTAGGTTTTAAAATTCTTTGGGTCGAGTTCGGCTACATATATTAAGTGTGTCAAAGTGTTGAGAATATCCTAAGAGCTCATAGTCCAAGTTAGATTAGATTGAGAAATGAGTCGAGGCAGCCTTAAGGATTGAGCCGGACTTGTCCAGACTAGTCCAGCCACATCGGACTGATCCGATGTTAGGCGGACTAAGAGTTTCTGTATGAGTTCAGACTTATCCGTTTGGGGATGGACTAGTCTGTGGTGAGTGTGTTTGTGCCCTTTTGGGACTAAGTCCTGAAGGACTGTGGGGGCGGACTAGTCCGCTCGGTCACGCTAGTCCGTTTCAGACCAAAAAGTAGTTTCTGTGTGAGATCGGACTAGTCTGTTCTGGATCAGGCTAGTCTGATGTGGACTTGGAGGTGGCTGCTGGGACTAAGGCTCTGTTTGTTTACGCTTAAAATCTGCTTATTAATGAAAAAAAAGCAACAAACCCGTCCAAACGCATTGCTTAAATCTTGCTTAGCCCCTAAGCCGCTTAATGAGGAGGCCCAAAAAACAACAGAAAACTCGATTACTGGGACGCGAGGTCGGAGGCCCATCTGAAATTAAGCGATCCACTTTTTCCACCGCTGCCCCTCGCCCGTTCGTCTCTCCCGTGCGCCGCCATCATCTCGGGTGACGCCGACTCCCGTCGCGTATATGACCAGGCGAACAACAGCCGGTGCTGCGCCCGGTGTCGCGCGGCTGGAGCTGCGCCCAGCAGCCGCGAGCCCGAACGGGTTCCGCTCCTGGAGCCGCTCGCCCCGGAGCCGCGTGGCCTTGCCGCCTGCCGTCCGACGCTACTTCCAGGTGCCACGCGCCGGCCTTCTTCGACGCCAAGGCTGCTCCCAGGTGAGTGAAGTCCCATGTGCAGACCGGTTATTCACATTGTTCTATTTTTTCGAGATTTGATCTATTGATTCCACCAATTTTGGATGCAGTAATTATCAGCCGTCCCCTGCTTTGCTCAGTTGCTTTCACGCCGCTGCTGCCCCATAACACCATATCAGAAGGTTTACATAATCTACACTTGTGTTTTTACTATACATGCATGATTCTTTCTGAGTTCAGTTATGTATTTTGCACTGAAATACAACTGGTGTAGGATCGTTGATCTTGTATAGGAATTTTGGTGTGATCAAGGAAGTAGTACATTGTGCGGAACTGTGTAATTGCTAATGTACTGCAAATCATCATTGTTAATCCTCTATTATGTATTTTTCTGGAATCCCAAGTGCCTTTGATTCTGACTCATGTTTAAGTTCTTTGAGAAAAAAAATTGACTTTGTTTCCAGGTTTCATATTTTCTCTAGATTTATGCAGTACTAATTTAACTGGCTCAAATATTGAACTTGGAAGACAATATATTTGTGTAGTGTGGGTTACTGGACATTTCATTGAATTTGTAATGATTTGCTTGATTGATGTATTTATCTTCGATATTATAGATGGAAAAGCCACAAAAGGTTGTAGCAAAATGGGATGCGTTTGCCGCTAAAGCTTTCAATGAAATTTGTGTTGAACAAGTTCTTGCCCACAATCGCCCGCAACATTGTTTGAATAGTGTGGGTTATGCAAATCTTGTTCGAAAGTTTTATAAACGTACTAAAAGGCCATACAATGAAAGTCAAATAAAAAATAGGTGGGATGTTTTGAAAAAGAAATATACTCAATGGAAGACTTTAAACATGAGAGCTACTGGATTAGAAAGAGATCCTAAAACAGGTTGTATTTTGGCTGATGATGCATGATGGCAAGAGCAAAATAATGTGAGTATACTTTGTTTTTTTTCTGTTCATACACTATATTTGTGCATACTTAGTTCTATGTAATTGGACTAGCCAATGTGTTTTGTATTTCCAGGCTATGCCAGGATGTATAACATTTAAAGATTTACCACTGCAGGATGAGGATCAAATGCGAATCATGTTCGATGCTATTAGCATTACAAACGAGACATCATTTGTTCCTACAACTGGTGTTACAGGTGGAACTAGTCAAGTTGATGATGATGCCGACGATAGGATTGTGGGTGAGACACAAGGTGATCAAAGAGTCAATGGTACTACTGGAAAAAGGCTAGCACCATGCTCTCCTAAGGGAAAGAAGAAAAGAAACATAAGAGATGTTTATATGAAGCGACTAGTGGAAGCTTATGAGAAGAAAACTTCAAATAATAGTGTAGGAACCCCTCAAGTTGTTGACAGTGTGAGAGAAGAGATTATTAACATGATGGATCAAGTCATCAAGGATAGGGTTGAAGAAGACAGTGATGAATATTATTATGCAACACAACTTCTTAAAAGCAAAGAGAATCGTGATATGTTCATTACTTTTAAGACATCAAACGGAAGGTTAAATTAGATAAGGAGGGCATGGGAAGACAGTTAAAAATATTATGCGTCTTGTGTGTGAGACATTTATGTTTATGCACTTTGTGTGGGATATTAGTGTCATGGGTGAGACATTAGTGTTATGTGTGAGACATTAATGTTATGTGTAAGACAATTATGTTTATGTTTGTTATGTGTGACACATTATGTGTTTGATATTTCATTATTTGTGGTATGCCATTTGTTGTATTTTGTGTTTTGAATTATTATTAACATTTAATTTATGGGTTTGTGTTACAGATAATTATGAGTACATATAATGAGTATTCTACAGTTGATCATGGAAGTAATGATGATGATGATTTTATGGTGGCATATTTAGCTTTGGAGTACACGGGTGCATGGGTGCAGGCTCGAGTGGCCATTAGAAAGAAGTTAATACAAATATTCCTGTTATGACTGGAATTCAGTGGGTTGAATTGCAACTTCAAAATTCAGAAGAGTGCTACAATATATTCAGGATGACAAGGTCAGTTTTTCTACAACTTCATGAAATATTAGTTGATAATTACGGGTTGCAATCAAGTAGAAGAATGTGCACAAAAGAAGCACTTGGTATGTTTTTGTGGACTTGTGGTGCACCTCAATCATTTACACAGGTGAAGAATAAATTTGGCCATTCATTGGAGACTGTAAGCAGAAAATTTTCAGATGTTCTAGAATCTATTGTGAGATTGGGTTGTGACATTATAAAACCAAAGGACCCACAATTTACTACTGTTCACCGAAAGTTACAAGAACCAAGGTTCTGACCTCACTTTAAAGACTGCATTGGTGCAATTGATGGTACACACATACCGGTTACCGTTCCAGAGTTTGAACAACCAAAATATATTGGAAGACATGGTTACTGTTCACTGAATGTTATGGCGGTATGTGATTTTGATATGAGGTTCATATTTGTTCTAACTAGTTGGCCCGGATCTGTGCATGATACAAGAGTTTTATTGGATACTTTGATCACATACAAAGAACTATTTCCACATCCGCCAAATGGTATGAATTGTTGTCTCTCCTTGTAATATTTATAGTACTGTTAATACAATGATAGAACACTAATATATTTATGCAGGAAAGTATGATCTTGTGGACTCTGGATATCCTAATAAAAAAGGGTATCTTGCACCTTATAAGAGACAAAGGTATCATGTTTTTGAATGGTAACATCAACAACCGGTGGGATCAAAAGAAGTGTTCAATCATGCACATTCATCACTGTGAAACGTGATTGAGCGATCTTTTGGAGTGTTGAAAACGAAGTGGCGCATTCTATTGCACTTGCCTAGCTATCCTATTGAGAAGCAGTCAAAAATTATAATTGCTTGCATGGCTCTTCATAATTTTGTTAGAGAAAATTCCATCCATGATTTAGATTTTGAATCACATATACAGAACACTAATGTTGGAGATAGTCAATCTGGAGTTGGCGATAATTTGACTTTAGGTGATGAGAGTGATATGGGTGCTTTACGTGATTCTATCGCCGTTGCAATGTTGCATGAATAAATATTGTACTACATAATTGATAAGGTTGAGAAAAAATATTGTTTGTGTATTTTGCATATGTTTTTTTCTTTAACCAGCTACAGCTAAGTACTGATGGTACTCTACCAGGATCTGGAAAAAAATTCATACAGCTCAATGCCCCAACTGTACACCTGTTTGAAATAAAAAAAAAAGAACTTTGTTAGCACTTCATACAGGCGTTGAAATAAAAAAGATTAAAAAATGAACATCTTCAGCACTTGTCATGTACAAGCTGACTTCGTTACAGTCATGTACGGATGGAACAAATAACCTCTGAACAGAGGATTGACAAGTTATCACTTATTCAAGGGCATTCCAGTCATTTTACATGCAGCTAAGGAGTAAGCCACTAAAAATAATCAAGTTACCCAAACACCCCAACCTCCTCAGGTAGTTGCTTAATCAGACCGCAGACTCAACAGATAATCATGCTCACTAGATAATCGGGATACAGAAAAGCGAAACCAAACAGGGCCTAAGTCCTGGATGGTCGGACTTATCCGCCCTCTAGGGTCGGACTTGTCCGGTGGACCAGACTTGTCCGTTCTCAACCGGAACAAATGGTTCTCTGTGAGATCGGACTAGTCCGTTCTAGGACAGACTAGTCCATGGTGCAGTGACCGTTTGAATTCAAAAGGTGGTAGGGGATTTTGTGGTTGGTCAAGGGTGACATCACTAGTACCCACGGGCTGGACTAGTCTAGGGTTAAAGGCCTAGTCCGCACTTTTTCTGGTGGCAACGGCTGCTTGTCGAGACCGCTATAAAAAGGATCTCCCGCCCTCAAAGGGCCTCTATCGAACCCTAGCACCGCTAGAGCCTTCCTAGAGCCATCCTAGCACTCTCTCAACTATTATTGGAGTCCTAAGAGCGATTCTTGAGGATTTGTGAGTTGTGGAAGAGAAGAGAGAAGGGTTTGCTTGACATTGAGCTCTTGGTTGATTCTCTCGGTTTGACTGATTGATTTAAGTTTGTGTGGGTGTTGATCTTCAATCTTTTTGAGTTGTAATCTTGTGGGAGACTCAGGTTGTGAGTTGCTCCACGAATTTGATGATTACCTTCATGATCTAGTGGAAGAGTAGCCGACCTTTGTGGTGGCTAAGTGAGGAAATGCTTGAGCGAAACCCTGACTTTCGTGGGCATCCTAAACATGAATGTAGGCACCTTTTGTGTGGCTGAACCACATGATAAATCCTGTCTCTTATGTCTTCTATTTGCCTTCCTCGTTCTTCGCTAGATCAAGTTAGGGTTCCACACGTTTTTCACCTTAATCTTGTGATTCGCCTCGATCTAGTTGTTTTCACTTCGTGCATATCCACTGCTAGATTGCTAGGTTCATATACTTTACATTTCATGAAGTTAAGTATATTGAATTGCATAAAAATCTCACCTTTTGTTAAGTTTAACACCCTGACTGGACTAGTCCGCCCCCTGGTCGGACTAGTCCGCACTCTGTGATTTGATTAACTTTTATTGCGTTAAATTTCAGTTATCCTCCTATTAACCCTCCTCTAGGCAACTTTCAATTGATATTAGAGCCTAACTCTCCCAAAAGATTAACCGCATGGAGAGGAGATAGGGGAAAACGATGAGAAGGAGATGACGACCATCGACACCACCAGCATCGACGAGAACAACCACAACGGCGAACAAGGATCCAATCCTTTGCACGTTAAGATCGGCGACACCACCAAGAGCAAGCCAAAAACTCCCCCTTTCGATGGTGAAATCGAAGATGAAGATGAAGAAGTGAAGCGCCTTGCGGACCTTCTTCAAAAAGCAAAAGATGAGACCAAGAGGAGGGGAAGGCTTGAGAAGGAGAAGAAGCTTAAGAAGCTAAGGAAGACTACACGCGATATCCTTTTAACTATGAGCACCTCAATTCACATTCAAACTATCTTTCTATTCCAATGGGCAAAGCTCCACACTTTGATGGGACTAAATATACTATGTGGAAGCACAACATGAGGTTGAATCTTATTTCTCTCAATCCTACACTTTGGCATGTTGTTTGCTAAGTGTAGATATCCTCGTGGACGACGAAGAGCTAACCCTGGAACAAGAACAACTAATTTATTGCAATGCTCAAGTAGCATCCGTGCTCAACTCATCCTTGAACCAAGAAGAATTCAACAAAGTGGATGGGTTGGAGCAAGCCAAAGAGATTTGGGACACTCTCAAGATTGCACATGAAGGCAACCGGTCCATGAGGGAAGCCAAGATTGAGATGATTGAGGGGGGGCTTGGAAGATTCATCATGGAAGAAGGCGAAACCCCTTAAGAGATGTACAACCGACTCAAGACTCTCACCAATAGGAGTCGGGCGTACGGATGCAAGAAGTGGACCGAACATGAGGTGGTTAAGAGGATGATAAGAGCTTTCATGCCTCACAATGTGACGCTTTGCACTCTCATCCGTGAGAGTCCCAACTTCCACAAGATGACTCCAGATGAGGTGCTTGGCAAGATCATCAACCACGAGATGATAAAAATGGAAGTACGTCATGTCAACGACCTTGCCAAGGTTCCTCTAAGAAGAAAGGCATTGCTCTCAAAGCCTCACCCAAGTCCAAAGGCAAAGAGGTGCAAAGCCTCACCCAAGTCCAATCACGATGAAAGTGAAGAAGAAGAGAGCACCAACATGGATGATAAGGAATTGAACTTCTTCATCAAAAGATTCAAGAGGATAATGAAGGAAATAATAGGGTCAAACTATGAGAGCTACGGTAGGGACAAGAGCAAGTCAAGACCAAGGAGAGCTTGCTACAACTGTGGTGAGTATGGGCACTTCATTGTGAATTGCCCATACGAAAAGGAAGATGATAAGAAGAAGAAGAACAAGAATGAGAAGACTCAAGAGAGGAAGATGTTCAAAAAGAAGAAAGCACATGGACATGCTCATGTTGGCAAGGAGTGGGACTCCAACGATGAGTCCTCCTTCGATGATGAAGAAGGAGTCGCAACCGTCGCCATCAAGAAGCCAACAATAAAGAAGACTATCTTACCAAACAAGGAAGAGTGGAAAAGCTCAAGTCACACTTGCCTTATGGACAATGAGGGAAAACGAAAGGTTAAATCTAAACTCTCCTTGCGTTATATGAAAGATGAGGACTTTGATAGTGCTAGTGATAATGAATACATGTTTGAAGGCTTAAGTAAAAGTGTTATAATTAAAATGAAAAAGCTTTCTGATGATATTTTAGACAAGGAAGAACTTCTCGAGGAACAAGATGAATTGCTTGTTCATGAGAGGCAAAATAATCTTAACCTTGAGAAGATTCTTGAGCTTGAGAAGGAAAAGAACAAGGCACTTGAACTTGCAAAATGCAAGGAGGCTTCCTCAAGTCTCAAGAGTTCGAATGTTGTACTCCAAGATGAACTTGTGAGCTTGGACAAATCCCACAAGGATCTTGAGGCACAATTCGCAACATTCAAATCAAGTGTCCCTTCTTCTCCCTCAACAAGCTCAATCTTGTCTAAAATGGAATCGAACACTAAAACTTGCAAATGTGCTAACCTTGTGCTTGACCTAAAGAATGAGCTCAACTTGGGAAAGAGCAAGAGCACACCTAAGGGTGGCTTCTTTGACAAGGAGAAGATCAAGTATGCACGTAGTGCATACTCGATCACAAGATCTCCCTTGATCAAAGACGGTCTTGGATATTCAAGGGAAGTCAAGCAAAATGCTAGAATTCTCAAGAATAACAAGATGCAAATTGATTTTTTTCAAGGAAGGTTCATTTCAAGTCAAGAATGAACATCATGCATCTACTTCTCATGAAATAGTGAAATTTGACAAAATTGGCCAAAATGTTAAAAATGTCAACTTAACCAGGTTTCATGACTTTGATGCATCTTATGTGCGAATGAGAAATAAATTTGGTTATACTTATGCTAAATATGTGGGCCACAACGCAATAACTCAAAGTCTTGTATGTGGGTGCCCAAATGCCTTGTCACTAACCTCAAAGGACCCAACCAAGCTTGGGTACCTAAAACCAAAGCCTAAACTTGTCTTGTAGGCTTACTCCTCCGGTGGTTCAAAATGGGTGCTAGATAGTGGTTGCACCAATCACATGACCGGAGCAAGAAGAATGTTTGTGGAGTATGAAGAAAACGAAGAACCAAGTCAAGGTATCTACTTTGGCGACAATAGTCATGGTAAGGTACTAGGTATGGGTAAAATCTCTATTTCTCCACAACACACCATTTCACAAGTCATGCATGTTGTGTCTCTATATTATAATCTCTTATCCATTTCTCAATTATGCGAAAGGGGTATAATTGCTTGTTTACTATGAGGGCGTGATTTTCACTAGAAGAGTTGATAACTCAATTGCCTTCAAGGGTGTGCTTAAGGTAAAGCTTTATCTCGTATACTTCACTGCGGATAAAACTCAACTTGACACATGCTTGATTGCAAATACCAACATGGGGTGATTGTGGCATCGTAGGCTAGCTCATGTTTGTATGAGGAATCTTCACAAACTTTTAAAAGCCAATCATGTACGAGGTTTTAAGAATGTTGTCTTTGAGAAAGATATGCCTTGTAGTGTGTGCCAAGCTGGGAAACAAGTCAGAGCAGCTCAGTCTGCCAAGAATGTGATGACGACAACAAGACCATTGGAGATGCTACACATGTACCTTTTCGGTCCCATTGCTTACATAAGTATTGGCGGTAACAAATATAGTTTAGTTATTGTTGATGATATTTCCCGCTTCACTTGGGTGTTTTTCTTGCATGACAAAAGGTGAAACACAAGGTGTCCTCAAGAGTTTATTGAGGAGAACTCAAAATGAGTTCTCCTTGAGAATCAAGAAGGTAAGAAGTGATAACGGTACCGAATTCAATAACACTCAAGTTGCAGAGTACTTGGACGAGGAGGGCATCAAGCATGAGTTTTTGGCACCCTACTGACCCGAACAAAATGGGGTGGCCGAAAGGAAGAGTCGAACTCTAATAGAGATGTCAAGGACCATGCTTGATGAGTACAAGACTTCAATAGGTTTTGGGCAGAAGCGGTCAACACCACTTGCCATGCCACAAACCGCCTCTACCTCCATCACCTATTGAAGAAGACTTCATATGAACTTCTAACGGGTAACAAATCAAACATCTCCTACTTTAGAGTATTTGGCAGCAAATGTTACATTCTCAACAAGAAGCCTCTAATTTTGAAGTTTGTTTTGAAATCCGATGAAGGTTTCTTGCTTGGTTACGATTCAAACATCTACGCCTATCGTGTTTTCAACAAAACCTCCAGTTGTGTTGAAATTGCATGTGACGTGGTGTTTGATGAGACTAATGGCTCCCAAGTGGAGCAAGTTAATCAATTTGTGCTAGATGAAGAAGAGGCACCATGTGTGGCGTTGAGAAGGATGGCGCTTGGTGATGTAAGACCTCAAGAGCAACAAGTCCCAAGTGATCCATCTCCATCATAAGAGGTGCCCCAAGCACAAGATCAAGTCCAAGACCCCTAAGATCCACAACATGATCAAGATCACCATGATCAAGAAAAAGAAGATCAAAATTGTGGCAATGTTCAAGGGGGGGACTATGAAGATGAGGGAGATGAAGAAGTTGACTCAAGACCAAGTGTACCACACCCAAGAGTTCATCAATGTGTTCAACGGGATCATCCCGTTGACAACATACTTGGAGACATTTCCAAGGGGGTTATGACTCAATCTCGTATGGCTAATTTTTGTGCTCACTATTCCTTTATGTCTTCTTTGGATTGGGTGATAGCCATGCAAGAGGAGCTCAACAACTTCAAGAGGAACAAAGTATGGGAGCTCGTGAGAAGACCTAATGCCAATGTGGTAGGCACCAAGTGGGTCTTCCACAACAAGAAAGATGAGCATGGCGTGGTAGAAACAAAGCTAGACTCGTAGCCAAATGATACTCTCAAGTCGAAAGTTTGGATTTCGGTGAAACTTTTGCTCCTATAGATAGGCTTGAGTCTATTTGCATATTATTGGCCTATGCTACTCACCACGATTTCAAGTTGTATCAAATGGACGTGAAAAGCCCCTTACTCAATGGACCGATCAAGGAGGAGGTGTATGTGGAGCAACCACCTGGCTTCAAGGACAATAAGTATTCTAACCATGTCTTTAAGCTTCATAAAGCTCTCTACGGCCTCAAATAAGCTTCTAGAGCTTGGTATGAGTGCCTTAGGGACTTTCTCATTGACAATGGTTTTAAGATAGGAAAGACCGACTACACACTCTTTACTAAGAACATGGATGATGATTTATTTGTATGCCAAATTTTTGTTGACGAAAAAATATTTGGTTCTACTAATCAATCTTTTTGTGAAGAGTTTAGGAAAATCATGATGAAAAGATTCCAGATATCGATGATGGGAGAATTGAAGTTCTTCCTAGGTTTCCAAGTAAAATAACTCAAGAAAGGCATCTTCATATGTCAAACCAAGTATACTCAAGACATTCTCAAGAAGTTTGACATGCAGAAAGCCAAGCCCATCAAGATGCCAATGGCGACGAATGTACATCTCGATCTCAACCAAGATAGCCCTAGCGCCGACCAAAAGGTGTAACGTTCCATGATTGGATCACTCCTTTACCTTTGTGCATCTAGGCCCGATATTATGTTAAGTGTATACATGTGTGCAAGGTTTCAAGTCGCTCCTAAGGAGTGTCACTTGATAGCCGTGAAGAGAACCTTGCGCTATTTAGTTCATACACCTAACCTAGGGTTATGATATCCCAAAGGGTCCAAGTTTAATCTCATCGGATATTGCGATGCGAATTATGCCTGATGCAAAGTGGATAGGAAAAGTATCTCCGGGACTTGCCAATTCTTGGGTAGGTCCCTAGTATCATGGTCATCCAAGAAACAAAATTTCATTGCTTATCCACAGCCAAAGCGGAGTATGTCGCAGCCAGAAGTTGTTGTGCACAACTTCTTTGGATGCGACAAACTCTAAGGGATTATGGTCTCAATATGAACCATATTCCAATCCTATGCGACAATGAGAGTGCTATCAAGATTGACCATAACCCTGTTGAACACTCTAGAACCAAACACATTGACATCCGACACCATTTTTTGAGATACCAATCAATAATGGGGGTATTGTCATTTCACATATGAGAACCAACAAACAACTAGACGATATCTTCACCAAGCCACTAGAGGAAAAACACTTTTGTGAACTTAGGAATGAACTAAATATCCTTGATTCTCTAAATGTGGCTTGATATGTTGCACATCTGATTGTTAGTTATGTATTCTCTTCAAAATTATGCATGCTTTCGAAAACTTGTCTTCCTCAATTTTCTATAAAATTATTTTCAATTATTGTCTCCATGAATCATGGTCATTATTGAATGTTTGTGTGCTTTACTAGCCATATTCATTGAGAATGCTTGTGAAAACTTAGTCCATAAGGATCATTCCTTGCAAATTTCTCTCTCTCTCTCTCTCTCTCTCTATATATATATATATATATATATATATATATGAGAATTTGTTGTTGTCGGTGGTTTTGATCCGGCAGACCTCCCGACACTACTAAAGTGTTAGAGGAGTTTGAGGTTCGGTATGGGGCGCGCGGAGATTCCAGAAGGTGAGATATCGAGTGACACAAGGGACACGAAAATTTACGTGGTTCGGGCCGCCTGAGCGTAATACCCTACTCCACGGGGTGTGTTGGTGTTGTATTGGATGTATGAGCTCAACGTCAGTTGAGAGTGTAAGTCAGCGTGTCTCCCAAGAGTGTGTCTAGCGTATCCTATGTATCATCGGCCTGTCCTTTTATAGTACAAGGGCAGACTGTTACAAGTTAGCCTGGCCCGACATGTGGCCCCGGCGGTTACTGATATTGATACACATTCAACACGTTTAATTGCCCTTAATGACCGAGTTATGGGCTTTGACAGCACCGTTACTAGTAATTAAGGTCATCCGATCATGTGTCATTAATATAGTATTAATGACACTTAATCAGGACTTGAAGTCCTTGATTCCCCTTTGAAGATCTGGAGCCGTTGTGGAGTCTTCCGGAGGTTAGAGGCTGAAGATCCGATGGTTGGACACGTGGCAGCACCGGAGCTCACTGTGGGGAACAGATAGGTCCGGTGTTACCCGACACGTGTTAGTTCTGGAGCTTCCCTCGGTCTGGGGTTAGGTCCGGGGGTGCCATTTCGTTACATAGTCCGGAGCTTCCCCCTTGTGGGCAGTAGCTCCGGTTTGATAGTACACGTGGTGACCCTGGGACTAACCATGTTGGAGAAGCGGGTCCGATTATGTCTGACATGTGGGCCTCCAAAGGTCTTCAAATCAAATAGATGACTTCCCCTTGAGATCTTTGCAATCCCAAGGAGTATATGGTACCCAGGGTACCGACAGTGGCCCCCTGGGCCCACCTTTAGGGAAGACCCCTTGGGTGAAGTCATTCAGCCGGAGGTGGGTCCATCCTTCGACTTTTGAACTAAGTCTTCAAAGGTCTTCGGATGTGCCGTTGGCGATACTTTGGAGTTAGATCCTCGCCGCGTGGCATATCCCGTGTGCGGCAAGTGAGATCTTTGGCGTGCGTATCTCACGCAATTGAAGGTCGCCGGTTCCCGATACGAAATTGTATCGGTTCCGCGCGCCTTGTCAGGCCGCCGCCTTCGGGCTTCCCACCTCATGATGACAACCGTTCGCCTGGGTAAGAACCTCGACTTGATCGTCAGGGTGGTTCCGGGCCCTCTTGTCATCGGCTGGGTGAAATTTTTGAGTAGTATCTTCGGCTTCCTTGTGGTTTCCATCCAAGCGTTGCGAGGGCTTACTTAAGAAGGAAAGCGCTCACCGGCTGGGGTTCTTTACGTCTCTCATCTGTTCTTGCGCTCAAACTCCCAACTTGTGCTCGCTTTTCCTCTCTTGCCTTGCTGTGCCGCGATGGAGTTGGGTCTTCGCGAGAGCCGTTTGAAGACTGAAGGTGACCTGAAGAAGGTCCAGGCCCTCATGGGATGGTCCCCGGACTTCTTCAATCACCTGGTACGTGGCGGGGGAGAGCTCCCGTTCGAGAAGGAGCACGCCGGCGAGATGGTGTACTTCTCTTCGTACGCCATGGTGGGGTTGATCCCACCTTTTTCCTCCTTTTTCTTGATGCTGCTAGACTTTTATGGTCTGCAGCTATACCACCTTAGCCCCCACTCCATTCTTCTTGTGTTTATCTTCGTCCACTTCTGTGAAATGTGGGTGGGCATCCCCCCTGCATTGAACTTTTCCGTACCTTCTTCACCGTTCATACCACCGGTAGGAGCAATGAGTACCTTGGCTTCTACTACTTCGTGAAGCGCAAGAAGTGCCCATTCAAGTACCTCCGGTCGTTTCCCTCTGGAAAGTGGGATGATTGGAAGAAGGACTGGATAGTCATCCGGGTGGAGGAGCACGAGAAGCTGGAGCTGCCCGAAGGCCTCCCCAACATGGACACTACAGTCTGGAGTGAAGCTCCGGTGCTGGCGGAAGCCTTCAACCCTGCTCTGACCAGGATTCGCCAGTGCGTGGAGGGAGGATTAACTCCTCAGGTAGTGTTTTGCAACTTCCTGGTCAACAGGTGGGCACCGCTGAAGAGGAGAGGAAAACTTCCTTGGGCCCTCAACAGTGTGATGGACGACGATCGGGTCGAGACCGGGCTGAAGTCCAACATGTCGGGGACAACCTTGGAGTTCCATCTCAAGAAGTTCCAGCACGGCATCGACGTCGCGGGTGACGACTTGACTCCGCCATCAGCTTTTCTCCCTCTGAACATGGAAGTAGAGTTCAGCAGGGAGCTCCGGCGGAAGATGCCTATGCTTGACGACCTTGGTGTCGTCGAGAGAAGATCGAACTCCAGGGTGGTGATCCCTGGGGCTTCCGAAGGTGGCTCCGACCCTGCCCCGCAGCCAAGGATTGAAGTCGTCGGCAAGGGCAAGGAGCCGGCAGATGAACCCTTGAGTCAGAAGAGGAAGCTGCAGCATGCCGACGGAAGGTCCGTCAGGCCTGCCACCTCTTCATCAGCTCCTTCTCCCCGGAGGGGGAGGTCTTCTACAACTGTGGCGGTTGTTCCCGCAGCGGCGTCCTCCCGGGGTGCTAGCTCCGGGCATGAGACTTCAGCACCAGGGCCGGTTGAGGCCTCTAGGTCCGGAGGTCCTTCCCGGTCGAGGGGGGCCTCGACTAAGGAAATGCCCGTTGCTGCGACGAGTTCCGAGGGGCCTTCCGGGGCTTCCACGCCGGCGGTGGCTATGGTCAGCCCTGAACGTTCGGGAAAGAGGTTCCGCGCAAGCTGGTGCGGAAGCCTCCCGAGGTAATTTTTAATCTTTACCTCAGACAGTTGTTTTATTGTAGTAACTGTTTTTTAAATTTCTTCATCCTTCATCTGCAGCGTTCCCAAGAAGAGGAGTGAGGCTCCACCCCCAGCCACAACAGCTGAAGTTGTGAGGGCGGAAGCCTCTGCTCCTGTCCTGGTGCCGCCCCAAGTGGTGGCTGAAGCTGCGGCAGCTTTGGCGCCAGCTGTCGTGGTCATGGACCTCGACTCATCCCCCGAGACCCCCGTGTAGGATCGAAGAGCACGTGAAAAGCTACCAGAGGGGGGTGAATGGTAGATTTAAAAATCTTACGCAGCGGAAACAATTAAACCCCAAACCATTCGGCAGAAAAATGATCTGTTGAAGAAATCGTGTGAGAGACTAATCTAAACGTGTTTCACCGTGACAAAAGTGATATATATCAAAGAGAATTAATTCACAAAGACAACACAAAAATAATCACTCAAATCCGTCAAGAAAAACTCAAGTTATGATTGAAAGATCAAACAATGGTCAATCTGCCCTACCCGAGAAAAAACAGTTCTGGAACGCTGCAAAGAAACTCGTGTAGATCATAGACCACAAATCCAATGACCGTGAACTTTTGACAGATGATAGACAATCAAGTTGTGAAGACAACCCAAAAAGAATCATGTCAATTGGATCAGTAAAACTCGAGTTATGATAAAACCACCTACGAAAGGTAGTGCTGTCCAGAAACTCGACGAGTAAAACTTGTCTGGAACAAGTCGGACGAACAAGGCACAAAAGTTCCTTCAAACTACGAATTTTATTCAATAGAACACAAGAGGAACAGCCCCCAAAGTCGTCTCTCACGAGCTTTGGCCTTCCCTTGCTTATATAACCAGCCCTTAGGCCATCCCAATCTCAACTAGGACTCCAATCCTAATCCGATCACAATCGGAACTTTCCATAACTGCTTAGGACTTTTCTATACGCAGATAGAAGTAATATTAAGACTTCCAAACACCTTAGGAACGTATCCCACATTCCTAAACAACTCAAATTCGTGACCCACACGAAATCCTAACATAACCAACTCGATATTTCCATACCGAGCCATAACCGACTCAACTAGCAGCCTAAGTCTTCAACCGATACGATCCGATCCTTCTGATCAGATCTTCCTTCCATAATCCGTCTCTAGAAGCATATTGCCACGTCATGCACCTCATGCATACGTGCGAACACCTTCCTTTGACCTTCATATGCACTGCCCTTGATTCAATCATCCTGCGCGACCTCCTGACCCGCTCAACCATAGTTCTTCCCGAACTCGGTTGTTGGAACCTCATCTCCTCCTGAGACTAGTCCAATGGATCCTGTCACCAGCCATGACTTGAACTCAAGCAACACCTGCACATGAATAAACAACCAATCCATACGAGCCCAAGTCCTCGACTTGACTCAAGTTAGTTCCGAACACAACACCTTATGTGAGCACCTCACATAAGCATGTTGCAAAGCATATCAAAACGAAATCATCCATATCAACCAAAACGCACCAAAAACTTAACAAATGAATACTAAGCAATCTTTCTAACAATGTAAAGCAAGTAAGAAACATTGCAAATGAAAAGCAGAAGTATTGCGGTCAAGTTCCAGACCATCCCACAACAAGCTGGAGCTTGACCCGGAGCTTACCAAAACTAGTACAATGAAGCACCTGTCGGAGCTTACCAAAACTAGTACATACTAGCACCGGAGCTTACAAAAAACTAGTCAAACCTAGTCAACCCAAAACCGGAGCTAGACAAAGTACATCGGAGCTTAGTAAAAGCATGCCGGAGCTATCAAATATATGCCGGAGCTATCAAAGACATGCCGGAGCTAACAAAGTCATGCCGGAGCTAAATATAAAGCTTACCGGAGCTAACCAAAGCTATTCGGACCTTACCAAGAAGTCAGACCTAGCATCTAACGTAGTCGGAGCTACCCAAACCAAGCCGGACTTACCGTCGGACCTTGCTGTAGCTCAGAGCTAGAGTCGGACCTTGATAAAAAGGTGTTTTGGTGATATTCAAAACTTTTATCATCAATGCCAAGTATATTCACGACAAGCCAATGTATTCAGCACACATAGATCTTACAATCTCCCCCTTGATGAATGCATTGGCAACACCATTTAAAATCCGAACATTGGCTTATTCACATAAAAGTTTTGAAGACAATTTCTCCCCCTTTGTAAATCAAAAGTAAATGAGAAGAAAAAAAGTATCCCATATTATCTCTCCCCCTTTATTATCTCTCCTTTATTATCTCTCCTTATGCACATATTCTCTCTCTCTTCATGCTTATCTCTCCCCCTTTGACAATGTATTCAGCAATTCATGAGATATAATCAAATTATCTCTCCCCCTTTAGTTGTTATGAGCATATTATAACATATACATATAAACAAAGCTCATCTAGGTCATACTATCAAGTAACTTACACTATCACATCAATGAGATACATAAAGTAGTGTAAGCCATGCTAGAGATCAAATGTAATTTTCAATTTAATCAAGTCATGATCTCACAAACTTAACTATCTCAAGACCTGATAGCATGACACTAGTTGCTGTATTTTATTATTTTTCAAAGCATAAATTTAGATCATATGATATTTGCAAGAGATTATATGCGCATCTGCCTTATTCTAACCAACCAAGCCAAGCCTATGTCATTTGACAATCAGAAGCTTAAGGACATGGTTTTAGTCATACACAACTTCTTCCAAGTTCATATCTAAGTGCAATGACAAGCCATCTCAAAAGAAGAAGTGCGATGCATGCATATTCTCTTGATCTTTTCTCAATTTATATTTGTTCATAAAAACTCAACATGTGAGTTGATTACTTGATAAATTCTTAATGATTAAAAGCATTTGTGAGCATGCAACAAGTTCAAAACAGCAAGAAAGTTCGACCATGACCAGATTTAGTGTAAGTAATTATTCCAATTACTAGACATGGCAAAAACTACAAAATGTATAACACGAGTAATGTAGTAAGAACTTTCAGCATGTAAAAGGAATCACAAAGTCATATATATATGAAATACTATGCTTATATTATTTTAATTTCAGATTCACACATAGACTTCCCAAGTTTCAAAAACTCCCCCTCAATTTAAGCCATGAGGATGCATAACCCCTATTTCACTACGAATGTAACAAAAACGAGTGAAATCCAAAGGTTTTGTAAAAATGTCAGCCAATTGTTGTTCGGTATCTACATGATGAAGCACAATGTTTTCTTTTTCAACATTATCTCAGAGAAAGTGATACCTAATGTCAATGTGCTTAGTTCTAGAATGTTGCACGGGGTTTTTAGCAATGCAAATGGCACTAGTGTTATCACAGAATAGTAGAACACTATTCAGATAACCCCATAGTCCTTAAGTGTTTGAACAATCCAAAGAATTTGTGAGCAAGCACTAGCAGAAGCTACATATTCAGATTCGGCTGTGGATTGTGCAACTGAATTTTGTTTTCTAGAGGACCAAGCAACAAGAGAATTACCAAGAACATGACAAGCACCGGAAGTACTTTTCCTATCAATCCTACAACCCCCAAAATCAGCATCCGAAAAAGCTTTCAAAGTAACGGTTGAGGAAGAAGGAAGAAAAATGCCAAATTCTTGAGTTCCATGTAAGTACCTGAGAATCCTTTTGATGGCTTGACGATGTGAAACACGTGGGGAAGCTTGAAACCGTGCACAAAGACATACGCTGAATTGTATGTCCGGTCTTGATGCCGTGAGGTACAAAAGTGATCCAATCATGCTTCTATATTCTTTTTGATCCACGGGTTCACCATCTTCATCAAGTTCAAGTGTTGTTGCTGTTCCCATTGGTGTCCGAAGAGGCTTGCTTTTGTCCATGTTGAAGCGCCTTAGGAGGTCTTTGGTATACTCCGTTTGATGCACAAAGGTACCCTCCTTGGTTTGCTTGATTTGCAGCCCCAAAAAGTAAGTGAGTTCACCCATCATACTCATTTCAAATTCGGAACTCATCATTGCTGAAAACTTGGACACAAGATCATGAGAAGCACAACCAAAGATAATATCATCCACATACACTTGAACGAATAATGAGTCATTGCCATGTTTAAGCACAAAAAGAGTTTTATCAACCTTGCCCATGGTAAACCCCTTTTCAAGTAAGAATGTTTTTAACCTATCATACCATGCTCTAGGGGCTTGTTTGAGACCATATAAGGCTTTGGACAGTTTGTAAACATGATTAGGAAAATCTGGATTTTCAAAACCCGGTGGTTGTTTGACATAAACCTCCTCATCTATGTAGCCATTAAGAAAAGCACTTTTAACATCCATTTGATATAGCTTAAAACCTTTAGATGCTGCAAAAGCTAACAAAATTCTTATGGCTTCTAATCTAGCGACAGGAGCAAAAGTTTCATCAAAATCTAGACCTTCAACTTGAGTGAAACCTTGAGCAACCAACCTAGCCTTATTCCTAACCACAACCCCATCCTCACTTTGTTTATTTTTATATACCCATTTAGTTCCAATTAAAGTGTGACCTTGAGGTGGAGGTACAAGTTTCCAAACATTATTTCTTTCAAAATTTTCTAACTCTTCTTGCATGGCAATAATCCAAGATTCATTAGTGAGTGCGTGTGATATATCTTTGGGTTCAAAAGAAGCAACAAAAGCAGAATGAGCATGAGAGTTTGGATCGCAAAACCTGGATCGTGTGACTCGTTCGTGCAAGCTTCCAATCATCTGTTTTGGGGGATGATCTTTGTAAAAACGTAGGGGAACAGATGTCTCACAAGCTTCTTCTTCATTAGGTTCATTGTAGATTGATGAGCTTGTGACTTGTGGACGATCAATACCAGCATAGGTGATAGCCGGAGCTTGTTCAATGTCCGGAGCTGGACACGTGTCAACTTCGGAACTACCAGGCAGTATCACCGACTCTTCTTCATCTTCGAAAATACCCTCCCCCTGATGATATGGATCTGGTCCTGCAACACCGGAGCTAGTACCTGGGCTAGCTTCATCAAAAGACACTTCACAAGTCTCCACAATTTTGTTAGTGTCAAGTAAAAGCACACGGTAGCCTCTAGTATGAGATGGATAACCAAGAAACATGCCATCAATGGATCTAGGTTCAAATTTATCAAGATTTCCATGTTTCTTAACAAATCATTTGCAACCAAAGACCCAAAAGTGTGTAACACTAGGCCTATGTCCAAACCGAAGCTCATATGGTGTTTTACCTAGCTTAGCACGCAAGAAAACACGATTTGAGACATAACAAGTGGTTGCTAACGCATCAACCCAAAATTTCCTAGGAGTTTGATATTCATCAAGCATAGTCCTAGCCATCTCAACTAAGGTTTTGTTCTTTCTTTCTACAACACCGTTTTGTTGAGGTACATATGGTGAAGAGAATTGATGATCTATTCTATTTTCAGCACAAAAGTGATCAAAAGATTGATTTTTAAATTCAGTTCCATTATCACTTCTAATTGCTTTTAAAGATCCTGGGTAATCAATTGATAATCTAAGAAATAAAGTTCTAAAGTGACTAAAAACTTCATTCTTAGATGCCATAAAATAAACCCAAGAGTATCTAGAATAATCATCAACAATAACAAGTACATACCATTTACCTCCGAAGGATTGAACACGTGAAGGTCCTACGGTGTCAAGATGCAAGAGTTGACATGTTTCAGTTGTCATGATCATTGTGAGAGGAGTATGTGAACCTGCAACCATCTTAGCGTGTCTACAAGAAGAGCACACAATTTCTTTGTCCCCTTTAAGCTTAGGCAGCCCACGTATGCGATCAAGAGCACTAACACGTGTTAGGTGATCAAAGCCTACGTGACCAAGTCTACGATGCCAAAAATATAAGTCCTTTGAATCATTAGCAACTAGACACCTATGCTTAGAGGAAGACATATCAAAATCAGCTTTAAAAACTCTTCCAAACCGAGACATGTTAAAAATAAGCTCACTATTTGAACCTACAACTTTGCAGCAGTTTTTATTGAAAGTAATTTCTAGATTTTCATCTAGCAATTGTGAAACAGAAAGCAAGTTGTATTTCAAATTTTTGACAAGTGCCACATCCTTCAAAGTGTAGTGATCATTTACTCTACCGAACCCTTAGCAATTATAGGAGTTGAAGAATTATCGGCAAAAGTAACATTCTCTACACGTGACACAAAAGAGAGGGAGGAGAACCAATCTTTGTTACCGGTCATGTGGCGTGAGCAACCTGAATCCACAATCCAAATGTTCTCCTTCCTCAAACGTGTATCCTACATAGAAGCATAATACGTCGATGACTCAATACTGGGGTTAGTCAAAAGACATTTAGGTATCCAGTACTGAGTCACACGACGTGCAGTAGGAAAAACACGTGAAAGCTGAGATAAAACAGCAGGTTTATGAGTCAAAGTTTGAGGTTTTCTATTCTTAACTCTTTTAGCACAAGAACCAGTAGCTCCGGAGGTAAAAGCAGCAGTTACAAAAGACAGGGCTGAAGCTCCGGAAACAAAAGCTGAAGTTCCGAAGGAAACAACAGAAGGTCCAGGAGCTCTCGGAGCTATCGGAACTCACGGAGCTGCTTTTGCAGATTTCTTAACAGAAGGTCCGGAAGCTACCTTTTCAAATTTCTGACTCACTAAAGCAGGTTGTGTTTTTCTAATTGCAGGAAGGTTATGAGATTTAGCAACCATTCTTTCCCTTTTCTGTTGTTTAGCTAGTCTATAAAAAAATCTATGACATGACCATCTCTACCACAGAAGGTACAATGAAATTTAACTTTGTGTTCATGTCTAGATGAGCAAGCAATATTTTTATTTGAAACCGAATGAGGCAACACTCCTGCAGATTTGAAAATCACTCCTTTTTGTTTAGGAACTGTTTGAATCAAACCACTTCCTAATTTCTTTACAATTTTAGGTGGATGTGCCTTAGCATGAGTATGAGAATCAAAACCTAAACCAGTTTTATCATTGCATGACTTGGAAGAATTCAGCAGCAAGTTTAGATTCTTATTCCCATTACAAAACCGATCTAATGTCCTATGCATGTCATCAAGTTTATTGGACAGATCAAGGCAATTTTCACATGAAGTTTTTCCTTTTAGTTTGCAATTGGAACAAAATTTAACTTCATGAGAGCGTAAAGCATTGTTCAATATAGAAATTTCATTCATAGCATCCTGTAGTTTCTTATCAAGATCATCACAAGTAGAACAATGCAAATCAATTGTAGAACAGCTAGCATCTTTCAACTTTTTATCATTAAGTGCAGCAAGCTCTTTGTTCTTTTCAATTTCTAACTCAAGTTTATCAAGTGTGGAGGTGTGCGCACTTCTTAATGAGGACAATTGTTCATATATTAAATCACATGAGGAACATGCATCATCACTAGGAATCAAATTTTTTAAACGGTTGATTTCAGATTCTAGTGATTCAATTTTTGCAGCACTGTCCCTAAGCTTTTTGTCCTTCTCCTTAACAATAACAGTGGCACGAGAAATAGCATCACACATTTCTTCGCAAGTAGGACATACCTCTTCATTGTCGCTGTTGTGTTTTGCCTCCTCCATACTTGATCTTGACTTGCCCGCCATAAAGCACAAGTTTGCCAAATCATCTTCATCTTCATCACTTCCAATGTCCATGTCACTTGAACTGAACTCTTGAAGCGCGGTGATGAAACTGTTGATCATCTTGCGTCCTATGGTACCTTTCTTCTTCTTGTTGGAATTTCCAGAGGAGGTCCGGACCTTGCTTTGTTTTTCTTCCCGGATGGTCAGACTTGAAAGGTTAGGATATTCTGTACGAAAGTGTCCTGTTTTACCACATTCAAAACATCGTTGAGGTCCGGAGCTTCCTCTCCTTCTAGTTCTCACATTTTGCAATGCTTTTAAGAATCTAGTAGAGATGAGTGCCAACTCCTCTTCTGGAAATTATTCGATCTGCTCCAGGGTTAGTGAGGACAACAAAGCAAGAGTATTGCAAGATGATGATTGGCCGGAGCTAGACATATCACGTTGTGAAATAAATGCAATAGACTTATTTGGGTTCTTAAGTGCTAGGATGTCAATTTCATGAGTTTTTAGTTTAGAATAGAGTACATCTAATGTAAGAGAACTCATGACAGTAGATTCATGAATAGATGTAACTTTCATCTCCCAAATTGACATGTCTAATGCACTTAACAATTGCCTAGCATTTTCAGCATCTGAAAATTTAACATTGACGCTTCGCAAGTTGCTGAGAATTTTATTAAAGCGAGCAAAGAGATCATCAATTGACTCACAGGGTTGCATCTCGAAGCACATGTATTCTTTCTTGAACATGTCTTGCCTTACCTCCTTGATCGTGTTGGATCCTTCGTGGTAGTCACAAAGTGCTTTCCACACATCGTATGCAGATCGGAGGTGTGCAACACGGTCGAAGTCGCTTTGTGTTAATCCTTGTATGATCAAGTTCCGAGCCTTGTTGTTGTTGTCGACATCTCTGAGATTTGTAGCTGTAACTTGATCATTTGATGGCACTTCGTAAGGCTTGTATACCTTCTCCCATATTGCAAAGCCTTGTGCCTGGATGAAAGCCTCCATGCGTGCCTTCCAAACCTAAAAATCAATACCGGCGAACACACAAGGATTGGCAGAGTACTTCTCCATGATGATTAGTCAAAAACACGTGCAAATCACAAGGATTAGAGCAGCGTGGCTCTGATACCAATTGTAGGATCAAAGATCACGTGAAAAGCTACCAGAGGGGGGTGAATGGTAGATTTAAAAATCTTACGCAGCGGAAACAATTAAACCCCAAACCCTTCGGCAGAAAAATGATCTGTTGAAGAAATCGTGTGAGAGACTAATCTAAACGTGTTTCACCGTGACAAAAGTGATATATATCAAATAGAATTAAGTCACGAATACAACACAAAAAAATCACTCAAATCCGTCAAGAAAAACTCAAGTTATGATCGAAAGATCAAACAATGGTCAATCTGCTCTACCCGAGAAAAAACAGTTTTGGAACGCTGCAAAGAAACTCGTGTATATCATAGACCACAAATCCAATGACCGTGGAATTTTGAAAGATGATATACAATCAAGTTGTGAAGACAACCCAAAAAGAATCACGTCAATTGGATCAGTAAAACTCGAGTTATGATAAAACCACCTACGAAAGGTAGTGCTGTCCAGAAACTCGACGAGTAAAACTTGTCTGGAACAAGTCGGACGAACAAGACACAAAAGTTCCTTCAAACTACGAATTTTATTCAATAGAACACAAGAGGAACATCCCCCAAAGTCGTCTCTCATGAGATTTGGCCTTCCCTTGGTTATATAACCAGCCCTTAGGCCATCCCAATCTCAACTAGGACTCCAATCCTAATCCGATCACAATCAGAACTTTCCATAACTGCTTAGGACTCTTCTATACGCAGATAGAAGCAATATTAAGACTTACAAACACCTTAGGAACGTATCCCACATTACTAAACAACTCAAATTCGTGACCCACACGAAATCCTAACATAACCAACTCGATATTTCCATACCGAGCCATAACCGACTCAGCTAGCAGCCTAAGTCTTCAACCGATACGATCCGATCCTTCCGATCAGATCTTCCTTCCATAATCCGTCTCTAGAAGCATATTGCCACGTCATGCACCTCATGCATACGTGAGAACACCTTCCTTTGACCTTCATATGCACTGCCCTTGATTCAATCATCCTGCACGACCTCCTGACCCGCTCAACCACAGTTCCTCCCGAATGTGGTTGTTGGAACCTCATCTCCTCCTGAGACTAGTCCAATGGATCCTGTCACTAGCCATGACTTGAACTCAAGCAACACCTGCACATGAATAAACAACCAATCCATACGAGCCCAAATCCTCGACTTGACTCAAGTTAGTTCCGAACACAACACCTTATGTGAGCACCTCACATAAGCATGTTGCAAAGCATATCAAAACGAAATCATCCATATCAACCAAAACGCACCAAAAACTTAGCAAATGAATACTAAGCAATCTTTCCAACAATGTAAAGCAAGTACAAAACATTGTAAATGAAAAGCAGAAGTATTGCGGTCAAGTTCCGGACCATCCCACAGCAAGCCGGAGCTTGACCCGGAGCTTACCAAAACTAGTACAATGAAGCATCTGCCGGAGCTTACCAAAACTAGTACATACTAGCACCGGAGCTTACCAAAAACTAGTCAAAACTAGTCAACCCAAAACCAGAGCTAGACAAAGTACGTCGGAGCTTAGCAAAAGCATGCCGGAGCTATCAAATATATACCGGAGCTATCAAATACATGTCGGAGCTAACAAAGTCATGCCGGAGCTAAATATAAAGCTTATCGGAGCTAACCAAAGCTAGTCGGACCTTACCAAGAAGTCGGACCTAGCATCTAACGTAGCCGGAGCTACCCAAACCAAGCCGGACTTACCGTCAGACCTTGCTGTAGCTCAGAGCTAGAGTCGGACCTTGATAAAAAGGTGTTTTGGTGATATTCAAAACTTTTATCATCAATGCCAAGTATATTCACGACAAGCCAATGTATTCAACACACATAGGTCTTACAATCTCCCCCTTGATGAATGCATTGGCAACACCATTTAAAATCCGAACATTGGCTTATTCACATAAAAGTTTTGAAGACAATTTCTCCCCCTTTGTAAATCAAAAGTAAATGAGAAGAAAAAAATTATCCCATATTATCTCTCCCCCTTTATTATCTCTCCTTTATTATCTCTCCTTATGCACATATTCTCTCTCTCTCTTCATGCTTATCTCTCCCCCTTTGACAATGTATTCAGCAAGTCATGAGATATAATCAAATTATCTCTCCCCCTTTAGTTGTTATGAGCATATTATAACATATGCATATAAACAAAGCTCATCCAGGTCATACTATCAAGTAACTTACACTATCACATCAATGAGATACATAAAGTAGTGTAAGCCATGCTAGAGATCAAATGTAATTTTCAATTTAAGAAAGTCATGATCTCACAAACTTAACTATCTCAAGACCTGATAGCATGACACTAGTTGCTGTATTTTATTATTTTTCAAAGCATAAATTTAGATCATATGATATTTGCAAGAGATTATAGGCGCATCTACCTTATTCTAACCAACCAAGCCAAGCCTATGTCATTTGACAATCAAAAGCTTAAGGACATGGTTTTAGTCATACACAACTTCTTCCAAGTTCATATCTAAGTGCAATGACAAGCCATCTCAAAAGAAAAAGTGTGATGCATGCATATTCTCTTGATCTTTTCTCAATTTATATTTGTTCATAAAAACTCAACATGTGAGTTGATTACTTAATAAATTCTTAATCATTAAAAGCATTTGTGAGCATGCAACAAGTTCAAAACAGTAAGAAAGTTCGACCATGACCAGATTTAGTGTAAGTAATTATTCCAATTACTAGACATGGCAAAAACTACAAAATGTATAACACGAGTAATGTAGTAAGAACTTTCAGCATGCAAAAGGAATCACAAAGTCATATATGTATGAACTACTATGCTCATATTATTTTAATTTCAGATTCACACATAGACTTCCCAAGTTTCAAAAACTCCCCCTCAATTTAAGCCATGAGGATGCATAACCCCTATTTCACTACGAGCTTGACCCGGAGCTTACCAAAACTAGTACAATGAAGCACCTGTCGGAGCTTACCAAAACTAGTACATACTAGCACCGGAGCTTACCAAAAACTAGTCAAAACTAGTCAACCCAAAACCGGAGCTAGACAAAGTACGTCGGAGCTTAGCAAAAGCATGCCGGAGCTATCGAATATATGCCGGAGCTATCAAAGACATGCCGGAGCTAACAAAGTCATGCCGGAGCTAAATATAAAGCTTACCGGAGCTAACCAAAGCTAGTCGGACCTTACCAAGAAGTCGGACCTAGCATCTAACGTAGCTAGAGCTACCCAAACCAAGCCGGACTTACTGTCGGACCTTGCTGTAGCTCAGAGCTAGAGTCAGACCTTGATAAAAAGGTGTTTTGGTGATATTCAAAACTTTTATCATCAATGCCAAGTATATTCACGACAAGCCAATGTATTCAGCACACATAGGTCTTACATCCCGTGGTAGCGCCGGACCACAGGAGAGAAGATGCGCCAGCGGCACCTGCCCCGGAGGTTGAAGCTCCGGGTTTGGGTGCTGAGATGATGGAAGCTTTGGCCGTTGAGCCGGAGGAAGCAATAATTCCGGCCCCAGAGTCGGAAATTGACGAAGCCACGGCGGTTGAGCCAGCGGTAGTTGAAGTCTCGGCGTGCGCGCCAGATGTTGAGGAAGTCCCGGCGGTTGGGCCGGCTACCTCTGAAGCACCGACCGCAGAGCCGGTCGTTGTTGGAGCTCCGGCCGCAGGGCCAGTTGATGTTGAAGACTTTCCGGCTCCCGAGCCGGTTGTTGCGGAGGCATCGGCGCTCGAGCCCCCAGTAAAGGAGGTGCCCAGGCCGGAGCCAGAAGCAGCCCCTGCTCCGGGAGTGACGACGCCGGAGGTACCCGCGGCTGAGGCGGAGTGCCCAGACGAAGTTGTTGGCCCCCTGCCTGAGGGGGCAAATGAAGACCTGGCGGCGGGGCCTTCGGTACCACTTCCGGAGGTTGGAACTTCATCAGCGAGACCCTCCTCGATGGCGACTGAGGCCATCTCGGAGGACGGTCCTAGCGCCATAGAGGCTCAGGGGACCACTCTTGTGGAGTGGCACCCAATTTTTGTCAGCGAGAACCCGCTGGAACGAGCGGAGGAGACCCCAGCAGGTCCGGAACCTATCCCGTTGTCATTGTCTATTGACAACGCCTGTTCCAGTTTGCGTCAAGTTCAACTGGCCTTCTTCCACGACAGCAAGGCTCTTGAAGAGGAGCGCCAAACCCTTAGGCAGTGGCGTAACCAGCTCTACTTCGAGACCAAGCTAGCGCAGTCGAGGCTAGCAGATGACAAAGAGTGGATCAAGCGGGAGAAGGTCCGCCTGGAATACTGGGGCAAATTATTGGATGACAGGGAGAGTATGACTCGCGCCCTCGACGCTCAATCCCGGACCATTTATGAGCAGACCAAAGCAGCTAACAGTACGGCCGATGAACGCCAAGAAAGGCTTGAGGCCATTAACACTACTCTCATCAAGCGCCGGGAGGCACTTGAGGAAAGGGAGAAAAGGCTCGAAGATGAAGAGCAGAAACTCCTAGAGCTGCAGGATGGCGTCTTGAGGAGGGAGGAGGAGCTCACCGAAAAGGTGGCTCTGGCCGACAAGGGCCTCAAAGAGCGCGCCAAGAAATTGGAAGAGTGCTGCACTGAGGAGGAGGAGAAGGCCTGGGTGCGAGGGCAGGAACTCTACGAGCAAGAGTGTGCCCTCGCTGCTAGGGAGAAGAAAGTAAGGGGCAGGGAGAAGGACCTGGTTGACCGCCGGAACAAGATCCACCTCCGGGAGGAGGAGCTTGGAAAATTCGAGAAGCGAGTTGCTGAAAAGATTAAGCAAAACGCCAAAGATGTTGAGCGCCTCGCTCGCGAGAATTCTGAACTGGTGACGGCCAAAAGATCCCTGGAAGAACTGAAGGGCTTGAGGGCTGCGGACTCCCTACAGGTTTGGGAGTTCCTGGGCAAGGCCAACGACGGCTGACACCAATGGACTTCAGTCTCGTGCGTCCGGATGATCCAGAGCCATAGCCGGACCTGGCGTTGCAAGCGCTGAGCTCGGCGGGTAGCAAACTCTCCAAGATGGGCGACGTCATCGCGGACCAGCTGGAGGTTGAGGGGCAATTCTTGGCGAAGAACATCGCAGAGTATGTGCTGACGTGCTACACCAGCCGGGATCCCTAATTCCCTCTGGACCCGGTGCTTGAAGGTACCATCGAAGGAGAAGGTGAAGCTGCCCAAGCCAACGTGTCGGAGGTTGCTCAGAAGGTCGCCCAGTTCTTCCATAGGGTCTAGGACCATCTCTGTAGCTCCAACTTGTATTCTCTCTTTTTCTTCCTCAATTTTGTAATCCCTTGTCTCCAGATGAATGAAATCCCCAAATTTTTGTGAATTTCACTTTTTGTCTTCAACACTTTTGTCTTCACTTGGCCCCCTGGTAGATGTACACAATTTGATTGTGAACATGTACCAAGAGGATATTTGTTGAAGACTCATTTGCTTCGAACTTGTAGAGTGTAGGTCCGAAGTCTTCGATAGTGAAGGCCCCCTGAGGTTGTCGGAGCTCAGAAGCTCCGGCATTGACTACTTTCAGAGCTCAGTAGCTCCGACAACGCGTAGAGCATCGATAGTTAACCCTCTGGGGTGTCGGAGCTCAGTAGCTCTGGCAGTGACCTTTGCCAACGCATAGTTTGTCGGCGGCGGACTCCGCTTGTGGGGTCTTCTCACCATCTTTTATTCTGCGTCAACGGCTGGCCCCCCTAGCTTTACCGGAGCTTGGTTGCTCCGGTGATGCTTGTTTTCAATGTTTAACATCGATTACAAGCCACCTAGGGGGAGTCGGAGCTTCGTTAGCTCCGGCTTTTCTCCATCAACGTGGAATCTTTATTTTTCCTGCACACTTGAAGCCAAGAAAAATAGTAAAATTCGCTCCTTTCCTATAACTTCGTTGCGGCTTACGATTCCCAAGAAAATTTTAGGTCAAACACGATTCTGAATACAACCGAATGTGTTGCCTTCTTCCTTCCAGATCCAATTGTACTAGGACCCGCCTTACTTTGGCCTGTCGGGGTGTAGGTAGAGTGGCGTACTTAGGGTGCTTGACCAGGCTAAGTCGATAGCACACTCCGGCCCTAGATTGGCTTGGCGGCATTCAGGCGAGTGGGCCATGAACAATATTTGAATCCAAAAGAATTGACAATACAGCTCGAATTATACATGAACTGGTCGAACTAAAATTTCTTAAGAATTGCACAACTTTATTATAGACAAGAAATAGAAAAATAAAAAATGTTGAACCTGTACAAAATAAATGCACGTGGAGTCTGTTTCACATGAAGATGTCTTTCATTATAGGTCCGGGGTACAGGGGAAACAAGTACACTCTTAAGGTACGGAACCAGGCTAAGCGTGTTTAATTTCTTGTTTGACCCAGGGTAGCTAGCCACACTTTTAGTCCTGAGACTGCGACAAGTGTTGCATGAACTTTGCGGACCTTCCGGGAAAGGTCCGGCTGTTCTCCCGGAGGAACTACCCGACTCTGTACAATGACTCTATAACATACACCTCAAGTTACTACAGACTCACCTCCGTGATATTAAGTGTAGAACTTACGGAGGTGCTCAATGTTCCAAGGATTTGGGAGAGGTGTCCCATCCTCGGTAGCCAAGCAAACGCTTCCAGGACGGGATACTTTAATCACTCGGAAGGGTCCCTCCCAGCTGGGGGAGAGTTTGTTTAACCCTTCTCTGGATTGTATTCTCCGTAGCACCAGATCGCCTTCCTCGAGCTGTCGGTTGTGTACATGCCGCTGATGATAGCGCCGAAGGGCTTGGCAGTATCGGGCATTCTGAACAGCTGCTTGGCACCTTCCCTACTCAAGGAGGTCTAGGTCTTCACGCCAGAGCTGGTCCTGCGTGGCTTCGTCGAAGGTCCGGACCCGGAGTGACCCAAAGGTGATTTCCGGAGGAAGGATTGCTTCAGCTCCATACACCAGGAAGAAGGGTGTCTCTCCAGTTGACCGGTTTGGAGTTGTCCTGTTGGCCCATAAAGTGGGCGGAAGCTCTTCAATCCAGTTGGCTCCATGTTTTTTCAAGCGCTCATAGGTGCGCGTTTTGAGTCCTTTAAGGATTTCAGCATTTGCTCTCTCGGCTTGGCCATTACTTGCTAGGTGAGCTACGGAGGCGTAGCAAACTTGAATGCCGAGGTCTTTGCAATATCCTTGAAATGTAGAGCTTGTGAATTGGGTCCCATTATCAGTGATGATTTTGTCTGGGACTCCAAATCTGCATACAATGGACTGCAAAAAGTTGATAGTAGATTGCTTGTTGATTGTCACAACTGGAGTTGCTTCCGGCCACTTAGTGAACTTGTCAATGGCAACATACAGGAACTTGTAACCTTCGACGACTCTTGGTAAAGGTCCCAAGATGTCCATCCCCCTACACAGCGAAGGGCCATGTAGGAGGTATCATTTGTAGGGGCTGAGCCGGTGTGTGAATTTGCTTTGCATGAAATTGACATGCTTCGCATTTCTTCACCAGCTCAGTTGCATCCTGGAGTGCTGTAGGCCAGTAGAAGCCATGCCGAAAGGCTTTACCAACCAGCGTGCGGGAAGACGCGTGGTTCCCACACTCGCCTCCATGGATTTCTATGAGGAGCTCGCAACCTTCTTCCCTTGTGATGCACCGCATTAGGATGCCATTGGCACCGCGCCGGTAGATCCCCTTCTACCAACGTGTATCTTTTAGCCAATCTGACTACCCGGTCAGCGGATACATCTTTGTCAGGAAGGATGTTGTCTTTAAAGTAGTTCCGGATCTCCGAGATCCATGCATCGGAACTAACTTGAGCATTTGAGTCTTGCGTGCTGGGTTGCTCGGAGCTTCTGGCAGCACCTACGACCCTTGATGGCTGCCATGGTAACAGGGCCATCGGGACCGTCAGCTTCGGGATACTGATCTTGCCCCCTTCGCTCAGTTAGGCAGGCTGAGCTGTGGGTTTTGACAACCTCCGGACAAAAGTTCCGTCAGGAGCCGGAGCTCCGGTTGACGCTTTCGTCGAGAGTTCGTCGGCTTCAGCATTGTGGGCACGCTGGACATGGTGGAGATTTAGGACTTCGAAGTCCTTCTGAAGCCTCTGGACTTCAAGGAGGTAAGCAGTTAGCTGGAGATTGTTGCAGGAGCATTCACCCTTCACTTGCTTAATGATGAGCTGTGAATCTCCCTTGACCAGCAGTTGCTTGACACCGTATGATAGTGCCACCCTTAGTCCGTAAATGAGTGCTTCATATTCCGCCATATTGTTGGTCGCCTTGAAGTCAAGGTGTACCATGTATTTTTTCTTCTCTCCAGTTGGGTGCAAGGAGAAGGATTCCAGCTCCGGCCCCCTGCTTTTGCATGGAGCCGTCGAAGTAGAGGGTCCAGTGAGGCTCGGTGAAGACTGGAGCCTTGTGTTCTGGCTTTTGCTCGCTGGGGCTCCCAGGGTTTGATGGAGAGGGAGTCTATTCTGCCACGAAGTCTGCCAGTGCTTGACTCTTGATTGCTTGCCTTGAAATGAATTCGAGATCGAATTCGGCCAATTCCGCTGCCCACTTTGCAATATTCCCAGTTGAGTTGGGATTATGCAAGATTGCTCGAAGTGGGTAAGAAGTCACCACTGAGACCTTGTGAGCTTGGAAGTAATGGCGAAGCTTCCTGGAGGCAATAAGAACTGCATAGAGCAGCTTATGCACCTCTAGGTATCGAGTCTTGGCTCATGAAGTACTTCACTAATGAAGTACACTGGGCGCTGGATGGTTCGGACCCTCCCGGAGGGGCCCGGAGCTTCCTCTTCATTGATCCGGATCCTCCCGGAGGGGTCCAGATTTTCTTCGGGGACTTCCGGGTTCTTGCTGGAGGAACCCGGAGCTTCTTCAGAAGCGACCTGGACCCTCCCGGAGGGGTCTGGGTCTTCTGAACTAACTTCTTGTGGATTCAAGTCTGGGAGCTGGGACCCAGACTCGCTTTCAGGAATCTCCAGACCCTCCTGAAGGGGTCTGGACTCCTGAGTATGGGATGGTTCTGGTCCCTCCGCAACCAGGACCATACTGACGACTTAGTCAGTGGCTGAAATGTAAAGCAGCAAAGGCTCACCAGGGTTCGGAGCTACCAGAATTGGTAGGGTGGTGAGGAGCTGTTTTAGCTCCTGGAACGCCTTTTCTGCTTCTTCAAACCATTGGAATGGTCTGGACTTCCTTAATAACTTGAAGAAGGGGAGTGCTCGTTCCGCCAGTCTTGAAATAAACTGGCTGAGGGCTGCTAGACATCCAGTTAGCTTTTGGACATCTTTGATGCAGGCTGGTGGCCGCATGTCTTCAATGGCTTTGATCTTCGTCGGATTAGCTTCTATGCCCCAATGACTTACCAAGAAACCAAGAAGTTTTCCGGAGCTAACCCTGAAGACACACTTGTATGGATTTAGCTTTGTGCGGGTGACCCGCAGCTTGTCGAAGACAGGCTGCAAGGTGTCAAGGAGTGACTCCTTGTTCTTGACCTTGACCACAATGTCGTCGACGTACACTTCCACTATGTCTCTAATGAGTTCTTCAAAGGTTTTGTACATAGCTCGTACAAAGGTTGAAGCTGCATTCTTGAGACCAAATGGCATGGTTGTATAACAGTACAATCCATCTACTGTGATGAAAGAGGTATGCTCTTCATCTTCCCTAGACATTCTGATTTGATGATACCCAGAATATGCATCTAGGAAACACAGTAATTCACACCCGGAGGTGGAATCCACTATCTGATCTATTCTAGGTAATGGGAATGGATCTTTTGGACATGCCTTATTTAGTGTGGTGTAGTCGATACACATCCGAAGCTTCCCGCCAGCCTTGGGCACAACGACTGGGTTTGCCAGCCATTTTGGATGGAAGACTTCTCGGATGAATCCAGCTTCGAGCAACTTCTTCACTTCTTGTCGAATGAAGTTCTGTCGCTCTACGGATTGCTTCCGAGGCTTCTGATGCACAGGCCGAGCATCGGGGTAGATCTTCAGATTGTGCTCAATCACTTCCCTGGGGATCCCAGGCATTTGTGACGGTTGCCAGACAAACACATCGACATTAGCCCGGAGGAAAGCGATGAGCGCGAGTTCCTATTTGTCGTTCAATCCCCCCGATATACGGGTGGTCTGAGCAGCATCGGAACCGATTTGGACGACTTTGACGGGAATGTCGGTGTTGCCGCTTGGCTGCACACGAGGTGCAGAAGTCGAGCCTCGCTGACGAATGCTCGGGGGTTTTGGAGCTTGCTCCTGCCTGGAGTCCTCCTCTTGCGCCGTAGTAAGTGCATGGAGTTCTTCCAGAGCAGTTACTCCGGCAGTACGATCTCCGCGGATCCGGAGAACGCCTACTGGTGTTGGCATCTTTAACACCAGGTAACCATAATGAGCAGCTGCCATGAATTTGTACAAGGCAAGCCTACCCAAGATGGCATTGAAGGGTAAGTTGATCTGAGCAACGTAAAAGACCAACTTCTTGGTGCGATACTTCTCCCGGGTCCCGAAGGTAATGGGGAGGGTAATAGCTTCGAGTGGGGTAATGGCTCCTGGACCTACTCCGGAGAAAGGTCGGGAGGGGTGGAGATCCGAAGGTCGGAGCTGAAGCTTGGTAAAAGCTTTGAAGCTTATGAGGTTGAGCCCCGAACCTCCGTCTACCATGACATGGTGGAGCTGGATGTTATTGATGGTAGGAGATACCATCAAAGGTAGCTGACCTGCTCCAACCATGCTTCGAGTGCAGTCCGAAGCATCAAAAGTGATGGATGTGTCCATCCACTTCCGATGAGGCTCCGCCCTGGCTGTAGGAGCTACAGCAGCCATGTCCCAACGCATAGTCTTGATGATGCGGCGGGAGGTGATGTCCCATGATCCACCAAAAATGGTGTTCATGGTCTTCCGACGCTCGTTGTCAGAGACGTCGGAATCGTCGTCGATGGAGGTGTAGACGGCCTTCATGACCTTTTTGGGATCCTAAAAACCTAACTCCTCTTCAGCCGAAGCTTCTTCAACTTTTTGTTTTCCTTCCCTCTGTCGGAAAGGAGCTTCTTCCCGGCGCTTGTTGTAGCGCTCGGCAAGGTTTTGGACCTCCCGGCAGTCTTCCAAACTGTGGCTGTCCGTTTTATGAATTGGACACCACACCTTGGGTTTGCCACCGTCTTCAGAAGACGGTCGAGGTCGCTTCTCGGGGCGTGGCCCCCGACCACCCGGAGCTGCAGCAGCTGCAACATTGGATGCACCGGCCGACGGCTTCTTCTTGCCGTTGGTCTTTTTCTTCTTCTTGCCACTCCCGGAGGTAGCGGCTTCTCCTTTGGAGGATTTCTTGTGATCCTCCGGAGTTGGTTTGGAGTGCATTTCACGGCCCTCCGCAACTCTGGCACATTTGTCAGCCAAGCTGAAGAGTTCCGTGACACTGGTAATCTCCTTGGTCGCCAGTTTCTCCAGCATCTTCTTATCCCGCACTCCCTGTCTAAATTCCACGATGACAGGGGCGCTAGAGATAGAAGGGATAGTGTTTCGTACCTGAGAGATCTCTGGATGAATGATCGCAGGGATTCTCCTCCTTTTTGCACAACTGCAAAAAGGTCCAGTTCAGTGCCTGGTCGGGTGTAAGAACTCCCGAAGTTGGCGGTGAACTGCCGGCACAACTCCTCCCAACTGCTGATGGAGTTGGGTGGAAGGCTCATAAACCAGGACCTGGCAGTCCCAGTTAAATCCACTGGGAAATAATTGGCCATTACGGCCTCATTTCCTCTAGCTGCCAAGATAGCAGTGGAGTAAATCTGAAGAAATTCGACAGGATTAACGGTCCCGTCGAACTTCTCCGGCAGGTGAGGCCGGAACTTCTGTGGCCACCTGACCATACGCAGATGCATGGCCAGGGCTGAACAGCCTCCTCCTACTCCTTCAGGAGCAGGAATGTCCTGAGCTTCTCGTCTTTCACGAGCACACTCAATATGGACTCGGCCGTCTTGTTGGCTATATCGGCGATCAAGCTCCGCCCGGAGGTCATGAGTTGAAAGCCTTGATACCGTGTGAGTGTGTCGTGCCCCAGAGGGCAACGACGTCACCTGCTGTGATGCAGCACGTCTCTTGTTGTTGGAAACGTGCGGACCAAGTCTGCCAGACAAGGTCCGTCGCTGCAAAGGGGCCCGTCCTGAAGGTGGAGGACCCTGGTTGCTGATGCGGTCGACTATTGCTGCAACCAAGTGTTCCACATCAGCCCTCCACTGCTCCATTGCATCCCGAGATGCGTCCGGAGGTGGTGGGCGCTGAAGAAGAGCATGTGCTGCATGAAGCGCGTGTTCCGGGTTGTCGAGATTCGCCGACGGAGTGATTGATGCCGGTGCACCATCGCGTTGTCCAGCTTGATTTGCTAGTAGACGCGGCGGTGGTGGAAGTGTGACTCCTGCTGGAACCGTGGTTCCTGCTGGTGGCTGCATATTGGAGGGATTACCCCCAACAGCTTGAACAGCGAGATGACCATTGGATGATCCAGCGACTGAGTTCACCATTCTTGAAATCTCCTGCTCCCCCTACCTGGTGCGCCAACTGTCGGTGGTTTTGATCCGGCAGATCTCCCGACACTACTAAAGTGTTAGAGGAGTTTGAGGTTTGGTATGGGGCGCGCGGAGATTCCAGAAGGTGAGATATCGAGTGACACAAGGGACACGAAAATTTACGTGGTTCGGGACGCCTGAGCGTAATACCCTACTCCACGGGGTGTGTTGGTGTTGTATTGGATGTATGAGCTCAATGTCAGTTGAGAGTGTAAGTCAGCGTGTCTCCCAAGAGTGTGTCTAGCGTATCCTATGTATTGTCGACCTGTCCTTTTATAGTACAAGGGTAGACCGTTACAAGTTAGCCTGGCCCGACATGTGGCCCCGGTGGTTACTGATATTGATACACATTCAACACGTTCAATTGCCCTTAATGACCGAGTTATGGGCTTTGACAGCACCATTACTGGTAATTAAGGTCGTTCGATCGTGTGTCATTAATATAGTATTAATGACACTTGATCGGGTCTTGAAGTCCTTGATTCCCCTTTGAAGATCCGGAGCCGTTGTGGAGTCTTCCAGAGGTTAGAGGCTGAAGATCCGATGGTTGGACACGTGGTAGCATCGGAGCTCACTGTGGGGAACAGATAGGTCCGGTGTTACCCGACACGTGTCAGTTCTGGAGCTTCCCTCGGTCTGGGGTTAGGTCCGGGGGTGCCATTTCGGTACATAGTACGGAGCTTCCCCCTTGTGGGCGGTAGCTCCGGTTTGATAGTACACGTGGCGACCCTGGGACTAACCATGTTGGAGAAGCGGGTCCGGTTATGTCTGACATGTGGGCCTCCGAATGTCTTCAAATCAAATACATGACTTCCCCTTGAGATCTTTGCAATCCCAAGGAGTATATGGTACCCAGGGTACCGACAGTTGTCTAGGACAGGACTAGTCCGCCCAAGGGGCCGGACAAATCCGTCATCCTAGACATGTCTGGGCAGGCTTAGACAAGTCCACACAGGACTAGTTCGGCCTGTCACTAGACTTGTCTGGACTTCCAGTTTAGTCTGGACCCAGTTTGACACCCAGACTTGTCCAGTATACACAACGGACTTGTATGGACTCCCGAGGACTTAACCCTTGCGTCAAGCCCGACCCCTCGCATTCTCTCACAACTCCAAACTTGCGCCCCTCTTCAAAATCCACCCCCATTGGCAATTTTTGATTCCAACCCTCAAAATCTTCGAGTAATCCTTGTGAAAGCATCTCCGGAGTGTCAGGAAGGTGAATCCCGGACTACTGCACTCTTCCATCCGCTAATTTCTTCGATTTTACCATCTCAAGGTGACTTTTTGACCTAATTCGAACTTCTTCGATTCCGCTGATTCTATGTTGTTTCTCTTGTAACTTAGAGTGTCTTTTGCATAACTATCACCTTGTGATTCTTTTCTTGCGATATTGTGCCTTGGTATTGAGTTTTGTAGAAAAATCGCATAGTTAGGGTTTAACACTGGGTGGTCCGGACTAAGACGGACAAGTCCGTTCCTGACCAGACTAGTCCGGTCTAACCTAGGGTTAACCCCTAACTTAGTAAATTTTCTACACCGCAATATCCTGCTTGATCTCATCTCATATCCTCTTGTTATCCTATTTCAGCATGTCTCGGCGGAATGACTCCCCTCTTTCTGACCCGGAAACCGGAAAGGTAGGCGGCTTGTCAAGAATTCTATCATCAAAGAGATGCGGAGCAAGCGGCCGTCGAAGCAGAGCTCGCTCGCAGGAGTGAGGCAAGGACAAAGAAGAAGCATGATCGAGATGCAGCCCAAGCTAAAGCTGCTGAAGAGCAAGCAAGTCGAAGAAAGAGGATTGTCACAATGGGCGAAAAGCAAAGAACCCAAGTGGCCGATAAGGGAAAAGCACCCATGATCGAAAACAACACAGCCAAGGGCAAGGGAAAGGAGCCCGCAAAGAAGATGCCAGCCAAGAAGGCACCTCCAAGGAAGAAAGGCCTAGATGGTAGGGGGTCGGCCAACCGAGACCGTCCCCGTGTGCCAAGTGGATCCTCTCAAGGTCCCATTGGATCTTTGGTCATGACTCCCCCTTTGCATGACCAAAACTGGCAACCGCAGCTAGGAAGCAATGTTTTCCAAGGGAAAGGGGCTGGGAAAGCAAAGAGGCTGAGGTTACAGGATCCATACAAGTATGAGAAGTCTACAACAGGTTACAGGTTTTGGTGTATTTTTACTGTGATTACTATCGGTTGGTTTACCTGACCAAGAAGACAATAGTGGCAAATGATCAGTGGGTCGATTGGGCCTACATGGAAAAGAAGAACCATCAAGCTTTCAATGCAGTGATTCAGGTTGCTGAGCACCGTGGACTCAAGGAGTTGCTTGAATTCAGGTACAACTGGAACACGGAGGTGGTAGCTCAAAACACCACTTGCTACTTCTTTACCATTGAAGATAGGAGTATCACTTGGTTGACCAATGGAATCCAATACTCCATCCTCTATGATGAGTTTGCAAGGATCATTGGTCTTGATGAGTTCCTAAGCTATGATTTGATCATTCACAATATTAAGGCAACAGATTTGGGGGAGACGGAGTTCATGTATGAGGTTGGTCTCTACAACCCCCCCCCCCACCCCCACAACTAAGATTATTCACCCTTTCCTTAGTGTTCTCAATCAGATATTGAGAAAAACCCTATAACCTAAGGATGGGGACGCAAGCATGATCCAAGGCAACTTGAGGCACTTGATGAAATTGATAGTTGAAGATGAGAAATTCAATGTCTTTGACTATATCTACAACGACATCTTCAACATATCCCACACTACCAACCGCTCGTGTGGATATGCTCCTCTTATCATGTGCTTGATTGAGAAGGTCTTGGGATTGGAATTTGTGAAGGATGTCAAGCATAGAGCACTCCATCCTCAAACTCCCCCTCTCACGTCGAAGATTGGCGGAGCCTCGAGGAGGGGTACCTCTTTTGTGCCTCCTCCTCCGTCTACCTTGCTAGTGCCACTCTCAAATTTCTAAAGTCAATTTTTACCTCCTGTCGCAAAACTGAAGTGAAGACTCAAAAGATGGCAAAGAAGCAAGCCAGGTACCTTCGAAGACTTTGTGAGAAGGCGGACATCCTTATGTCACCGGAGGTCTTCAAAGATGAAGACATCACACGTTTTCCAGAGCTCTCGGAGGCATAGGTTGCACTCTTTAGTGGTCCTTCTAATGCCCCTCCTACTACTGTGGAGGTTGGTGATGATGATGAAGAAGAAGGCATTGCTCAAGATGATGATGATGAGGAGATGGAAAGCGACCCAGGTCGTGGAGAGGCGAGCGAGAGAGACAATGAGTAGATATAGGCTCTCTCTTCTCCCTTAATCCTTTTCCTTTTCGGTGTCTTGATGCCAAAGGGGGAGAGATTGAGGGGTAGTATTAGATTCATGGAATATGCTTTTATTTTGAAAATTTGGGTTGTAATGTTAATTATCACTACTCTTTCTTATTTGGATTGTAATGACATTAATGATATGCTATCTTATTCTATGGTATGTCAATCTTATTGAATATCGCTCTATTTGTCATGATGATCCTATCAAATATCATTTTAGTCCAATATGTGTGATGATGCCTAACTAAAATTGAGATGCATACTTCATTCCACTTTTCACATCTCAACACTTGCATCACACGTAGGCACCCCACCATACCACAGAAATGTATAAGTCTCCCATAGACTTCATTCTTGTGCATTAAACTTATTGCAAATCTACCATGTACACAATTAGGGGGAGCTCCTTATAAACTTGTGCGTTATGAAAATCAACTCAATTATATTTTCTTATCAAATCACAAAAAGGGGGAGATTGAAAGTGCATCTAGGCTAATCCCCGTGGGTTGTGATGATTAATGACAACACTTAAGGGACTAATGAGCATTACAAGTGTAAGTACAGGTGATTGAAAGATTGACGATGTTGAATACACTCAAAAAGAAAAAAAGAGGAGAAAAATATGAAAAACTCGAAGGATAGAATTTAGGTTTTTAAATTCTTTTGGTCGAGTTCAGCTACATAGATTAAGTGTGTTCAATGTGTCAAAGTGTTGAGAATCTCCTAAGAGCTCATAGTCCAAGTTAGATTAGATTGAGATATGAGTTGAGGCAGCCCTCAGACTTGTCCATTTTGGGACCGACTAGTCCGTGGTGAGTGTGTATGTGCCCTTCTGGGACTAAGTCCTGAAGGACCGTACTAGTTCGCCCTGTGGGGCCGGACTAGTCCGCTCGATCAGACTAGTCCATTTCAGACCAAAAAAGTAGTTTATGTGTGAGATCGGACTAGTGCGTTCTGGGTCAGACTACTCCGCTGTGGACTTGGAGGTGGCTACTGGGACTAAGTCCTGGATGTCCAGACTTGTCCGCCCTCTAGGGTTGGACTAGTCCGGTGGACCAGACTTGTCTATTCTCAACCAGAACAAATGGTTCTGTGTGAGATCAGACTAGTCTGTTCTAGGACGGACTAGTCCGTGATGTAGTGACTGTTTGAATTCAAAAGGTGGTGGGGGACTTTGTGGTTAGTCAAGGGTGACATCACTAGTCCTCACAGACCGGACTAGTTCGGGGTCAAAGGACGGTCTAGTCCGCACTTTTTTCTGGTGACAATGACTACTTGTCGGGGCCCCTATAAAAAGGATCCCCGGCCCTCAAAGGGCCTCTCTGGAACCCTAGAGCCGACAAAGCCTTCTTACATCCTTCCTAGCCCTCTTTCAACCATTCTTGTAGTGCTAAGAGCGATTCTTGAGGATTTGTAAGCTGTGGAAGAGAAGAGAGAAGGGTTTGCTTGACTTTTAGTCTTGGTTGATTCTCTCGGTTTGACTGATTGATTTGAGTTCGTGTGGGTGTTGATCTTCGATCTTTTTGAGTTGTAATCTTGTGGGAGCCTTAGGTTGTTATTTGCCCCACGAATTTTGTGATTAACCCCATGATCTAGTGGAGGAGTAGCTGACCTTTGTGGTGGCTAAGTGAGGAAAGGGTTTAGCGAAACCCTGCCTTTTGTGGGCATCCTCAACGTGGATGTAGGCTCCTTTTGTGGGGCTGAACCACGGGATAAATCATGCGTCTCGTGTCTTATATTTGCCTTACTCGTTCTTCGCTAGATCAAGTTAGTGTTCCACACGTTCTTCGCCTTAATCTTGTGATTCGTCTCAATCTAGTTGTTTTCAGTTCGTGAATATCCACTGCTAGATTGCTAGGTTCATATACTTTACATTTCATCAAGTTAAGTCCATTGAATCGCATAAAAAATCTCACATTTTGTTAATTTTGACACCCTCGCCGGACTAGTCCCCCCTGGCCGGACTAGTCCGCACTTTGTGATTTGATTAGCTTTTATTGAGTTAAATTTCAGGTTATCCGTCTGTTCACCCCCCCCTCTAGGCAACTTTCAAAAACTGAAGGCAGGAAGATTGTAACCAATGATCAATATTACTCTTTCTGTTGTCACTCTTGTGCAGGACCTAGTTCACCCTTCTTCGGGCTCCGCCGTTGGACTTCAAGCTCCGACACCGACACCTCCCAGTGGGGCCGCCATCAACGTTCTTAGCGTTGATGATGGTGGACCCACCTACAAGATCATCAACTCTCCCGAGGTGGGCCCGGATGCCACTATGGGTACCCTGCGGATCGAGTACCCCCGCATATAAGAAAGACAAGACGTTGGGTCCCATCTCCCAAGAGGTGAGGTACCCAGAGCTACCACGTGTTCTGCAGCTCCGGACCTACCTCCTTGCTAAGGGTGGCTCCGGTGCTGCCACGTGTCTTGTAACTTCGGATCTACCTCCCTGCCAAGGGTGGCTCCAGTGCTGCCATGAGCTCCGCAACTCTAGACTTTCAATGCTGCCAAGCACCCCGCGGCTCTAGACCCAACCTCCCCGCTGAGGAGAGGTCCGGTGCTGCCACGCGCCCCGCAGTTCTGGACCCAACCTCCCCGCTGAGGAGAGGTCTGGTGCTGCCACACATCCCGCAACTCCAGACCCAACCTCCCCGCTAAGAAGAGTTCATGTGTTGCCACACGTCCCATGGCTTCAGACCCAACCTTCGGACTCGACCTCCTCGCGCGAAGGGCTCCGGTGCTGCCACATGTACCATGGTTCATGAAGACGACGTGTGAACTCAAGACCACATTAACGCGCCTTCAAGACGACATTAATGTGCTATCAAGACCTATTAATGTGTCATCAAGACCACGTTAATGCATTATCAAGACCCATTAACGTGTTATCAAGACCATATTAATGCGCTTTCAAGACCAGCTAACCCGGGGCCACCTGTCAGGCCTGGTCATAAAGTAAGATGTCGGCCCTTGACCTATAAAAGGACCGATCAGCCACCAACTAGGGACAACTTAGGCCAACCCACACTCACTCATGAGAGACTAGACTCTCGCATAGTCATACATAAGCAATACAATACATAGACTTTTGTGGATGTAGGGTATTACGCTCCGGCGGCTCGAACCATGTAAATCCCTCGTGTTCACTGGTGTTCGTCTAGCTCGTAGATCCAGAGAATTCGCCTCTACTAAAAAAGAACCTCCGCGGACTACTTCTTGGTAGTATCGGGGGAAGTGTCGATCACACACTCCAAAAACACAAACATCTACCTTTTTTAATAGTTAAAATAATCCTAATAGCACACTGGATTCTAAGTTGGACTCACCTTGAAGTGGATTTAGGCTATGTTTGAATTGAAGCCCATGCTTACCTTACCAAATTTTGGTACTTGACCGTTGTCGGTACCCTGGATACCAGGTACCCCCTGATACCGCACTTATAACCAAGGAGATTTTATGTTCGAGTTGAAGACTTTCGAAGGCAACACACGTCTAACAGCACTGGGCTTGCATCCCTCGTTTGGGTAGCTCTTGTGTTGCAACGAGTTCTGCGAGACCGGACCTACTTCCCTTCACAGGAAAGCTCCGGTCCCACCACGTGTCCAGCGACCCTGGACCTAACCCCTAGTAGAGGGAAGCTCCGGTGCTGCCATGTGTCAAGAGGCTCCGGACCTGCCTCCTCATAGAGGGAAGCTCCAGAGTTGCCACATGGTGGACCTCCGGACCTTAGCCCCCAATGGGAAGACTACAAAATCTGCAACGGCACAAACATTCAAGAGGCTATTAAATAGCCGTTACAAGAACTGATTAACATGTCATTAATTCAACATTAATGACACACGATCAGATGACCATCAAGACTGATAATGCTGCCATTAAGGCACATTATTACACTGTTAATCATGATTATGCATGTAGATCGTGTATAGGTGGATTATTATAGCCGGGGCCACCTGTCGGGCCAGGCATATACTGTAACGGCCAGCCCTTAGCATATATAATAGTTGTGTCGCACAGTAGAAAACAACTAATCTCACATGCATACAAGCAACCACTGACACTCGCCACAAACACACATACTCAATCAACAACAACCCCGTGGAGTAGGGTATTATGCTTAGGCGGCCCGAGCCATGTAAAAACTCTCGTGTCATCATCTTGTTCTTAATCTTACGCGCCCCATTCGAATACGAACCTCCGCAGACTATGCTTTAGTAGTACCGGGGGAAGTGTCGTTTACACACTTCGACACTTGGCGCGCCAGGTAGGGGGAGATAAGATATCATGATGGTGAACTCCGCTGCAGCTTTGTCCAACAGTGTGGTTGAGCAACCTGCTGGAGGAAATCCCTCCAACGTGCAGCAGCCAGCTAAGGTTGTTGTCCCCGCGGGTGTCAATCCACCACCACCCTCACCATCACAGCAAGATGATGTGTTCGCGTCGGTCACTGCATCAACGAACAATCCTGAGAACGCACTGAACGCAGCACAAACTCTTCTCCAGCGTCCTCCAGCGCTCGAAGCTCCTCAGGGCGCGATGGAGCAATGGTGCACTAATGTGGATCATTTAGTTGCAGCTACAACCAATGCCATCAGTAACCAAGGTTCGCCCCCTGCTGGGCAGGCACCTTCAAGGAATAGGACCTTGTCTGGTAGACTTGGTCCTCAGGCGTTGCATCACAAGAGGTGTGCGCCCTCCTACCAAGTGACATCATTGCCCTCCGGAGCACGATGCACTCATACGGCGTCAAGGCTTTCAACAAATGATCTCCGGTCGGAGCTCGACCACCGATATCTGAGGCAAGATGGCCGCATCCTTAAGCGCGCCTGCGAAAGGCTAGAAGCTCGGGAAAACCCTTCTCCTTTAGGAGTGGGGGGCCACTGATCAACTTTAATTCCAATGTTTCAACGTGAGTTACACAAGATTATGTAAACCCTAGAATATGATGAACAATGAAACAAAAGTGCGCAAGACAAGATTTTATCCCGAGGTTCGATTCCACGGAGGAAATCTACATCCCTGTTGAGGAGTCCATAGAGGACTGGGTCTTCACCAACCCTACCCTCGTCGAATCGCCACGGAGGTCGATTCTCTTCCACTAATCACAAAGGGGCAAATAACTTGTTCAAGGGGCCTTCTTACAAATTGAGGGCTCCCCAAAAATTACAATAAATGAACACCACCAAACACACTCAAAAGATGTACAATGAACAACAAGAGTGTTCGAGAGATCAAGCCCAAGAGCTCAAGATGTGTAGAACAAGTCTCTCTTTTGATCAATTGCTAATCCTCAATGATTTGATCTTTGTAGGGTTAGAATTTGTGGAGAGATGTTAATTCTGGGCTCTTGGGAGGTGCGACGACGTAGGGGGTCGAGTGAATTGGTTGTATGGCCGTACACCTCTATTTATACTAGGTTTTCCAAAAGTTATCGTTAGAGTTTGTGATGTCCGAACTAGTTCGTGGTGGACTCCGGACTAGTCCTGTGTGCGGTGTGTAGAAAACCCTAAGAGTTGAGATATATCGGACTAGTTAAGGTGCGGACTAGTCCGATTTTAGTCAAAAACTTTTTAGACTAGCCCGGTGGATATCGGACTAGTCTGGTGTGATGAACACCGTGTAGGACTAAGCACAAGTCCGCACTTGGAGGGACTTGTCCGATTTTAGTCAGACAGTTTTTGTATTAGTCCGGTTGATATCGGACTTGTCCGGTGTAGTGAAAAACTGTAGGGCTATGGACAAGTCCGGACTTGTAGGACTTGTCCGATTTTAGTCAGAGGATTATCGGACTAGTCCGATGGATATCGGACTTGTCCGGTGTTGTGCAAATGTGAAGTGCTGAGGACTAGTCTGCACTAGGGGAGACTAGTCTGATTTTAGTCAGAGAGGTATCGGACTAGTCCGGTTGATATTGGACTAGTCTGCACATGCTGATTTTTGTGCAGTGAGTGTAATTTCTTTCACTTGATCTATTGGTGTGTTTCTCCAACACAGTCCATACAAAATAATCTAATCTTTCCAACTCTTGAGCTCTTTTCACTTTAGATCCTCATTCTCCTTCCCTTTTGCACTTTCTTCCTATTTTTTTAAAACTTGCACTCATCTAAACAATTTTATTAGGATCTCATTTGTTTGTCATAAATCAACCAAAACCCACAAGGGATGCCTAGATGCACTTTCAGAGACCAGCACCTCGAAGCTGGCAGTCCTGGTGGCCCTGTTACCATGGCATCCACCAAGGATCGTAGACGTTGTAGGAAGCTCTGAGCAACTCAGCGTGCAAGATCCAGAAGCTCAAGTCAGCTCTAATGCATGGATCTCGGAGATCCGGAGCTACTTGAAGGACAATATCCTTCCTGAAGACGGTGCTTCTGCTGATCGAATTACCAGATTGGCTAAAAGATACAAGTTGGTAGAAGGGGATCTCTTATGATGTGGTGCCAACGACATTCTAATGCGGTGCATTTCCCGGGAAGAAGGTCGCAAGCTTCTCGCGGAGATCCATGGAGGCGAGTGCGGGAACCACGCCTCTTCTCGCACATTGGTCGGTAAAGCCTTCCGGCATGGCTTCTATTGGCCTACAACACTCAAAGATGCAATTGAGTTGGTAAAGAAGTGTGAAGTGTGTCAGTTCCACGCGAAGCAAATTCATGCAGCGGCTCAGTCACTGCAAATGATACCTCTCACGTGGTCGTTCGCTGTGTGGGGGATGGACATTTTGGGACCTTTCCCAAAAGCCGTCAGAGGTTACAGATCCCTGTACGTCGCCATCGATGAGTTCACCAAGTGGTCGGAAGCTACCCCAGTTGTGACAATTAACAAGCAATCTGCTATCAAGTTCTTGAAGTTAATAGTCTGTAGATTTGGAGTTTCGAACAAAGTCATCACTAAACTTGAAGTCAATAGTCTGCAACTTTGGAGTTCCGAACAAAGTCATCACTGACAACGGAACCCAATTCACAAGCGCAACATTCCAAAAGTATTGCGAAGATCTCGGCATACAAGTCAGCTACGCATCAGTAGCTCACCAACAAGCAATGGCCAAGCTGAGAGAACTAATGCAGAAATACTCAAGGGACTCAAGACGCGCACATATGAGCACTTGAAGAAACACGGAGCTAACTGGATAGAGGAGCTTCCGTTCACATTGTGGGCAAGCAAGACAACACCTAGCCGGACGACTAGAGAGACACCTTTTCTTCTTAGTGTATGGAGCTGAAGCAGTCCTTCCTCCAGAGGTCACTATGGGTTCTCTCCGAGTTCGGACCTTCGACGAAGCCACGCAGGACAAGCTCCGGCGTGAAGACCAAGACCTTGTAGATGAGGTAAGGTGCCAAGCAGCTGTTCACAATGCATGATACTGCCAGGCGCTCCAGTGCTATCAACAAAGGTTCATGCACAACTGATAGCTAGAAGAAGGCGATCTGGTGTTGCAGAGAATACTGACTCGAGAAGGGATGAACAAACTCTCCCCAAGCTGGGAAGGTCCCTTCTGATTTATCAAAGTTTCCCGCCCCGGATGTGTTCGCTTGGCAATAGAGGATGGTACTCTGCTTCCCAATGCATGGAATATCGAGCACCTCCGTAAGTTTTATGCTTAGCTGCATGGAGGTGAGTCTTTTGTATAAATTGTATCTCTAGTAGTCCATGGACAGAGTCGGGAAGGGTCTTAGCGCACTTAACTTGGTCTTGTACTTTAGGTGTGTCTTTACCCTCCCTGGGATAGATCAAGACTAATAGCACACTTAACTTGGTCATTGTACTTTGAGTGTGTCCCTGTCTTCCCCTGTAATTCGGACCTTAATGAGAAACATTTTATACAAATAGACTTTTCATGCATTTCAGTTGTACAAGCTCGGTATTTCTATTTTTTACCCTTTTGTCTATAAAAATTTTGTGGAATCCGCTTGAAATTTAGTCCTAGGTATTTATGTGACACATAAGTTGTATTAGTAATCCTCTTTTGGGTCTTAGCATTGCTTCATGGTCTACTCACCTAAAAACCAAGGCCGATGACAGGTCTAGAGTGTGCTATCGACTTAGATTGGTCAGGCACTCCAAGTACGCCACTCTACCTATATCCTGGAAGATCCCTGTAGGGCGGGTCCGCAAGGCATTCAGACCTAAAGCGATTTAATTAATACACTCATGTCGTCATGTTAAATTCCTCTGGATCTAAAATTCAAGGAAGGAAAAATAATCCGCAAATAAGTTGTAGACAAGAGGACGAATTTTACTGTTTTCCTTGTTTTTTATGCGTAGGAAAAATGAATATTCGATGGCAATTAGCTCGGTGATGGTGGATGCTGCCAGATCATTAGCTCTGACAACCCCCAGGGGGCTCGTTGTCGATGTTTTAAACGTTGATAGTGTGCGGCGTCGGACCTACAAAGCTCTGACAACACCTAGGGGGGCCGCTGTCGACGTTTTATGCATTGATAGTGGGTGCTATTGGACCTACCAAGCTACGACAACCCCCAAGGGGCCCGCCATCGACGTTTTATGCGTTGATAGTAGGCGCTGTCAGACCTACCAAGCTCTGACAACCCCTAGGGGGCCATCGTTGATGTTTTATGCGTTGATAGTGGGCGCCGTCAGACCTACCAAGCTCTGAAACCCCCAGGGGGCCCGCCGTCGACGTTTTATGTGTTGATAGTGGGCGCCGTCAGACCTACCAAGCCCCGACAACCCCAGAGGGTCTGCCGTCGACATTTTATGCGTTGGTAGTGGGCACCGTCAAACCTACCAAACTCCAACAACTCCTAAGGGGATGCCATCAACGCAACAAAAGGACCCTAGAGATATCGGAGCAAAACTCGAACGCGGAGCTAACGCACTAGCTACGAATTTGGAGCTATCGAGTTTTCAAGACATTTTCTAAATCCTCATGGTAGATACATTCAATTCATTGAACACATCTACCAGAGGGCCAACAATATAAAGGCAATGCATTGAAGACACAAAAAATGGAATTTGGAAGGATTTCATATTTCATTCATTCAAAATGAGGATTACAAGGCGAAGGCAAAAAAAGGAAAAGTCCTAACTACTGGAGTTCCTATTGAAGAATGAGGCAACAGTTTGGGCAGCATCATAAACACTGGCCCTGGCTGCTTGTTCCTCCTCGACAACGGGTCCTTCGAACACCGAAGCTAAAGACATCTGGGGGTCTCAGCTTTTGAAACATGACAGAACATATTCAGCAACATTCTTTGACAGGGTCCTTACTTCAGTCTCCAGTTCATCGACGACTATGTCGCCCACGACGTCAAGCTTCTTGCTCGCGAAGGTCAATGCCACCAGCACCTTCTCTATCTGTGGCTTCGGGTCAGCCGGACGTACCGGGCTGAAACCAAATGGCACCAAAGCTTCATTGGAATGCCCTAAGAAGTCCCAGACTTGTTGGGACTCAGCTGCTCTCAAGCTCTTTAGTTCCTCCAGTGATTTCCTGGCAGCCGAAAGTTCCGCAGAGACTTCCTTGGAGAAGCACTCGACTTCCTTAGCGTGCTGTTGAATACTTTCAGCCATCCGCTTTTCTTGTTCGCTGAGCTCTTTCTCCTGGAGGTAGATACGGTTCCTCCACTCTACCAAGTCCTTCTCCTTGGCCCTCACCTTATCCTCCCTGGTGGAAATATCAATCTCTCTTCTGGATACTTCTTCTCCCACGTGCCAAATTCTCTCCTTCTCTTGAATGCACCACTGTTCAAATTGTTTGGCGCGATCAGCCAAACTCTGCTCTCCAGCGACAGCCTCTGAGTGAGCTCCTCCTCCCTCTTCACGAGGTCTTCCTCTTTCTCCAGGAGCTTATCCTCCTTTTGATCGAGGGATCCCCGACGCTTTAGGAGTACCTCGTTTAACTCGTCGAGGTTGACCGAGCGGTTATCAGCCGCCTCGAATATCTCCTGGGTCTTGTCATTGAGGGCCTTAATCATGGCTTCTCTTTCATTTAGCATGCAGTCCAACAGCGCCAGCCCGACCTTTTCCTTGGCCACCCACTCCTTTTGGACAGCCAGCCTAGGCTGCATCAGCTTAGTCTTGAAGTGAAGTCTGTTGCGCCAACACCTTAAGGTGTTGCACTCTTCTTCGAGGGTCTTGCTTTCGTGGTCAAAGGCGAGCTAGACCTCGCGGAGACTTGAGCAAGTGTTGTCGATAGACAATGCCAAGGGGATCGGCTCTGGGCCCGCCTGACGTGCCTCAGCAGGCTCCAAGGGGTCTTCCAAAATCACTATTGGATACCACAACACGAGCATGTTATCCAACAGCTCCACATTGCCAGGGCCAACCTCCGGGAGCTCATCAATATCCACCACAGCAGAAGAAGGTTCTGCCACAGGAGCTTCAACCTCTGGGTTGATGAAGAGTGTCCCTCAGCCGGATCTTCAATCGTTGGCTCAGGATGTGAAGGACCCGCAACCAGATCTTCGGGTTGCTCCGGCTCAGACATAACCACCTCTGGAGCTACCGCGTCCGGAGCTGACACTGAAGCATTGGCTGGAACTTCAACTACTTTTGGCACCGTTGCCGGAGCTTCTATAGCAGGCTCCATAACCTCCGAAGCTTCAAAAAATTCTTCCTCCGCGTGGTCCGGTGGTACCACAGGAGCTTTAGTTGCCGGCTCTGGATTTGTCTCCACGATAGTCGGTGCCGGAGCTGTCGCGTCATCTACCACCTCTAATGGGGGAGAGGCAGGAGCTGGTGCAGGAGCTTCAACTGATGCAACTTCTGGAGCCGCAGTAGGTACTGAAGCCGCTATGCTCGTTCTCGACATTCTGTAAATAGAAAGTAGAGAATTCAAGACAAAGAAAAGAGCAAAATCAAAACAAAGTTAAAGAGTCGATCCTTACCTTGGAGTATTACTACTCCAATTAGCATTGATCCTCTTCTTCCGGCGCTAGGAGCTAGATCCCACTGTCGCTGGTGTGGCGGATGCTCCAGGACCCAAACCAGGAGTTGAGGCGTCCACATGCGTTGCCACCTCTGGGACCTCCCTCGCGGGGGTTGCACACCGGACCCAGAGACACCAGTTGGCACCGAGGTCGGAGTTGACTTGCCGGAGCCAACGACCTCTCCGGACGCTGGAGCCGAAGAATCAACCGAAGATGAAGGCATGATCACCACAGAACCTAAACTGAGGTTGAGGGTTCACATCTGCCGGAGCTTCCCTTACTCTGCCCCCATCGCTCCTCGTCAGCTTCCGCTTGTGACTCGGAACTTCAACGGGAGCCTTCTCCTTGCCTTTGCTGGAGGTAGACTTCTGCAGAGGGGAAGCAGCAGGACCTTTGACTTTGCCACTGACCGGTGCAGGTCTGGAGCTTTCATGGGAGCAAGGAGCTCTGATCATAGCAATCCCGATCGAAGGAGCGCTTTGACGCTTGTCCACGAGGCCCAAGTCATCAAGAGCTGGCATCTTCTTCGACAACTCCCTTCTGACCTCCAGCACATGTTTAAGGGCAGGAAATCCGCCAGAGGAGTCAGATCATCGGGGCGGATGACTCTGTGCTGCAACTTCTGGAGATGGAGCTTCAAAGCTCCTTCATTCAGATTGGACCCGAAGCCAGTTTCGATCCGGTTGTGATCGTGCTCTCCACCGAATGCCCAGGCGGGCCACTCCCTCGTCTGTAGCAGAGCCCACCGGTTTGTCAAGAAGTTTGCGATGACCATCAGAGGAGTCACCTCTCCCTCGACGCACTCCAAGATCCTTGTCAGGACCGGGTTGTACTCTTTTGACAGCGTTGGATCCACTTCCCAGACGTCAGTGTCGATGTTGGGGAGACTCTCGGGTAGCTCCAGCACGTCGTGATGGTCCATCGTGATCACCACCCAATCTTTCTTCCAGTTGTCCCACTACCCGGAAGGGAATGTCTTCAGGTACTTGAGTGGCGAGCTCTTGCGCTTTACGAAGTAGTAGAAGCCAAGGTACTTGTTGCTCTTCCTAGTTGCATGGACCGTGAAGAAGGTCCGGAAGAGCTCGACGCAGGGCGGCACACCCACCCACATCTCGCAAAAGTGGACGAAGGTCACCACGAGAAAGAAGGAGTGGGCTCGAGGTGATGATGATGCAGACCGTAGAAGTACAGCAACATCAGCAGAAAGCTTGAAAATGGTGGGATGAGCCCTACCATGGCATACGAAAAGAAGTAAACAATCTCGCCGGGTTCTCCTTCTTGAAGGAGAACTTACTGGTGCAGATCCTGTTGTTGAAGGAGTCGCTCGACCATCCCATGTAGGTGCGGACTCTCAACAAGTCTTCATCCTTCTTGATCCGGCTCTGAGAAAGTACAAACACCATCGCCGCAAAGTGGAGCAGAGAGGAAGAAAGATTGGAAGGGCAGAGAGCTCTAAGCGCAATGTCAGATGAAGGTGTAAAGAGTTCACTCCCTCTGCAGAGTTCCCCCTTTAGTAAGCCTCCACAACGCTCGGATGGAAACTACCTTTGGACCCGAATCGTAGATGACCTCGTAAATGACAAGGGGGCCCGGGTCTACTTTGTTTAAAAAGTTACACCAAGCGAACTGTTATCATGACGAGAAGTTGGAAGCCCGAGGGCAGCCGCCTGACAGGGCTACAAAGATTACGCTGAGAACCGATACGAATTTTGTATTAGGAACCAGTAACCTTCAATTGCGTGAGACCCGCATGCTAGGATCTCACGCACTGTGTCAAAAAGGGTCACGTGGCGATGACATAACTCTTTGTCGTTGTCTCAACCGTCTAGAAAAAGTCTTTGAAGCCGAAGCGCGGGAATCGAAGATGGCCCCACCTCTGGTAATATACTTCACCCGAAAGGTTTCTCCTAGAGGTGAGCCCGAGGGCCACTATCGGTACCCTGGATACCAGGTACCCCTCATACCGCACTTATAACTAATGAGTTCCTGTGTACGAGTTGAAGACTTCCAAAAGCAACACATGTCTGAGAGTACTGGGCTCGTATCCCTCGTTTGGATAGCTCCGGTGCTGCCACGTGTTCTGCGAGATCGGACCTACTTCCCTTCACAGGGAAGCTCTAGTCCCGCCACGTGTCCAGCAACTCCGGACCTAACCTCCAGTAGAGGGAAACTGCAGTGCTGCCATATGTCAAGAGGCTCCAGACCTGCCCCCCCCCCCCCCCCCATAGAGGGAAGCTTCGGAGCTGCCACATGGTGGACCTCCGTACCTTAGCTCCCAACGGGAAGACTACTGAATCTCTAACGGCACGGACATTTGAAAGGCTATTAAACAACTGTTACAAGACCTGATTAATATATCATTAATTCAGCATTAATAACACACGATTGGAGGACCATCAAGATTGATAATGTTGTCATTAAGACGCATTATTACACTGTTAATCACGATTATGCATGTAGATCATGTATAGGTAGATTATTACGGCCGGAGCCACCTGTCGGACCAGACATATACTGTAACGGCCATCCCTTAGCATATAAAAGAGTTGTATCGCACGGTAGAAAACAACTAAGCTCACACACATACAAGCAACCACTAACACTCACCACACACACACACAAACTCAATCAACAACCACCTCGTGGAGTAGGGTATTACGCTTAGACAGCCCGAACCATCTAAAAACTCTCGTGTCATCATCTTGTTCTTGATCTTACGCATCCCATCCGAATACGAACATCCGCGGATTACGCTTTAGTAGTATCGGTGGAAGTGTTGTTTACACACTTCGACAACCGTATAAACAATGTGTTTGGATTGTAACTAAAATTTTGTAAGCCAATGAACTCATATGTTGAAGTAATTCATTTTTGTTATTAACATTGGCTAATTTTTGTGTGACCAAATTCTGTACCAAATTTTGATTATACCAAATTTTGAAAAAGTGCATAATGGTACTAATCCAAACTGCCTTTTAAACACGCTAGAATTGTGATAAACTTTATTGAAAGGAGATAAATGGGCACCACCCACCGCGTGAGATGAGAGGACGGAAGTAAACATCGTACCTATACAATACAAATCAAACGTGCAATTTTGTCAACGAAACGATGTTACAACCTTTTCGGTTATCATTTTGGTTGTCACAGATGTTCAACATTTTTAGTTTTAATTAAAAAACTTCATTTTTTAATCATAACATACTCTTTCTATTTCAAAAAAATTTGTGGCGATAAATTTTTTAAGACTGAAAATTTAGACAAGACTACTAAGTAGTTCGACGAGAAAGTGCTGGTGTCTTCTGGTAGCTTTTGTGTGCGTACGAGATCAATTTTGATCTATACGGCCTATACCATCTCCCATAAACGGAACACGAGGAGACGGTAGTGCGAAAGCGAGAAATTCTGTTTCCTCCCCGATCCGAAATAAAAGGGTCGCGCACAGCGCACAGGAGTAGAGTAGAGGGAGCTGGCTCACTCCAGAGTCCAGACTGACACGACACGACACGACACGAGCTCACGTTCGCAGCTACTGCCCCCGCCGCCCTCGCTCCCTCCGCCACCTTCACGGCCGGCGGGCGCGGCTCCCCACGGCTGCCCTCCCCGTCCTTCCGTCGGCGGGGCGGGAGTTAGATGCCCCCTGAGCCGGCGGCGGCCAGCGAGTCCTCCTAGGAAGGTGGCGGCTGGTTAATACAAGCGGCGACTGCGGCGGCGCTGAAGAGTGCAGCGAGGAAAGGAGAGGAGCTTTGGCAGCGATGGGTGGCGGCGTCAAGTGGGAGGAGAAGCCGCCCGGCGCTGCCGAAGATTGGTGCTACAACTTTGGAAATAAGGTCCGAATTCCGATTCCTTTCCGTTTCCTCTTGATCCCCCTTGATTCATTCCGGGAGAGTTTTTTTTCTTCTTCGCCGTGGCGTCGAGGTTATGTTATTCTGTGAACGTAAGCTTCGACTGTAACAAGTCGGGTGGCATCATTTCGTTTGAGTCTCATTCATCCTCCTCGGATTGGTTTGCTCATTTTGGCGAGCTCCGTTATTAGGGAGAAAAATGGTAGTAGTCGCTCTGCTGCTAACATTTTGGCGTTTTGGAAGCCTGATCTGAGATTTTTTTTTTCAAGCTCTTCAAAATTGTGGCTTACTTTATTTCATTTCTCGTTCCCTACCTTTTACTCTGTTTTGTTAGCTAGTAATTTAAATTTCGTACTTCGTCAGCGGCCGTAACAACGGTGGATTTCATTTTCCCATTTTTCTTTTAATGCTTCCCCTCTCACAAAATCGAAGCTTCTTGTGTGTATTGTACGCGATTTACTCGTATGGTCGTCCACTCGTCTTTATTGCTTCAGGAGTTAGGAATCTGCTGTTTTCCCCATTCCATTTCCGGGTTCAGTACCAGCTGTCAAATCGAGAGGAACTTGATTTTGCTAGCTTGCGGTTCTCAGCTCATACGCATATCTGTGTGAGCCTTATATTCTTCTACTACCTTCCTATGTGGACCGTACGTATGTAAGTGCTGCATTCGTCCCTCTTTGGTACCAGCGTTTCTGTTGACAATAAGACTGGAATCATGCATGAATGATTGTGAGTAGATTTAAGGCAATTATGGAAGGAATACCTGAGAGATGTACTGCAGGGAAATGGGCTCGTTTGATGGCTTGTCTACGTTTTTAATACTCGTCACATTTTTTTTCTTCCTTTGGAGTTTGGAGCATAAGTTGATAGCAAATTAGCCCAAAAAAGGGCACTGCAGCATGTAGAGAATGACATATGTACTGTAAATCTACTGATACCTGTGGAATGGTTGCAATCTGTTTGCAGGGTGCATATGACTTGAAGGCTCCGAAAAAGTCACCCATTGCATTGAGGATGGTTGTTCTTGCTATGACTATGCTATGTGGGGTATTTATTTGCTCAATGTGTATGAAGCAACTAGGGAATGAAAGCTGGTCAACAGTAGTGAAGATTGAAGTTTCAGCACAACCATGTAACAAGTCTGCAGTTCCCGCTTCTGAAGTTCGGTTTGTGCATTATCCACAACCAACAACTTACAGCAGGTAAATGTTTTGCTTTAGTAAGTTTAAGCCAATAAAAAGTATTATCTCTATAGTTAATGTCTGATGGTAATTATGTCTTGCAGGGTTGAATGCATGTGTAACCCTGTCCGGTCTTTGCAATTATCTCGTCACAGCGATCTGGAAGTGGCTGGTTTGAAACCCTTCTTAATAGCCAAATTAATGTCAGCTCCAATGGTGAAATTTTCTCTAATAAAGAAAGGAGAAGTAACATTTCATCGATAATAAAGACCTTGGATAAAGTGTACAATTTAGATTGGAATAGCAGTGCTTCCAAGAATGAGTGCACTGCTGCCATTGGCTTTAAGTGGATGGTTAATCAGGTGACCCCAAAACGTTGTAGTTTCTGCTTTTTATTGAATGTGTAGACTCACAAAGGGTATCTGAAGGCACCATTCCCCACCTGTATGGCTTTGGCCTGTATAGACTCCTAAAGACATCTCAAGGTCTCAATTAGCTGCTAGAGAACATTTTTGTCCTGCATGAAAAATATTTTGTAGGAGTAGCTTGTTTTGGCATGTACAGTTGAATTTAAATGACCAATGTGACCATAATTGGTACGTGCTGACTCTTACTATGAAATAGAGTTAACTAGTTCAAAATTGATTTGTCTTAGTTAAAACCTCCTGTTTTATCAAAGGCTTACCCTATGCAGCCCGTTTTGTTGGTTCTGACTTCGCCACCACATCTATGTTTTCCATTCAAGATGCTTGTGATCAAGATATATGTTGGGAAGCTCATGCTTAGGTAACTATATCTTGGATGTGGCACCATTGCCCTCAAGTAGTTGTTTTCTTTTGTTTTTATGTGTTAGTTTCATTTGTCTTGATTATTACTTGTATTAGTGCGTCTAGTAAAATACAACCACCATTTAGATCCTCCATTTTTAGACAAATAACAAATGTACACACATATATTTTGTAGTTGTAACTATAGTGCACATTTAAACCGTTAGTTTCAGTTAATTGCATCTTCATATTAGTGTGTCTAGTCTTATTTCCTTCAGGATGTGCACAACATTGACCTGAACACATTTTATTGGGTAGATGGATTGATTGACAAATCATGAATATTGGTGAAGCATGGAGAAAACTAACACTCATTCTTACAATGTCTCCAGGGTCTTGTGGCAAATCATGAAGAAATAGCTGAATACTTTAATCGTAGAGGAGTATCTGCAATATTCCTCTTCAGAAGGAATCTCCTTCGGCAGCTGGTGTCGCAACTAGCGAATAATCATGATAGATACCTTAGACAGTTAAATGGAACTCATAAGGCTCATGTTCATACAAGAGATGAGGTAGTTCTCTTCATATCTTTCAAGTCTGTCTAGTGAGTTTCTGTCTTCCGAGTTTGAGCTGTATCTTTTATTTTTTGATCAACGCACAGGCCAATATACTTGCAAAATATAAGCCCAGACTCAACACTACATCCCTAATTTGGAGACTGAAACAAGCAGATGAATATACTCGTGATGCTCTTCAAAACCTGAAGAGCATCCACCACATTACTATCTATTATGAGGATCTCATTAGCAACAGAACTGTGAGTTCTTTATCATTATTATGTTCTTTAGTATTCCTTTTAGTCGCGTTTCCTGCTGTTGCTTATAAGTGTTGAATTGACTTCCAGAAGCTTCTTGATGTTCTGGATTTCCTCAAAGTGCCAAGGAGGAAACTAGTAAGCCGGCATGTGAAGATACATACAAAGCCGCTGTCGCAGCAGATTGAAAACTGGGACGAAGTCTACAATGCTCTTAATGGTACCCAGTACGAGAGCTTCCTGAATGCTGACTACAGGATATGACTTAAGGTGTTTTTAAGTTTCTTTGTAGATATAAGCACCGTTTTGGTGTGATTCTTTCGTTCTTGTTCCTAAATAGCTGGCATTGCTGTGCCTCGCGGAATTTTTGAAGCAGGGGATGCTCTTTGCCATGGTTGCAGTTGTGTTCTTTGATAGGTCCACTAATGATTACACCCATTGAAAATAATCGGGCAGTACGCTACTCAATTCTACCACATCACTCAGGAAATATGCGAGTACAGAGGTCATAAATCGTTACAACTATACGTGCAGTGCAGTCGAATGTAGACGTGTGATCATGTTTACGTGTAAGGAAGCAGATGATTTGTTTCCTCTTTGTCCTTGTCACGGTAGCGGGACGACGATCATGTTCGTCGTAGATGATCACCGTCCGTAGTAGCAGCAGCGCTTTTACGGAATTTACGCGTATGAGGAGGTACACTATGTCAGTGTGCTAGCACCGTGTGTGGCAAGATCTTCGGTGTGAGGTCTAAGAGGGGTGGTGGCTAGGTATGTCATGTGGTGGTGGAGTAATCTGTCTTTAACCTTACTCCTCGTATTTATATGTGCGCTAATGGATTTTTAGGTTGTATGTCCATTAGTATCCTAATTTCTTACGGACCAAATCTCTAATAGGTCTTTATCTGAATTGTTAGGATTGTCTCTTGAGTATATCGTCAAGAATCTCTTACTTGCACTAGAGACAATCATATAGCAAAATTTCTCGATATTTCAACCGCTTAAGTGCATGATCCGTTAAAGTTCATGTGCAGTTGGTTGTGACTAGAGATCGTTTACAACCACAAATCAGCAGTGGTATCTAGCAGGACATACTGACTTCTGAATGTACATAAAGATCATATAGGCTGAACTTAAGATACCAGTCAAGCTCAAGACGAGATGCGTGTCATCCTTGTGATAGCTCGACTATTTACTCAATCAAATAGTGATTCATTCCATGACAAACTTTTAGTTGTTGTGATTAATCATTAATCACTTTGGCATATCCATGCACTTTCCAATCCAACTATCTCGAGAGGTTCAGAGATATCTCTCTTATTATTTAGGAGAGACAAATCCTATCTTGATCCGCGCATATTCCATTTCATGTTTCATATGCATCTGAAAACTAATTTTATAACTACTCAGTTACGGTGTAGCGTTTGATAGTCTCGAAGTACACAACTACATATAGTGAGAAATAAAGCAATCTTAGGTCTAAGGATCAAGCAGGTGTATCACTCGAGACCAACTGATGGCACATATGAAAATAACAATCTCATTAGTGTCTAGAAGTGGATCAATTCAACACCATGTTCACTAACATGTGTTCATATTATTAATATTATGAATTGAGTAGAAATAGAAGTAGACAAATGTTTAGACAAAAATGAATTCTGTTGTATTCTCATTAATCATTGTGTTTCTTATATACATGTTCAATGGACAATGACGTCTGTTCGTGATTGAACCGCTGGTGTCGTCGCACCCGTCCGAGGAGAAACTGCCGCACCCGTTGAAGGAGTAACCGCCATTGGCACTACTGTTCACACTTGTAATTTATTTATTCTTAACACTCCCACTTGGACAGTTGATGCACATTTAATTTATATCTATGTCTATATGTCTCTTTCAAAAACCCTTTGGAAAAAAATCAAGAGACAGACATAAAAACTTGTGTGCACATTGCCTCGTTAAAAACCTTTCAATAAGAAATTCTGTAAAACTCATAAAGGGAAAAAGAGTATAATGTGATGCTTTAATTAGGATACTTCATAGAGGTTTTGTCCCTGAACCTTGCAAGTCTTTAAGTCTTTTCATTCCAATGCCTTTGACACATTTGTCAAATATGGCTAGTGGTAATGACTTTGTGAATAAATCTGCAAGATTATCACAAGACTTTGTTTGTACAACATTTATTTCTCCATGTTGTTGTAGTTCATATGGATAAAATAGTTTTGGAGAAATATGTTTTGTATAATTAGTCTTTATATATCCTGTTTGCATCTGAGCAACACAAGCCGCATTATCCTCTTAGATAATTGTAGGTGACTTTATTTCACCTATACCACATGAAGTTTCTATGTGGTTAATCACTCTTCGTAGTCAGACACACTCTCTTGATACCTCGTATAGTGCGATAATTTCTAAGTGATTCGTAGACTTAGCTATTAAAGTCTGTTTTGAAGACTTCCATGATATAGCAGTTCCATTGTGTAAAAACACAAATCCAGTTTGTGATCTACCATTATGTGGATCGGATAAATAGCTGGCATCAGTATATCCGACTAGATCAGATTCTTGATTTCTTTGAAAGAATAAACCAAGATCTATTGTGTCATTTAAATATCTCATGATATTTTTAATACCTTTCCAATGACACATAGTTGGTGCTACACTGTGTCTAGCAAGACAATTCACTGCGAATGCAATGTCGGGTCTCGTATTGTTTGCTAGATACATCAATACACCAATAGCACTAAGGTATGGGTATTCTGCTCCCAATACCTCTTCTTCTTCTTGTTTCTGCCTAAATGGATCTTTATCCTTTTCTAATACACGAACAATCATAGGAGTCTTTTGGGGGTATGCTTTGTCCATATTGAATCTTTCCAATATTTTATTGGCATAAGCACACTGATGTAGAAGGATACCCTTCTGTAGATGTTCTATTTGTAGTCCTAAACAGAATTTGGTTTTATCCAAATCTTTTATTTCGAACTCTTTCTTAAGATGATTGTGTGCTTCATTTATATCCTTTTCATGATCAATTATATTCAGGTCATCAACATATACTGATATTATACAAAAATCAGTATTTGATTTTCTTATGAACACGCATGGACAATCATCATTATTTGAATAATCCTCTTTGTAGGAGGAATTCCTTTAGTCTGTTATACCACATTCTACCTGATTGTTTTAATTCATACAAGTATTTAATAAGTTTTACACAATACATATTGCGATTTACATTCTTATTCGATATAGAAATTCCATCAGGAACTTTCATGTATATATCCGAATCTAATGACCCGTATAAATACATGACCACGACATCCATCAATTGCATAGATAGATACTTTTGCATTGCCAAAGATATTAAATATTGGAATATTATTCCATTCATCACTAGGGAATATGTTTCGTTAAAATCAATTCCAGGTCTCTGCGTAAAACCTTGTGCAACTAGCCGCGCTTTATATCTTACCACCTCATTATTTTCGTTTCTCTTTCGAACGAAAACCCATTTGAACCCTACTGGAAAGGTTCTTGGAGGTGTAGGCATTACTTTGGTAAATACCCTTCTCTTCTTAAGCGAGTTAAGATCAACTTCAATTGCTTCTTTCCACTTATTCCAGTCTGAGCGTGTCTTACACTCTGCCATGGACTTAGGTTCTAAATCATCTTGGAAATTTTCAGCAATGACAGTTGAGAAGTATATGTCTGCAATTGTAGTACTACGATTATAAACTTTCCCCGAGCTAGTATAATTAATGGAAATCTCTTCTATCCCATTTGACATCTCATGATTTCCCAATACGAGATTGTCAGGATTTTCCGATCCTCTAGTCTCATTTATATTGCGCGCTTGAGAACTAGACTGTGGATCATTCATATTCACTTGAGGTTGTACCCCTTTAGTTTTTCTCACAGTCCTAGGTTTTCTTGGAGCTTTTGTTTTCTCTTTTCTTGGTTGCTTTTCTGAAGCAATATTCTTTCTTTTAGGTTCTACCCTCCCCCTCTTCCGTATGGATTCCATATAGAAGGAGTCATAGTGGTTTTCTTTGGTATCTCCACTCGTTCGGGTGCATTTACCGCGAGATTCCAAGATTTCATAACTCCATTATAATCTGTGAATGCATCTGACAAATTATTTGCAGCATTCTGCAAATTTATTATTCTCTGAACTTGAAGTTTAGTCTCTTGTGTACGTGGATCTGAGGATATAATGGATTTATCATCCCAATTTATTTCGTGGCATTCTGAACTATTATGAAATTCTCCCCCTAATGCCGAGAAACGATCCTCATTAAATATACAGTCAGCGTACCTTGCTGTGAATAAATCACCAGTCATGGGTTCTAGGTATTTTATGATCGAGGGAGAGTGATATCCCACATAAATATCCATCTTTCTATGAGGGCCCATTTGTGTACGCTGTGGTGGTGAAATTGGTGCATATACAGCGCACCCAAATTTCTGCAGATGGGAAATGTTTGGAGCGTTACCACGTACTAACTGTAGTGGGGAGACACTACGATATGCGGTTGGTCGCAATTGTATTAAGTCTGCAGCGTGTAAAACTGCATGACCCCAACATGTAATTGGTAAATTATAATTATGTAATAATGGTCTTGCAATCAACTTAATTCTCTTAATAAGTGATTCAGCCAATCCATTTTGAGTATGTACATATGGACTGAATGTTGCACTTCAATTCTTTGAGCCATACAATAATCATTGAAAGCCTTTGAAGTAAATTCTGCAGCATTATCTAATATTATAGATTTTAGTCTATGTTCAGAACAATTTGCTTTTAATCTTATGACTTGCGTCATAATTTTAGCAAATGCATGGTTTCGTGTCGACAAAAGACACACGTGTGACCATCTCGTTGATGCATCTATTAAAACCATAAAGTACCTAAACGGTCCCGATAAGGGTTTTATAGGTCCACAAATATCTTCTTAGATTCTTTCAAGAAACTTAACTGGTTCAACTTTAATTTTGAGTGGTGAAAGACTCAAAATTAATTTTCCAGTTGCACAGGCTGTACACATAAAATCTGTAGATTTCGGAAATTTGGCTGAATTTAAATTGTGACTATAACTATTACCTATAATCTTCCTCATCATTCCAACTCCTGAATGTCCAAGTCTTTGATGCCAGGTTTTGAATGCATCTACTTTTTGGAAGACTACCTTGTATGTAATATGTGGTACATGTTGTATGTATGGATAATACAATCCAGACGGTAAGCATGGCATTCTCTCTAGAATATCATAGCTATCACCGTTTTTCTTAATAATGTGGAGAAACTCCTCATTATTTTCTTCATGAGTATTTACATGTAACCTATTCATACAGATATCTCTATAACTTAACAATGTCCGAGTATAATCGGGATACAAAAGTGCATTCTCGATTGTTACTTGCGTACCCATTGGAAGGACTATAGTAGCACGTCCAGAGCCTACTATATTTGTATCATGTCTTGCAATGGTCAAAATATTCCCATTTCTCCTTGTAAGAGTTTGGAAATATTTTGTCTCTCTAAGTATAGTATTCGTTGTGCCACTATCCACAAGGCATATTTCTTGTTTCATTGGATTGACTTCAAGTATCTATAAAGAATAACAACTTTATTCAGTATAAAATACATACATATTTGTAATCTCAAAGTATTTACATACTTATATTTACATTACATATCACAATCCTTAGTGTCACTAATATTTACAAAGACGATAGATTAATAAAATCTATTAAGATAAATAGAGTCTATTCTTGGTCTCCAAACACATCGTTGGTATATTCAACGATCATGTTCTCATCGTTAATGTAGTCATAATTTGATGGACTTTGCTTTATTTTATCATCAGGTACTTTTCCTGAAGTTGTAGCCTCATCGGATGTAGCATTAAAATGTGCTTCATACGATTCTTTTGCTTTTCCTTCTTTTTTGATAGATTTTTGGTACAAATCAATCAAGTGTTGGGGAGTCTTGCATTTCTTTGCAATATGATTAGGACCACCACATCGGTAGCACTTAAATGATTTTTTTCCCTTTCCCTTTTTCTGTCCTTTGTACTTGTTCTTCTTGTGCATATTTCTCTTGCCTTTCTTGAATTTACCAACATTCTTAGATGATTTAGTATCATCCATTTTTCCTTTACCCTTTGAACTATAATTAACTTCAGGCAGTGGAGCCGTACCAATTGGACGTTGGTGATGATTTCTCATAGTGAGTTCATCATGCTTTTCTGCTTGAAGAAGGTCTTGTATGAGTTCTGAGTAACGTTGGTAATTTCTAGCACGGTATTGATGCTTTAAGATCCTATCTGATGGAAGCATAGTAGTGAGAGTTTTCTCAATTTTCTCCTCATCAGATGGTTCCTTCTCACAAAACCGTAGTTTAGCACAAATCTTATGAACAACATGATTGTAATCCCTGAATATGGCCTAGAGGGGGGGGGGGGTGAATAGGCCTTTTTGAAAATTGTCGGGTCCTGCAACACTTAACAACTAGTTCAACACCAGAGATATCGGACTAGTCCGGTAAAGTGCGGACTAGTTCGGTGTTTACGGACTAAGTTGATCAAATTTGATTGATTAGATTGATTCTACTATGTATGCAGCGGAAGTATAGAATCAAATGAAGGTTTCAATGTTATATATCAGATTATATTAAGATTAAATCTTATGTTTAACAATTCAACGTGAGATAAGCAATGATTAGTGAAACCCTAGATTATATTGATAAATAAGAACGTTGAACACCAAGAAAAAGACACAAGGATTTATCCCGTGGTTTGGCTCCCACGAAGGCAACCTACGTCCACGTTGAGGAGTCCACAAAAGGACCGGGTCTTCTCCAACCCTACCCTCGTCGGATCGCCACGAAGGCCAATCCTCTTCCACTAATCACAAAGGGGTGAATAACCGAATTCAAAGGGGCCTTCTCACACGTTGAGAGCTCACTTGGATTACAACACGAAATACCACCAAAACACACTCAAAACATTACAATGAAATCACAGGAGTGTGTTAGAGAATCAAACCAAGAGCTCAATGTGGTGATGAACGTGTCTCTCCAATGATCTAGAGTGAATCCTCAAAGGATTGATCGTTGTTGCACTTAATTTCGTGGAGAGATGTGGTTTTTGAGGCTCTTGGGAGGTGTGACGGCGCTAGGGTTCGAGAGAGGCAAAAATATGGCCGTACAACTCTATTTATATGGGTTTCTAAAAGTGACCGTTAGGGTTCAGAAAGTTCGGACTAGTCCGGTGTGCTGTGTGTAGCAAACCCTAAGTGTCCCGAAATATCGGACTAGTCCGGCTAGGAGCGGACTTGTCCGATTTCGCTACTGGAAATCTTTGGACTAGTCCGATAGCCATTGGACTTATCCGGTTATGTGAAACCCTAAGTGTATAGGATGACAAGTCCGCACTTGGGGGACTTGTCCGATTCAGATCAGAGGGTATTTCGAACTAGTCCGTGCACACATCAGACTTGTCCGATTTGGATCAGAAAGAATATCGGACTAGTCCAGATGTGATCGGACTTGTCCGATTTTGTGTGACTTGTGAAGTGTTTTGAGGACTATCCGCACTGTGGAGGACTAGTCTGATTCTAGTCAGAAAGGATATCAAACTACTCTGGTGCCTGTCGGACTAGTCCGGTCCTGTGTAACTTTGTGCAATGTGTGTGTTTAAATGTGGTTGAGCTCTTAGGATGTGTTTCCTTAACACACTCCATACACAATAATCTACTACTCTTCTTCCTTGAGCTCATTTCCACTTTGCTCCTCATTCTTCCTTCTTTTTGGTACTTTGTTCATTTTTTGTGTCATAATCCTGCACTCATCTCAACAAAGAGGTTAGGATCCCAATTTATCATCCAAAACCCACAAGGGAGTCCTAGATGCACTTTAAATCTCCCCCTTTTTGGTGATTGATGGCAACCAATTGAGATTTCCAAAAAAGGATAAAAATTGAGATTTTCATAAAGTATGCACATATGAATCCAAAATACATCAAGCAGTGGAAAATATTATCCATATGTGCATTATTTATGGTGGGATGCATGACTAAGTATACTGAAACATTGATAATGATATAATTGACATTAATTACTAAATAGCAAGCATATATGACATTCTAGAGCAAAATCACAGTTTTCATAAATACTACTCAAAGGATTAACTCATTGCATCACAGAACCATAGTTAACATAAGATCATTGAAAACATTACAAGCCACAAAAGAGGTAAAAAGAAAAGCATAGAACTCTCTCCTCGCAAACTACAGCTAAGACTAAGACTCCCCCTCATTCTCCCCCCCTTTGGCATCAAGACACCAAAAAGAAGGAGAGGAGGGTCCTAGGGTCTTCACTCTTCACTGTCGGTCCTCTCATCGTCGTCTTCATCATCTTCATCTTCAGCTTGATGAGGAGGAGGAGGAGGAGGAGGTGCGGAGGTACTCGAGGCCCCAACGCCAAAGTAGGAAAGCTCGGAGGGGGTCAAGGGCCCGAGCTCAGTGAAGTCCGGGTCGGAGTCTTCAGAAATCACTGGAGATCCAATGGGGTCGATCTCCAGCTTCTGGCAAATTTGCTTCACATTTGCCTTGATGTACCTCATGTCCTCCTTTCTTTTCTGATTGAGCTTGTGGGCCTTCACTTCAGCCTTCTTGCAGGAGGCACAGATTGCAGCGAGATATTTCAGAATCCCACTAGCTGATCCTTTTTGAGGGGCTGCCCTACCAGCAGGGGCAACACTTGCATCTTCTCTTGCTTTCGCCGGTGCCTCAGGGCTGGAGGCCGGTGAGGGAGCAACCTGGACATTTACTTGTTGAGGCTTCTGAGGCCTCAGAGGTGTGTGCTCCACATCTTTGACAAACTCGATCCCTGTGACTTTCTCAATCATGTACATGAGATAAGGGGCATAGCCACATGATCTGTTAGGGGTGCATGATATGTTCACCATGTCATTTCAAATATATTCCGCCACATCAAATGGGTGGTTTTTGCTTATGACCCTCATCAGAGTTCGGAGGTATCCTTGAACACTCCCTGCATCCCCATCCTGAGGAGCTATTGTCTTCCTCAAGACTATGTTTAGCACCAAAAAGAATGGCTTCATGTTCTTCGTGGAAGGAGGGATGAACTTTGAGTTGGGCTCATAGAGAAACTTCATCTTTTCCTTCTCGATGACACCAACATTGTGAATAATCACATAGTCATTGCTTGAGGTGTCAAGATGCAACATCCTTGCAAATTCTTCATATGTGATAGTGTACTTGGATCCATGAGTCATCCAAGTCACTCTCTCTTCTTCATCGCTTGCAAAGTAACAAGTGGCATAGAATTGAGCCACCACTTCATCATTCCAATTGTACTTGAAGGCAAAGAGGTCCTTCAAGCCATGTCTTTCAGCTGCTGCAATTACTTCATCGAATGCAATGCAGAGTATCTTTTCTTCTCAAGATGTGCCCAGTCAATCCACTGACTACGCACCACCGGTGTCTTCATTTGCAGGTATACAACCCTGTAATAGTCAGCATGAAAATTGCTCCAGAATCTTCCATCTGCAGCTTGCTTTGGATGACTATAGCAATCAATGCTCCTGAGCTTTGCAGCTGAGTTGCTACCCTTTTCATTGAACTTCTCTTCAGTGGGGTCCCGGACCCCTTCCCTCGGAGCATGTAGCTTCAACGGTCCAACTGGACCCGTAGCAATCCCTTTGCCCTTGCCCTTGCCCTTTGCTTGGCGGGCACTTGCCGAGCTAGGACCACCACCGGTGGTAGTCCTAGAAGCTGCACCTTGGAGGTCGGCTTCTTCGCCAGCACTTTCCTATGAACCTGTGGAGGAGACGGAGCTGGCTCGGTAGGTCTCTCTTGGCGCTTCTTGCCGAGACTCGTTGAGGTTCGAGGTGCCATCTCGTGGTCCATCTCGGCCTCAAAATCGGAAACTTCATCGTTTGAGCTCGACATGACCTGAGAATGAGAGGCTTGATTGAGAGTGAATGGTACAATGCATAGGTGTGAAAGTATATCAAGGACTTGCATTGAGGGATTGAAAAGTTAGGTTTTGAGTTCAGAAAAGTCGGACTTGTCCGGTGTACAGGCATGGACTAGTCCGGGATATCGGACTTGTTCGTGCCTGGACCGGACTAGTCCAGTATTCAAACTCAAAAACCTAGGAAACTAGATAAATGGTGATTCCTAATGTACAGCAGGCGTAGAATAAACGTGATACATCAAGGAGGCTTGAATATAGTGAAATATGCTAGGCTATTTGATCAACAATGAAGGAATTTGGGATTTCTAGGGTTAGGGTGAAAGATTACCGAAGAAATCGACTGGAGCTGGAAGAAGAGGGCTTTGAAGGCCGGATTAGTCCGAGAGCTTCAGTCCCGATGCAATTTCGATCAAATCCCATCCCAAACTTTCGAATTTTTTATGGAGAAATCAAGAAATCGCCTTGGGGGCTCGAGCACGAAGAGAGAGAGTGCGTGAGGCAAGAGTGGAGGTGAGGGATTTAGGGTTTAGCGGCGGCTAGGGTTATGTACACGAAAAATCGGACAGGTCCGGAGAAGATCGGACTAGTCCGAACTTTTCCAGGGGCTATATCGGACTAGTCCGTTGTCTACCGGACTAGTCCGGCCTAACCGGCACTCTACAGACTAGTCTGCATGGGCAGGCTAGTCCGGGCAACCACGGACTAGTCTGTGGTCACTAGACAAGAATTTTAGCCCATTCATATATATTTGAAGGTACATATTTAGAGAAAAGAGAGGCAAAACACATCAAATAGTCTTGATGAATCTAGTCAGTGGTCACCAGACAAGAATTTTAGCCCATTCATATATACTTGAAGGTACATATTTAGAGAAAAGAGAGGCAAAACACATCAAATAGTCTTGATGAATATGATTAGTAAGCATACAACAATCAAGCAATGATCATAATTTACCAAGATCTAGCAATTGACAAAGTTTTTCGGAGAAAAAATGAGAGAGATGATTTTCACAATCCAATCAACATATTTGAAGAATTCATACAGGTATGCAACATTTCAAGCCACACTCCGAGCATCAAGGATATTTAGTTCATTTCGGAGTTCGCAAAAGCGTTTTTCATCAAGTGGCTTGGTGAATATGTCGGCCAATTGCTTTTGGGTATTGACGTGGGAAATAGCTATGTCTCCTTTCATGGCATGATCTCTCAAAAAGTGATGTCTTATATCTATGTGTTTAGTTCTAGAGTGCTCAACTGGGTTGTGGGCAATTTTAATGGCACTCTCATTATCACAAAGGAGTGGAATATGGTTCATAGTGTAACCATAATCCCTTAGAGTTTGTCGCATCCAAACGAGTTGAGCACAACAACTCCCGGCTGCAACATACTCCGCTTCGGCTGTGGATAAGGCAATGGAATTTTGTTTCTTGGAGGACCAAGAAACTAAGGATCTCCCTAGGAATTGGCATGTGCTGGAAGTGCTTTTTCTATCTACTTTGCACCCGGCATAATCTGCATCGGAATAACCGATGAGATTGAATTTTGAGCCCCTTGGGTACCAAAGACCAAGGTTGGGTGTATGAACTAAATATCTCAAGATCCTTTTTACAGCTGTCAAGTGACATTCTTTAGGGTTGGCTTGAAATCTTGCACACAAACATACACTCAACATAATGCCTTGCCTAGAGCACATAAATAGAGTAGAGATCCAATCATGGAGCGATATACCTTTTGGTCGACGTTAGGTCCATCTTCATTTAGATCCAAGTGCCCATTTGTTGTCATGGGGGTCTTTATGGGCTTTGCCTTGTCCATACCAAACTTCTTAAGTATGTCCTGCGTGTACTTGGTTTGGCTTATGAACGTCCATTCCTTTTGTTGCTGCACTTAGAATCCCAAAAAGTACTTTAACTCTCCCATCATTGACATTTCAAACCTGTCTGTCATGATTTTACTAAATTCTTCACAAAAATATTGGTTAGTTGACCCAAAGATTATATCGTCAACATAAATTTGACAAATAAAAAGATCATCATCAAAATTCTTTGTAAACAGTGTATAGTCTACTTTGCCAATCTTAAAGCCATTTTGAATTAAGAAATCTCTAAGACACTCATATCAAGCTCTAGAAGCTTGTTTGAGGCCATAGAGAGCCTTACGCAATTTAAACACGTGGTCGGGGAACTCCTCGTCTTCAAATCCGGGTGGTTGATCCACGTACACCTCTTCCTTGATTGGTCCGTTGAGGAAGGCGCTTTTCCCATCCATTTGATACAGCTTGAAATCATGGTGAGTAGCATATGCAAGTAATATTCTAATAGATTCAAGCCTAGCTACTTGAGCAAAAGTCTCGTCGAAATCCAAACCTTCGACTTGTGAATACCCTTTGGCCACAAGTCTTGCCTTGTTCCTTCTCACCATTCCGTGTTCGTCTTGTTTGTTGCGGAAGACCCACTTGGTGCCGACAATGTTTGCATTGGGTCTTGCCACAAGTTCCCACACTTCATTCCGCTTGAAGTTGTTCAATTCTTCTTGCATTGCCACCACCCAGTCTGGATCTTTCAATGCATCTTCAACCTTGCGTTGTTCCAAAAAGGATACAAACGAATAGTGTTCACAAAAGTTAGCTATGCGAGATCTAGTGGTTACTCCCTTTTGTATGTCACCGATGATGTTGTCGATTGGGTGATCCATTTGGATGCATTGGTGTACTCTTGGGTGTGGCACTTGAGGAGTTGTATCTTCATGATTATATGCTTCTCCCCCTGAGTCATTGCCTTCGTTGACTTGTTGATTATCTTGGTATCTTTGTGGTTGATCTTGTGTTGAAGCTCCCCCTTGATCGTTGATCTCCTCTTGTGGTTCATCTCCCTCATGTACGTGTGGAGGTGGCTCTTGTGGTCGAAGCTCATCTAGAGCCATTCTCTTCAGTGCTTGTTAAGGAGCTTCTTCTTTACCTAGTTCACATGGATCAACTTGCTCCTTTTGGGAGCCATTAATCTCATCGAACACTACGCCACGTGCTATTTCAACAAGTCCGGAGGTTTTGTTGAAAACACGATAGGTGTAAGTGTTCGAATCATAACCAAGCAAGAAACCTTCATCGGACTTCGAAGCGAACTTTGAAGTCCTAGGCTTCTTGTTTAAGACATAGCATGGAGAGCCGAAAACTCGAAAATATGAAATATTTGGTTTGTTACCGGTGAGTAGCTCATAGGATGACTTCTTGAGTAGTCGATGAAGATAAAGTCGATTTACAGCGTGGCAAGCGGTGTTAATCGCTTCCGCCCAAAATCGATCCGATGTCTTGTACTCATCGAGCATTGTTCTTGCCATCTCTATGAGTGTTCGATTCTTCCTTTCGGCAACTCCATTTTGTTGTGGGAATATGGCGCTGAAAATTCGTGCTTGATGCCCTCTTCATCAAGGTACTCCTCTACTTGTGTGTTCTTGAACTCCGTGCCATTGTCGCTTCGAATATTCTTGATTGTCAATGAGAATTCGTTTTGAGCTCGCTTGAAGAACTTCTTGAGTGTTCCTTGTGTCTCTGACTTATCATGCAAAAAGAAAACCCAAGTGAAGCGAGAAAAGTCATCAACAACTATTAAACCATATTTGTTACCGCTGATGCTTATGTAAGCAATTGGACCAAATAAGTCCATGTGAAGTAGTTCGAGCGGTCTTGTTGTAGTCATGACGTTCTTTGCGGGATGAGGTGCTCCAACTTGCTTCCCGACTTGGCACGCGCTACAAGGCTTGTCTTTCTCAAAAACAACATCCTTCAAACCGCGGATATGATCGCCCTTGAGGAGTTTTTGAAGATTCCTCATACCAACATGCGCGAGCCGTCTATGCCACAGCCAACCCATGTTGGTTTTTGCAATCAAGCATGTGTCAAGTTCGGCTTTATCCTTGTTGAAGTCAACAAGGTAAAGCTTTCCCTTCAACATACCCTTGAATGCAATGGAATCATCACTCCTCCTAGAGACGGTCACACCCTCGTTGGTGAATAAGCAATTATAACCTTTCTCACATAGTTGAGATATGGACAGCAGGTTATAATCTAAGGATTCAACATGTAAAACATGAGAAAGTGTGTGTTTAGATGATATAGCAATTTTACCGGTACCGAGCACTCTTCCTTGACTATTATCTCCAAAGTAGATGCCCTCATTTTGGTCATCATTCTCTTCATATTCCACGTACATTCTTCTTTCTCTGGTCATATGGTTGGTGCACCCGCTGTCTAGCACCCATTTAGATCCACCGGAGGAATAAGTCTGCATAAACAAATTATGCTTTGGTTTTAGGTACCCAAGCTTGCTTGGGTCCTTGGAGGTTAGTTACAATACATTTGGGCACCCACACATGAGATTTATTGTTCCCATGGCGTGGCCCAACATAATGAGCATAAACCTTGCCAAAGTTATTTCTCATTAACACATAAGAGGCATCAAAGGTTTTAAACAATAGATGTTTATGTACCGGACTAGTCTGGGGGCCCGGACTTGTCCGGAGAACCGGACTTGTCCGGACATCGACCGGACTAGTCCGATGTTCCTGTGCAGGTATAGTCTTAATCTGTGACTTTCCAGTTTGAGAGGGTCTTCCTTTTACAAAGGTAATCCTCTCCTTTTTATTCTTATGACTTCTAGCATGCTGCTTTTCACCATAAGAGTAACCAATGCCATATTTGACGTTTGGAGGTCTTTGGACCAAGTATGCACTACGTGCATAGTTGATCTTCTCCTTGTCAAATATGCTATATTGGGAAGGATGTTTATCCTTTGTGGAGGTTGACTTCTCCTTCAAACTGGTGTCACCTTTCATACATGTACAAGCATGAGCTAAATCAGTTTTAGTGGGTTGAGAAGGTGAACTTGAAGAGGAGGAGGGTTCACTTAGCTTGAGTGACTCAACTTGCACTTCAAGGATCTTGTTAACCTTGATCAGGTCAGCAAGTTGGTCCTTGATTGCAACATTTGAGTTGGTTAACTCCAGGCAAGCTTCCTTGCTTGAAGCTAACTCAAGCTCTAGTGAATTGCTTTTCTCCTTTTCAATTTCTAGAAGTTTGTCAAGTTCGACATACTCCTCCTTTTGGGAGATGATCATGTCCTCTTGACGATGAATTAACCTCTCCTTCTCAACAAGTTGATCAAGTAAAAAATTCATTTTTGTTGCGTCTTTTCTATCTAGTCCAATAAGCATATCCTCATTATCACTAATTATTTCATCATCACTAGAGTAGGAATGCACGGAAGGGGCTTTGATGGTTACCTTGCGTTTACCTTCTTTTGCCATGAGGCAAGTACCATTTCCCTTCCTTGTGCCGAGTGTAGGGAAGAGAGTAGACTTCTTGGACGTACTCTCGATAGCTATGCTAGCCATCTCTTCTTCTTCGGATGATGAGGACTCATCATTTGAGTCCCACTCCTTCCCTATGTGAGCTTGTTCAGCTTGTTTCTTCTTCTTGAAGAATTTCTTGGGTTGAGTCTTGGCTTCTTTTGTCTTCTTCTTGTTCTCTTCGTACGGGCAATCAACAATAAAGTGGTTGTACTCACCACAATTATAGCATGCCCGCCTCAACTTTGCCTTTGTTCTGTCCTTGTACTTTCCTTCACTTGATTTTGTACCTTGTCTTTTCTTCATTATTCTCTTGAACTTTTTCATGAATAATATCATGTCATCTTCATCTAGTTCACTGCTCTCGTCGTCACTGTCTTCCTCTAGTTGTGCTTCTCTAGCTTCTTTGGATTGGGGCTTGAGGATGGACTTCAAGGCAACCCCTCTCTTCTTTGCCGAGGTGAGGTCGGCAATTTCCTTGACGTGCTTTGCTTGTTTTTCCATCATCTCAAAGTTGATGATCTTTCCAAGCAATTCATTCGGAGTCATCCTTTTGTATCCGGGGCTTTCTCTAATCATGGAGCATAGTGTGACATTGCGAGGCATAAAAGCTCTAAGGATGAGCTTTACCACCTCGTGGTCACTCCACTTCTTGCTCCCATATGATCGAACCTTGTTGACGAGTGTCTTCAATCGGTTGTACATATCTTGAGGTGACTCATCTTCCTCAATTGCGAATATTCCTATTTCGCCTTCGATCATCTCAATCTTTGCTTCACGAACATGTCGGTCACCTTCATGTGCAGTTTGCAGTATATCCCATATCTCCTTAGCAATTTTGAGTCCATCAACCTTGGTGAACTCGTCCCGACTAAGTGAGGAGGTGATTACTGCTGCGGCTTGAGCGTTTCTATGAATAGCCTGCTCTTGGCTTGGGGTGAGCTCTTCGTCGTCGTCCGGAATATCTATCCCTGTGCATACAACATGCTATAGACTTGGATTGAGGGAAATCAAATGCATTTTCATATTCTGCCTCCACATTGAGTAATCACTTCCATCGAAGTGTGGGGCTTTTCCAAGTGGGATAGTTAAGTAATGACTATTATTGGAATTTAGACGATCATAGTTAAAAGGATATCGGGAGTAGTTGGTGTGACTACTCCCCTTCTTCTTCTCTTCAGCTTTCACTTTCCCTTTGGAAAGTGCCTTCTTTCTGAGCAGCGCCTTTAGCTCTAGCGTCTCCTCATCATCTACCTCGAAGTCTTGAATGGCTTCGAGGTACTTCTCCATCTTTTGGGTCTTGTCGTTGTTAACCTCCTCTTGGTTGTTGGTTTTGTGGATGTCCTTCATCTCCGACATGATCTCTTCGAGTGGTTAGACTCTTTCTTGAAGAACCTGCTCTGATACCAATTCAATGTGACCTAGAGGGGGGTGAATAGGCCTTTTTGAAAATTGTCGGATCCTGCAACACTTAACAACCAGTTCAATACCAGAGATATCGGACTAGTCCGGTAAAGTGCGGACTAGTCCGGTGTTTACGGACTAAGTTGATCAAATTTGATTGATTAGATTGATTCTACTATGTATGCAGCGGAAGTATAGAATCAAATGAAGGTTTCAATGTTATATATCAGATTATATCAAGATTAAATCTTATGTTTAATAATTCAACATGAGATAAGCAATGATTAGTGATACCCTAGATTATATTGATAAATAAGAACGTTGAACACCAAGAACAAGACACAAGTATTTATCCCGTGGTTCGGCTCCCATGAAGGCAACCTATGTCCACGTTGAGGAGTCCACAAAAGGACTGGGTCTTCTCCAACCCTACCCTTGTCGGATCGCCACAAAGGCCAATCCTCTTCCACTAATCACAAAGGGGTGAATAACCGAATTCAAAGGGGCCTTCTCACACGTTGAGAGCTCCCTTGGATTACAACACGAAATACCACCAAAACACACCCAAAAGATTATAATAAAATCACAGGAGTGTGTTAGAGAATCAAACCAAGAGCTCAATGTGGTGATGAACGTGTCTCTCCAATGATCTAGAGTGAATCCTCAAAGGATTGATCGTTGTTGCACTTAATTTTGTGGAGAGATGTGGTTTTTGAGGCTCTTGGAAGGTGTGACGGTGCTAGGGTTCGAGAGAGGCAAAAATATGGCCGTACAACTCTATTTATATGGGTTTCTAAAAGTTACTGTTAAGGTTCAGAAAGTTTGGACTAGTCCGGTGTGCTGTGTGTAGCAAACCCTAAGTGTCACAAAATATCGGACTAGTCCGGCTAGGAGCGGACTTGTCCGATTTTGCTACTGGAAATCTTCGGACTTGTCCGGTTATGTGAAATCCTAAGTGTATAGGATGACAAGTCCGCACTTGGGGGACTTGTACGATTCAGATCAGAGGGTATTTCGGGCTAGTCCGTGCACACATCGGACTTGTCCGATTTGGATCAGAAAGAATATCGGACTAGTCCGGATGTGATCGGACTTGTCCGATTTTGTGTGACTTGTGAAGTGTTTTGAGGACTAGTCCGCACTGTGGAGGACTAGTCCGATTCTAGTTAGAAAGGATATCGGACTAGTCCGGTGCCTGTCGGACTAGTCCGGTCCTGTGTAACTTTGTGCAATGTGTGTGTTTAAATGTGGTTGAGCTCTTGGGATGTGTTTCCTTAACACACTCCATACACAATAATCTACTACTCTTCTTCTTTGAGCTCATTTCCACTTTGCTCCTCATTCTTCCTTCTTTTTGGTACTTTGTTCATTTTTCTGTCATAAGCCTGCACTCATCTCAACAAAGAGGTTAGGATCCCAATTGCTTGTCATAAATCATCCAAAACCCACAAGGGAGTCCTAGATGCACTTTCAATCCCCAATAGATTTGAAATCCTGTAGGCATAGTTGTACCCAATCATGATTTGCCTCAGGTAGGATTACTGCCTTTTGTTGTTCATATCTATTTTGTAAAGCAGTCCAAAGAACACTTGGTTCTTCTTCCAGTACATACTCTGATTTCAAATCAGGATGTATATGATTCCTTAATATATACAAGACATTGTATATATATGTTTAGGCAATTGTTGTTGTCTGCTTTCTGGTGGAAGTATTGCCTCAGAAATCCCTCTAAGATTCAATCTTATCTTTACGTCTATCACCCATGTAGGATAATTATGCCCATCTAGAGCAAGTTCCTCAAATTCACGAGCCATTTATCCTACAATGTTTAACCAAGATTTTGTCAGAATCTAGGTTATATTGTGACATACACAAGTATATTTAGTGATCTTGTGATATTTGAGTGACCAACACTCATTCAACATCATATGTTGTTATCTTTTGATTTCACATCAAATGAAATCTATAATTTCATGTTTAGTCTTATAATTATGGTTATGTAAAATAAACCCCATGAGTTTATATTTTTATGTGTAATTCATCTTTGTAAACTTCATGAGTTTGATGAATTTTGCAAGAAACATATTGATTTCATGCCTCACATAAAATCATGGTTAAAATAACTATGTATTAACCATATATTCAAATTCCATAGAAATGGAAAATGAACAATTACATGTACAATACCATAATTATACAATTTACAATACTAAACTGAAATTTACAGAATTTTAAATGCTAAGTACACACTTAAAGCAAATAAAACTGTATATACAAACACCAGTCGTACTGGGCTTTTTTTTTCTTTAATTTTTTTAATTCTGGTCCAATCGGCCTTTCGGCCTGGTCTATTCGGCCATTTTATCTGGCCCAGCCGGCCATCCCGGCCTGGCCCATGCAGCAGCATATAAACAGGGATCGGGGCTGGGGTTGCCGACACCCCACTCCCGTCCCCACGCGCCGCTGCTCCTTCTCTGGAGTCTTCTACCGCCTCCTCGTTTCTTCCGCCTCGGTCCACCTTCTCCTCCTCAGTTCTTCCGCCTCGGTCCACCTTCTCCGTGCGATGCCGGCGGTGCCGTACCTCCTCCTTCCTCACCCTCCCCCCCCCCCCCCCCCCTCATCTCTTGGTCCTCAAGACCGACGGGGAATGGACCAAGCCCCCGGGCGACGGCCCGAGGAACTCGGTTTCGCTAGGTGAGTGAAACGGCGAAGGATTCGGCCCCCGTTGGGGCTCCGAAGCGGTGGCTCTTCGTTTCTTGCGGTTGGATCCGAAGGATTTGGTGGTGGACTCATCGGTTGGTCGCCGGATTCGGTAACCGCTGCACTTTATTGATCTTGTTTTGCACATGTTCTTGGTGCTAGGGGACCGGTGGGTAATCCCCATGGACAGATTCAGATCGTCGCTGTTTTCTTGTATGCCGGTTGCGTGGGTGGTGACTCCGGCACCGGGATGAAGTCGACCGAATGGTCGTCTTCGGCGGCGACGGCCACCACGAGCATGTCGCCTTCTTGTTGAATGATGGTGACCTCGTCGTTACCGACGCCTTTGGTGAGTTCTTCTTATCCCTCTCCCCTACTCGGTGATGATAACACCAGTCCTTGTGCAACCGGGTATGGGCAATAGCCCATACCATGGATGGCGTAAGGTTCCTCCCGGTGGCTCCATGGGGAGTTCGACGGGTCTGAGGGTTCCATCGGCCAATACGCCGTTGGATTTGGGGATGGGGATCTTAGTCGTTTGTCAACCCTAGCCCTAGGGTTAGAAGTTTGTTGTGGTGGTTGTGTGAGGATTCCGGCTCTGGAATCCCTCAATTTCGACGGTGTCCAGGTCTTCGCCGCCTCCTGTTGCGTCGTCGTCTTCTCTGTTGATGGTGCCCTCGGTTGCATCCATTGTTTCTTGTTTCCCATGTTCTTGCAGGGAATCATCGGCGTGGATTGCGACTTGGTGCACCAAATTGATCCAGAATACACCGCAAATTATGGATTAAAGACTGGGTAAGATTGTTTTTTGTCATCTTTACCTTGTCTTAATCCTTGTTCTTTCGATCTCTTGAGGCCTATGAACTCTTGGTTGAACTACGTGACTGATAACGTATTATGAATTGAGTAGAAATAGAAGTAGACAAATGTTTAGACAGAAATGAATTCTGTTGTATTCTCATTAATCATTGTGTTTCTTATATACATGTTCAATGGACAATGGTGCCTGTTCGAGATGGAACCGCTGGTGTTGTCGCACCCGTCCGAGGAGAAACTGCCGCACCCGTTGGAGGAGTAACCGCCATGGGCACTACTGTTCACACTTGTAATTTATTTATTCTTAACAATTAATTTAATATTTTTGTATCTATTATTCGTAAAACATGATTATCAATTAATGCATGTGCTAGTCTGTGTGTTATCATTATCTCATATAACGATTTAAACTAGGGATCATTTTGAGTAACATTATAATTAACAAAGAGTTTCACTAACAAGTCGCATACTTGATGATCAATGTAAATAATGATTATTCATAATAATTTATTTAATAATATATAAACATAGCTATGACACAAGTCTCTCACTACACACTATAGTCGATGTTGTAAGTATCTAATACTCATAGATCTTGTGTGTGCCTCATGCTTTGATTGTGAAAGTGGCTTTGTCAACAGATCTGCAACATTCAAATCCGTGTGCATCTTGCGTATCTTCATATCACCTTGGTCGATGTTCTCTCGAATGAGATGATAGCGTCGTAGTATATGTTTGGATCTTTTGTGTGACCTAAGCTCCTTTGCCGCTGTGATGGCTCCACTATTGTCACAATAGAGATCCACAGGACTGGACGCACTAGGAACAACATCCAACTCAGAAACAATTTTCTAATCCAAACGACTTTCTTTGCAGTTTCAGAAGCTGCAATATACTCCGTCTTCGTCGTTGAATCTGCTCTTGTATATTGTTTAGAACTTTTCTAGCTCACTGCCCCTCTATTGAGGCAGAATACAAAATCGGATTGCGATCTAGAATCATCTTTATCAGTTTGGAAGCTAACATTGGTGTAACATTTTACAACAAGCTCTTCTTCACCTCCAAACACTAAAAACGGATTCTTAGTTCTTCTCAAGTACTTAAAGATGTTTTTGACAACAATCCAATGAGCTTCACTATAATGTGGTTGATACTTGCTTGTGATGCTTACAACATATGATACATCTGAACGTGTACATAGCATGACATACATGATAGATCTAATAGTTGAAGCATAAGGAATCATTCTCATTCTCTTTTGCTCATCAAGTGTCAAAAAACGCTGACTCTTGCTTAGAGTAATGTCATGTGATATTGGCAAGAAATATTTTTTTTAGAATCTTGCATATTCAACCGATTCAATATGTTGTCAATGTATGTATTTTGGCTTAATCTATTTAGCCTTTTAGATCTATGTCTATAGATCTTTATGCCCAAAATGTACGCCGTCCCTCTTAAATCCTTCATTGAGAAGTTTTTTCTTAATAAGGATTTAACAACATCAAGCATTGGAATGTCATTTCCGATCAATAATATGACATCTACATATATGACCAGAAATACAAGTGCGCTCCCACTAAACTTCCTGTAAATATAAGATTCTTTTACGTTCTTGATGAAACCAAACCCTTTGACAACTTTATCAAACATAGATTCCAACTCCGAGATGCTAGCTTCAATCTGTAGATGGACTTTTGAAGATTGCATATTTTACTAGCATTTTTAGGATCGACAAAATCCTCAGGTTGTGTCATGTACACATTCTCAGTCAGACTTCCATTAAGAAAGACTGTTTTGACATCCATCTGTCATATTTCATAATTAAATATGCAGCAATTGCTAAGGGAATCCAAACAGACTTTAGCATTGCAACGGGCGAGAAACTTCCATCATAATCAACACTTTTTATTTGTTTGGAACCTTTCGTCACCAATCGCACTTTATAGATGTGAACATTTCTATCTATGTTAGTCTTTTTCTTGAGAATCCATTTACAGTCGGTAGGTCTCACATCTTTGATTAGATCAACCAAATTCCAAACTTGATTCTCATGCATGGATTCAATTTCGGACTCCGTGGCTTGAAGCTATTTCTTAGAGTCGGGTCCCTTTATTTTTTTAGCACAATGGGATCCTTTTATTGCTTTTGTATAGGTCATGGACTCATTATTGTCCAGCAATACCATGTCATGCTGCTTTATGGTTAGAAGCGTTAACTTTTCAGTCACACGACGTTCCCTTTAGACTTTCGTGGGGCTGGTGTTTCATCAACTGGTTGCACAACATCTTATACGTCTTGTATAGGTTAGTGCTGAAACATTTTCAGATATTTCTTGAATTTCCTCAAGATGCGCTTTGTTCTCGCTAACACTTTTTAAGAGAAACTCTTTCTCCAAAAAGACACCATTGCGAGCTGTAAACACTTTACCCTCCGTTTTATTATAAAAATAATACCCATTGGTTTTCTTAGGATATTCCACAAAGAAGCATTTGTCTGATTTAGGAGTGAGTTTGTCTGGCGTCAAACGTTTGACATAATAATCACATCTCCAAACTTTGAAGAAAAACAATTCGGGATGTTTCTCAGTCAACATCTCATATGGTGTCACTTAGTTGGGACTCTGTTTAGTGTAAACGCAGCAATTTCAAAAGCATAATCCCAAAAGAATAGTAGAAGATCTATTTGACTCATCATCGACCTAACCATATCTAACAAGGTTCGGTTCCTCCGTTCGGATACTTCATTCCATTGAGGCGTTTCAGGTGGAGTTAACTGTAGAACAATTCAACATTGTTTGAAATGATCATAAAATTTATGGCCCAAATATTCACTCTCACGATCAGATCGTAGAAGTTTAATTGTCTTGCCCAATTGATTTTGTACTTTGTTATGAAATTCTTAACTTTTCAAAGGATTTAGACTTGTGTTTCATTAGATAGACATATCTATATCTATTAAAGTCATCAGTAAAAGTGATGTAGTACTGAAAACCACCTCTGGTTATTTAACTCATTAGTCCACATACATCAGTATGTATAAGTCTCAATAAGTCACTCGACCTCTCACTTTGACCAGTGAAGGTTGTTTTGGTCATCTTCTTAAGCAAACAAGACTCGTACGTGTCAAGTGATTCAAAATCACATGAGCTTAGTAAATCATCTTTATATCAATGCGTTTCTTATTTATATGACCTAAGTGACAATGCCAAATAAAAGTGAGATTTAGATCATTTTGTCGAGCTCTTTTGAAATTTATGTTACAGATTATTTTATCCTCAAGATCAAGAACATATAATCCATTTACCAATGAATATTGAGCACAAAACATATTATTATAATAAATAGAACAACATTTGTTCTTTATTACAATCTCATAACCATCAACTTCTTCTAAACATGAAGAAGAGATAATATTCTTGCTCAAAATAGGAATGCAATAATAATTATTAAATTCCTAAATTAATCCTGAAGGTAATGATAAGTGGTAGATTCCGACTGCTATGACCACAACTTCTGCTTCATTGCCGACACAAACATTGAACTAGCACTTTGCAAATCTTCTAGTCTCACTTAGACTTTGCAATGATTTGCAAGTGTGAATCATCGATACAGTATCAAATACCCATAATTCACTAGAAGATGTAGCAATATTAATTTTTATAACATTTATATGCGAAGTGGAAGTCTCACTTCTCTTCTTTTCAAATCCTCCAATTACTTCTTGCAGTTCCTAAACCAATATTTTTTAGCATGACAGTGAAAACATTCATCATCAAGAGAAGGGTCATATTGGCCCTTTGACTTAGACTACTTTAGGGCTCATCGAGAACTTTTTCCTTGCCTTTTCCTTTAGGATGCGACACACGATTCCTCTTTTTATTCTCATTTTGAACCATCATCACATGAGTGGCGTTTTTCTTAATGCTTTCTTCAGCTATTTTAAGCATCCATGCAATTCAGTCAATATTTTCTTCGTACCAATCATTCAAAAATTCAATGTCAATGGCTCGTAGCTCGGTGGAAGAGACTGGAGAATAACGTCAATAGCCAGATCATTCTGGAGTTCTGAACCAAGTTTGCCCAAAGTCTCAAAGTAACCAATCATTTTGAGTACATGAGGGCTCACCAGACTACCCTTCGCCAGCTTGCATGAGAACAAGGACTTTGAGATATTATATCTCTTAGTCTTAGCCTTGTTCTCAAACATTTTACGCAGTCTCTCAATCATTAAATTAGCATTTGTATGCTCATACTATTTTTGTAGATCAGGGGACATAGTGGCGAGCATGAGACAACTTATATTAAGCGCATAATCGCCGTGCTTCTGATAAGCTCTACATGCCACATCAGTTGCATTATTTAGGAGGTAAACTGAGTATGACCGCAAAAGAACGTACTCGGTTTTCTCTTGTCTAAGGACTATTCTCAGGTTGCGGTACCAATCGATAAAGTTGGCTTTATTGAGCTTTTCCTTTTTCAAGCACATATCGCAAATTGAAACCGGAATTGTTACTAGCAGACATTATCTGCAATACGCAAGGTTTTAGCACTTGTTATGTGCCAATCTTCTATTAACAGTTTAATAAAAGTCACCATCACTATATGAGTATCGTCCTTCCGCTAACAACATATAGTGGTCCAACATCCATATTCACTAATTCATAGTGAGCTTTGGCTTCACTGCTAGAAAATTAGTGACATAAGTAAACAACAATTGTTAATCATATCTCTATATGACTTTTGTTTGGTCGGTGACATCCAATGTCCGGCTTCCAACTCTATGCCATAAAGCCCAAAACCGTTTTGATAACTTTGTTGAGGAAACCAACACTATGCATGTGAATGTCCAACATTTACCCTATGCATTATGATAGATGATGATATTTTGCTTTGTCAAATCCATCACACAACGATCAAAACAACATAGATGCATCTGTTGGTAAATGGCATCAAGTACTCAACTTTTGTGAGGAAAGCTATTCTATCGTGACAGAACATCCATCATATGAAAAACATGAAAAAAATAGTAATAGGTAAACATCACAGACATATGATCATATCACATTGTGAATGATATGGCCTTTAGAATCATAGTGGTATTCCATCGTCATGGTTCTATCATGATCTAAGCTGTCGTGCCTCCCTTCTTGTAGTGATCACCATCTCTACCATGCTTGAAGACATCTTCATAAACATAAAAGAAGCTAATACAACTAATAGCTACCAAATAAACTATATGAGAGATCAAACATCACAGGTCGATACGCAGGTCGTTATACAATTATATGATAACTTCAACCCAATTGCGCTAAATTTGCAACACGCAGGCTGCAAGAATATTACACACGGATCATCACATCACATTAAGGTCATACCATTCACATCATTTCCTGCAAAAATGAGTTAAGCGTAGAACGATTTCTATCACGAAATGACTCTATGATATCACTATAGCAGACAGCAACAATGGTCCCATCTATGAAATCACTATGAAAATCTTATCGGATTGATCAAATCAATCCGAATCTGAGCCATTCAGAATGCCCCAGTTTTCAATGTGACTGATTAATCATGAGAAGATCGCGACTCATGACCATGGTCTATTGGCTTAATCTATTAGCTATGTACGCGATCAGTCCCGATAGTGATTCCAGCCGGTAGGAACAGAGGTTGCGCACACAGTAGAGAAGGAGCACAAACTAACTTTTTAGTTATATACGATCACAATCTACTCTAACCAATTCCAAAACCCAAAACCGTGTAATAAAAATCATCGTATGAACATGTCTGCAGTAGATCACATCTACTAACAAGATCCAAACCAAAAACTACGCAAGACGGATCTGATGCCGCTGTTTGGAAATCGGGCGCTACACTACTCTAGCAATTCTACCACATCACTAAGAAACATGCGAGTAAAAAGGTCATACATCATTACCACTAGACGCGCAACACAGCGAACATAGATGCGTGTCGGTGCAAGAGAAGTAGACGATCACGTTCGTCTCCTCCTCGTCCTCGTCACGACAGCGGGTAGACTATCATATTCGTCGTAGCCGATTAGTGCAATAGTAGCAACAAAGCCTTCACGGTGTTCACATGTAGGGGGGGAATGTCGTATGTCGACTAGCATCGTGCGCGCGGCAAGAGCTTCGGCGTGAGGTCTAGGATGGGTGGCGGCTAGGGCTGTCACGTGGTGAAGTAATCTGTCTTTAATTCTATCCCTCATGTTTATTGGTGCACTAATGAGCTTTTAGGTCGCAGACCCATTAGTATCTTAATTGCTTATGAATTAAAAATTAAACAAGCTTTAATCCGAATTGTTATGATTGCCTTTTGGGCATATAACCAACAATACCTGTTTGTTTGATGTTGTGCTAACTGATCCACGATCATCTAGAATCTTTGTAATCGACTTGCCTGTACTGTACAATTCACCTAATGATGTTTCTGATTGGCATGTAGCGGCGTGCCGTCCTAGGTTGGTAGTTACATCTTTCTTAAGGAAATCTGTGTATTTGAGTTATTGAACCTTGACGTTTTGGCCTGAGAGCTGAAGCACACACCACACAGTAACAGTGCTCTGATGTACTTGACTGAAGTTCTGTTTGCAGTCTATCGGGGAACTATGTTTAGGCATGTTGTAACCTCCAATCCCAGCCACGTTGTCCATCAGCACATATCCGTCATATTCATAGGTGTCACCTCAACAGCAAACTCTGAAGACCGGAGGAATGAAAGTAGCAACACGGAAGTGTCAACGGCTTCAGGGACCTTTTGGAGTTCGAGGATAGTTCTGGAACTTTTCGTGACCTCTGGGACCAAAGTTTCTTTCCGATTCAGACGTCGAATTGATGTTGTTGCTGATTTAGATGTTCAGATTCAGACTCTCCATGGCTTCGCTTTGCCGTGTGATTGGGCCCGGGAGGGCATCTACATCGACCTCCTGAGCACTTCCAAAACTTTCTTGATTTTTCTGAGAAAGAACATTCAGAGACGAGGCACAAAGACCGAGCTTAGCAGAATTTGGTCATATAGAACGCCGTGTGATACTGCAGAAGAATTGTGGATTTCTGAACGAACAAAGTTCTGCCTCTTGCTCTGAATCTGACTGCAGATTTGCTAAATGCTCGTCACTGTCCCTCGAAACCGAGGGCCCCATCACCATATATGATGAATGGCCCGTTGGGGTCTCGGTCCATTAAAATGTAGTGACCAGCCTGCCTGTTCGGCCTCCGGTCTTAGGTCTAGTAAAGCATTAATTTGTAGTATTCGGCTATAGGAATTTGAGGCCCCGCTGCGAATTGTAAAATGGGGCCCTAAAATTTAAGGCGTGCTCGGTTGAGATTGCTGCTACGGCCATAGCTGCAGCCACAACAATTAGAAATGATCGGGGTCCTAAAAGTTTATGCAACAAAATCAAACTTCAGGTTAATTTTATAACTTGAATACTTGTTATATCTTGCAATACTTAGGAATGCATCAAATACTAAACCTAAAAAGTTGAGTACGCACTTCTAATTCCTAGAAGACATTATCATTGGTGAGGGCTGATTATACTGGCGGCTGCCTGTGTTTCATTTTTTTTGAAGACATTGCCTGTGTCTGATAAACTGGAAACACGAAACAAATGAACAAAAGCCTGTAACCTTAGGGTTAAGCGCTTATAACACAGTAAGATCCAAGAAAAGAAAAGAAGTTGGAAGATCTTGAACAGAGGGTGTTGGTAGCCGTAACCATTATAGCGGAATGGGTGTTGGTCGTTCGGCGATCGGCACTTGCAAGTGCGGCCACGTCGCCTGGGTTCTGCGCTGCGCAGTATTTGGGTCTGAATGCCAGATGACTTTGCTCTCTGGTAGAAGACGAACAGGCCAGGCATCGGGATATTACAACTTAGGAGCACCACCACCTCAACGGGGCCACCAAAAAATCAATAAGATCCGCTCTAGCTTGATGAAGCTGCGGTTGTTGGCGCCAGACCACCGAAAGCAAGAGCTCGTACGTGAGTAACGCTTAACGAACTCGCCGTGGTGATAACGCTCTGAGACAGTTTGTGGAGTGAGTATGATACAGAGTTTGAAATGGGCTCGGCTCACCCCAAAACCAAACTTCATTGCGTTTTATAGATGTATTACAATGGGTAACACACATCCACACACGCACAAACTGAACACCCGGTCTTCACGCCATGCCCGCCTAGCGTGCGATCCGTCCAAGTCGGTGCACACGATCAACCACCTACGTTCCTGTCGACCTGGACTTCCTCTGACCACGAACGCCAGCCGAGTCTTTGGTCCATTATTCAAACGCGATAAAACAGCAACAAAATTAGCTAACATCTCACCCTCTTAAGCTTGTTGTATGGGAACGACCTTCATCTTCTGCCTGTTCTCAATATGTTTGACTCTGCCAAGAGCTTTGGTGAGAATGTCTGCAACTTGATTTTCAGTACTAACATGAACAAGTTCCACTAGCCCTTCTTCAACACATCCTCTAATATAATGCAAGTTACTTCAATGTGTTTAACATGATCATGATACCTGAGATTTTTTTTCTCCGTTCAATTGCAGCTTTGTTATCCACCAAGAGTCTGAAACTCTGAACTTCTTCACCTAGCATCTCGGCCAGTAACTTGCTCAACCACACACCCTGACAAGCAGCCGTGGCAGCTGCTATATATTCAGCGAGAGTGCAACTACTTTCTGCTTCTAGGAACACCAAGTGATCAGATTGTCTCCAGAAGAAAGCAACACCAGATGTGCTCCTTCTATTGTTAATGTCTCCGGCTAGATCACTGTCACTGTAACCAACTAGCTCCAAAGAATTTCTAGGGACATACCTGCAGCCATAATCTATGGTGCCGGCTATGTATCTAAGGATTCTCTTTACTGCTAGCTAGTGCATTTCAGAGGGTTCTTGCATGAATCGACTTGTCATTCCCACTGCAAATCCCAAGTCAGACCTTGTGTTAACAAGGTACCTAAGACACCCAATGATACTTCTGTAGAAGTTTGCATCAAACCTCCTGCTGTCATCAGTAATGGTCAATTGCAACCTCTGTTCCATTGGAGTGTCACTTGCATTGCAGTTCTTCAAGCCTGTATTTTCTAAGACTTTCAATGCATAAGCTTTCTGACTTAGGAAGAAACCTCTCTTAGTCTGTTTCACCTCTATGCCAAGGTAGTAAGACAAAATTCCCAAATCTGTCATACTGAAACTTTCCTTCATTTCTTCCTTGAAAGCCTCTATTTCTTTCACATTGGGACCACTAACGATTATGTCATCAACATAAACTCCTAATATCAGCATATCTGCACCAGTTCCTCTTCTATACAAGGCATGTTCAACTTCACTTATGAAAAATCCAAGTCTGCTTAATTCTTGATCAAGCCGAATATTCCAAGCCATGGGAGCTTGTTTAAGCCCATACAAGACTTTATTGAGTTTCAGAACCTTGCCTTGTTGCTTCTTTTCTTCAAAATCAGGGGTTGTTGCACATACACCTCTTGCTCTAACTCCCCATTCAGAAAAGCCGATTTGACATCAAGATGATGCACTTCCCACTTTTTGTTGGCAGCCAGAGCAAGCATTGTTCTTACTGTCATTAATGTGGCCACTGGTGCAAAGATTTCTTCATAATCCACTCCTGTCTTTTTGCATATCCTTTGGCAACCAATCTAGCCTTATACCTGATTATGCTGCCTGTTGGGTCTTTCTTGTCCTTAAACACCCATTTGATCCCAATTGCCTTGCAGCCAGGTGGTAAGTCCGAATACACCCAAGTCTCGTTCTCCTCTATTGCCTCAAGCTCTGTCAACATTGCTTCCCTCCAGTTCTTTTCTTGCAGTGCTTGATCAACAGTAGCTGGCTCTTCTGCTCCCAGCAAGCATAGGCCACTGTACTCGAAATCTTGCAAAGGTTCACTGTCATGCACCGCATCACTGACACGTTTGAACCTTTGAGGGACTCCTTCAGAGTCAACCTCTTCTCCAGTAGGTGGTGTTACCCACTGAACTCCAGCTGGTGAGTTTTGCACATTTTGATCAACTTGGGGTGTTTTGGGAGTTGCTGGTTCCTGAAGAATTTGCTTATCATTTTCACAGTAACTTTCAGTAGTTTCAGTCCACCTGACAGTGATCATATAGTCCGAGTCTGATGTATCCCCCTCTGCTCCATTCCACTTCCAAGACCTTTTCTCACCAAAAATAACATCCCTTGATACAACTATCTCCTTTTCTTCAAGATCATATAGCCTGTAAGCTTTTGTATTGGATTCATATCACAAAAAAATACAAGCTATTACTCTGTCAGACAGCTTTGTCAGACCAGGGCCAACCCTCTTGGCATAAGCCACACACCCAAAAATCCTTATATGCTTGACCATTGGCTTTATCCCAGTCCAAGACTCATATGGAGTCATGCCTTTCAAGCTTTTAGTAGGTGATCTGTTCAGCAAATATACTGTTGTTATCACAGCCTCTCCCCAAAAGTATGGAGGAATACCCATTGCCTTTGGCATGCATCTAGCCATCTCTATGACCATTTGGTTCCTCCTTTCCACCACACCATTTGCTGTGGGGTGTATCGTGCAGTGGCAAAGTGCTTGACCCCACATTCGCCCAAGTAAGCACTGAAAGCATTAGAATTGAACTCCACCCCTGTTTGTTCTGATGCTCTTCAGTCTTCCACCTTGTTGAGTCTCAGCCCGAACCTTGATAAGTCTGAAGAAATGTAGTGCTTGATCCTTGGTGGTCAACAACTCAATCCACATGTATCTTCTGTAATCATCAACTGCAAGTAGAAAGTATCTCAGGTGTTGGTGGATCAATGTATCCACACAGATCCCCATGAATTAGATCAAGCCTCTTGTCAGCTCGATATGCAGAGACTTGTGGAAAAGGCTTGCGATGTTGTTTGCCAAGAGAGCAACTGTCACAAACTTGTTCCACTTGATTTATGACTGGTATTCCCACAACCATTTTCTTCACTCCAAGATCTCTCAGAGCTCTGAAATTTAAGTGACCAAATTGTTGGACTGTGTTGAGTTATGTGTTTGGGTCTGGCCTGTGTACCGGCCCACCTATGTATCTATAAATATGTACCTTGTCCCTTGGTTAATCAAGCAATCATTCTTCCCCTCTAATATGGTATCATTAGCCAAACCCTAACCCTAATCCCCACCACCCACCCCAGCCGCCCCCCCCCCCCCCCCCCCCCCCCCCATGGCCGGCGCCTCTACTCCCCTGGCCGCCGCTAGCGCCCCCTCTCTGGCCGCCGCCAGCACCCCCTCCCTGGCCAGCGCCCCCCTGACCGGCGGCCTGGTCGGCGCCCCTCTGGCCGGCGGCCTGACCGGCGGCCCCTTCCTGGACAGCGCCATCGGGACCCAGATCGGCGCCCTGCCACTGGCCAGTGCGTCACATCCCGTCGGTGTACCTGCTACTGGTCCGGCAGCCGGCGCACCACTCGTCACTATGGCTCGGCACGCGCCTGGCGCAGCGACTAATCCGACAGTAGGCGGATCACTCGGCGGCCCTACTGTCGTCACCTTCATGACAGGCTCCAGATCTGTTGTTGGTGCCGCTACTGCTCCTCGTGCGGCCACTGATCCTCTCTACGACGTCGCCAGCACCACCACGACGGTCGCGGACACCTCTGTTGTCTTCGCGGCTCTGGCTGCCTCTCGCGAGCGCGAGCGGGCACTCGCTCTTGCCCTGGAGCAGGAGCGCGCTTCAGCGGCTGCTCTCTCGCACTATATCCAGGAGAGTGCTCACCGACTGCTAAGCGCGACACACGAGCCCACCTCGGACACCAGTGTGCACTCCGCATACTCGGTGTCTCTCGTCGCCGCTCTACATGCCCAGGCGGATGGAGTTCAGAACATTCGGAAACTAGTGCTGACTGTCCTGAGTTCTAACTCCACCGCCTACGCCCGTTGGCGTCACGTGTTCCTCCTCACGTTGAGGCGGTATCAGTTTGAGGACCACATCTAGTGGGATGACACCCCGTGGGATGACTCCTGGTTCAGCATGGACAGTCTGGTCCTTTCTTGGATCCTTGGCTCTCTCGCTGACGATCTACACGACCTGGTCGGACAGCGCGGCGGGGGCACCGCGCGCCGGGCCTGACAGATACTGGAGCACCACTTCTTGGGGAACCGTGCGACTCGGGCTCTTCACATCAACACACGGTTCCAGACTACAGTGCAGGGTGACCGCTCTATCTCTGCCGACTGTGGAGAAATGAAGAGCATGACTGACTCCTTGCACGACCTTGGCGATCCGGTCGCCGACAGCACACTAGTACTTCGGGTCCTTCACGGCCTGAACGAGCACTTCAGCCATCTTCGCTTCTAGCTTCTTCGTATGGAGCTGCCACCGACCTTCGAGAAGGTATGGTTCTATCTCGAGCTTGAGGAGATCACGACTGGTGGATCTGCTACCTCTGGGCCTGCCACAACCTTCTATGGCTCTGGGCAGCCCTCACGTCCACTGACTTCTGGAGGACCACTACCGCGACCACCTACTCCGCCTACCGCCCCGGGTGCCTCTGCTGGCTCTGGGAGTGGTACACGTCGACGTCACGGTGGGAGGCGCACAGGACGAGGTGTTGGAGGCACCTCTATGCCCACTGCTCCTACTGGTAGTGGTACTAGTGGCACTAGCCGAGGAGGTGCGCCCTCGCCCACACCTTACAACCCGTGGACTGGCCAGATCTCTATGTGGCCTGGACCGTCTCCGGGTATTCTTGGGGCGCCACCGACTTCTTCTACTCCGCGTCAGCCACGTCCTCAGGCGGCGTACGTAGCCCACCCGGGCTATGGCGGACTTGGTCGCCCTGCAGATGGATCACCAACTCCGATCTACGGTGGTGCTGCCTACCCCGCTGGGTACTCGGAGCCGCCAGCACCGCTCCAAGAGCCGCCCCTAGGGTGGGATCGTCAGGACCTGACATCTTCATTCAGCACCATGCACCTCACACCACCGACTACTGATTGGGTGGCTGATTCTGGCGTCTCCTACCACACCACCCCAGATGCTGTATTCTCTATTCTACCCACCCACCTCATCCCTCGTTTCCTTCATCGATCGTTGTTGGAAATGGATCTGTTCTTCCAGTCACCTCTGTAGGTGACTCGGGTTCTCCGGGTTCATTCCATCTTAACAATGTTCTCGTTGCTCCAGACATTATTCAAAATTTGCTTTCCATTCGTTGTTTTGCCACTGATAACAATATTTCTGTTGAGTTTGATCCTTTTGGTTTGTCTGTGAAGGATCTTTCCACCCGGCGTCTTCTTCTTCGATGTGACAGTCTGGGGCCCCTGTACACTCTTCGACTTCCTACTTCCGTTGCATCTCTATCTTTTGCTCTGGCTACGACAGCTTCGTCTGCTACTTGGCACCGCTGGCTTGGTCACCCTGGCGCTGATGCTATGTCCAAGTTGTCTAATAGTTCAGTTATCTCGTGTACTAGGGGCACACATGAGTCGTTATGTCACGCTTGTCAGCTTGGTCGCCATGTTCGGCTTCCCTTCCCAATTCTGTGTCTCATGTGCAACACATTTTTGATCTTATTCACTGCGATTTGTGGACATCTCCTGTTATCAGTGTCTCTGGTTTTAAATATTATTTGGTGGTACTTGATGATTTCTCACATTTCTCTTGGACTTTTCCTTACGTTTGAAATCTAAGACATTTGATACTCTCTCTCACTTCTTTACTTGGGTTTTCACGCAGTTTGGACGTACTGTTCGTGCTCTCCAGTGTGACAATGGACGCGAGTTTGACAACTCGTGACTCCGTGACTTTCTTCTTACACATGGCACCCAGTTACGCATCTCTTGTCCATACACATCTCCCCAGAATGGCAAGGCTGAGCGCATGCTTCGCACCATTAATGATATCATGCGTTCCTTGATGTTTCGGGCCTCTATCCTCGCTCAATACTGGGTAGAGGCACTTCCACCTTCCTCCTTAATTGCCTTCCCACCAAGGCGATTCAAGCACCGACCCCTTTCTTTGCCCTATATGGCACTACCCCTCTCTACAACCACCTTCGTGTCTTCGGATGCGCCTGCTACCCTAATCTTTCCGCCACAGCTCCACATAAGCTTGCGCCCCGCTCTACTAGGTGTGTCTTTCTTGGGTACTCCCTTGAGCATAAGGGGTACCGGTGCCTCGACCTCTCTACCCACCGTATTTTGATCTCTCGGCACGTCGTCTTCGACGAGTCCTTCTCCTTTTCTTCCTCCACCTCTGGTTCAGCTGCAGAGCTGGACTCTCTTTTTTCTACTGACACCGAGACTGCTGCACCACAGTTGCCTTGGCCTTTTTCTGTAGGTACATCACCCACCGGCTCACAAGTGGCTCCCACGACGTCGACCGCTGCACCTTATGCAGCGCCGACACCTGTGGCGACTCCGGCTGTGCCTACTACAGCCACGACACGGCGGTTCACTGACCCTGCTCTCGTCTACCAGCGACGAGCCCGAGTTGGTGCCCAGGCTCCGTCGACCCTGGGGACGACTGCTGCGCCACACGTGGCACCGACGTCTCCTGCTGCGCCACGTGCAGCCCCGGCGTCTCCCTCGGCTGCGCCACGCGTCGCCCCGGTGTCTCCTACGGCTGCACCACGCGAGGTCCCGGCGCCTCCTACGGCTGCGCCACGCACGACCCCGGCGTCTCTGGCCTCGACTCTTGCGCCACACGAGGCCCCAACGTCTCCCACGGCTGCGCCACGCGCAGCCCCGACGTCTCTGGCCTCAACTCCTGCGCCACACGAGGCCCCGACGTCCCCTACAGCTGCGCCACGCGCGGACCCAGCGTCTCCGGCCTCAACTCCCGCACCACGCGCAGCCCCGGTGTCTCCGGCCTCGACTCCCGCGCCATGCGCGGACCCAACGACTACTCTGACTCCCGCGTCACACGCAGCTCCAGCGTCTCCGACCTCGTCACGCACTGTGCCACGCGCGGCCCCGGTTCCACGGTTCGCCGACCCTGCTCTTGTCTACCAGCGACGAGAGCGGGTTGGTGACTCTGCGCTTGCTCGTCCCGAGCCCTCAGTGTACCACCCACCGTTGCTCCACCGAGACCCAGGACACGTTTACCCAATGGTGACTAGACGTGGCGCTGGGGTTCTCTGGCCTCTTGAGCGGTTCTTCGGAGTAGTACTCTCTTCGACGACGCCGACACCATCCACTTCCTCTTCAGTATCACCTATACCGACTTCCGTCTGTAGAGCCCTCGCTGATCCTCACTGGCGCAGCGCTATGGAGGAAGAGTATGCGGCCCTACTTGCCAACCGGACATGGGACCTTGTTCCTCGTCCTCCTCGTGGCAACGTTGTCACAGGCAAGTGGGTTTTCACGCATAAGAGGAAGTCGGATGCATCCCTGGAGAGATATAAGGCTCGTTGGGTACTTCAGGGCTTCAGTCAGCGCCCTGGAGTGGACTACGACGAGACCTTCAATCCAGTTGTTAAGCTAGCGACAGTGCAGACTGTTCCATCGTTGGCTCTCTCACGTTCTTGGCCAGTCCACCAGCTGGACGTCAAGAATGCCTTTCTTCACGGTACTCTGACGGAGACGGTGTATTGCTCTCAGCCGACAGGATTTGTGGATTCAGCTCGCCCAGCCATGGTCTGCAAGCTGAACAAGTCCTTGTACGGTCTGAAGCAGGCACCTCGAGCCTGGTACAGCAGATTCGCCTCCTTCCTAGTCTCCTTGGGTTTCATTGGAGCCAAATCGGACATGTCACTCTTTGTTTATCGACGGGAGGATGACACTGCCTACCTTCTTCTCTACGTCGACGACATTGTGCTGACAACGTCCAGCCCTATGCTCCTTCAGCGGATTATTTCTGCTCTCCAGCAGGAGTTCGCTATGAAGGACTTGGGCCTGCTTCACCACTTCCTGGGGATTGCAGTCGAGGACAAACCAGTTGGCCTGTTTCTTCACCAGCGACAATATTGTCTGGACATCCTCGAGCGTGTGGGTATGGATGAGTGTAAGCCATGCTCCACACCGGTGGATACCCAGGCAAAGATCTCTTCTGCTGATGGGACTCCTGTCAGCGACCCGACTGCCTACAGGAGTCTTGCAGGTGCACTACAGTACCTCACCTTCACCAGGCCGGACATCTCCTACGCGGTCCAGTAGTTGTGCTTGCACATGCACGACCCGCGGGAGCCGCACCTCACCGCTGTGAAGCGGATTCTTCGGTACCTGCGCGGCTCCCTCGACTACGGCCTTCTACTTCGATATGACTCGCCTTCTGAGTTGGTGGTCTACACCGACGCTGACTTGGCGGGGTGCCCTGATACCCGCCGCTCCACCTCTGGCTACGCCGTCTTGCTGGGGGGGAATCTTGTCGCCTGGTCCTCGAAGCGGCGACCTGTGGTTTCTCGCTCCAGTGCTGAGGCGGAGTACCGCGCCGTGGCTAACGGCATGGCAGAGGCGTCTTGGCTCCAGCAGTTACTTCAGGAGCTCCACTCCCCCGTCGCCCGGAGCACGTTGGTCTACTGTGATAATGTCAACGCCGTTTACCTCTCCACCAACCCTGTCCAGCACCAGCGCACGAAACATGTGGAGATTGATCTTCATTTTGTTCGTGAGCGAGTTGCACGCGGTGAGGTTCGAGTTCTCTATGTGCCGACGATGTCACAGTTTGCCGACATCTTCACAAAGGGACTCCCGACGTCATTATTTTCTGAGTTTCGGTCCAGTCTCAACATCTGTTGTGGCTAGATGTTGGGACTGCGGGGGGGGGGGGGGGGGGGGGGGGTGTTGGACTGTGTTGAGTTATGTGTTTGGGCCTGGCCTGTGTACCGACCCACCTATGTATCTATAAATATGTACCCTGTCCCTTGGTTAATCAAGCAATCATTCTTCCCCTCTAATACAAATCTCATGTGCCACAACCACCTTTCATCAGAGATCTTGGCCATCAGACATACTGGCTTGACTGGTTTCAGAGTTGCAACATAGAGTCTGTTTGAGGCTCTTGAGGCCTTGATGAGCAGTGTACTGTCTTGACCATAAATACACATGCTTCCATCCCCCATAAAAATTTTGCACCCACCTTCCTTCAGTTGTCCTAAACTGATAATATTGCTCATCAACTTAGGAATGAAATAGATGTCAGAGAGTACCTTGTGTTCTTCATGTAATCCACTGAACACTGCAGAACCAAGTCCACATATCTCCACCTGTGACCCATCACCAAACCGAACCTTGCCTCTTATAGAATCATCAAGTGAAGATAAAGATGACTTTTCCCCAGTCATGTGGTTACTGGCACCATTGTCAAGGTACCACTGAACATCTCTTTCTGAACTTTGGTGTACACATTCTTCATTCAGATGAGCTTCTCGGGTCTGAATCTCAGTCTTGGCCAATAACAAAGCTGGGTGATCTGCATCTGACCTTGTCAAATGTGCTTCTTCTTCTTTGAGATCACACTTTGGCTTTCGACAGTCTCTAATCCAGTGCCCCCAAACACCACAGTTTCTGCATTTTCCTTTCCTACTAAGAGTTCCTTCAGATGTGAGCTTGACTTTGTTGTCACGTTGCTCTGAACGTCCTCCAGCTTTCATCTTTCCTTGAGAGGTACTTCCATACTTGTTGTTGGCAGATGAATTCTCTGGCATAAAGTCTAAATAACCCCCTAAACTATTGTCCAGGGAGTAAATTACCCCCCCCCCCCACCCCAACTACAAAACCACTTACTTAACACCATGAAGTATGCAAAACCAGTTATCCCTCCCCCTAAGATGGTTTTCCAGGGTGGTTTCGCCACCTCAGATGCTTACGTGGCAATGTTTGCATGTCTTTAAGTGTGGGGCACATCTGTCAATAAAGAGTACAAAGAATATAGATCTGTTATCAATCTCCACCAGAAGGCCACGATCAGGAGGGCGTTCCTCCCTGGCGGCGGGCATTACTCCTAGCATCACCCTGATCGTCCCCTGCTCGCCCTCCTCTGGCCTGGGCGTCCCCTACTTGGCCTCCTCTGGCAGCAGTTGATCAGGTAATCCAGGTCACGATCCATGAGTCCACGAGTCATTACACCTTGCACTCTCTGTAGCATTGCAGCATCAAGAGAAAATAGTGATAAATCATGGCATAAATGTTGGATTGAAACTGTCATGTTTATTTTTCATAATGAATATACAGAACTTACATGGCTGGCTAGCATGTAAAATTACAAGGTTGAAAGCAGCACCTGCTCTTGATGTCTCTGTAATTACAACAGCAGATCTTGTGATCTAGTGATATATTGTCCTTCATAACCCTAGAGCCTTGAAAATTAGGTAGCACAACCAGAATAACAACCTGGGAATCATGGTTACAATCTTTAATACTGAACAAACATGAGCCTTTAGCAAGACATAAATAGTTCTATGCATTTCTTACACTGGGACTGCTAAAAGTGCATGTGAATTGATATATATATATATATATATATATATATATATAATTTGTTTCCTGTATATCTTAATCAGTAAACTGTAAATAAAATTGATATGATGCTATCAAATAGTTCCTGAGGGCAGATGTCTGTCATACAAAGTACCTGAGGGAGGGGTACAAAGTACCTGAGCAGATCTTTAGTAAATTGTTGTTGCTATTGGCACAATATATTGTCCAGTTTTAATGTGCCAGTGTTTCTCTGTATGCAGGATGGATCCTTCGGAGTTTTTGATGATTAAGTTCCATTATGGTGGACAATTTTTATCCGTAGGCAGTCATTTGCAGTACTTTGGAGGTACCACAGGGATCTCTCATGTTGAATTGGATAAACTATCATTACCTGAGTGAAAGGTCATCTTGGTGATCATATGAAGTTTGATCATCCTGTACAACTTCATTGGTTGCCTCCGGGAAATCGGATAAATGATGGACTCAGAGTGATTTTTGATGATGCATCTTGTATTATGATGGCTCAACATATATCTGCTGATGGAGTGGCTGAAATTTTTGTTGAAGAAATTGGTGGTAGGCAGAAGGAGGAGAAGAACACTGAGATTGAGGATCTTGAAGTTGATGATGAAGATGATGATAGAGGTGAAGATCAATTACAGGAGATAGATTGTGATATGCCTTTATCTATGCCTGGTATCGGTGAGGATGATGATGACTCTGACAGTGCTGATTCAGATTATCAACCCAAAGATATAAATAGTTCAGAAGATGATGAAGAAGTGGAAAAGTTAAAGAACTTTGCAAAGCAAATCAAATTGGACATGAGGTCAAAAAAGGAAGGACAAAGTCGTAACCAGTCATTGATCCTAGTAGATGCAAATGTTCCAGAGTTGCATAAATGTCATGATGATGATAGTCCATATTACAACTCAAGTAGATGCATTGTCCTCTACAAGAGGTGAGTACTCTAAGAGTTTTCGATTACAAGATGGAGTTACTAAGAACGAACCCAGGTAATACTGTGATAGTGACTTTAAATCCAGATATCCTTCATCAACATGTCTTTCAAAGGATGTATGTATGCTTTGATGCATGCAAAAAGGGGTTCCTTGCTGGATGTAGGCGAGTCATAGGACTTGATGGATGTTTTTCAAAGGTTCAACTAATGGAGAATTGTTATGTGCTATTGGTATGTCAGGACCCGCCTTCGGAGGGTCCACTTGTGCATCCCATACCAATCCCTGGATAAGTAGTTGGTACGCACAACAAAATACATCGAGATCCATACAACGAATATTTATCTATAATCAATATAAGTCTTACAAACATGATCTAGATTACATTGGATGTGGTCAGAGGTGACCGCCAAAATAGATAAATCCTCAAACAGCGGAGTAGAACAACGCCATGCCCAATAGGCAGACTTGGGAAGTAGGACTAGACCTAGTCGTCATCCTCACACGCTTCAGCTTCTTTGTCTTATGATAAAATCACATATAAAGTAAGAGTGAGTACATAAGGTACTCCACAAGCCCTAACACTACTCAAGGGGAGGTGTTTCATGCATTGAGGCTTGTAGCAAGGGGAGGCCATACGGCTTAGTTTTGTTGAAAAACATTTTATGCAGTTTCTCTTTGAAAAGAGTTTTGCAATAAGAGGGAGAAGTAGTTGAATCAGTATTATTATAGTTGGCGGGCTCTGGGGGAGTTTCAGACCATCCCGCTAGTTCTCTCACTTTTAGATGAGTCTTCCGACCCCTGGCCCTGATGACTCCGGCACGCATGCCAACACTTACCCAAAGCACGGTGGCCTCGACCACCCACACACACACACTTCAAGGAGATGCACTAATGCTAATCAATAGGAGCCCAAAGCATAGTGTGCCAAGACCGTGACAACAGCTATCTTATAGATTAAGACTCTGCGGAGTTTGTACACTTTACCCACAGGCCATGCACACTTAGCAAGAGTATGACATGACACTCATCCCATCTTCCCCGCGTAACCCCACAATCACACCTCGGCCCGACGAAGGGGCTATTTGGGCAATTCCTACCCAGCCAGACATCAGACGACCCTCGGTATCTGTGCTGTTTCCTTGTCCACCGTGTCCTCCATGGCTCTCCAGGTTTTCTCTTGTGGTAGTTACCAGAAAGGTAGGGCGAGTCATGCCCATACAGGTTCTGTGGTTATACGAAATCACTATGTTGAGGTCAAATGAACCGGTCCTTATATTGGTGAGGTGGCTCCATCCGTCCTTGAAAAAAGGACTTGTTCGGAACACACATTATCGAACTAAACTAAAGTACTCAACACAAGGCTAGTTCGGAAAACATGGTCATCGGACTATTACTGAAGCACTCAGCACCGATCGGTGGGTTACACCGAATACACAGCCGTAGCTGGTATACCTCTTAGGGAGCCCTCGGCATCCCATCATTATACCTGCCTCGACCACACTTCTCCTTCACACACACATTTCATTAATCTCCTACACATATCCTAACTCACACCACCAAACACCTTTTAACACATTTCACAATCATGTATACAGTGTGAAGTGGTTCGCGATGCGAACATCGCAGGGGTTCCTAAGCATAGTACTAACACGTAGGTGCTCACATCACTGCTATAGCGCAACGATGAAGCTATTAGGTTGTCAAGGGGTTGTGTTGTCAAGATCAAGGAGGGGATTGTGATAGTCACTGCTATTACCGTAACTGATGCAGTGTCTTGTTTCAAGCTGTTGATAGCGAGTAACTATCATGTTACTGTTTATCATTGGCTAGTAGCTAACACCGATACTCAGTCATCAACATAGCTCATGATACCACATCAAGTGGTTCATAGCATAACAACATTTTAAGATAGACATACAGTCATGCAATGAAAACAGGCCATAGGTTGCGATTGCAAAATATAGGTGAAATATGATTAAGGAGTTAGAGCTTGCCTTTATGATAGTTTATCAGAGTCTTTGTCCCGTTCTTCGTGATCTGGGTCTTGAATATCTCCTTCGCGAACTCTCCGATTACTAAGTACGTAGCTACGCAAATGAAATACGAATCACCGATAAAGATTCAAGAAATCCGAATAAAACTCCAATAAATACGAACAATCGTTCATTAACACAGTTTCTAAGATCCTGAGAAGGCTTATCGGAGAATACATCATTCTGCTGGTGGCTCATCTGGAAACATTACTATTTCTTTGGTCAACCAAATGGTCATTAGAAGGTTATGACGATCTTATTGGTCTTCTCATTATTTACAGGGTTTATGACCATTGCAATTAATTCACTAGTTTATGTTATACCTTACTTATGTTACGGTCAATGAGTTAGCCATAACTTGTATGAGACTTCTTTATAATTATCTATCTTTTCAATAGTATGTTCACTAAAATTCTTGTAATGTAAGACTCACTTATTTTAGAGTCTAAGCATGGGTTTTATTATTCTCGAGCCAACTCAATATTTGTAATAATGACTAGTATACGATCATTAACTTATATCATTTCTTAATCTATTATTTTCCTATTGTCTTCTAAAAGTCGGGAACTCATTTTAGAACTTCTTTAGGGTATGTCTAGTAGGTTCTTTGGAAATTACTAGTGAAATTATTATTTTATTTATGGCTTGCTAGTATATCGATTTTCTTATGGGAACGACAATAAATTTTTCTACCTATATTTTATATTAGCCAACTTCGACTTACATCATATTCTAGATGTCGAATAATATTCCTAGAGATTTTTCGATAATTTTTGAATGTAGGCCTAGAGGGGGGGTGAATAGGCCTTTTGAATTTTTGTCGGATCCTGCAACACTCAACAACAAGTTCAATACCAGAGAAATCGGACTAGTTCGATAAAGTGCGGACTAGTCCGGTGTTCACGGACTAAGTTGATCAAGATTGATCGATTAGGTTGATTCTTTAATGTATGCAACGGAAATAGAGAATCAAACAACAGTTTAACAGTTATATATTGGATTGTATCACAATTAAGGCTTGTTTTCAACAATTTAATGTAAATTGAACAATGTGGATCAAACCCTAGAGTAAGTTGATCAATTTGAGTGATGAACACAAAAAGGACAAGACACACGATTTATCCCGTGGTTCGGCTACCACGAAGGCAACCTACATCCACATTGAGGAGTCCACAAAAGGACCGGGTCTTCTCCAACCCTACCCTCGTCAGATCGCCACGAAGGCCAATCCTCTTCCACTAATCACAAAGGGGTTAATAACCAAATTCAAGGGGCGTTCTCACACGTTGAGAGCTCCCTTAGATTACAAATCACAATGCCACCAAAAACACACTCAGAAATTACAATTGAAACGCAGGAGTGTGTTAGAGATTCAAACCAAGAGCTCAATGATGTGTGCCAAGTGTCTCTCCAATGATCTATAAGTGATCTTCAAAGGATTGATCGATTTTGCACTTAATTTCGTGGAGAGAAGTGGTTTTTGAGTCTCTTGGGAGGTGTGACGGCGCTAGGGTTCGAGAGAGTGTAAAAGTGGGCCGTGCACCTCTATTTATATGGGGTTTCTAAAAGTGACCGTTAGGGTTCAGAAAGATCGGACTAGTCCGTGGTGGTCACCGGACTAGTCTGGTGTGCTGTGTGTAGCAAACCCTAAGTGTCCCGAAATATCGGACTAGTCCGATCGAAAACGGACTTGTCCGATTTCACTACTGGAAATCTTCGGACTAGTCCGATAGCCATCAGACTTGTCCGAACATGTGAAACCCTAAGTGTGTTGGATGACAAGTCCGCACTTGGAGGACTTGTCCGATTTAGATCAGTGGGTATTTCGGACTAGCCCGTGTAAACATTGGACTTGTCCGAAGTGGATCAGAAGGAATATCGGACTAGTCCGGTTAACAACGGACTTGTCCGATTTTGTGTGACTTGTGAAGTGTGTTGAGGACTAGTCCGCCCTGGGGAGGACTAGTCCGACTCAAGTCAGAAAGATATCGGACTAGTCCGACAGGTATCGGACTTGTCCGATCTGGTGCAGAAAGGATATCGGACTAGTCCGGTTAACAACAAACTAGTCTGGTCCTCTGTAACTTTGTGCAATATGTGCGTGTGCTTAAATATGATTGAGATCTTGGGTGTGTTTCCTTAACACACTCCATACACAATAATCCACTATTTCTTTTCCTTGAGCTCAAGTTCACTTTGCTCCTAATTATCACTTCTTTTTGGTATTTTGCTCATTTTTCATTATTGGCCTGCATTCATCTCAACAAAAAGGTTAGGATCCCAATTGCTTGTCATAAATCATCCAAAACCCACAAGGGAGTCCTAGATGCACTTTCAATCTCCCCCTTTTTGGTGATTGATGACAACCAATTGAGATTTCACAAAATATTACAAAAAGAGATGAGATTTTCATAAAGTATGCACATATGACTCAAGAATACATCAAGCAGTAAGAAAATATCCATATGTGCATTCTTTATGGTGGGATGCATAACTAAGTGCATTAAAATATTGAGAATGACATAATTTACATTGATGAATCAATACAAAGTACATATGTCATTTCAGGAGCAAAATTGCAGATTTCAACACATATTTGCAAATTAATTAAGCATTTCAACATAGAACTATAGTTAACATGAAAACAACGTTAAAGCATTACAATCACGAAGAAAGATAAAGAGAACTCTCTCCTCGCACCCTACCACAGCTAAAGCTAAGACTCCCCCTCAATCTCTCCCCCTTTGGCATCAAGACACCAAAAAGAAGGAGAGGAGGGTCCTAGGGTCTTCACTCTTCACTGTTGGTCCTCTCGTCACCGTCTTCGTCTTCATCACCATCAGCTTGACGAGGAGGGGAAGGAGGAGGGACGGAGTCGCTCAAGCCCCCAATGTCAAAGTAGGCAAGCTCGGAGGGGTTCAGAGGCCCGAGCTCGGTGAAGTCCGGGTCGGACTCCTCAGAAATCACTGGAGATCCAATGGGGTCGATCTCCAGCTTCTGGCAGATTTGCTTCATATTGGCCTTTATATACTTCATGTCCTCCTTTCTTCTCTTGTTGAGCTTGTGGACCTTCACTTCGGTATTTTTGCAGGAGGAGAATATGGCAGTCAGGTACTTGAGGATCCCACTAGCTGATCCTCTCTGAGGGGCTTCCCTAGAGGTAGGGACAGCCCTAGCACCACTTCTTGATCTTGCCGGTGCCTCAGGACTGGAGGTCGGCGAGAGAGCAGCCTGGACACTCACTGGTTGAGGCTTCTGAGGCCTCAAAGGAGTGTGCTCCACATCCTTCACGAACTCAATACCTGTGACTTTCTCAATCATATACATGAGGTAGAGAGCATAGCCACATGACCTGTTAGGCGTGCAGGATATGTTGACCATATCATTCCAAATGTATTCCGCCACATCAGATGGGCGGTCCTTGCTTATGGCTCTCATTAGGGTTCGGAGGTAACCCTGCACGCTCCCAGCATCTCCATCTTTAGGAGCAATAGTATTCCTCAGCACTCTGTTGAGGACCACAAAGAATGGTTTCATGTACTTTGTAGAGGGAGGGACATACTTTAAGTTCGGCTCATATAGGAATTTCATCCTATCCTTCTCCATGACACCTATGTTGTGGATGATCAGCCTGTCATGTCCAGAGGTGTCCAGATGGAGCAGATTAGCAAAGTCCTCTTGAGTGATACTATACTTAGATCCGTGTGTCATCCAAGTAAAAATCTCTTCATCCTCACTTGAGAAGTGGCAAGTTGCAAAGAACTGTGCGATCACTTCATCATTCCAGTTATGCCTGAAGGCAAAGATATCCTTCAGGCCATGCCTCTCAACTGCTGCAATGACTTCATCAAAAGCTGAGCACTTCTTCTTCTCAAGGTGTGCCCAGTCAATCCACTGACTGCGCACCACCGGTGTCTTCATCGGGAGATAGACCGATTTGTAGAAGTCTGCATGGAAGTTGCACCAAAACCTTCCATTGACAGCTTGCTTTGGCCTACCATACCAGTCAATGCTTCTGAACTTGGCTGTAGAGTCACTGCCCTTGCCGTTGAACTTCTCCTCAGTAGGGTCCCGGACCCCTTCCCTGGGAGCATGGAGCTTCAAGGGCCCGACTGGCCCCGTTGCTATCCCCTTGCCCTTGCCCTTGGCTTGGCGAGAGGCACTTGAGGATGCTGTAGCCTTTGACACTGGCTTCTTTGCCAGCACCTTTCTCCGAACCTGAGGAGGTGAAGGAGCTGGCTCCGAGGGTCTTTCTTGGCGTTTCTTGCCAAGACCCGTCGAGGACCGAGGTGCCACTTCTTGGTCCAACTCGGCCTCAAAGTCAGAGATTTCATTGTTTGAGCTCGACATGATCTGAGAATGATTTTGCAAGAATGATGGTAAGTGATACAAGGCATAGGTATGGAAAGTTAGCAATGAATTGCATTGAGGAATTGGAAAATTAGGTTTTCAGTTCAGAAACATTGGACTTGTCCGGTGCACAGGCACGGACTAGTCCGGTGGACCGGACTTGTCCGTGCATGGACCGGACTAGTCCGGTGTTCATCCTCAAAAACCTAACAGATTGGTCAAGGATTGATTCCTAATGCAAATCTAGTCTAGCATACACGTAGTACATCAAATAAGCATGTATCTAGTGAAGGATGCTAGGCTATACGATCAACAACGGAGAAAAACAAGATTTCTAGGGTTTTGATGAAAGTTACCGAAGAAATCGATTGACGCTTGAAGGTTTGGGGGTTGGAGGCCGAACAAGTCCGCTAGCTTCAATCCCCAAGAGGTCAAGCTTGATCTCTGCCCAAATGTGGACTTTTTTGATGGAGGGAGCAGAGAATCGCCTTGGTGGCTCGAGCGCAAGAGAGAGGAAAGCGTGAGCAAAAGTGGGGATGAGAAGATTAGGGTTTGATGGTGGCTAGGGTTATGGACACAAAAAATCGGACAAGTCCAGACATGACCGGACTAGTCCGAAGTCATCCAGAGAGCTATATCGGACTAGTCTGTGGTCTATCGGACTAGTCCGTTCTAATCGGCACTCTGCGGACTAGTCTACAAGAGCGGACTAGTCCGGGTAACCACAGACTAGTCCGTGCTCACCAGGAGAAATTGCATAGCCCATTCATATATATTTGAAGGTTCACTAATAGAGAAAAGGAGGGGCAAAACAAATCAATTAATCTTGATGAATTTGACCAGTAAGCATACAACAATCACACAATGATCATATCTCATCAAGATCTAATAATTGACATAGTTTTTTGAGAAAAAAAAATGAAGGGGGATGATTTTCGCAATTCAGTCAAAATTTTGAAGAGGTCATACAGGTATGCAACTTTTCAAGTCACACTCCGAGAATCAAGGATATTTAGTTCATTTCGGAGTTCGCAAAAATGCTTTTCATCAAGTGGCTTGGTGAATATGTCGGCCAATTGTTTTTGGGTGTTGACATGTGAGATGGCAATGTCTCCTTTCATGGAATGGTCTCTCAAGAAATGATGTCTTATGTCTATGTGTTTAGTTCTAGAGTGCTCAACTGGATTGTGGGCTATTTTAATGGCACTCTCATTGTCACAAAGGAGAGGAATATGGTTCATATTATAACCGTAATCTCTTAGAGTTTGTCGCATCCAAAGGAGTTGTGCACAACAACTCCTGACTGCAACATACTCCGCTTCGGCTGTGGATAAAGCAATGGAATTTTGTTTCTTGGATGACCAAGAAACTAAGGATCTCCCTAGAAATTGGCATGTGCCGAAGGTGCTTTTTCTATCTACTTTGCACCCGGCATAATCTGCATCGGAGTAACCAATGAGATTGAAAGCCTTTTGGGTACCAAAGACCAAGGTTGGGTGTATGAACTAAATATCTCAAGATTCTTTTCACGGCTGTCAAGTGACATTCCTTAGGGTTGGCTTGAAATCGTGCACACAAACATACACTCAACATAATATCTGGCCTAGATGCACATAAGTAAAGTAGAGATCCAATAATGGAGCGATATACCTTTTGATCGACGCTAGGTCCATCTTCATTGAGATCCAAGTGGCCTTTCATTGCCATGGGGGTCTTTATGGGCTTTGCCTTGTCCATGCCAAACTTCTTGAGTATGTCATGCGTGTACTTGGTTTGGCTTATGAACGTTCCTTCCCTTTGTTGCCGCACTTGGAATCCCAAGAAGTACTTCAATTCTCCCATCATTGACATTCAAACCTGTCTGTCATGATTCTACTAAATTCTTCACAGAAGGATTGGTTAGTTGACCCAAATATTATGTCATCAACATAGATTTGACAGATAAAAAGATCATTATCTAAATTCTTTGTGAATAATGTATAGTCTACTTTGCCAATTTGAAAACCATTTTCAATTAAGAAGTCTCTAAGACACTCATACCAAGCTCTAGGAGCTTGTTTGAGGCCGTAGAGAGCCTTACGCAATTTATATACGTGGTTGGGGAATTCTTCGTCTTCGAACCCGGGTGGTTGCTCCACATACACTTCTTCCTTGATCGGCCCGTTGAGGAAGGCGCTTTTCACGTCCATTTGATACAGCTTGAAATCATGGTGAGTAGCATATGCAAGTAATATTCTAATAGATTCAAGCCTAGCTACTGGAGCAAAAGTCTTATCGAAATCCAAACCTTCGACTTGTGAGTACCCTTTGGCCACAAGTCATGCCTTGTTTCTTGTTACCACTCCGTGTTCGTCTTGTTTGTTGCGGAAGACCCACTTGGTGCCCACTATGTTTGCATTGGGTCTTGCCACAAGTTTCCACACCTCGTTCCTCTTGAAGTTGTTCAATTCTTCTTGCATTGCCACCACCCAGTCCGGATCCTTCAATGCATCCTCAATCCTGCGTGGTTCCAAAAAAGGAGACAAACGAGTAATGCTCACAAAAGTTAGCTATGCGAGATCTAGTGGTTACTCCCTTTTGGATGTCACCGATGATGTTGTCGATTAGGTGATCCCTTTGAATGCATTGGTGTACTCTTGGGTGGGGCACTTGGGGAGTTGTGTCTTCATGATCATTTTCTTCTCCCCCTGAGTGGTTTCCCTCGTTGACTTGTTGATCATCTTCATACTCTCGTGCTTGTGTTGAAGCTCCCCCTTGATTGTTGGTCCCCTCTTGTGGTTCATTTTCCTCATTTATGTGCGAAGGTGACTCTTGTGGTCGAATTTCACCTAGAGCCATTCTTTTCAATGCTAGACAAGGAGCTTCTTCTTTACCTAATTCACATGGATCAACTTGCTCCTTTTGGGAGCCGTTAGTCTCATCGAACACTACGTCACGTGCTACTTCAACAAGTCCGGAGGTCTTGTTGAAAACACGATAGGCGTAGTTGTTCGAATTGTAACCGAGCAAGAAACCTTCATCGGACTTCGAAGCGAACTTTGAAGTCCTGGGCTTCTTGTTCAAGATATAACATGGAGAACCAAAAACTCGAAAGTATGAAATGTTTGGTTTGTTACCGGTGAGTAGCTCATAGGGAGTTTTCTTGAGTAGTCGATGAAGATAAAGCCGATTTGCGGCATGGCAAGCGGTGTTAATTGCTTCCGCCCAAAATCGATCCGAAGTCTTGTATTCATCGAGCATTGTTCTTGCCATCTCTATGAGTGTTCGGTTCTTCCTTTCGGCAACTCCATTTTGTTGTGGTGAGTATGGCGCTGAAAATTCGTGCTTGATGCCCTCTTCATCAAGGTACTCCTCCACTTGTATGTTCTTGAACTCCGTGCCATTGTCGCTTTGAATACTCTTGATTGACAATGAAAACTCGTTTTGAGCTCGCTTGAAGAATTTCTTGAGTGTTCCTTGTGTTTCTGACTTATCATGCAAAAAGAAAACCCAAGTGAAGCGAGAAAAATCATCAATGATAACTAAACCGTATTTGTTACCACCGATGCTTATGTAAGCAACTGGACCAAACAAGTCCATGTGAAGTAGTTCGAGCGGTCTTGTTGTAGTCATGATGTTCTTTGCGGGATGATGTGCTCCAACTTGCTTCCCGGCTTGGCACGCGCTACAAGGCCGGTACCGAGCACCTTTCCTTGACTATTATCTCCGAAGTAGATGCCTTCGTTTGGGTCCTCGTTTTCTTCATATTCCACAAACATCCTCCTTTCTCCGGTCATGTGGTTGGTGCATCCACTGTCTAGCACCCATTTGGATCCACCGGAGGAATAGGCCTGCAAAAACAAATTATGCTTTGGTTTTAGGTACCCAAGCTTGCTTGGGTCCTTGGAGGTTAGTTACAATACATTTGGGCACCCACACATGGGATTTTGTGTTCCCATGGCGTGGCCCAACATAATAAGCATAAACCTTACCAAGATTGTTTCTCATTAATACATAAGAGGCATCAAAAGTTTTAAATAGAAGCTGCTGCTGTTTATGAATCAGACTAGTCTGGGTGGCCGGACTTGTCCTGATGACCGGACTTGTCCGGACACTGACCGGACTAGTCCGGTATTCATGCGAGTTCAGTTTCTTATTCTTCAACTTATCAGTTTGAGAGGATCTTCCCTTCACAAAGGAGATCCTTCCCCTGTTATTCTTATGACTTCCAGCATATTGCTTTACATCATAAGAGTAACCAATGCCATATTTGACATTTGGAGGTCTTTGGACCAAGTATGCACTACGTGCATAGTTGATCTTCTCCTTGTCAAATATTCCATACTGGGTAGGATTTTTATCCTTTGTGGAGGTTGACTTCTCCTTCAAACTGGTGTTGATTTTACTACATGTGCACATATGAACAAGATCAGTTTTAGTGGGTTGAGAAGGTGAACTGGAAGAGGAGGAAGGTTCACTTAGCTTGAGTGACTCAACTTGCACTTCAAGGATTTTGTTAACCTTGATCAGGTCAGCAAGTTGGTCCTTGATTGCAACATTTGAGTCGGTTAACTCCAAGCAAGTTTTCTTGCTTGAAGCTAGCTCAAGCTCTAGTGAACTGTTTTTCTCCTTTTCAAGCTCTAGGAGTTTGTCAAGTTTGACATACTTCTCCTTTTGGGAGATAATCATGTCCTCTATACGATCAATTAACCTCTCCTTCTCAACAAGTTGGTCAAGTAAAAATCTCATTTTAGCAGCAGTTTTCCTATCTAGTCCATTTAGCATGTCCTCATCATCACTATCTAGTTCATCATCACTAGAGTAGGAATGCATGGAAGGAGTTTTGATGTTTACCTTGCGTTTACCTTCCTTTGCCATGAGACAAGTGCCATTTCCCTTCTTTGCACCGAGTGTGGGGAAGAGTGTGGATTTCTTGGATGTGCTTTCTATGGCTATGCTAGCCATCTCTTCTTCATCGGATGATGAGGACTCATCGTTTGAGTCCCACTCCTTCCCAATGTGTGCTTGTTCAGCTTGTTTCTTCTTCTTGAAGAATTTCTTAGGTTGAGGCTTGGTTTATTTAGTTTTCTTCTTGTTGTCCTCATACGGGCAATCGACTATAAAGTGGTTATACTCGCCACAATTATAGCACGCCCGCCTCATCTTTGGCTTCGTCCTTACCTTGTACTTTCCTTCACTTGATTTTGTTCCTTGTCTCTTCTTCATTATTTTCTTGAACTTTTTCATGAACAAAATCATATCCTCTTCATCTAGCTCACTACTCTCGTCATCACTGTCCTCCTCTAGTTGTGCTTCTCTTGCTTCTTTGGATAGAGGCTTGAGAGTAGATTTTAGGGAAACTCCTTTCTTCTTGGCCGAGGTGAGGTCGGCAATTTCTTTGATGTGCTTGGCTTGTTTCTCCATCATTTCAAAGTTGATAATTTTACCAAGCAATTCATCCGGAGTCATCCTTTTGTAACCGGGGCTTTCTCTGATCATTGAGCATAGCGTGACATTGCGAGGCATATACGCTCTAAGGATGAGCTTTACCACATCGTGGTCATTCCACTTCTTGCTCCCATATGATCAAACCTTGTTGACAAGTGTCTTCAATCGATTGTACATATCCTGGGGTGACTCGTCTTCCTCAATTGCGAATCTTCCTAGTTCGCCTTCGATCATTTCAATTTTTGCCTCACGCACATGCCGGTCACCTTCATGTGCTGTTTGTAGTGTATCCCATATCTCCTTAGTAATTTCGAGTCCATCCACCTTGGTGAACTCGTCTCGACTGAGAGAGGAGGTGATTACTGCTGCGGCTTGAGCGTTTCTATGGATGGCCTGCTCTTGACTTGGGGTGAGCTCTTCGTCATCATCCGGAATATCTATCCCTGTACATACAACATGCCATAAACTTGGGTTGAGGGAAATCAAATGCATCTTAATATTCTGCCTCCACATGGAGTAATCACTCCCATCGAAGTGTGGGGCTTTTCCAAGTGGGATAGATAAGTAGTGATTGTTATTGGAATTTAGACGATCGTAATTAAAAGGATATCGGGAGTAGTCGGTGTGACTACTCCCCTTCTTCTTCTCTTCAACTTTCGCTTTCCCTTTGGAAAGTGCCTTCTTTCTGAGGAGCGCCTTTAGCTCCAGCGTCTCCTCATCGTCGTCCTCGAAGTCTTGAATGGCTTCGAGGTACTTCTCCAGTTTTTGGGTCTTGTCGTTGTTGACTTCATCTTGGTTGTTGATTTTGTGGACGTCCTTCATGTCCGACATGATCTCTTCGAGTGGTTAAACTCTTTCTTGAAGAACCCGCTCTGATACCAATTGAATGTAGGCCTAGAGAGGGGGGGGGGGTGAATAGGCCTTTTGAATTTTTGTCGGATCCTGCAACACTCAACAACAAGTTCAATACCAGAGAAATCGGACTAGTCCGGTAAAGTGCGGACTAGTCCAGTGTTCACGGACTAAGTTGATCAAGATTGATCAATTAGGTTGATTCTTTAATGTATGCAGCGGAAATAGAGAATCAAACAACAGTTTAACAGTTATATATTGGATTGTATCACAATTAAGGCTTGTTTTCAACAATTTAATGTAAATTGAACAATGTGGATCAAACCCTAGAGTAAGCTGATCAATTTGAGTGATGAACACAAAAAGGACAAGACACACGATTTATCCCGTGGTTCGGCTACCACGAAGGCAACCTACATCCACGTTGAGGAGTCCACAAAAGGACCGGGTCTTCTCCAACCCTATCCTCGTCGGATCACCACGAAGGCCAATCCTCTTCCACTAATCACAAAGGGGTGAATAACCAAATTCAAGGGGCGTTCTCACACGTTGAGATCTCCCTTAGATTACAAATCACAATGCCACCAAAAACACACTCAGAAATTACAATTGAAACGCAGGAGTGTGTTAGAGATTCAAACCAAGAGCTCAATGATGTGTGCCAAGTGTCTCTCCAATGATCTAGAAGTGATCTTCAAAGGATTGATCGATTTTGCACTTAATTTCGTGGAGAGAAGTGGTTTTTGAGTCTCTTGGGAGGTGTGACGGCGCTAGGGTTCGAGAGAGTGTAAAAGTGGGCCGTGCACCTCTATTTATATGGGGTTTCTAAAAGTGACCGTTAGGGTTCAGAAAGATCGGACTAGTCCGTGGTGGTCACCGGACTAGTCCGGTGTGCTGTGTGTAGCAAACCCTAAGTGTCCCGAAATATCGGACTAGTCCGGTCGAAAACGGACTTGTCCGATTTCACTACTGGAAATCTTCGAACTAGTCCGATAGCCACCGGACTTGTCCGGACATGTGAAACCCTAAGTGTGTTGGATGACAAGTCCGCACTTGGAGGACTTGTCCGATTTAGATCAGTGGGTATTTCGGACTAGTCCGTGTAAACATCGGACTTGTCCGAAGTGGATCAGAAGGAATATCGGACTAGTCCGGTTAACAACGGACTTGTCCGATTTTGTGTGACTTGTGAAGTGTGTTGAGGACTAGTCCGCCCTGGGGAGGACTAGTCTGACTCAAGTCAGAAAGATATCGGACTAGTTCGACAGATATCGGACTTGTCCGATCTGGTGCAGAAAGGATATTGGACTAGTCCGGTTAACAACGAACTAGTCCGGTCCTGTGTAACTTTGTGCAATATGTGTGTGTGCTTAAATATGATTGAGCTCTTGGGTGTGTTTCCTTAACACACTCCATACACAATAATCCACTATTTCTTTTCCTTGAGCTCAAGTTCACTTTGCTCCTAATTATCCCTTCTTTTTGGTATTTTGCTCATTTTTCATTATTGGCCTGCATTCATCTCAACAAAAAGGTTAGGATCCCAATTGCTTGTCATAAATCATCCAAAACCCACAAGGGAGTCCTAGATGCACTTTCAATTTTTAGTGAACCTATTATTTTATTTAGACATCATATGTTATTTTCCCTAATTTATAATTATTTAGTCATTTTTGGGATTTTCATAACTATTTTGCCATCCCATAAGCCAATTTAACCAGATACCACTTGCATTATATTCTATAAGTCAATTAATATATTTAGCAATTGCTATATAATTATTTATTGATAGATTTTCAAATTTGGGACTAAACATTGGGGTTTTCCTAATTTTTTTATTAATTACATGATTTATGGTAAGCTGCAAATACTCTACTAACTTCCACAAGTTATTTAAGCTACCAATCACCACTAGTATGTTATAAGAGTAAAAATACCATTTTAGGGATTTTTAAAGGTCTTCCTACATTTTAGAATGCAATTTCTATTGTTCTGTGTGCACTTGTGGGTGAGCTTAACATGTTCCTTAACCTGCCTTATGGCTGGCAGGTAGTCCTGCTACAAAAGGTGTGCGCATCTATGTGTACGTAGCAGTTCTAGGCAGCACAAAGAAGCTGGCTGGTGGGGTCGAGCTGCCAGTGACTGACATGCGGGAAGGGAAGGTATGCGCACAGAGACTGACGTTGTGGGCCCCAGGCGTCAGCGGTCTTTGGCTCTCTGGTTCACACAGACCATGTCCACGCAGGGGGCTGGTGCCGACACACCTATGTGGCAGAGGCGTGGCGAGGTGGCGCACACGTGGCGCTGAGGTGGCGTCTAGGTGGCAACCACACGTGCGCCACGTCCTCGCTACGTAGGCACGACGGTGGCCAGACAGAGGAGGCGGCGGCGGGCGGCCCCGGGAGCTCGCCAGTGGTTGGCCGGAGCTAGTCGGTCATCTACGGCGAGTGCTCCGGGGTATGCACAAGCGAGCTGCGTGCTCGGTTGGGCTGGGGACACGCCCATGGCAGCGGGCGACGGCGCACGGCGGCGCTCGGCGAAGGAAGTATGGGTGCAGGATTTCGAAGCGAAAAGGTTTCGGAGACGTGTGCTAGTGTGCGGTGAAGTTGGTGGTGTGGTCACATCGGATGGGGCGACGCCCACGGCGATCGACAACGTGCAACGGCGATCGCGCACGGCGGAACATCGTTGATCTATTCGTGTGTGCATGTTCTCAATGAACAAGTGTGCCAAGGGTGTGTTCTCGGATGTTTAGTGTGCGCCAGTGCGCTTGGCCTAGCTGGGGAGCGTTCCACGGTGGCCGGCAACAGGGAGATGCAGCGATCATGGCGGCGGCTCGGTGAGGTCCACACTCCTTTACTCCTCTCCCCAAACTAAGTGCACTTTTGCGTTCTACACGTCAATACTTAGCCTACTGGCAAGGTGGCACGGGTGGAAAGAGTCCCTAGCTCGCCAGCGGCTATTGTGCATGGCAGTGGGCGGTGGCGCACAGCGAGCACGACTAGGGTTACTGATAATCCAGGCTACGACGAGCCAAACTCCTAACCATTGCTCGTTCTAGCTACTTCACGAAGCAAGAAAGGTTTACACGAAAGGAATTGGACGACAGTGGCTCACCAACGTGGGAACGGGTGCCTGCCGTAGCCGGGGAAGAATAGAGGACCTCCACAATGTTGGTCCAAATTAGAGGCGAAGAAGCCTCGGTGAAGGGCGCTCGACTATCAGGGAGAAAGAGGGAGGTGTGGCGAAGTCGTTGCGCACGAGAACGGAGGCGGGGGTCTCAATTTATAGGCCAATGAGGCGGTTCGAGGAGGCTACGGGCGGCGCGAGCTCTGCTTTTAGCGCGAGCAAGGCGGTGGCGTGGGTTCCGTGGCGCACGCGCTACACTTGCTAGCTGGAGATGGGCAAACATGCGCGCGAAGTGAATTCGGAGCAGGCGACGTGATGGGAGGGCGACGGGGGGCAGGCGTGATGATGGCGGGTGAGAACAGAGGTGTCGGTGAGGCGACAGAGGCGGTGCGGCTTCTTCACGCGCGCGATGCGACGAGGTGCTGTGCTCTGGTCATGGTGGCAATGATGCCGCGCCAAAAGTTGATCGTCGGGCGGTTGGGCGCAGCGTGGTGCAGGGCGACGTCACGTCGCGGGTTTCCGGGCGCGCGGTCGGATCGAGAAGGGATGGTGGTGAAAGGAAGGGGATGGCGGCACAATAGCGGGTTGTAAAAGCCCGTTTTTCGGAAGAACAAAAACACAAAAAACGCGAACTTAAAAATTTTGAAAATAGACTTGGAAATCCAAACTCACATGAGCCATATGAGTTAAACTATGTTCACTAAAAATGGGGACTTGTTAAAACTTTACATATAGAACATGGTTGCTGATGTGGAATGGAACTTAAGGTGAAGAATCCTTAATTTCCAAGTATTCACATTTTCAATGAAAAATTAAAGGAGAAAAGAAAACAAATAGAGAGAAAGAAAAAGGAATTATTCCAACCCTAAAATGGGACATTCAAAAATATTCAAATCTCATGCCGTAAATTTTTCCATGACCTTCTAATATTCCAATTAGACTCTCGGAAAAGTTTCAAAAATTTTTGAAGCACGTTTCTCGTTTATTGGACACGTACTGAGAGTTTAATCAACGTCGACTTCAATTTTAAACTTCGTGCTCAACCTTGTCCAAATCAACTCCAAATTTTTCCTGAGGTCCCTTATGGTTCAAAAAGGTTAACTTCAAAGTTTCAGGATTTTTGAACCTAATCTACTATTTATTTCCTTGAGTCAAGTATCACCACTTGAATTCAAATTCAAACCTGAGTTCAAATTCAACTTGCTCAGTTTTGAAATCTGATTGCACCATAAAATTCTCCACATTTTATTTAGTCACTGGGCCAAATTTGACCATTTTTGAAGCCTATTTGCTAGCTTCATTTGAATTTTGAAAAGAGAAGGGAGGAGAGAGTGGGACCCACATATCATAGTTATCCTCAGTACTAGGAAAAAGGTGGGCCCCACTGGTAAGCTGCTCAATGGATGAGATATTTTACATCTGGACTGAAGTGGATAAGAGGGGAATTGGAGTGGGCCCCACATGTCATGTCTATCCTCACAGCCACACAAAAACCAACTTTGCTGCTCTCTCTGTCCTTATCAGCGCCGGACCCCGCTTCTTCCTCGTCTCCTCCCACGGCGCCATCCCGCCACCAGCGCCGCGCCGCCACCTCCCAGCCACGCTCGCGCCCAGGCCGCCGCCATAGTTCCCGGCCACCGGCTCCGCCCGCCTGTCTCGGCCGCACGCCCGCGCGCCTTGTCCGCGCGCCGGCCATGCGCCGCGTCCGAGCTCGCCCTGCTCAGTCCGCCGGCGCTCCGCCTCCCTCCTGTGCCCTGCGCCGCGCGTTGCCCCATTCGCACCTCAACTCGCGTGCGTTGTCCTCTAGCTCCAGTGCTCTGTCGTCGCACTTCGTTTCTCCTCTAGCGCTGGTCACCGCAGCTGCGTCGCTGGTCAGGTACCCGTCGCTCCTGCCTTGTGTTCACGCGTGCCCTGCTCTCCGCACCGTGGTGGTCACCACCGCCCCGTCATTGCTTGCTCCAGCTTGAGGCACGCGCCTACTACGCAGCACCATGGCCTTCTCCCCACCGTGTCTGCGTTCCACCGCCGTGCAGCCGCGCTCAGACCCTGCGCCATGGCGCGGTGCTGCTCTGCTCCTTGTTCCTGGTTGTGCTCACCACCTGTTCGACCAAATGCCAGTGAGAAGTACCACAGCAGGCACTTCATTGTTAAGGAATGTGCGAAAGCCGAGGAGATGCAGGAACACACCTTTGACACCATGGTATCGACCATTGGTCCAAGGTTAGCTTTGATTTTGCAAGATTGATTGGATTAGTGGCTGCAGCTAAGGTGTTCGATGAAATGGTTACTAGGCGAAACTAAGTGTGTGGCCGTTCAATACTGGTCTATGGATGCAGGTTTACTGTGGGTTGGCAAATCGACAAGCCTAAGTTCCAAGATGCCCTTTAAATGGTGATGACGCGATGGAACTCTAGTACACACCAAGATGTTCGGCGAAATACCTACAAGGTGAGCCTTACCCTGAAATACCTTGCTTGACGTCACCGACGTCCGTTCGTCATGATCGCTAAGGTTACTCTTGTGTCGTCAAGTCGTATGCCCATGTTCCGCGTTGATATCATTCCTATAGGAATCTCTAAGTTGACCTCTTGTATCGTTTGTATCACACTGGCCTGTCCGTACGTGCTCGTGATGCTCCACCATGAGCCGCGTCGACGTCGTTGACCATATGACGTCGTCGTGACGCTCCGAGCCGTCATCGTGTCCTGGCATCGAGATGAAGGATGCTTGTGATGTGTGTGGTGCTGAAACACCAGCACGACTCGTCGTACAATGGTCGTTTAGCCATATTAGGGTTTGGTCGAGGCAAGACTCTTCGAGTCCTGGGTATAGCCAGGGTGCTCGATGAAATGCCTTCTAGGTCAAACCAGGTGTGTCGGTGATCACCGATGACCTAGGGTAGAGGTATGCATGAACATTGCGACCAACAAGGAGAATTAGACCAAGGGGAACCTTGGATAAGAGTTCCTTGGTTTTGTCGAGGATGTTCTCTAACCGATCACAGGATTGGTTAACTTGGTGTACCACTTCATCGACGGCAGGTTCGTCGAGCCGCTTATCAACAACCGAGTCGACATCACTAGCCTTAAGACTCACAAGGTGGTGTTCGAGATTCCGCTCACCCCTTTGACGAGTCCGGGTTGTTGTGGACGTCGCTAAGATGATCTTCTCGAGATGGCAAAGCATGCCTTCACGGCAAGGTCTCACATCATATTCGAGTTCCAAGAGTCACCGAGCTCATCCGGACAATCTTGCAAAGGGCACTGCAATAGTGTCATGTAAGAACTTGGACGATGCTTGTAAAGATAGTCGTAGCGACTAATTTACCTAAAGGTCCTTTGAAAGTTGTCTCGATACTCACGTCAGGTTAACAAGTCTCGTTATGATGTCTTAAGTCCAAAGAATGTTGACCTCACTTCACTCCCAAGTGTCGCTAGGGTTTCATCCTGGTTCATCCTTATCAGGACCCTGCGACCACACTTGTCACGAAATTAGGTTTACTCCTTAATGAGTTTGTGTAACTTCATTGGTCGACTTCTAAGTCACAACCTCTTGTTGCACAGTTCACTCATGCCTTAAGCATTCAATGCTCCATCTTGATCGCTTAGTCTTCCTTACATCACACAGTCCAGTAATACTTCTTCACCATTCTACCTTATCACTCTTTATGCGGCATAGCTCCAAGTGTTGAGTGCTAAATTGCGATGTGTCATTACATTGCACCTTTCAGTGCTTATCTCGACACTACAATGCCACCTTGACTCTTAGGTCATCCTTACACTACCAGTCCAACACTTTCGCACCATTCAGCTGTATCGTCCTTGAGTGGCATAGCGTCGAGTGTTGAGTGCCAAGTTGCAATGTGCGCTTACATTGCACCTTTCAATTCACATCTCGATACTACTATAACCACTTGACTTCATCCTTTGTTCATTCACACAACAGAGGCATATCTGTCCTTCCTAGTTGAACTCCTCATTCTTAGAGTTTACACAACCCCGTGGAGTCTTTTCTTAAATTACTTAATTACTTAATTACTTATATGCATATCATGTCGATAGGAACGTGCTGATAGGTGATCGACAAGAAGCTTCGCTTGGAGGAGAAGGCCAAGGTGTTTCCACTGAGGTTCCATGACAGATCCTCCGGAGGAAGATCAAGCCCTAACAATTGACATTTGTTCAGTCGCAAACTAAGGCAAGCCCCGGTTTGCATTTAAGTCGTTTATGAGCTTTTGCTTTATCACTATGATGAATAGTATATGAATTGTGCATTACGTTTAGGGTGAATGATACTCCACTTGCATGACCAAAAATCCCAGGGGTTTATTTGGCACGAGTTACAGTTTGACCTGTAGTAACTGCTTTGCTAATGCATAGGAAATCCGGTAGAAGTCGAGTAGTTGGAATCTACTCGCGAGAGATGTATCTCACAGGATTGGTTGAATAGAAAATGGCTTAATATAATGAAATTGAGACCGGGCAGGGAATGGATAGGAAGCGGCGAGAATTGAGTCTCGGTCGCATAGCCCTGCCTGTGTTGATTAAGGCCCGTCCGTATGCGGCCCCGCTGGACAAGCTTGAATTGTACCGGCAATATAATGGACATATGGAATCCAATAAACTGACGTAGCTTGGTCACTTGGGTGTCGAGGCATACCGTTCCGTTTTATAGGTGTGGGTTGAGGGTAGCAAGGTGTAAATCCGCTGGTGGGCACGTCAGAGTACGCCCCACGCAGGGACCTCCTGCCCGTGACGGATCGACCGGTTCGACATTTGAGTGTCTTGCGAAAGGTTGCCATATACGCCTAGTACTGAAGTGTTATGTAGGTACGGGTGTGCTCGCTGACACTTCCGAACGACATATGTGTCGTGTTGTCCGGGTGAGTCCTGATTGCAATCACTGTCCCTCGCAGTAATAGAGTACCACTTGTCTGTCGCAGTCGCGACGTAGTAAATACTAAAGAAGTCAGGAAAGTCATATGATATTGAATTATAATTACTTTGCAACTTTGTATGATTTAGAGATAGTACAATTAAAAGTTTACAGTTTCCCCATACTTTAGCTGTAATAGCACTATGTGCTTTGGGCATGTCATATCATCGGTAAAGCGTTTCTTGTTTGATTGTGGAGCCCATGATGTGCCGTGCTCAGAGAATGTCATTTGCTACTTAAAACTTGATTATAAGGATCCACTTGTAGGCGAGTCATTTATGCTATTCCTTACCTATGTTTAGTGTCCCCTTGCATATGTCTAGTGAGACGGTTAAGTCTTGCTGAGCCTTATGCTCACGTTTGCGCTTTAACGATTTTTGCAGGTATTAGTTTTATTTCTGCTGTTCAGGTTGTACATGAGACTCGAGGTGTCGAGATAAATCTCATGTGAGCCACGCCGCTGCTGTATGTTCTTCGTGTTGCTAGTGAGAATCGTCCTAGGGCATGGACATCTTCTCTCCTGCTTAGTTAGGTGAGATTATGAGTATGTATTTTCCGCTGCGTGTGTACTTCTTTTGTACACTCTTTTGTAAACTCTTCTTATTATGAAATGAAAACTTTATATGTTTTGGTATCCTTTTTGTGTGTGTTGTTAGGTGCCGCATCGCACGGTACCACCCAATGAGATCCTCGGATGTGCGGACTCCGGTCCCCACAGACATGGTATCAGAGCTTCATTGGGAATAGCACGCTCGAAAAGAGCCCATTTTTGAAAAACTCCGAAGTAGTCGAGTGAGGTTTAGCTATATGCCCATTAAGGACTATTACTAGTATAAGTTATAAAGGTGGTGAACTAACTTGTTATATTATTCTGTAACGACGCTCTGTCTTCAAGGTAAGAGGTAAGGTACGCCGCCGAGAGCGGATTAATCTCGGTAAACTCTGCATACGAGATATGGTATGTGAAATTTCCGTGGCTTAGCACGGAAAGTCAATATGAGTCTCTGAAACTTTCCATGTTTCTGAGAACATATGACACGCGGTACCCCAGCGTGACACAAAATTAGTGGGAGCCCCCGTCGGGTGGTGTATAACCCGATAGTATGCATCTCTAGAACCATTCATGTTCTATGGGATCATGCGAAACACGTATGCCCGAGCGTGTATAAGCCGGTTCGTACGGGAGTCTTTGCTGTACAGACGTATTTACAGCCATGTACCTCGAGACATGGCCTCGCTCGAGGGCGACTCACACCAGAGTCGTATGCATTTACTTTCATATATATTATTGTGACTGCCTGTCGTGTTTCCCCGTGCCGCCCTTGAGGTGTGAAGGTGTGAAAGGGGATTGTTTGTCTTCTGCAGGTACACTAACTCCGGTAGCGACCCGTGTAGAATACGTTTGCGAGTGATCGGTATTAGGACCACCTATAGACGTATCCGGATGTACCGGGTTAGACTTTTCTTTTGGTAAGGCACGTAGTACCCTCAGTATCACAATTGATACTTTGACCATCCCCCACGAAAGAAATGGCTTCAGATTCATATTAAGTCCAAGTATCAGTTGCTGATATCTTGTGGACAAATTAAAATGTTTCTTTTCAAGAGTAGGTGAACCAAAGTTCTTTGCTCCTGGCGAGAGTTTAGCTCGACTTCGCCGGAGTAAGACTTTGGTTAAGTTTGAAGATCCATAGTGATATGCTATGGATAAGAAGGTCGTCAAGTCTCTTTTAAGATTCCATTTGGTTCTAAAGGAAATGATTAGTTGTGAATCAAGTTCTAGCCATCGGACTTGAGTTTTGAGTTAAGTTTCAAAATTTGAGTTTGTTTCCAAATTCTTGTGTTTCGAAGCCGGTGAGTTCTGTTTTCGAACAGAATGGACCTGACTTTGAAATTCCATATCTCTTCAACCTGGAGGGCTTTGGAGGCAAGTGAATACTTTTTGAAAAGCTTTTGAAGTCTTCAAATAGTTTCCTATTGACCTCCAAGCCAAAAGATGCTTTTATGGTGATGAAAATGCACCATAACCACTGCAGCTGCTGTTCTGAAACTGTACAAGACAGTATCTGAACTTTTGTCATAATTCCTTGAAGAAAGCTCTTCTATTCCATTATGATACATTTCTGGAAAGTGGAAGAGCTATTCTACAACTTTGTTATTCAGTGATACCTCAAATTCAGTTTAAAACTAATTAAAAACAGAGTTGAAGATAGTACATGTATATCGATGCTACCTGAAACAGCCAGAAAAAAAAAATTTGAACTTTAAAAATCCATAACTGTTAAACTAGAAATGCAACCTATGCATGTTTATACATGTATGGAAAACTTAGAGAGTCCTCTACAACATTTCTATAGAACTTCAGAGCGAATCCATCTCTAACATACTCAAAATTTCAGATTTCTAGACTTGATCAAATCTGGACAGCGAGTGGACAGTCCTGTATACAGTTACTGTTTCTCGCATAACTCGCTGTATAATTGTTGAAAGACTTCATAATTTTCATTTCTGGGATCCCGAAAATTTTTGCAACAATTTTGCTATGTATTACTTTTGCAAATATTGATGTTTGTATATCTGAAATTGTGGACAAAATCAGCCTTAAACAAAGGAGGTGCTGTCCAAATTTTCGGAAAAACTGTCAACTTGCAAATGCCGTATCTTCTCAACCAGAAATGCTACGAGGGCAAGTAAATACTCTTTAGAAAGATTTGGAAGTCCTCTACATGTTTTCTGTTCAACACCAGACCAGAATCCTTGTTTTGGTGGGTGAAATTTAGATAATCGCAGAGACTGTCCAGGCATACTCAAACTGGACAGCAATCTGTACACCTCTGAATTTAATCCATAACTCGCAGACCCTTGATCCAATGGTGTCACGCGAGTAACCGTTGGAGAGTTTAGAGAGTCAGCTACAATTTTTGCAATTGGCTCCAGACCTGAATCGGTCATCTACCTTTTCCAAATCGAGTTTGAATACAGAGTGGTCAATCTGAACTGAATTCAGTTCTGAATACTGAAATTTTACCTTACTTCAAAAATTCATAACTTTTGATCCAGAGCTGATATGAAGACAAGTAAGTACATTCTGGGAAGCTTATTACATTGGCTACAACTTTGTAAATAAGAATATTTCCAGATTTCCATCTGAACAGCCTGAAAACTTTAGATCAAAACTGCTACTGTTTAAGCAGATTCTGCTGAAAGTGCAGAGAAATCTGCTAACTTTAAAATTGCATAACTTGCAAACCAGAGACGATCTAGAGTCAAACCAATACTTTTTAGAAAGGTCTTGAAGTTTACTTTAACTTTGTTGTTCACCTCAAGATATGATTCTGCCATTTACTTGGCCAAATTCTAAGTTGCGTCCAAGCTGTTCATCCTCCACCAGGATTTAATTGGGTGATGACCCTTTAGGGTGTTTATGGATTTGGTTCTCGAGTTCAACTCGAGGAGTTTCATAACATCCTAGGTGTTGAGACCCAACAATATTTGCCTTTAGAGTTGAGTATTACACTAAGGTAAATCCCTTTTTGCTCGGATGCACATGCTAGTGTTTTGACTATGCAACCTTGCATCTCACACTCTAATTGTGCATTGAGCATGTATGACACTTCCCTTAGTTGGACGACCCTCCCCATAAATATTGCTTAGAGTAAGTTTCTTGCTCACCTAGCTTAAATCTTAAGGGGGAAGGAGTTCATCTAATAATTGAAGTGTTACGTTCACCTAGGTGTCATACCAAGGTACATCGACACCGATACAACGTGCTGGGAGCAATGCTCAAGTAAGTAGGACCGAGTACAACATTGACTCATTAAGTCAATGCGAAGCTTAAGTAACGGATTACCTTGAACCCCGTTTCTTGTGGAACTCGATCAACGAGTTAAAGGAGGCAGTTGATTCTTCACGCTAAACCACTCCTTTGCTTCAGTCTTTGAGACGAGAAGCCATAAGTGAGTAGTATGAGCTAGAGATTCTTTAGCAAGAACGTGGATTACTAACCAAGGTCGTGCCTAGCACAGTACCTTGTCAACCACCTAGTGCAACCTACGGAAGTGAGGAGAACCTTACTCTTCAAAGGTTACTCTCTTTGCCACTTCTGAAGGCAACCCTACCGCACCTTTTAAGGGGTAGACATAGTACTTTAAGAAAACTATGAGATGAAAAACCTGACCCTTTGTTAAGGAACCACAATTACCTGTAAGTTGTGATTAACAAGCTTTAGGGAACTTCCGATCAACAAGAAGTTCAATCACTTTGTTCCATTTTGTACACTCCGTTGCCTTGAGATGAACCTCACCATTCCTTGCTAATACTTTTACCTTGAAACCATCGAACTTGGTCGAGATATGAAAGTAGCAAGTCTTCTCTAGCGCCTTTCATGACCAAGTTCAATCAATCTTCCTGTATTTGGGATACTTCTGACTGTGTTTGGATTGTCTTACCTATTTTTGCTCAAAACATAATACTGAATGCACCATACCTTGCATAATTATCCGCGGAGTTGCATTGTGTCTGCATAACATCATCCGGTTTGTGATGCATCATAAAACGTAATTACTAATGAGTTTTGAGCAAGAATATGTGACCCCGTTCAGATACTTAAGTAGTGCTTAACATTTTTGAGTTGTGATCAATTTTATCGTTCGCAACGCTTTCGACTTGTTTCATTATCTTGAGTAGCACAAGGGACACCTTGTGACTAAAACACAGTTGAGTCCTTGTCCTTGACTTGTTGAAACTCAAATCGCCTTGAGTACTTGCAACTAAACGAACACTTGGACTTCCATCCTTGACTTGTTAGGTTCAAGTACCTTGATTGTTGCAACTATACCGTTCGTCATCGAGTAGTCATCAGTTCGATGATCAACCTTGTAAAATCCATGAAATCTCCTTCCTCGCGAGGATACCGTTCGATTGTCAACCTCGTGAAACTCTTTTGGTCCATCTAAGATCTTATGTTGTTATATGGTAACCTTGCTATACTAATTACCTTGTAGTTACCATATGATTGAGTTCTTTACTGTGTTGAAACATATGAGGATACTGAATCCTTACATCCTCATGTGCCACCGCAAAAAGGTCTTCATCTTCTGCTTCTATTGTTTGAAGACGTTGATATACCCAGAAACCTTGTAGTCGTCATATCTTCAATATTCCTGCTGTTTTGATTACATAAGAGTGTTGAGTGTCTTGCTACTCTTATGCTACGGCTAAGGAATCATATGGTTGACTAAACATCAAACGAGGATAATGATTGTTGTTTAACCTCGTAAACCATCTTAACTCATGTCAAGGGAAATACCACATTAAGTTAAAAGGACCTATGCAAAACCAAGCAAGCAACCAAGAATCAATGCAAGAAAAGTTTCAAACTATCAAGGTGACCTAGAGAAGCAAAGAACAAGTGCAAATCCTTCAAATCAAGACTAGGACAGGACAAGATGTCATGTTAGTATAAGAGTACAACAATAAAGGATCAGTACCAGACGTGAGAGCTTTACGATGTGATATTGTCATGTCGAACATCCTGTCAAGGTTATCAATCTAAAGACTGGAATCACTTGAAGCAGACTTTAGGATTTCTTAAGATGCCTGAAGATAATCACTATTTCGTAGAACCCAAGTTTTTAAGGGCATTGCCATTTTCTTTAGTCAATGACCCTCTTTTACGGATCGTTCCCTCATCGTTCTGTTGTTCTACCTGTTAGAATCTCGGGACGAGATTCCTTTAAGGGGGAAGGATTGTAAAAGCCCGTTTTTCGGAAGAACAAAAACACAAAAAACGCGAACTTAAAAATTTTGAAAATAGACTTGGAAATCCAAACTCACATGAGCCATATGAGTTAAACTATGTTCACTAAAAATGGGGACTTGTTAAAACTTTACATATAGAACATGGTTGCTGATGTGGAATGGAACTTAAGGTGAAGAATCCTTAATTTCCAAGTATTCACATTTTCAATGAAAAATTAAAGGAGAAAAGAAAACAAATAGAGAGAAAGAAAAAGGAATTATTCCAACCCTAAAATGGGACATTCAAAAATATTCAAATCTCATGCCGTAAATTTTTCCATGACCTTCTAATATTCCAACTAGACTCTCGGAAAAGTTTCAAAAATTTTTGAAGCACGTTTCTCGTTTATTGGACACGTACTGAGAGTTTAATCAACGTCGACTTCAATTTTAAACTTCGTGCTCAACCTTGTCCAAATCAACTCCAAATTTTTCCTGAGGTCCCTTATGGTTCAAAAAGGTTAACTTCAAAGTTTCAGGATTTTTGAACCTAATCTACTATTTATTTCCTTGAGTCAAGTATCACCACTTGAATTCAAATTCAAACCTGAGTTCAAATTCAACTTGCTCAGTTTTGAAATCTGATTGCACCATAAAATTCTCCACATTTTATTTAGTCACTGGGCCAAATTTGACCATTTTTGAAGCCTATTTGCTAGCTTCATTTGAATTTTGAAAAGAGAAGGGAGGAGAGAGTGGGACCCACATATCATAGTTATCCTCAGTACTAGGAAAAAGGTGGGCCCCACTGGTAAGCTGCTCAATGGATGAGATATTTTACATCTGGACTGAAGTGGATAAGAGGGGAATTGGAGTGGGCCCCACATGTCATGTCTATCCTCACAGCCACACAAAAACCAACTTTGCTGCTCTCTCTGTCCTTATCAGCGCCGGACCCCGCTTCTTCCTCGTCTCCTCCCACGGCGCCATCCCGCCACCAGCGCCGCGCCGCCACCTCCCAGCCACGCTCGCGCCCAGGCCGCCGCCATAGTTCCCGGCCACCGGCTCCGCCCGCCTGTCTCGGCCGCACGCCCGCGCGCCTTGTCCGCGCGCCGGCCATGCGCCGCGTCCGAGCTCGCCCTGCTCAGTCCGCCGGCGCTCCGCCTCCCTCCTGTGCCCTGCGCCGCGCGTTGCCCCATTCGCACCTCAACTCGCGTGCGTTGTCCTCTAGCTCCAGTGCTCTGTCGTCGCACTTCGTTTCTCCTCTAGCGCTGGTCACCGCAGCTGCGTCGCTGGTCAGGTACCCGTCGCTCCTGCCTTGTGTTCACGCGTGCCCTGCTCTCCGCACCGTGGTGGTCACCACCGCCCCGTCATTGCTTGCTCCAGCTTGAGGCACGCGCCTACTACGCAGCACCATGGCCTTCTCCCCACCGTGTCTGCGTTCCACCGCCGTGCAGCCGCGCTCAGACCCTGCGCCATGGCGCGGTGCTGCTCTGCTCCTTGTTCCTGGTTGTGCTCACCACCTGTTCGACCAAATGCCAGTGAGAAGTACCACAGCAGGCACTTCATTGTTAAGGAATGTGCGAAAGCCGAGGAGATGCAGGAACACACCTTTGACACCATGGTATCGACCATTGGTCCAAGGTTAGCTTTGATTTTGCAAGATTGATTGGATTAGTGGCTGCAGCTAAGGTGTTCGATGAAATGGTTACTAGGCGAAACTAAGTGTGTGGCCGTTCAATACTGGTCTATGGATGCAGGTTTACTGTGGGTTGGCAAATCGACAAGCCTAAGTTCCAAGATGCCCTTTAAATGGTGATGACGCGATGGAACTCTAGTACACACCAAGATGTTCGGCGAAATACCTACAAGGTGAGCCTTACCCTGAAATACCTTGCTTGACGTCACCGACGTCCGTTCGTCATGATCGCTAAGGTTACTCTTGTGTCGTCAAGTCGTATGCCCATGTTCCGCGTTGATATCATTCCTATAGGAATCTCTAAGTTGACCTCTTGTATCGTTTGTATCACACTGGCCTGTCCGTACGTGCTCGTGATGCTCCACCATGAGCCGCGTCGACGTCGTTGACCATATGACGTCGTCGTGACGCTCCGAGCCGTCATCGTGTCCTGGCATCGAGATGAAGGATGCTTGTGATGTGTGTGGTGCTGAAACACCAGCACGACTCGTCGTACAATGGTCGTTTAGCCATATTAGGGTTTGGTCGAGGCAAGACTCTTCGAGTCCTGGGTATAGCCAGGGTGCTCGATGAAATGCCTTCTAGGTCAAACCAGGTGTGTCGGTGATCACCGATGACCTAGGGTAGAGGTATGCATGAACATTGCGACCAACAAGGAGAATTAGACCAAGGGGAACCTTGGATAAGAGTTCCTTGGTTTTGTCGAGGATGTTCTCTAACCGATCACAGGATTGGTTAACTTGGTGTACCACTTCATCGACGGCAGGTTCGTCGAGTCGCTTATCAACAACCGAGTCGACATCACTAGCCTTAAGACTCACAAGGTGGTGTTCGAGATTCCGCTCACCCCTTTGACGAGTCCGGGTTGTTGTGGACGTCGCTAAGATGATCTTCTCGAGATGGCAAAGCATGCCTTCACGGCAAGGTCTCACATCATATTCGAGTTCCAAGAGTCACCGAGCTCATCCGGACAATCTTGCAAAGGGCACTGCAATAGTGTCATGTAAGAACTTGGACGATGCTTGTAAAGATAGTCGTAGCGACTAATTTACCTAAAGGTCCTTTGAAAGTTGTCTCGATACTCACGTCAGGTTAACAAGTCTCGTTATGATGTCTTAAGTCCAAAGAATGTTGACCTCACTTCACTCCCAAGTGTCGCTAGGGTTTCATCCTGGTTCATCCTTATCAGGACCCTGCGACCACACTTGTCACGAAATTAGGTTTACTCCTTAATGAGTTTGTGTAACTTCATTGGTCGACTTCTAAGTCACAACCTCTTGTTGCACAGTTCACTCATGCCTTAAGCATTCAATGCTCCATCTTGATCGCTTAGTCTTCCTTACATCACACAGTCCAATAATACTTCTTCACCATTCTACCTTATCACTCTTTATGCGGCATAGCTCCAAGTGTTGAGTGCTAAATTGCGATGTGTCATTACATTGCACCTTTCAGTGCTTATCTCGACACTACAATGCCACCTTGACTCTTAGGTCATCCTTACACTACCAGTCCAACACTTTCGCACCATTCAGCTGTATCGTCCTTGAGTGGCATAGCGTCGAGTGTTGAGTGCCAAGTTGCAATGTGCGCTTACATTGCACCTTTCAATTCACATCTCGATACTACTATAACCACTTGACTTCATCCTTTGTTCATTCACACAACAGAGGCATATCTGTCCTTCCTAGTTGAACTCCTCATTCTTAGAGTTTACACAACCCCGTGGAGTCTTTTCTTAAATTACTTAATTACTTAATTACTTATATGCATATCATGTCGATAGGAACGTGCTGATAGGTGATCGACAAGAAGCTTCGCTTGGAGGAGAAGGCCAAGGTGTTTCCACTGAGGTTCCATGACAGATCCTCCGGAGGAAGATCAAGCCCTAACAATTGACATTTGTTCAGTCGCAAACTAAGGCAAGCCCCGGTTTGCATTTAAGTCGTTTATGAGCTTTTGCTTTATCACTATGATGAATAGTATATGAATTGTGCATTACGTTTAGGGTGAATGATACTCCACTTGCATGACCAAAAATCCCAGGGGTTTATTTGGCACGAGTTACAGTTTGACCTGTAGTAACTGCTTTGCTAATGCATAGGAAATCCGGTAGAAGTCGAGTAGTTGGAATCTACTCGCGAGAGATGTATCTCACAGGATTGGTTGAATAGAAAATGGCTTAATATAATGAAATTGAGACCGGGCAGGGAATGGATAGGAAGCGGCGAGAATTGAGTCTCGGTCGCATAGCCCTGCCTGTGTTGATTAAGGCCCGTCCGTATGCGGCCCCGCTGGACAAGCTTGAATTGTACCGGCAATATAATGGACATATGGAATCCAATAAACTGACGTAGCTTGGTCACTTGGGTGTCGAGGCATACCGTTCCGTTTTATAGGTGTGGGTTGAGGGTAGCAAGGTGTAAATCCGCTGGTGGGCACGTCAGAGTACGCCCCACGCAGGGACCTCCTGCCCGTGACGGATCGACCGGTTCGACATTTGAGTGTCTTGCGAAAGGTTGCCATATACGCCTAGTACTGAAGTGTTATGTAGGTACGGGTGTGCTCGCTGACACTTCCGAACGACGTATGTGTCGTGTTGTCCGGGTGAGTCCTGATTGCAATCACTGTCCCTCGCAGTAATAGAGTACCACTTGTCTGTCGCAGTCGCGACGTAGTAAATACTAAAGAAGTCAGGAAAGTCATATGATATTGAATTATAATTACTTTGCAACTTTGTATGATTTAGAGATAGTACAATTAAAAGTTTACAGTTTCCCCATACTTTAGCTGTAATAGCACTATGTGCTTTGGGCATGTCATATCATCGGTAAAGCGTTTCTTGTTTGATTGTGGAGCCCATGATGTGCCGTGCTCAGAGAATGTCATTTGCTACTTAAAACTTGATTATAAGGATCCACTTGTAGGCGAGTCATTTATGCTATTCCTTACCTATGTTTAGTGTCCCCTTGCATATGTCTAGTGAGACGGTTAAGTCTTGCTGAGCCTTATGCTCACGTTTGCGCTTTAACGATTTTTGCAGGTATTAGTTTTATTTCTGCTGTTCAGGTTGTACATGAGACTCGAGGTGTCGAGATAAATCTCATGTGAGCCACGCCGCTGCTGTATGTTCTTCGTGTTGCTAGTGAGAATCGTCCTAGGGCATGGACATCTTCTCTCCTGCTTAGTTAGGTGAGATTATGAGTATGTATTTTCCGCTGCGTGTGTACTTCTTTTGTACACTCTTTTGTAAACTCTTCTTATTATGAAATGAAAACTTTATATGTTTTGGTATCCTTTTTGTGTGTGTTGTTAGGTGCCGCATCGCACGGTACCACCCAATGAGATCCTCGGATGTGCGGACTCCGGTCCCCACACGGGTTGGGCCACGCGTGGGCGCAGGAGAGAGGGGGATGGAGCGGGCCGCGCGATGGAGGCTAGGCCTTGGTGGGAAAAGGGAGAGAAGATTGCGGGCCGCGCCAGAAAATAGAGAAGGGGAAAAAAACCGGTCAGGCTTGGAATGGGAGCAGGAAAGGTTTTAGATTATTTTCTCTTTTTCTTTTTTGCTTCAGAATGTGAATTTGAATTCAAGTTTGAATTCAGATTTTGGTTTATACTCACGTGGCTCGCATTTGCGTATATTTTGTTTCTAAATAATTTGTTTAGTTATTCATTACTTGTTTCGTCAAATATATTCTAATTTATTTTTGTTGATTATTGTTTAGCATACATGCATATATATATATATATATATATATACATTTATTTATATATATAAATATATATTCATGCCAAATATTTTATATTATTTAATTAATGCCCCGATTGTAGAAATGAGTCTCAATCCGTTTGCGCTAAACATCTATAGTATTTAATCAGTAAACTGTTCTCTTTATCTTCTATCTTGATCAGCGATGGGCTCTCATATACTTGTGTATATGTGTACTATGATCTCCTTTCTACTTTCATATTTATTTTTGTTTGGTTCAGATTTATTTTATAGTTTGATTCGTACTTAAATGTACATGTGTTCGTATTTACACATTCATTTGCCTCGATTTTTATTAACAATATTCGTTTGTTCAAGATCCGATTAAAATTTTTAATTCAGAGTGATTTTTATCTTTGTTTAAAATTCGGGTTGTGACATGGTAGAGATGCTAATAACCAAATATATCTTGTTGCATGGGCATCCGTGGAGAGAGAAACTTATGACTCCTCGTTCTGGTTTTTGGGATTACTACAAAAGTATCTCAGTATTAATGATGCTGCAGCAGGATGGGTGTTCATTTCTGATCAGCAAAAGGTAATGTGTTTTCATGTGTTCTGTAATGTGTTATTTTTCACTTTACCAATTTCAACTGTTCTGAAATGTGTTGTGTTATTTTGTAACTAGGGCTTGATTAAAGCTGTAGATGAGCTTGTTCCTAAAGTTAAACACAGAATGTGTGCGAGGCACATCTATGCAAATTGAAGAAAGAAACATCCTGGACAGAAGTTACAAAGGAAATTTTAGAAATGCACAAAGAGCTCATGTAGAATACTATTCAACTACCACAAGGCAAAGCTAGCTCAAGAAACCCCTCAAGGAGCCAAGGATATGATTTCTACTTCACCTGAGCACTGGTGCAGGGCCTTCTTTCAAATTGGTTCTAATTGTGATTCTGTTGATAACAATATGTGTGATAGTTTTAATAATGCAATTATGGATTCTAGATTCTTACCAGTTGTTTCAATGTTTGAGAACATAAGATGCAAGGTCATGGTTCGAATTCAGGAGAACAGAACCAAGATTGGAAAATGGCAAGGTACAATATGTCCCAACATTTTTAAGAAGATTAAATTGAATATTGAGAGATCTGGTAAGTGTTATGTGCTTTGGAATGGCCAGGACGGATTTGAGGTCAAAGAGAAGGACAAGATAAAATATACAGTAAATCTAGATGACAAAGTATGTAGTTACAGATATTGGCAACTCTCTGGTCTGCCATGTTGTCATGCTATTAGTGCAATTTACATGGCCTCCAGGAGTCTAGATGAGTACATAGATCTCTGTTACTGGATCACGGAGTACATGAAGACATATCAGTTTTGCTTGCAACTAGTTGAAGGTGAAGAGAGTTGGCCCACATCGGACATGCCCAAACCACTTCCTCTAGCATATGTCAAGATGCCGGGAAGACCTAAGACTCAAAGAACCAGAGAGCCACAAGAAAAACCTAAAGGCACTAAACTCAGTAGGGTTGGCATCAAAATGAAGTGCAGCGTATGCCGTAGCAGCATCCATAACATAAGAAAGTGTCCTTACAACAACACAGCGGGACATACAAACAATGCGTACATTAAAAGGGATGGTACTAGAAAGAGAAAGAAATCTGATCATGCAACATAAGCACTATGTACTGATTATGTAATCTGTTCATGCACTTTGTTTTGTTACTACTCTATTGTTTTTAGTTTCCAGTAAGTGTTTTGGAAGTAGAATATCCATGTCATTGAACTTATTCAGAACATGTATTTAGTTTACAGTAAGTGTATTGCAAGTACAATATGCATTTCATTCAACTTATACATAACATACAACTTTGACATTCAATTGCGGAGCAATATTCATAGCAGCACTGAGAGCAAGCTGGATCAAGACAATACTGGTCCTTACAATTAGCTAGTGTAAGAGGGATATAATTTGGTGTTTACAATCATTCCTGATACTCCACATCCATCCAATGCACTACAATTACCTACACAGCAAACATGAGGAATTTTATCACAGCAAACAACCTAGATTATGTAAGTCAACTAAATTAGAACCTACAGTACAGCATGGAAGACCAGAGAAACATATGCTATTTGATCAAAATGAATCCAATGCAGACAGCTCACCATTTTATTACATTTTCCTGCAGCCTGACTGATCTGTTCAAATGTCTCGGTAGGCATCCATTCCAGTTTCTCCAGGTACATCCCTAAAAATCAGAATACAAAAATCACAACATCCATGACTTTTCATCTCAGTAGGAGGGAGATAGTTATTTGATTATTCTGGACATTCAGACAGCAGGTAAACTGATCGAATCATAAATCTAGAGAGGAGACTCAGATCCAGTTTCTTCAGATCCTCCTCCTTCCAACATTCTTTTCTCTCTGAGCACCGGCTCCTCCTTCTCTGCTCCCTGGCACACGGATCTAACACTCAGCTTCCTGCAGATACGTGTGCATACCTCGTCAGCAAGCTAAGGCGCAGTAGACGAATTCCAGCGAGCAGAGAAAACGGTGGGGACTCAACCTTCTAGCTCGCCACCATCAACCTCCTAGCTCGCCGCAGTCAACCTCCTAGCTCGCTGCAGTCAACCTCCTAGCTCACCGCTCGCTGCCGTCAACCTCCTAGCTCGCCGCTTGCCGCCGTCAAACTCCTAGCTCGCCGCTCAACCAGTGCCACATAGGAGGCTGACGTGGCAAAACAGCTCTGGAAAACCATCTTAAGGGGTAAAGTAGATGGTTTTGCATTTTTAGGGTGTTAAATAACTGGTTTTGTAGTTTGGGGGTAAATTAATCCAAGGTTATACTTTGGAGGGGGGGGGGTAAATAGACTTTTTCCGACAATGTTTATACTTTGCTAGCCATTCATCTTCAGCCAGCAGTAGACGGCCGGACTTGTCCGTGGCATCTCCACTACTTCCCGGCCTATCTTCTGCTGCTCGCAATCTTCCCGCTAAATCTTCCACAGTGAGTTTGTTGAGATCGAGTAGGGTTTCAATCGACAAGGCTATCTGCATGTAACAAGATAGAACCACACGCAAGAATTTCTTGACAATACAAACCTCCTCAACAGACACCGAGTGGTGGAAGGCTGCTGGCCAGGCCTGTGATCCAGATTGCAAAATCATCATCAGTCTCCCCATCTCTGAACTGGATGTTCTCAAACTCTTTGATCAGCAGCTGAGCATTTGCTTCTCGCACACGATCATCACCGATGCACATGCTTTTCACCGCCTCCCACACCTCCTTTGCACTCTTGTTTGAAGTCAGTGACATGTGCATGTCATCGAGAACGCCTCTGAGAATGGTTGCCAGTGCAAGACTGTCCTCCCGACGATGCTTGACCTCAGACTCCACGACATGCCATAGGTCATGAGCTTCAAGATTCACTTGCATGATGAGAGCCCACTGGTTGTAGTTCGTCCGGTACAGCATCGGGTAGACAAGAGTACTCCCAGACTCCTTCACGATCCGCTCGATCACGACAGGGCCCGTGGCGGCACCTGCACCTTTGCCAGTGATTTGCCTCGGTGGTGATCGACTGCTGGCCATCGTCCAACAGCTTCACAACTCCAACCTGGCTCTGATGCCACGTGTTGGTGCTAGACCACCGAATGCAAGAACCCGCACGCCAGGACCACGTCACAAACTCGCCATGGTGATCACGCTCTGAGACAGAGTTTGTGGACTGAATATGACACAGAGTTTGCAATGGGCTCTGCTCACCCCAAAACCTAACTTCATTGCGTTTTACAGATGTATTACTACGGGAAACACACACCCACGCACGTCCATGCACACACTAACAAACTGAACACCCGGTCTTCACGCCATGCCCGCCCGCCTAGCGTGCGATGCGCCCAAGTCGGTGCACACGATCAACCACCCACGTTCCTGTCGACCCGGACTTCCTCTGACCACGAACGCCAGCTATGTCTTCGGTCCATTATTCAAACGCGATAAAACCGTAACAAGATTAGCTAACAGCGGTGTGGGCAGGCACCAGCGTCAAGTGGGATAGTGCGAGCAGCAAGACGACACCAATGCACCGAGCTTGCCTTTTGTGGTAGCGCCAACAGCAAGCCGCACTACACTACTACAATAAGTCTTATCGCAGGCGACTCCAAACCTATTATCACGGTTTTTAAAATCGCCTGAAACGAAGAGCCTGTGATAATCCGCAATTTCACAGGCGGAGAAGTGATACCGCCTCCGAAGAAACATTATCACAGGCGGTTTTTACTTATGCTAGCCGCCTGTGAAGATAAGTTATCACAGGCGGGTAGTGCAGCATACATACCCGCCTGTGATAATTATCTTATCACAGGCGGGTCTTGCAGTATATATAACCGTCTGTGATAATTGTGTTATCATAGGCGGATGTTGACCTACATCAAGCCGCCTATGAAGACTATTTACTGCAGCCGGTTTCTACCATAACAGTAACCGCCTATGATAATTAGGTTATCACAAATGGTTCTTTACCTATATCTAGCCGCCTGTGATAATTGTTTTTCACAGACATTCCTAGCTGTTGGTAAATAACTGCCTATGATAAGGTCTAACCTATGCAGTACTACTGCTATTATTTCTAATTTCCAGGTCAATTCAATATAATAACAGAACAGAAGTCAACAATATCATCACAGAATAGAAGTCAACAATATTATCATCACAGAAGTCATCTCACAGAAGTCAATTTCACTAAAACAATATACATATGTACAAGTTACACATACAATTCATCTCATAGTTTACAAGTTTTCACTAAAAACTATTTCTATTGGCATAGTCGTAAAGTTCTGGCACATCAGCTATTGCACCATTCTCATCAAAGAACTTTCCTCTTTTGTGCAAAATTTCGCGACGAATGAATTGACAGAGTTCAGAAGCAATCTTGTCGGCTCCTCCATCAGGAATACTTCTACAAACCGGCCATTATTCGTTCAGATTCTTCGTGTGCTGCAATATAACACATAACAAGGTTTAGAATATGTTGGTTTGAACAATCTCAAATTATAAATCAAAGTGAGAGTGTACAAGAATGTAGTTGGTATTTTTGGAGCAGTTGTACTATGAGAAATTGAATTTTGAAGTTGAAACCAAAATATGAAAATAATGTTTCTGGTAATATTGTACAGCAGAGAATATAAGTATTAAACTATGCTAGTTACAATGAAAATGAAACTCAAAAGTAAGAAAATAAGGTATCGACATTAAGAATAACTTACATCCTCATGATTCACTCTATATACGCCGGCGGTTCGAAGATGCTCGCATACATAATACCTGCATAAGACACTCCCAGCAGGCTGCTTCAGACAAGCATAATACATTTTAATGTCCAATGCATTCGTATTGGAAGGTCTCTCACCGCCGAGCTGTTCCGCGTAAAACCGCCAAGCGGTGTAATACAAGAAATGTCATATAAAACTTGTCAACACATTCTAAATGTGTGTAAATTAAAATTATTGAATAAACGTACGATTTCAAAATGGAAAGGAAATCTTTGTAATGATCTGGTGGGAAATCGGCCGAGTCCAAGACTGTTGCCATTCCCTGCGTTGGCTTGATGAAGATCATTATGTAGTGATCACTGCAAACACACAAACACACGTGTTAACAATTACCAATAACTGCTATTCAATGTCATGTGTCGAACTTATTTGACGTTATACGGAGCCTTTACGAGGTCCTTGCCGTCTCTGAAAAAGTTAAACATTGCATGTCCTATGTAAACTGCAAGTTTTGTCCTTTTATCCTTCTTAAGTTTTGCGATTGCTTTTCCAAAACCTTTTTTTTTTCATGTGCTTGAACTTTGCTGAGTCTCGATCCGCCTGGACGTCGAATAGCGCCTTTGCAATCCTAGTAGGGTCAAGGATACCTGTCTTGCACGTCAACTTTTCATTATCCATGTATTGCATCCTATTGAAGAAGTCCAGAATTGTTATAATATCATGAAATGCGTATGCGTGTAGTAAGAAAAGAAAATACAAAATATTAGAGCACTTACAAGCACCAGACGAGCATCAGGTTGATTTCGAGCATGCCCCAATGCAAAAGGGGACGCAACTCTTCAAATAAAATGACTCGTCTATCTTATCCAGTGCTCTAGAATGCTTCTTTTGGAATACGAAATGTGACGCCATTAAGACCATATCTTGTGCTGGCAAGGATGTACCACTCATGCATTCTTTTGAGCGGGACGGGTTGTTTGCTAAGTTGTACGGATGTCATGAACGGCTTCCCATTCTAAAATTTAGGAGGAACATCCTCAAGCTTGTATATTGGAACTCCTGGTTTAACTAAAGCCGTTCGCCGATTATACATGACACCATCTTCTTTCCACTCCTCGATATTTCCTAATTCTGGCCCATGAGAAGAACGAGATGCACTCGATTTTATAATATTTTCCTTCCTAGTTTCCAAATACTTTGACACTTCTGATGAAGGTTTCTTATTTTCGTATGAGCTAACTTTGATAGACACTAATGATCGAGGAGTAGTCGTCGGAAGTTGGACATTGGCTCGTTGAACTTGTTGTTCAACTGATTGCTCTTTACTCCCAGCAGCTGGCTCTAGTACTAGTTCAAGCTGTTGCTCAACTGGTTGCTCTTTACTAGCAACAGCTTGCTCTGGTACTGCTTGAAGCTGTTGTCCAACTTGTTGCTCTTGGATATCTTTACTAGCAAGGTTACTATCATCCTTGCCGAGACATAGGGGGAGTGGATCTTCCTGGACTGGGAGTGGATCTTCATGCACTTTCGCCTTAGAAGATGGGGTTGCAGTATTTCGAGATGCGATGGGGCTATAAATTGGCTCATCGTCCAACACGATATCGCGTCAGTGCCAAAGGATCAATTGGTTGACAGTTTGCCCCAGAGTCACGATCCCCTCAGGTGTGACGTGGTCTATTTCATAATCTTCATAATCGTTATCAATGATCTGAAGAACTTGCACCATAGTACAACGGAAGTGGATTCCAGTTGAAGTCACGATCAGGCTTTGCAATAGCAGTGGCAACCTGTTTGGTTTTGTTCACTGCTCTGCCGATCGGGACAAGAAGACGACAATATTTGTCGTTAGCAATATCATCGACAAGGAGCTTATGGGTTGACCCTGAGCTTGACACAGAACCAACGCTGCTAGGGTAGGTAGTTGGAGATACTAATTGCTCCTTTTGCACCGGAGCCATCGTTGCACTCGGTGCCACTAATTGTCCCGATTGTCTAAGTTGTTCCATTATTTCTTGCATATTTTCTTTGACCTTTTGAGCAATTGTTTCATCAAGTGTTTTCTTAAACTTCTCACATCTTCTATACGTGTCTTTATCTTTAGGGAAACCATCTAGCCAAGACATTTGAGAAGAGACCGCTCTAACCCGTCCGCTGTGTTCAGGGTTTCCTAAGATAGCGGTAAGTTGGTCATTCTCCCTCTTCGGCTTGAAGAGACCCTTCTGTTGCTTTTCAATTACTTCTTTCATTTTTTCCTCTACTTCATTCATAGAGTCGGGCTTTTCAAGTTTGCCCTCGCTGGTCAAACCTGAACGGGCAAAGACCCACCGCTGAGTTTGCTCATCGTAGCCTTCTAATGGGTGAGGATTGCTCTTACTGTAATTTCGTCTAATATCTTATTCCATTTATGGACTTTGGGGGCATATCCGGCAGACCCAAAGCGATGATGGTATTTGTTCTTTTTTGCAAGCTCTGACCGAGTTGCACTTAGAGCTTTAGCATCAGGTGTGGTCTTTTGACAAACAAACTCTTGCCACTGAGCTTGTGTGATTTTTCCCATCTTCTCGGGCTAGGGACCTTATCGGCCTTAACATGAGCATTCATTTCGCTCTTCCAGCCATGAAACTTCTTGCCGCAAGAGACCAATGTTGCTTTCTTTACAGCTTCTTCCGTGCCTTTCGGGAACTTTAATTGTTTCTTTATTCTTTCCCACAACTCATTCTTGGTCTGCTCAGGTAATTTCCTCCAATTCTCGGTCATGATCGGCACGAGCTCTGTCGGTACCCTGGGTACCATATACCCCTTGGGATTGCAAAGATCTCAAGGGAAAGTCATCCACATGATTTGAAGACCTTCGGAGGCCCACATGTCAGACATGTCCGGACCCGCTTCTCCAACATGGTTAATCCCAGGGTCGCCACGTGTACTACCAAACCGGAGCTACTGCCCGCAAGGGGGGAAGCTCCGGGCTATGTACCTAAATGGCACCCCCGGACCTAACCCCAGACCGAGGGAAGCTCCGGTGCTGACATGTGTCGGGTAACACCGGAGCCATCTGTTCTCCACAGTGTGCTCTGGTGCTGCCACGTGTCCAACCGTCGGACCGTCAGCCTCTAACTCTGGAAGACTCCACAACGGCTCCGGATCTTCAAAGGGGAATCAAGGACTTCAAGACCCGATCAAGTGTCATTAATACTATATTAATGACACATGATCGGATGACCTTAATTACCAGTAACGGTGCTATCAAAGCTCATAACTCGGTCATTAAGGGTAATTAAACGTGTTGAATGTATATCAATATCAGTAACCGCCAGGGCCACATGTCGGGCCAGGCTAACTTGTAACGGCCTGCCCTTGTACTATAAAAGGACAGGCCGATGATACATAGGACACGTCCACATACGCGCTCTACAGCCGTCTACACACACGTTCCATAGACGCTCGGTACAAGCTCATACAGCTAATACAACACCAACACACCCGTGGAGTAGGGTATTACGCTCAGGCGGCCCGAACCACGTAAACTTCTGTGTCTCCTGTGTCATTTACAATTCACCTTCTTGAATCTCTGCGCGCCCACACCGAACATCAAACTCCTCTAACATTTTAGTAGTGTCGGGAGATCTGCCAGATCTAAACCATCGACAGTTGGCATGCCAGGTAGGGGCGCCTGAGATTTCAAGAATGGTGAACTCAGCTGCTGGATCATCCAATGGTCATCCTGCTGTTCAAGCTGTTGGGGGCAATCCCTCCAATTTGCAGCCACCAGCAGGAGCCTCAGCGCCAGCAGGAGTCACACTACCACCACCGCCGCCTCCACCAGCAAATCAAGCTGGACAATGCGATGGTGCACTGGCGTCCGTCACTGCGTCGGCAAATCCTAACAACCCAGAACACGCGCTCCATGCAGCACGTGCTCTTCTCCAACGCCCACGACCTCCGGATGCATCCCGGGATGCACTAGAGCAGTGGAGGGCCAATGTGGAACATTTGGTTGCAGCAGCAGCCGATCGCATCAGCAACCAGGGTCCTCCTTCTTCAGGACGGGCCCCGTCGCAGCGGCGGACCTTGTCTGGTAGACTTGGTCCGCACGTTTCCAACAACAGGAGACGTGCTGCATCACATCAAGTGATGTCGTTGCCCTCCGGGGCACGACACACTTACACGGTATCAAGGCTTTCAACTCATGACCTCCAGGTGGATCTTGATCGCCGATGCCGCCAACAAGACGGCCGAGTCCATATTGAGCATGCTCGTGAAAGACGAGAAGCTCAAGATGTTCCTGCTACTGAAGGAGTAGGAGGAGGCTATTCAGCCCTGGCCATGCATCTGCGTATGGTCAGGTGGCCACAGAAGTTCCGGCCTCACCTGCCGGAGAAGTTCGACGGGACCGTCAATCCTGTTGAATTTCTTCAGATTTACTCCACTGCTATCTTGGCAGCTGGAGGAAATGAGGCCGTAATGGCCAATTATTTCCCAGTGGCTTTAACTGGGACCGCCAGGTCCTGGTTTATGAGCCTTCCACCCAACTCCATCAACAGTTGGGAGGAGCTGTGCCGACAGTTCACCGCCAACTTCGGGAGTTCTTACACCCGACCAGGCACCGAACTGGACCTTTTTGCAGTTGTGCAAAAAGGAAGAGAATCCCTGCGATAATTCATCCAGAGATTCTCTTAGGTACGAAACACTATCCCTTCTATCTCTAGCGCCTCTGTCATCGTGGCATTTAGACAGGGAGTGCGAGATAAGAAGATGCTGGAGAAACTGGCAATCAAGGAGATTACCAGTGTCACGGAACTCTTCAGCTTGGCTGACAAATGTGCCAGAGCTGCGAAGGGCCGTAAAATGCACTCAAAACCAACTCCGGAGGATCACAAGAAATCCTCCAAAGAAGAAGTCGCTACCTCCGGGAATGGCAATAAGAAGAAAAAGACCAACGGCAAGAAGAAGCCGTCGGCCGGTGCATCCAATGCTGCAGCTGCTGCAGCTCCGGGTGGCCGGGGGCCACGCCCCGATAAGCGACCTCGACCGTCTTCTGAAGACGGTGGCAAACCCAAGGTGTGGTGTCCAATTCACAAAATAGACAGCCACAGTTTGGAAGACTGCCGGGAGGTCCAAAACCTTGCCGAGCGCTACAACAAGCGCCGGGAAGAAGCTCCTTTCCGACAGAGGGAAGGAAAACAAAAAGTCGACGAAGCTCCGGCCGAAGAGGAGTTAGGTTTTCAGGATCCCAAAAAGGTCCTGAAGGCCGTCTACACCTCCGTCGATGACGATTCCGACGTCTCTGACAACGAGCGTCAGAAGACCATGAACACCATTTTTGGTGGATCATGGGACATCACCTCCCGCCACGTCATCAAGACTATGCGATGGGATATGGCTGCTATAGCTCCTACAACCAGGGCGGAACCTCATCGGAAGTGGATGGACACAACCATCACTTTTGATGCTTCGGACTGCCCTCGAAGCATGGTTGGAGCAGGTCAGCTACCTTTGATGGTATCTCCTACCATCAATAACATCCAGCTCCACCATGTCATGGTAGACGGAGGTTCGGGGCTTAACCTCATAAGCTTCGAAGCTTTTACCAAGCTTCAGCTCCGACCTTCGGATCTCCACCCCTCCCGATCTTTCTCCGGAGTAGGTCCGGGAGCCATTACCCCACTCGGAGCTATTACTCTCCCCGTTACCTTCAGGATACGGGAGAAGTATCGCACTGAGAAGTTGGTCTTTGACGTTGCTCAGATCAACTTACCCTTCAATGCCATCTTGGGTAGGCCTGCCTTGTACAAATTCATGGCAGCTGCTCATTATGGCTACCTGGTGTTAAAGATGCCAACACTAGTAGGCGTTCTCCGGATCTGCGGAGATCGTACTGCCGGAGTAACTGCTCTGGAAGAACTCCATGCACTTACCACGGCGCAAGAGGAGGACTCCAGGTAGGAGCAAGCTCCAAAACCCCCGAGCATTCGTCAGCGAGGCTCGACTTCTGCACCTCATGTGCAGCCAAGCGGCGACACCGACATCCCTGTCAAAGTCGTCCAAATTAGTTCTGATGTCGCTCAGACCACACGTATATCGGGGGGATTGAAGGACAAATAGGAACTCGCACTCATCACTTTCCTCTGGGCTAATGTCGACGTGTTTGCCTGGCAACCATCACAAATGCCTGGGATCCCCAGGGAAGTGATTGAGCACAATCTGAAGATCTACCCCGACGCCCGGCCTGTGCATCAGAAGCCTCGGAAGCAATCCGTAGACCGACAGAACTTCATCCGACAAGAAGTGAAGAAGTTGCTCGAAGCTGGATTCATCAGAGAAGTCTTCCATCCAAAATGGCTGGCAAACCCAGTCATTGTACCCAAGGCCGGCGGGAAGCTTCGAATGTGTATCGACTACACAATGCTAAATAAGGCATGTCCAAAATATCCATTCCCACTACCTAGAATAGATCAAATAGTGGATTCCACCTCCTGGTGTGAATTGCTGTGTTTCCTAGACGCATATTCTGGGTATCATCAAATCAGAAAGTCTAGGGAAGATGAAGAGCATACCTCTTTCATCACAGTAGATGGATTGTACTGTTATACAGCCATGCCATTTGGTCTCAAGAATGCAGCTTCAACCTTTGTACGAGCTATGTACAAAACCTTTGAAGAACTCATTAGAGACATAGTGGAAGTGTACGTCGATGACATCGTGGTCAAGGTCAAGAACAAGGAGTCACTCCTTGACACCTTGCAGGCTGTCTTCGATAAGCTGCGGGTCACCCGCACAAAGCTAAACCCAAATAAGTGTGTCTTCGGGGTTAGCTCCAGAAAACTTCTTGGTTTCCTGGTAAGTCACCGGGGCATAGAAGCTAATCCAGCGAAGATCAAGGCCATTGAAGACATGCGGCCACCAGCCCGCATCAAAGATATCCAAAAGCTAACTAGATGTCTAGCAGCCCTCAGCTGGTTCATTTCAAGACTGGCGGAACGGGCACTCCCCTTCTTCAAGTTATTGAGGAAGTCCGAACCATGTTTGAAGAAGAAGAAAAGGCATTCCAGGAGCTAAAACAATTCCTCACTACCCTACCAATTATGGTAGCTCCGAACCCTGGTGAGCCTTTGTTGCTTTACATTTCAGTGACTGACAAAGTCGTCAGTATGGTCCTGGTCGCGGAGAGACCAGAACTACCCCATACTTAGGAATCCAGGCCCCTCCAAGAGGGTCCGGAGAATCCTGAAAGCAAGTCTGGGTCCCAGCTCCCAAAATTGAATCCACAAGAAGTCACTTCAGAAGACCCAGACCCCTCCGGGAGGGTCCAGGTCGCTCCTGAAGAAGCTCCGGGTTCCTCCAGCTAGGACCTGGAGGTCCCCAAAGAAAATCCGGATCCCTCCGGGAGGATCCGGGTCAGTGAAGAGGAAGCTCTGGGCCCCTCCGGGAGGGTCCGAACCATTCAGCGCTCGGTGTACTTCATCAGTGAAGTACTACATGATGCCAAGACTCGATACCTAGAGGTGCACAAGGTGCTCTATGCAGTTCTTATTGCCTCCAGGAAGCTTCACCATTATTTCCAAGCTCACAAAATCTCAGTGGTAACCTCTTACCCACTTCGAGCAATCTTGCATAATCCCAATTCAACTGGGAATGTTGCAAAGTGGGCAGCGAAATTGGCCGAATTCGATCTCGAATTCATTTCAAGGCAAGCAGTCAAGAGTCAAGCATTGGCAGACTTCATGGCAGAATGGACTCCCTCTCCATCAAACCCTGGGGGCCCCAGTGAGCAGAAGCTGGAACACGAAGCTCCGGTCTTCACCGAGCCTCATTGGACCCTCTACTTCGACGGCTCCATGCAAAAGCAGGGGGTCGGAGCTAGAATCCTTCTCCTCGCACCAACCGGGGAGAAGGTGAAATACATGGTACACCTTGACTTCAAGGCGACCAACAACATGGTGGAGTACGAAGCACTCATCTACGGACTAAAGGTGGCACTGTCATACGGTGTCAAGCAACTGCTGGTAAAGGGAGATTCACAGCTCATCATTAAGCAAGTGAAGGGTGAATGCTCCTGCAACAATCTCCAGCTAGCTGCTTACCTCCTTGAAGTTCAGAGGCTTCAGAAGGACTTCAAGGTCCTAGATCTCTACCATGCCAGCGTGCCCACAATGCTGAAGCCGACGAATTCTCGACGAAAGAGTCAACTGGAGCTCCGACTCCTGACGGAAGTTTTGTATGGAGGTTGTCAAAACCCACAACTCAGCCTGCCGAACTGAGCGAAGGGGGCGAGATCAGCACCCCGAAGCTGACAGTCCCGATGGCCCTGTTACCATGGCAGCCATCAAGGGTCGTAGGTGCTGCCGGAAGCTCCGAGCAACCCAGCACGCAAGACTCAAATACTCAAGTTAGTTCTGATACATGGATCTCGGAGATCCGGAACTACTTGAAAGACAACATCCTTCCTGACGATGATGTATCTGCTGACCGGGTAGTCAGATTGGCTAAAAGATACACGTTGGTAGAAGGGGATCTCTACCGCGTGGTGCCAACGACATCCTAATGCGGTGCATCACAAGGGAAGAAGGCTGCGAGCTCCTCACAGAAATCCATGGAGGCGAGTGTGGGAACCACGCGTCTTCCCGCACGCTGGTTGGTAAAGCCATTCGACACAGCTTCTACTGGCCTACAGCACTCCAGGATGCAGCTGAGATGGTGAAGAAATGCGAAGCATGTCAATTTCATGCAAAGCAAATTCACACACCGGCTCAGCCCCTACAAATGATACCTCATACATGGCCTTTTGCTGTGTGGGGGATGGACATCTTGGGACCTTTCCTAAGAGCCGTCGGAGGTTACAAGTTCCTGTACGTCGCTATTGACAAGTTCACCAAGTGGCCGGAAGCAACTCCAGTTGTGACAATCAACAAGCAATCTGCTATCAACTTTTTGCAGTCCATTGTATGCAGATTTGGAGTCCCAAACAAAATAATCACTGATAATGGGACCCAATTCACAAGCTCTGCATTTCAAGGATATTGCGATGACCTCGGCATACAAGTTTGCTACGCCTCCGTAGCTCACCCAGCAAGTAATGGCCAAGCCAAGAGAGCAAATGCTGAAATCCTTAAAGGACTCAAAACGCGCACCTATGAGCGCTTGAAAAAACATGGAGCCAACTGGATTGAAGAGCTTCCGCCCACTTTATGGGCCAACAGGACATCTCCAAACCAGTCAACTGGGGAGACACCCTTCTTCCTGGTGTATGGAGCTGAAGCAATCCTTCCTCCAGAAATCACCTTGGGGTCACTCCGGGTCCGGGCCTTCAACGAATCCACGCAGGACCAGCTCCGGCGTGAAGACCTAGACCTCCATGAGCAGGGAAGGTGCCAAACAGCTGTTCAGAATGCCCGATACCGTCAAGCCCTACGGCGCTATCATCAGCGGCATGTACACAATCGACAGCTCGAGCAAGACGATCTGGTGCTACGGAGAATACAATCCAGAGAAGGGTTAAACAAACTCTCCCCAGCTTGGAGGGACCCTTCCGAGTGATTAAAGTATCCCGTCCCGGAAGCGTTCGCTTGGCCACTGAGGATGGGACACCTCTCCCAAATCCTTGGAACATTGAGCACCTCCGTAAGTTCTACACTTAATATCACGGAGGTGAGTCTGTAGTAACTTGAGATGTATGTTATAGAGTCATTGTACAGAGTCGGATAGTTCCTCCGGGAGAACAGCCGGACCTTCCCCAGGAGGTCCGCAGAGTTCATGCAACACTTGTCATAGTCTCAGAACTAAAAGTGTGGCTAGCTACCCTGGGTCAAACGAGAAATTAAACACACTTAGCCTAGTTCCGAACCCTAAGAGTGTACTTGTTTCCCCTGTACCCCAGACCTATAATGAAAGACATCTTCATGTGAAACAGACTCCACGTGCATTTACCTTGTACAGGCTCAACATTCTTTTTTATTTTTCTCTTTCTTGTCTATAACAAGGATGTGCAATTCTTAAGAAATTTTAGTTCGACCGGTTCATATACAATTCGAGTTGTATTGTAGATTCTTTTTGATTCAAATATTGTTCATGGCCCACTCGCCTGAATGCTGCAAAGCCAATCTAGGGCCGGAGTGTGCTATCGACTTAGCCTGGTCAAGCACCCTAAGTACGCCACTCTACCTACAAACCGGTAGGCCGAAGTAAGGCGGGTCCAAAAACAATTGAATCTGGAAGAAAAGACAACGCATTCGGTTGTATCTAGAATTGCGTTCGACCTAAAATTTTCTCGAGAGTCGTAAGCCGCGACGAAGTTATAGGCAAGAAACGAATTTTACTATTTTTCTTGGCTTCAGTGTGCAGGAAAAATAAAAAATCTACGTTGATGGAGAAAAGCCGGAGCTAACAAAGCTCCGACTCCCCTAGATGGCTTGTAATTGATGTTAAACATTGAGAACGAGCATCACCAGAGCAACCAAGCTCCAGTAAAGCTAGGGGGGGCAGCCGTCGACGCAAAATAATAGATGGTGAGAAGACCCCACAAGTGGAGTCTGCTGCCGACAAGCTACGCGTTGGCAAAAGTCACTGCCGGAGCTACTAAGCTCCGACACCCCGGAGGGCTAACTATCGATGATCTACGCATTGATAGGGACTAATGCAGGAGCTACTAAGCTCCGACAGTAGTCAATGCAGGAACTTCTAAGCTCCAGCAGCCTCAGGGGGCCTTCACTATCGAAGACTTCGGACCTACACTCTACAAGTTCAAAGCAAATGAGTCTTCAACAAAACACAATATCCTCTTGGTACATATTCACAATCAAATTGTGTACATCAACCAGGGGGCCAAGTGAAGACAAAAGTGTTGAAGACAAAAAGTGAAATTCACAAAAATTTGGGGATTTCATTCATTTGGAGACAAGGGATTACAAAATTGAGGAAGAAGAAGAGAGAATACAAGTGGGAACTACAAAGATGGTCCTAGACCCTATGGAAGAATTGGGCGACCTTCTGGGCAACCTCCGACACGTTGGCTCGGGCAGCTTCACCTTCTCCTTCGACGGGACCTTCAAGCACCGGGTCCAAAGGGAATTGGGGATTCCGGCTGGTGTAGCATGTCAGCACATACTCTGCGACATTCTTCGCCAGGGATTGCCCCTCAACCTCCAATTGGTCCGCGATGACGTCGCCCACCTTGGAGAGTTTGCTACCTGCCGAGCTCAACGCCTGCAACGCTAGGTCCGGCTCCGGCTCCGGATCATCCGGACGCACGGGGCTGAAGCCCATCGGTATCAGCGGATCGTTAGCTTTGCCCAAGAACTCCCAAATCTGTAGGGAGTCCGCAGTCCTCAAGCCCTTCAATTCCTCCAGGGATCTTCTGGCCGCCACCAGTTCAGAATTCTCGCGGGCGAGGCGCTCAACTTCTTTGGCGTTTTGCTGAATCTTTTCAGCAACCTGCTTTTCGAGTTTTCCGAGCTCCTCCTCTCGGATGTGGATCTTGTTCCGGCGGTCAACCAGGTCCTTCTCCCTGCCCCTCACTTTCTTCTCCCTGGCAACAAGGGCACATTCTTGCTCGTAGAGTTCTTGCCCTCGCTCCCAGGCCTTCTCCTCCTCCTCAATGCAGCGCTCTTCCAATTTCTTGGCGCGCTCCTCAAGGCCCTTGTCAGCTAGAGCCACCTTCTCGGTGATCTCCTCCTCCCTCCTCAGGACGTCATCCCGCAGCTCTAGGAGTTTCTGCTCTTAATCTTCGAGCCATTTCTCCCTCTCTTCAAGTGCCTCTCGGCGCTTGATGAGTGTAGTGTTAATGGCCTCAAGCCTTTCTTGGTGTTCATCGACCGCACTGTTAGCTGCTTTGGTCTGCTAATAAATCTCCCGGGATTGAGCATCAAGGGCACGAGTCATACTCTCCCTGTCATCCAATAACTTGCCCCAGTATTCCAGGCGGACCTTCTCCCGCTTGATCCACTCTTTGTCATCTGCTAGCCTCGACTGCGCCAGCTTGGTCTCGAAGTAGAGCCGGTTACACCACCGCCTAAGGGTTTGGCGCTCCTCTTCAAGAGCCTTGCTGTCGTGGAAGAAGGCCAGTTGAACTTGACGCAGACTGGAATAGGCGTTGTCAATAGACAATGACAACGGGATAGGTTCCGGACCTGCTGGGGTCTCCTCTGCTGGTTCCAGCGGGTTTTCAGATTAAAAAATTGGATCCCGCTCCACAAGAGTGGTCCCCCGAGTCTCCATGGCACTAGGGCCGTCCTCCGGGATGGCCTTAGTCGCCATCGAGGAAGGCCCCGCCGCCAGGTCTTCATTCACCCCCTCAGGCAGGGGGCCAGTGACTTCACCAGGGCACTCCGGCTCAGCCGCGGGTACCTCCGACGTTGTCACTTCCGGAGCAGGGGCCGCTTCTGGCTCCGGTCTGGGCACCTCCTCTAATGGGGGCTCGAGCTCCGACGCCTCTGCAACAACCAGCTCGGGAGCCGGAAGATCTTCATCATCAACCGGCCCTGCGACCGGAGCTCCAACAACTACTGGCTCTGCGGCCGGTGCTTCTGAGGTAGCCGGCCCAACCGTCGGGACTTCCTCAACATCCGGCGCGCACGGAAAGACTTCAATCACCTCCGTCTCAACCGCCGGAGCTTCGGCAATTTCTGGCTCTGGGGCCGGAATTACTACTTCCTCCGGCTCAACGGCCGGAGCTTCCATCATCTCAGCACCAGGACCTGGAGCTTCAACCTCCAGGACAGGTGCCGCTGGCGCATCTTCTCTCCCACGGTCCGGCACTACCACGGGAGTCTCTGGGGATGAGTCGAGGTCCATGACCACGACAGCTGACGCCGAAGCTGTCGATGCTTCAGCCACCACTTGGGGCGGCACCAAGACAGGAGCAGAAGCTCCCGCCCTCACAGCCTCAGCTGCTGTGGCTGAGGGTGGAGCCTCACTTCTCTTCTTGGGAACGCTGCAGATGATGGATGAAGGAACTTAAAAACTAGTTACTACAACTAAAACAACTGTCCAAGGTAAAGATTAAAAATTACCTTGGGAGGCTTCCGCACCATCTTGCGCGGAACCTTTTTCCCGGGCGTTTTGGGCTGGTCATAGCCGGCGTGGAAGCTCCGGAAGGCCCCCCAGAACTCGTTGCAGCCATGGGCGTTTCCCTAGTCGAGGCCCCCCTTTATCGGGAAGAACCTCCGGACCTAGAGGCCTCAACCGGCCCTGGTACTGGAGTCGCATGCCCGGAGCTAGCACCCCGGGAGGACCCCGCTGTGGGTACAGTCGCCGCGGTTGTAGAAGACCTCCCCCTCTGGGGAGAAGGAGCCGATGCAGAGGTGGCAGGCCTGACGGACCTTCCGTCGGCATGCTGCAGCTTCCTCTTCCGGCTCAAAGGTTCTTCCGCCGGCTCCTTACCCTTGCCGACGACCTCGGTCCTTGGCTTCGGGGCAGGGTCGGAGCCACCCTCGGAAGCTCCAGGGATCGCCACCCTAGTGGTTGATCTTCTCTCGACGACACCAGGGTCATCAAGCACAGGCATCTTCCGCCGGAGCTCCCTGCTGAACTCTACTTCCACGTTCAGAGGGAGAAAAGCTGATGGCGGAGTTAAGTCGTCACCTGCAACATCGATGCCGTGCTGGAACTTCTTGAGGTGGAACTCCAAGGTTGTCCCCACCATGTTGGACTTCAGCCCGGTCTCGACCCAGTCGTCGTCCATCACGCTGTTGACGGCCCAAGCGTGTTTTTCTCTCCTCTTCAGCGGTGCCCACCTGTTGACCAGGAAGTTGCAAAACACCGCCTGAGGAGTCAATCCCCCCTCCACGTATTGGCGGATCCTGTTCAGAGCAGGGTTGAAGGCTTCCGCCAGCACCGGAGCTTCACTCCAGATTGTCGTGTTGATGTTGGGGAGGCCTTCGGGCAGCTCCAGCCTCTCGTGCTCCTCCACCGGATGACTATCCAGTCCTTCTTCCAGTCATCCCACTTCCCAGAGGGAAATGATCGGAGGTACTTGAATGGGCACTTCTTGCGCTTCACGAAGTAGTAGAAGCCAAGGTACTCATTGCTCCTGCCGGTGGTATGGACGGTGAAGAAGGTCCGGAAGAGTTCAATGCAGGGGGGGATGCCCACCCACATCTCACAGAAGTGGACAAAGATAGACACAAGGAGAATGGAGTGAGGGCCAAGGTGATACAGCTGCAGACCATAGAAGTCTAGCAGCATCAAGAAAAAGGAGGAAAAAGGTGGGATCAACCCCACCATGGCATACGAAGAAAAGTACACCATTTCGCCAGCGTGCTCCTTCTCAAACGGGAGCTCTCCCCCGGCGCGGACCATGCAGTTGAAGAAGTCCGAGGACCATCCCATGAGGGTCCGGACCTTCTTCAGGTCGCCGTCGGTCTTCAAACGACTCTCGCGGAGACCCAACTCCATCGCGGCACAGCAAGGCAAGAGAGGAAAAGCGAAGCACAAGTTGGGAGTTTGAGCGCAAGATCAGATGAGAGGCATAAAGAACCCCAAACGGTGCGCGCTTTCCTTCTTAAGTAAGACCTTGCGACGCTTGGATGAAAACCGCAAGGAAGTCGAAGATACTACTCAAAAATTCCACCCAGCCGATGACAAGAGGGCCCGGGACCACCCCGACGATCAAGTCGAGGTTCTTACCCAGGCGAACGGTTGTCATCATGAGGCGGGAAGCCCGAAGGCGGCGGCCTGACAAGGCGCGCGGAACAGATACGATTTTCGTATCGGGAACCGGCGACCTTCAATTGCGTGAGATCCACACGCCAAAGATCTCACCTGCCGCACACGGGATACGCCACGACGCGAGGATTTAACTCCGAACCATCGCCAATGGCACATCTAAAGACCTTTGAACACTCAGTTCAAAAGTCGAAGGATGGACCCACCTCCGGCGGAATGACTTCATCCAAGGGGTCTTCCTCAGAGGTGGGCCCAGGGGGCCACTGTCGGTACCCTGGGTACCATTTACCCCTTGGGATTGCAAAGATCTCAAGGGAAAGTCATCCACTTGATTTGAAGACCTTCGGAGGCCCACATGTCAGACATGTCCGGACCCGCTTCTCCAACATGGTTAATCCCAAGGTCGCCACGTGTACTACCAAACCGGAGCTACCGCCCGCAAGGGGGGAAGCTCCGGGCTATGTACCTAAATGGCACCCCCGGACCTAACCCCAGACCAAGGGAAGCTCCGGTGCTGACATGTGTCGGGTAACACCGGAGCCATCTGTTCTTCACAGTGTGCTCCAGTGCTGCCACGTGTCCAACCGTCGGACCTTCAACCTCTAACCTCCGGAAGACTCCACAATGGCTCCGAATCTTCAAAGGGGAATCAAGGACTTCAAGACCCGATCAAGTGTCATTAATACTATATTAATGACACACGATCGGACGACCTTAATTACCAGTAACGGTGCTATCAAAGCCCATAACTCGGTCATTAAGGGTAATTAAACGTGTTGAATGTATATCAATATCAGTAACTGCCGGGGCCACATGTCGGGCCAGGCTAACTTTTAACGGCCTGCCCTTGTACTATAAAAGGACAGGCCGACGATACATAGAACACGTCCACATACGCACTCTACAGACGTCTACACACACGTTCCATAGACGCTCGGTACAAGCTCATACAGCTAATACAACACCAACACACCCGTGGAGTAGGGTATTACGCTCAGGCAGCCCGAACCACGTAAACTTCCGTGTCTCCTGTGTCATTTACAATTCACCTTCTTGAATCTCCGCGCGCCCACACCGAACATCAAACTCCTCTAACACTTTAGTAGTGTCGGGAGATCTACCGAATCTAAATCACCGACAAGCTCCCTAACAAGAAAACCGCATGCATTACGATACTTGGTAACTGAATCCAGTGGTTCTTGGGGAAGCCCACCTGGACCGACCCTTGTTATGTACATGATGCGGTCCAATGGATCCTTATTGGGACCTCGTTGCCCTCGTTTCCGCTTGAGTGAAGCTGAGGATTCATCCATTGGAGAACCTTCTGCGGTTTTAGGAGCCGAAGTCACCTCATTGTCTTCACGATTAATCTAGGTAGAAAAGAGTTATAAGACTTTGTATACTTGACAACCAACATTATCTTGAACTGCTGAAGTTAAGATTCGTGATCCATACCTCGTTGGCAGGATCATATTCTGGGTCAAGATCCTCTGAAGTCTTTTTAGTTTTTATATTAGGAAAAGGATCCGATGGACTATGAAAGGAGCCTGAACTGCTTGAGTCAGTAAACTCCATATTGTCTTCTTTATTGTTACTACCAGGACCAGTCTTCTTAGGGCTTTCCATGCTAGAACTAATAAGACAAAAAATCTAATAAATGGCATATTAACTCTACATGAAGTGTTGCATGAAGAAAAAGATGGAAGCATTCTAGGATTTGATAAGGCATCCTAGGGTTTAAGGCGACTGACCAAAATTTTCCTATACATTGCGAGGGTAACAAGCATGTTAAAGTTGCTCACCAGGATAGAGACACCAATCTCGAAGGAGCACAACCCTGTGAGATGAAGTGCGGGACGGCTACACTCTATTTTCAGTACATATGCTACTATTCACTCATGATCCTACTATAAATTATGATCCAAACAGCAACTGAATACATAACTATCCAGATTCTGGATTGTTACGACACCTTAAACAGTACTTCAATTTAGACCTGGTTATTGGGTGTTTTAGCCTTAGTGTTGAATAGGAAATTGATATAGGACTCTTTAAGCTTTCTGGACATGTATATATATGCATAGGTTTCTTTTCTAATTTAAGAATTATGTTGTTCAAAGTTCAGAAATTTTGTGGCTGTTTTAGATAACACTGTACACAGGTACTAACTTCAACTCCAGTTTCTAATTAGTTCTAAACCGAATTTGAGGTAACAATGAATTGAAAAGTTGTAGAATAATTCTTCCACTTTCAAAAAATGTAGCACAATAGACTAGAAGAGCGTTCTACAGATAATTATGGCAAAAAATTCAGATGCTTGTTCATACAATTTCAATACCCTAAGTACAATTTCAACCTTGCTGATCTACTCAATGTCATACTTAGTAAGCATATTTAACAAAAGTATCTTTTTTTGCTCACATTATTGTGATAAACCATATTTGTAATGCATTTAATCATTCTCAAAATCCATTAATTTACCTTTCCATCTAAAGATATGACCAACTAGCCTTTATTTTGCTGAATAGAGAGACTTCTTCATTTAACTAAAATTAATTTTATCAAGAGGGGTTTCTTTGTTTATTTTATCACATATTGGAATATTTCAATGTGCAATATCGGATAAAATCATTGAATGGTCATATTTCCATGTGCAATATTTCCATGTACTAACTCACAAAACTTTGAATGGTCAAGTATGTGTAGTATAGTGTTATCTAATGGCACCTCAAACGCTTTTATTAAAACATCTTACTTGCCAAAGAAAAGGACATGATCTGATAGCAATGTCCTCACTTCTATGGTTTACCGACAACCCAATGATGCCTACCCACTGAACCCTAACCAATGATGCTACCAAACTTGACAGTTTTTCGAATTCCACTGAACCCTAACCAAGGATGCCTACCATTTTCCAATTCCCGAACCCTAACCAAGTATATGCAAGGCGGCGGCGAGGGGAGGGGGGGGAGGCGGCACGACGATGGAGGATGGAAGGTCGACGGGTTTAGGGTTTACATCGAAGCTCGGTGGCGACGGCAATGGCTTCGCTCGGCGTACCTGGAAGCAGCGACGGCGAATCTCAGCGGTGACGGCGGCGAACACTTGGCAGCAAACAAAATTTTGGCAGCCTAACGGCGTCTAAGTGTTTCGCCCGGGTTAGGTTTTTCCAACGCTGCCGAGGGGTATATATAGACTCCCATTTTCTCAGGCGGATTTTAAGTAACGACCGCCTGAGAAGATGGTTACCTCAGGCGGGTTTTACTTACCAACCGCCTGAGAAGATACAATTATCTCAGGCGGTTGGTAAGTAATACCCGCCTGAGATAATAATCTTCTCAGTCGGTTATTAAGTACCAACCGTCTGTGAAGATCTTTACTTCTTCTTAATTAATATTCTTGATTAAATGTGGGTCCTTTAAAAAGGCAAAATTCCACTTTCTTGTAATATTATTGATAAGTAAAGGTTACCATTAAATTTCACTTCATAAATCCTTTGAAATTGGTCAGAACATAAAAAACATACAACAATTGCTATTTTTCATTTTTCTATCTTTATGAATATAATACTTTTTTCATTTATTTTTTTAGTGGACATTTTTACTCATCATACCAACCTCTATGATTTTTTTTCAGATTTTTTAATTTTTTTTGAATCAATGTGTGTTCATAATTTGTAGAATACCTCGTATGTATATGAGCATTTAGTTAGAATGATGGATAATTTGAAGTTTGACATGTTGGAATGCTTTTAAAAAAATTAACAAAATTCGTACATGCATAAATAATACAAATATGTTCATACAAACAAATTTAAGTGAAGGATCTTTTTTTTATGAGATACACAAATGTGAATAATATGTGAGTAGAAATTAATATGATATTTACCAAAACATTACAATGTCAGCTATACAAGTTATAAAATATTTGGTTCAGGTGGTAGATGTTAATTTTATACAAATATAGAAGAAAGAATCATCGAATTTAGACTCAATTTGCAGAATCTAAACTAGTTTAAGTATTTATATTGGAATCTAAAAAAAGAAGCAAGAGATAAGGAAACTGAAGAACAGTATCGAACATTATCTCAGGCGGTTGGTAAGTAATACCCGCCTGAGATAATAATCTTCTCAGGCGGTTATTAAGTACCAACCGCCTATGAAGATCTTTACTTCTTCTTAATTAATATTCTTGATTAAATGTGGGTCATTTAAAAAGGCAAAATTCCACTTTCTTGTAATATTATTGATAAGTAAAGGTTACCATTAAGTTTCACATCATAAATCCTTTGAAATTGGTCAGAACATAGAAAACATACAACAATTGCTATTTTTCATTTTTCTATCCTGATGAATATAATGATTTTTTCATTTATTTTTTCAGTGGACATTTCTACTTATCATACCAACCTCTATGAATTTTTTCAGATTTTTTTAATTTTTTTTGAATCAATGTGTGTTCATAATTTGATGAATGCCTCATATGTATATGAGCTTTTAGTTAGAATGATGGATAATTTGAAGTTTGACATGTTGGAATGCTTTTAAAAAAAATTAACAAAAGTCATACATGTATAAATAATACAAATATGTTCATACAAACAAATTTAAGTGAAGGATCCTCTTTTTTTATGAGATACACAAATGTGAATAATATGTGAGTAGAAATTAATATGATATTTACTAAAACATTACAATGTCAGCTATACAAGTTATAAAATATTTGGTTCAGGTGGTAGATGTTAATTTTATACAAATATATAAGAAAGAATCATCAAATTTGGACTCAATTTGCAGAATCTAAACTGGTTTGAGTATTTATATTGGAATCTAAAAAAAAGCAAGGGATAAGGAAATTGAAGAACAGTATCGGACATTATCTCAGGCGGTTGGTAAGTAATACCCGTCTGAGATAATAATCTTCTCAGGCGGTTATTAAGTACCAACCGAATCTGAAGATCTTTACTTCTTCTTAATTCATATTCTTGATTAAATGTGGGTCCTTTAAAAAGACAAAATTCCACTTTCTTGTAATATTATTGATAAGTTAAAGGTTACCATTAAATTTCACTTCATAAATCCTTTGAAATTGGTCAGAACATAAAAAACAAACAACAATTGCTATTTTTCATTTTTCTATCTTGATGAATATAATGCTTTTTTCATTTATTTTTTCAATGGACATTTTTACTCATCATACCAACCTCTATGAATTGTTTCAGATTTTTATAAATTTTTTTGAATCAATGTGTGTTCATAATTTGATGAATGCCTCATATGTATATGAGCATTTAGTTAGAATGATGGATAATTTGAAGTTTGACATGTTGGAATGCTTTTAAAAAATTAACAAAATTCATACATGTATAAATAATACAAATATGTTCATACAAACAAATTTTAGTGTGTTGGTATATGGATTGTGTCATAGTGTGTTGGTATATGGATTGTGTTCTTTTGCATATTGGTATATTCTCATAGTGTGTTGGTATATAGATTGTGTCATAGTGTGTTGGTATATGGATTTTGTTTTTTTGCATGTGTGTACATATGCATTTGGACTGAATAATTTGGAAGTTTGGTCTTTTAGATATTGATGTATGAACTATATTATAATAATCTTATTGTAGTGATTAGGGTTAGCTTTCTAGGGAGATGGTTTTATAACTCACCCATTTAGTTACCATCGTTGGATGGGATCCGACGTCAAGATATAACGGACCGGATCCCACCCAGACCTAGCCCATGCCACTGGGCCTGTTTGCCCCACGACTTCAATCCTTCACCCCCGCTTGCTGCTCCCGACGCCTTCGATCCCGTCTGCCTCAAGACGTCGCCTGTCTCCTACATTAGTCGCCCTAATCATACTTGTTATGTCTTTGTAAATTCATTTTATAGAAGACCTTTAGGGAATATTTGTGGCCAAATTTTGTAAATCTGACAAAAATTCTATTATTGAAGCATGGACCGTCGAGCGTGGATGTATAACATGCCAAGACCCGATCCTATGTACATTCATAATGTTGCAAATTTTATTGAAGCATCCAAGAGACATGCAAAGTTGCAATAGATAGATGACATATTATGTCCATGTATCGACTGCGAAAATAAGATTGCTTGGACGAGTACTATAGTAATCCAATCTCATTTGGTGAAAAGAAGTTTCAAAAATAACTACACAATATGGACAGAGCATGGTGAATTAGATACACATGATGTGGATAAAGATGATGAGAGAGGTTCAGATGATGATAATGTTCATATTGATGACGGTAGTGACAATCAAGCTGGTGATGATGATGATGAGTTCGACTGTGAGGAGATGTTGCGTCACATTGAACCATATGTATTGACTTCTATGGGAGCAAGCAAAGGTTTAATTAAAATGGAGACATTGCTGAATGCGGCGACGGAGCTTTTATATGATGAATCAAACGGTTGTGATAAAGAATTTACTACATTGCGTGCAGTCTTAGAACTACTAAAGTTGAAAGCTACGCACGGATGGTCCGATTGTAGTTTCTCTGATCTTTTGAATCTTCTGGCAGAAATTCTTTCAAATCAAAATAAATTGCCCAGAAGCACTTATAAAGCGAAGAAACTTCTTTGCCCGATAGCACTAGGTGTGACAAAAATACACGCTTGTGTGAACCATTGTATTCTGTATCGCAAAGAGCATGAGCTCGCAACTAGATACCCCATTTGTGGTGTCAGTAGATATAAGAATGACTACAATCACCAGTATGTTACCAACATGAAAAAGTCTCAGAAGAATAAGAAGTTTATTATTGGTCCTGAAGGTGATGATGACGATACTTCTGGTGATACAAACGAGAAGAATAAGAGAAAAATTCCTGCCTTGGTGATGTGGTACCTTCCGGTAATTGATCGCTTGAAGCATTTATTCTCAAACCCTAGGGAGGCTGAACTTATGCATTGGTATTCCGAGCAATGCAAAAATAATGAAAAACATATACGACACCTTGGTGATGCAAAGCAGTGGAAAATTTTTGATATTCAGTATCCAGAATTTGCAAAGGGAATCAGAAATGTGAGGTTTGCCTTGGGTATAGACGGAATGAATCCGTTTGGTGAAAAAAGGAGCATACACAACACATGGCCCGTGGTCTTAACGATGTACAACCTACCGACGTGGTTGGGTCACAAAAGGAAATATATCTTGTTATCTGTTTTTACCCAAGGTTTGAAACAACCTGACATCGAAATCGATGTGTCTTGGAACCTTTAATGGAAGATATGGCGAAATTGTGGAATGAAGGGATACGTACATGGGATGAGTACAAGAGGGAGTATTTCACGTTAAGAGCAATGATATTCGTTACCGTGCATGATTATCCTGGGCTGTTTACATTATCGGGACAAATGAAAGGGAAGAAAGGTTGTGTAAGATTCGTGGATAGAACTGGATTTCTATACCTCACTTCATCCAGAAAGACGGTGTACATGAGACACCAACGGTTCTTGACAGATACACACAAGTATAGGAAGATGAAAGAACAATTTGATAACAAAATCAAAAAAGATACTGCACAAAAACCTTACAGTGGAAAACTTGTGTTTGAAATGGTCAAGAACATTCATATTGCTTTCGGTAAGGGCAAAAATTGTAAAGGAATTAAGAGAAAGAAAAGGACATCTTCGGATGATACAACTGACATGGCTTTCAAGAAATAATCAATTTTTTTTCAAGTATCTTCCGTATTGGAAGAATCTGGAATTTTGTCATAGTACTGATTTGATGCACGTTACAAAGAATGTATTTCACAACGTCATTGGGACCTTGCTGGACATGCCGAGGAAAACAAAGGACGGATTAAATTCACGTATGGACCTAGTAAATCTTGATTTGAGAGCAGAGCTTCATCCAGTAGAAAAGGCGAACGGGAAGCATTACCTTCCCCCAGCCAGCTACAAATTGACGCTAGAAGAGAAAAAATCAATTTGTGAATGATTGCGTGGGATCAAAGTGCCCACGAGTTTCTCATCCAATATCCGCAAACTAGTCTCGATGAAAGACTTGTCTTTATTCGGTTATAATTCTCACGACTGTCACATGATGATGACAGTTTTCCTTGCCATTGCAATACGAGTCATCAAACCTGAGCATATAAAAGTTGTCATCACACGTTTGTGTTACTTCTTCAATGCAGTATCGCAAAAGGTGATAGCACGTGAAGATTTAGACTATCTGAAAACATACATCGTCGAGACAATGTGCAAGGTTGAGATGTGTTTCCCACCATACTTTTTCGATATGCAACTAAACCTAATCATACATCTTGTTGATCAGATAAAAGCATTGGGGCCACTATATTTACATCATATGTTTTCGTTGGAGAGATATTTAGGAGTATTAAAAAGTTATGTGCGGAACCGTGCTCACCCAGAGGGTTCAATTATGGAAGGATACACCACTTAAGAAGTGATTGAGGGTTGCGCTGATTACATCAAAGATGGAAAATCGATAGGTGTTCCTATACCGGTACATGAGGGTACACTACATGGGAGAGGCAAAGAGGGTAAGAAAACTTTTATCGTTCAAGATTACAAGAATGTACACCGTGCACATTTTGGTGTACTACAACAGCTCGCAATAGCTGAGTCGTACATCGAGGAACACCAAATTGAGCTTCGTGATAAAAACCAGGACCGCACAGAGGACTGGATCATGAAAGAGCACAGAAGATGTTTCACTGAATGGTTAATGGACAAAAATATACCATACGGAAACACTATAGAAGAGGCAACAATGAAGAAGTTAGCTTCTGGCCCATCTGCTTTGGTGACATCATGGCAAACATATGACATCAATGGTTACACATTTTACACTAAAGAAAAAGACAGTAAGAGTGTTGCACAAAATAGTGGTGTTCGTATTGAGGCTTATGATTCACAAGGGCAGAATACCACATACTTCGGGTTCATAGAGGAAATATGGGAACTCGATTATGGCGAAAGAATGGTAATGCCCGTATTTAAGTGCCAATGGGTCAAACATCCTGATGGTGTGAAAGTGGACAATTACGGGCTGACACTGGTAGACTTGAATAAAGTGGATTATAAAGATGACATGTGGGTTCTCGCCGATAATATTGCACAAGTTTTTTATGTTCAAGATCCAGAAACTGAGAAGATGCACGTAGTTGTTTCTGGAAAGCAAAATATTGTTGGGGTTGAGAATGTGGGAGATAATGAAGAGGAATATAATCAGTATGAAGAGATGTACCTTTTCACCGAACCAGAAAACATCAAGCGCGTAGAGAGAAGCATTAAAAAGAATTTGAAACGCTATATGCGAGAAGATGTCAATGCTAGAAAAAATGTATATAGCAATGCGAGATTATATATATTGTATATATTTGTATCTTCTGAAATCAACTTAGAACAATGTTCTATTTCAGCTTTAGATAGCATGTTTCGAACAATATTAAATTCAGCTTCTGTTTCGAGCTCCTGTCAAGCTAATCCTTTCACAGCAAGCTCTTGTAGATGCAAGTAACACCCAAGACTCATCATTTGGATTGTTAAAAGCTTCAATTGAAGTCTGACGATACTTCCCGTCCATTTGAGGGCTTTTTTGGATAGGAGTACACCCAAACAAGCTCTAGAAGATTTCTTTCTCTTCTCTCCATTTTGATAACTTACGAAGATGCTACTTTATCAATTCTAATGGCTGAATATATTGACTACAAATCAGTACCATCTCTCTTATTGATTTACACAAGTAACAAAGCGTACAACTTCAATTACAAATCATGTTTTTACCATTTTCATAGGAATTTGACCTTAATCTTTCAAGCATAGATTTATCAATAATTGAAGCTTCTTCATCAGACATGTTAATGGCAGTTACAAGTGAAGGGTGTGTCGAAGCTAACGAAATCTCAATGGGACTGAAGACAAAGAGATGCTGCATATGAGTGACAATGTCCAGGTTAGACAGCATGAAGCTATGATGACAGCCTTCACGCTGTTTAACGTGAACATTGCCACTCATATGCAGGATCTCTTTATCTTCAGTCCGATTCAGATTTCGTTAGCTTCGACACATCCTTCACTTATAACTACCATTAATATGTGTGATAAGGAAGCTTCACTTATTTGATAAATCTATGCTTGAAAGATGAAGGTTAAATCCCTATGAAAGTGTAAAAACAAGATTTGTGATTGAAGTTGTTTGCTTACTCGCTTGTGTGAAGCACTAAGAAAGTAGGTACTGATTTTTAGTCAATATATTTAGGCATTAAAACTGAGAAAGGAGCATCTTCCTAAGTTTTCAAATGGAAAGGAGGGAAAGAAATTGTTCAAATGGATGGGAAAATCCTTCCAAGGATCGTCAGGCTTCAAATTGATGCTTTCAACAATTCAAATGATGAGCCACGGGTGTTACTTGCATCTACAATAGCTTGCTGTGCAGGTATTAGCTTGACAGGAGCTTAGCAGCATCAGAGGCGGTTGGTAAGTAAAACCCGCCTGAGATAAACATCTTCTCAGGCGGTTATTAAGTACCAACCGCCTGTGAAAAATTTAAAAACCGCCTGTGAAAAACTGACGCCTATATAAAGACCCCTCGGAGGCACGCCTCTGCCCCGTCCCACATCGCGCCACGAGGTACCTAAGTAAATTCTCATAGTTTCCTTACTATGCATTGCATGCTACCTTTTTCTTTGTATATTTTCATAAGCTGCCAGTTTTGTGTGTTGGTATATGGATTGTGTCCTTTTGCATTTGTGTACATATGCGTTTGGACTCAATAATTTGGAAATTTGTTCTTTTAGATATTGATGTCTCGGGTGTGTAGCTGATTGAAGGAGGAGCGCTTGGCGTGGTGCAAGAACCATCCTCATGTATGTACATATGACACACCAGTCGCATGGTTGTATATACATATGTATCTGCAATGGACTGATGAACTTAACTGTAGTTTGTTTTTCCATCTTGTTTGTTTTTGGTATTTTCAATTTCTCTGTGTAGGGTTTCTCTGCGAAGTCTGAATCGGGAGATTTATTGAAGTGGCAGTGCATCGTCCCCAGTAAAGAAGGGGTAAGTCATGAAGAACAAGCACAATATGAGTTTAACCATCATCCTCCTATTAATAAATTTCTTTTGCAGACTGAATGGGAAGATGATTACTACCCCCTGACAATCTCCTTCTCCGAGGACTATCCCTTGGTGCCTCCAAGATGCGCCTTTCCAAGTGGGTTCTTCCACCCAAATGTCCATCGTTCGGGAGCACTCTGCATCGGGATTCTTGATCAAGGGAATGTAAGATAGACCTATTTTGCTCATGTAATTAATACTTAATTGTTGTCGAACTTATTTGAACTGGTTTCTTATATTGCTTAAATTATATTTTGTAGGGGTGGTGAAGTGGTTTTACAATCAAAACTAAACTACTTGAAGTTCACCGTTTGCTGCATTAGCCAAATGTGCCCGATGTTGAAAATGATTGCTATAATCTACTTATCAAGGTTAGATGACACTTTGACTTAGTGACCAATGTAGTTTATTCATTCCTCCTTCGACATTTGTTAATTTAAATAATGTCAATATTTTTAGGATCCAGGGGTATATAAGAGACATGTTCGGGAGCAAGCAGGATGGTATAATTTAGATTGATCGATGGGAGCTTCAAGAATAAGTTTAAATTCAAATTAAGTTTAGAGGGAATGCAATGTATGATCTATGGAATTCATCGAGTTGTGAATTACCTCTGAATTGCAATGTCATTTGCGTTTGTTTATCCTTGTATTCCAATTAAATCACTTAATTGCAATGTCATTGCATTTGTTTATCCCTGCAACGGACGCTCATGATCTAGGGCACTCTGGCATTTCCGGGGACACAAAATAAGTGGAAACAATGACTTTCCGTAGGCGGTTCTTCAATGAAAACCGCTTGTGATAATTGAACAACTACATATGGTTCTTACACAATGACCGCCGGTGAAAATACATGATCTTCTGAGGCCGTTGTTAATTAAGAACCGCCTGTGAAGTTCATTACATTACAAGCGGTTCTTAATTAATAACCGCTTGAGAAGATCATGTATTTACCCAGGCGGTTGTTTCTTAAATTCCGCTTGTGATGTTATTTTATTGCCGGCGGTTCTTAAGTAATAACCGCTTGAGAAGATCGAGTATTTACCCAGGCTGTTGTTTTTTTTAAAATCCGCCTGTGTTGTTCTTTCATCATAGGCGGTTATTATATCATTCGTCATCACAGTCACATATTTTTAGGACTACCTGTGTTTGAAAAATTGAGGCACCTGTAAAAATGCTTTTTGTAGTAGTGCTAGTGCTGTGTCGTGCGCACCAAGCGATGGGTTCATGTACGAAACTATATTGCAAGTGAAGAACAATTGCACCTTATAGGGCCTGTCTTAATTTCAGACACCGAGTGATAGCAGCTAATTAATACATAAAATTCTTGTAATTAACCATTAATCCTTAATTCTATAGGTTAATCAATCACGAAAATATTTTGTTTGATTATTTAAAATTAACATAACTCTACAATTACAAATTAACAAAATAAAAAACTTACCTCGCGGCGGCACTACCGCCGAGCCACCTTGATCTCATTGCCGATCCACTGCGCCGCCGCTCGCGGCCACCGCGCTGCTGTTGCGCGAGGTCTGCTGCCACCGTATGCCTCCGCTGCCACTCGCACTACTAGGAAAAGCATTTTCATATGCGACTCGATTTTATTACATAGGAGGTCCATCAAAAAATACGCTTGTGATATCGAATGATTAAATAGCCGTCTGTGATGATAGAACTTTACAGGTCGCTTACAAAACTAAACCGCCGGTGTAAACATACCTATTTTTACAGGCAGGCTTTGCAGAACGAATTGCCTGCATAGTAGCCATTAATACAAGCGGCTGATGTGACTGTGCGCATCAGGCGTGTGCTCCGGTTACCAAGGTGACTTAAACGCACGCAGCGCATGCGCATCCTTTGAAATCAATTTGAAGCGTCTCATCACCACTGCGCGATTAGAGATAAACCGCCGAGCTGCTATGATGCTATAAGGACACACCCGCGCGATCGTCTTCTCTTCACAACCACTCTTACTCTTCTTCACGAAAGTGCGCCGCACCCCATCGATGAGAACACCAAATGGCTAACAAGAACACGCCGTCGCCAAGCCCGCCGAGGGACCCAACAGCTAAGCGGCCGCGACTGGACACCCCTGAAGCTCCATGCCAATATAGTTTGTCCTTCGCAACATAGTGCGAGATGTATTTAACAGTACATCTCACTCCATGCGGCTCCTTAAACTCGGTACCCTTCCAGAACATACTGGAATGGGAACCACGGGGCACTACGTGTTCGGCCTTACGCATGTGGCCGGTCGTCTCAACGCTCTTGGGAGACGATGGCGGCCGAGCTCGGCGTTGAGAGCCACATCAACTGGTGGCGGCGACGATCAAGAGACTGTATTTCTTGGTTCCACCGCCGGAGGTGCCCCAGGCGCCCTAAGAGGGCCAGGAGCCCGATGAGCACGAGGAGGAGGAGTAGTAGAAATTAGTTGTTTTTCTTATCCTGCTTTTAGTTGATGTTGTTTTTCATTTCATGTTTTTAGTTTATATTTTTCTTTTCTTATGTTTGTAATATAATGTTTTTTAGTTAATCAACTTAATATTGCTATTTATCGGTGTGATATCTGTTAATCAGTTTGCAAAATTAATTTAATCGCCGATCAATCATCAAAAGGATGTGTTCCTAATAGACGATCATCTAATAGATTTGTAATAAAAATATAAACCAATGGACTATTTATCGTATTAATGGATGTGTTACACATTATTGATGTCGAAAATATTTATAGATATGTATCCCATAAGTTGATCAAAAAGTGTCAGGCGGTCCGTAAAAAAAAGACGCCTGTGATAATAGTATTTCTAAATAACTTCAAGAGCGACTCCTCAGCTTCTGAGGCGGTGAATAAGAAGTCGTTGTCGGTACCCCGCAGACCGGGTACCCCCGCGCACAGGAAGAAAACCGCTAAGGACTCCGCCCCTACTAAGAGGCCGAATCCGAGGCTGCCACATCGTGGAGGGAAGGACCAGATTCTACCTCACCACCGGGGGAGGCTCCCAAGCTGCCACGTGGCCGGCAGAGCTGGACCCTTGCCTCCCAGCTGAGCTGGGCTCCAGGCGCGCCACGTGGCCTGTTTCGTCAAGAGCTCGCCTCCCCGCTGAGGTGGGCTCCGGAGCCGCCACGTGGTCAATCGGGACCTCGGGGCCAGGCCCGCGTCCTCGTAGGGAAAGGCACCGGAACTACCACTTGGCCTGCAGGGCTGAGCCTCCACTCCTCCATAGGGGTGGGCTCCGAGTGCACCACGTGGCCTGTTCCGCTAAGTGCTCGCCTCCCCGCAGAGGCAGGCTCCAGCGCAACCACGTGGCGGACGGCCAACTCAGTGCGGTAGGAAGCCGCAGTAAAGGAGACGTGCGCTGCTCAGACGGGCATTAAGTGCGCGCGCCTTCCCCAGGCAAGCTATGCCGTGCATGCTAGAGTCAAGACCCCATTGTCCTGTCTTTTCCAAGTAGCCGGTATAGACCCACGCCGCAAGACGGACGAATGGGCCGCAAGGACAAGATGGACGTGACGTGCACCGCCATCATCATCGACTATGTGTAGCCCTGGCGCACGATGCGGCGGGACGGCACATTGACGCCCCTGACAATGGGAGTAGATAGCATTTAATCATAGATCTTGTATAGGATTTGGCTCTCTCCGGGACCAACTGTCGGGTCCTGGAGCCCATCTTGTGAGTGTAGAGTCCTTAAGCTATGAAAGGGCTCTATAGACGTCCATAGAAAGGGGGCGGAAAATTAGACGAAGACTCTTACAAGCGAAAGCAAGGCAATACACAACACTCCTGTGGACGTAGGGTATTACGCTCCGGCGGCCCGAACCACGTAAATCCCCGGTGTCCATCATTCTGCTGTGTTTGATCTACTGGGACTAGCCCTCGTGAATCCAAAGAACCTCCGCGGGCTGCTCTCTAGGCAGGTCCAGGGGAAGTGTCGTTTACGACCTTCGACATTTGGCGCACCAGGTAGGGGGCTTTTTCCCCGTCAAGATCTCCACCAGCAGCAATGGTGAACGACCAATCCAACGCTGGATCATCCAGGGCGCAGTCACGGCGACAGACTGTGGCAGAGGACCAGGCGTCATCCCGCTCTAGAGCAGGCTACCGCTCTAGGGCAGGAAGGTCAGGACCTTCACGCCGCCCCTCAGTCACTTCGCCAGCTGTAGGCCGACACGCCACTCCACGGCGTACTCCTGCCGTGACAGCGGTCACGGCACCACCGGCTGCAAGTCCGGAGAGCGCGCTTGTGGCAGCGCGCGCACTACTCCACAACCCTCTGGCTGGGGATGCCCCTCAGGGAGCAGCCCAACAGTGGATCAATGACGTCGACCACCTCATCACCGCCACACTCAATGCGCCTCCGCTGAGGGAAACACATGCCCAACCGGTGCATGTGTCACTGTCGCGAACGCCGACAGTTGACCGGTGGACGGCAGACTCGCGCTCAACCAGGATCTCAACAACAGATCTGAGAACCAGGCTGCAGCGCCGCACGGCTGGAGATCACGTCGGTGCAACCTCGAGGCCGATTACAGCTCGCCGGGCCACGTGCCCCAGGCTCATGCTGCGCCTCCACCACACCAGACGTACGTCGTGCCTCCACCGCACCAGACGTACGTCATGCCTCCTGTACAGGCGTACGCAACACCACTCCAGCCCCAGGTGTGCATAGGCCCACCTGCTCACCCAGGGTATGCGCTGCTGCCGCCAGCACCAGTGAGCCCTAGCCAAGGGTGTGCGGCGCTAGCACCTCACCTCCATTTTGTGGTCTGGCCATGAAAGTTCCGGCCACACATACCGGAGAAGTATGACGGGAGTGTCAACCCGAGCGAGTTCCTGCAGATCTACACCACTGCGATACTAGCTGCAGGAGGCGACGAGGCCATTATGGCTAACTACTTCCCCGTCGTCCTGACCGGCCCAGCTCAGTCATGGCTCATGAACCTGCCCCAGGGGTCCATAACCTCCTGGGATGAGTTGTGCCGACAGTTCGTGGCTAACTTCGGCAGTTCCTACAAGCGCCCTGGCACCGAGCTTGACCTCCACGCCGTTAGGCAGCGCGCTGGAGAGTCTCTGCGATCGTTCATCCAGCGGTTCTCCCAGGTACGGAACACCATCCCTCATGTTGCTAGCGCATCTGTTATCATTGTGTTCAGATAGGGTGTGAGGGACAAAAGATGCTCGAGAAGTTAGCCACGCACAAGGTGCGTGATGTCTCCGAGCTGTTCTCCCTGGCAGACAGATGTGCTAGGGCAGCTGAGGGGCGCAACTGGCACTCCCAGCCATCCTCAGAAGCAAGGGAAACCACCCCGACTGAGGAAGGGGCCTCTGCGAGGAGCAGCGGCAAGAAGAAGAAAGGCGGTGGCAAGAACATGCCAAAGCCCGGAGCCCAGGCAGTGGCAGCTACGGCGCCCGGCGGAGCCCGAGCGTCGCGCCAAGACAAGCGCCCTAGGCAGTCGCCTGATCCCGAGGAGCCTGACTTCAAGTGTCCGGTACACCGTACAAATAGCCACAGTGCTAGCGAGTGCCGGGAAGTGAAGAGATTCACGGAACGATTCCGTGAACAGAAATAGAGGCAGCAGCGCCAGGAGGGTGCACCCCCCCCCCCACCAGAGGGAGGGCAAGCAGAAGGCTGATCCTGAGAAAGAGGATGACAGCAAGATGGGGTTTTAGGAACCCCAGAGGGTGGTCAAAGCCGTCTTCGAGGGTGGCGACTCCGACTCCAGCAGTGATAAGGAGCGCCGCAAGACCCTCCATGTCATCTACGGGGGAGCCACCGACCCCACATCCCGAAACGCAGTGAAAACCCTGCGTCGGGCAGTGGCCGTAGTGGCCCCCGCCCCAAGTCCGGCTCCCCACCACAAGTGGATGAGCACGGCGATCAGCTTCGACGCTTCGGACTGCCCGAAGAACATGGCAGGGGCAGGAGTGCTCCCACTGCTGGTGTCCCCGACCATCGCCAACGTGAAGGTCTTTCACGTATTGATAGATGGAGGGGCGGGCCTCAACCTCATCTCCACTGCGGCTTTCCGGAAGCTGCAACTGCCGATGTCCCAGCTCACACCCTCGAGCCCATTCTCGGGTGTCGGACCTGGGCAAATCCTCCCTTATGGTAACATACACCTCCCGGTGACCCTCGCGACCCCAGAGAACTACCGTACGGAGAGTGTCTTATTCGACGTGGCAGACGTCGACCTCCCCTTCAACGCAATCATTGGGAGGCCAGCCCTCTACAGGTTCATGGCTGTAGCCCACTACGGCTACCTCGTCCTGAAGATGCCGACCCCTTCCGATGTCATCAGGATCAGAGGGGACCGCTCAGCTGCAGTGTCAGCCTTGGAGCAGCTCCAAGCACTTGCAGCAGGGAGGGCTCCGGTCCCAGGAGGCTCGACGGAGAGTCGGCCAGAGCAAGGCCCGGCACAGCGAGCCTCCACTGCTGCACCTCGTGTGCAACCCGCCAACGACGACGACGTCCCTGTGAAGGTCGTCAAGATTGGCCCTGAGGCTGCCCAGACGACCCGAATCGCGGGGAACCTGGACATCAAATAGGAATGCACGCTCATCACCTTCCTCCGGGACAACGTCGATGTGTTTGCATGGCAACCATCACAGATGCCCGGGATCCCCACGGAGGTGATTGAGCACCATCTGAAGATCTACCCCGACGCTCGGCCGGTACAGCAGAGGCCCAGGAAACAGTCCATCGAGCGGCAGAACTTCATCCATGAAGAAATCAAGAAGCTGCTCGATGCTGGATTCATCCGTGAGGTTCACCACCCACGGTGGTTGGCCAACCCTGTTGTCGTTCCTAAGGTTGGCGGGAAGCTCCGGATGTGCATCGACTACACCAATCTCAATAAGGCATGTCCCAAGGATCCATTCCCTCTTCCTAGGATAGATCAAATAGTAGACTCAACATCAGGTTGCGACCTTCTGTGTTTCCTAGATGCGTATTCCAGTTTTCACCAAATACCTATGTCTAGGGAAGATGAGGAGCACACTGCTTTCATAACAATAGACGACCTGTATTGTTATGTCTCCATGCCTTATGGTCTCAAAAATGCCCTCCCCACCTTTGTACGTGCAATGCATAAGACATTCGGGGACCTCATTAGAGACTTGGTAGAGGTGTATGTCGACGACATCGTGGTAAAAATCAGAGACAACACATCCCTATTAGACAACCTAACCAGAGTCTTCAGCAAGCTGCGCACGACACGCATGATGCTGAACCCTGACAAGTGTGTCTTTGGGGTATCCACAGGGAAGCTCCTTGGCTTCTTGGTATCACACCGAGGGATTGAAGCTAACCCAGAGAAGATCAAGGCGATAGAGCTGATGCGGCCGCCGACCCGCATCAAAGACGTGCAGAAGCTTGCAGGATGTTTGGCAGCCCTCAGTCGGTTCATCTCAAGACTGGCTGAGCGAGCCCTGCCCTTCTTCAAGATTTTGCGGAAGTCAGGCCCCTTTGAGTGGACTGAGGAAGCTGAAGCGTCCTTCCAGGAGCTCATGAAACACATGACGACGCTACCCATTATGGTGGCGCTAGAACCCGGCGAGCCGCTCCTGTTGTACATCACCGCAACGACGGAAGTGGTCAGCATGGTCTTGGTTGCAGAACGGCCGGAGCTACTACCGCAATAGGTACCAGAAGCAGCCCCAGAGGGGGAGGCCGAGCCTCAAGGCCCGAACCCAGAAGAGCCCCCCCCCCGCTGTGAGTTCCAGTGACCAAGTGCCTTACGGGTCCCACTCCCCAGAGGCTCAGCCAGACCCTAGGAGCCACATACCCCAGGAGACAGACGCATTGCAAGGAGCCCCGGACCCCCCAGGAAGGGTTCAGACCTGCCAACGGCCAGTCTACTACGTTAGTGCGGTCCTCCATGAAGCAAAGACAAGATACTTGGAGGTACACAAACTACTGTATGCAGTGCTCATAGCATCGAGGAAGCTCCGGCATTACTTCCAGGCTCACCGGGTTTCAGTGGTCACCTCCTTCCCACTAAAAACCATACTCCACAGCCCCAATTCAACTGGCAACATTGCCAAGTGGGCGGCGGAGTTGGCTGAGTTCGAGTTGGAGTTCTTACCTCGACATGCAGTCAAAAGCCAAGCACTGGCAGACTTCTTGGCCGAATGGACCCCATCACCAAGCAACCCGGGGGGGGGGGGGGGGGACAACAGCGAAACGGTGCCGAAGGCTCCGGTTTTCACCGAGACCCCCTGGACGCTCTACTTCGACGGTTCCTCGCGGAAGCAGGGGGCCGGCGCTGGGGTCCTGCTTCTCACCCCGACTGGGGAGCAGTTCAAGTACATGGTGCGCCTCGACTTCAAGGCGACAAACAACATGGCAGAGTATGAAGCCCTAATCTTTAGGCTGAAGACTGCCCTAACCCTCAATGTCCGACAGCTCATGGCTAAAGGTGATTCTCAACTGATCATCAAGCCAGCCAGAGGAGAGTGCAGCTGCAACGACCCTCAGTTAGCTGCATACCTGTTACACGTCCGGAAGCTGGAAAAGGACTTTGAAGTCTTGGACTTGTGCCATGTACTCCGAGCCGACAACTCAGTCATAGACGACCTGTCAACGAAGGCCTCCACAGGGGCCCCAGTGCCCCAAGGAGTCTTTGCAAGGACGTTACCGTGACCAACTGCCCGAGCAGCCGAGCCGGGCGAAGGGGGCGAGCACAGCACCTCGAAGCTAGCAGTCCCGGCGACCCTGCTACCATGGAGTCCGCCAAGGATCGTATGCGCCACCGAGGGCTCTGAGCTATCGGGCGCCCAAGATCCAGAAGCTCAAGCAAGTCCCGATGCATGGATCTCGGAGGTCCGGGACTACTTGAAGGACAATATCCTTCCCGAAGAACATGCCCTGGCAGAAAGGATTGTTCGCATGGCTAAAAGGTACACGCTGGTGGAAGGGGATCTCTACCGGCGTGGCGCCAACGACATCCTACTGCGTTGCATTACCCGGGAGGAGGGCTGCGACCTACTCGCAGAGATCCATGGAGGCGAGTGCGGGAACCATGCGTCCTCCCGCACGCTGGTCGGTAAAGCCTTTCGGCATGGCTTCTACTGGCCGACAGCACTCCAGGATGTCACCGAGATGGTAAGGAGATGCAAGGCATGCCAGTTCCATGCCAAGCAGATCCATACACCAGCTCAGGCGCGGCAGATGATCCCTCCCTCATGGCCATTCGCTGTATGAGGATTGGACATCCTGGGACCCTTTCCCAGAGCCGTCGGAGGAATCCGGCATCTCTACGTCGCCGTAGATAAGTTCACCAAGTGGCCGGAGGCCGCCCCAGTTGTCACCATCAACAAGTAGTCAGCAGTGAAGTTCATTAAGTAGATCGTCTGCCGGTTCGGGGTCCCGAACAGAATCATCACTGATAACGGGACCCAATTCACAAGTGCAGCGTTCCAAGAATACCGCGAGGACCTGGGGATCCAAGTCTGCTATGCATCTGCTGCTCATCCAGAGAGCAATGGGCAGGTCGAGAGAGCCAATGCAGAGATCCTCAGGGGCCTCAAGACTCGCACGTTCTTGCACCTTGAGAAGCATGGTGTAAATTGGGTGGATGAGCTTCCGTGTGCGCTGTGGGCTAGCCGGACATCAACCAGTCGGGCCACGGGGGAAACACCTTTCTTCTTGGTGTATGGGGCGGAGGCCGTCCTCCCCCTAGAAATTACCATGGGCTCTCCCCGTGCCCGGGGGTACGACGAAGCCGCGCAGGACCAGCTCCAGCGTGAAGACCTGGACCTCGTCGACGAGGGACGAGTGTGAGCAGCTCTCCGAAATGCACGGTACAGGCAGGTGCTCCGGCGCTACCATCAGAGGACCGTGCGAAGTAGGGAGCTAAAGGTAGACGACCTGGTGTTGCGCCGCATACTCTCCCGGGAAGGGTCTAACAAACTCTCCCCCAGCTGGGAGGGTCCCTTCCGGGTAACAGAGGTTTGCCACCCAGGATGCGTTCGCCTAGCTACAGAGGATGGACAACGGTTGCCCAACCCATGGAACACCGAACACCTCCGTAAGTTCTACCCCTAGACCAGGGTCGGGGCAATGCTATTTCATTGTAAAGGTTACACATTATCTCAGGATAGCACTTAGTATCGGGGATGGGGCCCCGAGTGCACATTCCGCTTAGCCTGGCCCAAAACCCTAAGTAGGTGCACTCAGCTCCACCTAACACCCAGGCCGGGTTATTCCCCTTGTAAAGTCTGCTTCATCTTATGAGAAACTACAATGAAAGAAGGTTGTCCTGCCTGGTATAGGGTTTGTCAATTCAAAAATTATCTTTAATTTTTATGATGTTGCTGTAAGCCCGCCATAGCTCGTGATCTATCATGAGCGCTGTCGTTTTTCCCCTGCTTTAACAGTAGTGGGAGCCTTGCTATCTGGACTGCAGGTGGGGTTGCTTGAGGTACCTGCGATACGCCTGGGGCCTCGGTTGTTCCAATACTCAGGGGCCTGTGTCTCCAGATGGTTCCCCCTCGGAAATGGCTTACGCCGAGCGGGAGGTCCAGGGCCACAGCCTGCTTAGCCTGGTCCCGTACCCTAAGCCTATGCGTTCTGCCTCCCCAGCGCTACAGCCAAATGCTGGGGGCCAGATGGACCACCCTTGGGTATTCTGGACAACGAGCCCTGGGTGCAGAAGCACTGAATTACCCAAGCCCCACGAGTCAGCCCAGGATCGTAAGTCAAGCGACACTACAAAACAAGCAGGGGTGAAGTGACCAGCGGACAGAATTACTTCTCTTTTTTGATCTATGTACAGGTCTTTGAGGAAGGTATTCCAGCAACCATCGTCGAAGTACCCACGAAGACAGTGGGCACCGCCAGACTGGAGCTCCGGCGGCACCCCCAGGGGGCCCGCTGTCTACCTCTCACTGAAGAATGGCAGGCACCGCCGGCCTGAAGCTCCGGCAGCACCCCCAGGGGGCCCGCTGTCGACCTCTCACTGAAGAATGGCGGGCACCGCCAGCCTGAAGCTCCGACGGCACCCCCAGGGGGCCCGCTGTCGACCTCTCAATAAAGATTGTGGCCACTGCAGAACTGAAGCTCCGGCGACACCCCCAGGGGGGCCTCTGTTGACATACCTGCATACTCATCTACGTCAATGCTACCTACGAGTCCTAGGCTCCTCCTGCACCAGTCCGCCCTAAGCCCTAAGTATATGACAGGTGTGCCCATAACAACTGGCCACGCCTGTCAGGGGGCCATACTTTGGGGGACGGCAGGTCCTGGAAGTTAAGGAACAACAAGCAGCCGGAAGACATTGCTGGAAGTAAAAGCAAGCTGAGTATAAAAGGGCACCACAGTCAGATTTTTTATTGCACAAATAAAGAGTTTGTCATCACAGCCAACCACAAGACAAAAGACAGAAAGACAAAAACTCAAACAGACACCCGAGGAGCCCTCAGCCGCTCTGCTGGAACCTTGAGGCGATGAGTGCCACCGCATCCGAAACTTAATACTTGGCGACCTCTTCCCTCTCGGCGATGGGCCCCTCGAGGACCGGCTGCAGGGAGACATCGGGGTACCAGCTACGGTAGCAGGACAGGATGTGCGTCGCCACCTCCTTCACCAGCATCCGTCCCTCGGCCTCCAGCTGGTTGTCAAGGATGGCCCCCAGTGAGCGCATCCTCGAGCTGGTGGAGTCGAGCACCGGGAACACCTGACTCACCTCCTCCGCCGGCTCCCCTACGCGCGCCGGGCTGAAGCCGAGCGGCACCAGAGCTGAGTCGGCACCGCCAAGGAACTCCCAGACCTTCCGGGCCTCGGCGGAGCGTGCCGCCCGGAGCTCCTCCACCTCCTGCTGGGCCGCCGCCAGCGCCCGGGGTCCGCCGTCCAGGAACCGCTTCTCCTTGGCCGCTAGGGCCCTCTCGCGCTCGCCGACCCCCGCCTCGCGGCAGTCCAAGTCACCCTCCTTGAGGGCAACGTTGAACTCGCGGTCCAGGAGGGTCTGGCGCTCGATGGACTGGGTCTGCTGCGCCTCGGCCACGGCGGCTTCCCGGCGATCCAGCTCGGCGGCGCGGACTCTCGCCCCTTCCTGTTGGAGGATGAGCCCGCTGCAGGTCGCCTCCACCTCGGCCTGCTTCGCCGCCAGCTCCTGCTCCCGTTCGGCTAGAGCAGCCTCCCGGAGGGACAGCAGGTGCTGAAGGTCCTTGCAGGCCTAGAGGCGGGAGCTGGCCTCAGCGTGGATGGCCTCGGCGTCAACCTTCAGCTTCTGGGTGACGGCGCCCAGCTGGGCGATGAGGTCGCGCTCCTGCTCGAGGATCTTCATCTCCTCCCGAACGACCGCCTCCCGCTGGGCCGCTCGGCTCCTCGCCAGCCGGGTCCGGGCCTCCAGGGTCCTCGCCCATTCCCGGAGCCGGTCGTCTTCGTCCTCGAGCCGCCCTTTCTCCCGGGCAAGGGCCGCCTGGGCCTGCCGGAAGCCGGAGTGGGCCACGGCCATGGCCTCAGACAGAGGGAGAGGCTCCACCGTAGCAGCGGGTCCCTGCCTCCCCACTTCTTCAATATCGTCCTCCATTTGGAGGACCACTGGGGAGACGGGGACCAGGGCCCCCTCCCTGACGGCAGCACCAGGGGCAGTGGCGCCAACCGACGCAACAGTGTCGGAGGGCGCGGCGGTGTCGGCCGGCACGGAGTGACCGGTGGACGCGGTGTCGTTGGTAGGCACGGCGGCGGTCATCGGCGCGCGCAGTTGGGCTCCGGCATCCGCTGCGGGGGTCTCAGACACGGGAGCCCGAGGTACCCCAGCGGCAGCAGCCTGGGGCACCGAAGCAGGGCCCGAGGCAGCAGACGATCCCCGCGAGCCGGCCGGAGCGGCAGACCCTCCAGCAGAAGTGCCCCCGGGTGGTGGAGTAGCTGTGGAAGCGCTGAAATCAAGCAAACCCGGATCATAAGAAAATGACAGGGCAAGCACACAGCAAAGAGCACCCAAGGTAAAATCTGTGTAAACTTATCGGGGGACGCTGAAGGTCCACCGCTTCCCGAAAGGGTTGGAGGGGTTCGGACCCCCCGAACCCGCGGTGGGGGCCGCTGAATGTGCTGGGGGGGCCCTGTGGAGGCGGTGTCGACGGCACCCCCGAGGTCTGGCGCCCCTCCGAACGGAGAGGGAACGCTGGGGTCCCGTCAGCATTGAGGAGCCTCCCCCTCTTGCGTGTGGAAGACTCGGGCGGCAAGGTGGCGCCATCGGCGCCCCCTGGCAACGAGCGCGGCAGGGCTCCGGAGCCCTGACGAAGGGCAGAAGGGGCCGGCGGCGGCGACCGGGCGCGCTTCTTGGGGGACGGGTCCAGCACCGGAACCGGCACCTTCCCCTTCCCCTTGTCGCCGGGGGCGACGACGCCACCCCATGGATGGTGCTGGGGGCCCCTCGAGGAGTCGCTGCTTGAAGAACCAGCATCGCTTAAGGGATCCTCGCCTCCCTCAGTGTCGTCAGCAATGCTAACCCCCCGGAACGGGTCCCCGATCTGACGCTGCGCCAGCCCGGACTCGTCGAGGGTCGGCATCGTCTTCAGCAGCTGCCTCCTCAACTCGGAGTCCGAGCACAAGGGGCGGCAGGCTTACGGAAGAGAGAGTGCCTCGGCGGAGATGTTGTCGGGGCAGACCCGGGCCAGCATGTCAAGCAGTTGCTGCTCGTCCAGGTTGGAGCCGGGGCCGGTCTCGAGTCGGGTGCAGTCCGACAGGCCGGTGAACATCGACATCGGGCGGGCACGGTGCTGAAGCAGGGCTATGCGGCGGGACATGAAGTCCCTCAGCACCATGACAGATGACAGCCCGTGGTCCGCCAGCATCTGGATCCTCTCCAGCACCGGGTTGAATGCCTCCTCCAGCTCTGGGCGCTCCTCCCAGAATGATCGCTCGGAGTAGGGGATCCCGGTGGGGAGGCACATCCGGTCGTGGGCCTCGACCTTGGTGATCATCCAATCTTCGCGCCACATCTCCCACCTTGCCGAGTTGAAGGAAGCAATGTACCTCGTGGGGACCTTAGTCCGACGCTGGAAGTAGTAGGCGCCGAGGTGCTCCTTCGAACTCCTGCCGGTGGCCCTTAGTACAAAAAAGTACCGGAATAGCTTTACCAACGGCATCACCCCCACGAACATCTCGCAGAAGTGAGCGAAAACCGCCAGCTTGGCGATCGAGTTCGGCGCGAGGTGGTGGAGCTGGAGGCCGAAGGTCTCCAGGAGCATGACCAAGAAGGCGGATGCCAGCAGGACAAAGCCGGCCAACACGTACGACGAATAGAACCACCCCCCCCCCCGGCGGAGAGGCTCAGCGGGAGCCTCCCAGGACGGATCCACGACTCCCGCTCAGGAGTGTGCCAGCCAAGAAGCCGGCGCATAGGGGCCAGGTCGGCGGCCCTGGACAGCCTAGACTTGGGCAAGACGCTCGCCATGAGGGCTGAGGTTGGAAGCTCTGGATGGGGAGACTGGGAACTAGAGCGCAAGAACTGGGCTTGAGGCAGAAACACGAGCGCAGGAATGCAGAGGCGGGAGAAAGAACCCTAAGGGGGGAAGTTCTCTTTTTATGCACCCCTGCAGGCCAACAGGCGCAAACGTGTGAATCGCCACAGCTCCAGTAGAAGAGCAATGGTCCCCCATAGGCAATGACATGAGGGCCTGGGTCGCTTGACAAAGAAGGCGAGCCAGGTGACTAGCTATGCGGAAGGTAACTCGGCGGTTTCCGAAAGGGCAAAAGCAGCGGAAGTGCAGGAGCCACCTTGGGAACCACCGCAGTTAAAGCACGATTGAAGGCAGAAGTCATGTCGCGCAGCGCCTGTTCAGCAACCTCCACTTACTGGAAGGGGACACGTCGCCATGACGGCAGGGGCGTGTCGCCCGAGGAACTGCCCCGAAGTGGAGCCGAAAAAGTTGCGCGGGAAGAAAAGGAAGAAGACCCCACCTGCGGTATCGACGACTCTCCCAAGGTGGGCTCGGGGGCCACTGTCGGTACCTCGCAGACCGGGTACCCCCGCGCACAGGAAGAAAACCGCTACGGACTGCGCCCCTACTAAAAGGCCGAATCCGAGGCTGCCACGTCGTGGAGGGAAGGACCAGATCCTACCTCTCCGCCGGGGGAGGCTCCCAAGCTGCCACGTGGCCAGCAGAGCTGGACCCTTGCCTCCCCGCTGAGGTGGGCTCCGGGCGCGACACGTGGCCTGTTCCGTCAAGAGCTCGCCTCCCCGCTGAGGTGGGCTCTGGAGCCGCCACGTGGTCAATCGGGACCTCCGGGCCAGGCCCGCGTCCTCGTAGGGAAAGGCACCAGAACTACCACGTGGCCTGCAGAGCTGAGCCTCCACTCCTCCATAGGGGTGGGCTCCGAGTGCACCGCGTGGCCTGTTCTGCTAAGTGCTCGCCTCTCCGCAGAGGCAGGCTCCGGCGCAACCACGTGGCGGACGGTCAACTCAGTGCGGTAGGAAGCCGCAGTAAAGGAGACGTGTGCTACTCAGACGGGCATTAAGTGCGCGCGCCTTCCCCAGGCAAGCTATGCCGCGCATGATAAAGTCAAGACCCCAGTGTCCTGTCTTGTCCAAGTAGCCAGTACAGACCCACGCCGCAAGACGGACGAATGGGCGGCAAGGACAAGATGGACGGGACGTGCACTGCCATCATCACCGACTATGTGTAGCCCTGGCGCACGACGCGGCGGGACGGCACATTGACGCCCCTGACAATGGGAGTAGATATCATTTAATCATAGATCTTGTATAGGATTTGGCTCTCCTCGGGACCACCTGTCGGGTCCTGGAGCCCATCTTGTGACTGCAGAGTCCTTAAGCTATAAAAGGTCTCTGTAGACGTCCATAGAAAGGGGGCGGAAAATTAGACCAAGACTCTTACACGCGAAAGAAAGGCAATACACAACACTCCTTTGGACGTAGGGTATTACGCTCCGGCGGCCCGAACCACGTAAATCCCCGATGTCCATCATTTTGCTGTGTTTGATCTCCTGGGACTAGCCCTCGTGAATCCAAAGAACCTCCGCGGGCTGCTCTCTAGGTAGGTCCGGGGGAAGTGTCGTTTACGACCTTCGACAGTCGCCGTCTGAGAAAATTATTTAAGATGTTTTCCCAAGCGGTGGTTAAGAAGCCGCCGCGTGTGATATGATTTCTCTATAAATGAAGCGTCGCCCGCGCCTCACAGCCCTAAACTGCTATCATTTTCATTTTACTTCCAAGTCCCCCCCTCCACCACCAAGCCCTCACCCTCACTGTCCTCACCATTGCCGTCCGCACCCTCGCCGCCCTCGTCGTCCTTGCTGCCCGCACCCTCACTGTCCTCACCCTCGTCGTCTCTGTCCTCACCCTCGTCATCCTTGCCATCGCCGTCCTCACTCTCGTCATCCTCGCCCTCTTCTTGGTCGCTCCCATAGCCGTCGCTGCCAAGCGCCGTCCCCTCTGTCACTGTCCTTGCCGTCGCCATCCTCACTCTTATCGTCGCCGTCGCCACCGAGCGTCGTGCTCGATGTCGCCGTCGAGCGCCGCCCTCAAAGTATATATTTTCTGCTCTTTGTATTGTTACTTTGTGTAGAATTTCTATATACGCATCAAAGTTACAGTCATATTTGCATTTATCCATTTGGGTTCCATCATCTTTTTGATTTTGTGTAAATATTATTTTTTTATTTCTCTCAGAATGTTTATATGTGATATCTTATAGAGAAGACTATGGAGAATTTATCAGTCGTCCTTGATGGTTATGATAGTGTGGAAGTAGTGTCTTCCCTCTTTGTAGAGCAGACACCTAAAGTTGGTTACAATTTCTTATTTTTACATATTTTTTTCCAGTTATACATTGTGGTGACAAAACATTGATACTACAAATCTGATTACATCTTCCTTTTGAAGCTTAAGGCTGGAAATGGAGAAGATATTTCCCTCAAAGTGGGAGGTGAAACTTCAACAATAATCATGTGTTTCAGATTGCAGTTTGGAAAGCTTGGTGAAGTGATTGCAACTCGATCTAGATTAAAGAAGACACAACATTTTCCTATTCATTGCAATGTTAGGGAGAGCAAGTTATGAATTGCAATATATGAACTACGAATATTAGATGCGAGCTGAGAGAAACTATGAATTGCTATGAAAAATTGAACTACATTTTGCAATACAGAAACTATGAATTGCAATGTACGAACTATGAATTACAATGTATAAACTATGAATTGTATTTAATATATTGTGATTGCTGTTATTTAAATTTGATCAGAAAATTAGAAAAAATAGGGTTTAATTAGTTATGTCCTAAGGCTTTATCACAGACGCACGTTGTACGTTAGGAACCGCTTGAGATAATGCTTCAACATAGGATGCACGTTGTACATAAACAACCATCTGTGGAAAATCATTAGCACAAACAGTTCCTAGAGGTCGTCTGTGAAAATGACCAATTTTTAGGGGTGGGCGTTCGCGCGGTCTACCCAATATTCCGATTCGGGTATTTCGGTCTTTTTCGAAATTCAGTTTCTTGAAATCACTACCCGAATTGTTGTAATAATATTAGGTACCCGAACATTTTGGGTACCAAAATTTCAGTTCGGTTTTCGATCCTACCCGATATATCTGAATTACACATTATATCCATGTCATGTTTGCACAAATTTAATATGATTCATGGATTTAATCCCATGAGATAATTTATTATAAATTAACAAATGAAAAATCACAATAAACGTTTAAATGCAACGATTTCACATTTCACCACATGAAAATAAAATATCAAAATTTGAATTGTTATAGTTTACTGTGCATAATTTAACTTATTATTTGATGAACCGACTATTCGGTCATTTCGGTTATCCGAGAGTGGTACCCGAACACGAAATTTATTTTTCAGTTATTTATATTCGCTACCTAAAAAGTACCCGATACCCGATATTTCAGTCTTTTTTTGGTTCTGGTCTAGGTTTTTTAGTCCCGGTTTTTTTGCCCACCCCTCCTGATTTTTTCAGGCTCTTTGTTACATGAGGTTTTGAAATCCGCTTGTGATAATATATTTAGAGCCGCCTGAGATAAAACTTTTTTTTAGTAGTGACAGGAAGAAAATGGACCAGGGAAGAAGAAAATGGATCTGGAGGAAAAGAGAAGGGTGGGAGAAGATAAACCTGACCGGTACAGATCTCAAAGTAGATCAACAGTCGCCAGAAATTGTTCTTATTTACAGACGTCTGATAAATAGGATTACTAGTTTCCTACGGTGCTTTACGGGAGCACATGTGCTGCTGCCGGTGGGCCCTGCAGCGTGCCCTCACTAAATAGGATTAGTTGTCCTATAAGCCAGCATGCTTAGAGAGCAACCACAATTTCATACTCCTTCTGTTTCCAAAAGTTTGTCAATTTGTAGTTCAAAAATAAATTACAAATAAAGCGACAAATTTTTGAGGACGGAGGGAGTACGTCAATATCGCTGTAACCCTGATGGGTTCGCTACCAGTATATGGATCTAAACAAGTGCACTTTTTTTCCATAAATTATAAAGTGTACCCCGGAAGAAATAAACAATGGACTTTACATGCAGCGACAAGCAACAATAGTCTTTTAATCCTCACATTACAAAAAACACGTAAAAGGATGTCAGTTATATGAATGTCGATTGGCTCTAGAAACCAACATTCATACACTAAAAACGTCGGTGAACCGACGCTCTTAGCCGACGAAACTCTGGGGACGCATTTAACTTCTTAGTGCGTCGGGGCCGACGCTTTTAACGTTTATGAGCATCAGTTCTAGATCACTGATACTCCTAACAATAATGAATGTCGGTTTCGAAACCGACGCACTTAGCTGAGTGTCGGCCAGGGCAACCAACACACTTAAATCAATTATGTGCATCTGTCCCAACCAACCGACATGCAAAACAGTTGCACGATTTTTCTTTCCATTTCCTCTCCTCTGGTCCGCACGCCAACCAGCTTCTCCAATTCAACATCACATCCATATGAGAAACACTATAACATTGAACATTTTGAGCCCCAGAACATTGAACATTTCGAGCATCAGAACATTGAACATTTTGAGCACCAGAACATTACATGGGAACAAAACAAGATTACAAAGCGCAGGTCAACGATGATGACGAGCACGACACCACTAGAGACGATGCTGTGGACAAAGTTCTTGAGTGATGGCGACAATGCCCAAATCTGCTAAAAAAAAGAACACAAGCACAGTGCCGGTCGCCGTCATCGTGGTGGTGGCCAGAACTCCAAGCATCTGCCTCCTCGCCAGATCTAGATGTCACCTCCACCGGGGTGGGCGCGGAACTCCAAGCACGGGGCGGCGGTCGGCGAGGCAGCAGCCGGCGCGGGTGTGCCGAGGCGGCAGCGGGTGCAAGGGCTGGCGGCGGGGGCAGAGGCGACGTGCGCGCGGGGGGGGGGGGGGGGGGCGGGGGGGGCTGGCGGGGGCGCGCGTGGGGGTTCGACGGGGCGGCTAGCAGAGGCTGGAGGAGAGGAGAGGGCAGCGGGCACGCACGCGCGGGGGCGGCTGGCGGCAGCTGGCGGAGAGGGGAGTGCGACGGGCGCGCTCGGGGATCGGGGCGACTGGCGGAGATGGGAGGGCGGCGCGTTTGGAGGGCGTGGCGCCGGAGGGCGTGTTGGGTGCTAGGGTTCGGGGAGGGCGCGTGGGAGCGGTTGGGGGCCGATTTCGGGAAGGATCAGTGGGCGCCTGGCGCAAATAAAGTGGTGAAATTTTCGGAGTGCGTGGGCGAAAATTTCAGAGGACGCGTGGGTGAAAATTTCGGAGGACACTCGCTCTCCTTCCGTTAGGCCCGTCGGTCCACAAGTTTGGGCTGACCTATTTAAGTAAGTGTGTCGGTTTATGTCTGTAGCCGAAATAGATATTATATATGTGCGTCGGTTTGCAGATCGACATAGATATTAGGAGCATCAGTTTATTTCATAGACCGACATTGATATTTTATGTATGTCGGTTCTTATAAACCGACAGTTTTAGACTATTTATGTATGTCGGCATCAACGCTTTTTGAGACACCGATGCCCTATTCAACAATTCTTCTATTGTCATGCAAGTTGGGGTAAGCTAGTGATGAAACACACAAGATCTTATGGGTTTCATTTTCATGAGAATTACTAAAACAAAAAAAGCACGTGCAGTTGGAAATTGTTTTCCATTAATTCTACAGTATGAATTGCGTGATTGATCAGTAATTAGTTGACCACCATCTTACACAGTAACTGGTCCTTTGGGGCCAGTAAATTTTTTTGCCAGCTACTTAGTAAGAGAACAGTCGGGGAAGTCCAGCTGATTAGTAAAATAGAGACCCATGGATTCACGTGATTGAAGATAACTCTTCCTGAAATTCTTGGATTGATTTTGTTAGGTTTAAACCTAACAATGTCCTCCTTCATCACACATCGGGTGGTCCTACTCCCCTTCACACTCGGGTGGACACTACTCCGATAGCCCGATTTCATGTGGCCCGGGAGATCTCTCCGACAACCCGATATCCGTGTGTGGCCTTGGAGACTTTACAGGTTTCCGACCTGGCTCTGATACCACTTGCTAGAACGCAGCCCGGCCCGTCATGCAGACGGGCCCCTGCCACCAGCCTAGATCGCAACGGGCCTGCTACACAAACAGGCCCAACTAAGGTCCTTGGCCACCTCAACCCAAAAGACTAGCCTGATAGGTGAGGTTCCCTCCACCTTATATGTTGGGCTCCCCCAGCATCAATATCCGATGTGGGATTAAACCTAACAATCTCTCCCTTCATCACACATCAGGTGATCCTACTCACCTTCACACTCAGGTGGACACCACTCCGACAGCCCGATTTCATATGGCCCAGGAGATCTCTCCGACAGTCCGATATCTGTGTGTGGCCCTGGGAGACATTACAGGTTTCTGACTTGGCTCTTATACTATTTGTTAGAACGCGGTCCGACCCGTCACGCAGACAGGCCATGCCGCCAGCCCAGGTTGCAATGGGTCTACTATGCAAACAGGCCCAACTAAGGTCTTGGGCCACCTCAACTCGAAAGACTAGCCTGATAGGTGAGGTTCCCCCCATCTTATATGTTGGGCTCCCCCATCATCAATATCTGATGTGGGATTAAACCTAACAATCTTCCCTTCATCACACATCGGGTGGTCCTACTCCCCTTCACACTCAGGTGGACACTACTTCGACAACCCGATTTCATGTGGTCTGGGAGATCTCTCCGACGGCCCAATATCCGTGTGTGGCCATGGGAGACGTTATAGGTTTCTGACCTGGCTCTGATACCACTTGTTAGAATGCGGCCCGGCCCGTCACGCAGACGGGCCCCTGCCGCCAGCCCAGGTTGCAATGGGCCTGCTACGCAAACAGGCCCAACTAAGGTCCTGGGCCACCTCAACCCAAAAGACTAGCATGATAGGTGAGGTTCCCTCCACCTTATATGTTGGGCTCCCCCAGCATCAATATCCGATTGGGACTAAACCTAACAATCTCTCCCTTCATCACACATCGGGTGGTCCTACTCCCCTTCACACTCGGTTGGACACTACTCTGACAGCCCGATTTCATGTGGCCCGAGAGATCTCTCCGATAGTCCGATATCCATGTGTGGCCCTAGGAGATGTTATAGGTTTCCGACCTGGCTCTGATACCACTTGTTAGAACATGGTCCGGCCCGTCACGCAGACGGGCCCTTGCCGCCAGCCCAGGTCGCAACGGGCCTGCTACACAAACATGCCCAACTAAGATCCTGGGCCACCTCAACCCAAAAGACTAGCCTGATAGGTGAGGTTCCCTCCACCTTATATGTTGGGCTCCCCCAGCATCAATATCCGATGTGGGATTAAACCTAACATATTTAATGGTCTTATTTGGCACAATTTCTGCTGCAGGTTCTTCATAAAAATAAGTTGAGGGTGTGACAAACAAGAGGATTCTGTAACAGCTTGTTAGTTCAGCTGCTTCTCAGAATGAACTAAAAGCAGGATATAAGCAGAAGCTATTTTCTACCAGCTTTTCAAACAAGCCGTTTTTGTAACAAGTTCTAGCTTGCAAAATAGGCCTTATATTTTCTGCTTTCTTCCCATGGATTCACGTGATTGAAGATATCATGGTTTCTTAAAATTTCGAAATTTTCATGCTGAGTAGCATCAAATGTTTGATATACCAAATCAGGGATATTAAATTCCTTTTCCTTTTGCGTTAGACTGTAAGAGCTTATACCATGCAAGAACTTGTGAAGAACAGAGAGAAGCAAGGATACACAGAAGGAAATGCACAGATCAAACTAGTAGATCATAAAATGAAGTTACGAGTTCATTTTGAAAACAGGAAACAAAAAGTATGTTCCTCCTTAAAACGAATTGAAGAGCATACATTGGAAGAGCTAGATCAAAACTCGAAGAAAATTGAAAAAGAAAGAAGAAAAATAGAAGCTACATAATAACTACACACCAAGCAACTTCCTCCCAACCCTACTGTCCGTGGCGGCGTGGCCAGCGCCTGGGCTGTGTCCCGGCGCCGTGGGGCGAGCCTCCTCAACATTCCCAAAGTTACCGCTGGCGTCATTGGGCCACATGACCTTGCCTTGGGTCATCGTCTTCTTAATGGCCTCATCAGGATAATGCGATAATAACATGATCCTATGCCGCATCATGATGATGGGTTTGTCTTGAGTGCATTTGATCTGGTTGGACGAGAGGAGGATCATGAACACCAGGAGGAGGGCTACTTTGCTCAGCTTAGCGCAGAACATGGCATCCATTGTGAAGGGAAGATAACTTGTGAGCTCAAAGAGGATGAGTAACAAGTGAGTTAGTGATTGAACTTCTAGGATCAGTTGCTGGTGGTGACTATAGTGGGTATGAGCTCATCACTGACTTATCCTTCGCTATTTGTAGCATCATACTGAATAGCGCATGGAGGTATATACTATGTCAACTCCTCTTTGACAGAGAGTTACAATGAAAATTATACTGATGGTACGGAAGAATCTTAGCAGATGGGTGGGAAAAAGTGTTGTTGGGACGTAAGATGTGTGTTAATCAATGAAATTGCACTACAGGAATCCTGATGATTTACGACGGATGATCAGGGCCGTCACAAATAAGGAAAAAAACGTCGCAAATAAGCTATTTGCGACGGTTTCTGGTCGCCGCAAGTTATTCGTAGCAAATAAGCTTATTTAGGACGGGCACAATCACAAATAACGCTATTTGCGACGGCTCGCTGCAGCCGTTGTAAGTTATTGCCAAGAGGCAGATGGGCCCAACGCGGCTATTTGCGATGGCCAGACCGTCACAAATAATACCAGCCGATTGAACCCATGCGGCCGTCCGACGGGACCCATGCGGCTCTTTTCATTCCTGTCTCTCTATCTCAATCTATCTCTCTCTCTCGCTCTATCTACCTATTGCTATCCTTTTCCCTCTATCTTCCTCCCTCTATCTCCATCTACATATCCCTCTCTCCCTCTATCTTCCTCTCCCTCTATCTCCATCTACATCTCCCTCTCTCTCTTCATTCCTCTCCAACTTTATCTAACTATCTCTCACTCTTTCTTCTGTCCACCTCTTTCTTCTATCTCAATCCTTTTCTTCTATCTAACTATCTCACTCTTTCTTCTATCTCAATCCTTTTCTCTCTATATTCCCCCCTCTTCTAACTCTATCTCTCACTCTATTTAAATATCTCTCACTCTATTTGCTCGCTTTATTTTGGTTAAGTTGAGGTAAAACTAGAATCGTTAAGTTGACATACAAAATTACCTGACCCGTAGAAGAAGGATTGCCTAGAAGGACCAGTAGTGGCGGTAGCTGGATCCCCAGACCTTGTGGCCGAGCCATGGCCTGTCGTTGCAAACATTAAATGTTACCTATTAGTAAGTCATTTACGCTGAATTAATGAGAACTTCAGTTTTCATTTTGTTACCTCCATTGTGTCCCATATCTGCGCCATCCAGGCTGCCTGGGAAGAGATCGTGGCCTCCATCGCGATCCTTTGTTGTTGCGCCGCGATCCTTTGTCGTTCCACCTCCCTCCTTTCCTCCTCCTAGAGCCTGATGTTCTCTTCTACGGTTTGTCGAAGCGACTGCATCTCGATGTCTCTCTGCGAGACGCGGCGACCTGACGTGCCCACCGACAAAGCCTGTGTGGAGCTGCCTCTCGCAGGTCTCGCCGCCCTCGAGTCGATAACTACGTCGAATATGGCGAGCCTATAAAAAAAGAGTCAGTAATATGTTTGAAATATCTTGAATACTTTGAATTGAAAATGATAAAATGACTTATCAACTCACCTTCCGTGTGCTTTTCCACCTCCGCTTGCATACGTGGCTTGAGGATCGATTGGTTCATATTCCCAATCGAAATATTTGCCATGTATCTTCTTAGCCTCCTACACGTACTTAGCCTGGAAAACAAGAAAACCGTGTAAGTTCAACAATATATATAGTTATATTTAATATGAATGATTTCTAAACTTAACAATCACTCGGCTACAGCCTGACTACACCCCTGAGGCTGAGAAGGGTCCATGTGACCTCTCTTCCAGATCTTAGCAGGGGTCGGCGACACCCCCGTTTCGCGCTCCTGTCAAAACGTGTTCGTAAGAACAGTATATTTTGAATATATAAACATAAGTTACATACACTTATCATGCGTTTAACTAAATGCAAGTGGTTATCTTGGTTGTGCCTGCTCTTCCCCCCGACTCTTGTGCACTCTCGAGCCTTCCCGGACTGAGCCTTAAACTCATCGCTAGCCCAGTATCGACAAAGGGCCCGAAATGCATTGGACCGACCTTGCAACCAGATCACGTGGCCCTGCACATAGATGTAGATCGTTAAAAATAACATGGAGGAAATTATCAGAAAAATACTTACTACACCCCACGTACCTGCGTGTACTCCTCCTCCGTCAGGTGCCTCTCGCTCTCTTCCCGGAAGTGTAGCACGTGCTGCTGGTTCGCCTTCAAGTGCTCATTGATAATTTGAGTACGAGCGTTCGACAATGCTTGTCGAAGCGACTTAGCAGCGTTGTAGTGAAACACTCTCCTCACATCCTCAAACATGTGGGGGTTGTTCGGGTCCTCTAAAATATACCTTGCCTGTGATAAAGAATATCTTGAAGGGATGTTCATTAAAAGAGTTTAAGAGTTAAAACTTAGAAACTTCTTTTAACATACTTAACATAAAATTGGCCCATACGGCCTCCTGAAGGTTGCCGTGCTCATGGTGATGGATGCGTGCGTAGTCCTCCCACCAGAGAGCAGGCACCTTGTTGATGACCCCAAGATAGTGCAAACGCACTAAGGACTCGAGGACACCGTTCCCCGGTCTGTGGTGTCTCTCACCGGTGAAAGACGCGTCGTACCAAACCCTACAAGATATTTATTGATTCATTACTTAAGTATCCAAAAGAAACTAGAATTGAACACTACAATTTTTTTACCTGTCTCCGACCGGACGAATCACGATCCTCTGTGAAGGGACCGCAGGAGGACTGACAAAGTGAGTCCTCCTAGTCCTCTGCGTCTGCTGGGGCACCATGTCAGGTGACCCAGAAAGCTCGTCACCACCCGAGTCAAAGGGCTCAGGAACAGAAGGCTCGCCAGCTGAGGGCTGGCTGGCCAAGGGCTGGCTCACCGAAGGGTAGCCAAGCTCAAATGGCGCCGTAGCCTTTGATTCAGTAGGTGAGATTTACAACATTCAAATGATTCATAAGTAAGTTTAATTGGAAATTGAATTTGAAGAATTTGTCAAAAACGATGAAATTTACCTGTGACGAAGCTCTAGAGCTGCTCAGAACGTGCCCCTGCAGCTGAGAGCGTCTACTCCAGGTCGATGAGGCACCAGCGAAAGCGTCCCTAGGTCTAGAGGGGTAGAACCCCCTCGTCGGCGGCACCTTCTTACCCTTCTTTGACACCGTCCTGTTTTAATAGATAATCAGTAAATATGCAAATAGGATATACAAAATTCATGTTACTATCTTCAATAAAACATTACCTGTAAACACTTTCAAAATTCATCAACATCATTATCATGTGCCCTACTCCTTAAACCAGCCCAACAATCTTCCATTGTGGCTTGTTCTAATTTCCGTTTTCGCATATCATCTGGCTCTACATCTTCAACATCTTCAACATCTCCAACTAATTGATCAAGTCTTGCACCAAGCTCGACGATAAAAGTGTCTGACAACTCTTCTTCTTGGTACACTTCTTTAACGTCTTCGCTATCATGGTAACCATCATCCCCAGGAGTATATAACCGCTCACGAGGATTCAACTTATATACCACCCACAAAGCACTGAGCTTCGTGCATGGATAAGGTAGATAATATAGTTGTTCCACTTGATGTGCAAGAACAAATGTATTGTAACCTCGTAGTCGGTCCTTATGTTTCACTTCCACCATTCCAAATTGGTTTTCTCGAGTTCCATGAGTGCGATCAAACCAGTCACTGTCAAAGAAGACAACTCAAATGGTCTTATTTCCGATAAAACTAAATTCAAGGATTATGTTAATGATCCCATAATAATCGGTTAAATTCCCTTGAGTGTCAATTGCTCTCATCACAACACCGTAATTTGATGTTTCCGCGAGAGGACGAAGAGCTTCAAAATGAGTTGTACAAAATCAAAAGCAATTTACGTCATATTGACCATAGCTTCTAACATTCACCAATCCATAAGATAGCTGCCACAAATTTTCATGGACATTGTGAGTTCGACACTGTAAAATATGATCATAAGTTAAAATAAAACTTTAATAATAGTAACTTATATTATATATAAGACAAGAGAGTTTTACATAATCTCGAAACCCAGATAGGAAACCCGACCATCTATTTATTCCTTATTTTCGAATCCCTTCTAATTGTTTGGCCGTAGGTTGATGCCTATGTGGCCAACATTGTCTGTGGAACTCGCTGAACATGAAAAAACATCTTTTAGAATACATGTGTAGCAAAATATGTCGATTAGCATAAATGTTGGACAAACACTTACTCGAAGTATTTGAATGTGGGCCTAGAGAGGGGGGTGAATAGGCCTTCTTGAATTTTGTTGGATTCTGCAACACTCAACAACAAGTTCAATACCAGAGATATCGGACTAGTCCGATAATGTGCGGACTAGTCCGGTGTTCACGGACTGAGTTGTTTAAGCTTGATCGATTAGGTTGATTCTTTTATGTAAGCATCGGAAATATAGAATCAAATAAAGGTTCCAATGTTATATATTAGATTATATCACAATTAAGTCTTATGTTTGACAATTCAACGTAAGATGAGCAATGATTATTGAAACCCTAGATTATATTGATGAATAAGAATGATGAACACCAAAAGCAAAACACAAGGATTTATCCCGTGGTTTGGCTATCACAAAAGGCAACCTACGTCCACGTTGAGGTGTCCACAAAAGGACCGGGTCTTCTCCAACCCTACCCTCGTCGGATCGCCACGAAGGCCAATCCTCTTCCACTAATCACAAAGGGGTGAATAACCGAATTCAAGGGGCTTTCTCACACGTTGAGACCTCCCTTGGATTACAACAAAAAATACCACCAAGAACACACTCAAAAATTACAAATGAATCGCATGAGTGTGTTAGAGAATCAAACCAAGAGCTCAACGTGGTGTTGCAAGTGTCTCTCCAATGATCTAGAGTGAATCCTCAAAGGATTGATCGTTGTTGCACGTAATTTCGTGGAGAGATGTAGTTTTTTAGGCTCTTGGGAAGTGTGACGGCGCTAGGGTTCGAGAGTTGTCATAATTGGGCCGTGCACCTCTATTTATATGGGGTTTCTAAAAGTGACCGTTAGGGTTTAGAAAGTTCGGACTAGTCCGTGGTGGTCACCGGACTAGTCCGGTGTGCTGTGTGTATCAAACCCTAAGTACCCCAAATATCGGACTAGTCCGGCTAGGAACGGACTTGTCCGATTTCACTTCTGGAAATCTTCAGACTAGTCCGATAGTCATCGGACTTGTCCGGACATGTGAGACCCTAAGTGTATAGGATGACAAGTCCGCACTGGGGGACTTGTCCGATTCAGATCAGAGGGTATTTCGGACTAGTCCGTGTAAACATCAGACTTGTCTGTTTTGGATCAGAAAGAATATCAGACTAGTCCGGTTGTGATCGGACTTGTCCGATTTTGTGTGACTTGTGAAGTGTTTTGAGGACTAGTCCGCACTGGGGAGGACTAGTCCAATTCTAGTCAGAAAGGATATCGGACTAGTCCGATGTTTATCGGACTTGTCCGATCTCGTGCAGAAAGGATACCGGACTAGTCCGGTTGTGATCGGACTAGTCCGGTCCTGTGTAACTTTGTGCAATGTGTGTGTTTATTTGTGATTGAGCTCTTGGGGTGTGTTTCCTTAACACACTCCATACACAATAATCTACTACTCTTCTTCCTTGAGCTCATTTCCACTTTGCTTCTCATTCTTCCTTCTTTTTGGCACTTTGCTCATTTTCCTATTAAAATCCTGCACTCATCTCAACAAGAAGATTAGGATCTCAATTGCTTGTCATAAATCATCCAAAACCCACAAGGGAGTCCTAGATGCACTTTCAATCTCCCCCTTTTTGGTGATTGATGACAACCAATTGAGATTTCGCAAAATATGATAAAAATTGAGATTTTCATAAAGCATGCACATATGGGTCCAAAATACATCAAGCAATGAGAGTATAATCCATATGTGCATTCTTTATGGTGGGATGCATAACTAAGTACACTGGAACATAAATAATGACATAATTGACTTTAATCAACCAATAGCAAGAATATATGTCATTTTAGAACAAAATCTCAGTTTTCATAAACACTACTCAAAGGATCAAATCATTGCATCACATAACCATAATTAACATAAGATCATTGTTAAAACATTACAAGCCACAAAAGAGTTAAGAAAATATAAAGAGAGCTCTCTCCTTGCACCTTACATATAAAGCTAAGACTCCCCCTCAATCTCTCCCCCTTTGGCATCAAGACACCAAAAAGAAGGAGAGGAGGGTCCTAATGTCTTCACTCTTCACTGTCGGTCCTCTCATCATCGTCTTCGTCTTCTTCATCTTCAGCTTGATGAGGAGGAGAAGGAGGAGGGGCGGAGACGCTCGAGCCCCCAACACCAAAGTAGGCAAGCTCGAATGGGGTCAAGGGCCCGAGCTCAGTGTAGTCCGGGTCGGAGTCCTCAGAAAACACTGGAGATCCAATGGGGTCGATCTCCAGCTTTTGGCAAATTTGCTTCATATTTGCCTTGATGTACTTCATGTCCCCCTTTCTTTTCATGTTGAGCTTGTGGGCCTTTACTTCGGCCTTCTTGCAGGAGGTGAAGATGGCAGCCAGGTATTTGAGGATTCCACTAGCTGATCCTCTCTGAGGGGCTGCCCTTGAAGTTGGAGCAGCTCTGACATCTTCTCTTGTTCTTGCCGGTGCCTGGGGACTGGAGGCCGGCGAGGGAGAAGCCTGCACACTCGGCTTTTGAGGCATTTGAGGCCTCAAGGGGAGATGCTCCACATCTTTCACGAACTCAATGTCGGTGAATTTTTCAATCACAAACATTAGGTAAGGATCATATCTGCAAGATCTGTTGGGAGTGCAGGATATGTTCACCATATCATTCCAAATGTACTCCGCCACATCAAATGGGCGGTCCTTGCTTATGACTCTCATCAGAGTCCGGAGGTATCCTTGCACACTCCCAGCATCTCCATCCTTGGGAGCAATTGTCTTCCTTAACACTCTGTTCAACACCACAAAGAATGGCTTCATGTTTTTGGTGGAAGGAGGGTTGAACTTTGAGTTTGGCTCATATAGGAACTTCATCCTATCCTTGTCAATGACACCAATGTTGTGTATGACCAATCAATCAGATCTTGTAGTGTCAAGATGAAGCAGGTTAGCGAAATCTTCTTGAGTAATGCTGTACTTGGATCCATGGGTCATCCAAGTGACACTCTCCTCATCCTCACTAGAGAAGTGACAGGTCACAAAGAACTGCGCAATCACTTCATCATTCCAGTTATTTCTAAAGCAAAGATCTCTTATTCCATGCTTCTCAATGGCTCTCACCACATCAGTGAATGGTGAGAAGCCCTTCTTCTCAAAATGTGCCCAGTCAATCCACTGACTACGCACAACTGGTGTCTTCATTGAGAGATACACCGATCTGTAGAAGTCAGCATGGAAGTTGCACCAGAATTGTCCATCAGCCGCTTGCTTTGATCGGCCATACCAATTGATGCTTCTGAACTTGGCCGCCGAGTCACTGCCCTTCCTGTTGAACTTCTCTTCATTTGGGTCCCGAACCCCTTCCCTTGGAGCATGAAGTTTCAACGGGCCAACCGGACTCGTAGCAATCCCCTTTCCCTTGCCCTTTGCTTGGCGAGGGCCACTCAATGATGCAGCTGCCTTAGAGACTGGCTTCTTAGCTAGCACCTTCCTCTGAGCCTGTGGAGGAGACTGGGCTGGCTCGGACGGTCTTTCTTGGCGCTTCTTGCCAAGACCCGTCGAGGTCCGAGGTGCCACCTCATGGTCCATCTCGGCCTCAAAATCGGACACATCATTGTTGGAGCTCGACATGACCTGAGAATGAGTGGTATGAATGATAATGAACTACACAAGGCATAGGTGTGAACGAGCAGCAAGGAATTGCATTAAGGAATTGAAGAATTAGGTTTTGAGTTTAGAAACATCGGACTTGTCCGGTGTACAGGCACGGACTAGTCCGGGGGGACCGGACTTGTCCGTGCATGGGCCAGACTAGTCGGATATTCAAACTCAAAAGCCTAAGAAACTAGACAAATGTTGATTCTTAATGCACAATTAGCTTAGCGAGAACGTAATACAGCAAGGAGGCATGTATATAGTGAATGATGCTAGGCTGTTCGATCTACAATGAAGAAAATTGAGATTTCTAGGGTTTGGGTGAAAATTACCGAAGAATTCGACTGAAACTTGGAGATGAGGGGTGTTGAAGGCCGGACAAGTCCGCTAGCTTCAATCCTCAAGTGGACAAGCTTGATTTCCGCCCAAAAGCGAAGCTTTTTGGTGGAGGGAGCAAGATATCGCCTTGAGAGCTCGAGCGGAAGAGAGAGAATGTGTGAGCAAGAGTGGAGGATGAAGGGATTAGGGCTTGGTGGCGGCTAGGGTTATGGACACGAAAAATCGGACAAGTCCGAAGGTGACCGGACTAGTCCGAACTCATCCAGAGATCAATATCAGACTAGTCCGTGGTCTGTCGGACTAGTTCGGCCTAACCGACACTCTGCGAACTAGTCTGCATGTGCGGACTAATCCGGGTAACCACGAACTAGTCCGTGGTCACCAGGAAAGAATTGCATAGCCCATTCATATATATTTGAAGGTTCATAATCAGAGAATAGAGGGGCAAATCAAATCAAATAGTCTTGATGAATATGATCAGTAAGCATACAACAATCAAGCAATGATCATAATTCACCAAGATCTAGTTATTGACATAGTTTTTCGGAGAAAAAATGAGTGAGGTGATTTTCACAATCCAAAACAACATATTTGAAGAATTCATACATGTATGCTAAATTTCAAGCCACACTCCGAGCATCAAGGATATTTAGTTTATTTCGGAGTTGGCAAAAGCGTTTTTCATCAAGTGGCTTGGTGAATATGTCGGCCAATTGCTTTTGAGTGTTGACATGTGAAATGGCTATGTCTCCTTTCATGGCATGATCTCTCAAAAAGTGGTGTCTTATGTCTATGTGTTTAGTTCTGGAGTGCTCAACTGGGTTGTGGGCAATTTTAATGGCACTCTCATTGTCACAAAGGAGTGGAATATGGTTCATATTGTAACCATAGTCCCTTAGAGTTTGTTGCATCCAAAGGAGTTGAGCACAACAACTCCCGGCTGCAACATACTCCACCTCGGCTGTGAATAAGGCAATGGAATTTTGTTTCTTGGAGGACCAGGAAACTAAGGATCTCCCTAGGAATTGGCATGTACCGGAAGTGCTTTTTCTATCTACTTTGCACCCAACATAATCCACATCGGAGTAACCAATGAGATTGAATTTTGAGCCTTTTGGGTACCAAAGGCCAAGGTTGGGTGTATGAACTAAATATCTCAAGATCCTTTTTACGGCTGTCAAGTGACATTACTTAGGATTGGCTTGAAATCTTGCACACAAACATACACTCAACATAATATCTGGCCTAGATGCACATAAATAGAGTAGAGATCCAATCATGGAGCGATATACCTTTTGGTCAACGCTAGGTCCATCTTCATTGAGGTCTAGGTGGCCATTCGTTGCCATTGGGGTTTTTATGGGCTTCGCCTTATCCATGCCAAACTTCTTGAGTATGTCCTGCGTGTACTTGGTTTGGCTTAGGAACGTTCCTTCCTTCTGCTGCCGTACTTGGAATCCTAAGAAGTACTTTAATTCTCCCATCATTGACATTTCAAACCTGTCTATCATGATTTTACTAAATTCTTCACAAAAAGATTGGTTAGTTGACACAAAGACTATATAATCAACATAAATTTGACAAATAAAAAGATTATCATCAAAATTCTTTGTAAACAGTGTATAATCTACTTTGCCAATCTTAAAACCATTTTCAATTAAGAAATCTCTAAGACACTCATACCAGGCTCTAGGAGCTTGTGTGAGGCCGTAGAGAGCCTTACGCAATTTAAACACGTGGTCGGGGAACTCTTCGTCTTCAAACTCGGGTGGTTGCTCCACGTACACCTCTTCCTTGATTGGTCCGTTGAGGAAGGAACTTTTCACATCCATTTGATACAGCTTGAAATCATGGTGAGTAGCATATGCAAGTAATATTCTAATAGATTCAAGCCTAGCTACTGGAGCAAAAGTCTCATCAAAATCCAAACCTTCGACTTGTGAATAACCTTTGGCCACAAGTCGTGCCTTGTTCCTTGTCACCACCCCGTGTTCATCTTGTTTGTTGCGGAAGACCCATTTGGTGCCGACGATGTTTGCATTGGGTCTTGCCACAAGTTCCCATACTTCGTTCCACTTGAAGTTGTTCAATTCTTCTTGCATTGCCACCACCCAGTCCGGATCTTTCAATGCATCTTCAACCCTGCATGGTTCCAAAAAGGATACAAACGAATAGTGTTCACAAAAGTTAACTATGCGAGATCTAGTGGTTACTCCCTTTTGGATGTCACCGATGATGTTGTCGATTGGGTGATCCCTTTGGACGCATTGGTGTACTCTTGGGTGTGGCACTAGAGGAGTTGTATCTTCATGATTATCTGCTTCTCCCCCTAAGTTATTGCCTTCGTTGACTTGTTGATCATCTTGGTATCTTTGTGGTTGATCTTGTGTTGAAGCTCCCCCTTGATTGTTGATCTCCTCTTGTGGTTCATCTTCCTCATTTACGTGTGGAGGTGGCTCTTGTGGTCGAACCTCACCTAGAGCCATTCTCTTCAATGCTTGACAGGGAGCTTCTTCTTTACCTAGTTCACATGGATCAACTTGCTCCTTTTGGGAGCCATTAGTCTCATCGAACACTACGTCACGTTCTATTTCAACAAGTCCAGAGGCCTTGTTGAAAACACGATAGGCGTAAGTGTTCGAATCATAACCAAGCAAGAAACCTTCATCGGACTTCGAAGCGAACTTTGAAGTCCTAGGCTTCTTGTTCAGGATATAACATGGAGAATCGAAAACTTGAAAATATGAGATATTTGGTTTGTTACCGGTGAGTAGCTCATTGGATGTCTTCTTGAGTAGTCGATGAAGATAAAGTCGATTTACGGCGTGTCAAGCGGTGTTAATCGCTTCCGCCCAAAATCGATCCGAGGTCTTGTACTCATCGAGCATTGTTCTTGCCATCTCTATGAGTGTTCGGTTCTTTCTTTCAGCAACTCCATTTTGTTGTGGCGAGTATGGCGCTGAAAATTCGTGCTTGATACCCTCTTTATCAAGGTACTCCTCCACTTGTGTGTTCTTGAACTCCGTGCCGTTGTCGCTTCGAATACTCTTGATTGTCAATGAGAATTCATTTTGAGCTCGCTTGAAGAACTTATTGAGTGTTCCTTGTGTTTCTGACTCATCGTGCAAAAAGAAAACCCAAGTGAAACGAGAAAAGTCATCAATAATAACTAAACCATATTTGTTACCGCCGATGCTTATGTAAGCGATTGGACCAAATAAGTCCATGTGAAGTAGTTCGAGCAGTCTTGTTGTAGTCATGGCGTTCTTTGCGGGATGAGGTGCTCCAACTTGCTTCCCAGCTTGGCACGCGCTACAAGACCTGTCTTTCTCAAAAACAACATCCTTCAAATCGCGGATGTGATTGCCCTTGAGGAGTTTTTGAAGATTCCTCATACCAACATGCGCTAGCCGTCTATGCCACAACCAACCCATGTTGGTCTTTGCGATCAAGCATGTGTCAAGTTCGGCTTTATCCTTGTTGAAGTTGATGAGGTAAAGCTTTCCCTTCAACATACCCTTGAATGCAATGGAACCATCACTTCTCCTAGAGACGGTCACACCCTCGTTAGTGAACAAGCAATTATAACCTTTGTCACATAGCTGAGATATGAACAGCAGGTTATAATCTAAGGATTCAACATGTAAAACATGAGAAAGTGTGTGTGTAGAAGATATTGTAATTTTACCGGTACCGAGCACCCTTCCTTGACTATTATCTCCAAAGTAGATGCCTTCGTTTGGGTCCTCATTCTCTTCATATTCCACGAACATTCTTCTTTCTCCGGTCATGTGGTTGGTGCAGCCACTGTCTAGCACCCATTTGGATCCACCGAAGGAATAGGCCTGCAAAAAACGAATTATGCTTTGGTTTTAGGTACCCAAGCTTGCTTGGGTCCTTGGAGGTTAGTTATAATACATTTGGGCACCCACACATGAGATTTGGTGTTCCCATGGCGTGGCCCAACATAATTAGCATAAACTTGCTAAAATTATTTCTCATTAACACATAGGAGGCATCAAAGGTTCTAAAGAGTAATCGTTGTTGTTTGTATACAGGGCTAGTCTGGGAGGCCGGACTTGTCCGGAGAACCGGACTTGTCCGGACACTTACCGAACTAGTCCGGTATTCGTGTGAGTTCAAGTTTTCACCTTTTGACTTACCAGTTTGAGAGGGTCTTCCCTTCACAAAGGAAATCCTCCCCTTGTTATTCTTATGACTTCCAGCATGCTGCTTTTCACCATAAGAGTAACTAATGCCATATTTGACATTTGGAGGTCTTAGGACCAAGTATGCACTACGTGCATAGTTGATCTTCTCCTTATCAAATATGCCACATTGGGTAGGATGTTTATCCTTGGTGGAGGTTGACTTCTCCTTCAAACTGGTGTCAATTTTACTACGGGGCTATTTGCTTCATATACTAAAGTTGTCACCATTTGCCACAAAAAATTGCCACACTTGACTAATCTTAGATGCTCAAAACCTCAGCCACAACTTAGTAAGCCTAAGGGAATCTTGCCACACTTTTTTGAGTCAATGACATGTAGAACCTAGTTAGATGAAAAAAAATCTTGCCACATTTGTGGCTATGAACCAAACAATGACTAAGTTGGTCAAACTTGACTAACGTTAGACGTGGCAAAATGTGGCAACTTGGGGCTTCAAACAAAACAGACCCTACATGTGCACATATGAGCAAAATCAGTTTTAGTGCGTTGAGAAGGTGAACTTGAAGAGGAGGAAGGTTCACTCAGCTTGAGTGACTCAACTTGCACTTCAAGGATCTTGTTAACCTTTATCATGTCAGCAAGTTGGTCCTTGATTGCAACATTTGAGTCAGTTAACTCCAAGCAAGCTTTCTTGCTTGAAGCTAACTCAAGCTCTAGTGAATTGTTTTTCTCCTTTTCAAGTTCTAGAAGTTTGTCAAGTTTGACATACTCCTCCTTTTGGGAGATAATCATGTCCTCTTGACGATGAATCAACCTCTCCTTCTCAACAAGTTGATCAAGTAAAAATTTCATTTTTGTTGCAGCTTTCCTATCTAGTCCACTAAGCATATCTTCATCATCACTAATTATTTCATCATCACTAGAGTAGGAATGCACGGAAGGGGTTTTGATGATTACCTTGCATTTACCTTCCTTTGCCATAAGGCACGTGCCATTTCCCTTCCTTGCGCCGAGTGTGGGGAAGAGTGTAGATTTCTTGGACACACTCTCGATGGCTATGCTAGCCATCTCTTCTTCTTCGGATGATGAGGACTCATCGTTTGAGTCACACTCCTTCCCAATGTGCGCTTGTTCGGCTTGTTTCTTCTTCTTGAAGAATTTCTTTGGTTGAGGCTTGGCTTCTTTGGTCTTCTTCTTGTTCTCCTCATATGGGCAATCAACTATAAAGTGGTTATACTCACCACAATTATAGCATGCCCGCCTCAACTTCGGCTTCGTTCTTTCCTTGTACTTTCCTTCACTTGATTTTTTCCCTTGCCTTTTCTTCATTATTCTGTTGAACTTTTTCATGAATAATATCATGTCCTCTTCATCTAGCTCACTGCTCTCGCCATCACTGTCTTCCTCTAGTTGTGCTTCTCTTTCTTCTTTGGATAGAGGCTTGAGGGTGGACTTTAAAGCAACCCCTTTCTTCTTAGCCGAGGTGAGGTCGGCAATTTCCTTGACGTGCTTTGCTTGTTTTTCCATCATCTCAAAGTTGATGATTTTTCCAAGCAATTCATCCGAAGTCATCCTTTTGTATCCGGGACTTTCTCTAATCATGGAGCATAGTGTGACATTGCGAGGCATAAAAGCTCTAAGGATGAGCTTTACCACCTCGTGGTCATTCCACTTCTTGCTCCCATATGATCGAACTTTGTTGACAAGTGTCTTCAATCGATTGTACATATCTTGGGGTGACTCTTCTTCCTCAATTGCGAATCTTCCTAGTTTGCCTTTGATCATCTCAATCTTTGCTTCACACACATGTTGATCACCTTCATGTGCAGTTTGCAGTGTATCCCATATCTCCTTAGCAATTTCGAGTCCATCCACCTTGGTGAACTCGTCCCGACTGAGTGAGGAGGTGATTACAGTTGCGGCTTGAGCATTTCTATGAATGGCCTGCTCTTGGCTTGGGGTGAGCTCTTAGTCGTCATCCGGAATGTCTATCCCTGTGCATACAACATGCCATAGACTTGGACTGAGAGAAATCAAATGCATTTTCATATTCTGCCTCCACATTGAGTAATCACTTCCATCGAAGTGTGGGGTTTTTCCAAGTGGGATAGATAAGTAATGATTGTTATTGAAATTTAGATGATCATAGTTAAAAGGATATCGGGAGTAGTCGGTGTGACTACTCCCCTTCTTCTTCTCTTCAACTTTCACTTTCCCTTTGGAAAGTGCCTTCTTTCTAAGGAGCGCCTTTAGCTCCAGTGTCTCCTCATCGTCGTCCTCGAAGTCTTGAATGGCTTCGAGGTACTTTTCCACTTTTTGAGTCTTGTCATTGTTAACCTCTTCTTGGTTGGTAATTTTGTGGATGTCCTTCATCTCCGACATGATCTCTTTGAGTGATTAGACTCTTTCTTGAAGAACCTCGCTCTGATACCAATTGAATTTGGGCCTAGAGAGGGGGGGGGTTAATAGGCCTTCTTGAATTTCGTCGGATCCTGCAACACTCAACAACAAGTTCAATACCAGAGATATCGGACTAGTCCGGTAATGTGCGGACTAGTCTGGTGTTCATAGACTGAGTTGTTTAAGCTTGATCAATTAGGTTGATTCTTTTATGTATGCAGCGGAAATATAGAATCAAATAAAGGTTCCAATGTTATATATTAGATTATATCACAATTAAGTCTTATGTTTGACAATTCGATGTAAGATGAGCAATGATTATTGAAACCCTAGATTATATTGATGAATAAGAATGATGAACACCAAAAGCGAAACACAAGGATTTATCTCGTGGTTCGGCTACCACAAAAGGCAACCTACGTCCACGTTGAGGAGTCCACAAAAGGACCGGGTCTTCTCCAACCCTACTCTCGTCGGATCTCCACGAAGGCCAATCCTCTTCCACTAATCACAAAAGGGGTGAATAACCGAATTCAAGGGGCTTTCTCACACGTTGAGACCTCCCTTGGATTACAACAGAAAATACCACCAAGAACACACTCAAAAATTACAAATGAATCCTAGGAGTGTGTTAGAGAATAAAACCAAGAGCTCAACGTGGTGTTGCAAGTGTCTCTCCAATGATCTAGAGTGAATCCTCAAAGGATTGATCGTTGTTGCACTTAATTTCGTGGAGATATGTAGTTTTTGAGGCTCTTGGGAGGTGTGATAGCGCTAGGGTTCGAGAGTTTTCATAATTGGGCCGTACACCTCTATTTATATGGGGTTTCTAAAAGTGATCGTTAGGGTTCAGAAAGTTCGGACTAGTACGTGGTGGTCATCGGACTAGTCCGATGTGCTGTGTGTAGCAAACCCTAAGTACCCCGAAATATCGGACTAGTCCGGCTAGGAACGGACTTGTCCGATTTCACTACTAGAAATCTTCGGACTAGTCCGATAGTCATCAGACTTGTCCAGACATGTGAGACCCTAAGTGTATAGGATGACAGGTCCGCACTGGGGGACTTGTCTGATTCAGATCAGAGGGTATTTCAGACTAGTCCGTGTAAACATCGGACTTGTCCGATTTGGATCAGAAAGAATATCGGACTAGTCCGGTTGTGATCGGACTTGTCCGATTTTGTGTGACTTGTGAAGTGTTTTGAGGACTAGTCCGCACTGGGGAGGACTAGTTCGATTCTAGTCAGAAAGGATATCGGACTAGTTCGATGTTTATCGGACTTTTTCGATCTCGTGCAGAAAGGATATCGGACTAGTCCGATTGTGATCGAACTAGTCTGGTCCTATGTAACTTTGTGCAATGTGTGTGTTTATTTGTGATTGAGCTCTTGGGGTGTGTTTCCTTAACACACTCCATACACAATAATCTACTACTCTTCTTCCTTGAGCTCATTTCCCACATTGCTTCTCATTCTTCCTTCTTTTTGGCACTTTGCTCATTTTCCTATTAAAATCCTGCACTCATCTCAACAAGGAGATTAGGATCTCAATTGCTTGTCATAAATCATCCAAAACCCACAAGGGAGTCCTAGATGCACTTTTAGTATTCATGCATGCCTTCTATATTTGCGTACATGTAGAGTAAAGCAACAGTCCTGTCACATTTGGATAGCACGTAGGTCGTGTAGCTACCAACGGTAGTGCCTCTCATTTGAAAAATGCAGAGGTCACTTAAAGGGTGTGCTTCGTCCACATTGTACCGCATCACCGAAGTATTGATATTGTTTTCTTTTGCAAAGTAGACACTTGAAAAGTATCCTACTTCCTTAAGAGCATATTCTTCAGCGATGCACCCTTCCACCCTTGCCCTGTTGCCAACCATTGGTTTCAGATATCGTAGCACTCTTTCAATGTGATACATCCACCTGAATTGCACAGGATTGCCAACTTTAGCTTCAAATGGAAGAAACCCGGTGGAAAATTTTTTTCCATCTTACATAAAAGTATGGGTATCTCCTTCTCTAACTTATCCATCATCCCTATCTTGATTTCTTTAGCACAAAGCTGTCTATAGAAATAGCTGTGCTCGGCTAAACCTTCCACACCGCATCATCTAGATAGCCCCGAAACATAACAGGTAAGAGTCTTTCCACTATAATGTGATAATCATGACTCTTCAACCCAGTGAGGTTTCCTGTGTTCATATTCACGGCTCGTTTCAGGCTAGCTGCGTAACCATATGGGAATTTCAAAGTTTTCATCCATTTCGTGACTTCTTTCTTTTCTTTAGATCGAAGACAGAAAGAAGCACATAGCTTCCCACCACTTTTAGAGATTTCATGAGTTGGACGGTGACAAATGTCTGCCAAATCTGGTTTAGCTTTGTAATTGTCTTCCGTTTTGCCAAGCATATCCATGCAAGTGCTTATTATACTTTCGCTCATGTTACGCTCCTGATGCATGACATCAGTGTTGTGCATTAGAATCAATGACTTCACATACGGTAGCTCCCAAAGTCCACATATGTGAGTCCAATTGTGTTCCTTTCATAACCTACAAAATATCCAGGACGACCTTCATCTGGCACCAGTTTGTCCAACATATCAGAAATTTCTGACCCGTTGAGACATTTCGGTGGTCCTTTAGTTAGAACGGTGTTCTTTCTAAAGACATGCCTCTGTTGCCTAAATATATGATTCGAAGGCAGCCAACGTTTGTGACAATCAAAGTAAGAAATATTTCCTCCATGAGTTAGTCGAAAGCAATCCGTGTCTAAAGCACATATCGGACACATCAGACGACCGTGAGTGCTCCATCTGGAAAACATGCCGTATGTCGGCAAATCATGAACATACCACAAATAAGCAGCTCAAAGGTTGAATTTCTGCTTCTTGTAACTGTCGTACACTTCGACTCCTGTCCACAAGACTTTCAATTCTTCGATTAGCGGTTTCAGCATCACGTTGAGATGTGACCCAGGATGATCAGGTCCAGGTACAATGAGGTTGAGAAAGATGAACACCTCTTCGTACAAAGAGCCAGTGGCAGGTTGTACGGAATGATAAAGATGGGCCAACAGGAGTATGGCGTAGCATTTGTACTAAATGGTGAGAATCCGTCTATCACTAATCCGATGCGAACATTTCTTGCATCACGAGAAAAATCTAGATCGAAACGGTCTAGCGCCTTCCATACATCACTGTCGGACGGATGCATCAATAATTCTTTGTTCTCACATTTACCTTCTTTGTGCCATCTCATGTGTCTTGCGGTTATTTTTGAAGGAAACAACCGCTTCAATCGAGGTGTCACAAGCAAGTAACGAAGCTGCTTATGTGCGACATTTGTCATCACTCTATCGCCATTGTCATTAACAACTTCAACATACCTTGGTTTATCACATTTCAAGAACATGTTCTCATTGGCGTGCTCTTTCCAGAATAGTATGCCGTTGTCTGGGCACACATCGATTTTCTCATAGTTCATACCAAGACCAGATATCTTGATCTTTGACTGATATATATCTTTAGGCGCTTTGTGTCGTTGTGGAAGGATATCACAGATCAATTTCATGAGATCATTGTAGCAGTTGATGGAAAAAAACACCTAGAGTTAATTACCATAAATCTGGTCAAGAAAGCAAGTACAATCACAACTATGTGTTCTTGCAACGGCTCTTGTGATTTCTTCAGCTCCTCAAAGAACTCCTCTGCCTCATTTGTAAGAGGACCCTCCGCTTCCAGATCTTCTATCATCTCATCCATCATATCAACCTCTGTTATATCATCATCCTTATCCACTTCTGCTACGACTCGAGATTTAGTGTCGCCGTGGAAGGTCCAAACTTCATAATGTGGAGTAAAACCATTTCGACATAAGTGAAACGAAAGATCCAATCTTCTCAAAAACTTAGTGTTCTGGTATTTTGTATATGGGCACCACACCATATCATCAGTTGACAACAAAAATGCTCGATCCAAAAATTTACCTAATTGATGTACCACTCATCCGAGTGACCACTAGTTCTGCTCTTCCGGCCAGTATACATCCAACTATGGTCTTCACCCATGTTTGGCTCTACAGTTTAAAGCAAAATTGGCCACTTTCATAGTTGAGGGACATATTTGAGCCTCCGACTAATGTTGAAGGATGAAAACGACTATTCCGCCAAAACTAAACAAAAATATCTTAGCAGATTAACCAACAGAACTCCATTTGTTATATAGCAGGCCAAAGATGGAGGTGTTATGACTTATAAAATGAAAATACAAAATACACAAGGCCGGAGCAACACTTTTGACAAATCTTATTTCATTGAAGTGGTCTATCAAAATCTCAAATGTGAAATATAGCTTATCAAAATTTTATTCATAACACTCATATGTCATAACAAGTAGCATTCACGCCAAGAATTTAAACAATTTTACACATACTAATGGTCAAATTTTAAAGGTTAACATGAACTCAGCATGCATTTTAGAACAACAAAAAGATATAGTACCGTGCACCATGCCTACGTTACTGATCCTATCCGATATAGTAACATATGTTTGGTATAAACGAGTTACAGCCCACAATCTCAATTTTGACTCAATTTCTGCTCATTCTTAACACTATGGAAAGATACAATGAAAAAAATTGAGCACAATTGTTTACTCCAACATCTTAGCACTCATGAATAACCTCACTCATTAAGAAGAACATGAATAAATTTCTAATCCTCTAGCAACATTACAGTGTTATTAGTTCTATTATACCTAGATCAAGCAAATGAACATAGTCAATCGTGAAGCTAAATAACTCATCTAAAATTCAGATCACTGGACATCGCTCAAACAAATGGACATAAAGTTAAAAAAAAGCTAACCTAAAGTTCAGAACATACCTGACACGTCGGTGGAGGCCGGCGGGGAGGCATCGGTGTGGGGTAGGCGTCGGTGTGGCTTCGGAGGAGGCCGTCGGCGTCAGGGGGCGCGTTCGGGGTGGCGTCAGTGAGTGGCGCAACGGCACGCGCGGCGGGGGCGGCGGCGGTGGCGGCGGCGGGCGCGGCGGCGGGGGCGGCGGGAGTTTTGGGGGCGGTGTGAGAATGAGTCTATCAGGGGCCGACGGGGCAGATATAAGTCCTTATTTGCGGCGGCTTCCTTAACTGCAACGACCTTAGGTTCAGGCCATCACAATTAATGTTATTTGTGATGGTCCTTTTTGTGACCGTCGCAAGTAACGTCCTATTTACTATGGTTTTTTTAATTTGCGACGGACCTGGGGTTGGCCATCGCAAATAAGCCTTATTTGCGATGGCTTCGTCGGCAACCGTCGCAAATAATGTTTTATTTGCGACGGCACCAGGCCGGCCGTCGCAATTTACGTTAATGCGATGGCCGGCCGTCGCAAATAAAATTTGCCGTCGTAAATGATCACGTTTCCTGTAGTGTTTCATTCAACACAAAATTCACTATTTTGTATGCAAGTAGGCATGGAAAGATAGGTGAAGGACCACAAGTATATCAGCAGTGCTGGTGCGCTGACTGTAAAATGAAGGAAACAGAGTTGAGTTGGGGATGAAGATGGGGGCAAAATGGCCCTTTCACACCATTACTGTTCTTATACTTGTCAACGCTGGCATATTAGGGTAGGATTTTTCATCTAGAACGGTCTCTTGTAGAAATGCAGAAAAATGTTGCACACAAAAGACCCAAAGTTGGTCGTTGGATCTTTCTCCATCAGACCCTGCGCAAGTGAGAGCTACGTGCACCGTACTACTCTTTTATTGCACATATAGGATAAATCGTTTCATGCTGTCATATTAAGGATTAGGCCAAATTGCAATGGCACTGAAGGAAGTATTTCAATGATAAAAGGTATACATGCAAAATTAGATTCATGATACTGGGCATTCAATTGCTTATGAGGGTAACCCCTCTAGTTAGTTACAAAGTACGACAAGGAATTCTAAGCCTAGTGCACCATTTATATTTGTCGTTAGCCTTAAAACACGTAATTTCCAGGGCTAGATCCTCTTTTATTATGTCTGTCCTTAGTATATACATTACCCACTAATGTGTTATCCCTCTTAACTAAACCTAAAACTCAAAAGCGTGCACACAGGTCAGACCCAACACATGAGTTCTCCAAACAACAGGGCCGGGACGACAAATTTGGGGCCTCGTACGAATTATTAAAATTGTTCATATCTTTATAGAAAAATCAGTATCATAAATCCTTATATGATAATAGATTATATCAAGAAATACACATATTATTCAACTTTTGCCTCTTGATGTGTAATGTTTATCCAAATTGATTCATTCTTTTAGTATTTCTTAAAATGAAATTTTCAATTATATGCTCATATTCAACCTTCTCTAGAAAATCACTCTTAAGTGATATAGTGTTCAAATCAGTAAGTCTTAGTGTGTCATTGTAGAAAGCAAATTGGACCTTAGTAGATGCAAATTAGAAAAAATATGTTCTGTTGATGCAGCAATCCCTTGAATGGTCAATAGAACTCTATATGCAATACTTGAATTTAGAAAAATTGAACAAGTCTTATATTTTCTTTTGGCATAAATTCTTGAAGAAAGTTCAACTCCATGTACAGTTCATTAGCATCAATACCAGATTTTCCATCTTTTTAAGGGTAACCTCCAAATTATCGCAAGAAGACTTTAAACTCTTATTATCCAATAAAATAATAACAAGTCATAATATAAGATCGGCGGAGAAGGGAGAAGAAAATTTACGGACTGGAGATGGATCGAGCCGAGGCACTGCATGCAGCAAACTTAGCGATCTGATCAGTTGCACTTGCATTGTGTCCTCTTGGTGACTCGGGCACTCGGCGCTTCAGCGGCAGACGACCAACCAGACCGTAAGTCAGACTCGAGGTTATTTGGATCAGGATTCGACTCAAGAGTTTGGAGGCAATGTTACTGGCTTGGATCGCTGGTCAGTACTCAGCAGTCAACCTGGCCCGCGCAGTGATGCCGGCCTGAGTGAAATGTTGGCCCATTCGGCAACGCAGCACCTGGAAGGCTGCATGCTTCATCGACCATGGGCCGAACTGAACATATCTGGTACTACAGAAAAAACAAAAAAAGGGGCCTTAGAAAATAGGGGCCCTGTGCGGTCACACAGGCCGCACGCCCCTGGCCCCGGGCCTGCCAAACAACTACTTCTACTCGACAAAGCTGGCGTGCAGCACTCATCTGTTATGTATTACTAACTGAAGAGATATATGGCTCATTCATACACATAATCTTGACGAACAAGAGAAAAGCACATATTTCCGAGTTTTTTTAAGTAAGAAATAAAGCTAGCAAGCAAGATAGTGGTATCATTGTTGATCTCTTGCAGATGGCGGCGCACTGATGTGCTATGCATTATTTCTTATTGTATGTACTATTTATGTATTTTTGGCAAGATAAGAACAAACTTATTTCTATATATTTTTCTATATTTTTTATTTCGTCTCATGAGGCATGCATGCTTTTATGAAGTTTCAAATAAGTAACCTCATAATAGTTGAGAATGGCTTAGGCGGAATAATAAACAATGTGATAAAGAGAGTTTTTGTTATGTGTTCATGTATATAAGCAAAGTTCTTACTGCTCGCATTGGTGTTAGAGCGATATTCGCAGATAACACGGAAGTAATCTTAATCATATAGACTAATTCGAAAATTTTTAATCATGCTAAACATAAGCAACCCAACAGCAAAGTGACCAAAAGTCCAAAACCAAAAGCCAGAGCAAAAGTCCCAAACCAAAAGCCAGTGCCCTCAGAGAAGAACTAGCTAGTTGCCACAAGCAGAGATGTGTTGTCCTTCAAATCTGTGGCTAGGATTTTTCTGTAGCTCCATAACATTATTTTTTCTAACAACCTGTCAGTTTCACTGCTACAAAAATCATTTTCACAGGTGTCTCGCTTTTTTGACTCAGGTGGTCCGTTAAAAATAGTCCAATGTTGTTTAATGAATTAATAGCTGCCTGTGATGATAGAATATCACAGGAAGTTCACAAAATTAAACTGCCGGTGTAAACATATCCATTTTCACAGGCGGGCATCATACAAAAGCCGCATGCAATATTAGCCATTATTACAGGTGGATCTTCTGAACTACCACATGTGATTTTCAATTACTTATCACAGTCGGTTTTCAATTAAGAGCTGCCTGTGAAGCGACCAGCGCGCGACCTTTGCGGTTATTACCAGGGAAAACGCACAGAGAGCCGTCCTTTGAATTCATTTTGAAGCATCACATCAGTGTGTGCCGAGAAGCGAACTGGCAGCCTGTGGCCACTACTTCTTCGGGATCACGAATGTGCCCGGTCGTCTCGACGCTCTGTGGGAAACGATGGTTGAGAAGCTCGGGGTGGACGGTTGAACGAACTTGGTGGCAGCGACAGCCTGGAAACTGGGTTTCTCAGTTCCGGCGAAGGCGCCCCAGGAGCTCCAGGAGCTCGAAGAGGAGGAGTAGAATTAGCTGTTTTTCTTTTCTTGTGTTTAGTTGATGTTGTGTTTTTCTTTTCTTGTTCTGTAATGTTGTTTTATGTCAATAAACTTAATGTTATTCATCTGTGTGCTATCTGTTGTGTTATAACCATTTAGTTCTAATTGCCGATCATTGAAGGGATGTGTTTCTATATAATTGTCGATCATCGAATGGATGTATTTCTATACAGTCGTCAATCATCCAATAGATGTGTAATAACCATAGACTAATGGACTATATATAACTATCAACTAATGGATGTGTTGCACATTATTGATTTAGAAAATATCGATGTATATATATGTATCACATTAGTTTATAACAAAGTGTCATAAGTTTCACATACGGTTCTTAACTAAAAGACGCCTGTCATAATAGTATTTATAAGTTATTTCTGGGTGCAACTTCTCAGCTAAAACATGCAGTTTTTAACTTCTAGCCGCCTGTGAAAATTATATTTATAAATTATTTAAAAAGTTTTCATAGTAGGTCTTTACATTGAGGACCGCCTGTGATAATAAACTCCTATAAATGAAGCGTCGGCCGCACCTCGCAAACCTAAGTCTGCGAAAATTTTCATTTTCCCACCAAGCCCTCCCCCACCGCCATCGCTGCAGAGCCGTCCTCACCATTGCCGTCCTCGCCCTCGCCGTGGTCGCTCTCGCTGTGAGGTCTCGCTGTGAGGACCAGGGTCCCAACATTCCAGGAATCATATTGGGTGGTGCCATGCGACACAGCACCCAACAACACACACAAAAAAATATAGAAATGATACAAAGTTTTCATTTCATAATAAGATATTATTTACAAGATAGTGTACAACAACGGTACACACGCAAGGAAAAGTACATACTCACACTCTAAACCTATCTAAGCACAAGAGAAGCCGTCCATTCCAGCGGACACTTCTCACTAGCAACACGAAGATCATAAGGCAATGGCGTGGTGTCATGTGAGATATACATCTCAACAGCTCGAGATCTCGCGGACAACCCATAATAACAACAATATAAATAAACTTGCAAACCCACATATAAAGAAACAGTGAGCACGAAGGCTCAACAAGACTTAACCATCTCACCTAAGGTATGAATCTCTACATGCTGAAAACTTTAAAGACTGGAAGCTAAAATTTGCAGAAATGATCTCATCGAAAGTAAATCCTTAGTTGTCTGTTTTAGAGTAGAAAATGCAAGATCAGTGGGCATGCATCATAAAGAACTTCACAATCAAACAAAAACGCTTCATCCATGATGATACTTGTCCAAAGCCGCATAACCTTCATTCAAGTTAAATGTTTCAAAATGATAACTTTAATTATGCTATCACTAATTCAGCCAATGTTACAATACAAAAGATTACTCATAACAGCGTATTCATATTCTTCAACCTACTCTTTATTACTACATCACAACTCAGTAAACAAGTATGCTTCATCCATAACCGCGAGCGACGGTGATTCGAATCAAAAGACTCCCGGAATACATGACACATACGCCCGAACTGGAAGCAACGTAGGTGCACTCCACGGATGTCATACGCAACAACCTTTCTTAAGTCCCACCAGAGTTGAATCAATTCAGTTGTCTAGGACAATATTCCCACTCACGGTGCACGCTCTGTTGTGAAGATGTCGTGAGCGAGTTTTCGTCTACTGTGATGCGGCCGAAAGCCTGAGGCAATCGAAAAAGGCTCAACAACGGCTTCCCAAAGTACATTGGTTTCCTAGAGCTCATATATCTAGTATGACTCTGGAACAGTTCAAACTTGCTCAGTAGGGTGGCATACAGATTGATCCTTAACTGATACAGGCAGAGCTACATATCCTACCCCCTGCCCGATCTCATATTCAGTTCATGAACCATTCTCTAAAATAATCAATCCTAGGTGACAATATCGCTATCTCGCAAGTGGATTCCAACTACTCGACTTCTACCGGATTCCCTACAGCATTAGCATGTCAATTCTATGGGTTGAGCTATAAACCTACCCATATACTCCATGGGGTTGTGGATCATGCATTTGGAATATTAAAAAACAGTACACCTAATGCACAATTCATATATTAGTCAACATAGTGATAAAAGCAAAACTTTTGAAAATGACTTAAATACAAATTGGGGCTTGCCTTAGGTTGCAGCTATTGTAAATGTCAATAAAGTTAGTTGCTTGATCATGGGATGGAGCTTTGAGTCAATGCCTTTCTTTAAATGCCCTTGCTGCTGCTCCGGATGAGAGATTTCTTGCAGCAAGATCCAAGTTGATCCTCTCCCCCTCCATACGGTGCTCCTCATTGTTCTCCATCATCATGTGAACTATCAAGATGAAGGTGCACAATTAATCAAACACAACTTAGCAATTAATTTAAGAAATTTCTTATAACTCTTAGTATGATCAAGTGCTAACTAGAGAAGTAGGTGATGCTCCTGTTGTTTTACAGCACTAAGGAGAGACCAACATACTTAATTGATTTATGTATATAGGCAACTATGCAATATTGGACATATGAACACTAATGAATTATTAATGTTCATCTCCTATGTAGAAGGTTAAAAGAGTCTCTGCTGGTTTCCTTAGGGTTCAAAGAAAGATTTAAGCTCAGTCCCATTGATTTATGAAAAGGTTCTATAAACTTGAATACAAAATTTCATGTAAAGAGGCAACAACAGTTTTAATTCAACAGAAAGAACTTGTTTAATGGAGCTCAGATATTTACAGTAACTCAAAGAGATGGAATGTGATTTACTAGAAAATTTTCAGTTTTTTAGGTGAAGTACTTTGGTCCCAATAATTTTCTAAGCCTTTTCACATCTATCAATTTTCAGGCACAATTATGAGCTTTGTCATACTGGACAGTTGGTTTTTCATGTTTTTAGTGTCAGACTCAACAGAATTGCTTTCATATTTTCTAAACATTCTATAGTGAGTTATGAATTTTAGAATTTGCACTAGTTTTTCTGATTTGGTTTCTGTTATTTTTGGGCATTTTATTGACATAGGGCAAAAGCACACAATTTGACTTAGCTAAACATCTCCAATGAGATTGAGAATTTTACTTGAAACCCTAAGGTACTAATAGAGGATTGTGGCCAAGTTTGAGAATTTTTTTCATGCAGTGGAACTCCTGGTATAAAATGCCAAAGCTTTGCTCCAAAGAATTATTGAGAAATTTAAAGATGGTTTAATACAATTTAAACTGTACCACTGAATTGTACAGGTCAAGAGGGTTCCAACAAAAATTGTTTGAGAAATTTTGGCTAAATATACATGGAGATATTAATTTAAAAAATTGAGCATTTTTCTAAATTTTTCTTCTATGGAAAATCCTTTCTACGTCTGACAGTTAAGGTCCACTGGCTGATTCATCCATTGACTGGCAGTTGGGCCCCCAAAGACTTTTCTTTGGCTGACAGAGGGCCCTTTTAGTTTGAAATGACCAATGGGGACAAGGCAACAGTGAGGGCCACTGAGTTTTTGGTGTGCAGTCACACGAAATCTAGAAGCCACGAAAAGATCCTATTGACTTTAAACTATGAGACCGACAGGTGGGGACCAGGTGGAGGTTTTCTTCTCCACCCAGTCGGGCGGCGCGACTGGCGGACGGCTGCCGGAGTGCGGCAACCGGCATGCCGGCGAGGGCTCCCGTGGCTCAAGCTTCACTTAAAATGGTGTCTCCGAAGCACGGAACTATGGTAAACACGATGAGAGGGTTGGGGCGGGCCAACGACAGACGAAACGTGGCCGGCGATGGTAGGGCTCCGACGAGCTCGTCCCATCGTTGGAAAGGGTTATTGGGCTAGGGAATTGATCGTAATGCATCTGAGGAACATCAGGATTCTGATTTTGGACTTCAATCGGGATAAAATCAACTGGAAATTAATCACACCGGGGAAGCTAGGGTTTCGTGGCCCGTCAGTGGGAAAAATCGCCTTCTGGAGCCTAGCCTCGATTATTTTCGATGCTACTTGAAGCAGGAGGTTCGTGGGGAGCTGAGCATACTATTACCTAACTAGATTGGAAATAATTACACGTGGAATTGGAATTTCTTCAGGCAAACACAGTGTTTATATGTGGCCGCCGGTGGATTTTTTCGAAAAACTATGGCAAGGAGGCATGGCACAGGGAGTAGCGCTAAGGGATGAAAGGAGATATGGTAGGGAACATTTTGGCGTGATGAATCAACTGGGAGCAAGCTCAAAGCTGCTGTGTCATGAAGAGGCGCCGTGGCGGCTGTTTTTGCTTGAAAAGGAAGGACCACGCCGTGTTTGGTTGGTGAAGGCCGGAGGCAACATTGGAACTGCTCGAGAAGGTCGAGGACTTGACGGCGCACCGCTCTGCTGTCCGAGTTTTGCTCGCAAATGCCTGCTGCGGTTGGACGACATTGAACAGGGGGCGTCCACGGTGAACTCGGGCTGCGCCGAGCTTGAGCGATGAGGGAAAATGCAAGTGTGGCATAGAACGATAAGGCAAGCTCTTGGACGTGTTGTGGACAGCCTGGGCACATGAGGAGATGTCCCATACAGCCTTGTCTTGGTGGCGTCATGGGGAGAAGCATAGAAACAAAGCACATTGTTATGTTGATTACTAAGGATAACAGGTGGGGCCCACAACTATCCTCCCCCTTATCCCCCTAAGCTCATTCAAATATCTCCAGCCAAGATACTCCAAATTTGGTCAAATTTGAACTGGTTACTATTTTTAATCTGAGGAATGCCAAATATGATATCATATTTTGATGTTGAGCAAAATTGATTTTTAAATTTAAGTTTGAAATCTCCTGCTTTTAATTAAAATGGTAAATGAACACAAAAATTTGTAAAAACTTGCAGGGTTACTATTTTAAACATATAAATTATTGTGGCGAATTCAAAACTCGCATTCAATTAGGATTCATTTGGAATTGAAATTTGAATTCAAAATTCCCATGTTATGTCATTATTTGAACTTAATTCAATTTAAATATTTCACTTGATTGCACCCCTTGGATTAATTTTGACACCAAACAAAGTGGGATTTTATATTCCTCCCCAACTATTTTCTTAGTTGGAACTAAACATCTAGGATTTGAGGGATTTTACATTTGCTTTTAATTGAATCTAAATTATTGCTTTTGCCTTATATTCAAATGCACATTCAAGTTTGACTTTGATTGTTGAATTGAATTTGGAATTCTTTCTTCGCAACTTTTCTTGAAACTACACTTCACACTTCAAGGAATGTTTAATGTTTTTCATAAGTCTATATTTTAACATCATTTATTAATTAACATTGTTCATGTGAGTTTGAACTTCTAGTTTGACTTAAAAAAAATTAAGTTAACATTTTTCATTCTTGTGCTTTGCAAGTGTGGGCTTTTACATTCCGTTACCCTTAAAGAAATCTCGTCCCGAGATTCAAGTGAAAGGAGAAAGGAAAAGATAGGGAACAATTGATGAAGAGAGTCATTAACACACAAGAGATTAACAACTTTGAAGTGCTTGGAGTTGCGATAATCTTTTGGTTGCATGTTGTTTCTCTATACAGTTCTGCATTTGATGTTTACTACGTAAGTCTGGCAGTGATTACAAGGAGTTCGAGTAATCAATGCTTCATGAATTACCCAAAGATGATGAATCAAGCAACTGGCTTTATGAACGATATGACTGTTCATAGCACAAGACTAATAGACATTACTTAAGTTTTTGAACAGGGGCATATGTTCTTGCTCAAAACTTAACATTAACCCTGTATCATGATGCATCATAAGTGGAAGAATGTAATGCATATGCAAGCTGGCTTTGAGGTGGAGATGCATAAGGTATGGTGCAATCACTTTTATAGTTTGAGAAAAATATGTATGACAATTCAAACACGCTAAGGAATATCTCGAGATTCACAAGTACCGACTAAACTTGGTCATGAAAGATGCTAAACAAGGATTACACCTTGCATATCTCGACCAAGGTCGTTGATTACAAGTTAATAAGATAACAAAGATAGGTGGAACTCAACTCATCTCAAATTAACATAGCGAATACAGTTGAGCTGAAAGACTAAACTTGTCGATGTGGTAGCGCTCCATGAAACCTTCTAACCACAACGTAGAAGCAGTAATTTGGCTCATTAGCAAAAGATCAGGTTTCTCATCTCGTGGTGTTCGGTCTTCACCCTTTATGGAAGGTGGTTGGTTGTCTTCAAAAGTAGCAAAGAGGGTAACCTTTGAAGAACAAAAAACCAACCTCCACGTTATAGCGTGAAAACTCAACTAACAAGCTTAGATCGATGATAGAACATTACCAAGTAAAGGTCAAGGCCACTAGAGCTGTTCATAGTGACGGTTCTTCATTCCTTCTGCTCTTTGTTCCGGTGAGTCGGTCTTGTGCTTGAACTTAATCACTTGAAGATCCAACTCTATTCTGTTACATTTGTGTTGAGGGTGTTCTAATAAGACTGAATGGGTGATCAACACCATGATTGATTCTGGTGCACTCCTTCCCCCTTAAGTTCCATTGTAGTATCTTGAGAACTCATTCCATATATACTCCTGGGGATGTGTTGTGTATGAATATCTTTGCATAAACGATGGCTTCATTGCAGAAGTTTGGTCCTCTGAGTCACTGGTGGTGATGAACGATTTAACTTGTACAAACGAACGGTAATGCTCCATGCCATCCATAACCTTTTTCCACTAACCATTCAGACACACTTAAATCCAACAGAAACATGATGAAATATGAAACTCAAACATGGTAAAAACTTTAGGGAGTCTAACAATATCCACGTTCGACACGATTCATCACATATGCATAACCGACGATTTCCTTACAAGTATTGTGTAACACTGACCAGTCTGTACAAATCTCAAATTTTGCTCCAGATAATGGTAGATTCTTGATCTGAGGTGAACATCAAAGTTTTAGATAACTTCAATACCTTTAAAACTATATTTTCACCAAGGTCAGCTGAGGATCAAAAGTCATGCAGGTTCAAAGTTGACAGTTTTTTATAAAAGTTTCAGCAGCACCTCATTTAGAAGTACCTACTTAAATTCAAAAGTTTCATATATTTCTGCTACAATTTTAACAAATCTCAAAACCAAAAAGTTGTAGCATGACTCATAAGATTTCTTGAAATGTACCATATGAGTCTTAGTTATTTTTATTTGGAAAGTTCTGGGCAAATTACAAAAGTGCACAAAAACTATACCCAGAACTGGTGTTTCTGGACAGTTTGTGGTGATCTTGACTTTTAGTCAATTTAGAGTGGGATTCTGATCTTGTGGAGGACTTCTATAGCTTTCCAAAAAGCATTTTGTCTTCATAGCGTTTCTTGTTTCAGAGATATGGATATTCAAAATTGAAAAAGTTAACAGATTTTTGGAGAAATTTTGACAGCACCTCCTTTGTATGTTGTTGATTTGGCCACAGTTTAACACATAGATAATAACAAAATTCAAGGAAACTTTATATTAAAAAGTTCTATTATATATATCCATCTTTCCAACAGTGTAAGCCATGACCCTTTTGGATTTTGCTACAAAGAGTTATGGTCAGATTACTTAGACATACATAGCTGTCCTGTTTCTCTGCCAGGTTGCACCATTTTAACTTTTTCACTAATTTAACTTAGGATTCTGTTCTAAAGGTCAAAATAAAAGTTGTAAAGTCTCTCATATCTATCTATCCATTTATTATACACCTTCATTGGTTGAATATACTAGGAGTTATGGCTTTCCAAAAGTCAGCAAAGTTGCTGTTCAGAATCAGAACCCTTAGTTTTTTTTTTAAAAAAAAGTTTGGTTTGTAATTAAACTCTAATTTGAAATATAGTTCAAAATTAGAGCTCAATAGTTAGTATTGGTTCCTAAACTCACATTTTCAGTTCCAAAGTAAAGTTTTGACTCATTAAACTGTGAAGTGATTACTTTGATCATAAGAAGAATGATGCATAGATGAGAAGTATGTCAATACTACGTTGCCTCATAAAAGTAAAAACCTAACCGGATTATAGTCGGCATACATATCGACGGTGGAACTAGAGATGATCTCTCGCAAACGTGTTCTAATCGCAATACGTTTATGTAGTTAGTGTACCTGCATAAGATAGATCAGCTCAACAAGCTATTCACAAAGCTTAATCTATTCCGCTAGCATTACAAACCCCCCGCACCAAAATCCTACCAGTTCTACCATCATTACATGTACGTATGAGTTCTACTAGCACCCTTCATAATCCCCTTGAAAAACCAAAAACAATCTATAAACAAGCTTCAAGAACAATGAAAAATATCCACTCGAGATCCTAAGTTAGGCTAAAGTAGCAGAAACAACAAAATAAGTGAAACACTGGAAATGCACCCAATAAGAGCCATCACTCACCAATCAACCTCTTACCAGCCTATACAATCTATCCGAAACCGTAGTTGTCAAACAATTCAAACACTGTAAGCTTGTCACCTGAGTAACTATGCTATTATAGACCCTATTTGGGCATAATCACTAATCCTCACTCGACTACTTTGAAGTTTCAAAAAATAAGCTCTTTTTACGCGTGCTATTCCTAATGCAGCTCTGATACCAGACTATGGGGACCGTAGTCCCGACATTCCAGAAATCACATTGGATGGTGCCGTGCGATGCGACATCCAACAATATACATGAAAAGACATAGTAAAGATACAAAGTTTTCATTTCATAATAAGATATTGTTTACAAGATAGTGTACAACAACGGTACACACGCAACGGAATGTACATACTCACACTCTCAACCTATCTAAGCACATGAGAAACTGTCCATGCTCGCAGATGCTTCTCAGTAGCAAAACGAACATCATAAGGCATCGGCGTGGTGTCATGTGAGAGATACATCTCGACAGCTCGAGGTCTCATGGACAACCCATAAAAACAACAATATAAGTAAACTTGCAAAACCACATATAAAGCAACCGTGAGTATGAAGGTTCAACAGGACTTAACTCTCTCACCTAAGGCATGAAACTCTACATGGTAGAAACTCTAAAGACTGAAAGCTAAAATTTGCAGAAATGAACTCGTCGAAAGTAAATCCTTAGTTGTCAATTTTAGAGTATCAAATGCAAGATCAGTGGGCATGCATCATAATGAACTCCACAATCAAACAATGAACGCTTCATCCACGATGATACTTGTCCAAAGCTGCATAAGCTTCATTCAAGTTAAATGTTTGGAAATAATAACTTTAATTATGCTATCTCTAATTCAACCAAGGTTACAATAAAAAATATTATTCAAAATAGCATATTCATATTCTTCCAACTACTCTTTATTACTACATCACAACTTAGTGAACAAGTATGCTCAGTCCATAACCACGAGCGACGATGATTTGAATAAAAATACATCCGAAATACACAACACGTATGCCCGTCTAGGAAGTCACGTAGGTGAACTCCACAGACGTCGTACGCATCAACCTTTTCCAAGTCCCGCCGAAGTTGAATCGATTCAATCGTCTAGGACAGTATTCCCACTCATGGTGACCCTCCGTTGTGAAGATGACCTGAGCGAGTTTCTGTCTACTATGCTGCGGCCAAAAGCCTGACACGATTGAGAAAGGCTCAACAACGGCTTTCCAAGGTATATCACTTTCCTGGACTCCATATATCCAGTATGACTCTGGTACAGTTCAAACTTGTCTCAGCAGGGCGACATACAGATCGGTCCCTAATTGACACAGGCAGGACTACACATGCTAGCCTGTTGCTCGATCTCATATTCAGTTCATAAACCATTCACTAAAATAATCAATCCCAGGTGACAATATCGCTATCTCGCGAGTGGATTCTAATCACTCGACCTTTACCGGATTCCCTACAACAATAGCATGACAATTCTATGCGTTGAGCTATAAATCTACCCATATACTCCATGGATTGTTGGTCATGCGTTTGGAGTATTCAAACACAGTAGACCTAATGCACAATTCATATACTAGTCAACATAGTGATAAAAGCAAAACTTTATAAATGGTCCACTATAGGAAACTCGTCAATTAACGAGGGGGGAATTTATTTATGATGGTGCCGTCATTAAAAAAATTATTAATGACAGTTAAAAATAACTCTCGTAAATAAGTCTACTATTCACAACGGTTAAAGGGAACCCTTGTAAATAAATTTATTTACCACGGTTATCGTCATAAATACGCGGACTATTTACAATGATTGACCTAACCATTGTAAACATGTTTTGTTATTTATGATGGTATCTGGAACCGTCGTAAACAAAGAGATGAATAAAAACCCATCATGCACAGGAGGGGAGCATTTGCCTTTTCGCTTTTGCCTCGCCTGCCTGCCGTCTCCCACCGCCACCGCTTCCTGCCTGCATACCTCCTCCTGCCACCTCCTCCTCCTACCGCCGCTGCCTCCCGCCCGCCTGCCTCCTTCCGCTTCTGCCGCCGCCTCCCGCCCGCCCGATTCCTCCTGCCGCCGCCCACTGCCTCCAGATCGCCCGCCTCCTCCCACCGCCGCCGCTGCCTCCCACCCGCCCGCCGTCGCTCGCCTGCCTCCGGCTCACTCGCCACCTCCCGCCACCGCCGCCTCCTTCCGCGCCTACGCACGCTGTCGCCTCCTCTGACCCCCGCCGCCCTTCGACGGCCAGCGCCCTCCGCGGCCCTTCGCTTCCGCTCGACGCCCATGGGTGCCCTCACGCTTTCCGCCTCCCGATCGCTCTGCAAGGCCAGCCACCACCTCCATTCCGACGTCCGACTCCTCCAAGGCCGTCCGCCCCCTCCTGCGTCGTGACGTGCTGCCGCTCGGCCGAGGTATGACTCCACTATGTTTTTGTTTTTTTAATTTTTGTAATTGTAATTAGGTTGTTTACTTTCATATATGTAATTTTAATTAGGTTAATTAAGTTTTTTAATATCTGCAATTAGTTACTTTGAAGTTGAATTAGGTAATTTAATTGTTTAATTAGTTTGTTTAGGTTATTATATTGTTTAATGTTGGTTCAATGTATATTTAAATGTTTGTTCAAATGTTTGTTTAGGTTATCGAAGTTGAAGTAGATAATTTAATTGTTAAGTTGAATTAGTTAGTTTAATGTTTGTGAGTGTTTAATACTATATGTATATAAATGGGTCTTGAGCCAGTCCGGCTTGGCACAACCTGACCCTGCAAAAGACGACACACATAAATGGGTCGAGACGAGCACGATGGCGGTCAGGGAGAATGAGGACATCAATGAGCACACGCGCGTGAACGGTCCAACCATACTAGGAACTTTCAACTCTGACCAACTTCTCTCCTCTTTCTCAAATTTTCCTCTCTCGTAAATGACTGGAAAATGAATATGTTTAACATAACCTATAGAAATTGATTACCCATTCCGAATCTGTAGGTTTCACATGCGATAGGCACGTGAGCCGTGCAGGTTCAGAATTGTCTCTTTTTGGACAGCCTGAGAGTGACCGAGGACATGCATATGATGAGCTAGGTATGGGTTTGGATCTAGATGTGATTTTGACAGCATAACCCTGTTGTTCTCTGCTGCACCATTTTTGGGCGTGTAGTGGAGAATATCGGGGTTATGCTGTCAAAATTTCATTTTGATTCGGACTTCGTGTCTTGTCATAAGCATGTTCTCTCGGTCACTCTTGGGTGGGTTTAGGACCTATTAGCCTAGTTCTAGGGGATGTGACATACACTACAAAATGAACTAATAATGATGTGTCTACTTTGAAGGTATAACCTGAATCATGGCTGAAGACCGCGCTTGGATGTACTCTGGTTGGAAGAAGAATGGACAACACTCAGATGAGCGGTTCAACAAGACAAATGCTTTTATAGAACAAGCTTTTTTGTTGTCCAACAATAGTAAGGTGCGGTGCCCATGTATGAAATGCCAAAATGCAAAGTTTTTCTACAATGTGACTTTGACATTTCACGTGTGTCGAAATGGTTTCATGCAAAATTATGTGCTCTGGTACTTTCACGGTGAGACACGTTCTGAAGCCGTTGAAGAAGAAGCAGTGTTTGATAACACACGTGTTGATATGATAGATGAGATGCTTGAAGCCATAAATCCTGAGTTGACTGAGGATGCTCGTAGAGAAGAAGTTGAAACATTCTTCAAGCTTTTGAAAGATTCAGAACAACCACATCATGAACACACAAAAGTGACTCTTCTTAGTTTCATCACCAGAATTATGGCAATCAAGACTAAATATTTCTTCTCCAATAACTGTTACAACGATCTTATCAAATTGATTAGCGATATCCTTCCACAACCTCATGAAGTGCCAAAAGATATGTACCAGTCCAAGAAATTGATTTCTGGTCTTGGTATGAAATATGACAAGATTGATATGTGCCCAGACAACTGCATGTCATTTTGGAAAGAGTATGCTGACGAGAAGAAGTGGTTATAATGTGGCAAGTCGAGGTTTGTCTAAGTTGATAATGATGAAGGCGAGCGTGTATGTTGACCGCTGTTATATACCAATTTCACCCGTCAATATAACTCAATTATGTGAAAGAAATATCATTTCTTACATACGTTACCTTTCTATTTAAACTATTTCCACTTGTATTTAGCGAAATTGGTGCATGCAGGTATTTTATACAAAATTGAAGTGAAACAAGAGGATGGATCCTATAAAATATTATCCCAGACAATCAAGCGCCGACATGTGGCACCACATGGATCAAATGGCCCACAAACAGAAGTATCCGAGGCCATCCAATGGTGTAGCACCCATATCAAGGGATGGGACCCACCTGGTAGTGACTTGGAGAAAGCACACGTGAAACAGTGCAAAGACCAGGTCGGCCGACCCCCCTAGTCGGCTGACCTGGTCCTGGTGCCAAACTCAGCCAGCTTCCAGGTGTTGGCTCCTCCTAGCTCGAAGAAGTTAGTGGTGACTGATTCGCGCACTTTTGGTGGCAGGAACCGACCCTTCTCCATCTACAAATAGGACCCCTCACTTCAACACACACCACTTGAGCATCATTCTATTGTATACACTAGTTCTCCTAGTCCTTAGTGGAGTTAGGCTATAGGGAGGAGAGCCTCTAGTCCAAAGTCCAAATTGGGAAAGGTATGGGTCATGTATCTTTTCTTATATTTGTGACTATATGCATAATAAAGATATTATCTTTAGTCTTTTTTATTTATATACTTAGATGAAGCATTTTTTGTTTGATTGTAGAATCCATATATGTGGTAGGAGTAGTCTTTATGATTATGCCATATGACTCTTAATCTATCATTATAAACACCACAAACCCCCACTATAGTCTAATCAGTTATGATATGATCATGTTGGTGTGAATAACTTATGCTATGTCTCAACATTGGTTCAACGATGTTTAGGTTAGTCATTGCCTTGAGATGGCTTGTGTCATGACTCTTAAGGTATTTACTTAATATGCTAGCATGGTGCTAGGATAGTTAAGTAATGTTTGATGTCTCGTAGACCCACAGATTGAAGAGGTAGGCAGTAGGTGGTGACAACCCTATCTGTTCTTTGTAATTCTCCACGTTCGGCTATGCCACAGGCTCTTGGTGGGAGTGGTCCTTGTATTGCTAGGGGTAAACCCATGCTCAATATGTTGAATAACTTAGTGAATGTGCCTAGAGGGGGGTGAATAGGCCTTTTTGATAATTGTCGGATCCTGCAACACTTAACAACAAGTTCAATACCAGAGATATCGGACTAGTCCGGTAAAGTGCGGACTAGTCCGGTGTTTACGGACAAAGTTGATCAAGTTTGATTGATTAGATTGATTCTACTATGTATGCAGCGGAAGTATAGAATCAAATGAAGGTTTCAATGTTATATATCGAATTATATCAAGATTAAATCTTATGTTTAACAATTCAACGTGAGATAAGCAATGATTAGTGAAACCCTAGATTATATTGATAAATAAGAACGTTGAACACCAAGAACAAGACACAAGGATTTATCCCGTGGTTCGGCTCCCATGAAGGCAACCTACGTCCACGTTGAGGAGTCCACAAAAGGACCGGGTCTTCTCCAACCCTACCCTCGTCGGATCGCCACGAAGGCCAATCCTTCTTCCACTAATCACAAAGGGGTGAATAACTGAATTCAAAGGGGCCTTCTCATACGTTGAGAGCTCCCTTAGATTACAACACGAAATGCCACCAAGAACACACTCAAAAGATTACAATGAAATCACAGGAGTGTGTTAGAGAATCAAACCAAGAGCTCAATGTGGTGATGAACATGTCTCTCCAATGATCTAGAGTGAATCCTCAAAGGATTGATCGTTGTTGCACTTAATTTCGTGGAGAGATGTGGTTTTTGAGGCTCTTGGGAGGTGTGACGGCGCTAGGGTTCGAGAGAGTTCAAAGTTGGGCCGTGCACCTCTATTTATATGGGGTTTCTAAAAGTGACCGTTAGGGTTCAGAAAGTTCGGACTAGTCCGTGGTGGTCACCGGACTAGTCCGATGTGCTGTGTGTAGCAAACCCTAAGTGTCCCGAAATATCGGACTAGTCCGGCTAGGAGCGGACTTGTCCGATTTCACTACTGGAAATCTTCGGACCAGTCCGATAGCCATCGGACTTGTCCGGACATGTGAAACCCTAAGTGTATAGGATGACAAGTCTGCACTTTGGGGGACTTGTCCGATTCAGATCAGAGGGTATTTCAGACTAGTCCGTGCACACATCGGACTTGCCCGATTTGGATCAGAAAGAATATCGGACTAGTCCGGTTGTGATCTGACTTGTCCGATTTTGTGTGACTTGTGAAGTGTTTTGAGGACTTGTCCGCACTGGGGGGGGGGACTAGTCCGATTCTAGTCAGAAAGGATATCGGACTAGTCCGATGGATATTGGACTTGTCCGATTTCGTGCAAAAAGGATATCGGACTAGTCTGGTGTAAGTCGGACTAGTCTGGTCTTGTGTAACCTTGTGCAATGTGTGTGTTTAATTTGAATTGAGCTCTTGGGATGTGTTTTCTTAACACACTCCATACATAACGATCTAATATTCTTCTTGCTTGAGCTCATTTTCACTTTGCTCCTCATTTTTCTTCTTTTTGGCATTTTGCTCATTTTCCTATTAAAATCCCGCACTCATCTCAACAGAGAGGTTAGGATCCCAATTGCTTGTCATAAATCATCCAAAACCCACAAGGGAGTCCTAGATGCACTTTCAATCTCCCCCTTTTTGGTGATTGATGACAACCAATTGAGATTTTACATAATATGAAAAAAATTGAGATTTTCATAATGTATGCACATATGAGTCCAAAATACATCAAGCAATGAGAGTATAATCCATATGTGCATTCTTTATGGTGGGATGCATAACTAAGTACACTGAAACATAAATAATGGCATAATTGACTTTAATCAACCAATAGTAAGCATATATGTCATTTTATAGCAAAATCACAGTTTTCATAAATACTACTAAAAGGATTAAATCATTGCATCACAGAACCATAATTAATATAAGATCATTGTTAAAACATTACAAGCCACAGAAGAGTTAAAAAGCATAAAGAGAGCACTCTCCTCGCACCCTACAGCTAAAGCTAAGACTCCCCCTCAACCTCTCTCTCCTCGCACCCTACAGCTAAAGCTAAGACTCCCCCTCAATCGCTCCCCCTTTGGCATCAAGACACCAAAAAGAAGGAGAGGAGGGTCATAAGGTCTTCACTCGGCACTGTCAGTCTTATCATCGTCATCTTCATCATCTTCATCATCTTCATCTTCATCTTGATGATGAGGAGGAGGAGGGGCGGAGCCACTCGAGTCCCCAATGCCAAAGTAGGCAAGCTCAGAGGGGGTCAAGGGACCGAGCTCAGTGAAGTCCGGGTCGAAGTCCTCAGAAATCACTGGAGACCCAATGGGGTCGATCTCCAGCTTCTGGCAAATTTGCTTCACATTTGCCTTGATGTACCTCATGTCCTCCTTTCTTTTCTGATTGAGCTTGTGGGCCTTCACTTCGGCCTTCTTGCAGGAGGCAAAGATTGCAGTGACATATTTTAGAATCCCACTAGCTGATCCTTTTTGAGGGGATGCCCTACCAACAGGGGCAACACTTGCATCTTCTCTTGTTTTCGCCAGTGCCTCAGGGCTGGAGGCCAGCGAGGGAGCAGCCTGGACATTTACTTGTTGAGGCTTCTGAGGCCTCAGAGGTGTGTGCTCCACATCATTGACAAAATCGATCCCTGTGACTTTCTCAATCATGTACATGAGATAAGGAGCATAGCCACATGATCTGTTAGGAGTGCATGATATGTTCACCATGTCATTCCAAATGTATTCCGCCACATCAAATGGGCGGTTTTTGCTTATGACCATGATCAGAGTTCGGAGGTATCCTTGAACACTCCCTGCATCCCCATCCTTAGGAGCTATTGTCTTCCTCAAGACTCTGTTTAGCACCACAAAGAATGACTTCATGTTCTTCGTGGAAGGAGGGATGAACTTTGAGTTGGGCTCATAGAGAAACTTCATCTTTTCCTTCTCGATGACACCAACATTGTGAATAATCACATAGTCATTGCTTGAGGTGTCAAGATGCAACATCCTTGCAAATTCTTCATATGTGATAGTGTACTTGGATCCATGAGTCATCCAAGTCACTCTCTCTTCTTCATCGCTTGCAAAGTAACAAGTGGCATAGAACTGAGCCACCACTTCATCATTCCAATTGTACTTGAAGGCAAAGAGGTCCTTCAAGCCATGTCTTTCAGCTGCTGCAATTACTTCATCGAATCCAGAGTACCTTTTCTTCTCAAGATGTGCCCAGTCAATCCACTGACTGCGCACCACCAGTGTCTTCATTTGCAGGTATACAGCCCTATAATAGTCAGCATGAAAATTGCTCCAGAATCTTCCATCTGCAGCTTGCTTTGGATGACTATAGCAATCAATGCTCCTGAGCTTTGCAGCTGAGTCGCTGCCCTTTCCATTGAACTTTTATTTAGTGGGGTTCCGGACCCCTTCCCTCGGAGCATGTAGCTTCAACGGGCAACTGGACCCGTAGCAATCCCTTTGCCCTTGCCCTTTGCTTGGCGAGGGCCACTCGATGATGCAGCTGCCTTGGACACTGGCTTCTTAGCCAACACTTTCCTCCGAGCCTGTGGAGGAGACTGAGTTGGCTCGGACGGTCTTTCTTGGCGCTTCTTGCCAAGACCCGTCGAGGTCTGAGGTGCCACCTCGTGGTCCATCTCGGCCTCAAAATCAGAAACTTCATCGTTTGAGCTGAGAATGAGTGGCTTGATTGAGAATGAATGGTACAAGGCATAGGTGTGAAAGTATATCAAGGATTTGCATTGAGGAATTGAAAAGTTAGGTTTTGAGTTCAGAAAAGTCGGACTTGTCCGGTGTCCAGGCACGGACTAGTCCGGGACATCGGACTTGTCCGTGCATGGACCGGACTAGTCCGGTATTCAAACTCAAAAACCTAGGAAACTAGACAAATGGTGATTCCCAATGCATAACAGGCGTAGTATAAACGTAATACATCAAGGAGGCATGTATATAGTGAGGAATGCTAGACTAGTTTATCAACAACGAAGAAATTTGGAATTTCTAGGGTTTGAGCAAAAATTACCAAATAATTGCTTGAAACTTGGAGATGAGATGTTGAAGGCCGGACAAGTCCGCTAGCTTCAATCCTCAGGTGGACAAGCTTGATTTCCACCCAAATGCGAAGGTTTTTGATGGAGGGAGCAAGAAATCGCCTTGGAAGCTCGAGTGAGAGAGAGAACGCGTGAGGCAATAGTGGAGGTGAGGATATTAGGGTTTAGCAGCGGCTAGGGTTATGGACACGAAAAATCGGACAAGTTCGGAGACGACCGGACTAGTCTGAACTTTTCCAGGGGCTATATCGGACTAGTCCGGCCTAACCGGCACTCTACAGACTGGTCTGCATGGGCGGACTAGTCCAGGCAACCACGGACTAGTCCGTGGTCACCAGGCAAGAATTTGTAGCCCATTCATATATATTTGAAGGTACATATTTAGAGAAAAGAGATGCAAAACACATCAAATAATCTTGATGAATATGATCAGTAAGCATACAACAATCAAGCAATGATCATAATTCACCAAGATCTAGTAATTGACATAGTTTTTTGGAGAAAAATGAGAGAGATGATTTTCACAATCCAAAACAACATATTTGAAGAATTCATACAGATATGCAACATTTCAAGCCACACTCCGAGCATCAAGGATATTTACTTCATTTCGGAGTTCGCAAAAGCGTTTTCATCAAGTGTCTTGGTGAATATGTCGGCCAATTGCTTTTGGGTATTGACATGGGAAATAGCTATGTCTCCTTTCATGGCATAATCTCTCAAAAAGTGATGTCTTATATCTATGTGTTTAGTTCTGGAGTGCTCAACTGGGTTGTGGGCAATTTTGATGGCACTCTCATTGTCACAAAGGAGTGGAATATGGTTCATAGTGTAACCATAATCCCTTAGAGTTTGTCGCATCCAGAGAAGTTGTGCACAACAACTCCCGGCTGCAACATACTCCGCTTCGGCTGTGGATAAGGCAATGAAATTTTGTTTCTTGGAGGACCAAGAAACTAAGGATCTCCCTAGGAATTGGCATGTGCCGGAGGTGCTTTTTCTATCTATCATGCACCCGGCATAATCTGCATCAGAGTATCCAATGAGATTGAATTTTGAGCCTTTTGGGTACCAAAGATCAAGGTTAGGTGCGTGAATCAAGTATCTCAAGATCCTTTTTTTCGGCTGTCAAGTGGCATTCCTTAGGGTTGGCTTGAAATCTTGCACACAAACATACACTCAACATAATATCTGGCCTAGATGCACATAAATAGAGTAGAGATCCAATTATGGAGCGATATACCTTTTGGTCGACGCTAGGTCCATCTTCATTGAGATCCAAGTGCTCATTTGTTGCCATGGGGGTCTTTATGGGCTTTGCCTTATCCATACCAAACTTCTTAAGTATGTCCTGTGTGTACTTGGTTTGGCTTATGAACGTCCCTTCCTTTTGTTGCTGCACTTGGAATCCCAAGAAATACTTTAATTCTCCCATCATTGACATTTCAAATCTGTCTGTCATGATTTTACTAAATTCCTCGCAAAAAGATTGATTACTTGACCCAAAGATTATATCATCAACATAAATTTGACAAATAAAAAGATCATCATCAAAATTCTTTGTAAATAGTGTATAATCTACTTTGCCAATCTTAAAGCCATTTTCAATTAAGAAATCTCTAAGACACTCATACCAAGCTCTAGGAGCTTGTTTGAGGCCATAGAGAGCCTTACGCAATTTAAACACGTGGTCAGGGAACTCTTCGTCTTCAAACCCGGGTGGTTGCTCCACGTACATCTCTCCCTTGATTGGTCCGTTAAGGAAGGTGCTTTTCACATCCATTTGGTACAGCTTGAAATCATGGTGAGTAGCATATGCATGTAATATTCTAATAGATTCAAGCCTATCTACTAGAGCAAAAGTCTCGTCGAAATCCAAACCTTCGACTTTTGAATACCCTTTGGCCACAAGTCTTGCCTTGTTCCTTGTCACCACTCCGTGTTCGTCTTGTTTGTTGCGGAAGACCCACTTAGTGCCGACAATGTTTGCATTGAGTCTTGCCACAAGTTCCCACACTTCGTTCCGCTTGAAGTTGTTCAATTCTTCTTGCATTGCCACCACCCTGTCCGGATCTTTCAATGCATCTTCAACCCTGCGTGGTTCCAAAAAGGATACAAACGAATAGTGTTCACAAAAGTTAGCTATGCGAGATCTAGTGGTTACTCCATTTTGGATGTCACCGATGATGTTGTCGATTGGGTGATCCCTTTGGACGCATTGGTGTACTCTTGGGTGTGGCACTTGAGGAGTTGTATCTTCATGATTATCTGCTTCTCCCCCTAAGTCATTGCCTTCGTTGACTTGTTGATTATCTTGGTATCTTTGTGGTTGATCTTGTGTTGAAGCTCCCCCTTGATCGTTGATCTCCTCTTGTGGTTCATCTCCCTCATGTACGTGTGGAGGTGGCTCTTGTGGTCGAACCTCACCTAGAGCCATTCTCTTCAATGCTTGACAAGGAGCTCCTTCTTTACCTAGTTCACATGGATCAACATGCTCCTTTTGGGATCCATTAGTCTCATCGAACACTACGTCACGTGCTATTTCAACAAGTCTGGAGGTCTTGTTGAAAACACGATAGGCGTAAGTGTTTGAATCATAACCAAGCAAGAAACCTTCATCAGACTTCGAAGCGAACTTTGAAGTCCTAGGTTTCTTGTTTAAGATATAGCATGGAGAATCGAAAACTCGAAAATATGAAGTATTTGGTTTGTTACCGGTGAGTAGCTCATAGGATGTCTTCTTGAGTAGTCGATGAAGATAAAGTCAATTTACAGCGTGGAAAGCGGTGTTAATCGCTTCCGCCCAAAATCGATCCGATGTCTTGTACTCATCGAGCATTGTTCTTGCCATCTCTATGAGTGTTCGATTCTTCCTTCCGGCAACTCCGTTTTATTGTGGGGAATATGGTGCTAAAAATTCGTGCTTGATGCCCTCTTCATCAAGGTACTCCTCTACTTGTGTGTTCTTGAACTCCGTGCTGTTGTCACTTCGAATATTCTTGATTGTCAATGAGAATTCGTTTTCAGCTCGCTTGAAGAACTTCTTTAGTATTCCTTGTGTTTCTTACTTATCATGCAAAAAGAAAACCCAAGTGAAGCAAGAAAAGTCATCAACAACTACTAAACCATATTTGTTACCGCCGATGCTTATGAAAGCAATTGGACCAAATAAGTCCATGTGAAGTAGCTCGAGCGGTCTTGTTGTAGTCTTGACGTTCTTTGCGGGCTGAGGTGCTCCAACTTGCTTCCCGGCTTGGCACGCGCTACAAGGCCTGTCTTTCTCAAAAATAACATCCTTCAAACCGCGGATGTGATCGCCCTTGAGGAGTTTTTGAAGATTTCTCATACCAACATGCGCTAGCCGTCTATGCCACAGCCAACCCATGTTGGTTTTTGCAATCAAGCATGTGTCAAGTTCGGCTTTATCCTTGTTGAAGTCAACAAGGTAAAGCTTTCCCTTCAACATACCCTTGAATGCAATGGAATCATCACTCCTCCTAGAGATGGTCACACCCTCGTTAGTGAACAAGCAATTATAACCATTGTCACATAGTTGAGATATGGACAACATGTTATAATCTAAGGATTCAACATGTAAAACATGAGAAGGTGTGTGTTTAGAAGATATTGCAATTTTACCGGTACCGAGCACCTTTCCTTGACAATTATCTCCAAAGTAGATACCTTCGTTTGGGTCCTCATTCTCTTCATATTCCACGAACATTCTTCTTTCTCTGGTCATATGGTTGGTGCAGCCACTGTCTAGCACCCATTTGGAACCACCAGAGGAATAGACCTTGCGTTTACCTTCCTTTGCCATGAGGCAAGTGCCATTTCCCTTCCTTGTGCCGAGTGTAGGGAAGAGGGTAGACTTCTTGGACGTGCTCTCGATAGCTATGCTAGCCATCTCTTCTTCTTCGGATGATGAGGACTCATCATTTGAGTCCCACTCCTTCCCTATGTGAGCTTGTTCGGCTTGTTTCTTGTTCTTGAAGAATTTCTTGGGTTGAGGCTTGGCTTCTTTTGTCTTCTTCTTGTTCTCTTCGTACGGGCAATCAACAATAAAGTGGCTATACTCACCAGAATTATAGCATGCCCGTCTCAACTTTGCCTTTGTTCTATCCTTGTACTTTCCTTCACTTGATTTTGTATCTTGTTTTTTCTTCATTATTCTCTTGAACTTTTACATGAATTATATCATGTCATCTTCATCTAGTTCACTGCTCTCGTTGTCACTGTCTTCCTCTAGTTGTGCTTCTCTAGCTTCTTTGGATAGAGGCTTGAGGGTGGACTTCAAAGCAACCCTTTCTTCTTTGCCGAGGTGAGGTCGACAATTTCCTTGACATGCTTTGCTTGTTTTTCCATCATCTCAAAGTTGATGATCTTTCTAAGCAATTCATCCGGAGTCATCCTTTTCTATCTGGGGCTTTCTCTAATCATGGAGCATAGTGTGACATTGCGAGGCATATAAGCTCTAAGGATGAGCTTTACCACCTCGTGGTCATTCCACTTCTTGCTCCCATATGATCGAACATTGTTGATGAGTGTCTTCGATCGGTTGTACATGTCTTGGGGTGACTCGTCTTCCTCAATTGCGAATCTTCCTAGTTCGACTTTGATCATCTCTATCTTTGCTTCACGAACATGTCGGTCACCTTCATGTGCAGTTTGCAGTGTATCCCATATATCCTTAGCAATTTTGAGTCCATCCACCTTGGTGAATTCGTCCCGACTGAGTGAGGAGGTGATTACAACCGCGACTTGAGCGTTTCCGTGAATAGCCTGCTCTTGTATTGGGGTGAGCTCTTCGTCATCGTCCGGAATATCTATCCCTGTGCACACAATATGCCACAAACTTGGATTGAGGGAAATTAGATGCATTTTCATATTTTGCCTCCACATTGAGTAATCACTTCCATCGAAGTGTGGGGCTTTTCCAAGTGGGATAGATAAGTAATGATTGTTATTGGAATTTAGATGATCATAGTTAAAAGGATATCGGGAGTAGTCGGTGTGACTACTCCCCTTCTTCTTCTCTTCCACTTTCACTTTCCCTTTGGAAAGTGCTTTCTTTCTGAGGAGCGCCTTTAGCTCCAGCGTCTCCTCATCATCGTCCTTGAAGTCTTGAATGGCTTCGAGGTACTTCTCCATCTTTTGGGTCTTGTCGTTGTTAACTTCCTCTTGGTTGTTGGTTTTGTGGATTTCCTTCATCTCCGATATGATCTCTTCGAGTGGTTAGACTCTTTCTTGAAGAACTCGCTCTGATACCAATTGAATAGGCCTTTTTAATAATTGTCGGATCCTGCAACACTTAACAACCAGTTCAATAACAGAGATATCGGACTAGTGCGGTAAAGTGCGGACTAGTCCGGTGTTTACGGACTAAGTTGATCAAGTTTGATTGATTATATTGATTCTACTATGTATGCAGCGGAAGTATAGAATCAAATGAAGGTTTCAATGTTATATATCAGATTATATCAAGATTAAATCTTATGTTTAACAATTCAATGTGAGATAAGCAATGATTAGTGAAACCCTAGATTATATTGATAAATAAGAACGTTGAACACCAAGAACAAGACACAAGTATTTATCACGTGGTTCGGCTCCCATGAAGGCAACCTACGTCCACGTTGAGGAGTCCACAAAAGGACCAGGTCTTCTCCAACCCTACCCTCGTCGGATCGCCACAAAGGCCAATCCTCTTCCACTAATCACAAAGGGGTGAATAACCGAATTCAAAGGGGCCTTCTCACACATTGAGAGCTTCCTTGGATTACAACACGAAATACCACCAAAACACACTCAAAAGATTACAATGAAATCATAGGAGTGTGTTAGAGAATCAAACCAAGAGCTCAATGTGGTGATGAACGTGTCTCTCCAATGATCTAGAGTGAATCCTCAAAGGATTGATGGTTGTTGCACTTAATTTCGTGGAGAAATGTGGTTTTTGAGGCTCTTGGAAGGTGTGACGGCGCTAGGGTACGAGAGAGGCAAACATATGGCCGTACAACTCTATTTATATGGGTTTCTAAAAGTGACCGTTAGGGTTTAGAAAGTTCGGACTAGTCCGTGGTGGTCACCGGACTAGTCCGGTGTGCTGTGTGTAGCAAACCCTAAGTGTCCCGAAATATCAGACTAGTCTGGCTAGGAGCGGACTTGTCCGATTTCGCTACTGGAAATCTTTGGACTAGTCCGATAGCCATCGGACTTGTCCGGACATGTGAAACCCTAAGTGTATAGGATGACAAGTTCGCACTTGGGGGACTTGTCCGATTCAGATCAGAGGGTATTTCGGACTAGTCCGTGCACACATCGGACTTGTCCGATTTGGATCAGAAAGAATATCGGACTAGTGCGGTTGTGATCTGACTTGTCCAATTTTGTGTGACTTGTGAAGTGTTTTGAGGACTTGTCCGCACTGGGGGGGACTAGTCCGATTCTAGTCAGAAAGGATATCAGACTAGTCCGATGGATATCGTACTTGTCCAATTTCGTGCAGAAAGGATATCGGACTAGTCCGGTGTAAGTCGGACTAGTCCGGTCCTGTGTAACTTTGTGCAATGTGTGTGTATAATTTGAATTGAGCTCTTGGGATGTGTTTTCTTAACACACTCCATACATAATGATCTACTATTCTTCTTGCTTGAGCTCATTTTCACTTTGCTCCTCATTCTTCCTTCTTTTTGGCATTTTGCTCATTTTCCTATTAAAATCATGCACTCATCTCAACAGAGAGGTTAGGATCCCAATTGCTTGTCATAAATCATCCAAAACCCACAAGGGAGTCCTAGATGCACTTTCACTTAGCATAAGTATTCACCATTGACATGCTCATTAGTATCTAACCTAGGCTATGTATATGTATATTAGAAGCATTGTAGGAGTAACTCCACAACTCTTAGTCTAATCTCCATTAGGACTAATTTACCCTTTAGAACAGATTGCTTATGTGTGTGTCACACTACCCATATATAATCAACTTACCCCTGTCTTTATAATTGATTAGTATCCCACAACTTGATTATAAGAATAGTGTCTACTTTACTCCATTCCATTCCTTTGGGATAAATACAATACCCTTGCGGGAATGCTCTTAGGTGAAATGCTACATGGCAGTTTTCGTGCGCTTGTGGACCTCATCTATTACTAGAGATGATCTGTGACATTAAGAAACATCAATAAGCATTTCTGGCGCCGTTGCTGGGATGAATTGTTGGTGTTTCTTAGGTGCCATCAACAAGCATTTATGGAACCGTTGCCGGAGATGAATTGTTTGTGTTTCTTAGTAGCTATCAACAAGTATTTCTGGCGCCATTGCCGGGGATGATTTGTTAATGTTTCTTAGTAACTGTCAACAGTGTACAAATTGAAGGGGCCCATAAGTAGCTTCGTTACTTGCCTATCACACCTCGGTTGAAGTGCTTGTTTCTCTCTAAAAGAATTGCCAGACAAATGCGATGGCACAAAGAAGATGTACGTGATAATGAAGTTGAAGTCATGGTGCACCCGTCTGACGGTGAGGCATGGAAGGCATTGGACCGCTTCGATCCAAATTTCGCCAACGATGCAAGAAACATCCGCATCGGGTTAGCGACAGATGGCTTCTCACCATTCAGTACAAACGCCACACCATACTCATGTTGGCCCGTGTTTGTTATTTCGTACAATTTACCACCATCTTTCTGTATGAACTATGAGTTTATGTTTCTTTGCCCCATCATACCTGGACCAGATCATCCTCGTTCATGACTCAATGTGATGTTGATACCATTGATTGAAGAGTTGAAAATTTTGTGGACAGGGATCGAAGCTTATGACTGTTACAAAAACAGAAATTCAACCTTCAAGCTGCATACCTGTGGTCTGTTTATGATTTTCTCGCATACGACATATTTTCTAGCTAGAGCACTCATGGTAGTTTGACTTGTCTGATCTGTGTTACAGACACAGAATGTTTTCGCCTCATTCATGGTGGCAAGATAAGTTACTTTGATTGTCATAGACGTTGGTTACCTAAGAATCACATTTTTAGGCAATAGAAATATGCTTTTAGAAAGGACACTGTCGAAGGTCTTAAACGACACTTCCCCCAGACCTGCTTAGAGAGCATCCTGCGAAGGTTCTTTGGATTCACGAGGGCTAGTCCCAGGAGATTGAGCGCAGCGAGATGGTGAACTCAGAGGGTTTATGTGGTTCAGGCCGCCGGAGCGTAACACCCTACGTCCACGGGAGTGTATGTGTATTGCCTTGCTTGAGCGTGTATGGGTTTCAATCGGTCTAATGCCGTCCCTTGTGAAGGTCGTCTGCCAAGTCCTTTTATAGTCCAAGGACTCTGCAGTTACAAGGTGGGCCCTGGGCCCTGACAGGTGGTCCCAGGGAGAGCCAAATCCTATACAAGATCTAGGATTAAATGCTATCTACTTCCCTTTGTCAGGGGCTTCAATGTGCCGTCCCGCCGCGTCGTGCGCCAGGGCTACATATAGTTGTTGATGATGGAAGGGCATGTCCCGTACGTCTTGTCCTCACGGCTTACTCGTTCGCCTTGCATCGTGGGTCTGTACCAGCTACTTGGACAAGACAGGACACTGGAGCCTTGAGTTGCGCATGCGCGACTCCGCTTTGCCTCGGGAAGGTGCGCGTACTTAATGCTAGTCTGAGCAGCGCACTCTTTCCTTTACTGCGGCCTCCTACCGCATTGAGTTGGTCGTCCGCCACGTGTTTGCACCGGAGCCTGCCTCTGCGGGGAGTTGAGCGCCTCGCTGTACAGGTCACGTGGCGCCTCCGGAGCCCACCTCCGCGGGAGGGCGGAGGCTCAGCACTACTGGCGACGTGGTAGTCCAGGAGCCCTTCCTTGCGGGGAGACGGGCCTGGTCCTGGGGGTTCCATTGGCTACGTGGCAGCCCCGGAGCCCGCCTCGGCGGGGAGGCGAGAGTCTGGTCCTGCTGGCCATGTGGCAGCCCTGGAGCCTGCCTCGGCGGGGAGGCGAGGGTCCGGTCCTGCCGGCCACGTGGCAGCCCTGGAGCCCGCCTTGGCGAAGAGGCAAAGGCCCGGTCCTGCCGGCCACGTGGCAGCCCGGGAGCCCACTCCGGCGGGGAGGTTGGATCTGGTCCTTCCCTCCACGACGTGGCAGCCTCGGACTGTGCCTCCAAGTAGAGGCCAAGTCCTTAGCTGTATTCTCCTTGTGCGCGGGGTACCCGGTGTGCGGGGTACCGACAGTGGCCCCCGAGCCCACCTCAGCAGAGTCGTCGATACCGCAGGTGGGGTCTTCTTCATTATCTTCCCACGCAACTCTTTCGATTCCAATTCGGGGCAGTTCCCCGTGCGGCACGTCCCTGCCATCGTGGCTATGCGTCTCCTCCTGGTAAGCGGAGGCTCAGGACATGCGCCACGCGACATGACTTCGGCTTTCAATTGTGCTTTAACTATGGTGGTTCCCAAGGTGGCTCCTGCACTTCCGCTGCTTTTGCCTTTTCAGAAATCGCCAAGTTACCTCCCGACAGTTGGCCACCCGGCTCGCCTTCTTTGTCGAGCGACTCGGGCTCTCATGTCATTGCCTATGCGGGTCTGTTGTTCTTCTACCGAGGCTGTGGCGATTCACACGCCGCGTCTGTTGGCTTGCAGATGTGAATAAAAAGAGACATTCCCCCCTAAGGGTCCATTCTTCCGCTTCTGCATCCTTGCGCTCGTGCCTCTTGCCCCAAGCCCAGTTCTTGCGCTCTAGCTCCCGATTCCCCCTTCCGAAGCCTCCTCCTTCAACCTTATGGCGAGCATCCTGCCTAGGTCCCGGCTGACCAGGTCTGCCGATCTGGCCCCCGTGCGCCGGCTTCTCGGCTGGCGAGCCCCCGAACAGGAGGAGTGGCCCCGTCGCGGGGAGCTCCAACTGAACCTCATCGACGGGGAGATGGTGCTGTTCTCGTCGTACGTGCTGGCCGGATTCATTCCGCCAGCATCCGCGTTCCTGGTAATGCTTCTGGAGACCTTCGGCCTCCAACTTCACCACCTTCCGCCGAACTCGATCGCCTCGCTGGCGGTCTTTGCTCACCTCTGCGGGATGTTCGTGGGGGTGATGCCATCGGTGAAGCTCTTCAGATACTTCTTTGTACTTAGGGCCACCGGCAAAAGCTCAAAGGATCAGCTCGGCGCCTACTACTTCCAGCACCGAACCAAGGTCCCTTCTAGGTACATTGCTTCCTTCAGCTCTGCACAGTGGGAGCAATGGCGCGAAAATTGGATGATCGTCAAGGTCGAGGCTCACGACCGGATGTGCCTCCCCATCGGGAGCCCCTACTCCGAGCGGTCATTCTGGGAGGAGCGCCCAGAGCTGGAGAGGGCGTTTGACCCGGTGTTGGAGAGGATCCAGATGCTGGCAGACCACGGGCTGACGTCTGCGATGGTGTTGAGGGACTTCATGTCCCGACGCATGGCTTCGCTCCAGTGCCGCGTCCGACCGGCATGGATGTACACCGGTCCAATGGACTGCACCCGGCTCGAGACTAGCTCCGACTCCAACCCGGACGAGCAGCTACTGCACGATATTCTGGTCCGGGTCTGCCCCGACGACGTTTCCCCTGAGGGACTGGCCCTTCTGGCGGCCTGCCGCCCCCTATGCTCAGACTCTGAGCTGAAGAGGCGGCTGCTGAAGGCGATGCCGATGCTCGACGAGTTCGGGTTGGCGCATCACCAGATTAGAGACCCGTTCCGGGGGATCGATATTGTCGACGATGTTGAGGGGGTCGACATCGCTGATGGCGCTGAGGGAGGCAAAGATCCCTCAAGCGACGAAGATCCCCCGAGTGATGACCCCTCACGCTGGTTCCAGCACCCTCAGCAGGGAGGTGTCGGCACCTCTGCTGATATGGGGAAAGGGTAAGCACCTGTGCCGGTGTCGGACCCGACCCCCAAGAAGCGCACCCGTTCGCTGCCGTGAGTCCCCTTCGCCCCTCGTCAGGATGCCGGTGGCGCCACTTTGCCGCCCGAATCCTTGACGCGCAAGAGGGGGAGGCTCCTCAACGCGGATGGGACCCCAGCGTTCCCCCGCCGTTCAGAGGAGCGCCAGACTTCGGGGGTGCCGCCAACTCCTCCATTTCAGGGGCCCCCGGCTCACGCAGCGGCCCCTGCCACGGGTTCGGGGGTCCGAACCACCCCCCAACCCTTTCGGGAAGCGGTGGAACTTCAACGTCCTCCGATAAGTCTGGTTAGATTTCTTCTTGGGTGTTCTTTGCCTTTTGCTTACCCTGTAACATCCTTATGATTCGGGTTGTCTTCTTTTAGCACAACCGCGGCTACTCCTCCGCCCTCATGCCCTTTCGCTGGTGGGCATGCTGCTCCAGCCAGCTCACGGGGCTGCTCTGCAGCCTCGGACCCTACTCGAGCGCCCCAGGCTGCTGCTGCCGAGGTGCCCCGGGCCTTCATGCCTGAGGCCCCTACAACGGCTGCTGAGGGTCCGCAGCGCGTGCTGGCGTCTGGTGCCGCGCCCGCCAATGACTCCGCATCCACCGGCTACTCTGCACCGGCTGATGCTACCGGGCCGACTGACACTGCCACGTCGGATGGCGGCACCGCCCCGGGTGGAGCAACCGGAGCTGACTTACGAGCCTTCGAAAGCAGTGCTGGAACCTCCACTAGGGAGGGGGCTCCTGGAGACGACGCGACTGCTCCCAGGGGCGGTTCCCCCCGCCCCCCCCCCCCCCCCCCCCCCCCCCGCCTTCTCTGATTGGGGGAGCTCTGGTCCCCGTCTCCCCGGTGGTCCTCCAAATGGAGGACGATATTGAAGAGGTGGGGAGGCAGGGACCCGCGGCTACGGTGGAGCCCCTCCCCCTGTCTAAAGCCATGGTTGTTGCCTACTCCGGCTTTCGGCAGGCTCGGGCGGCCCTCTACCGGGAGAGGGGGAGGCTTGAGGACGAGGAGGACCGGCTCCGGGAATGGGCGAGGACCCTGGAAGCCCGGACTCGGTTGGCGAAGAGCCGGGTGGCGCAACGAGAGGCGGTCATCCGGGAGGAGATGAAAATCCTCGAACAGTAGCGCGAGCTTATCACTCGCCTGGACGCCGTCACCCAGAAGCTGAAGGCGGACGCCGCGACGATCCATGCTGAGGCCAGCTCCCGCCTCCAGTCCTGCGAGGAGCTCCAGCAGCTGCTATCTCGCCGGGAGGCTGCTCTTGACGAACGGGAGCAGGAGTTGGCGGCGAAGTAGGCTGAGGTGGAGGTGACCTCCCACTGGCTCGTCCCCCAGCAGGAAGGGGCGAGCGTCCGCGCCGCCGAGCTAGACCGCCGGGATGCTGCCCTAGCTGAGGCGGAGCAAGCCCAGCTTGCCGAGCGCCAGGCTCTCCTGGACTGTGAGTTCAACGTCGCTCTCAAGGAGGGTGACTTGAGCCGCCGCAAGAGGGAGGTCAGCGAGCGCGAGAGGGCCCTGGCAGCCAAGGAGGAGCGGTTCTTGGACGGCGGCTCCCGGGCGCTGGCGGTAGCCCAACAGGAGGTGCAGGAGCTCCGGGCGTCGCGTTCTGCTGAGGCCCGGAAGCTCTGGGAGTTCTTGGGCGGCACTGACACAGCTCTGGTGCCGCTCGGCTCCAGCCCGGTGCGCGTGGAGGAACCAACGCAGGAGGTGAGTCAGGTGTTCCCATCCCTTGACTCCGCCAGCTCGAGGATGCGTTCGCTGGGGGCCATCATCGACAACCAGCTAGAGGCAGAAGGGAGGATGCTGGTGAAGGAGCTGGCGACACATATCATGTCCTGCTACCGGAGCTGGTACCCTGATGTCCCTCTTCAGGCGGTCCTCGATGGGCCCATCGCCGAGAGGGAGGAGGCCGCCAAGTCTGAAGTCTCAGATGCCATGGCGCTCATCACCTCGAGGTTCCAGCGGAGCGGCTGAGGGCTCCCCATGCGCTGCTTGTATCTTGTGTTTCTTTCAGTTTTTCTTTGTAGTTGTTTGTGATGACAGACCTTTATTTTGCAACAAAAAATCAGCTTGGAGTGCCCCTCATACTTAGCATGCTTTACTTTTCAACAATATCTTCTAGTTGCTTGTTGTTCCTTAGCTTCCAGGACTTGCCGTCCCCCGGAGTGTGGCCCCCTGGCAGGTGTGGCCAGTTGTTATGGGCACACCTGTCAGATACCTAGAATTTAGGGCAGACGATTGAAGGGGAGCTTAGGATGCGTAGGTAGCATTGCTGTAAGTGAGTATGTAGGGATGTCGACGGCTGGCCCTCTGGGGGTGCCATCGGAGCCTCGGTCCGGCGGTGCCCACCATCTTCGGTGAAATGTCGACGGCGGGCCCCCTGGGGGTGCCACCAAAGGTTTGGTCCGGCAGTGCCCACCATTTCTGATGAAAGGTCGACGGCGGGCCCCTAGGGGTGCCCCCGGAGCCTCGGTCCGGTGGTGCCGACCATCTTTGGTGAAACATCGATGGCGGCCCCCCTAGGGGTGCCACCGGAGCCTTGGTCCGACGGTGCCCACCATCTTCGTAGGTACTCTGACGGTTATCACCGGGATAACTCCTTGAAGACTTGCGTATAGATCAAAAAATAGGAGAAGTAATTCTGTCCGCTGGTCATTGCTTCCCTGCTCCTCTTTTAGCATCGCTTGACTTACAATCTTGGGCTGACTCATGGGGCTTGGGTAATTCAGTGCATCTGCACCTAGGGCTCGCTATCCATAATACTTAAGGGTGGTCCATCTGGCCCCCAGTACTCAACTGCAGTGCTGGGGAGGCAGGGCGCACAGGCTTAGGGTACAGGACCAGGCTAAGCAGGCTGTGCCCCTAGACCTCCCGCTCTGTGTAAGCCTTTCCCGGGGGAGATCGTCTGGAGACACAGACACCTGAGTATGGGAACATCCGATGCCCCAGGCTCATTGCAGGTACCTCAAGCAACCCCACCTGCAACCATACAGCAAGGCTCCCACTATTGCAAAAGCAGGGAAAAAATGACAACGCCCATGATAGATCACGAGCTACGGCGAACATACAACAATATCATAAAAAATTAAAGATAATTTTTTGAATGAGAAACCCTATACAGGGCAGGACAACATTCTTTCATTGTGGTTTCCCATAAGATGGGACAGGCTTTACAAGGGGAACGACTTGGCTCAGGTGACAAAGGAAGTCGAGTGCACCTACTTAGGGTTCTGGACCAGGCTAAGCGAAAATGCACTCAGAGCCTCGTCTTCGTAGCCTTAGTTACCCTAAGTATTGTTCCTAGGAACCATGTACCTTTTACAATGAAAGAAAACCGTCCTAACACTGGTCTAGGGGTAGAACTTACGGAGGTGCTCAATGTTCCAGGGGTTGGGCAGTCGCTCTCCATCCTCCGTAGCTAGGCGGACGCACCATTGGCGGCATACCTCCATAACCCGGAGGGGGCCCTCCCATCTGGGAGAGAGTTTGTTAGCCCCTTCCCAGGAGAGTATGCGACGCAGCACCAGGTCGTCTACCTTTAGCTCCCTACTCTGCACGGTCCTCTAGTGGTAGCGCCGGAGCATCTGCCTGTACCGTGCATTTAGGATAGCCGCTCTCACTCTTCCCTCGTCTACGAGGTCCACGTCTTCACGCCGGAGCTGGTCCTGCGCGGCTTCGTCGTACACCCGGACATGGGGGGAGCCCCTGGTACTTTCTGGGGGAGGACGACCTCTGCCTCGTACACCAGGAAGAAAGGCGTTTCCCCTGTGGCCCGGCTGGTTGATGTCTGGCTAGCCCACAGTGCACACAGAAGCTCATCTACCCAATTTGCACCACGCTTCTCAAGGTGTGAGAATGTGCGAGTCTTGAGGCCCTTGAGGATCTCTGCATTGGCCCTCTCGACCTGTCCATTGCTCTCTGGATGAGCGACAGATGCATAGAAGACTTGGATCCCAAGGTCCTCATAGTATTCCTAGAACGCTGCACTTGTGAACTGGGTCCCGTTATCAGTGATGATTCTGTTCGGGACCCCGAACCGGCAGACGATCGACTTGATGAATTTGACTGCTGACTGCTTGTTGATGGTGACAACTGGGGCGGCTTCCGGCCACTTGGTGAACTTGTCTACGGCGACGTAGAGGTGCCGGAATCCTCCGACGGCTCTGGGAAAGGGTCCCAGGATATCCAAACCCCCATACAGCGAATGGCCATTAGGGAGGGATCATCTGCAGTGCCTGAGCTGGAGTGTGGATCTGCTTGGAAGAACTGGCATGCCTTGCATCTCCTGACCATCTCGGCGGCATCCTAGAGTGCTGTCGGCCAGTAAAAACCATGCCAAAAGGCTTTACCGACCAGTGTGCGGGATGACGCGTGGTTCCCACACTCGCCTCCATGGATCTCTGCGAGCAAGTCGCAGCCCTCCTCCCGGGTAATGCAACGCAGCAGGATGTCATTGGCGCCACGCCGGTAGAGATCCCCTTCCACCAGCGTGTACCTCTTAGCCATGAGGACTATCCTTTCTGCCAGGGCATGTTCTTCGGGAAGGATGTTGTCTTTCAAGTAGTCCCAGACCTCCGAGATCCATGCATTGGGACTTGCTTGAGCCTCTGGATCTTGGGCGCCCGGTAGCTCGGAGCCCCCGGTGGTGCATACGATCCTTGGCGGGCTCCATGGTAGCAGGGCCGCCGGGACTGCCAGCTTCGAGGTGCTGGGCTCGCCCCCTTCGCCTGGTTCAGCCGCTCGGGCGGTTGGTCGCGGTAACGTCCTTGCAAAAACTCCTTCGGGCACTGCGACCCCTGTGGAGGTCTTCGTTGACAGGTCATCTGCGATTGAATTGTCGGCTCGGGGTACATGGCACAGGTCCAAGACTTCAAAGTCCTTCTCCAGCTTCCAGACATGAAGCAAGTATGCTGCTAGCTGAGGGTCGTTGCAGCTGCACTCCCATTTGGCTTGCTTGATGATCAGCTGGGAATCACCTTTAGCCAGAAGCTGACGGACATTGAGGGTCAAGGCAGTCTTTATACCAAAGATTAGGGCTTCATATTCTGCCATGTTGTTAGTCGCCTTGAAGTCGAGGCGCACCATGTACTTGAACTGCTCCCCACTCGGGGTGAGGAGCAGGACCCCGGCCCGACCCCCTGCTTCCGCGAGGAGCTGTCGATGTAGAGTGTCCAGGGTTTTGGTGAAAACTGGGGCCTTGGGCACCATTTCTCCATTGTCCAGGCCCCCTAGGTTGCTTGGCGATGGAGTCCATTCTGCCAAGAAGTCTGCCTATGCTTTGCTCTTGACTGCGTGTCGAGGTAAGAACTCTAGCTCGAACTTCGCCAGCTCCGCTGCCCACTTGGCGACATTGCCAGTCGAGTTGGGGCTGTGGAGTACGGTCTTTAGTGGGAAGGAGGTGACCACTGAAACCTGGTGAGCCTGAAAGTAATGCCGGAGCTTCCTCGACGCTATGAGCACTGCATACAACAGTTTGTGTACCTCCAGATATCTTGTTTTTGCTTCATGGAGGACCTCACTGATGTAGTAGACCGGCCGTTGTGAGGTCCGAACCCTCCCTGGGGGGTCCGGAGCTCCTTGCAATGTGTCTGCATCCTGGGGAATGTGGCCCATAGGATCTAGTCGGACCTCCGGGGGCTGGGACTCGGAGGGCACTTGGTCACTGGAGCACACAGCGAGGGGGTCCTCTACTGGGTCCGGACCCTGAGGCTCAGCTTCCTCCCCGAGGGCTCCCGCGAGTGCTTGCTGCGGCAGTAGCTCCGGCCGCTCTGCAACCAAGACCATGCTGACCACCTCCGTTGTTGCAGTGATGTAGAGAAGGAGTGGTTTGCCGGGTTCCGGCGCCAACATGATGGGTAGCATCATCAGGTGCTTCTTGAGTTCCTGGAACGCCACTTCCGCTTCCTCGGTCCACACAAAGGGACACGACTTCCGTAGAATCTTGAAGAAGGGGAGCGTTCGCTCAACCAGTCTTGAGATGAACCGGCTGAGGGCCGCCAAACACCCTGCAAGCTTTTGCACATCCTTGATGCGGGCCGGCGGTCGCATCAGTTCTATTGCCTTAATCTTCTTTGGGTTAGCTTCAATTCCTCAGCGCGAGACCAAGAAACCAAGGAGCTTCCCTGCAGAAACCCCAAAGACGCACTTGTCGAGGTTCAACATCGTGCGCGTCGTGCGCAGCTTCCTGAAGAATTAGGCCAGGTTGTCTAATAATGATGTGCGGGCTCTAATCTTTACCACGATGTCATCGACATACACCTCTACCAGATCCCTAATGAGGTCCCCAAATGTCTTATGCATTGCACGTACAAAGATGGGGAGGGCATTCTTAAGTCCATAAGGCATGGAGACATAACAATACAGGCCGTCTACTGTTATGAAAGCAGTGTGCTCTTCATCTTCCCTAGACATTGGTATTTGGTGGAAACCAGAATATGCATCTAGGAAACACAGAAGATCACAGCCTGATGTTGAGTCTACTATTTGATCTATCCTAGGAAGAGGGAATGGATCCTTTGGGCATGCCTTATTGAGGTTGGTGTAGTCGATGCACATCCAGAGTTTCCCGCCAGCCTTGGGGACGACAACAGGGTTGGCCAACCACCATGGGTGGTGGACCTCCCAGATGAAACCAACATCGAGCAGCTTCTTGATTTCTTCACGGATGAAGTTCTGCCGCTCGATGGAATATTTTTTGGGCTTCTGTTGTACCGGTCGGGTGTCGGGGTAGATCTTTAGATGGTGCTCAATCACCTCCCTAGGGATCCCGGGCATTATGATGGTTGCCATGCAAACACATCAACGTTGTCCCGGAGGAAGGTGACGAGTGCGAGTTCCTATTTGCTATCCAAGGTCTTAACCGACACTTCCCCCGGACCTGCTTAAAGAGCAGCCCGCGGAGGTTCTTTGGATTCACAAGGGCTAGTCCCAGGAGATTGAGCGCAGCGATATAGTGAACACAGAGGGTTTACGTGGTTCGGGCCGCCGGAGCGTAACACCCTACATCCACGGGAGTGTATGTGTATTGCCTTGCTTGAGCATGTATGGGTTTCAATCGTTTTGATGCCGTCCCTTGTGAAGGTCGTCTGCCAAGTCCTTTTATAGTCCAAGGACTCTGCAGTCACAAGGTGGGCCCCGGGCCCCGACAGGTGGTCCCGGGGAGAGCCAAATCCTATACAAGATCTAGGATTAAATGCTATCTACTTCCCTTTGTCAGGGGCTTCAATGTGCCGTCCCACCGCGTCGTGCGCCTGGGCTACATATAGTTGTTGATGATGGCAGGGCACGTCCCGTTCGTCTTGTCCTTGCGGCTTACTCGTTCGCCTTGCGTCGTGGGTCTGTACCGGCTACTTGGACAAGACAGGACACTGGAGCCTTGACTTGCGCATGCGTGACTCCGCTTTGCCTGGTGAAGGCGCGCGTACTTAATGCCAGTTTGAGCAGCGCACTCTTTCCTTTACTGCGGCCTCCTACCGCATTGAGTTGGCTGTTCGCCACGTAGTCGCACCAGAGCCTGCCTCTTCGGGGAGTTGAGCGCCCGGCTGTACAGGTCATGTGGCGCCTTCGGAGCCCACCTTTGCGGGAGGGCGGAGGCTCAGCCCTGTGGGCCACGTGGTAGTCCAGGATCCCTTCCTTGCGGGGAGACGGTCCTGGTCCCGGGGGTTCCATTGGCTACGTGGCAGCCCTGGAGCCCGCCTCGGCGGGGAGGCGAGAGTCCGGTCCTGCCGGCCACGTGGCAGCCCCAGAGCCTGCCTCGGTGGGGAGGTGAGGGTCCGGTCCTACCGGCCACGTGGCAGCCCCGGAGCCCGCCTTGGCAGAGAGGCGAAGGCCCGGTCCTGCTGGCCACGTGGCAGCCCGGGAGCCCGCTCCGGCGGGGAGGTTGGGTCTAGTCCTTCCCTCCATGACGTGGCAGCCTCGGACTCTGCCTCCAAGTAGAGGCCAAGTCCTTAGCCATTTTCTCCTTGTGCGCGGGGGTACCCGGTCTGCGGGGTACCGACAAACACCGTTGTCACAAAAGGACCACCAAAACATTTGAACGGGTCAGAGATTTCTGCAATATTAAATAAATTTGTACCAGATAATAATCATCTTGGATATTTTGTTGGTTACAGAGAGGATTACAATTGGACTCATGTATGTGCATTAGGGGAGCTACTGTATGTAAAGTCCTTAATTCTAATGCACAACATTGATGAAATGAACCAGGAGCGTAACCTCACCGAGTGCATTGTAGGCACATGCTTGGATATGATGGGCAAAACAAAAGACAATCTAAAGGTTCGAAAGGATTTGACAGAAATTTGTAATCGTCCAAGTCTTGAGCTGACTGAAACCGATGACAAACCCCGCACATCTTTCTGTCTTAGACCTAAAGACAAGAAATAAGTCTTTCAGTGGTTGAAAAAGTTGAAATTCTCAAGTGGTTATGCTGCTAGCCTAAGACGAGCTGTGAATGTTAAGATAGGAAAACTAAAATCATGATTATCACATAATTATGGAAAGACTTCTGCTGGTAATGTTTCAAGGCTATCTTGATGATGTGGTGTAGAAGGTGTTACTGAGCTTAGCTATTTTTATAAAAAGCTTTGTGCTAAAGAGATCACAAAGGAGATGATGGATAAGTTGGCAATGGAGGTACCTGTGTTGTTATGTAAGATGGAATTTTTTTCCCTCCAAGGTTCTTCAACCCAATGCAACACCTCCTAATCCATCTTTTGTATGAAGCTAAAGTAGGTGGCCTAGTTCAATACAGGTGGATGTACCACATTGAAAGAGCACTCAGAAGTCTAAAACAATGGTTCGCAATAGGGCAATGGTTGAAGGATGCATCGCTGAAGCATTAACACTTCAGGAGATAGGATATTTTTCAAGTGTTTACTTTGTATAGGAAAACAATGTTAATGCTCCAATGTTGCGTTACAATGTGGATGAAGCACCCCTTGTAGCGACCTCTCCATTTTTCGAACGAGTGGAACCACTGTTGGTGGTAGGACGAGCTAAAAGCTACACCAGAAGAAAAGACAGCTGCTATGCTTTACATGTACGCTAATATAGAAAGGGATGAACAAATATTTTAAGTAAGTTTTTGTTCACTATCTACTAATAAGCACACATGTCAGCATAGATACCAATCGACCTGTTTTCTGCTTATGTAGTTTGTTGCACCAAGAAAATTGGAAGTATAAGCTTCAACCTACAAGCAATCAAGTACTAAAGATGCGACCTAGGGGAATAAATGGAGGACCTAACTTCCAAACCTGGTTTCATGATCATGTAATAATTTCTTGTCTTTCTCTCATTTTATGGAGAATGATTATTGCGCAAAAACTTCTTCTAACTTCTATATTTGGGATAGTGCAAAAAAGATGCAGGTTGTTGACGGTCCTTAAGTGCCACATTTTGACCGTCAATTCACCTCATAATGTGCATAAAAGAAACACAAAACATTGTGGTAGGGTTATACACTAACCCAATTCCACAAGTGTTTGTGTTTATTTGTATACAGGTGAATTATTACCCAAAATACCAAAACATGCAGGGATGAATCCATGAAAATGGATTTCAATGAATCAGGCGATGACACGTGGTAACACATGGATCAAATGGCCCACAAACAGATGAATATGAGGAGATCCAACGGTGTTGCACCCATATATATCAAGGGGACCCACCTGGAAGCCACCTGGAGGAAGCACTCCCCGAGGGGAGCCTTGACCAGGTCGGCCAAACCAGGGGTTTGACCGACCTGTTCCTGGCACCAAACTCGGTCAAATGACACGTGTTGGCTCCTCCCAACTCCCTAAAGTCAATGGTGACTGATTCGCACGTTAATTGTGGCGGGAACCGACCCTTCTCCACCTATAAATAGACCCCCTCACCTCACTTCTCACACACACCAAAAGTTGAGAATAGTGCTACACTCCAAAGGTTTAGAGTAGCCCTAGAGGCTACCAAAGTAGAAGGAGAGTGTGGTGAAGAGTCTAGGAGAATGAGGCTTGGGCTTGTCAAGTCCCTCTTCTACACTTGTACCCCTACAAAGGTTTTACTCAATCAAGTAATCCATTGTGAATTCAATACAAGTTTGATCTTTTATTCTTAGTAGTTTGCACAAGTAGTTACTTGTGGGTTCACTGCTTTAATTCAGTAGAGGCTCTAGTTGTATCTTTGTGTTCGAAACAACTAGAGTAGTGATTTAGAACGTAAGCGTGGTGCTTAGGTTATAAATCATCAGTGGATATCTCGTAGACCCACGGATTGAAGAGGTAGGCAGTAGGTGGTGACTGCCCTATCTGTCCTTCGTAATCCTCCACGTTCGGCTATGCCTTAAGCTCTTGGCAGGAGTCATCCTAGTATTGCTAGGAGTAAGCCCATGTCCGAAGCAAGCATCTACTGCAAACTACCTTGAATTAGGATCAATACTTTGAATTTCTATCTGTTCCTTGCCTACCAAACAACTTTGTGTCCTCGGGTGAGCTAGTTTGAAAGATTAGCACACACGTTCTTTGGATTCGATACCCTTGGGAATACTCTTCTAGGGGAAGTGCTACAACAGTATTTGAATGCACTTGCGGATAACTCTGTGGTGTTAAGAAATACCAACAAGCATTTCTGGCGCCTTTGCCGGGGATGATTTGTTAGTATATCTTAGGGGCCATCAAAAAGCATTTCTGGCACCGTTGCCTGGGAAGGTTGCTGTTAATCTTCGAACCAAGATCACCCTCGTATTATATCTCCCTTATCTATCATCTTACCTTACCACCACCATATAAATGGAGCAACCCACCATTCTTTCTTATTCTGCTCCGAAGGGCAAGTTCTATGAGCCATCGCCTTCGGCGGAACCTATTTGTTCAACCAGCTATGAACTTCGCCCTAGCTTTATAGCCATAGTTCGGGAACAATCCTTCTCAGGAACGGATTGTGAAAACCCTTACCACCATCTACGAGAGTTTGAACAACTTTGTTCATACCTTCTAATCAAAGGTATGACACTAGAAACTCTCAAATGGAAGTTGTTTCCTTTTTCCCTCAAGGAAAAAGCCAAACAATGGTACAACCACTGTGTTGGGAAGACAAACGGTGATTGGAGTGAATTACGAGACAAATTTTGTCTTGTTTTCTTCCCCATTGCCCGAATTGTTTCCTTACAAAAGGAAGTACTATGCTTCCAGCAGATGGAGAAGGAATCCATAGGTGCAACTTCGGACATATTTTCTCTTTTGAAAAATTCTGGCCCAGATTTGTTAATCCCTGATCTAATACTTTTGCAACATTTCTTCATGGGATTGAACATAGATTCTGCCCTATATCTTGACATTACGGCTAGAGGATCTTTCCCCCATAAGACTCCAAAAGAAGACAAGGATCTTCTGGACAGAATTCTAGAAAATTCTTCTTTCATTATGGGTCTTAATGAGCCTCCCCAACAGGAAGTCGTGTCAAGAACGGAGGATACACTCTTGGACATGGATGAACCCATTTCTTGTTTACCCCAAGCCTTGCCAGAGGAATCCTCTCCCCAACCTGATACTATGAAGGTAGATGAAATTCAACCCTCGCAGTTTCCATTTTACTTCGAGGAAGAGCTTTTTGAAGATTATGGAAATACCTTGAAGTATTGTTGCTATAGGAAACCTTCATTGCCACCTACTCCACCTGAACCACCTGGTGGCGTGTTCGTCCGTCAGACGGTCAAGGAGTTGACCTCTATCCTAAGCAGAGAGTGGACAACTGAAGTCGAGAATTCACGCGAAATTCTTCGAATGACCTCACCTTTGGCTACCATTTTATGTTCTATTAGAAGGACACCAATGAGAATCCTATACAACCCTACTGTTGGAGCAAATCTCATTTTTGATTCTTGTGCTCTCGCCATTCTTGGCGATGTGCAATTGGCACCAACACACAGATCCTTCCGTGACTCATTTGGAACCATTCTTGAAGGATGTGGGGTTCTGCAACAAGTGTCTGTTAGACACAAAGATGTTGAGGCTCTCCTAGATTTTCACGTGTTCGAAATCCAAGATTTCGACATCATGATAGGGATTCCCATAGAGAAATTTCTCATGGAAGTTCCTTTGGAAGGAAGCCTCAATATCAATCTTGGAGGGAAAAATTTCTCCAAGCCTATTTTGCGTTCAAAGAACACATCTGCAGAATCTCCCATCCAAGATGAGCCATTGGAGGAGGTTAGGACTCTTCAATTTTTAGAACCCCCTGAAATTGAAGGAGAAGAAGACTTCATCCAAGAGGAGGATGAATTTCAAGAGGAAATTGAATTGCCAAAAGAAGAGCCCTCCCCAAAACCTCCTGTTGAGCTCAAGATTCTACCTCCAGGCCTACGTTATGCCTTTCTAAATGGCAATTTGGAAGCCCCTGTCATCATAAGTGACAAGCTTTCAGATGATGAAACGCTCATACTCATAGCCATGTTAGAAAGGCATAGAGCTGTTTTTGGATATTCACTTCAGGATCTCAAGGGAATTAGCACAGCGATATGCACCCATCGTATTCCTATTGACCCTGAGAGTGTCCCCTCAAGGGAACCTCAAAGGTTATTGAATAATGTGATGCGGGAAGTTGACAAGAAAGAAGTCTTGAAACTTCTGCATGCCAGGATTATTTACCCTGTTCTTCATAGTGAATGGGTAAGTCCAGTTCAAGTAGTGCCTAAGAAGGGATGTATGATGGTCATTCAAAACAAGAGGAATGAATTAATTCCTCAACGGATCGTCACGGGATGGAGGATGTGCATTGACTACCGAAAACTTAACAAGGCAACAAGGAAAGACCATTTTCCATTGCCCTTCATCGATGAGATGTTAGAGCGATTGGCAAAACACTCCTACTTCTGTTTCCTTGATGGGTATTCGGGATATCATCAAATTCCTATCCATCCCGATGATCAAAGTAAGACCATGTTCACATGTCCTTACGGGACCTATGCCTACCAGCGTATGTCTTTTGGACTGTGTAACGCTCCTGCCTCTTTCCAGAGATGCAAGATGTCTATATTTTTCAGACATGATCGAGGATATCATGGAAGTTTTCATGGACGATTTCTCCATCTATGGAAAAACTTTTGTTCATTTTCTAGAAAATTTAGACAGGGTCTTACAAAGATGCCAGGAGAAGGACCTTGTGCTTAATTGGGAAAAGTGCCATTTCATGGTCCGGGAAGGCATCGTTCTTGGACACTTGGTGTCCGAGAGAGGGATAGAGGTGGGCAAAGCTAAAATTGAAGTTATTGAAAAACTTCCACCTCCTATCAATGTTAAGGGAATCCGCAGTTTTTTAGGTCATTCGGGGTTCTACCGACGATTTATCAAGGATTTCTCCAAAATCGCTAGACCCCTCACCAACCTATTAGCTAAATAAGCTCCTTTTGATTTCGATGATGAATGTCTTAAATCATTTGATATACTGAAAAAGGCACTCATCTCAGCTCCAATTATCCAACCTCCTGATTGGACGCTGCCATTCGAAATCATGTGTGATGCCAGTGACTTTGCTGTTGGTGCGGTCTTAGGCCAAACCAAAGATAAAAAGCATCACGCAATAGCCTACGCTAGCAAAACTCTGAAAGGAGCCCAACTCAATTACGCCACAACTGAGAAAGAGCTCCTAGCAGTAGTTTTTGCTATCGACAGGTTTATATCCTATTTGGTTGGAGCAAAGTTCATAGTCTACACAGACCATGCTACTTTGAAATATCTGCTTACCAAAAAGGATGCTAAACCTAGGCTAATTCAATGGATTCTTCTACTCCAAGAATTTGATCTAGAAATAAGAGATAAGAAAGGAGTAGAGAATCAGTAGCAGATCATCTTTCACGTATGGAAGTCATACAAACCATGGACATACCTATCAATGACTTCCTACGAGATGATATGCTCCTCAAGGTGACAGACTCTCACCCTTGGTATGCAGATATCGTGAACTTTATGGTCACGGGATACGTACCACCAGGGGAGAACAAAAAGAAACACATTTATGAGAGTCGTAGACACCTTTGGGATAACCCTTACCTCTATCGAGTATGTGCCGATGGCCTTCTTAGAAGGTGCGTCCCATCAATCGAAGGCACCAAAATCATAGAGAAATGCCATGCTGGCCCCTATGGTGGTCATTACGGTGTTTACCGTACTCAGGCAAAGATCTGGCAGAGTGGATTCTATTGGCCTTCAATGTATGAAGATACCAAGGAATTCATTCGTAGATTTTAAAAATGCCAGAAGCATGGAGGAATCTCTACTTGCAATGCGATGCCCCTAACATACAATCTCCAAGTAGAATTATTTGATGTATGGGGTATTGATTTCATGGGACCTTTTCCTAGGTATTATGATTGCGAGTGTATTCTGGTTGCCATCGATTATGTGTTAAAATGGGTAGAAGCATTACCAGGCAAAAATGCTGATTCCAAGCAAGCAAGGAAAATGTTCCATGAGATCTTTTTCCCACGCTTTGGAGCTCCCCGTATGGTCATAAGTGATGGTGGGTCTCATTTCATAGATAAGACCTTCCGGAACTTTTTAAGGGAACTTGGAGTCCAGCATAACATTGCTACCCCATCCTACCCACAGACAAGTGGTCAAGCAGAAACATCTAATAAGCAAATTAAGAATATTCTGCAAAAGACTGTCTTGGAAATGGGAACGGGATGGAAGCAAAAGCTACCCGATGCATTGTCGGCATATCGTACTGCCTACAAGACACCTATCGGCATGTCTCCTTTCCAACTTTGTCTATGGGAAGACTTGCCATCTTCCTGTAGAATTGGAACATAGAGCGTATTGGGCCATCAAGCGGTGGAACATGAATCTTAACGAAGCTGGAAATCACCAATTGAAGCAAATCTTTGAGTTGGACGAATGGAGAGATAAGGCGTACCACATTGCCAGAATTTATAAAGAGAGAACCAAAAGATGGCACGATAAGAGGATTACGCCGAAAGAGTTCAAACCTGGAGATAAAGTTTTACTCTTTAACCCTAGGGTTAAACTCTTTGGACATGGGAAGCTTAGAAGTAAATGGGAAGGACCATTCACTATAGTAAAGACTTCATCCCATGGAGCAATCACACTCCAAGGTGATGACGGTCAACTATTCAAAGTGAATGGGCACCAACTCAAATTATTTCTCGATTCCCAAAAGGATACAGAAAAATAATTTGACGTGGTAAATCTAATCGATTTCCATGCCATTTCTTTCAATTCTATTTAAATTCTCCACATCCAACTAATGGGCCCATCCAATTCTTCTTCTAGAAGGTCCATTTAATCGACCCAAGAAAATGTGGCCCGAATGGAGCCAGAAGGGGTTCGGCCGACATTCCCTTCGCGTCGTTCGCGTTCTGTTTTCTCTTGTTGATCCTCCTTGATATCCTCCACAAAATCCTCAGTGAAACACATTGTTCCCCGCCTATTTAATGGACGGAAACAGAGAGGAAAGTTATACACCTCATTGAATCATCGTCTTCCTCCCGCCCCGACAGCATAGGATGCTTACTACTTAGGATTTTAATTTTTTTTTTAAAAAACATTTGTTTCCTAAAGATAGGTTAAATAATGTAAGCATCCCCATATTTTGATTTCAATAAATTGAACTTACCAGTTCATCTAACACTGGTAAAGTTCTCCCTTTAGTTTATTTTGTTGAATAAAGAATTCAGGAAACAAGTGTGGGGGAAACATGTCTCCAATTCACGAAATCCCGATGTGAAAAATTAACATTGGATATCAAAACACGTCGCGACCAAATGGGAAAAACGACCCGACAAAACAAAGGCATAGAAAAGCCACCAGGAGGTCGGCCGAACCCCCTGGTCGGCCGACCTATTTTCTGCTCCATACGACTCCGTTTCGCTCTAGAAAATCGGTTTGGATTTCCTATCCCCACTTTTGTGCGCTACCCTACTGTTTGAGTTGATTTCATATTTTTCGTTGCATATCTAAAATGAATCAACTCAAAAATTGAAATAGAATTTGGTAGTCAAGGATTTGCTTAAGCTGAAAATTTGAATACTTTATATTTCAATTCATTACCTTGTTTATGATTCCCATAATTCAATAGGAAAAACACATCATCTTGGTATTTGACTAGTGTTATATGGTAAATGAGTTCTTTCGAAATCATCCTTTTGCTTGAAATTGATTTTGACATTTGTAACTATTTGAAGTCTTGAACTTTGCATAAATCCCTCATTGGAAATTTATATACCCACCAAGGCCATATGATATATTCATTGAAAACCACAAGCATATGACACTTTGCTTTACGTTGAACTTTGTCAAACCCGTGACCCAATTGAATGACATGCATGAACTTTTTGAATTGAAAACTCTTGTGCACTCCATTCATGCAAAAATTCTCACATTGAGAGTTTGCATCCATCAATTACCCATACGCCAAAAAGAAACTCCATACAATACAAATTAAAGCCTCTCTAGAAAAAATAAAAAATAAAAAGGAGTAGAAGACATGGCTACAAGAAAATGAAAAAACATCCACTCTTGAAAAAGAGTAAGAGTGCTAAAAAAAAGAGTAGCCATGTTTCATCCTTAAAAGAGAGCAAATTCATAGGAGTTATCACCTCACCCCTCCATTTCATTCATGTGCACAAGAATTTTCCTTTCACTTTGTTCATTGCATAAGTCTCTCATAGGATCAAGTTTTTGACTTAGTAACATATGAATTGCAAATGTGTGTCACATTCATCCCTAACAAGCTCTAGATATAGCCACTTTTAGTATAGGGACAAGAATTGGCAAAACATGCCATGGTGAGGACTCAATCACTTTGAGAGATTTGAGAGATTCCAATCGAGAAGGCAAGGGCAAAAGTTCCTATGACTTTCAAATATAGCAATTGCCAAATCATTTCAGTAGAGAATGATCCAAGGGAACTTCATTCTAACCGTTCCACTTTTCAAACACCCAAGATTGATGTGGTAGCCACATATACAAAGGGGAACCATGAATTCAGGTATAAGTTGAAATATCTAGTATCCTTATTTTCTACCTTATAGCAATTTCATGACAACACTCTAGTTCTTCTTGCCTTCACTCGAGGACGAGCAAAGGACTAAGTGTGGGGGAGTTTGTTGACTGTCCTTAAGTGCCACATTTTGACCGTCAATTCACCTCATAATGTGCATAAAAGAAACACAAAACATAGTGGTAGGGTTATACACTAACCCAATTCCACAAGTGTTGGTGTTTATTTGTATGCAGTTGGATTATTACCCAAAATACCAAAACATGTAGGGATGAATCCATGAAAATGGATTTCAACGAATCAGGCAATGACACGTGGCAACACATGGATCAAATGGTCCACAAATAGAAGAATACGAGGAGATCCAATGGTTTTGCACCCATATATATCAAGGGGGCCCACCTGGAAGCCACCTGGATGAAGCACTCCTCGAGGGGAGCCTTGACCAGGTCGGCCGAACAAGGGGTTGGACCGACCCCTTCCTGGCGCCAAACTCGGTCAAATGACACGTATTGACTCCTCCCGACTCCCTGGAGTCAATGGTGACTGATTCACACATTAATTTTGGCGGGAACCGACCCTTCTCCACCTATAAATAGACCCCCTCACCTCACTTCTCACACACACCAAAAGTTGAGAATAGTGCTACACTCCAAAGGTTTAGAGTAGTCCTAGAGGCTACCAAAGTAGAAGGAGAGTGTGGTGAAGAGTCTAGGAGAAGGAGGCTTGGGCTTGTCAAGTCCCTCTTCTACACTTGTACCCCTACAAAGGTTTTACTCAATCAAGTAAGCCATTGTGAATTCAATACAAGTTTGATTTTTTATTCTTAGTAGTTTGCACAAGTAGTTACTTGTGGGTTCACTGCTTTAATTCATTAGAGGCTCTAGTTGTAGCTTTGTTTTTGAAACAACTAGTGTAGTGATTTACAATGTAAGCGTGGTGCTTAGGTTATAAATAATCAGTGGATATCTCGTAGACCCACGGATTGAAGAGGTAGGCAGTAGGTGGTGACAACCCTATTTGTCCTTCGTAATCCTCCACGTTCGGCTATGCCATAGGCTCTTGGCGGGAGTCATCCTAGTATTGCTATGGGTAAGCCTGTGCACGAAGCAAGCATCTACTGCAACTACCTTGTATTAGGATCAATACTTTGAATTCCTCTCTGTTCCTTGCCTACCAAACAACTTTGTGTCCTTGGGTGAGCTAGTTCGAAAGATTAGCACACACGTTCTTTGGATTCGATACCCTTGGGAATACTCTTCAAGGGGAAGTGCTACAACAGTATTTCCGTGTGCTTGCGGATAACTCTGTGGTGTTAAGAAATACCAACACAGGTGTCCATGAGGACCTGCATCAACTGTCATAGGAATCGTTTAAAGTTAGAAGCTATGGTCGATACGATGTCAACAGATTCCGATTTTGTTCAAATGAATTCGAAGATCTTCATCCTCTCTCGGCAACATGCAATATCAGAGTTGTGAATACATCTATTAATGTCGAAGGACATGTATTTAATTATTATGGGATCATTAAAAAATCCTTGAATTCATTTTTTTGGAATAAGGTGCTCAAAGTAGTCTTTTTCAATTGCGATTGGTTTGATAATAATAAAGGAACTCGAGAAAACAAATTTGGCATGGTCGAAGTGAAACACAAAAAAATAGTACGAGGCTGTGACACATTCGTCCTTGCATACCAAGTCGACCAAGTGTATTATCTAAAGTATTTGTGCGAAAATCTAAGTGCTTAGTGAGTTGTACAAAAGGTGAATCATCATGAATGGTTACGTACACTAGAAAATATTGGGTACCATGATACTTCATTGTAGTTGAACAGTGAGATTGATGGGGTTTATTAAGAAGAAGAGTTACCAGACCAATTTGACATCGAGCCTGGTCTAGAACTCGATGAATTAGTTGGAGATGATCAAGATGTAGAGACTCGTAATGTGCAAAAATGAAAATGACAAGCACTCATGATAGAAGATCGGTGGTACGACTTAAGAAGTAGAACACATGGCTATGATACTGATGAATTCTAAAACCAGTTTCTAGTAACATTTCTTTTATCCCTTCTATTAACTTCTTTATTTTTATTTAAATTCATTATCATCTGTTCCTATAAATAGGATGTCATCGAGTAGGGGAAAGGGAAAGAAGCCAGAGAAGGGGTTTTCTGCCCAGCAATGAGGTCTTTCGCGACACTCAGTTGAGCTGTGACATACGAGCCGTGGTTTTGAGCCACCTACCGGAGCGTCCCTCTGAGGTAAATATCATTTTCATCAATTATCATAAGTTTTATATCACATAAGTACTATATTCATCTATATTAAATATTCAGGATGACTCTTCGACCGACTCTGAGGCGAGGGGTCCACATCAGCCACCAGTGGCTGATCACCCCTTGGAGCCGGCTTCACGGTCAGGTAGCAAGCCATGTTACTCAGGTGACCACTCTTCGGGGTCACCTGATGTTGAGCCTCCTTGAGTGCGTCGGACTAGGAGTGGTCACTACGTGCCTCCTTCTCCTGCTGCACCAAACCCACAGGACAAGATAGTTATTCGTCCGATTGGCGATATGTAAGTAAATCTCTAACACTTCAATTTAGATTTTTTTAATCTTATATATATATGTTATATAATGACTGATAATTCTATTTTTAGGGGTTGGTACGATAACTCGTTCTCAGGTCAAGGAAGGCACAGACAGGTCAACCGTGTTCTAGACAGTCTCACCCGTTTCCACTACCCAGGTGTAGTGAATGGTGTCACCGCGTCGTCGTGGGGCGATTATGCAACCGCCGCGCACGTGGTACACGGCAACCACCAGGAGGTTGTGTGGTCCGACTTCATGGTACATATTAAATAAACTTCTTTAATACTTCAATGATATGATTTATACAATTACTTACAAATTTGTTATGTAAGACATGATATCGTTTGGAGAACGAGGGCGAGGTGGACCATGTCAGGATAGTCTTCCACAACAACGCCAAGAAGATTCTGACGCAATCCCTTTCGAGTGCCTGAATTGAAGCTACAAACACATACTTCAAGCTACATCCAAAGGAGCGAGAGGCGTGCCAATTCAGGGAGACACATGAGCCTATCTAATTCAGGGAGACGTCTTCCACGTACCTGATTGTGAAGGAGTATATGGAGGTAAATTCTTGATTTTATTTTGATGCATTATCTAATTATGTTACATGTGCTTTCACCTAATAATAATAGTGTGTAGGGTCTTGAAAGGGTGCAGTCGCTTGAGGGCCGGCCGGAGGCGTACCAGGCCCTCTGCTTGAGGTGGGCGAGCAAGGATTTCCAAAACCTTTCTCGCAGCTGTCAAGACAGTAGAGGGACGGACCGATCACACTTTTTCGGTGCGGACGGGTACTTGCGGAAATATAAGCGCATTGTAAGTGTAACTATGTATTATGTTTATTTATGCTTCATATATTCATTGTGCTAACATGTGTACCCACAGAAGCGCAAAACTGGTCAGGAGCCCGCACTGATTGAGGTGTGGAAGAGGGGTCACAAAGGAGGTGATCCTTCACAGACTGACCAGCTGTGTTCTCAGGCGGCGACGGAGGCAATGGTGAGTTGATTTTTCACTCGTATTGAATTCTTTTAATCAATTTGGCAGACATTTTTTTTTTGGTTTTTATAGGCCAAGTATGGATAGGAGTCCAAGAGGCTGCAAGGCGAGGACTTTGATTGGCAGCGCGGACCAATCGTTTCCCAAGCCGCGTGGCTTAGCAGAGGCGGAAAACCTCACGACCGGTGAGTTAATCTTCTATTAGAATTACTATGTACGAATTTGCTGGAGTGGTCGACTCAAGTGTAATAAACTTTCTTGTTTATGTAGGTCAGGCATGTTCCAAGGAGTGGTCAACTTTAGGCAGGCACGTCCCTCCTCGTCTAGTGGCTCATCCTCCAGGCAAAAATGCAGTCAGGCCACCCACCTGGAGCTCCAAAGTGTTGAGGATGATCTCGATAGGACACAAGAGGAGCTCCAGTTAGAGAGGGAGAGGCGTGACCGCAAAGCCAGCCGCCAGGGCCAGGGATGAGTACCTAACCTCATATATGATGGAGTTTCATATGGTGATGGTGGTAAGTGATCGTCATTCAACTTTGTTTTTAAATAATATGAAAGAAATATGTGCTAATGCTTTGTGATCGCAAGCTATAATGGCTGGACAGCAGGCTGTCCTTCCATGGTGGGAGCCTCTAGTGGTTGAGCAAGAGTCGCCACAGCAGCGCACTCCAGGAGCTCAGGTACATTCTAAGTAACTTTAGTTAAACTTGCTCAAATATAGTTAAACCAGCTAATTTCTAGCTAAACTTGCTGAAATCTAACTAAACTTAGTCAAAGTTACTCAATTCTAGCTAAACATGCTAAAATCCAACTAAACTTAGCTAGAGTTGCTTAATTCTAGCTAAACTTGCTCAAATTCTAGCTAACCTTTCTCAAATATATCAAAATTAGTTCAACTTGCTTAATTAACCTAATATATGAACTAACTATACTTATCCATGACAGGGATCGGGGACGGAGGCTCGCACTCCATCACCGAACGTACCGGGAGCGCAAGGACGACTCCATGACGAGTTCTCGGGTTCCAGAACTAGCGGACGGAGTAGTGCGTAGTTTGTTGCATGTAAATGCTTGTTTTGGACTTGTGACATACTATTGTTTCAATGCCTATGATATATGTTAATGCATGTGTGAGCTGGCCATCGAGCCAGGGAAGGCCTCGGAGCCAGGGCAGTATTTTTTTAAAAAAAAGTGCAAAATTTATTTACAATGGTTACCGTCGTAAATAAGCACACAACTTTTATGACGGTGTGCAAACCGTCGTAAATAAGAACACAATATTTACGAGGTTGGCGGTAACCGTCGTAAATAATTCAAATATATTTACGGCGGTCACCATAGTAAATAGGTTTCTCGCCCCGCCACGTGGCAGGGTAGACTTATTTACGAGGGCTCGGTTCAGCCCTCGTAAATAACTATATTTATGACGGTTACCGTCATAAATAATGTTATTTACGAGGTTTATTTAACATCAGCAAGAAACCGTCGTAAATAAGAGAAAGCCATTGTAAATAGATTATTTACGATGGTTATGCCCTTATTTACAACGGTTCTGAACCCTCGTTAGTTAGCCTCGTGACTTAAATGCAAACCGGCGCTTGCCTTAGGTTGCAGCTAGGGTAAATGTCAATAAAGTCAGTTGCTTGATCATGGGGTGGAGCTTCGAGTCAATGCCTTTCTTCAAATGCCCTTGCTGCTGCTACGGATGAGAGATTTCTTGCAGCAAGATTCAAGTTGATCCTCTCCTCCTCCATATGGTGCTCCGCATTGTTCTTCATCATCATGTGAACTATCAAAATGAAGGTGCACAATTACTCAAATGCAACTTAGCAATTAATTTAATAAAGTTCTTATAACTCTTAGTATGATCAAGTGCTAACTAGAGAAGTAGGTGATGCTGCTGTTGTTTTACAGCACTAGGGAGAGACCAACATACTTAATTTATTTATGTATAAAGGCAACTATGCAATATTGTACATATGAACACTAATGAATTCTTAATGTTCAACTCCTATGTAGAAGGTTAAAAGAGTCTCTGCTGGTTTCCTTAGGGTTCAAAGAAAGATTTAAGCTCAGTCCCATTGATTTATGAAAAGGTTCTATAAACTTGAATATAGAATTTCATGTAAAGAGGCAACAACAGTTTTAATTCAACAATATGAACTTGTTTAATGGAGCTCAGATTTTTACAGTAACTCAAGAAGATGGAATGTAATTTAGCAGAGAAATTTCAGATTTTTAGGGGAAGTACTTTGGTCCCAATAATTCTCTAAGCCTTTTCACATCTATCAATTTTCAGGCACAATTGTGAGCTTTGTCATACTGTACAGTTGGTTTTTCATGTAGTGAGGGTCATAAGTGACTCAATAGAATCGGTTTCATACTTTTCTGAGCATTCTATAACGAGTTATGAATTTTACAAGTTGCACTAGTTTTTCTGATTTGGTTTCTATTATTTTTGGATGTTTTATGGACATAGGCAAAAGCACACAATTTAACTTATCTAAACATCGCCAATGAGGTTGAGAATTTTACTGAGAACCCTAAGGTACGAATAGAGGATTGGCCAAGTTTGAGAATTTTTCATGCAGTGGAACTCCTGGTATAAAATGCCAAAGCTTTTGATTCAAAGAATTATTGAGAAATTTAAAGAGGGTTTAATACAATTTAAACTGTACCACTGGATAGTACAGGTCAAGAGGGTAACAACAAAATTTGTTTGAGAATTTTTGGCCAAATATATGTGGAGATATTAATTTCCAAAGATTGAGCATTTTTCCAAATTCTTTTTCTATGGAAAATCCTTTCTACGTCTGACAGTTAGGGTCCACTGGATGATTCATCCATTGACTGGCAATTGGGCCCCCAAAGAATTTTCTTTGGCTGATAGAGGGCCCATTTAATTTGAACTGACCAATGGGGACAAGGCAACAGTGAGGGCCACTGAGTTTTTGGTGCCCAGTCACACAAAATCTAGAAGCCACAGAAGATCCTATTGACTTTAAACTATGAGGCCGACAGATGAGGACCAGGGGGAGGTTTTCTTCTCCACCCAGTTGGGCGGCGCGACTGGCAGACAGCCGCTGGAGCACGGCGGCGCGCATGCTGGCGAGGCGTGGCTCAAGCTTCACTTAAAATGGTGTCTCCGAAGCATGGAACTATAGTAACCACGATGAGAGGGTTGGGGTGGGCCGGTGATGGCGAAACGTGGCCGGCAACGGTTGGCGGCGGTAGGTAACTCCGACGAGCTCGTCCCATCGATGGAAAGGGTTATTGGGCTAGGGAATTGATCGTAACGCATCCGGGGAACATGTGGATTCTGATTTTGGACTCCAATCGGGATAAAATCAACTGGAAATTAATAACATCAGGGAAGCTAGGGTTTCTTGGCCGCCGGTGGGGAAAATCGCCTCCTTGGGACTAGACTTGATTATTTTTTATGCTACTTGAAGCAGGAGGTCTCTGGGGAGCTGAGCAAACTATTACCTAGATTGGAAAATAATTACACGTGGAATTCGAATTTCTCCGGGCAAACACGGTGTTCATATGTGGCCGTCGGTGGAATTTTTCGAACAATGATGGCAAGGAGGCATGGCACAGGGAGTAGCACTTAGGGACAAAAGGAGATATTGCAGGGAACCTTTTGGCATGATGAACCAACTGGGAGCAAGCTCAATGCTGCTGTGTGAGGAAGAGGTGTCATGGCGGCTGTCGGTACCCTAAAAACCGTACACCCCCTGAGATTACAAAGATCTCAGGGGAAGGACGACTACTCGAGTTGAAGACCCTCGGAGGCCCACTTGTCAGAACATGACCGGACCAGCTTTTCCAACATGGTTAATCCCTAGGTCGCCTCATGTACTACTTAACCGGAGCTACCGCCCACAAGGGGGAAGCACCGGACTGAGTATCGAAACGACACCTCCGGACCTAACCCCTGACCGAGAGAAGCTCCGGACCTGACACGTGTCTAGTAGCCCCGGAGCTTCCTGCTTCCCGCAGCAAGCTCCGGAGCTGCCACGTAACTAAACATCGGAGCAAGCTGCCTCTAACCTCCGGGAGACCTTGTAACTACTCAGGATCTTCAAAGGAGAGCCAAGGACTTCAAGACCTGTTTAAATGTCATTAATGCCATATTAATGACACTTAAACGGATGATCTTAACACTTATAACGGCACTGTCGAAGCCCGTTACAGGATCATTAACAACAATTAATCGTGTATCAATACTAGTAACCGCCAGGGCCACATGTCGGGCCAGGTAGCTTGTAACGGCCTGTCTTTGTACTATAAAAGGACAGGCCGACGATACACAGGAGAGACAGACGGAAAATCATACGTGATAAGCCAATACAAAATCAACACCCCCGTGGAGTAGGGTATTACGCTCAGGTGGCCCGAACCACGTAAGTCCTAGTGTCTCCAGTGTTAAACCACAATTCACCTTCTTGAGTCTCCGCGCGCCCACACCGAACTACGAACTCCTTCAACACTTTAGTTGTGTCAAGAGATCTGCCGACTCCAACAGTTGACAGTTGGCGCGCCAGGTAGGGGCGCCTCAGATTTTCGAGAATGGTGAACTCCGCGGCTGGATCATCCAATGGCCAACCTGCTGCTCAAACTGTTGAGGAATCCCTCCAACAGGCAACCACCAGCAGGAGCCACTCTCCCACCACCATCGTCTTCTCCGGCGAATCGTGCTGGACAACGTGATGGTGCTCCGGCGTCACTAACTGCGTCAGCAAGTCATGACAACCCGGAACACGCGCTCCATGCAGCGCGTGCTCTTCTCCAACGACCACCACCTCCGGACGCATCTCGAGATGCAATGGAGCAGTGGAGGGCCGATGTGGAGCATTTGGTCACAGCAGCGGCCGAACGCCTCAACAACCACGGACCTCCTCCTTCCGGACGAGCCCCGTCGCAGCGGCGAACTTTGTCTGGGAGACTTGGTCCGCACGTCTCCAACAATAGGAGACGTTCTGCGTCACAGCAGGTGACATCGTTGCCCTCCGGGGCACGACGTACCCATACGGTATCTAGGATTTCAACTCATGACCTCCGGGCGGAGTTGGATCGCCGATACCGCCAACGGGATGGCCGTGTCCACATCGAGCGTGCTCGTGAAAGACGAGAAGCTCAGGACCTTTCTACTCTGGAAGGAGTAGGAGGAGGCTGTTCAGCCCTAGCCATGCACCTGCGCATGGTTAGATGGCCACAGAAGTTCCGGCCACACCTGCCGGAAAAATTCGACGGGACTGTCAATCCCGCTGAATTCCTTCAGATATACTCCACTGCAATCTTGGCAGCTGGAGGAAACGAGGCTGTAATGGCCAACTACTTTCCAGTGGCCTTAACCGGGACCGCCAGGTCCTGGTTTATGAGCCTTTCACCCAACTCTATCAACAGTTGGGAAGAGTTGTGCCGTCAGTTCACTGCCAACTTCGGGAGTTCATACACCCGACCAGGCACTGAACTGGATCTTTTTGCGGTTGTGCAAAAAGGGGGAGAATCATTGCGGTCCTTCATCCAGAGGTTCTCTCAGGTACGCAACACAATCCCTTCTATCTCAAGCGCTTCTGTCATTGTGGCATTCAGACAGGGCGTACGGGACAAGAAGATGTTGGAGAAGCTGGCGATCAAAGAGATCACCAGCATCACGGAACTCTTCAGACTGGCAGACAAATGCGCCAGAGCTGCGGAGGGTCGTGAAATGCACTCCAAACCAGCCTCAGAGGATCACAAGAAATCCTCTAAAGAAGAAGCTGCTACCTCCGAGGGTGGCAAGAAGAAAAAGAAGACCCACGGCAAGAAGAAGCCGTCGGCCGGTACATCCAACGTTGCAGCTGCTGCAACTCCTGGTGGCCGGGGGCCACGCCCCGAGAAGCGACCTCGACCGTCTTCCGAAGACGGTGGCAAACCCAAAGTGTGGTGTCCCATTCACAAAACGGGCAGCCACAGTTTGGAAGACTGTCGAGAGATCCAAAACCTTGCCGAGCGCTACAGCAAGCGCCGGGAAGGATCTCCTTTCCGACAGAGGGAAGGAAAACAGAAGGTCAACGAAGCTCCGGCTGAAGAGGAGTTAGGGTTTCAGGATCCCAAGAAGGTCTTGAAGGCCGTCTACACTTCCATCGACAACAACGCTGACGTCTCTGACAACGAGCGTCGGAAAACCATGAACACCATTTTTGGTGGGTCATGGGACATCACCTCCCGTCACATCATTAAGACTATGCAGCGGGATATGGCCGCTGTAGCTCCTACAGCTAGACCGGAGCCACATCGAAAGTGGATGGACACACCCATCACTTTTGATGCTTCGGACTATCCACGAAGCATGGTTGGAGCTGGACAGTTACCTTTGATGGTATCTCCCACCATCAATAACATCCAGCTTCATCATGTTATGGTGGACGGAGGTTCGGGGCTGAACCTCATAAGATTTGAAGCTTTTACCAAGCTTCAGCTCTGACCTTCGGATCTCCAGCCCTCTCGACCTTTCTCTGGAATAGGTCCGGGGGCCATTACTCCACTCGGATCTATAACTCTCCCTGTTACCTTCGGGACACGGGAGAAGTATCGCACCGAGAAGTTGGTCTTCGACGTCGCTCAGATCAACTTACCATTCAACGCCATCTTGGGTAGACCTGCCCTATACAAATTTATGGCAGCTGCTCATTATGGATACCTGGTGTTGAAGATGCCAACACCAGTAGGCGTTCTCCGGATCCGCGGAGATCGCACCGTCGGGGTAACTGCTCTGGAGGAGCTCCATGCATTAACCACGGCGCAAGAGGAGGACTCCAGACAGGAGCAAGCTCCAAAACCCCCGAGCATTCGTCAACGGGGCTCAACCTCTGCACCACGTGTGCAACCAAGCGGTGACACCGACATTCCCGTCAAGGTCGTCCAAATTGGTTCCGATGCCGCTCAAACCACCCGTATATTGGGAGGGTTGAACGACAAATAGGAACTCGCGCTCATCACTTTCCTCCGGGCTAATGTTGACGTGTTTGCCTGGCAACCGTCACAAATGCCTGAGATCCCCAGGGAAGTGATTGAGCACAATCTGAAGATTTACCCCGATGCTCGGCCTGTGCATCAGAAGCCTCGGAAGCAATCCGTAGAGCGGCAGAACTTCATCCGACAAGAAGTGAAGAAGTTGCTCAAAGCCGGATTCATCCGAGAAGTCTTCCATCCAAAATGGCTGGCGAACCCAGTCATTGTGCCCAAGGCCGGCGGGAAACTTCGGATGTGCATCGACTACACCACACTGAATAAGGCATGTCCAAAAGATCCATTTCCACTACCTAGAATAGATCAGATAGTGGATTCCACCTCTGGGTGTGAGTTACTGTGTTTCCTAGACGCATATTCTGGGTATCATCAAATCAAGATGTCTAGGGAGGATGAAGAACATACTTCCTTCATCACAGTAGATGGATTGTATTGTTACACAGCCATGCCATTTGGTCTCAAGAATGCAGCTTCAACTTTTGTACGAGCTATGTACAAAACTTTTGAAGAACTCATCAGAGATATAGTTGAAGTGTACGTCGATGACATCGTGGTCAAGGTCAAGAACAAGGAGTCCCTCTTGGACACCTTGCAGGCTGTCTTCGACAAGCTGCGGGCCACCCGCACAAAGCTAAACCCAGACAAGTGTGTCTTCGGGGTTAGCTCCGGAAAACTTCTGGGGTTCCTGGTAAGTCACTGGGGCATAGAAGCTAATCCGGCGAAGATAAAAGCCATTGAAGAGATGCGGCCACCAACCCGCATCAAAGACGTCCAAAAGTTAACTGGGTGTCTAGCTGCCCTCAGTCGGTTCATATCAAGACTGGCGGAACGGGCGCTCCCCTGCTTCAAGTTGTTGAGGAAGTCTGGACCATTCCAATGGTCCGAAGAAGCAGAGAAGGCATTCCAGGAGCTGAAACAGTTCCTCACCACCCTACCAATTCTGGTAGCTCCAAACCCTGGTGAGCCTTTGCTACTTTACATTTCAGCTACTGACGAGGTTGTCAGTATGGTTCTGGTTGCGGAAAGACCAGAACTATCCCATACTCAGGAATCCAGACCCCTTCGGGAGGGTCCGGAGGTCCCTGAAAGTGAGTCTGGGTCCCAGCTCCCAGACTCAAATCCACAAGAAGTCACTTCAGAAGACTCAGACCCCTCCGAGAGGGTCCAAGTCATTTCTGAAGAAGCTCCAGGTTCCTCCAGCCAGAACCCGGAGGTCCCTAAAGAGAATCTGGACTACTCCGACAGGATCCGGATCAATAGAGAGGAAGCTCCGGACCCCTCCGGGAGGGTCCGGACCATTCAACGTCCGGTATACTTCATCAGTGAAGTATTACATGATGCCAAGACTTGATACCTAGAGGTGCATAAGCTGCTTTATGCAGTTCTTATTGCCTCTAGGAAGCTCCAACACTACTTCCAAGCTCACAAAGTCTCGGTGGTGACCTCTTATCCACTTCGAGCGATCCTGCATAATCCCAATTCAACTGGGAATATTGCAAAGTGGGCAGCGGAATTGGCTAAATTTGATCTCGAATTTATTTCAAGACAAGCAGTCAAGAGTCAAGCGTTGGCAGATTTCGTGGCGGAATGGACTCCCTCTCCATCAAACCCTGGGGGCCCCAGCAAGCAGAAGACGGAACATCAAGTTCCAACCTTCACCGAGCCTCATTGAACTCTTTACTTCGATGGCTCCATGCAGAAGCAGGGGGCCAGTGCCAGAATCCTTCTCCTTGCACCGAGTGGGTAGAAGGTAAAATACATGGTACACCTTGACTTCAAGGCAACCAACAACATGGTGGAGTATGAAGCACTCATCTGCGGGCTAAAGGTGGCACTGTCATACGGTGTCAAGCAACTGCTGGTCAAAGGAGATTCACAGCTCATCATCAAGCAGGTGAAGGGTGAATGCTCCTGCAATAATCTCCAGCTAGCTGCTTACCTCCTTGAAGTCCAGAGGCTTCAGAAGGACTCTGAAGTCCTAGACCTCAACCATGTTCAACGTGCCCACAACGCTGAAGCTGACGAACTCTCGACCAAAGCGTCAACCGGAGCTCCAGCTCCTGACGGAATCTTTGTCCGGAGGTTGTCAAAACCCACAGTTCAGCCTGCCGAACTGAACGAAGGGGGCGAGATCAGCATCCCGAAGCTGACGGTCCCGATGACCCTGTTACCATGACAGCCATCAAGGGTCGTAGGTGCTGCCGGAAGCTCCGAGCAACCCAGCACGCAAGACTCAAATGCTCAAGTCAGTTCCGATGCATGGATCTCGGAGATCCGGAACTACTTGAAAGACAACATCCTTCCTGACGATGATGTATCCGCTGACCGGGTAGTCAGATTGGCTAAAAGATACACACTGGTAGAAGGGGATCTCTACCGGCGCGGTGCCAACGGCATCCTAATGCGGTGCATCACAAGGGAAGAAGGCTGCGAGCTTCTCGCAGAAATCCATGGAGGCGAGTGTGGGAACCACGCATCTTCCCACACGCTGGTCGGAAAAGCCTTCCGGCATGGCTTCTACTGGCCTAGAGCGGTCCAGGATGCCACTGAGCTGGTAAAGAAATGCGAAGCATGCCAATTTCATGCAAAGCAAATTCAAACACCCGCTCAGCCCTTACAAATGATACCTCCTACATGGCCCTTCGCTGTGTGGGGGATGGACATCTTGGGACCCTTCCCAAGAGCCGTCGGAGGTTACAAGTTCCTGTACGTCGCCATTGACAAGTTCACCAAGTGGCCGGAAGCAACTCCAGTTGTGACGATCAACAAGCAATCTGCTATCAACTTTCTGCAATCCATTGTAAGCAGATTCGGAGTCCCAAACAAGATCATTACTGATAATGGGACTCAATTCACAAGCTCCGCATTCCAAGGATATTGCAAAGACCTCGGCATACAGATTTGCTACGCTTCCGTAGTTCATCCCGCCAGCAATGGCCAAGCTGAGAGAGCAAATGCAGAAATCCTTAAAGGACTCAAAACGCGCACCTATGAGCGTTTGAAAAAGAACGGAGCCAATTGGATTGAAGAGCTTCCGCCCACTCTATGGGCCAACAGGACTTCTCCAAACCGGTCAACCGGAGAAACACCCTTCTTTCTGGTGTACGGAGCTGAAGCAATCCTTCCTCCGGAAATCACCATGGGTTCGCTCTAGGTCTGGACCTTCGACGAAGCCGCGCAGGACCAGCTCCGGCGTGAAGACCTAGACCTCCTCGAGGAGGGAAGGTGCCAAGCAGCTGTTCGGAATGCCAGATATTGCCAGGCTCTACGGCGTTATCACCAGCGGCATGTACACAACCGACAACTCGAGGAAGGCGATCTGGTGCTACGGAGAATACTATCCAGAGAAGGGCTAAACAAACTTCCCCCCGGCTGGGAGGGGCCCTTCCGAGTGATCAAAGAATCCCGTCCCGGAAGCGTTCGCTTGGCTACTGAGGATGGGACACCTCTCCCAAATCCTTGGAACATCGAGCACCTCCGTAAGTTCTACACTTAATTCCACGGAGGTGAGTCTTGAGTAACTTGAGATGTATGTTATAGAGTCATTGTACAGAGTCGGGTAGTTCCTCCGGGAGAGCAGTCGGACCTTTTCCAAAAGGTCTGTAAAGCTCAAGCAGCACTTGTTACAGTCTCCGGACTAAAAGCGTGGCTAACTACCCTGGGTCAAACGAGAAACCAAGCACACTTAGCCTGGTCCCGTACCCTAAGAGTGTACTTGTTTCCCCTGTACCCCGGACCTATAATGAAAGACATCTTCATGTGAAATAGACTCCACGTGCATTCATTTTGTGCAGGCTCGATATTTTTATTTTTCTCTTTCTTGTCTATAACAGAAACGTGCAATTCTTAAGAAATTTTAGTTTGACCGGTTTATATACGACTCAAGTTGAATTGTCAGAACTCTTGGATTTAAATATCGTTTATGGCCAACTCGCCTGAAAGCCGCCAAGCCAATCTAGGGCCGGAGTGCGCTATCGACTTAGCCTGGTCAAGCACCCTAAGTACGCCACTCTACCTACACCCCAGCAGGCCAAAGTAAGGCGGGTCCATGGACAGTTGGATCTAAGAGAAAAGACAACGCATCAAGTTGTATTTAAAATCGCGTTCAACTTAAAATTTACTTGAGAATCGTAAGGCGCGATGAAATTATAGACAAGGAACAAATTTTATCGTTTTTCTTGGCTTAAGTGTGCAGGAAAAATAAAATATACGTTGATGGAGAGAAGCCGGAGCTAACCAAGCTCCGACCCCCTCAAGGGGGTCAACCATCGGCGCTGAGTAAAAGATGGTGAGAAGACCCCGTACATGGAGTATGTTGCCAACTTACTAAGTGTTGATAAAGGTCATTGCCGGAGCTACTAAGCTCCGACACCTTGGAGTACTAACTATCGACGCTCTACGTGTTGATAGAAGCTATTGCCGAAGCTACTAACCTTCAGCGATGGACAGTACCGGAGCTTCTAAGCTCCGACAACTTCAGGGGACCTTCACTATCAAAGACTTCGGAACTAAATTCTACAAGTCCGAAGCAAATTCGTCTTCAACAAAACTCAGTATCCTTTTGGTACATGTTCACAATCAAATTGTGTACATCTACCAGGGGGCCAAGAGAAGATAAAGATGTTGAAGACAAAAAATGAAATTCGCAAAAATTTGGGGATTTCATTTATCTGGAGACAGGAGATTACATCTGGAGACAAGGGAGTACAAAATTGAGGAAGAAGAGAAAATACAAGCGGGAGCTAAAGAGATGATCCTAGACCCTATGGAAGAACTCGGCGACCTTCTGGGCGACCTCCGATACGCTGGCTCGGGTAGCTTCGCCTTCTCCTTCGACGGGGCCTTCAAGCACCGGGTCCAGAGGAAATTGAGGGTTCCGGCTGGTGTAGTACGTCAACACGTATTCTGTGATGTTCCTCGCCAGGGATTGCCCCTCGACCTCCAGTTGGTCCGCGATGACGTCACCCACCTTGGAGAGCTTGCTGCCTGCTGCGCTCAACGCTTGCAGCGCGAGGTCCGGCTCCGGCTCCGGATCATCCGGGCGCACGGGGCTGAAACCCATCGGCGTCAGCGCATCGTTGGCCTTGCCCAGGAACTCCCAAATCTGCAGGGAGTCCACTGTCCTTAGGCTCTTCACTTCTTCCAAGGATCTCTTGGCCGCCGTCAGTTCGGAATTCTCACGGGCGAGGCGCTCAACTTCTTTGGCGTTTTGCTGAATTTTTGCAGCAACCCGCCTCTCAAGTCTTCCGAGCTCCTCCTCCCGGAGGTGGATCTTGTTCCGACGGTCGACCAGGTCTTTCTCCCTAGCCTCCACTTTCTTCTCCCGGGCAACAAGGGCACACTCGTATTCGTAGAGTTCATGCCCTCGCACCCAGGTCTTCTCCTCTTCCTCGAGGCAGCGCTCTTCCAACTTCTTAGTGCGCTCCTCGAGGCCCTTGTCCGCCAGAGCTGTCTTCTCGGTGAGCTCCTCTTCCCTTCTCAGGATGTCATCCCGCAGCTCCAGGAGTTTTTGCTCTTCGTCTTCGAGCCGTCTCTCCCTCCCTTCGAGTGCCTCTCGGCGCTTGATGAGAGCTGTGTTGATGGCTTCAAGCTGCTCGAACCGAGCATTGGCCGCGTCATTGGCAGCCATGGCCTGATCATGGAACTCCCGAGAATGAGCGTCGAGGGCATGGGTCATGTTCTCCCTCTCATCCAGCAGCTTCTCCCAACACTCCAGGCGGATCTTCTCCCGCTTGATCCACTCCTTGTCATCCGCGTGCCTCGACTGCGCCAGCTTAGTCTCGAAGTGGAGCCGATTACGCCACCGCCTAAGGGTTTGGCGCTCCTCTTCAAGAGCCTTGCTGTCGTGGAAGAAGGCCAGTTGGACCTGACGTAGACTGGAGCAGGCGTTGTCGATAGACATCGACAGCGGGATGGGCTCCGGACCTGCTGGGGTCTCCTCCGCTGGTTCCAGCGGGTCTTCACATACAAAAATTGGGTCCCACTCTACGAGAGCGGAACCCTGAGCTTCCAAAGAGCTAGGGCCTTCCTCCGGGATGGCCTCAGTCGCCATCGAAGAAGGCCCCGCTGCCAAGTCTTCATTCGACCCCTCAGGCAGGGGGCCGACGACTTCGTTTGGGCACTCTGGCTCTACCACAGGTACCATCGATGTCGTCGCCTTCGGAGCAGGAACTACTGCTGGCTCCGATCGGGGCACCTCTTCTGAGGGAGACCCGAGCTCCCTCGCCTCTTCAACCGCCGGCTCTGCGACCGGCGCTCCAACAACAACCGGCTCAGCGACCGGTGCATCGGAGGTAACCGACTCAACTGTCGGAACTGCCTCGACTTCCGGCTCGCACGCCGGAGCTTCAATCACCTCCGGTTCAATCGCCGGGGCTTCAACGAGTTCCGGCTCCAAGACCGGGACTATTACTTCTCCCGGCTCTGCAGCCGGAGTTTCCATTACTGCAGCACAAGGACCCGGAGCTTCAATCTCCGAGACAAGTGCCGCCGGCATGTCTTCACTCCTGTGGTCCGGCGCTACCACGGGAAGTTCTGGGGACGAGTCGAGGTTCATGACTACGACAGCCGGCGCCGGAGCTGTCGCAGCCTCAGCCACCATCTGGGGCGGAGCCGGGACAGGAGCGAAAGCTCCCACGGCCTCAGAAACCGTGGCCGAGGGTGGAGCTTCACTCCCTTTCTTAGGGACGCTGCAGAGGATGGATAAAGAGAATTAACAAACAATCACTACAACTAAAAAGTTAACCAGGGTAAACATCAAAAATTACCTTGGAAGGCTTCCGCACCAGCTTGCGCGGAACCTTTTTCCCGGACGTTCCGGGCTGGCCAGGGTCGGCGTAGGAGCTCTAGGAGGCCCCCCAGAACTCGCCGCAGCCACGGAGATTCTCGGGTCGAGGCTCTCCTCGATCGGGAGGAACCCCTGGACCTGGAGACTCCAACCGCCCCAGGGGCCGGAGTCGTACACCCGGAGCTAGAACCACCGGAGGGCTCTACCACGGAGACGGAAGCTCTTCGGGAGGATCCCACTGCATGAACAGTCTCGTTCCGGGAGGACCCCACCACGGGGACAGTCGCCACGTGATGAGGACATCACAACAGCAGAGACGCGCATTGAACTGCAAGGACCAATCACAAGAGCACGGGCACGGTTATTAAATCAGCAGGTGAATTCGTTCTTAACTTCTTTTGCATGTGAGTTTGAGAATAGATTGCTATGTGATGATTTAATTGTTATTAGGAATAATGGAGAAGATCAACAAGTGAAGGAAGGAGGCCTTGGGAGCGTGGACAACCACCTGGGACGTCCACAAGTAGATGGAAATAGTTTACAACTCGGACTCGAGTTCAACTCGGAGTCTAGGAGCAGTCCACCTTAAAACAGACGCCCAGGAGGCATACGGACTCCGTTTTCGACGTTCTACATATGCACGGAAAGAGGAGAAGATAAACTTTCCAATGGTTCTGGTCCCACCTCAAAATTCCTCCGGAGTCATTGGGAATCGTCGAAACAAGTCGAGTCCAGATTTCTGTCCGGTGCTGCGCCACCGAATCGGGCCTTTGGGCCTTGTATCCCGTAAGAGTCCATTAGGGACGCGTCTAATCGTGTTTTGGTCGAACCCTAGCCTATAAATACTGCAGCCGCCGGTCATATTCGGTGGGTTTTGCTTAGATCAATAATATCGCCGTTCTACGGTTTGTGAGACCCCAATTTCGCGATTTCCGATCGTGTCTTCTACGTTCTTGCTCGTGTTCTCGATTGCACTTGCAGGGATTAGCCTTCTTGGCGAGGTCAAGCGTGTGCAGCACGGTTGATAACCAACGGAGCCGTGGTGTAGTGATTGCAGGGGTACTCGAACCGCTCGAGTGCCGCGGATCATCAACGTCGAGTTCTCCACCCCAATCGACATACCTTTCGGAAGATCGGGCCTAAACCTACTCATCAATTGGTATCAGATTTCCAGGTTGCCCGTGAGGTATCTTTGTTTTCCTTCCTTCCATTAGATCGATTTTGTTTCGTACCTAGAGTCCACAAAAAAGCCACAAAAAAATTAGATCGTTTTTACCGCTTCCCAGACTATAGTGCCTGCAGTTTCGTTTTTCAGTTTGCATTGTTGAGTTTGCATTCGTGTGGTTGAGTCTTGTTGCTGGTTTAGCTTTGTGTTTTTTTGGTCCTAGTTATCGTGTTTCGTCCTTGTTTTCTTGCTATTCGACACCTATTCCACAATCCCTAAATAACAAACCGATCCACCACGTTCATCGGTTTGCCCTAGCTAGCCGCCTTGCGTGAACTCCCGCATCGCCAGCCCTAGATTAGGTGACAAATATTTGTGCCATTCTTCCTTGAATCATCACACACCACCCCATTAGTTGCTGTGCAAATTCCCGATCGTTTTCGTATCCGTTTGCGAGTTCTGTTCTCAAACCGAGTTGGAATCAACATCCAAAAAAACGTAACTCGGACAGCCTACCTTAAAACGGCCATAACTTTCGCATACGAACTCGAAATCGGGCGAATTTTTTTTTCAAATTCATCTACGCGAAATTTCGCATCTGATTTTCCGCGGCGTAGCCGCGTTCGGCGAAATTAGATTGCCCAAATTCCCCTCGGAAGATAGGCTATCCGGCCTCCGAAGTTTCAGCACGAATTTTAAAGAACCTTCTTGATTTTCTATAGGCCGCATATTACATCCAATTGAGCTGCAAATTTGTGTGCTTCCTATATTTTTGCTACTGAGTAAAGAAAAAATATCAAAAAAATATTACAAAAAAGAAAAAAAAATAGTGAAGAGCACGCGTATTAAAGCAATTGGCCTATACCACTTGGTGCTGTTTGTTTGGTTATATCATTCTGTCTTTCTTTTGCCTTGATACTTCCTTGTGTTGTGCTAGGCTCTAGGGCACTCAGTTGACCAGCAACAGTTTCCTACATTGAATACTTATTCAACTTTGTTTAGCTGTTAACGATTTTCTGCTTATTAGCCACCATATTATACCATCCAAGCTCCACCTTTCTCTTGAGCATAACAGGTACCTTTGCAATCACCCCACGCTTCATTGGTTCATCTCACCGTCCACACCACCTGCTGTGACGGTAAGAACACTTGTAAGAGCGTGGTAAGACGCTTGAGCGAGAGAGATTCTTTTCTTCCACCTTCCACATTGTCACTGTAGTTGATAGGGATAACATTTTTTTGTTGTCTTTTGTTTCTTACTAACAATGGCAGGAGAAGAAAATAATGACGAATGTGTTCAACATGTTGAGTTACGTGATATGTTCGCTAAATACAACGCATCAACGGAGGAGTCATTGGCGAACTTGACTCGCAAACTGGATGACCTTGCTCTTCGGATGAATACTTTTGAGGCTCGGTTGCCTCTCGCTGGAAGACAAGAAGACAATGCTTATGATGAACTGGAAGATCACAGTAATCAGCCAAGACTGCCACTTTATCGTCGAGGTATGGGAGGTAATAATCATAACAATTATAACCGCCCTCCTGATGATCCTTTTGCTAAAGTGAAATTTACTATACCCTCTTTTTCTGGTGCTTATGATGCTGAGGCTTATCTTGATTGGGAGATGACAGTAGAGCAAAAATTTAATTCCCATCTTGTTCCTGAACAACATAGAGTTCGTCAAGCCACTAGTGAGTTTAAGGACTTTGCTATCATATGGTGGAATGAACTTGTTAAAACTAGAACTGATCCTCCAACATGGGATAGATTAAAGAAAGCTATGCGTGTTCGATTTGTTCCTCCATCTTTTCAGCGGGACCTTCGCAAAAAATTGCAGCGTTTAGACCAAGGTAACATGTCCGTAGAGGAGTATTATCAAGAGTTACAAAAGGGTATGCTGCGTTGTGGGGTAGTGGAGGACATGGATGATAAAATAGCTCGTTTTTATGGGGGGTTGAGGCGTGAAATTCAGGACATTGTTGATTACAAAGAATATGATACTGTTAACAGATTGTTTCAGCTTGCTATGTTGGCAGAAAAAGAATTGCAGGGCCGACAACAACAGCAACAACGCACGAGGAGCAACTTCACGCCGCGTGCAGCAACTACACCATCCAAAACAGCACCATCTTCAGCCCCCCGTGCAGCGACTACACCACCCAATGGCGGCCAACGAACTATACCTGCTGCTCCACCTTCTCGCGTGCCGGAAGGCAGCAAGGCGACATCATTCAAGCCTTCGTCGTCCACTCCTTCTACGGGTCGTACTTCCGACATTAAGTGTCACCGCTGCCAGGGACTTGGTCATATGATGAGAGATTGCCCGAGCAAACGAGCATACATAGCACGCGACGATGGCGGGTATGATAGTACTTCGGATGTTGAAGATGAATATTCTCTTGCTACTGACTTTACAGATCCAAATGACGAACACACCGAAGAAGAGGTACTTGGTGTAGCGGCGACGGAGAACTATAGGAGCATCATTGTGCAGCGTGCCTTGAGCTCCAAAGTGGAGACCGACGACAAGCTACAACGACACAACCTCTTCCACATGTTTCTCGTCGTCAAGGACTGCCGTGTACATACTATAATTGATGGAGGTAGCTGCAATAACTTGGTAAACACGGACGTCGTCAAGAAACTCGGTTTGACAACAAGAGCACACCCTCATCCGTACCACATTCAATGGTTCAACAACAGCGGTAAGGTTCGGGTAACACAAACAGCGAGAATCCATTTTTCAATTGGTTCATACCATGATTTTGCTGATTTTGATGTTGTTCCTATGGATGCTTGTTCTCTTTTATTGGGTCATCCTTGGGAATTTGATACAGATGCTATTCATCATGGTAGAACCAATAAATATACTCTCATGCATAAGGGAAAGAAAATCACTTTGCTCCCCATGACTCCTGCTGAAATTGTGCATTTTGAGAAGAGTAAAATTCGTGAGGGCAACGCAACTAAATTAGAATCTGAAAAACAGCAAGTTATTAAGTTAAAATCACCATCATTGCTCGCAACTAAATCTGAACTTGCTGATTTATTCGATGCTAAGGGGATGTGCTATGCTTTAGTTTGCAAAGAAGCCATGTTTTCACTTCATGAATTGTCTATTGCATTGCCCCCTGCTGTTGCTAACCTTTTGCAGGAGTTTGAGGATGTGTTTCCCTCCGAGATACCCCCTGGTTTACCACCGATGAGAGGCATTGAACACAAGATCGATTTGATTCCAGGAGCAAGTTTGCCAAATCGTGCAGCTTACAGGGCGAATCCACAAGAAACTAAGGAAATTCAGCGACAAGTCCAAGATCTTTTGGACCGCGGGTACATTCGTGAAAGCCTTAGCCCTTGTTCCGTTCCTGTTCTTTTGGTTCCTAAGAAAGATGGTAGTTGGCGCATGTGTGTTGATTGTCGAGCGATTAATAACATCACCATTCGATATCGTTATCCTATTCCTCGATTAGATGACATGCTTGATGAATTGAGTGGTGCTATCATCTTCACAAAAATTGACTTGCGTAGTGGTTACCACCAAATTAGAATGGCACTAGGAGATGAATGGAAAACTGCATTTAAAACCAAGTTTGGACTTTATGAGTGGTTAGTCATGCCTTTTGGTTTAACTAATGCACCCAGCACCTTTATGCGATTAATGAACGAGGTTTTACGTGCTTTCATTGGACAATTTGTGGTGGTTTACTTTGATGATATCCTCATTTACAGCAAGTCATATGATGAACATCTTGATCATTTACGTGCTGTTTTTACTGTTTTGAGAGATGCACGTTTGTTTGGTAACCTCGAAAAGTGCGTTTTTTGCACCAATCGAGTCTCGTTTCTTGGCTATGTCATTTCCTCGCAGGGAATTGAGATGGATGAGGCAAAAATTGAAGCAATCACCAGCTGGCCAGCCCCAACTACCGTCACACAGGTTCGTAGTTTTCTTGGTCTTGCAGGATTTTATCGGCGCTTTGTGCGGGATTTCAGCACCATTGCAGCACCTCTACATGAGCTAACGAAGAAGGGAGTTCCATTTCGATGGGGCGAACAGCAGCAACAAGCTTTTGATGCTCTCAAATCGAAGCTTACACAAGCACCATTACTACAACTTCCTGATTTTGACAAGACCTTTGAGCTAGAATGCGATGCAAGCGGCATTGGTATTGGAGGCGTTCTCATACAAGGAGGTAAACCCGTTGCTTTCTTTAGTGAAAAACTTCATGGTCCTTCTCTGAATTACTCCACTTATGATAAGGAATTGTATGCCTTAGTCCGTGTATTACAAACTTGGCAACATTATCTTTGGTCTAAGGAGTTTGTCATACATTCCGATCATGAATCATTGAAGTATCTTAAGTGTCAAACCAATCTGAATAAACGACATGCTAAATGGATTGAGTTCATAGAGTCGTTTCCATATATCATTAAGCATAAGAAAGGGAAGGAAAATATCATTGCTGATGCATTATCTAGGCGTTATACCATGCTGTCCCAACTTGATCATAAAATCTTTGGTTTGGAAACAATTAAAGCATTATATCCTACTGATTTGGACTTCAAAGTTGCTTTTGAAAATTGTAGAGAAGGAAGAACTTGGAATAAATATGTGCTGCGAGAGGGTCTCCTCTATCGTGCTAACAAGCTATGCGTTCCAGCTAGCTCCGTTCGTCTATTGCTTTTGCAGGAAGCACATGGAGGAGGTTTGATGGGACATTTTGGAGTGAAGAAAACTGAAGACGTGCTGTCCACACACTTCTTTTGGCCAAAGATGAGGCGTGATGTCGAGCGCTACGTGTCACGATGCACTACTTGCAACAAAGCTAAGTCTCGTCTTAACCCACATGGTCTTTATATGCCTCTTCCTGTTCCTAGTGTACCTTGGGAGGATATTTCTATGGACTTTGTTTTGGGATTGCCTAGGACTAAGAGAGGGAGGGATAGTATTTTTGTAGTTGTTGATCGTTTTTCCAAAATGGCACACTTTATACCTTGTCATAAGAATGATAATGCCTCACACATTGCTGATTTATTTATGACGGAAATTGTTCGTTTACATGGTGTGCCAAATACCATTGTTTCTGATCGTGATGCAAAATTTTTAAGTCATTTTTGGAGAACTTTGTGGTATAAATTGGGAACCAAGTTGCTGTTTTCAACTACATGTCACCCACAAACGGATGGACAGACCGAGGTAGTTAATCGTACTTTATCCACTATGTTACGGGCTGTCTTGAAAACAAATTTGAAGTTGTGGGAGGAGTGTTTACCACATATAGAATTTGCTTACAACAGATCCGTTCACTCCACGACAAAGGTAAGTCCATTCCAGGTAGTGTATGGTTTCAATCCCCGTGCTCCTATTGATTTACTACCTTTGCCTCCTTCTGAAACTATAAATTTGGATGCTACACAACGATCTGAATTCATTCTTAAGATGCATGAAACTACAAAGAAAAATATTGAAATGATGAATGAGAAGTATAGGATTGCAGGTAGTAAAGGTAGAAAAGAAGTAAAACTTGAACCGGGCGATTTGGTGTGGTTACATTTGAGAAAAGAGCGATTTCCCGACTTGAGAAAATCTAAACTTATGCCACGAGCTGCTGGTCCTTTTAAGATCGTTGAAAAGATTAATGATAATGCATATAAGCTTGAATTGCCTCCCGATTTTGGGGTTAGTCCTACATTTAACATTTCAGATTTGCGACTGTACTTGGGAGAAGAAGATGAACTTGAGTCGAGGACGACTCCAATTCAAGAGGGGGAGGATGATGAGGACATCACAACAGCAGAGACGCGCATTGAACTGCAAGGACCAATCACAAGAGCACGGGCACGGTTATTAAATCAGCAGGTGAATTCGTTCTTAACTTCTTTTGCATGTGAGTTTGAGAATAGATTGCTATGTGATGATTTAATTGTTATTAGGAATAATGGAGAAGATCAACAAGTGAAGGAAGGAGGCCTTGGGAGCGTGGACAACCACCTGGGACGTCCACAAGTAGATGGAAATAGTTTACAACTCGGACTCGAGTTCAACTCGGAGTCTAGGAGCAGTCCACCTTAAAACAGACGCCCAGGAGGCATACGGACTCCGTTTTCGACGTTCTACATATGCACGGAAAGAGGAGAAGATAAACTTTCCAATGGTTCTGGTCCCACCTCAAAATTCCTCCGGAGTCATTGGGAATCGTCGAAACAATTCGAGTCCAGATTTCTGTCCGGTGCTGCGCCACCGAATCGGGCCTTTGGGCCTTGTATCCCGTAAGAGTCCATTAGGGACGCGTCTAATCGTGTTTTGGTCGAACCCTAGCCTATAAATACTGCAGCCGCCGGTCATATTCGGTGGGTTTTGCTTAGATCAATAATATCGCCGTTCTACGGTTTGTGAGACCCCAATTTCGCGATTTCCGATCGTGTCTTCTACGTTCTTGCTCGTGTTCTCGATTGCACTTGCAGGGATTAGCCTTCTTGGCGAGGTCAAGCGTGTGCAGCACGGTTGATAACCAACGGAGCCGTGGTGTAGTGATTGCAGGGGTACTCGAACCGCTCGAGTGCCGCGGATCATCAACGTCGAGTTCTCCACCCCAATCGACATACCTTTCGGAAGATCGGGCCTAAACCTACTCATCACCACGGCACCAGAAGATCTTCCCCCTTGGGGAGAAGGAGCCAAGGTAGAAGCAGCGGGCATGACGGACCTTCCGTCGACATGCCGCAGCTTCCTCTTCCGACTCCCCAGCTCCTCCGTCAGCTCCTTGCCCTTGCCGATGACTTCAACCCTCGGCTGTGGAGCAGGGACTGAGCCATCTTCGGGCACCCCAGGGATTGCCACCCGGGTGGTTGGTCTCCTCTCGACGACGCCAAGGTCGTCAAGCGCAGGCATCTTCCGCCGGAGCTCTCTGCTGAACTCCACTTCCACGTTCAGAGGGAGAAAGGCCGACGGCGGAGTCAAGTAATCTCCGTCGACGTCGATGTCGTGCTGGAATTTCTTGAGGTGGAACTCCAGGGTCTTCCCCACCATGTCGGACTTCAACCCGGTTTCAACCCGATCCTCGTCCATCACGCTGTTGAGGGCCCAGGCGAGCTTCTCCCTCCTCTTCAGCGGCGCCCACCTGTTGGTCAGGAAGTTGCAGAACACCGCCTGGGGAGTCAATCCTCCCTCCACACATCGGCGGATCCTGGTCAGGACAGGGTCGAAAACTTCCGCCAGCACCGGGACTTCACTCCATATCGACGTGTCGATGCCGGGCAGACTGTCTGGCAGTTCCAACCGCTCATGCTCCTCCACCCTGACGACAATCCAATCTTTCTTCCAGTCATCCCACTTCCCGGAAGGAAACGACCGGAGGTACTTGAACGGGCACTTCTTGCGCTTCACGAAGTAGTAGAAGCCAAGGTACTCGTTGCTCCGGCCGGTGGTGTGAACGGTGAAGAAGGTTCAGAAGAGCTCGATGCAGGGGGGGATGCCCACCCACATCTCGCAGAAGTGGACAAAGATGGACACAAGGAGAATGGAGTGGGGACCAAGGTGGTATAGCTGCAGACCATAGAATTCTAGCAGCATCAAGAAGAAAGAAGAAAATGGTGGGATAAGTCCCACCATGGCGTACGAAGAAAAGTACACCATCTCGCCAGCGCGCTCCTTCTCAAAGGGGAGCTCTCCGCCGGCACGGACCGAGCGGCTAAAGAAGTCCGAGGACCACCCCATAAGGGCCCGGACCTTCTTCAAATCGTTGTCGGTCTTCAGGCGACTCTCGCGCAGACCCAACTCCATTGCAGCACAGCTAGGCAAGAGAGGAAGAGCAAAGTACGAGTCGGGAGTTTGAGAGAAAGATCAGATGGGAGGCGTAAAGAACTCCCGAAGGTGCGCCCTTTCCTTCTTAAGTAAGCCCTCGCAACGCTTGGATGGAAACTGCAGGGGAGTCGAAAATACTACTCAAGAGTTCAACCCAGCTGATGACAAGGGGGCCCGGGACCACCCCGACGATCAAGTCGAGGTTCTCACCCAGGCGAACGGTTGTCATCACGAGGCGGGAAACCCAAAGGCGGCGGCCTGACAAGGCGCGTGGAACCGATACGGTTTTCGTATCGGAAACCGGCGACCTTCAATTGCGTGAGATCCGCACGCCAAAGATCGTATCTGCCACCTGAGGTGTGCCACGCATCGGGATTTAACTGTAAAATCCTACCAACGACACCTCCGAAGACCTTTGAAGACCCAGTTCAAGAGTCGCAAAGGTGGACCCACCTCCGATGCAACGACTTCACCCCGGTGACCTTCCTCGGAGGTAGTTCCAGGGGGCCACTGTCGGTACCCTAAAAACCGTACACCCCCTGAGATTACAAAGACCTCAGGGGAAGGACGACTACTCGAGTTGAAGACCCTCGGAGGCCCACTTGTCAGAACATGACCGGACCAGCTTTTCCAACATGGTTAATCCCTAGGTCGCCACGTGTACTACTTAACCGGAGATACCGCCCACAAGGGGGAAGCACCGGACTGAGTTCCGAAACGACACCTCCGGACCTAACCCCTTACCGAGAGAAGCTCCAGACCTGACACGTGTCAAGTAGCCCCGGAGCTTCCTGCTTCCCACAGCAAGCTCCGGAGCTGCCACGTAACTAAACATCGGAGCAAGCCGCCTCTAACCTCCGGGAGACCTTGTAACTGCTCCGGATCTTCAACGGATAGCCAAGGACTTCAAGACCTGTTTAAATGTCATTAATGCCATATTAATGACACTTAAACGGACGATCTTAACACCTGTAACGGCACTATCGAAGCCCGTTACAGGATCATTAACAACAATTAATCGTGTATCAATACTAGTAACCGCCAGGGCCACATGTCGGGCCAGGTAGCTTGTAACGGCCTGTCTTTGTACTATAAAAGGACAGGCCGACGATACACAGGAGAGGAGACAGACGGAAAATCATACGTGATAAGCCAATACAAAATCAACACCCCCGTGGAGTAGGGTATTACGCTCAGGCGGCCCGAACCACGTAAGTCCTAGTGTCTCCAGTGTTAAACCGCAATTCACCTTCTTGAGTCTCCGCGCGCCCATACCGAACTACGAACTCCTTCAACACTTTAGCTGTGTCAGGAGATCTGCCGACTCCAACAGTCGACAGCGGCCGTTTTTTGCTTGAAAAAGAAGGAACACGTCGTGATCGGTTGGTGAAGGTCAGAGGAAACATTGGAACTGCTCGAGATGGTCAAGAACTTGACGGCGCACCACTCTGCTGTCCGAGGTTTGCTCCCAAATGCCTGCTGCGGTTGGACGACGTTGAACAGGGGGCAGCCACAGTGAACTCGAGCTGCATCGTGCTTGAGCGATGTGGGAAAACGCAAGTGAGGCATAGAACGATAAGGCAAGCTCTTGGACGCGCTGTGGACAGCCTGGGCGTATGAGGAGGTGTCCCATGCAGCCTTGTCTTGGTGGCGCCATGGGGAGAATTTGAGAAACATAACACGTTGCTATGTTGATTACTAAGGATGACCGGTGGGGCCCACAACTATCCTCCCCCTTATCCCCTCAAGCTCACTCAAGTATCTCCAGCCAAGATACTCCAAATTTGGTCAAATTTGAGTTGGTTATTAAATTGAATATGAGGAATGCCAAATATGAACTCATATTTTGATGTTGAGCAAATTTGATTTTTAAATTTAAGTTTGAATTTGAATCTCACCCTTTTTAATTAAAATGGTAAATGAACACCAAAATTTGTAAAAACTTGCAGGGTCGCTATTTTAAACATAGAAATTATTATGGTGAATTCAAAACTCGCATTTGATTAGGTTTCATTTCGAATTTAAATCTGAATTCAAAATTCCCATGTTATGTTATGATTTGAACTTAATTCAATTTAAATATTTCACTTGATTGCACCTCTTGGATTAATTTTGACAGCCAACAAAGTGGGATTTTATATTCCTCCCCAATTATTTTCTTAGTTGGAACTAAACATCTAGGATTTGATGGGATTTTACATTTGCTTTGAATTGAATCTAAATTCATGCTTTTGCCTTATATTCAAATGCACATTCAAGTTTGACTTTGATTGTTGAATTGAATTGGAATTCTTTCTTCGCAAGTTTTTCGTGAAACTACACTTCACCCTTCAAGGAATGTTTAATATTTTGAAGAAGTCTATATTTTAACATCATTTATTAATTAACATTATTCATGTGAGTTTGAACTTCTAGTGTCTCTTAAAAAAATTTTAAGTTCACATTTTTCATTCTTGTGCTTTGCAAGTGTGGGCTTTTACACTCACCGCCGTCGCTGTTGAGCGCCGTCCTCACCCTCGCCGTGGTCGCCGTCCTCTCGGTCGCCGCCCTTGCTCTCGCTGTAAAGGTATGCTTTATTAGGTTGTTCGTGCACTGGATATGGATATGGAGTGGACGCATATGCTCTATTAGGTTGTTTATGCACTGGATATGGAGTGGATGCATATGCTCTATTAGTTTTTGCCATGATATCAAACAACAAAGATTATTATCTCTGGAAATAAAGGCAGTTAATGACATGTTTGTCATACTTTCGGATGTTTGGTTTGATAATCTGAGTTATTTTATTTTACATTAGTTTTTGATTTTGTGTAACTGTTTTTATTGACTTCTCTCAGAATGTTCATATGTGTTATCTCCTAGAGGAGACTGGAGAATTTATCAGTCGTCCTTGATGGTTATGATAGTGTGGAAGTAGTACCTTCCATCTTTGTCTTTATGGGCAATTTTTGCTCTCGGCCCTGCAATCTACCATTGAATTCATTTGGAGAACTCAGGTCTAGACTAATGGTCTAGAGATTATAGAAAGTCTTTGTTTTTGCTATTCCTGTACAAGATAAGGCTTGAAGTATGTAACTTCACGCAGATTGCAGTTTGGAAAGCTTGGTGAAATGATTGCACTCCATCTAGATGATGCAGGTACTCTGACTTTTAGCTAATAACTGCTCATGTATGATGCACTCATGTATCAAATTTTATGGTCTGATCATGAATCAACTTTTATAGTTCTAGCTACCCTTCTGAGGTAGATGTGTCTTCACTACTTGATGTGTCTTGACTACTTGTGCTTTTTTCAATTTTAACACTCTTTATGTTTCAGGATCTCCACAGGAATGTAAAAGACCTGTTAGGGAGCAAGCTCAACAGTACCGTGTATATTCAATGTGTGCATGAGAGAAACTATAATTTGCAATGTATCAACTATTATTTGCAATGTATCAACTACAAATTGCAATGTGTAAACTATAAATTGTATCGAATATATTGTGATTCCTATTATTTCAATTTGAGCAGGAAATTAGAAACAATAACGTTTAATTTGTTTTGTATAGGCTCATATCTTCGCACAAGCGCACGTTGTACGTAAGGAGCTGTCTGTGATAATGCTTTATCACAGGCGGCACGTTATATGTAAAGAACCGCCTGTGGAAAATTATAATCATAGACAGTTTGTAGCAACTGTCTATGAAAATGGCCAGTTTTCACAGACGCTTTGTTACAGGCGGTTTTGAAAAATGCTTGTGATAATATGGTTAGAGCTGACTGAGATAAAGCGTTTTGCAGTAGTAGTTAATTTTGTACATCCTATGGTTGCAGTAAGACTACTACTACAAGCTGGCATAGCAAAGCTTTTTGTACTACTTAAACCTAAGGAAGCAACTGAAACAAACCTGCTTGGGCAATTCAAAAAAGGTATGTCGATTTGTCGATGCCTATAATTTGAGAAAATTTTAGGCATCGACTAATTATTAGGTAATTACAATCATTAACCACTAATCCTTATAATTAACTCTTAATTCTATAGATTAATCAATCATATAATTGTTTTGTTTGATTATTTTACAATTGATATAACCTACAAATTGCGAACAAAATAAAAAAAGACAAAAAAATAAAAACTTTCCTTCATATCCGGCAGCCGCCGCACTGCTGTCGAGCTGCCGCCGCTGTGCCGCGACCTCCACTCGTCACGGACCGCCTAGCCGCCACGAGCGCCGCAGGAGCTGCTGCTGGCTGGACAGGTGTAAAAGCCCACATTTGAGAAAAAGAAGAAGCAAATATGTGAACTTAATTCTAAGTTAAATTGGGAATTAAGCTCACAATGAAGTATGTTAGTCAATAAATGAGTCTAAAATAAGAACTTGTTAAAAACTTTACACCTAAGAAGAGCTTGTGAGTGTGTGATTGCACTTAAGCAATTAAGTATTGAAAAGGAATTCCCAAATATAATTTAAAGGTTACAAGTCAATTTTAATGTCAAATTCAATATTGAAATACAAGAGCAAATGCATGAATCAGGATTCAAATAAAATAAAGAATAAATTTCCAAAATAATATGGTTGCTGCACATTTAAGATTCATCTAGATATTGAAGTTCATTTCTGCAATTATATTTTAAACATTGGAAATAACTTAATCAAGTTAAAGTGGTGAATTCTAATCTGAACTTTAAATTACACCTTCAATTTAGTCAATAAACCTTAGTTGAATTTATAATTTGACTGCTCTTATTTTCAGTTAGGCAACCTACAAATTTTCAGCATTTTTAGGAACTTGTTTAATTATGAATCTAATGCAAACAAAAAGGGGGATTTGAAATTCAAATTTCAAAAGTTCAAATTCAAAATACTCCAATGCAGTTTTTTAAATCACCAATAGTTTCTATATGATTTCTTTGGTCACCTAGCCAATTTGGTGATTTATCGGGCAGGTCTGCTATTTTATTTTGACTTTTAACTTGCTGTGAGGGAGAGTATGACCAGTGGGTCCTTCCTGTCAGTTGCACATTCAATCTAACTAACATTGCTCTGTTTCCCCTTATCGGCTTGTGCTCACCGTGCGCCACCAAGCCATACGCATGCACCAGTCCATGCTCGCTTTCATCCCTACACGGTGAATGCCCAAGCTGCTCGCGTGATGCTTTTCTGTTCCCAGGCAAAACCGAGCATTCGTTTCCTTACGCCCTAGCTGCCACCGCGGACCACGGTCACTTTGCCGCCCGTTGCCTTGCCACCGCAAGCAAGGCGTGCGCCGTACTGGGTTGCTGCTCTCCCCTCGTCTCACGCGTGCGCCATGCTTGGTTGCCTCGATGCCCATCAAGAATAAAGGAGTTCGTTCCTTTTTGCCGTCACCAGTCGGCTCATTGATGACAAAACCGCTCCTTGATTTGCAGCTTGGCCAAGGGAGCCACCTGCATTGCCGAGGCTTGCTCCTCATCGTCGAGTTGGCAAAAATCTGTCCATGCCTCTCTTAGCTGTCCCAAGGTGGAGATTCTTCCTCCTCCTCAAGCAACATGGCCGCACCTCTCTATTCTGCAGCGCTTCCACGGTGCCCGGCTGCCTCAGACCTTCTCCCGTCCAAACCACCGCGCCAAATGGTTCTCAAACAATTCTAGTTGATGCTCCCCAACCCCTTTATTATTTCCTAGCACCGGTGAGCCGGAATTTCAAGTCTTGCTACGGCTAGGTCATAGAACCATCACTATTCCTTTGTAAAATTCTTGATGCACGATTGATTAATCTCCAGTCCGTTTACACCAGAGCAAATAGAGGTCATAACGGTCATTTGAGATCAAACCAATCCAAAATTTATCGAGTATAGGCTTGGCAATTGCAAATCTAGTGGCCGCCGTCCGTTTTTCCCCTTACCACACCCAGTGCGCCCCATGTCCAGCCATCTACACCTCAATTAAGCTAGATTGTGATGTTCACCATGTTTCCACGAGCTCCTAGAGCCTTTCCCCAAGGATTTTGATGCCACATTGGGTAAGATTGTGATCTTCGACCCTTGTTGCTGCCATGTCCTCACCGCCGGTGCTGCTCCGGTCGAAGCTGAGCCCACCGAGCATGCTACCGACCTGGTTTTGTCGTGGACATCATTAGGAGCATGTCCCTGTCGCCCCTATCCTTCTCCGACGAACGGACAGCGGGCGCCGTCGCCTCCCCTGACACCACATCCTTCCTGGTCAGGGTTGAAGATGATACTGGTCGGTGGGCCCGCCAGTCATTGACGCATAATGTTTTTCCCATTTCCTGTTTGAATAAAATCCAGAAAATGTATGCAACTTCTAAAAATCATAATAATTCATAGAAAGATCCTAAAAATTTTGAAACAAAAATTTATGGCTTCCTTATTGTCAAAGTGTTTATGCGACGCTTCCCCTGGATCTGCTAAGGAGCAGCCCACGGAGGTTCTTGTTTGGCAGGGCTTAGGCCTCAATCAAGTGTATGCGCGTATGAGGGTGTATGAGATGGTGGTTTTTACGTGGTTCGGTCCGCAAGGAGCATAAAACCCTACTCCACAGTAGATTGTATTGCTAGTGTGTGTATAAGTGTGTGTGTATCGGGGATTCGATGTTGTTTTTTTGTAACGGTGGCGGTCTCCTCCTTCTATAGATAAGGCCGAATGCCTTAAAAGTGGGGTTCGGACTCACAGGTGGTCCTGGGGCAATCTTATCCTAAAGATATAAGGCTTCTCGTGTAAGCTTGCTCTGACCGTGTCTTTGAAGACTCACCGTCTTGCCACCTGAGTCGTTAGTAGCCCATGCGCTATTACCGACAATGGTAGGGGATGTCCCATCCAACTGTCTGTCACTGTAAGCTACCCACTTGGTGGAGTGGGATAGGCCTACGGCGTCTTCACTGCGATGCGATTGGTCGTAGCGGTACCTGACATTAGGCTTGTGCTGCGCCATTCCTCTGGGGAAGCCTTGTATCTTCAATCCTTAAGAGGGACAAGACGCACCGCCCTCTTAACTCCCGCAACTCTTCGTCCAGGGCAAGTGGTTGGACTACGTGACAGCTCGAGAGCTCATCTTTGCGGAGGCGTTCAGGTCCCATCTTACAGACCGTGTGGCAGCTCGGGAGCTCACCTCTGCGGAGGAGGTCGGGTCCCATCTTGCGGGACACATGGCAGCGCTGGGACCCGCCTATACGAGAGGTGGCCTGTCTGATGTCTTGGACCACGTGGCAGCTCCAGAGTCCTGTTGCACGGGGGAGAGGGATCCTTACCTGCGGGACACGTGGCTGCTTGGGAGCTCGTCTCCGCGGAGGAGCTGAACTCTCCTTCGGGGTCTCTTGCGGGTACCCCGGACCCCGCATCTGAGGTAGATGGGTCCGGGTCTTCTGAACATGTGGCGTCCTCGGACCCTGCCTCTGCTGGAAGGCGGGTTATCTAGGTGGCTCTAGCTTGTGCGCAAGGGTACCTGGTATGCCGGGTACCGACACTTATGATCTACACTTTGCATTGAACCAGTCTAATTGACATGAACAACTTTGGGAATTGCTTTAAAAATCTGGGAAACTTAAACATTGGAAAAATTCATCTGCAAGCTCCCAACTATAGAAAATTCAGAACCTATTCTAGTAATTTCCATATCATCTCTAAAGACCACAGTACAATTTTCAGCTCAGTTTTACATGAAAAACTTGAGCAATAAATTGCTAAGTGATATCTCTTAATTAAATTACAGTTAATCAACCAGAGCTCTTATAATCCTGAAAATTTTAAATAATTTCTTCACCATGTCCTCTATATCCAGTAATTCCTTGTCACCATAAGATGACCATAACAGTAGAATTTTGGTTAATCAAAAGTACATAGTATAGTTAGTCAACATAATAAGTCATTTAAGTATAATGTCATAATCCTTGCTAATTCTTCTCTCAACTGTTGGACTCCTTTTCTTTTATCCACCTCATTCATGCCATTTTCTTCTTAATCCTCACCATATGATCATTGCAAATCGGTAATCTATCTTTTATTATCTATATGGTTTTTATGCCACAAAGATACTCAACCTACCTAACCTAGGTATTATGCAGTGAATGTTTCTACAAAAATAGTTTAGGAACCAGCAGCAACTTCACTTTAATCTTCCTAGTTCGTGGGCTCTCTTTTTATTCATAAGCTATTTCGATTCTTAAACCCTAAAGTAAATCTAATATGCATGTTCATATCGATAGGATTTAGGACGAGAGCACAACTCGGAGGACTAGCATGGACCCTGCAACAAGAGCAAGATTTCTCCAAGCAGCACAAAAGAACAAGATTTACCCGAGCAGCAGTGAGAACAAGATTTGCTCAAGCAACAGTAAAGTCAAGAAAAGGAGGACAATGATGAGAATCTGCATCCGGAAGATCAAGCCTCTGACTATTGACATTTACTTAGTCGCAACCTAAGGCAAGCCCCGATTTGTATTTAAGTTGTTTAACAAGTTTTGCTTTTATAATATATATATATAGCAGGGTTAGTATGGACCGTTGCATTAAGTCTAGTGATGTATAATACTCCACATGCATGGCTCCTGAATCCCTAGAGTCCGGGTAGAATGGGACTCTATATAATAATGATTTATTAAAGTTGAGGAATGATATGGAATTGTGTTGAGGAAATGAATGGAAGAAAGATGAAGAAAGTAATGGGATGGAAGGTTAATCCGAGACCGAGCAGGAAAGGCTAGGACGCTCAAGAACGTGGTTCTGTGGGCATAGTTCTTACCTGTGTCGATTAAGGACCGTACCGTGTGCGGCCCTGCTAGACAAGTTTGAATATGTACTGGATGCATACTAGGTATATGGGTCCTAGGAAACCGATATAACATGTTAACTTGGGTATTGAGGCATACCCCATCGTGTTAGACACCAACGTCGACAGGAGGGTAGGGATCACTTTGGCATAGACCGTCTTGTGAGGCTTGCTACCGGGACGGTGGGACCGGTTCAATGCTTGGGCTTGTGAAAGGTTACTCAGTACAATGTTATTGGGAGAGGTTGTACACCTCTTCTAGACGGTGTACATGACGGGCAAGCCGGGTGTATCTTTATTCGAATAACCGTCGCTCGTGGAAGGGAGCATATTTATTCACTGGGTCATGATATAGTAACAACTGGAACTAGGAGTAACCTGTTGGATGATTAAGCAACTTGATTGAAGTAGTTGATAGGAGAACTAAAGTTATGATTCTAAGCAATTAGCTTGCTAAGGTTTGTGTAACCTTGGGCCCTGCAACATCGTGGATGAAGCGTTTCTGGTTTATTGTGGAGTTCATAATGTTGCCGTGCCCAAGGACTTCACATGCTATTATATATTTGAAACAAGAATCTACTAATAGTGAACATTTACTTACTGCGGTTTAAATTAAGGTCTTACGTTCCCAACACGTAGAGTTTCATGTTCTTAGGTGAGACGGTTAAGTCTTCATGAGCCTTGTGCTCACGGTTGCATTTATACGAGTTTTGCAGGTATATAGCTATGACGGGTTTCTAGGCTAGCCTAATGGAAGCCCAAGACACCGCTGCTGTCTTCTGTGATGCTAGAGTGGAGTATCCGCAGGCTGGATACAACCACTACTACTGTAGTGTAGGTCCGAGAGAGTGTTATGAAGGCTTCCGCTGTGTAAGATTTTTTGTATAAAACTTTGTGAATAATATAAGATTCTCACTTGTGTTTTGAGTTCTTTGTTCTTTTCTGTGTTGTGCTATTGGGTGTTGCATCGCACGACACCGTCTTATGACACCCGGTTCCGAAAATGAACCAAGTGCGACGCATATGTGTGCCCAGGATGTTCAACACACATACACGAGTGCATCACAAATGATATACAGATACTTACCACATCATAAGTTATTAAATAAGTCTGTTTATTACAATATTCAAATAATCCTCAAATTACAACTCTAATGATCATTATTAATAATTTTGAAACTAATGCAACAAAAATAATCTAACTAAGCAAACTAAGCATATAGGGTAGCGCGACTCCAAGCAACACCTTAGGCAAGTCGACGATAGCACACAACCTAGTACTCCGCATTATCCTCAGTATACTCCCATACATCACCTGAAACTATTGGTGGGAGAATTGCAAGGGTGAGCACATATCGTACTCAGCAAGTGTGGAAAAAATGACATGTAGCTTAAACAAGGAATGATAATAATTAATGACTATTTGCTAAAAAGTACATTTAAAACATATAAAAAGCATACTAATATGTCTATGTGAATTAATCCCATCATATCCCAAATAAACATAATAACTCATATCCATCTTTCATTATCCATCCATATGACATATTCTTACCATTATCATGAAGCATGTCCATTTATCACCATTCAATCCATAACCCTAACCAATACCAAACCATCCCAATTCACAAGTTTCACTCTAATCATGTAGGTCATCCATGTCCTCTTAACCGGAGCACGACTATCATGATAGTTTTAACACTCTACAGAGGTTGTACCACTTTACCCATCAGTTTGTGATTTTGTCACCCGTCGGTGACCAAAGAAACCTCCCTTATGCCAATTACACTTCCTTAAGTGTATGGCCAAGAGATCACAAAACAACATTTACAAAGGGACTACCAGCATATTCAGACCCACTAAGGTTTCACCGGTGGTGATGCCTCCAACTGAGCACATCCAACCAAGGGTCCCCTCTTGTGCCGTTCGGATCCCAGGGCATTCCTGCCACTATTGCAAACCCAACCGGCTCCCATTCCCTGCTCCTCCAAATGATCTGAACTATGCTGGCAATACACCTAATTAATTGGCTAAGCCACACCCATACTTGGCCTTGTGGTGGCACTGTTGTCTTGGCTTATTCTCACATGAACCGGTCCTTAGATACAAGGAAAGCAAACCACCACATCATCCCACCCAATCCACAAACCATGCTTGCTTAGATCTCCCAAGTCCCATGTTACTGATTAACCATATTCATCAATTCACATCTTCCACAAGTACATTAATTCTTAGTTAAGTCATTTGGTTGTTTTCCCATCCCAGTTAATTAGAGCAAAGCAAAAATGTAAAATGCCCTTCCAAACTCTCTACAATATAATCCAAGCAACAAGGATGGTAAAACAAGTCTAGTAAACACCTATCTTGGGTTTCCCATCAATTTGACACAAGCATGCAGTTTTTTCAAACAAAACATTTAAAAACTGGATCAAAATGTTAAAGGACACTTTCCTTGCTCTTAAGATTGGTTAGGATCAAAAGCTTCAAAGTTCTGGTGCTGGAGGTCCTCGACAGCATCCTCTAGAGCAAAATATTCTATTTCGTGCAACAAACATACAAAACAAGCATTAGAATCAATAAATACTCATATATTACTCAATATGTCATGACATGCATGAATAATGGAATTATGTGGTGATGCATGTTATTAAGTTGATATCATATCTTACTATCTAGTCCCAATTAAGTATTACACGTTAGAACAAGTTTTAAGTCATTTTGGAGGATATTAAAGAAGTTCCAGGAATTTTAGAACAGGAAGACCGGACTAGTCTGCAGTGAGGCCAGACATGTTTGTTTTGGAATAGAAATGAAATCGGACTAGTCCGCACTGGGACCAGACAAGTTCATTAAAGCTAGGGTTTTGGCGAATTGTTCAACTAGAGCATAGTTTAAGTTAATATGGAACCATATTTTACATAGAAAAGATGGGTCTAAGGCATTTAGCATGACTCCTAGGGTTCAAGGGTTGAAGAATCAATGAAACTTGATATCTTGACATCTAGATCGATTGGAGATGAAGACTGGCAAAGGAGGATGTTGACTAGAAGGGTTGATGGCGAAGATCGCAGCAGCGACGACGATCTTGGCTGACCCTCCTTCCTTTATCTTCCTTCTTCTCCATGCGATAGAGGCTTCTTGATGGCGGCTCTCACGAAATAGGGTTGAGGGTTTCTTCTAATGTGGCAAAGAGATGAAAGGGTGGGCGCTGGGGTGTTTATATAGGGTGGAGATGGTAGGGTTTGGGTGGAATTCGAGTTGTAAGGTGGTGGAGGCCTAGATGGGGTCCCACATGGGCTCCATAGGGGTTAGGCACGACATTCTTAGGCCCAATTAAGGTAATTACCCAAAAGCCGGTCGGGGTGGAAAAAATAGATTCAGAGTCCGGCCCACTGGACTAGTCCGCTGGGGGCCGGACAAGTTTGATATGGGACAGAAAGTTGAAAGACCAAGTCCGGGGTATATCCAGACAAGTCCGAAAAGGATCGGAAAGCAAAACGGACAAGTCAGGTATGGGGACGGACAAGTCCGGGGGCTCGTCTAATTTTCAAAGATTTGGATCAAAGCAGTGAATTACCAGACAACTTTTAACTGCAATTTTGGTTCTAATTCATTTGAAACTTGTTCCTTTTTGTGTTGCTAAATGCTACACATGTATAAGAATGTATGCAATGCATGATGGATAAAAATGAGGGTGTTACCAACCTAATCCCCTTAAAATGAATCTCACCCTGGAGATTCAACGTAGAAGAGAAGAGATAGGGAAATTCTCTCTTGAGGTCATCTTCTAGCTCCCAAGTTTCTTATGATTCTGCATGATTCTTTCATTGCACTCTGCACCATCGAATCACCTTGTTTCTTGTGACTCTCTCCTTGGTTTCCAAAATCTTGATCGGTTGCTCGACATAAGTCAAATCTGCCTCTAATTGCAAATCTTCCATTGGCACTTGTTCTTCCAGCACCCTTAAGCACTTCTTGAGCTGAGAAACATGAAACACATCATGTACATCAGAAAGATATGCTGGCATCTCCAACTTATATGCCACTTCTCCACGTTTGTCCAAAATATTGAATGGTCCAATATAGCAAGGTGCCAACTTGCCTTTGACATTAAATCGCTTATGACCTCACATAGGTGACACTTTGAGATATATGAAGTCTCCCACCTCAAAGGCTAAGTTTCTTCGCCTATTATCGACATAGCCCCTTTGTCTTGACTGAGCTGCCCTCAAATTCTCGCTGACTGTCTGAACTTGCTTTTTAGCTTCTTGCAACACATAAATTCCAAATACTCGGTTCTCTCCTATATCATTCCAAAACAAGGGTGTACCACAATTCCTTCCATATAGTTCTTCATATGGCGACATCTTCGAACTTGCTTGGTAACTGTTATTGTAGGAAAATTCAGCATACGGCAAGCTTTTGTCCCAGTTGTGTCCATGCTTCAAGTCACATACTCTCAACATACCTTCCAATATTTGATTTGTCCTCTCGGTTTGTCCATCAGTTTGTGTATGATATGCGGAACTGAAATTTAACCTTGTACCCATGGCTTCATGCAGTTTCTCCCAAACATAGAGGTGAACTGAGAACCTCGGTCAGACACTATTTTCTTCGGAACTCCATGTCGGCATACAATATTCTCCATATACAATTCTGCTAGCTTCGAGGTGGTATAGATTGTCCTAACAAGGATGAAATGGGCTGATTTTGTCAACCGATCTACAATCACCCATATGGAGTCATACCGGACTAGGTGCGCGGTAATCCAACTATGAAGTCCATACCAATTTCTTCCCACTTCCATGCTAGAATCTTCAATAGCTGCAATAGTCCAGCTAGTCTTTGATGTTCAGCCTTGACTCATTGGCACTTATCACATAATGCAACATACGTCGCTATGTCCTTTTTCATCCTATCCCACCAATAGCAAGTCTTTATACATCTTTATATAGTCTAGATGAATTGAGTAAGGGGAGTCATGTGCCTCCTACAATATCGTCTTGTGGAGATGCTTCATATTGGGCACGACAATCCTTTTCCCAAGCCATAGGGTAGCATGATCATCTTCATCAAACCTCCATTCTCTCCCTTCTTGGATCCTTTCCTTGATTTCTTGTACTTCCTCATCCTTTGTTTGACCTTCTCGTATTTCTTGTTCTAAAGTCGGATTTAACTCCATTATCCCCACACCATTCACAAATCCAAGATTCAACCATTCAAACTCCTTGCATAGCTCGGCTCGCAACTCCCAAACCGTGAGTTGGTGGCTTACTCCTTTCCGACTGAAAGCATCGACCACTATATTAGCCTTCCCTGGATGATAGTTGATTCTCACATCATAATCCTTGATGAGCTTCAACGATCTTCGTTGCCTCAAATTCAAGTCTATTTGTGTGAAAATGTACTTGAGACTCTTGTGATCCATGTAAATTTCACACCTATGACCAAGAATGTAATGTCTCAAATCTTGAAGGCATGCACTACGGCTGTAAGTTCGAGATCATGCGTAGGATAATTCTGCTCATGTTTCTTCAATTGCCTCGATGCATAGGCTACCACTTGACCTTCTTGCACAGGCACACATCCAAGTCCATGCCTTGAGGCATCGCAATAAATATCAAAACTTTTGCTCAGATCTGGCAATACCAATACATGTGTTGTTTTCAACCTCTTCTTTAGCTCCTCAAAACAGTCTTGACATGCTTGAGTCCATTGGAATGCTTTCCCCTTCATTAGCAATTTTGTCTTGGGCTTGGCTATTTTGGAGAAATCCTTGATAAACCAACGGTAATATCCAGTTGTCGAAGTGTTGTCACTTCCCCCAGTACTACTAAAGCGTAGTCCACGGAGGTTCGTATTCGGTTGGGGCACGCGTATGATCAAGAGAGAGACAATGACATAGGTGATTTTTACGTGGTTTGGGACGCCTAAGAGTAATATCCTACTCCACGGGGTGGTTTTTGATTGTACGAGAGTGTATACGATGAGCTTGAGTTGGCGTGGTTGGACTTGGTCCTCTACCGGGCAGTGCAACCCTTTTATTTGCTAAGGGCTGGCCGTTACAGAGATTGCCTGGCCCGACAAGTGGCCTCGACGGTATTCAATCACCTAATACACGATCTACATATATTAAGTGTGATTAACGGTGTGATAACGTGCCTTTGTTGCTGCATTACTGGCACAAAAGGTCCTATGATCGTGTGTCATTAATCCTGAACTAATGACATGCTGATCAGGTCTTGTAACGGTTGTTTTAACATCCCCTTGAATGTCTGTGCCATTGGAGAACCTGTAGTCATTACTGGTTTAGGTCCGGAGGTACAACACGTGGTAGCTCCAGGGCTTCCCTCCACGGGGAGGTAGGTCCGGAGCCACTCAACACGTGGCGACAACGAAGCTTCCCTCTACTGGGGGTTAGGTCTAGGGTTGCTAGCCACGTTGCAGGATCGGAGCATCCCTGTGAAAGAAGGTAGGTCCGGTCCCGCTGGACACGTGGTAGTACTAGAGCTAACCAAACGAGGGATGCGGGCCCAGTGCTGTCAGACGTGTGTTGCCTTCGGATGTCTTCACCTTGGCGTGGGAACTCTTTGGCCTTTCTTGTGATATCGTGGGGTATCCGGTACGCAGGGTACCGATAGTGGCCCTCTGGCCCACCTGTAGGAGAAACCCTCTGGATGAAGTTTTTCTACTAAAGGTGGGGCCATATTCGATTCCCGCACTTCGGCTTCAAAGCTTCTTGGTGGCAGTTGAGCCGACGGCAAAGAGTTATGCCGCCGCCGTGTGGCCCTTCTTTACTCGGCGCGTGGATCCTGGCGTGCGGATCTCACGCAATTGAATGTCGCCGGTTCCCAATACGAAATTCGTATCAGTTCCTAGCATAATCTTTGTAGCCCTGTCAAGCTGCTGTCCTCGGGCTTCCAACTTCTCATCATGACAACGGTTCACCTGGGGTAACTTTTTAAATAAAGTGGACCCAAGACCCCTTGTCATTGACGAGGTCATCTGTGATTTTGGTCTGGAGGTAGTTTCCATCCAAGCGTTGCGGAGACTTACTTAAGAAGGAATGCTTGCACAGTTAGAGGGCTCTTTATGCCTTCATTCGAACTTGTGCTCAGAACCTCTCCACCTTTGCATAGCTTTTACAAATTTCGCTTCGAGTTGCCACGATGGAGTTGGGCCTTCCCCACAGTAAGGTCAAGAGCGATAAATATTTGTCAAGGGTCGAAACCTAGATGGGGTGGTCCAGCCTCCTTCGATAACTCGATCCGCTTCGGCAAGCTTCCCTTCAAGAAGGAAAGAGCTAGAGCGATCGTCTACTTCTCGGCATATGCCATGGTGGGTCTAATCCCACCTTTTTCAAGCTTCCTCCTAATGTTGCTGAACTTCTATGGGCTCCAACTTCATCACCTCGACCCTCACTCATTCTTGCTAGTGGCGACTTTCGTCCACTTCTGCGAGATGTGGGTGAGTGTGCCACCAAGCATCGAGCTCTTCAAGTGTGACACTCGGTTCCGAAAATGAACCAAATGCAGTATATGTGTGCCCAGGATGTTTAACACACATACACAAGCTATTCACAATTGATAAACAAATAATTACAACAGAACAAATTATTAAATGAGTACTTTTATTACACAATTCATTATATCCTTGAATACAAGCTCTAATGAATATTAATGACGAGTTCAACTAATGTAGCGGAAATAAACTAATTAAGAAAACTAAACAGTTAGGCAGCATAAGCAATAGGGTATAGCGCAGCTCCATGCAACACCATAGGCAAAGCTGACGGTAGACACGGCCTAGAACTCCGCATTATCGCCATTAAAATCACAATCCTGACCTGCAACTGTTGGGGGGATTACAAGAGTGAGTACATATCATACTCAGCAAGTGTGAAAAGTATGACATGTGGCTGATTCAAATGATGAATATAATAATGGTTCAGTTCTGAAAAGTACATTAAAACATTTTAAAAGCAATATATTACATGTATATGAAATAAACCCATCATAAGCCATGTAGTTATCATAATACCAGTCCATATTTCATATCCATCATCATGTACCAATATCCATATTCAATACCAGAATTCAATTCATAACCATCCATAACCATACCAACCATAACCATCCCAAATACCATCCCAATACCGAGTTTCCCTCTAATCATGTGAGGGTCCAAGTTGCTCATAACCGGGAGCACGTCTATCATGATAGTTTTGTACACACTCTGCAGAGGTTGTACCGCTTTACCCACGTGTTTATGATTTAATCGCCTTTCGATGACTATAGAAAATCTCAATATGCCGTCTCACACTTCCTTAGGTGTGTGGCCAAGAGATCACAAAATAGCCTTTACATAGGGATTACTAGCCTGTTTAGACCCAGCTGAGGTTTCACCAGTGGCGATGTCTCCCACTAAGCACATCTTCAACAAAGGTCCCCCTCTTGAGCCATTCGGATCCCAGGATAGTCCCACCAATCATCAACAAACCCTATCCGACTACCCCTTCCCCGAGCATCCTTAATGGTCCAAATATCACTGGCAAAGCCCTAATTAATCAGCTACGCCACACCCATACTTGGCCTCGTTATGGCACTGTAAATCCTGGATGGTCGCTCCACGAACCGGTCCTTAGATCTAAAGCAAGCAAAACCACCATAATATCCAACCCATCCACATACCAGGCTTGCTTATATCACCCATTACCATATCATATTAACCAGTTGATGTTAACCATAGTCTCATCCATGCATAATTAGATTGAGTGGTATAGTTGTTTTCCCATCCCAGTTTATTATGCGAAGCAAAAAGGTAAAAAAACTCTTCCCGACTCTCTACCATATATTCCAGGTGACAAGGGTGGTTAATTAAAGCTAGTAAACTTCCTATCATATGATTTCCCATTGAAATTGCCACAAGCATGCAGTTTTGCAAACAAAACGTTTATTTTAAAATAGGATCAATATGCTTCAAGGACACTTGCCTTGCTCCGACGGATAGGGTTGCTCAAGCGCTTCGAAGTCTTGATTCTGGAAATCCTCGTACACGACATACTCTTGAGCACTTCCCTCTACTCGTGATCACACATACAAGAAAATACATACAAATCAACATGATGCATACATACTAATCAACATGCGATGACATGCATGCATGCAAAGTTCAATAATTAATTAACTACGGTTGTTTATTAATTAGATGCAACTAGTTCATACGTGTTCATATGAGTTTACGGGGGTTTTAGCGAGAATTAATGCTGCTGATAATAAAAAGGAAGTGCGACTATGATCAAATTACGTCTATTAGATTTAATACATCGCTAAAATTCGCATCGGAAAAATGAATCCTACCATAGATGCGATGGCTTTGACGATCCCGGGACGAAGGTGATGCGTAGACGAAGTGGATGGCGCAACGGTCCTCCGGCGGCACGATGACGGCGGCGCGACAATCTTCGGCGGATGACGATTTCTTTCTCCCTTTCTTCTTCTTCTTGCCCTCTTTTTTCTTTCTTTCATTTCTTCCCCTGGCGGGGCCCCTTTTTTTCTTACTGGCGGCTAGGGTTCCTGACGGCGGCTGCTTCTGTCGAGGAAAAAAACATGGAGCCTGACTCTTTATATAGGCGCGAGCATCGAGTCTCCTGGAGGCATGTACGTCGAGCTGCAATTGGCTCGCCCCCGGGCGGGCGGCACCTGGCCGACTGGGCCACGGGCGCGGGGTCAACGCGGGCGGGCGAGCGAGGCGCGCTGGCGGGTGGTGCCGGGGCACGCGGACCCGGTCGGGGTCACGGTGGCGGAGCGTTGGGCGCGCGGGAGCCGGGGGGGGGGGCTGGCGTTCGCGAGAATCGCGGGGTGGGCTGGCCAGCGGTTGCCCCTTTTTTCCTTCTTCCTTTTTCCTTTATTTTTTTTTCACATATAAATATTATTATTATATATATTATTATTATATATATTATTATTATATATATTATTTATTTATATTCTTTATTATTATTTGTTTCTTTAGGTTTCACAAATATATATTATATATTATATATATATTATTTTATGTTTATTCCCTAATACATGTTTTATGCTATTATTTTCTTTTTCTTCTTTTGCTACACATATTTGTATATGTATGTTTTATGTTTTATTATTTTTCTTTTATTCTATTAATGTTTAATGCATGAACATGTATGCAATGCATGATGCAGAAATTGAGGGTGTTACAAACCTACCCCCCTTAAAGTGAATCTCGCCCTCGAGATTCAACAGCGTGGAGAAAAGATGAGGGAATTCAGCCTTCAAGTCTTCTTCACGTTCCCACGTAGCTTCGGCTTGCGTATGGTGGTTCTATTGCACTTTGCACCAATGGACCCTCTTATAACTCGTGACCCTTTCCTTCATGTCCAAGATCTTGATAGGTTGCTCGACATAGGACAAATCCTCCTGAAGTTCTAACTCGTCTATCGGCACCTGTTCTTCCGGCACCCTCAGACACTTCTTGAGTTGAGACACTTGAAACACATCGTGTACATCGGAGAGATACGCCGGAAGCTCAAGTCGATAAGCTACCTCTCCTCGCTTGCCCAGAATCTTAAATGGCCCGATATAACGAGGTGCCAGTTTTCCTTTGACGTTAAACCGGCATTGCCATCAGATAGGTGACACTTTGAGCTATACGAAATCTCCAACCTCAAATACAAGATTCCTTCACCGATTATCCGCATAACCTTTTTGCCGCGATTGAGCAACCCTTAGGTTTTCACGAATTATTCGAACTTGTCTTTCAGTGTCTTGCAACACATCAGGACCAAATACTTGGTTCTCTCCTGTTTCATTCCAAAACAAAGGTGTCCTACACTTCCTTCCATATAGTGCTTCATAGGGTGACATTTTCAAACTTGCTTGGTAACTATTGTTGTATGAAAATTCTGCATATGGCAAGCTCTTGTCCCAAATTTTGCCATGCTTCAAAGCACAAGCTCTTAACATGTCTTCCAAAATATTATTGGTCCTCTCGGTTTGTCCATCCGTTCGAGGGTGATATGCTGAACTAAAATTCAACCTCGTTCCCAAAACTTCATGCAATTTTTGCCAAAACCTGGAAGTGAATTGTGAACCTCTATTTGAGACTATCTTATTCGGAACTCCATGCAAACATACTATTCTTCCCATATACAGCTCCGCCAATTTCTCTCCATTATAGGTGGTCTTGACGGGAATAAAGCGGGTTGACTTAGTTAACCGATCCACAATTACACAAATTGAGTTGTAATCGGACTGAGTACATAGTAAACGAACTATGAAGTCCATAACGATCTCTTCCCATTTCCATTCCGGGATCTTTAATGGTTGCAATAATCCGGCTGGCCTTTGATGTTCCGCCTTGACCCATTGACACACATCACATAATGCTACATATTCATCTATGTCCTTTTTCATGCTATCCCACCAATAGCATGTCTTCAAGTCTTTGTACATCTTTGTACAACCAGGATGAATTGAGCACGGCGAGTCATGTGCCTCTTTTAATATCGTCTCCCGAATATGCTTCATATCAGGCACGACAATCCTTTTTCCCAGCCATAAGGTGCCATGTTCGTCTTCATCAAATCTGAATTATCTTCCTTCCTGGATCTTTTCATTGATTTCCTGTATTTCTCATCCTTTGTCTGTCCTTCCCGTATTTCCTGCTCCAAGGTTGGGTTTAACTCCATTATTCCCATTGTAAGACCTATGTGTGTTGAATACATTGACTTGTAATGAATACACATGGCTTTGATGATAAAAGTTTTGAATATCACCAAAACACCTTTTTATCAAGGTCCGACTCTAGCTCTGAGCTACAGCAAGGTCCGACGGTAGGTCCGGCTTGGTTTGGGTAGCTCCGGTTACGTTCGATACTAGGTCCGACTAGCTTTGGTCAGCTCCGGTGAAGTTTTGTCTTTAGCTCTGGCATGTCTTTGATAGCTCCGACATGTTTTTGATAGCTCCGCCGTGTTTTTGCTAAGCTCCGAAGTTGATTTTTCTAGCTCCGATTTTCGGGATTACTAGTTCCAACTAGTTCTGGTTAGCTCCGGCGCTAGGTCCTGCTAGTTTTGTAAGCTCCGGCGGGAGCTTGGTTATACTAGTTCTAGTAAGTTCTGGCGCTAGGTTCTACTAGCTTTTGTAAGCTCCAGCTCAAGGACCGGTTTGCTCTGGCAAGCTCCGGAACTTGACCGTAGTGCTTCTGCTTTTCATTTGCAATGTTTCATACTTGCTTTACATTGTTGGAAAGATTGCTTAGTATTCATTTGCTAAGTTTTTGGTGCGTTTTGGTTGATATGGATGATATCGTGTTACTGTGGTTTTGCAACATGCTTATGTGAGGTTCTCACGTAGGGTGTTGTGTTCGGAACTAACTTGAGTCAAGTCGAGGACTTGGGCTCGTATGGATTGGTTGTTTATTCATGTGCAGGTGTTGATTGAGTTCAAGACATGGCTGGTGACGAGATCCATTGAACTAGTCTCAGGGAGGAGATGAGGTTCCAACAACCAAATTCAGGAGGAATTGTGGTTGAGCTGATCAGGAGGTTGCGCAACATGATTCAATCAAGAACAATGCATGTGAAGGTATCGTGGACGTCATTGGAAGATGTTTGCACGTATGCAAGGAGTGCTTGGACGTGGCTACATGGTTCCGAGACGTGATGAAGTGATGTGGACGTAAAGAGTTGGTCGGAAAGGTCCAACCGAGTTGGGTTTGACTCAAATATGGAAAGATTTGAGTTGGTTATGATAGGATTTCGTGTGGGTCACGAATTTGAGTTGTTTAGGAATGTGGGATACGTTCCCAAGGTGTTTAGGAGTCTTAATATTGCTTCTATCTGCGTATAGAAGAATCTTGAGCAGTTATAGAAAGTTACGATTCATGATCTGAGTAGGATTGGAGTCCTAGTTGATATTGGGTTGTCCTAAGGGCTGGTTATATAAGAAAGGGAGCACAGAGCTCGTGGTGCACGACTTTGGGGCTGTTCCTCTTGTGTTCTATTGAATAAAATTCGTAGTTTGAAGGAACTTTTGTGCCTTGTTCGTCTGACTTGTTCCAGACAAGTTTTACTCGTCGAGTTTCTGGACAGCACTATCTTTCATCGGTGGTTTTATCATAACTCGAGTTTTACAGATCCAATTGACGTGATTCTTTTTGGGTTGTCTTCACAACTTGATTATCTATCATATGTCAAAATTTCACGGTCATTGGATTTGTGGTTTCTGATCTACATGAGTTTCTTTGCAGCATTCCAGAACTGTTTTTTCTCGGGTAGGGCAGATTGACCATTGTTTGATCTTTCGATCATAACATGAGTTTTTCTCAATGGATTTGAGTGATTCTTTTTGTGTTGTCTTCGTGAATTGATTCTATCTGATATCTATCACTTTTGTCATAGTGAAACACGTTTAGATTAGTCTCACACATGATTTCGTTAATAGATTGTTTTTCTGCCGAAAGGGTTTGGGGTTTAATTGTTTCCGCTGCGTAAGATTTTTAAATCTACCATTCACCCCCCAACCCTATGGTAGCTTTTCACGTTCTCTTCGATCCTACACCCATCTCATTCACGAATCCAAGATTCAACTGTTCAAACTCCTTGCATAACTCGGATGGCAATTCTCGAACCGTGAGTTGATTACTTACTCCTTTCCGACTCATGGCATCGGCCACTACATTGGCCCTTCCTGGATGATAGTTGATCCCTACATAATAATCCTTGATGAGCTCCAACCATCTTCATTGCCTCAAATTCAGATCCATTGTGTGAAAATATACTTAAGACTCTTGTGATCCGTATAAATTTCACACCTATGTCCAAGGATGTAGTGTCTCCAAATCTTCAATGCATGTATCACAGCAGCAAGTTCTAAATCATGGATGGGGTAATTCTACTCATTATTCTTCAATTGTCTTGATGCATAGGCGACCTCTTTACCTTCTTGCATGAGCACACATCCAAGTCCATGCCTTGATGCGTCGCAATAAATATCAAAACTCTTGCTCACATCCGGCAGTACCAAAACTGGGGCTGTTGTTAACCTCTTCTTCAACTCCTCAAAACTGTTTTGATAGGCTTGAGTCCATTGGAAAGCCTTTCCTTTCATTATCAACTCCGTCGTGGGCTTGGCTATCTTGGAAATGTCCTTGATGAATCGACAGTAATATCTAGCCATCCCAAGGAAACTCCTTATTTCCTTTACGTTTTGCGATGGCTCCCACTTCAACACGTCCCTCACTTTACCGGGGTCAACCGATACTCCTCCTTCTGAGATGATATGACCCAAAAATGGCACCTCTTTCAACCAAAACTGACACTTGTTGAACTTGGCATACAATTGATGCTCCCTCAATTTCTGCAACGTGAGCCTCAAATGTTCCTCATGTTCCTTCTCATCCTTTGAGTAGATCATAATGTCTTCAATAAACACCAAAACGAACTTATCCAAGTACTCCATGAAGACCTTATTCATGAGGTACATAAAGTAGGAATGCACATTTGTCAATCCAAAAGACATCACGGTGTACTCATAAGATCCATACCGTGTCCTAAAAGCTGTCTTGGATATATCCGATGGTCTAATCTTCATTTGAATGTATCCGACCTCAAATCAATCTTAGAGAAGACACAAGCACCCTTCATCTGATCAAACAAGTCTTCTATGCGTGGCAAGGTGTACTTGTTCTTGATGCTTACCTCATTGAGAGCTCGGTAATCTACGCACATCCTTTGGGATCCATCCTTCTTGTCCACAAATAAAACGGGCGCTCCCCAAGGTGAAGAGCTTGGGCAAATGAAACCTTTCTCTAGTTGTTCTTGAATCTGCTTCTTGAGCTTCGCTAATTCCATAGGAGGCATCCTATATGGCCTCTTAGCTATAGGTGCAGTTCCAGGTATTAAATCAATAACAACTCAATGTCTCGATCGGGTGGCATACCTGGAAACTCATCTAAGAACATGTCCAAAAATTCACACACCACCGGAATTTCCTCAATTGTAGTACCATCCATGTGATTCAGCTCCAATTGCTTCGGTGCATATTGAGTTGCTTCAAATTCTACGGTGATCCCCTCCTTGTTGGTCAATTGCACCGTCTTTGTGGCACATTCGATAACTCCATTGTGCTTCCTCAACCAGTCCATACCAAGTATAATGTCCAATCCTTGGGAAATCCAAGACAATGAGGTTTGCGGAGAAGTCTACCCCCCTTATTCTAAGGCTTACTTTTGGACATACTATATTTGTCCTCATCTCTCCTCTAGGAGACTTAACCAACAGAGTAAACTTCATATGAGAGATAGGCAAACTATACTTGGCAACATACTTCGATGTAATGAATGAATGCGATGCTCCAGAATCAAACAACATAGTCGTGGGGTTGGAGTTGGCGAGAAACATACCAATGACCACGCCATCTACTTGTTGAGCATCCTCTGTAGAGACATGGTTCACGTTGCCACGAGCAAAATTCTGATGTCTGCGGTTTCCTTGCGGCTGTCCTCCATTGGGTCTTAGGTTTTGCCTCGGCGCATTGCTTCCTTGACCAAGGCCTGACTTAGGACATTGATGCGCAAAGTGTCCAGCTTCTCCACATGTATAGCACTTCTTAACTCCACCAGAATTTGGACAGACTTGATTTTGCACATTGGCACAAGGGAAATTAGCACGGGGTGCATAAGGCATTGGAGGCCTAGGTGCTTGCATGACAGGGCGCTGCTGCACAAACTGAGTTGGGCGCGGTGCATAACCAGGGCGCTGTACAGGAACAAAAGAGCTGAAATAGGGCGCATTGGGTGGTGCAAAGCAAGGGCGCACATTACTTCCTTATTGCAGTCCTTGATATGGCGCCTTCCTCTTATTGTCTTGCTCCATCTCAGAGACCATATTATCCACCACAATTTCTTTGTCCACAAGCTTCTGGAAGTTGGCATAATCGCAGTTGAGCAATTGCACTTGGATCTCTTTGTTGAGGCCTTTCATGAACAAATATTGCTTCTGGTTGTCCCGACTAACATCCTCAGGCGCATATCTTGAGAGTTGAGTGAATTTGTTGAGATATTCACCCACGCTCGATCTTCCTTGCCTCAATGAAAGTTGCCTAGAGGGGGGGTGAATAGGCTAATCAACCTGAAATGACTTAATAAAACGAGATCAGTACTCAAGGGGCGGACTAGTCCGGTCCTCCTACAGGGAAAACCTAAAAGGTGTTTTTAACAACTTTTAGTTGGATTTTCGTGATGCGAAAAGTGTTAGAATGATTTAGTGAACCTTAACAAGTTATATGGCAAGTATGAAGCTAAGGATCACAATGAAACAAGAGTGATGAACAAAAATGGTAAAGCTAACCCTAGAAGCAATGTGCGGCAAGTGAAAGCAAAGTACACAAGGGACACAAGGATTTTATCCCGTGGTTTGGTCCCACAAAGGAATCTACGTCCCCGTTGAGGAGCCCACGAAGGACCGGGTTCAACAACCCTTCCCTCACCAAGTTTACCACAAAGGGCCTAACTTGGTTCTCCACTATCACAAAGGGTGAATACAAGATTCGTCGGTACTTCTCACAATCTAAGGCTCCCACCACAAATACAATCTCAAATCACAAAGAATGACTCAAGCCATAGATCACAAAGATTCAACAAGTGCAAGAGATCAAACCGAGAGCCTAGAGCGGTGTTCTTCCTCTTCTTCACCTCACCAAACCCTAATCCACACAAGAATTAGTTTTAGAGGGAAGGTAGGCAAGAAGGAGGCTTTTGGAGGCTCAAAGTTTGTTGTGGCGGTGCTAGGGTTTCAACATTCTCCATGGTTTGGTTCAAATGAACCCAGGGGTCCTCTATTTATAGAGGTTCCCAACCCATACTGCTGACTTCAGCAGATGGGCGGACTAGTTCGGCCTACGGCCTGGACTAGTCTGGCCTTTGGGACCACTAACATCCTTGACAACTGTCACACTGCGCGGCAATCGTCACGCTACCCGCCAAACTTCAAATTCAAACGGTCACTTCAAAATGGACTAGTCCGGTCCAAACCGGACTAGTCCGATCTCACACAAAACCTTTTGTTCCGTGTGAAAACAGACTAGTCTGGAGACCACGGACTAGTCCGACCTCCCAGACATAGTCGCTGAAGCGCCAACTTTCTCATCAAACCGGACTAGTCCGGCCCCTAGGGCGGACTAGTCGATCTCAGTCAGGACCTTTTGGTACGGACTAAAACGGACAAGTCCGTGGTTTTGGGACCTAGTCCCGAAAACCCACTCCATGACTAACCGGACTAGTCTGTCCCACTACATACTAGTCCAAACTCAGTTAGACCCTTCTGGTCCGGCTGAAAACGGACTTGGCTGGCCAGGAGCGAACTAGTCCGGCCACCTGCACAGACTAGTCCGGCCACTCCTGCCAGACTACTCCAACTATCTTCTCTCAATAGGTTTTGATCTCTAAACCGCTTTGAGCTCCTAACTTGGTCTCAATGCACTTTACGCACACATCCTCATACACATATGGCTAGTCTATACTCGACACGCTAGAAACCCTATTTTCTTATTTTCGGGTCGACACCGCCGTTTTCATCCTTTTCCTTTTTGAGGGTTTGTGTTTCCACTTGAGTCCACACCTGTGCTTAAGATCACCGATCTCATTAGTTACTTAATCGTTGTCATAAATCATCCAAAACCCACGGGGATCCTAGATGCACTTTCAATCTCCCCCTTTTTGGTGATTGATGACAACACATTAAGTCTTCACATATAAGAGTATAAATTTTGATTTTCATAACGTGCGTGTGTATGAGTAACTCCCCCTCAATGAATGCATCATAAAAAAAGATTGAGGAAGTCCTTCATACACACACACGTTATGGTGGGGTGCCTACGTGTTGTGCTCAACATTTGTGGCAAGACATATTAAATATGAATATGAAGTGGAACATGTCCAAGGATCCAAAATAAGGTGCTACTCTCCCCACATCTAACTCTCGCCATCTCTCTCCATCTACCTCTTCCCCTTTGGCATCAAGACACGAAAAAGGAAAAGAAGAGGGGAACAACAAGGCCTATCAACTAGTCGTCATCCTCCTCACTATCACCCGCCTCATCATCAGAGTCGCTCTCAGTGGCCTCCAGGTCCTTAAAGTCCTGGTCGGTGTCATCGTCAGAGACCTGTGCCGAGGGAGCCGCTCGGGAAGAGCTCCCGTCCTCTTGTAGCTGAGCGAGCTTGTTGGCGGTGAAGTTGGGGAATGGCGTGATCTCGCCATCGCTCTCCTCCGAAGGTGACATGGGTACCTCAAGCTTGTCACACACCGCCTTGAGGTACTTCTCTTGGCGCTTGTGTGCCCGTTGATTTCGGATTTCTTGCTTCTGGCAGGAGGTGACGATAGCATTGAAGCACTTGAAGAAGGCGCTCATCGACTGAGGCAGAGGCGGAGAAGGAGGTGCCACGAAGTGAGGTGGTGGCATTGCAGAGTGAGAGGGAGGCTCCGCATTCTTCTGGCACGGAGGAGGCAGCACTGAAGGAGGCATCTGAGGATGAAGTGGGCGATGAGTCACATCCTTGACGAAGGTCAAGCCCGACACCTTCTCGATGAGATACATGATGTAGGGCGCATACCCACAAGAACGATTAGGGGTATGCGAGATGTTGAAGATGTCATCGAAGATGTAGTCAACTAGGTTGAACTTCTCATCGCCATCAATAAGGAGCAGCAGGTGCCTTAGATTGCCTTGGATCACCCCTGCATCACCATCCTTGGGTGCTATTGTCCTCCTTAGAATCCTGTTTAGGATGCTATAGAAAGGCTTGATGTTGCGAGCATGCCCGACATCATATTGAACATGACTGGGATACATGTAGGCCAGCTCATCTCTGTCTACGGCCTTAAGGTTAGAGATAATGATCTCATGATCCAAATGATCCTCAAGTCCGAGAATCTTGGCAAACTCTGCAAAGGTGACTGAGTATTGCTCCCCATGAGTCATCCAAATGATCCGTCTATCACCTTGAGTGGTGAAGTAGATGGTGGAGTAGAACTGCAGGATGACCTCAACATTCCAGTTGTACTTGAATCCCATGATGCCCTTGAGCTCATGACGCTCAGCTGCCTCAATAACCGCATCAAAAGTAGAGTGTTTCTTCTGAGCCATATAATCCCAGTCAACCCATTGAGCTTCAATGGCAGGCTTCTTCATCGTCTTTTAGACCAAACGGTAATAGTCACAATGAAAGTCGCACCAAAACCTAGGGTCGGTGGTGCTCCTTTCATACTTGTAGAATCTTTCTGTCCACAACTTCCTCGCCTTGTCCGCTCCTTTCCCATGGAATACATTCACAGCCAACTCACGCTGCCAATTAGGGTTCCTTTCTGGAGTGTGAACTTCCAAGGGACCAATAGGTTTTGCCTACCCCTTCTCCTTTATGACCATGCCCTTAGCCTTTTTAGCTGGAACCTTCACGGAGGGCTTCTTTTTCTTGGGCTCAACAGGAGCCGGGGCCTTGCCCTTCTTCGGATCTCTCTCGATCCGGCGTTCGGCAACTTCTTCTTGGGCTTGCTCCTTGCCCCTTTATTTCTCTCCCATGGTCACAAGTCTCATCCTTTTGGAGACTTGTGTTGCGGCAGCCTGAGAGTTGTGAACCTCACACTCCTCTCGCTTCTTCTTGCGGAGTTCCTTGCGGGACTCCTCAATGGCACGAGCCATTGCTTCATCTTCATTGTAGGCCGTAGTTGCGGCCCTAGCTTGTTGTTTCTTGGTTGCCTTTGCTTGCTCTTGCTGCTCAAGAAGTTTCTTGGCAGCCTCAACCTCAGCCCATTCCCTTTCATCGGCAAGGCGAAGCTGCTCGGCCTCCCACTCGGGGTCAGTGGGTGGAGAAGTGGAACGGCGAGTAGCTGCCATCGCTGCTGAAACAGGAGGAAAACAAGGGATAGAAGGTCAAGAAGGTGGAATATTGTGAAAGAAATCATGAGAAATAGCCAAAGTTAGGGTTTGGCCTTTGTACACCGGACTTGTCAGCCCCAGGGGCGGACTAGTCCGCCGGGCGGACTAGTCCGGGTTGCACGGGATAAACCCTAACTCTAATGATTTTTCAAGAAATCTTTGAATCAAGTCGCAATACTCCTAGGCTATGATCACAAGGATACTAGGAACAACTTTAATGAAGAGGGACCTATCAAAAACCCTATAAATCAAGAATGAGGTAGGTTTTTGAAAAAGGAGAGGTACCTCTTCGAACTTTGACGAATCGACGAGATCGAGGATGGATCGCATCGAGAGCGATTGGGAAAAGACTTCTACACCTCCGGGGCTTCTAATGCACGGACTGGAAATGATTTTTGGTGGAGAAAAGTGGAAATCGCCCAAGGAGGGAAGTTGTGCGTGCGTGGGAGAGAGAAGAGCAAATGGGTAGAAGAGGAGGGGTCGGCCGCCATCTGGGGGTTTAAGTCCCCAGGGGCCGGACTAGTTTGGTACAGGGGCCGGACTAGTACGGTCCGCGGATCAGACCCGGATCAGTCTGGATCCGGACTTGTCCGGCTGAAGGGCGGACTAGTCCGGTCCTAAAAGGCTGATAACAAATATATTTGAGTTTTAGCCACTATTGATGATCCTTTTGGACATATTGCCACAACAAAACTTTATGAATATGGACAGTAAGCAATCAACAATCAAACTATGACCATAACTCACGAAGTCAATAGTTTTTCAAATATTTTTGAGAAAATTGAGATAGAGATGAATTTCTCAAACACGTGCGTTCTTTTGAATAGGGTGTAAAGAAACATTCAGATGTGCATGTTTCAAGCCACATTTAGAGAATCTAAAATATTGAGCTCACTCCTAAGCTCACAAAAGCGCTTCTCATCTAGGGGCTTGATGAATATATCGGCTAGTTGGTTCTTGGTTCTTACATGGGAAATCGCTATGTCCCCTTTCAAGGAATGATCTCTCAAGAAGTGGTGTCTAATATCTATGTTCTTTGTCCTCGAATGCTCAAACGGATTGTGGGCTATTTTTATGGCGCTCTCATTTTCACATAGGAGAGGAATATGGCACAAGTTTATACCATAATCCCTTAGATTTTGTCGCATCCAAAGAAGTTGTGCACAACAACTTCCAGTTGCAACATACTCCGCTTCGGCTGTGGAAAGAGCAATGAAGTTTTGTTTCTTGGAGGACCAAGACACTAAAGATCTACCCAAGAATTGACACATCTCGGATGTGCTCTTTCTATCAACTTTGCACCCCGCATAATCCGCATCGGAGTAGCCAATGAGGTTAAACATGGATCCTTTGGGGTACCAAAGTCCTAGGCTAGGTGTGTGAACTAAATATCTAATAATTCTCTTATCGACGGTCAAATGACACACCTTAGGTGCAGTTTGAAAACGTGCACACATACACACACTAAGAATAATATCCGGTCTAGATGCACAAAGATATAACAAAGAACCAATCATGGAACGATATACCTTTTGGTCCACACTTGGACCATCTTCGTTGAGGTCTAGATGTCCATTAGTTTCCATTGGAGTCTTGATGGGTTTGGCCTTGTCCATGTCAAACTTCTTTAATATGTCTTGAGTGTACTTTGTTTGACTTATGAATGTGCCTTCTTTGAGTTGCTTGACTTGGAAACCTAAAAAGAACTTCAACTCCCCCATCATGGACATCTCAAATCTATCTGTCATTATCTTAGAAAACTCATCACAAAACACTTTGTTAGTAGAACGAAATATGATGTCATTGACATATATTTGGCACACAAAGAGATCATCATTAAAGTGCTCTGTAAAGAGAGTATAATCAGCTTTTCCTATCTTAAAACCATTTTGAATCAAAAAGTCTCTAAGGCACTCATACCAAGCTCTAGGAGCTTGTTTGAGGCCATAGAGAGCCTTACACAATTTGAAGACATGGTTTGGGAAGTCTTGGTCTTCAAAGCCCGGTGGTTGCTCCACATAGACTTCCTCCTTGATTGGACCATTTAGGAACGCACTCTTGGCATCCATTTGATAAAACTTAAAATCATGGTGAGTAGCAAAGGCAAGTAATATACGAATTGACTCTAGCCTAGCTACGGAAGCAAAGGTTTCATCAAAATCCAAATGTTCGACTTGTGAGTACCCCTTGGACACAAGTCGTGCTTTGTTCCTTGTCACCACGCCATGCTCATCTTGCTTGTTGCAGAACACCCACTTGGTGCCCACAACATTTGCTTGTGGACGCTTGACAAGCTCCCAAACTTTGTTCCTCTCAAAGTTGTTGAGTTCCTCGTGCATGGACACCACCCAATCCGGGTCTCTCAATGCGTCTTCAATCTTATGTGGCTCCAAAGAAGAGACAAAGGAATAATGTTCACAAAGGTTAGCAACACGAGAACGAGTGATTACCAGTTTTGTAATGTATCCTAGAATATTGTGAATGGGGTGATCCCGTTGAACACTTTGATGCACACAAGGATGTGGAGGTTAAACTCTTAAGTCATCATCATCCTCTTCTTCTTCTTGGTCTCCCCCTTGATGTATGCTTCCCTCTCGACTTTCGTCTTCCTGATCATGTTGAGGTGCCACTTGTCCATCTTCAACTTGGTCATGTGGGGGTTGAGTTGCATCATCTAGTGGATGATCACTTGAGTTTTGAGGTTGTTCTTATGGACGAATATCTCCAAGTGCCATCCTCCTAAGAGCCTTTTGTGGAGAGTCTTCTTGATCTAACACACTTTGATAAACTTGCTCCACTTGGGAGCCATTAGTTTCATCAAACACCACGTCGCGTGCTATTTCAATAATCCCGGAGGATTTGTTGAACACACGGTAGGCATGGGTGTTTGAATCATAACCAAGCAAGAAACCTTCATCGGACTTTGAAGCAAACTTCGAAGTCCTAGGCTTCTTGTTGAGAATATAGCATTTGCTCCCAAAAACACGAAAGTAAGAGACATTGGGTTTCTTACCAACTAGAAGCTCGTAGGGGGTCTTCTTGAGGAGGCGGTGGAGGTACAATCGGTTAACGGCGTGGCAAGCGGTGTTAACCGCCTCCGCCCAAAACCGGTTCGATGTCTTGTACTCATGAAGCATCGTCCTTGACATCTCAATGAGTGTCCTATTCTTCCGTTCCGCCACCCCGTTTTGTTGAGGGGAGTAGGGGGATGAAAATTCATGCTTGATGCCCTCCTCATCCAAGAATTCTTACACTTGAGTGTTCTTGAATCGGTGCTGTTGTCACTTTTTATAGCCTTGATTCTTGAGGCTAACTCATTTTGAGCTCTCCTCAAGAACACTTGAGGACACCGTGAGTCTCACCCTTATCATGTAAGAAAAATACCCTAGTGAAACGAGAAAAATCATCAACAATAACAAGACCATATTTGCTACCACAAATGCTAATGTAGGTTATTGGCCCGAAAAGGTCCATGTGTAGCAGTTCCAAAGGTCTTATAGTCGTCATGATGTTCTTGGAGGGGTGTTGAGCTCCTACTTGCTTCCCCGCTTGGCAAGCACTACATGGCCTATCTTTTTCAAAGACAACATTCTTCAAACCATATATGTGCTCGCCCTTAAGAAGCTTTTGTATGTTCCTCATCCCAACATGGGCTAGCCTTCTATGCCAAAGCCACCCCATGTTGGTTTTCGCCATTAAGCATGTGTCAAGTTGAGCTTTATCCGAGGCAAAATCCACAAGATAAAGCTTTCCCTTGAGCACACCCTTATAAGCGATTGAGTTATCACTTCTTCAAAGGACGCTCACACCCTCATTAGTAAAAACACAATTATAACCTTTGTCACATAGTTGTGATATGGACAAAAGGTTATAATATAGAGAATCAATATGCAAAACGCGAGAAAGAGTATGTTAGGGAGAAATAACAATTTTACCGGAGCCAAGGATTTTCCCTCGGCTATTGTCCCCAGAGAGGATCCCTTCATTTGGATCATCATGTTGCTCATACTCCACGAACATTCTCCTCTCTCCGGTCATGTGGTTTGCGCATCCACTATCGAGCACCCATTTGGATGCACCGGAGGAGTACGCCTACAAAACAAGATTATGCCTTCCTTTTAGGTACCCAAGCGGAGTTGGGTCCTTTGACATTAGTAGTGAAGCACTTGGGCACCCACACACAAGGCTTGGGGCTCTTGCGGAGTGGCCCAACATATCTCGCATATACTTTGCCATACTTGTTCCTCATTAAAACATAAGATGCATCAAAATTATGAAAGAGAGGATGCGGTTCAGATTTAGGCATGTTAGTGTTAGTTGAAGTATTCTTCCCAATTTTAGTTGGGGATGAGCTTCCCTTGACAAAGAAATCAAGTCTTTGCCATACTTGGAGGTTTTAGCATTTTTCTTTCCACCTCTAGTATAACCAAGATCATCCTTGACATAGAGAGGTCTTGTGTTGGTGTATGCACTTCGTGCATACGCCACCTTCTCTTTGTCAAAGATGCCACCCTTATGTGCTTGTTTGCCTTGAGTCAATATAAGCTCATCCTTTAATTTAAGGATCAAGTTAGAACATTTGCAAGTAGATATTGCTTCGGATGCAACCTTTGAGGAGGATGAGCTTTTGGAGGAAGAGGCTACATTAGTCTTGAGGGACTCAACTTGAGTCTCAAGGATCTTGTTAACTTTTGCTAAGTTGCCAAGTTCGTCCTTGAGCTCAATGGTTGTCTCATCAAGACTTGAACATGGTTTCTTGCTTAGAGCAAGTTTATGCTCTAATGTCTTGCTCTTCTCTCTCTCAAGCTCAAGGAGCTCTTTACATCTCTCCTTTTCATGGATAAGCAAGTCCTCTTGCCTATCTATGAGCTCCTCCTTCTCAAAAATTTCATCCGAGAGCAATTTCATTCTATGCAAAGTGCTCTTACTTATGTCCTTAAGCATGTGTTCGTTTTCACTAGCACTATCAAAATCATTATGAGAAGATATGGAAGAGGATGAGTTAGAAGTAACCTTTCTCCTTCCTTGTTTTGCCATGAGGCAAGTTGGCTTGTGGTCGTAGAGGTTGGGGAAAAGCTTTCTTCCCTTGGAGCTCCCCCCGATGGCTATGGTTGCCACCTTCTCCTCGTCTTCGGAGGATGACTCATCGTTAGAGTCCCATTCCTTGCCTAAGTGAGCATGATCGGAGGGCCTCTTCTTCTTGTAGAACTTCTTTTCTTGAGGCTTGCGCTCCTTCTTCTTCTTGCCCTCTTCATGTGGGCAATCCACAATGAAGTGCCCGTACTCACCACAATTGTAGCAAGACCTCTTTGTTTTGGGCCTTGCTTTTTCTTTTCCCTTGCTCTCATGCTTGTATCCTCCTTTATTTCTCCTCATCATCCTCTTAAAATTGTTGATGAAGAGGGCCTCTTCCTCATCGGTGTCAATGCTCTCCTCATCATCTTCGTTTTGCTCTTTTGAGAAGGATGTCGCTTTGAGTGCAACATCCTTCATCTTCAAAGCGGTGAGCCTTTGGAGGTCGTTGTAGAAGAGCGCCTCCTTCTCCATGATCTCGTGGTTGATGATCCTCCCTAGGACCTCCTCTGGGGTCATTTTGGCAAACCCCGGGCTTTCTCGTATCATGGAGCAAAGAGAGACGTTTCTAGGCATGAATGCCCGAATCATTCTCTTCACCACCTCGTGGTCCATCCACTTGGTGCAGCCATAAGATCTGCTCTTGTTGATGAGCAGCTTTAGGCGGTTGTACATCTATTGGGGAGATTCACCATCCATAATGGCAAACCTCCCGAGCTCTCCTTCAATAAGCTCAATATTTGCTTCCTTCACGACTCGATTGCCTTCATGAGCCATCTTGAGGCTGTCCCAAATATCCTTGGCTACCTCAAGTCCATCTACCCGGTTGAATTCATCTCTTGAGAGAGATGAGATGATCACTCCGGCCGCTTGGGCATTGCGGTGAAGGAGCACGGCTTGCTCCGGAGTAATGTATTCTTCATTCTTCGGGATATGCACCCAGGTCAACATAATTTGCCACAATGAGGGGTTGAGTGACATGATATGGATCTTCATGTTGTACTTCCACATCCCATAGTCGGTTCCATCGAATTGGGGAGGCTTCCCCAATGGGATGGAAAGGTAGTTGTTGTTGGAGACAAGGCATTCATAGTTGTAGCCATGTTGGTTGTAGTTGGTCGTGCCACCCATTGTAGAGGTCGAATTGTCCACCTTTGGAATCTTCAACTTCTCTCGAAGTTTCGCCTTGAGCTGGTGAGTCTCTTCGTCATCTATTGACTTGTCTTGGTTTACAAGCACCTCCTCTTGGGTTGCTTGGATCTCATTGGTCGAGACCTCGGCATACCCCACTCCGGCCATCTTCTCTCTGAGTTGCTAGACTCTTTGGGAGAGTCCTGCTCTGATACCAATTGAAAGTTGCCTAGAGGGGGGTGAATAGGCTAATCGACCTGAAATGACTTAATAAAACGAGATCAGTACTCAGGGGGCGGACTAGTCCGGTCCAGGGGCAGACTAGTCCGGTCCTCCTGTAGGGAAAGCCTAAAAGGTGTTTTTAACAAGTTTTAGTAGGATTTTTGTGATGTGAAAAGTATTAGAATGATTTAGTGAACCTTAACATGTTATATGGCAAGTATGAAGCTAAGGATCACAATGAAACAATAGTGATGAACAAAAACGGTAAAGCTAACCCTAGAAGCAATGTGCGGTAAGTGAAGGCGAAGTACACAAGGGACACAAGGATTTTATCCCGAGGTTTGATCCCACAAAGGAATCTACATCCCCATTGAGGAGCCCACGAAGGACCGGGTTCAACAAACCTTCACTCACCAAGTTTACCACAAAGGGCCTAACTTGGTTCTCCACTATCACAAAGGGTGAATACAAGATTCGTTGGGGCTTCTCACAATCTGAGGCTCCCACCACAAATACAATCTCAAATCACAAAGAATGACTCAAGCAATAGATCACAAAGATTCAACAAGTGCAAGAGATCAAACCGAGAGCCTAGCGCGGTGTTCTTCCTCTTCTTCACCTCACCAAACCCTAATCCACACAAGAATTAGTTTTAGAGGGAAGGTCGGCAAGAAGGAGGCTTTTGGAGGCTCAAAGTTTGCTGTGGCGACGCTAGGGTTTCAACTTTATCCAAGGTTTGGTTCAAATGAACCCAGGGGTCCTCTATTTATAGATATTCCCAGCCCATACCGCTGACTTCAGCAGATGGGCGAACTAGTCCGGCCTACGGCCCGGACTAGTCCGGCCTTTGGGACCACTGACGTCCCTGACAACTGTTACACTGCGCGACAATCGTCACGCTACCCGCTAAACTTCAAATTCAAACGGTCACTTCAAAACAGACTAGTCCGGTCCAAACCGAACTAGTCCGATCTCACACAGAACCTTTTGTTCCGTGTGAAACGGACTAGTCTGGAGACCACGAACTAGTCCGACCCCCAGGGCGGACTAGTCCGGCCTCCCACACATAGTCATTGAAGCACCAACTTTCTCATCAATACGGACTAGTCCGACCCCCAGGGTGGACTAGTCCAATCTCAGTCAGGACCTTTTGGTCCGGACTAAAACCGACAAGTCCGTGGTTTTGGGACTTAGTCCCAAAAACCCACTCCATGACTACCTGAACTAGTCTGTCCCACTACGGACTAGTCCGAACTCAGTCATACCCTTCTGGTCCGGCTGAAAACGGACTTGGCCAGCCAGGAGCGGACTAGTCCAGCCACCTGCACAGACTAGTCCGGCCACTCCTGCCAGACTACTCCAACTCTATTCACTCAATAGGTTTTGATCTCTAAACCGCTTTGAGCTCCTCACTTGATCTCAATGCACTTTACGCACACATCCTCATACACATATGGCTAGTCTAAACTCGACATGCTAGAAACCCTAGTTTCTTCTTTTCGAGTCGACACCGCCATTTTCATCCTTTCCCTTTTTGAGGGTTTGTGTTTCCACTTGAGTCCACACCTGTGCTTTAGATCACTGAGCTCATTAGTTACTTAATTGTCGTCATCAATCATCCAAAACCCACGGTGATCCTAGATGCACTTTCACTCAAGTTCTCAAATTCTTGCCTCTTTAAGATCATAACTCCCTCGGACACATAATGAGAATGGAAGTTCTCCTTGAATTCCGCCCAAGTGATCCTCTCTCGATTCTCATGAACATTGCAATAAGCATCCCACCAATCCACAGCTGCTTCAAAGAGTTGATGAGAAGCAAATAGCACCTTCTCCCGGTCACTGCCTTGGACAATAGCAAGTTTCTTCTCCACGGACTTGAGCCAATCATCGGCATCCATAGGGTCGGCAGCTTGAGCAAAGGTCGGTGGCCTAGTCCTCATAAAACTCTCCCAATCGGTTATTAGGAGGCGGGGGTGGCGGTGGAGGTGTGTGGGGCTGATTGTTGATGTTACCAGCCTGCAGCTGTCCCATAGTCCGTATCATGGTCTGCATAACCAATAACTGCTCAATATTGATAGCTCCATGTGCAGGTCCTTGTCCATTGTTGTTCTGAGGTACTCCATGGTTCTCCTCCTCATCATTGACATCCCTCTGGCTGCGAGTCCTCACCATCTGAGGAAAAGCAATAGGTAAGAATTTAGAAACGTCCCCAACTATATGCATCAAGGGATATGAAACTAAGCAACTAACTAGCCTAGGTGGACATGGCAATGCTAAAGAATCCCAAAATCCTCTATTAAGCACACAAGCAAACAATATATATGGCAAACAACACAACACGCAAAAACACATCGATTCCTAAGTGATCCTATGTGCTCTAAAGTGTCCATTCTATCTAGGCTGCGTCCTACGGTCAACCTGTGGCTCTGATACCAATCTGTGACACCCAGTTCTGAAAATGAACCAAGTGTAGTATATGTGTGCCCAGGATGTTTAACACACATACACAAGTGATTCACGATTGATAAACAGATAATTACCGCAGAACAAATTATTAAATGAGTACTTTTATTACACAATTCATTATATCCTCGAATACAAGCTCTAATGAATATTAATGACAAGTTCAACTAATGCAGCAGAAATAAACTAAATAAGCAAACTAAATAGCTAGGCAGCATAAGCAATAGGGTATAGCGCAGCTCCATGCAACACCACAACCAAAGCCGACTGTAGACACGGCCTAGAACTCTGCATTATCGCCATTAAAATCACAATCCTGACCTACAACTGTTGGGGGGATTGCAAGAGTGAGTACATGTCATACTCAGCAAGCGTGGAAAGTATGACATGTGGCTGATTCATAATCACACATATAATAATGGTTGAGTGCTGAAAAGTACATTAAAACATTTGAAAAGCAATATATTACATGTATATGAAATAAACCCATAATAAGCCATGTAGTTATCTTAATACCAGTCCATATTCCATATCCATCATCATATACCAATATCCATATTCAATACCAGAATTCAATTCATAACCATCCATAACCATAATACCAACCATAACCATCCCAAATACCATCCCAATACCGAGTTTCCCTCTAATCATGTGAGGGTCCAGGTTGCTCATAACTGGGAGCACGGCTATCATGATAGTTTTAGACACACTTTGCAGAGGTTGTACCGCTTTACCCACGTGTTTGTCATTTGATCACCTTTCGATGACTATAGAAAATCTCAATTATGCCGTCTCACACTTCCTAAGGTGTGTGGCCAAGAGATCACAAAATAGCCTTTACAAAGGGATTACTAGCCTATTTAGACCACACTGAGGTTTCACCGGTGGCGATGTCTCCCACTGAGCAAATCTTCAACCAAGGGCCCCCTCTTGAGCCATTTGGATCCCAGGGTAGTCCCACCCATTATCAACAAACCCAATCCGACTACCCCTTCCCTGAGCATCCGTAATGGTCCGAATAGCACTAGCAAAGCCCTAATTTATCAGCTACGCCGCACCCATACTTGGCCTCATGGTGGCACTGTAAATCCTGGATGGTGCTCCACGAATCGTCCCTTTGATCTAAAGCAAGCGAAACCACCATAACATCCAACCCATCCACATACCAGACTTGCTTAGATCACCCATTAACATATCATATTAACCAGTTCATGTTAACTATAATCTCATCCATGCATAATTAAATTGAGTGGTATAGTTGTTTTCCCATCCCAGTCGATTAAGCAAAGCAAAAAGGTAAAAAAAACCTTGCCGACTCTCTACCATATATTCCAGGTGACAAGGGTGGTTAAACAAAGCTAGTAAACTTCCTATCATAGGATTTCCCATTAAAATTGACACAAGCATGCAGTTTTGCAAACAAAATATTTATTTTAAAATAGGATCAATATGCTTCAAGGACACTTGCCTTGCTCCAACAGATAGGGTTGCTCAAGCGCTTCGAAGTCTTGATTCTGGAAATCCTCGTACACGACATACTCTCGAGCACTTCCCTCTACTCGTGATCACACATACAAGAAAATACATACAAATCAACATGATGTACACATACTAATCAACATGTGATGACATGCATGCATGCAAAGTTCAATAATTAATTAACTATGGTTGTTTATTAATTAGATGCAACTAGTTCATATGTGTTCATACAAGTTTACGGGGGTTTTAGCGAGAATTAATGCTACTGAAAATAAAAAGATAGTGTGACTACGATCAAATTACGTCTATTAGATTCAATAAATCGCTAAAATTCGCATCGGAAAAATGAATCCTACCGTAGATGCGACGCTTCGACGTTCGTGGGACAAAGGCGACGCGTAGATGAAGTGGATGGCGCAACGGTCCTCCAGCGTCACGATGACGGCGGCACGACGATCTCCGGCGGACGATGATTTCTTCCTCCCTTTCTTCTACTTCTTCCCCTCTTTTTTCTTCCATTTCTTCCCCTGGTGTGGCCCCTTTTTTTCTTGCTGGCGGCTAGGGTTCCTGGCGGCGGCTGCTTCTGTCGAGCAAAAAAAACACAGAGCCTGGATCCTTATATAGGCGCAAGCATCGAGTCCCCGGGCGGCACGTAGGTCAAGCTGCAATCGGCCCGGCCCTGGGCGGGCGGCACCCGACCGACTGGGCCACAGGCGCGGGGTCAACGCAGGTGGGCGAGTAGGGCGCGGGGCGCGCTGGCGGGTGGGGCCGGGGCGCGCGAACCCGGGCGGGGTCACGCTGGCGGCGCATTGAGCGCAAGGGGGCTGGGGGGCGCCGGCTGGCGCGCGCGGGAGGCGCTGGGTGGGCCGGCCGCTCGGCCTGGCCGGCGGTTGCCCCCCTTTTTTCATTCTTTCTTTTTCCTTTATTTTTTTTCATATATAAATATATTATTATTTATTTTTCTTATATTATTATTGTATATATTATTTATTATTATTTGTTTCTTTAGGTTTCACAAATATATATTTTTATATATTATTATTATTATATTTATTCCCTAATACATGTTTTATGCTATTATTTTCTTTTTCTTCTTTTGCTACACATATTTGTAGATGTATGTTTTATGTTTTATTATTTTTATTTTATTCTACTAATGTTTAATGCATGAAAATGTATGCAATGCATGATGCAAAAATTGAGGGTGTTACATCCGGACCTACTTCACGATCCACACTATTCAGAAGGGGAGTGAGTTGATCGGTTTCTACTACTTTTTGAAGCACAAGAACTGTCCGGGAAGTGGGACAACTAGAAGAAGGATTGGGTGGTCATCACGGTGGATCATCACGACAGGATGGAGTTGTCTAAGAGCCTCCCCAATTTCAACACCGACGCCTGGAACATAGCTCCGATACTGTTTGAAGCTTACAAACCCGTCCTGACCAGGATCCGACAATGCGTGGAGGGTGGAGTGACTCCTCAAATGGTCTTCGGTAACTTCCTGGTCAACAGGTGGGCTCCGGTGAAGACGAGGGAGTGGCCCGCATGGGCCTTCAACAGCGAGATGGATCACAATCGGATCGAATCTGGTCTTCAGACTAAATTGGATGATGAGGCCTTCAAGCTCCATCTCCAGAAGCTTCAACACAAAGCTATCACCCAGGACGGCCTGACTCCACCAGCGGACTTCCTCCCTCTGAACTTGGTTCCTGAGTTCAAGAGGGAGTTGCGAAAGGGGATGCCGGAGCTGGACGACCTCGTCTTGGTAGAGAAACGCGGAACTCCTGGGATTTCTATTCGCAGAGCTTCGGAGATAAGGGCTCCCATAGATCCAAGCCAGAGGGTGCATGATGCGGCAAACGCAAGGGCAAGGAGCCAGCCGAATCTTCCAGCCAGAAGAGGAAGCTGAAACACGCCGACGGGGGCTAAATTAAATCGGCTCCATCTCCGGTCGCATCTTCCCCCCGACCAAGTTGAGCTTCGGCAGCCCGACCTTCTTCGGGGCCAGCATCCACAAGGGGCGCTAGCTCCGACGAATCGACCCCGACCCAGTGCCGGCTATGGGCTCCAGGTTCGGGGGTCCTTCCCAGCTGAGGGAAGTCCCAGCTGAGGTGACGACAACGATTGCGGTGAGTTCCGGGCAGCAACCCGGAGCCTCCACCACACCAACTACAGTGGGTTCTAGCTATATCGGACAAGTCCGGACATGACCAGACTAGTCCGATGTCATCCAGAGAGCTATATCGGACAAGTCCGGACATGACCAAACTAGTCCGAAGTCATCCAGAGAGCTATATCGGACAAGTCTGTGGTCTATCGGACTAGTCCGGTCTAACCGGCACTCTGCGGACTAGTCTGCAAGAGCGGACTAGTCCGGGTAACCACGGACTAGTCCGTGGTCACCAGGAGAAATTGCATAGCCCATTCATTTATATTTGAAGGTTCATTAATAAAGAATAGGTGGGACAAAACAAATCAATTAATCTTGATGAATTTGACCAGTAAGCATACAACAATCACACAATGATCATAATTCATCAAGATCTAATAATTGACATAGTTTTTCGAGAAAAAAATGAAGAGGGATGATTTTCACATTTCAGTCAAAATTTTGAAGAGGTCATACAGGTATGCAACTTTTCAAGCCACACTCCGAGAATCAAGGATATTTAGTTCATTTTGGAGTTCGCAAAAACGCTTTTCATCAAGTGGCTTGGTGAATATGTCAGCCAATTGTTTTTGGGTGTTGACATGTGAGATGGTAATGTCTCCTTTCATGGAATGGTCTCTCAAGAAATGATGTCTTATGTCTATGTGTTTAGTTCTAGAGTGCTCAACTGGATTGTGGGCTATTTTAATGGCACTCTCATTGTCATAAAGGAGAGGAATACGGTTCATATTGTAACCGTAATCTCTTAGAGTTTGTCGCATCCAAAGGAGTTGTGCACAATAACTCTCGGCTGCAACATACTCTACTTCGGCTGTGGATAAAGCAATGGAATTTTGTTTCTTGGATGACCAAGAAACTAAGGATCTCCCTAGGAATTGGCATGTGCCGGAGGTGCTTTTTCTATCTACTTTGCACCTGGCATAATCTGCATCGGAGTAACCAATGAGATTGAATTTTGAGCCTTTTGGGTACCAAAGACCAAGGTTGGGTGTATGAACTAAATATCTCAAGATTCTTTTTACGGCTGTCAAGTGACATTCCTTAGGGTTGGCTTGAAATCGTGCACACAAACATACACTCAACATAATATCTGGCCTAGATGCACATAAGTAAAGTAGAGATCCAATCATGGAGCGATATACCTTTTGATCGACGCTAGGTCCATCTTCATTAAGATCCAAGTGGCCATTCGTTGCCATGGGGGTCTTTATGGGCTTTGCCTTGTCAATGCCAAACTTCTTGAGTATGTCCTGCCTGTACTTGGTTTGGCTTATGAACGTTCCTTCCCTTTGTTGCCGCACTTGAAATCCCAAGAAGTACTTCAATTCTCCCATCATTGACATTTCAAACCTGTCTGTCATGATTCTACTAAATTCTTCACAGAAGGATTGGTTAGTTGACCCAAATATTATGTCATCAACATAGATTTGACAGATAAAAAGATCATTATCTAAATTCTTTGTGAATAATGTATAGTCTACTTTGCCAATTTGAAAACCATTTTCAATTAAGAAATCTCTAAGACACTCATACCAAGCTCTAGGAGCTTGTTTGAGGCCGTAGAGAGCCTTATGCAATTTATATACATGGTTGGGGAATTCTTCGTCTTCAAACTCGGGTGGTTGCTCCACGTACACTTCTTCCTTGATCGGTCCGTTGAGGAAGGAGCTTTTCACGTCCATTTGATACAGCTTGAAATCATGGTGAGTAGCATATGCAAGTAATATTCTAATAGATTCAAGCCTAGCTACTGGAGCAAAAGTCTCATCAAAATCCAAACCTTCGACTTGTGAGTACCCTTTGGCCACAAGTCGCGCCTTGTTTCTTGTTACCACTCCGTGTTCGTCTTGTTTGTTGCGGAAGACCCACTTGGTGCCCACTATGTTTGCATTGGGTCTTGCCACAAGTTCCCACACCTTGTTCCTCTTGAAGTTGTTCAATTCTTCTTGCATTGCCACCACCCAGTCCGGATCCTTCAATGCATCCTCAATCCTGCGTGGTTCCAAAAAGGAGACAAACGAGTAATGCTCACAAAAGTTAGCTATGTGAGATCTAGTGGTTACTCCCTTTTGGATGTCACCGATGGTGTTGTCGATTGGGTGATCCCTTTGAATGCATTGGTGTACTCTTGTGTGGGGCACTTGGGGAGTTGTGTCTTCATGATCGTTTTCTTCTCCCCCTGAGTGGTTGCCCTCGTTGACTTGTTGATCATCTTCATACTCTCGTGCTTGTGTTGAAGCTCCCCCTTGATTGTTTGTCTCCTCTTGTGGTTCATTTTCCTCATTTATGTGTGAAGGTGACTCTTGTGGTCGAACTTCACCTAGAGCCATTCTTTTCAATGCTAGACAAGGAGCTTCTTCTTTACCTAATTCACATGGATCAACTTGCTCCTTTTGGGAGCCGTTAGTCTCATCGAACACTACGTCACGTGCTACTTCAACAAGTCCAGAGGCCTTGTTGAAAACACGATAGGCGTAGGTGTTAGAATCGTAACCGAGCAAGAAACCTTCATCGGACTTCGAAGCGAACTTTGAAGTCCTGGGCTTCTTGTTAAGGATATAACATGGAGAACGGAAAACTCGAAAGTATGAAATGTTTGGTTTGTTACCGGTGAGTAGCTCATAGGGAGTTTTCTTGAGTATTCGATGAAGATAAAGCCGATTTGCGGCGTGGCAAGCGGTGTTAATCGCTTCCGCCCAAAATCGATCCGAAGTCTTGTATTCATCGAGCATTGTTCTTGCCATCTCTATGAGTGTTCGGTTCTTCCTTTCGGCAACTCCATTTTGTTGTGGTGAGTATGGCGCTGAAAATTCGTGCTTGATGCCCTCTTCATCAAGGTACTCCTCTACTTGTATGTGCTTGAACTCGGTGCCATTGTCGCTTCGAATACTCTTGGTTGACAATGAAAACTCGTTTTCAGCTCGCTTGAAGAATTTCTTGAGTGTTCCTTGTGTTTCTGCTTATCGTGCAAAAAGAAAACCCAAGTGAAGCGAGAAAAATCATCAATGATAACCAAACCGTATTTTTTACCGCTGATGCTTATGTAAGCAACTGGACCAAACAAGTCCATGTGAAGTAGTTCGAGCGGTCTTGTTGTAGTCATGATGTTCTTTGCGGGGTGATGTGCTCCAACTTGCTTCTCGGCTTGGCACGCGCTACAAGGCCTGTCTTTCTCAAAAACAACATCTTTCAAACCTCGGATGTGATCGCCCTTGAGGAGTTTTTGAAGATTCCTCATACCAACATGCGCTAGCCGTCTATGCCACAGCCAACCCATGTTGGTTTTTGCAATCAAGCATGTGTCGAGTTCGGCTTTATCCTTGTTGAAGTCAACAAGGTAAAGCTTTTCCTTCAACATACCCTTGAATGCAACGGAACCATCACTCCTCCTTGAGACGGTCACACCCTCGTTAGTGAACAAGCAATTATAACCTTTGTCACATAGTTGAGATATGGACAGCAGGTTATAATCTAAAGATTCAACATGTAAAACATGAGAAAGCGTGTGTTCAGAGGATATTGCAATTTTACCGGTACCAAGCACCTTTCCTTGACTATTATCTCCGAAGTAGATGCCTTCGTTTGGGTCCTCGTTTTCTTCATATTCCACAAACATCCTCCTTTCTCCGGTCATGTGGTTGGTGCATCCACTGTCTAGCACCCATTTGGATCCACCGGAGGAATAGGCCTGCAAAAACAAATTATGCTTTGGTTTTAGGTACCCAAGCTTGCTTGGGTCCTTGGAGGCTAGTTACAATACATTTGGGCACCCACACATGTGATTTTGTGTTCCCATGGTGTGGCCCAACATAATAAGCATAGACCTTACCAAGATTGTTTCTCATTAATACATAAGAGGCATCAAAAGTTTTAAATAGAAGCTGCTGTTGTTTATGAATCAGACTAGTCTGGGTGGCCGGACTTGTCCGGATGACCGGACTTGTACGGACACCGACCGGACTAGTCCGGTATTCATGCGAGTTCAGTTTCTTATTCTTCAACTTATTAGTTTGAGAGGATCTTCCCTTCACAAAGGAGATCCTTCCCCTATTATTCTTATGACTTCCAGCATGTTGCTTTTCATCATAAGAGTAACCAATGCCATATTTGACATTTGGAGGTCTTTGGACCAAGTATGCACTACGTGCATAGTTGATCTTCTCCTTGTCAAATATTCCATACTGGGTAGGATTTTTATCCTTTGTGGAGGTTGACTTCTCCTTCAAACTGGTGTTGATTTTACTACATGTGCACATATGAACAAGATCAGTTTTAGTGGGTTGAGAAGGTGAACTTGAAGAGGAGGAAGGTTCACTTAGCTTGAGTGACTCAACTTGCACTTCAAGGATTTTGTTAACCTTGATCAGGTCAGCAAGTTGGTCCTTGATTGCAACATTTGAGTCGGTTAACTCAAAGCAAGTTTTCTTGCTTGAAGCTAGCACAAGCTCTAGTGAACTGTTTTTCTCCTTTTCAAGCTCTAGGAGTTTGTCAAGTTTGACATACTTCTCCTTTTGGGAGATAATCATGTCCTCTTGACGATCAATTAACCTCTCCTTCTCAACATGTTGGTCAAGTAAAAATTTCATTTTAGTAGCAGTTTTCCTATCTAGTCCATTTAGCATATCCTCATCATCACTATCTAGTTCATCATCACTAGAGTAGGAATGCATGGAAGGGATTTTGATGTTTACCTTGCGTTTACCTTCCTTTGCCATGAGACAAGTGCCATTTCCCTTCTTTGCACCGAGTGTGGGGAAGAGTGTGGATTTCTTGGATGTGCTTTCTATGGCTACGCTAGCCATCTCTTCTTCATCGGATGATGATGACTCATCGTTTGAGTCCCACTCCTTCCCAATGTGTGCTTGTTCGTCTTGTTTCTTCTTCTTGAAGAATTTCTTAGGTTGAGGCTTGGTTTCTTTAGTTTTCTTCTTGTTGTCCTCATACGGGCAATCGACTATAAAGTGGTTATACTCACCACAATTATAGCACGCCCGCCTCATCTTTGGCTTCGTCCTTTCCTTGTACTTTCCTTCACTTGATTTTGTTCCTTTTCTCTTCTTCATTATTCTCTTGAACTTTTTCATGAGAAAAATCATATCCTCTTCATCTAGCTCACTACTCTCGTCATCATTGTCCTCCTATAGTTGTGCTTCTCTTGCTTCTTTGGATAGAGGCTTGAGAGTAGATTTTAGGGCAACTCCTTTCTTCTTGGCCAAGGTGAGGTCGGCAATTTCTTTGACGTGCTTGGCTTGTTTCTCCATCATTTCAAAGTTGATAATTTTACCAAGCAATTCATCCGGAGTCATCCTTTTATAACCGGGGCTTTCTCTGATCATTGAGCATAGCGTGACACTGCGAGGCATAAAAGCTCTAAGGATGAGCTTTACCACCTCGTGGTCATTCCACTTCTTTCTCCCATATGATCGAACCTTGTTGACAAGTGTCTTCAATCGATTGTACATATCCTGGGGTGACTCGTCTTCCTCAATTGCGAATCTTCCTAGTTCACCTTCGATCATTTCAATTTTTGCCTCACGCACATGTCGGTCACCTTCATGTGCTGTTTGTAGTGTATCCCATATCTCCTTAGCAAATTCGAGTCCATCCACCTTGGTGAACTCGCCTCGACTGAGAGAGGAGGTGATTACAACTGCGGCTTGAGCGTTTCTATGGATGGCCTGCTCTTGACTTGGGGTGAGCTCTTCGTCGTCATCCGGAATATCTATCCCTGTACATACAACATGCCATAAACTTGGGTTGAGGGAAATCAAATGCATCTTCATATTCTGCCTCCACATGGAGTAATCACTCCCATCGAAGTGTGGGGCTTTTCCAAGTGGGATAGATAAGTAGTGATTGCTATTGGAATTTAGACGATCATAATTAAAAGGATATCGGGAGTAGTCGGTGTGACTACTCCCCTTCTTCTTCTCTTCAACTTTCGCTTTCCCTTTTGAAAGTGCCTTCTTTCTGAGGAGCGCCTTTAGCTCCAGCGTCTCCTCATCGTCATCCTCGAAGTCTTGAATGGCTTCGAGGTACTTCTCCAGTTTTTGGGTCTTGTCGTTGTTGACTTCCTCTTGGTTGTTGATTTTGTGGACGTCCTTCATGTCCGACATGATCTCTTCGAGTGGTTAAACTCTTTGTTGAAGAACCAAGCTCTGATTCCAATTGAATGTAGGCCTAGAGGGGGGTGAATAGGCCTTTTGAATTTTTGTCGGATCCTGCAACACTCAACAACAAGTTCAATACCAGAGAAATCGGACTAGTCCGGTAAAGTGCGGACTAGTCCGGTGTTCACGGACTAAGTTGATCAAGATTAATCGATTAGGTTGATTCTTCAATGTGTGCAGCGGAAATATAGAATCAAACAACAGTTTAACAGTTGTATATTGGATTGTATCACAATTAAGGCTTGTGTTCTACAATTTATTGTAAATTGAACAATGTGTATCAAACCCTAGAGTAAGTTGATCAATTTGAGTGATGAACACAAAAAGGACAAGACACACAATTTATCTCGTGGTTCGGCTACCACGAAGGCAACCTACGTCCATGTTGAGGAGTCGACAAAAGGACCAGGTCTTCTCCAACCCTACCCTCGTCGGATCGCCACGAAGGCCAACCCTCTTCCACTAATCACAAAGGGGTGAATAACCAAATTCAAGGGGCGTTCTCACACGTTGAGAGCTCCCTTAGATTACAAATCACAATGCCACCAAAAACACACTCAGAAATTACAATTGAAATGCAGGAGTGTGTTAGAGATTCAAACCAAGAGCTCAATGATGTGTGCCAAGTGTCTCTCCAATGATCTAGGAGTAATCCTTAATGGATTGATCGATCTTGCACTTAATTTCATGGAGAGAAGTGGTTTCTGAGACTCTTGGGAGGTGTGACGGTGCTAGGGTTCGAGAGAGTATAAAAGTGGGCCGTGCACCTCTATTTATATGGGGTTTCTAAAAGTGACTGTTAGGGTTCAGAAAGATTGGACTAGTCCGTGGTGGTCACCGGACTAGTCCGGTGTGCTGTGTGTAGCAAACCCTAACTGTCCCGAAATATCGGACTAGTCCGGTCGAAAACGGACTTGTCCGATTTCACTACTGGAAATCTTCGGACTAGTCCGATAGCCATCGGACTTGTCTGGCCATGTGAAACCCTAAGTGTGTTGGATGACAAGTCCGCACTTGGAGGACTTGTCCGATTTAGATTAGTGGGTATTTCGGACTAGTCCGTGTAAACATCGGACTTGTCCGAAGTGGATCAGAAGGAATATCGGACTAGTCCGGTTAACAACAGACTTGTCCGATTTTGTGTGACTTGTGAAGTGTGTTGAGGACTAGTCCGCCTTGGGGAGGACTAGTCCAACTCAAGTCAGAAAGATATCGGACTAGTCCGACAGATATCGGACTTGTCCGATCTGGTGCAGAAAGGATATCGGACTAGTCCAGTTGATATCGGACTAGTCCGGTCCTGTGTAACTTTGTGCAATATGTGTGTGTGCTTAAATATGATTGAGCTCTTGGATGTGTTTCCTTAACACAATCCATACACAATAATCTACTATTTCTTTTCCTTGAGCTCAAGTTCACTTTGCTCCTCATTATCCCTTCTTATTGGTATTTTGCTCATTTTTCATTATTGGCCTGCATTCATCTCAACAAAAAGGTTAGGATCCCAATTGCTTGTCATAAATCATCCAAAACCCACAAGGGAGTCCTAGATGCACTTTCACACGGACTAGTCCGTGGTTATCCGGACTAGTACGCACACTGCAGACTAGTCCGCAAAGGCCCGGTAGTCCAGACTAGTCCGATTTTTCGACTCCATAATCCTAGACGCCGGCAAAACCTAATCTCCTTCACCCTCACGACTCACCTCACATTCTCTCTCTTCAATCAAGAGCCCCCAAGGCGATTGGCGATTTCTCCATCAAATTTCTTTATGTTTGGGAGGAAATCGATCTCCAATGCTAGGGGAATGAAGACCACGGACTTGTCTGCACCTCCAACTCCTCCTTCGTCAAGAATAACAAAATTTCAGTAAATTTCCCCTCAAACCCTAGAAACTTCGATTTCTTTCATCTTGGATCAAATAGCTTAGTTCCTTTCAGCTAATACATGCTTCCTTGCTGTATTACATCTATGTTAAGCTATTTTAGCATGGAGCAACACCATTTGTCTCATAGTTAGGGATTAAGGTGTTGAATATCGGACTAGTCCGGTCCTTGTACGGACAAGTCCGGTCCCCTTGACTAGTCCATACCTGAACACCGGACAAGTCCAATTTTCAACTGAATTCAACCCCCATTTCCAACTACTCAATGAACTACCTTGCCATCATTTCTCATTCATACATTGTATCATCCCTTCTCAGGACAATGTCGAGCTCCAATGATGAAATCTCCAATTATGAGGCCGAGATGGACCAAGATTCCTTGCTTCGGTCCTCGATGAGCCAAGGGAAGAAGCGCCAAGAGTGTCAATCCGAGCCGGCACCTTCTCCACTGCAGGTGCGGCGGAAAGTTCTAGCCATGAAGCCTGCATCCAAGGCCAAGGATGCAACTGGCCCTAGCTCGGCGGCTTCTCGCCAAGCTAAGGGCAAAGGAAAGGGAATTGCCTCGAGCCCAATTGGCCCTCTCAAGATGGCAGCTCCGAGGCAGGGGAACAAATATCCTTCCAAGGAGAAGTTTAATGGCAAGGGAAGCGATACGGCTTCCAAACTCAGATTTGTGGACTGTTACAGCCGATCAAAGAAGGCAGCCGATGCCAGATTTTGGAGTAACTTCCACGCAGATTTCTATAGCTCTGTGTACCTCACCATGAAGACCCCAGTTGTCCGCAGCCATTGGATTGACTGGAATCATTTTGAAAGGAAGATTTGTGGTGCCTTTGATCAAGTCATGGAGGTTGTAGCTAGGCATGGACTGAAGGACCTGTTTGCCTTCAGGTTTAACTAGAATGATGAGATTATTGCTCAGTTCGATGCCACATACTTTTTTGCTAGTGATGAGGAGGAGAGAGTGACTTGGGTGACACATGGATCCAAGTACACTATTACCTATGATGATTTTGCGAGACTCCTTCACCTAGAAGACACCGGCAACAATGAGCTGACTATCCACAACATTGGTGTCTTGGGAAAAGATAAGATGGACTTTCTTTATATACTAGCCTAAAGTACAATCTTCAATCGACAAAGAACATGAAGCCCTTCTTCATGGTTCTTAATAGGGTCCCGAGGAAGACCATATCACCAAAAGATGGGGATGCATGAAGTGTGCAAGGGTACTTGAGGACCCTAATGAAGGTGATTAGCAAGAACCGAAAGTCAATGTCTTTGACTACATCTGGAATGATATGGTCAACATCTCTTGCACACTGAAGAGATCTTGTGGCTATGCACCGTACCTGATGTTTATGATTGAGAAGGTCATGGGGATCGAGTTTGTGAAGGATGTGGAGCACACTCCTTTGAGGCCCCAGAAGCCTCCCCAAGCCACTGTCCAAGCTGCTCCATCTTCGGTGTCCAGTGAAGAGGCTCCAAGGAGAGCTCGAGGAGATGAGGGGACTGCTCCCGCCACTAGAGCCCCTCCTCAAAAAGGGTCCCCTAGTGGCATTTTGAAATACTTGGCAGCCATTTTTGGCTCATGCAAGAAGGCTAAGGTAAAGCTTCACAAGTTGAGCAAGGCAAGGAAGGCCGACATGAGGTATGTAAAAGAAAATGTCATGCATATCTGCCAGAAGATGGAAATCGAGTCTATTGGATCTCCTGTTATCTCTGAAGATTCAGCCTCTAATTTCATTGAGCTTGGGCCTTTGACTCCCTCCGAGCTTGTTTACTTTGGCATTGGGGGTACTTTGAGTGGATTCGCTCCTCCTCCTCCTACCCAACCTGAAGATGAAGATGAAGATGAGGAGAGGACCGGCAGCGAGGAATGAGCCACTAGATCCCTCCTCTTCTTCTTTTTGGTGTCTTGATGCCAAAGGGGGAGAGATTGAGGGGGAGTCACTGGGTCCTAGCTGTAGGTTGAGAGATGAGAGCTTCATTTGTGTATCTTTTTGTGTCTCCTTTGGGTTGTAAAACTTTAATCTGTTATCTCTATCTTTAGTATTGTGGTGTGATGGAATGACTATGTTTGTGCTTATGTTATGAAATTTGTGATGATGATTTGAGATAATCTCTGATTTTGCTTTGGAATTGACATATATGCTTGATATTGGTATTTCCATGTCAATCATTTCATTCTCATCACGATTATTGCTCACACTCACGTAGTTTTGCACCCCACCATAAAGAGTGCACATATGTATTATGTTTTATTTGCTCAATTTGTTCCAAATTCATATGTGCACACTTTATGAAAATTCTACATTTTTAACATTTTGTGAAATCTCGATTGGTTGCCATCGATCAAAAAAAAGGGAGAGATTGAAAGTTCATCTAGGCATCTCTTGTGGGTTTTGGTTGATTTATGACAAACAAATGAGATCCTAACCAAATTGTTGAGATGAGCGCAGGTTTTAATCAAATTATGAAGAAAGCGTAAAAAGAAAGGAGAATGAGGATCTATATGGAAAATAGCTCAAGAGGTGAATAGATTAGATCAGTGTGTATGGAGTGTGTTGGAGAAACACACCCCAAGAGATCAAGCACAAGAAAACTCATTCACTGCACATTTTACACAGGTCCGGACTAGTCCGATATACCCCGGAAGAGTCCGATAATCTCTACGTTTAAAATCGGACAAGTCCTCCCAGTGCGGACTTGTCTGCACAGTCCAGGTTTACATAGACCGGACTAGTCCGATATCACCATGGACGAGTCCGATATCTTTCTGACTAAGATCGGACTAGTCCTCCCCAGTGTGGACTAGTCCTCAACTCTTCACAGCTTTACACAAAATCAGGCAAGTTCGATAATATCCGGACTAGTCTGATAACCTTTCTGACTAAAATCGGACAAGTCTCCCAAGTGCGGACTTGTCCTCAAACTCACTAAGAGAGTCACCTAGCCGGACTTGTCCTATATGTGCCGGACTAGTCCGAAGATTTCCAGAGCCTAAATCGGACTAGTCCGCCCAAGGCCAGACAAGTCCGATATTCCTAAGAACTTAGGGTTTCCTACACGCCGCATACCGTACTAGTCCGGACTGCACCACAGACTAGTCCGGACTCTCGAAAACATAAAACGGTAACCTTTGGAAACCTCCATACAAATAGATGTGCACGGCCCTACTTTCACAACTCTCAACTCCCAACGCCGTCACACCCTCCAAGAGCCTAGAAAACGCATCTCTCCACACAATCCAACGCAAGAAAGATCAAATCCTTGAGGATTAACTTTGGATAGAAGGAGAGAAACGATTCTCACGTTTGAGCTCTTGGGTTTGATTCTCTAACACACTCCTGTTGTTTTATTATGGATCTTACGAGTGTGTTCTTGGTGGTGTTTGATTTGTAATCTTGGGGAGCCCTCAACTTGTGAGAAGGCACCTTGAACTTGGTGATTTACCCTTTGTGATTAGTGGAAGAGAATCGGCCTCCGTGGCGATTCAATGAGGGTAGGGTTGGAGAAGACCCGGTCCTTTCGTGGGCTCCTCAATGTGGGCGTAGGTTGCCTTTGTGGGAACCGAACGACGAATAAACTCTTGTGTCAATCTTCTTCTTAGTTTTTTATATCACACTCTAGGGTTTACTTGATCTTGCATATCTTATGTTAAAACATTGAAACCAAAGTTAGTTTGTACTACATTTCACTTCATTGACTCAATACCTTCAAGTTACATGCTACATTCCGCTACGTACTGTGCTGGTATTGAGATCATTGACCAAACTAGATCAATCTAGTCCGCACGCACCGGACTAGTCCGCACTCTACTGGACTAGTCCAATTTCTTGGTATTTGGTCAAATTGCTAAGTGTTGCAGGTTTCGACTAAAATTCAAAAATGCCTATTCACCCCCCTCTAGGCCACATTAACTATCATAGGGTGCCTCCATGAAGCAACTTTTCACATGGTTTCTTCCATCCGAATGTCCATCCCACAAGAGCAGTCTGATGAAGGGATTGTAAGATCGACAATCTTATTTTAAGTTCTTATGATGCCTCACTTTGGAATTCTTATGTTGCTGAAATTAAAATTTTGCCAGAGATGGCCTTCATCTTTTACTGTGAAAGTGATATTATGTGAAGTTTGCGCTTGCTACATCTACTAAAGGAATGCGCACGACAACAACCATAAACCATCGTTAAATAAGGTCATTACCGTCATAAATAGCTTATTTACGATGGTAGTGCCTTATTTACGATGTCTTTTGGCCGTCACCATTTGTTAGTTATAAATAAACTCATTTACAATGACTACCGTCATAAATAAGCTTATTTATGATGACCAGTTTCCCACTTCGCAAATAAGGCGCACTGCCACAGGGCTACCCGAGGCTCTTGTTTACCACATTCTCGTACGTGGTCATCGTAAATAAGGCACTTTATTTACGAAGGTCAGTTCTGACCACCGTAAATAAGAATGGCTTATTTACAACTGCTGATGCTGGCCGGCGTAAATAAGTATGGTTTATTTACGATGGTTCTTCGTACTTGGTCGTCATAAACAAAGAAAGTAATTTTTTAAAAAGAAAACAGAAAATATTGGTTTCGAGGCCAGTCCTGGATCGATGGCCAGCTCACACATGTTATCAAAATAAACATAAAATATACATCACATACATGCATTCACAAGATACTATCACATGATACTATACACAACACACTACACGCTAGCACATCTGCTATCTCCGGAGCGGAACTCATCCTCAAGACGTCGCCAACTCCCGGTAGCTGCAGCGATGGAGTGTGAGCCTCCATCACCGATCTCTGTGATGTTCAAGTGTAGTTACTCAACTTATAGGTTTAAAAGTGAATGTTTGAATAAATTTGCTTGTTACAAGCTAGAATTGAGCAAGTTTAACTAGGTTTGGCTATGCTTGAGTATGTTTGACTAAGTTTGCTCATATTTTACTATGTTTGGCAAAATTTGATCAAATATGGCTATTTTGTCTATATTTGATTAAGTTTGTATCATTTGACTAAGTATGAGCAAATCAGGGTCAATTTTGATGAAACGTACCTTGCTCCTGTAGTCCGGACCTGCAGCTCGAGCACCGGCGGCTGCCATTGGGGAAAGACTTGGGGAAAGACGACATGCTGTACGGTGGCTAAGGCATGTGAATACAAAGAATTATAACATATATATCATTAATATGATAGAAATGTTAAGTATAATGGCTAAGTATAATGGCTAGTACTTACCTGCATAGCTCTTTGCATCTGTAACATAAATGAGGGGGCTACGATAAGTGGGGCGGCGAGGTGCGGAGGTGGCAAGGTGAGGGGGCGGTGGCGTACCTGGCGGCGGAGGGAGGTGGCGCCGGCGATGGTGACGGCGCTTGCGCGCGGTGATGGACTCGGGCTAGAGAGAGCGACGAGCGAGCAGTTCGACTCGGCATGTCTTGCCGGGTATAGGCCTTTATTTGCAACGGCCAATAAATTTACGATGGCCGTCATAAACAAAACACATATTTACGACAACCTAAGGCTGCCGTTGTAAATAAGCCCCTTATTTATGATGGCTAGATCCAACCATCGTAAATAATGTTAAGAGGACGGCACCGTCATAAATTATGTTGGTCGTCGCAAATGTTTCGTTTTCCTGTACTGATCAGCCAAATGCTCCTGATATTAAAAATGATCGCTATAATCTGTTTATGAAGGTCGGTAACTTTGTTAGATATTATTCATCATTGTGCTTTTGTTATTTACAATCATCTTTGATATAAGAGGCATGTCAGGTAGCAAGCTAGACAGTATAGTATGATGTGAATAATATTGTGCTCTGTGTGAATAATACTATATGTTTGCCTGTGAGAGCTAATCATCGAACCAGGGCTAGCCTCAAAGCCAGGTTATAAGTTCTCTGTTTTTTAGAAAATGAATTCCCTTATTTACGATGGCCCAGTAAACTAGCTATTAGCATTTACGACGGTTGCGCCTGACCGTTTGTAAATAAGAAGCCTCAGCCTCCACGTGGCACAGACCCACTTATTTACAACAGCCAGAAGAAGCAATCATAAATAATCTAATTTACGACGGCGAACATCATAAATAAGCTTATTTATGACAAATAACTGGTGACGGTCAGAAATCGTCATAATAAGTGTTTGCGTCATAAATAAGCTATTTATAATGATAATAATCTTATTTAGGACAGTTTCTGGGGCGGTCGTTAGTCATCTTGTGTTTTCTGTAGTGATGTGAGACGCTTCCTCTGCAATGCATGGCGCTCTCCGGGAGATCTAAGGCCGCCTCAAACAGTCGAATGGTGCCAGGCATAGCATAGGTGTTCAAGAACGTGCATGTGATTAGGAAAATGTAATGTGTATATATATAAGCCATTAACCTGCGTGCTCATGTCAGCGTGTGTCGTCTCTTATGGCTGGACTGTTGTTGAGCACTAGTGCACAACTCACACGCAAGTACGCCCAGGTGCTTATACAAATCCATCCCGACTGTTACAATATTTTTTCGATAACAAGCTGTAATAATATACTAGATATCTTGACACAGGGCTCTCGCTTAACTCGAAAGCTTATGGCATGGAGCTAATTCTACCACAAACGAGAGCTCTATCACGTGAAGGATCAAAGTTGAAAGCAGGATATTCTACGTGAGATCCCAGCCCTAGCCCCAGAAAGAATCCTATTTTAATCAGTTCCGAGACGAAAGGAGAAGCTCTAACCGACGAGCTTTTCGCGTCAGATGCAATGCACTTAAGCGCGCATGCTCCTCTCCACTAGTAGGGCGTGGTTAGCTGGCCTGGCCGGAGGAATCTCTGGAGTTAACCGCAGCAAACATGCATTAATCAATGTAGTTGCAGTTGGACGGTTGCTGATACCAGCTGAATAATTCAGCATGCAGTACATGGTGGTACGACTACTACTTCACAATCTAGGTTTTGTTTTTGTATCTTGGCTAGAAAGCTGCGGCTTTTGGGTTCATAGTGTACTATATGCCAGTAAGGCTGCTCTACACGTACTATCATAACATGTAGGCGACTCAACTTTTAGTACCAGGTAATATATATAGTCAAACAATATTATCATCAGTGTACCAGAAGAAAACACATCATTGAATTATAAATTGTTAATGGAACCGCAAGGCTAATAAATATGTTATCATCGGGGTCCATGTAATAAGTTTATGACGTGCACACATGTAGTAACTGTAAGATTAGTTGTTGATACTGGTTATTTTATCCTCCAAGTACTCTTGGTTGCCTTCTTTTTATGAGTACATATTTAATGCCTTGCTCTTTATCGAAACTGAATTCATGATATATATATCGTCGATAAAGGAAGGACAGAGAATGGGAGGGCCAAAAGTAAACTTAGAATGGGAGATAAATCTATTTAATTTGTTTCTGCTACATCTTATATACTTTGTGGTGCGCCATTAACCTTTTCCATCTTTGTGGATTTACTAGTCGTAGTAGGACCAACTCAGTCCATTTGATACGGAAACCATCATAAAGCCAGGTTTAAAAGATCATTAATAAACTGCAAGCGGGTGGGCGAAAGGGCCACAAGTTAGCGGTACAGTATTGTTAAGTTCGTCACAGTAATGAAAAATGCTTCCATTAGGTCACATTACAGAGCGAACGTTTCTACGATTCATTGTAGAGTGGTTTTCATCTCCATATCCACCATGCTAAGGTTCCCAACTCTCATTTGGTGCGATACGACAACCCACTTCTCTGCAATACAGATTGCAGGGTGACCGATTATTTACCCATGCAGATCGATCTACTTACAATCGTGAGAGTGCATAATCTTTTTGCGAGCATAGATATTGCACATGTGACTTCATATATAGTGGTGTGCGTCGATAAGAACGTTTTCTTTGTGTCAGCATATCATGAATATACGCATATAGGTAAGCAACCTTGACTATGCATGCAGCAGTAATAATGATACATCATAAAGAGAACCAGGAAGTTTATATTTTTCTTCTTTTCCTTAACACATATGGTTGGAAATCAAGAAACTCTGAAAACCATAAATCTAAGAAGGAAGATACAAATACATGAATGGAAGAAGCACTGAACTATAGGACGGATGACCAACAATAGAAATCCAAGACATCCTCTCCAAGGTACCAATCACCACCATTGAGTAGTAAGTACAAGCAGCTTCCTCCCTATTTTGTTGTTGGTGAATGCATGGCCGATCCGTGGGCTGTGGCCTGGGTTGGTTGGGCGAACATCGTCAGTTGCCCCCGGAAAACCCCCACCTTCTGTGGGAGTGACCGTGCCCTCGATCATGCTACCTTTTGCACTGGAAGCAGTGGTAGCAGAGTACAACAGGTTTCTTCTATGCATCAGAGAAGTACCACGAGATGGCATGATTTGAGAAGCTACTACAAGTAGGATTACCATAAGGGTAGCTTTGCTCATACTGTTAGAGGACTTGTTGATAGCCATTTGTTAGGGAGAAAAGGTGTTGGGGCTAGCTAAAGCCGCTAATGAAACAAGCTAAGATGAGGTAAATTCTGTTAGAAAATAAGAGGCAATTTACTGAGTAATTCCGAAAAAACACGAGAAAAACAGCAGCGATCGGCAGACAGACGGGACGAAAAATAACGCGTACCGATTTGAAGTCGACCGCACCGCTATAGATCCGACGGCGAATAGCCGCTGCAGGCGTTGATGACGACGTTGAGCCGCGGCGCCCGATCTGCTTGGTAGACGAGCCGTGGTGAAGAACGCGAGCAGTCGCGCGGAGCGCTTCCCAAAAACCTTATTCGCCCCCTCCCGGTGCAGGATCGCAAGGGCGAGAGGTTCCGGAGACCTGCTCTCCCGATCGTCGGTGCACGCCGGCGCTCGGGATGGAGTAGACTAGAAGGCGGCGCAAGGAACGAAACGTGGGAACGATCTGATCGTGGGTTACCCTGCCATACCGCGGACGCCCGTATTTATAGAGTCCCAGGAGGCGGTTCGTATGCTATCCGGAGGGTCCAGATCCGAACCGACTCCGCAGTCGTAGACGCGTCCGTCTCTAACGACTTGGACTCTGACTCGGTAGTCCCAGAAATTCGGAGGCCCAAAAGCCCAATTTAATTTTCTGCAAAAATATAAAATCTGGGCTCGGCTCGAGGCTCGAATTCACACGAACACACGCGCGCGCGCGCGCGCGTGTGTGCGGGGCCGGGCAAGGCGAGGCGTGGCGTGGCGAGGCGAGCGAGCGAGGAGGAGGAGGAGGAGGAGCGCGCGTGGGACACCCCTCTCTTCCTCTCTTCTCTCTCACTCAAGGAGTGGAAGAGCAACCTCCCTTATATGTAGGGGTTGCTCCAATTCCACTTCCCATGTGGAACTAAACACTTAGCACCACTCCCTCTTGCCCTAATGGGCCTTTGAGATTTTCTAGGATTTATTTCTGAATTAATATTGGCCCGAGCCCATTAATTCCAACAATCCCCCACCAGATCTCAGAGCCATTAGGAGAGAGGTCATTCTCGTTCCTTGTTTAATATACTAGTGTTTTCAGCAGAGACTGTGAAGTTGAACTTCTGCCTAGACCCTCAAGTTTCATCAGGTCACAACTTGAACAATGGACTACGCCTTGAATTGCAAGTTTTGTGTGAACTGACTTCACCCAAAGACCATTACTAGTACTTGACTACCAGTAGTCTACCCCGCGGGTGGAGCATATGCGTCGTACTCCCTGGTCTCTTCATGAGCTTTCCAGAGATCACCCAAATCTCACAGACTGCGACGTTAGACAGTCGGAGCTCATATAGGTGTGTTTCCTTCAAGACTGCCCTGTAGGACGGCATATTTGCTACAATAGCCAACAGAAACACATTAAGGCAAATCGCCAACCTGCCTTACAGTTTGAGAGTACAAGTGTGCATCTTCCCATAGAGAGGGTATAAAGGAAGTACTCTCCTCGGTGAACCACTAGCTTGTTTTTCCCATGTCCTAATTCACAGGATCTCCGATCACATAGGTTGGGTTACTACTATGGTGTCACATCAATGGGTCTCAAACCCATCTCTCTCGATGCACTTTCTATCACATTACGTGATAGACCCTTCGTAAAGTGATCTGCCAGGTTTTTGTCTGTTTGTATGTACGAAACAGTAATAACTCCGGAGTTTCTCATTTTTCTGACAGTTTTTAAACGTCTCTTAATGATTTTGCATTATCCTTAGAACTGGTCACTTTGGCAATCACCGTCTGATTGTCACAGTTCATAAGGATTGCCGGCAATGGTTTCCCAACTATAGGTAAATCCATCAAAAGCTCTCGCAGCCATTCTGCCTCTGCAGTGGCTGTCTCTAAAGTAGTGAGTTCTGCTTCCATGGTTGACCTCGTCAAAATGGTCTGTTTGCAAGACCTCCATGATATAGCGCCACCAGCTAGAGTGAACAAATATCCACTCGTGGCATAGAGTTCATCAACATCAGAGATCTAGTTCGAATCACTATAACCCTCAAGCACGGCCGGATGCCCAGTATAGTGAATTCCATAACTCATTGTACCTCTCAGATAGCGCATAATCCTTTCAAGTGCATGCCAATGATCTGTACCCGGGTTTGACATGAACCTGCTCAGTTTGCTTATAGCAAACGAGATATCAGGACGGTTTGCGCTAGCTAAGTACATGAGCGAACCGATCATCTGAGAATATCTGAGTTGATCTCTTGACTCTTTCTTGTTCTTTCTAAGTATCACGCTGGGATCATAAGGCGTTGGAGAAATCTTGCTATCCATAAAGCCGAACCGGCTCAAGATTTTCTCAACATAGTGGGATTGACTTAAAGTAATTCCACTCTCATCCTTATTCAGCTTAATGTTCAAAATAACATTAGCTTCTCCCAGATCTTTCATATCAAAACACTTTGATAGAAAAGACTTGACCTCAGAAATTATATTAATGCTCGTACCAAAAATGAGTATATCATCTACATACAAGCATAACATAACGCTATCGCCCCCACCATGGCGATAGTACACGCATCGATCAGCCTCATTAATGACAAAGCCCGCAGACGTCAAAGTACTGTCGAACTTCTCATGCCATTGCTTAGGTGCTTGTTTCAGGCCATACAAGGATTTTAACAATTTGCACCTTTGTCTCTTCACCTTTTACTACAAACCCATCAGGTTGTTCCATGTAAATCTCCTCTTCCAACTCTCCGTTCAGGAAAGCTGTCTTTACATCCATTTGATGGATGATTAGACCATAAGAGGCAGCCAAAGAAAGTAGTACACGAATTGTCGTCATTCTGGCGACAGGTGAATAGGTGTCAAAATAGTCTTCACCTTCCTTTTGAGTATAGCCTTTTGCAACTAGTCTTGCCTTGTACTTTTCAATAGTACCGTCAGGTCTGAGCTTCTTCTTGAACACCCACTTGCAGCCTACTGGTTTGCACCCGTATGGCCGTTCAGTTAACTCCCAGGTTCCATTGGAAAGAATTTAGTCCATCTCACTATGAACTGCTTCTTTCCAGTCATCTGCATCAGGTGATGCATATGCCTCTACTATGGATCTAGGAGTATCGTCCACAAGGTACACAATGAAATCATCACCAAAGGATTTTGCAATCCGTGATCTCTTACTCGACTGAGTTATTTCATTGTGTTCTTCCTCTGGGACATTCTCAAACGGTGTATCAAGAAACTCGCTAGTTGTGGTGGATTCAGGACAAATTTCAGAAGAGATCCTAGCAGTGCTATGCATATCTTTCATAGGAAATATATTATCAAAAAATGTTGCATCACGAGATTCCATAATAGTATCAACATGCATATCAGGTACCTCAGATTTAACTACTAAAAATCTATATGCGATGCTCCGATGAGCATAGCCTAGAAAGATACAATCCATTGTCTTTGGTCCCAGCTTGCGTTTCTTGGTAATTGGAACATTGACTTTTGCCAAACATCCCCGAGTATGCAAGTATGAAAGTGATGGTTTTCTCCCAACCCACTCCTCATAAGGGGTTTTCTCTTTATTCTTGTTTGGAACGCGGTTTAGGACATGACATGAAGTCAATAGAGCCTCCCCCCACCATGCCTTAGATAAACCGGACGTGTCTAACATGGCATTCACCAAGTCACACAATGTGCGGTTTTTCCTCTCGGCTACCCCGTTTGATTGGGGTGAATAGGGAGGCGTCCTCTCATGTATAATACCGTGTTCCGCACAAAAATCATCAAATATTTTGGGAAAATACTCACCACCACAATCTGACCTAAGATGTTTGATCTTTCTCTCTAATTGAGTTTCTACTTCAGATTTATAGATTTTAAAGTAGTCTAAAGCTTCATCTTTAGTTTGCAACAAGTAGACATAACAGAATCTAGTAGAATCGTCTATTAATGTCATAAAATATTTCTTTCCACCTTTTGTCAACACACCATTCATCTCGCATAGATCAGAATGTATGAGTTCTAATGGTGCCAAGTTTCTCTCGTCGGCTGCCTTGTGAGGCTTTCGAGGTTGCTTTGACTGCACACAACTATGACACTTAGAACCTTTGACAATAGTGAATTCCGGAATTAATTTGAGACTAGATAGCCGATTCATTAAACCAAAATTAACGTGACAAAAACGAGAATGCCAAACACTTGCATCATCATTAATACTGCCACAAATATGGTTTACTGACTTATTACTAAACTCCGAAAGAGAAAAGCGGAACAAGCCTCCGCATTCATAGCCTTTACCAATAAATTGTCCATACTTAGACACAACTATTTTATTGGACTCTAAAACTACTTTAAACCCATCTCTGCATAGAAGGGTACCGCTAACAAGATTCTTGTTCATAGTAGGGACATGATGCATGTTCTTCAGCTGGACAATCTTTCCCGAAGTGAACTTCAGATCGACCGTGCCAACACCACGAACAGAAGCATGTGACCCATTTCCCATTAGGACGGCGGAATCCCGGACGAACTGGTAAGAAGTAAACATGGACATGTCAGAACATACATGAACATTAGCACCCGTATCAAACCACCAAGATGGTGTTTGGGAAATAGAAAGAACAGTAAAGGAATTACCGTACCCATCTGCATTGCTAGATGTCACGATGTTGACATTCTTTTTCCCTTTGCGATCTGCCCTCTCAGGACAGTTCTTGGAAATATGTCCCTGCTCCCCAAAGGTGTAGCAGCAGCCATCATTGGCTTTGTTTGACTTCTTCTTCTTGAAAGCAGTAGTTTTGTTTGGCTTGAATAGAGACTTGTTCCCTTTGTTCTTGACATAGGGTTTCTGCACCATATTAGCATTGGCGCTAGATTGACCCTCGCCTCCTTTCTCAGTAGCGTCCTTAGCCCGAGCCTTCTCCTCAACATCAAGAGATGCTATCAGGTTTTCAACTGATATTTTCTGTCTCTTGTGTTTGAGGACTGTGGCGAAGTTCCTCCATGATGGAGGTAACTTTGCAATAATGCACCCAGCCACAAACTTGTTCGGTAAAGGACACTTAAGGAGATTGAGCTCTCTCGCAAGGCATTGTATTTCATGAGCTTATTCAACTACAGGATGATTGTTAACCATCTTGTAGTCATGAAAATTCTCCATGATATACAGTTCACCACCTGCATCGGCTGCACCATACTTAGCGTTAAGTGCATCCCAGAGCTCCTTCCCATCTGTGACTGTCAGATAGACATCACAAAGTTTATTATCAAGAACACTTAAGATGCATCCTCTCAGGGCAGAATTGGCTTCCTCGAACTTTGTCTGTTCTTCAACAGACAAAGGACCTTGAGGCCTGCCCTCGGTTACCCAGAAGATCTTAAGCGATTGGAGCCAGAGCGTGGCCTTAACTTGCCACCTCTTGAAGTGCACGCCAGAGAATTTCTCCGGCCTCAGTGCATCAGCCAAAGTCATCATATTCAACTCAGGAAATTGCCTAATAAGGTTTTTGGATTGTTAGAAAATAAGAGGCAATTTACTGAGTAATTCCGGAAAAACACGAGAAAAACAGCAGCGATCGGCAGACAGACGGGACGAGAAATAACGCGTACCGATTTGAAGTCGACTGTACCACTGTAGATCCGATGGCGAATAGCCGCTGCAGGCGTTTATGACGACGTTGAGCCGCGGCGCCCGATCTGCTCAGTAGATGAGCCGTGGTGAAGAACGCGAGCAGTCGCGCGGAGCGCTTCCCAAAAACCTTATTCGCCCTCTCCCGGTGTAGGATCGCAAGGGTGAGAGGTTCCGGAGACCTGCTATCCCGATCGTCGGTGCACACCGGCGCTCGGAATGGAGTAGACTAGAAGGCGGCGCAAGGAACAGAACGTGGGAACGATCTGATCGTGGGTTACCCTGTCGTACCGTGGACGCCCGTATTTATAGAGTCCCAGGAGGCGGTTCGTATGCGATCCGGAGGGTCCAGATCCAAACCGACTCCGCAGTCGTAGACGCGTCCGTCTCTAACGACTTGGACTCTGACTCGGTAGCCCCAAAAATTCGGAGGCCCAAAAGCCCAATTTCATTTTCTGCAAAAATATAAAATCTGGGCTCGGCTCGAGGCTCGAATTCACACGAACACACGCGCGCACGCTCGTGTGCGGGGCGAGGCGAGCGAGCGAGGAGGAGGAGGAGGAGCGCGCGTGGGCCACCCCTCTCTTCCTCTCTTCTCCCTCACACAAGGAGTGGAAGAGCAACCTCCCTTATATGTAGGGGTTGCTCCACTTCCACTTCCCATGTGGGAGTAAACACTTAGCACCACTCCCTCTTGCCCTAATGGGCCTTTGAGATTTTCTAGGATTTATTTCTGAATTAATATTGGGCCAAGCCCATTAATTCCAACAAATTCTAGTTACCTCGCCTATTTATATATGGTTGCAACTGCCTAAACTCCATGCCTATTTATAGGATAGACTGATGACAACATCGATGAAAGATAACTCACACCTACCTAAGGGGAGATGCTTAGTACTCCAAAGAGTTCATAAAATATGACATGTTAGTTGTGATTACAGTGTGTCTTTCACATGGAGCAAGAATTACTAAAAACATTATAAGAAATAGAGCATTGTATAATCTTAAAAAGCGAGGTGCAATGGGAAGGGTTTTCTATTTAATTTTCTTTTGGAAATAAATATGTCTACATTCATGGGCCATGCATCTTCTGTCTCCCAAATGTCAATGGCCGAGTCATAGTACTTATCCCAACTTCCTTTAGGACCATGGCAGTAACAAAAATATGCCCCTTGAGCGATTTTCTGTCACTGGGCTGGTATTGTAAATAATAATAAATCAATGTTCTACTAGTACAAGCATTCAAACTTCAAAACAAAAACTACATTAACATGCAAAGTATATATTTTGCACATGAGAATGTACTAATACTCCTACGTTATCAATGGTATTATTAATGCTTTTATATATACTGAGAAGACGAAATTGCTTTCACTACAGGAAACGCGATCATTTGCGAATGAAGAATGCCGTAAATTTAAGGTCGTCGCAATTAAGAATGTTGATACCTCATTCTCTTCCACCGCCCCCAAATACACCCACTGCCGCGCCCCCACCGCCCCTGCTCCCGCCGCCGGCCTGCCACGCCCCCGGCCCCACTGAGGCCAAGCACCCCCCCCCCCCCCCCGCGCCTGATGCCGCCCTGCCGCACCCCCACCGCCCCCGCTCCCGCCGCGCCCTTGCAGCCCCTGGCCCCGCTGCCCCCTGCCCCCGCCCCCGCCGTCCCTCCGACACCGCCGGCCACCCCGGACAGCGCCGCCAACCTCCTCCAACGCCCCCGTCGTCCCTTCGACGCCGCCGGCCACCCTGGACAGCGCCGCCGGCCTCCTCCAACGCCGCCGGCCTCCTCCGAAGCCTCCCCACCGGCCTCCCCCGACTAGGTATGGTAGTTATGTTGTAAATTTTCAAGTTTTGATTGGTAATGCATGATGGACGTTTGAATGATGCAATGTTTAGATGATGCAATATTCAGATGATGCAATGTTGTAATGTTGGTTGGGAATGCATGATGTACTTAAATTTCTTCTCCATTCCTACTTCATTGCTAGTTATGTTTAGATGATGCAATGTTGTAAATTGTGCGCCATCATCTATAATTGTTATACATAGAGTGTTGTAATTATTTGTTTTGATTATAAATTCAGTTGGGGGCTGGTGCTTAAGGAATGTATAGACCCTATAAGCTTTAGATTTCCTAGCTTTGTTTAGTTATGCAGTGAACTTACCAATGATCATACACGTGCTCATATAACATATTGTCTATTGTTTGATATTTATTTTTTTATTGGTGCTTATTGTTTATTAATATTTAATGTTTTTGAGTAACTACTTAATATATGTAAATAAAGGGGTTTTGGGCCGGCTCGGACCATCCCGGAAGGGCACGACACGCAATAAGTTTGATTGTGCCGTGTAGACCATTGTAGTGGTACCGTATGCGTCAAGGCGACACGGAAGCCAACGGGTTGGTAAGGACATCAATGACCCGCGATTGCGTGGACAGTGGAAATTGATTTGGAATTGTCATCTAAGACCAACTTTCCTCTCACTCTTTCTCTTGTTCTTTCCTCTCTTAAATGACTTCAAAATGAAAATGAGCAACGTAACCAATAGCAATGTATATATTACCCGTTTCGGATCGGCACGTCTCACATGCCATTGGCATGTGAGACGTGTAGGTTCGGAAATGTCCCTTTTTGGACAGCCTGGGAGTGACCGAGGGGGCGTGGCTTGTGATGAGACGCGGATCCGGATTTGGACGAGATTTCGATGGCATAACCCTGTTGTTCTCTGCTGCACCATTTTTGGGCGTGAAGTGGAGAACAGCGGGTTTATGCTGCCGAAATTTCATTTGAATCCGGATCACGCGTCTTGTCATGAGCACGCTCCGCTCGGTCACTTTTGGGTGGGTTTAGGATCTATCTGCCTAGGTGGTAGGGTCGTGACATAACATAATAATGAAACTAATAATGATTTGTCTGCTCTAAAGGTATACTCTCAAAAATGGCTGAAGATCGTACTTGGATCGAAATTTTAGGACCTATCCTATATACATTAACGATAATTTCTTTCACGTTAAACTGCAGAGCCAAACATGGGTGAAGCCGCAGTTGGATGTATACTGGCCGGAAGAGCACAACTGGTGGTCACTTGGATGAGTGGTACATCAAGTTAGATAAATTTTTGGATCGAGCATTTTTATTGTCAACGAAAGATATGGTGCGGTGCCCATGTACAAAATGCCGGAACACCAAGTTTTTAAGAAGATTGGAGGTTTCATTTCACTTATGTCGAAACGGTTTCACTCTACATTATGAAGTGTGGACCTTCCACGGCAAGACAGAGTCATAGCAGAAGTGGATGAGGATGATGATATAACAGAGGTTGATTGGATGGATGAGATGCTAGAAGCTCTGAAAGCAGAGGATCCTCTTACAAATGAGGCAGAGGAGTTCTTCGAGGAGTTAAAGAAATCACAAGAGCCGTTGCATGAACACACGGTTGTGACCGTACTTGCTTTCTTGACCAATTTATGACAATTAAGTCTAAGTAATTTTTTCCATCGACTGCTACAATGATCTCATGAAATTGATCTGTGATATCCTTCCACAACCTCACAAAGCCCCTAAAGATATGTACCACTCAAAGATCAAGATATCTGGTCTCGGTATGAACTATGATAAAATCGATATGTGCTCAGAAAACTGCATGCTATTCTGGAAAGAGCACGCCAATGAGAAGATGTGCTTGAAATGTGATAAACCGAGGTATGTTGAAGTTGTTAATGACGATGGCGATAATGTGATGACAGATGTCGCACATAAGCAGCTTCGTTACTTGCCTGTGACACCTCGGTTGAAGCGATTGTTTCTTTCAAAAAGAACCGCAAGACACATGAGATCGCACAAAGAAGGTAAACGTGAGAACAAAGAATTCTTGACGCATCTGTATGACAGTGATGCATGGAAGGCGCTAGACCATTTCGATCCAAACTTTTCTCGTGATGCGAGGAATGTTCGCATCGGATTAGCGACACACGAATTCTCACCGTTGAGTACAAACGCCACGCCATACTCCTGTTGGCCCGTCTTTGTCATTCTGTACAACCTGCCACCTGCTCTTTGTATGAAGAATGACTTCATGTTTCTCAGCCTCATTGTACCTGGACCTAATCATCCCGGTTCACGTCTCAACGTGATGTTGAAACCGCTGATCGAAGAATTGAAAGTCTTGTGGATAGGAGTCGAAGCGTACGACAGTTACAAGAAGTAGAAATTCAACCTTCAAGTTGCTTATTTGTGGTCCGTCCATGATTTGCCGGCATACAGCATATTTTCCGGATAGAGCACTCACGGTCATCTGATGTGTTCGATATGTGCTTCAGACACGGATTGCTTTCGACTAACTCATGGAGATAAAATATCTTACTTCGATTGTCACTGACGTTGGCTGCCCTCGAATCACATATTTAGGCAACAGAGGCATGTCTTTAGAAAGAACACTGTTGTCACTAAAGGACCACCGAAGCGTCTCAATGGGTTAGAAATTTCTGATATGTTGGACAAACTGGTACCTGATGAAGGTCGTCCTAGATATTTCGTAGGTTATGGAGAGGAACACAATTGGACTCACATATGTGGACTTTGGGAGCTATTGTATGTGAAGTCGTTGATTCTAATGCACAACATTGATATCGTGCATCAGGAGCGTAACATGAGTGAAAGTATCATAAGCACTTGCATAGATATGTCCGGCAAAATGAAAGACAATTACAAAGCTAGACTAGATTTGGCAGACATTTGTCACCGTCCAACTCTTGAAATCTCTGAAAGTGGTGGGAAGTCACGTGCTTCTTCCTGTCTTCAATCTAAGGAAAAGAAAGAAGTTATGAAATAGTTGAAAACTTTGAAATTCCCAGATGGTTATGCAGCTAGCCTGAAATGAGCCATGAATGTGAACAAAGGAAACCTCACTGGGTTGAAGAGTCATGACTATCACATTATAATGGAAAAGACTCTTACATGTTATGTTTCGGGGCTATCAAGATGATGCGGTGTGGAAGGTTTTAGCCGAGCTCATCTATTTCTATAGACAGCTTTGTGCTAAAGAAATCAAGATAGGGATGATGGATAAGTTAGAGAAGGAGATACCCATACTTTTATGTAAAATGGAAAAAATAATTCCACCAGGTTTCTTCAATCCAATGCAACATCTTCTTATCCATCTTCTATTTGAAGCTAATGTTGGAGGTCATGTGCAATACAGGTGGATGTATCACATTGAAATAGTGCCACGATATCTTAAACCAATGGTTGGTAACATGGCAAGGGTGGAATGGTATCGCTGAAGCATATGCTCTTAAGGAAGTAGGATACCTTTCAAGTGTCTACTTTGCAGAAGAAAACAATATCAATACTTCAGCGATATGGTACAATATGTACGAAGCACCCCCTTTAAGCGACCTTTCCATTTTTCAAACGAGAGGCACCACCGTTGATAGCTACACGACCTACGTGCTATTCGAACACGACAGGACCGTTGCTTTACTCTACATGTGCGCAAATATAGAAGGCATGCAGGAATACTTCGAGTAAGTGTTTGTCCTACATTTATGCTAATCGACATATTTTGCTACACATGTATTCTAAAAGATGTTTTTTCACGTTTAGCAAGTTCCACAGACAATATTGACCACATAGGCATCAACCTACGGCCAAACAAGTAGAAGGGATGCAAAAAGAAGGAATAAATGGAGGGACGAGTTTCCTATCCTGGTTTCGAGATTATGTAATACTCTCTTGCCTTCTATATATTATAAGTTACTATTATTAAAAAAATTTTATATTAACTTACGATCATTTTTAATAGTGTCGGACTCACAATGTCCAAGAAGATTTGCGGCAGCTATCTTATGGATTGGTGAATGTTAGAAGCTATGGTCGATATGACGTAAATGACTTTTGATTCCGTACAACTCATTTTGAAGCTCTTCGTCCTCTCGCGACAACATCAAATTCCGGTGTTATGACGAGAGCAATTGACACTCAAGGGAATTTAACCGATTATTATGGGATCATTAAAAAAATCCTTGAATTTACTTTTACTAGAAATAAGACCCTTCGAGGTGCCTTCTTTGACTGTGACTGGTTTGATCGCACTCATGGAACTCGACAAAACCAATTTGGAATGGTGGAAGTGAAATATAAGGATCGACTACAAGGTTACGATACATTTGTTCTCGCACATCAAGTGGAACAAGTGTATTATCTACCTTATCCATGCACAAAGCTCAGTGCTTGGTGGGTGGTATATAAGGTGAGTCCTCATGAGCGGTTATATACTCCTAGGGATGATGGTTACCATGATAGTGAAGACGTTGAATAAGTGTACCAAGAAGAAGAGTTGCCAGACACTTTTATCGTCGAGCTTGGTGCAGGACTCGATCAATTAGTTGGAGATGTTGAAGATGTAGAGCCAGATGATATGCGAAAACGAGAATTAGAACAGGCCACGATGGAAGATTGTTGGGCTGGTTTAAGGAGTAGGGCACATGATAATGATGTTGATAAATTTTGAAAGTGATTACAAGTAATGTTTTCTTGAAGATAGTAACATGAATTTTGTATATCTTATTTACATATTTACTGATTATCTATTGAAACGGGATGGTGTCAAAGAAGGGTAAGAAGGTGCCGCCGACGAGGGGGTTCTACCCCTCTAGCCCTAAGGACGCTTTTGCTGGTGCCTTGTCGATTGGGAGCAGACGCTCTTAGCTGCTGGGGCACGTTCTGAGCAGCTCTAGATCTTCGTCACAGGTAAATTTCACTCATTTTTGACAAATTTTTCAAATTCAATTTCCAGTTAAACTTACTTATGAATCATTCGAATGTTGTAGTCCTCACCGACTGACTTAGTGAATGTGGCCTAGAGGGGGGGTGAATAGGCCTTTTTGAATTTTGTTGGAACCTGCAACACTTAACAACCAAATCAAAACTCGAGATATCGGACTAGTCCGGTCAAGTGCGGACTAGTCCGGTGGGTATCGACTAGGTTAATCAAGTTTGATCGATTAATTTCATTCTACAATGTAGGCAGCGGAAGTATACTTTTAATTGAAGTGTTGCACGATTATTGTAACACCCTAAATTTTCGCATCATGCATTGCATACATGATCATACATTAAACATTAGTAGAATAAAGAAGAAATAAAAGATGGAGCATATATACAAATATGAGTAGCAAAAGAAGAAAAAGAAAATAATAGCGTAAAACATGTATTAGGGAATAAATATAGAAATAATAATAATAATATATAAAAAGAAATATATAATAAAATAAAAAATATATATAATAATAATATATATAAATAATAAAGAATAATATATAATATATAATAATAATAATGGAAAAAGGAATAACAAAAAGAAAATATAAATAAATAAATAAATAAATAATATATATATATATAAAGGGCACCGCCAGCCAGGCCGAGCGGCCCAACCGGCGCGCCTGCCTCGGCCGCCCGCGCACGCCAGCCCCGTTGCGATGCCCCGCGCCCCGCTCACCCACGCCCGGCCCCACCCGCCAGCGTGCTCCCGCGTGCGCTGCACCGCTCCCAGCGCAGCGCCCCGACCCCACGTGCCCTGCGCGTCTGCCCCGACCGAGCCGCACACGCCGTGCCCCGATGCCCCGCGCGTCGCCCAGGCCGAGTTGGCCACGCCCCGACCCCGCTCCGCGTTGACCCGCCCGACCGGCTCGCTGCAGCCCGCGTCCCGTGCCCCGCCGCCTAACCGCCCCCCCCCCCCCCCCCCCCCCCCGAGGCCCTCGTGTTTTCCCGAAGCCAGAGCCCCAAAACCCTAGCCGCCGGGTAGAGGAAAAAGGGGAGCACCAGAGGAGTCCAGAGGCACCGCCAGGAAGAAAAAGAGGAGGGCGCCATCATCCGCCAGAGATCGTCGTCGCTGTCGTCGTGTCACTGGAGGACCATTGCGCTGTCCACATCGTCTACGCGTCGCCATCATCCCGTGATCTTTGAAGCCATCACATCTACGGCAGGATTCGTTTTTTCCAATACGAATTTTTGCGACGTATTAGATCTAATAGGCGTAAATTGATTTTAGTTGCACCATCTTTTTATTTTCAGCCGCATTAATCCTCGCTAAAACCCTCGTAAACTCATATGAACACGTATGAACTAGTTGCATCTAATTAATAAACAACCATAGTTAATTAATAATTGATCTTTGCATGCATGCATATCATTGCATATTGATTAGTGTGTGTGCATCATGTTGATTTGTATATGTTTTCTTTTATGTGTGATCGCGAGTAGAGGGAAGTGCTCAAGAGGTTGTATATGAGGATTTTCAGAACCAAGACTTCGAAGCGCTTGAGCAACCCTATCTGCCAGAGCAAGGCAAGTGTCCTTGAATCATATTGATCCCATTTTAAAATAAATGTTTTGTTTGCAAAATTGCATGCTTGTGTCAATTTGATGGGAATCCTATGATAGGAAGTTTACTAGCTTTATTTAACCACCCTTGTCACCTGGGATATATGGTAGAGAGTCGGGATGGGGTTTTTACCTTTTTGCTTCGCTTAATCAACTGGGATGGGAAAACAACTATACCACTCAATTTATTTATGCATGAATGAGACTATGGTTAACATTAACTGGTTAAATATGATATGGTAATGGGTGATCTAAGCAAGCCTGGTATGTGGATGGGTTGGATGTATTGTGGTTTTGGCTTGCTTTAGATATAAGGACCGGTTCGTGGAGCGACCATCCAGGATTTACAGTGCCACCACGAGGCCAAGTATGGGTGCGGCGTAGCTGATTAATTAGGGCTTTGCCAGTGCTATTTGGACCATTAAGGATGCTCGGGGAAGGGGTAGTCGGATTGGGTTTGTTGATGATTGGTGGGACTACCCTGGGATCCGAATGGCTCAAGAGGGGGCCCTTGGTTGAAGATGTGCTCAGTTGGAGGCATCGCCATCGGTGAAACCTCAGTGGGGTCTAAATAGTCTAGTAATCCCTTTGTAAAGGCTATTTTGTGATCTCTTGGCTATACACCAAAGGAAGTGTAATTGGCATAAGAGAGGTTCTTTAGTCGCCGACGAGTGATGAAATCACAAACACGTGGGTAAAGTGGTACAAACTCTGCAGAGTATTAAAACTATCATGATAGCCGTGGTACCAGTTATGAGCAACGTGGACCCTCACATGATTAGAAGGAACTCGGTATTGGGATGATATTTGTGATGGTTATGGTTTGATAATGGTTATGGTTGGTGTTATGGTTATGGCTGATTATGGATTTATTTCTGGTTTTGAATATGGTTATTGGCAATTGTGGAATCTGGTTTAATGATGATGGATATGAAATATGGATATCTAATAATCATTGTGGGATATGATGGGTTTACTTCACATACTTATGATATATTGCTTTTCAAATGTTTTACTGTACTTTTCAGCACTTAGCCTTTATTACATTCGTCATTTGAATCAGCCACATGTCATACTTTCCACACTTGCTGAGTACGACACGTACTCACTCTTGCAATCCCCCCCCCAACAGTTGAAGGTCAAGATTGTGAGTTTAATGGCGATAATGCGGAGTTCTAGGCCGTGTCTACCGTCAGCTTTGTCTGGGGTGTTGATTGGAGCTGCGCTATCCCTTATGCTTAGTCTACTTAGTTGCTTAATTAGTTTATTTCCGCTGCATTAGTTGAACTTGTCATAAATATTCATTAGAGTTTGTATTCGAGGCTAATATGGTTTGTGTAACAAAATTTGATAATTAATCTTGTTCTGTGGTAATTTTCTGTATACTCTTTTGTGATTGCACTCGTGTATGTGTGTTGAACATCCTGGGCACACATATGCGTTAGCTTGGTTCATTTTTCGGAACCGGGCGTCACAATTTTGGACTAGGGTATAACAAGATTCAATCTTATATTTAATGATTCAACGTAAAGTAAGCAATATTGATTGAAACTCTAGATTGATATGATGTATAAGAATGATGAACACAAAGTAAGAACACAAGCAATGTATCCCGTGGTTCGGTTCCCACAGAGGCAACCTACGTCCACGTTGAGGAGTCCACAAAAGGACCGGGTCTTCTCCAACCCTACCCTCATCGGATTGCCACGAAGGCCAATTCTCTTCCCTTGTCACAAAGGCTAAATAACCAAATTCAAGGGGCCTTCTCACACATTGAGGGCTCCCCTAGATTACAATGAATACTCCACCAAGAACACACTCAAATGATTACAATGAAAATCATAGGAGCGTGTTAGGGAATCAAACCAAGAGCTCAAGAGTGATGAATCGTGTCTCTCTAATGTTCCAAAGTGTATCCTCAAGGGATTGATCTTTGTGGCTTTTGATTTTGTGGAGAGATGTGTTTTTGAGGCTCTTGGGAGGTGTGATGGCGCTCGAGGTCGAGAGAGATTAAATTTGGGTCGTGCACCTCTATTTATATGGGCTTTCTAAAAGTGACCGTTAGGGTTTAGAAAGATCGGACTAGTCCGGGGTGGACACCGGACTAGTCCGGTGTGCTGAGTGTAGCAAACCCTAAGTGTCCCGAAATATCGGACTAGTCCGGCTAGGAGCGGACTTGTCTGATTTCGCTTTTGGAAATCTTCGGACTAGTCTGATAGCCATCAGACTTGTCCGGATTAGTGAAACCCTAAGTGAGTTGGGTGACAACTCCGCACTTGGAGGACTTGTCCGATTTAGGTCAGAGGGTTTTCGGACTAGTCCGTGCCAATATCGGACTTGTCCGATTTAGATCAAAATGATATCGGACTAGTCTGTTGTGTGATCGGACTTGTCTGATTTTGTGCAGCTTGTGAAGTGTTTTGAGGACTAGTCCGCACTAGGGAGGACTAGTCCAATTCTAGTCAGAGAGATATCAGTCTAGTCCGTGGTGATATCATACTTGTCCAATCTTGTGTAGAGAGATATCAGACTAGTCCGGTGTCAGTCGGACTAGTCCAGTCCTGTATAAATTTGTGCAATGTGTGTGTTTATTTGTATTTGAGCTCTTGGGGTGTGTTTCCTTAACAGACTCCACACACAATGATCTACTACACTTGTTCCTTGAGCTCTTATCCACATTGCTCCTCATTCTCCCTTCTTTTTTGCACTTTGCTTAGTTTCACATTAAAACATGTGCTCTCTCAACAAAGTGGTTAGGATCTCATTTGCTTGTCATAAATCATCCAAAACCCACAAGGGATTCCTAGATGCACTTTCAATCTCCCCCTTTTTGGTCATTGATGACAACCAATTGAGATTTCACAAAATATGACAAAAAATTGAGATTTTCATAAAGTATGCACATATGAGTTTAAAATACATCAAGCAATGAAAACAGGATCCATATGTGCATTCTTTATGGTGGGATGCATAACTAAGTGCATTGAAACAATGACCATGAAGAGAATGACATAACTGTCATTAACACACCAAGAACAAGCATATATGTCATTCTAGGAGCAAAATCACAGATTTCATCAATTACTTGACAAGCGGTTCAAAACATTGCACAACAGGACCATAATTATCATAAGAGCATATTAAACGGTTTACAACCCACAAAATAGACAAAAAGCACAAAGGAAGCTCTCTCCTCGCATCCTACAGCTAAGGACCTAAGACCACCCCTCAATCTCTCCCCTTTGGCATCAAGACACCAAAAAGAAGGAGAGGAGGGACGTAAAGTATTCACGCCTCGTTGTCGGTCCTCTCATCATCTTCATCTTCATCTTCAGGCTGATGAGGAGGTGGAGGAGGAGGTGCGGAGCCACTCAAGCCCCCTAATGCCGAAGTAGGCAAGCTCGGAGGGGGTCAATGGCCCGAGCTTGGTGAAGTCGGAGTCGGAATCATCAGAGATTACTGGAGATCCAATGGGATAGATCTCCAGTTTCTGGCAAATCTGCTTCACATTTGCCATGACATACTTCATGTCTTCCTTTCTTCTCTTGTTAATCTTGTGGGCCTTCACCTCGGCCATTCTGCAGGAAGCAAATATAGCAACCAAGTATTTGAAGATGCCACTTGCAGATCCTTTTTGAGGAACTGCCCTAGTGGCAGGGGCAGCCCTGGCATCTTCACTTCCTCTTGTCGGAGCCTCAGGACTGGAGGCCAAAGAAGGAGCAGCCTGAATGCTTGGCTTTTGAGACATCTGGGGCCTCAAAGGTAGGTGGTCCACATCTTTGACAAACTCAATCCCGGTTACTTTCTCAATCATGAACATAAGATACGGAGCATAGCCACACGACCTATTGGGTGTGCAAGAGATGTTGACCATATTGTTTCAGATATAGTCATCCACATTAAACTTGCGGTCCTTGCTTATGACCCTCATCAGGGTCCGGAGATAGCCCTGCACACTCCCAACATCCCCATCCTTGGGGGCAATTGTCTTCCTCAAGACTCTGTTCAAGACCACAAAGAATGGCTTCATGTTCTTGGTAGAAGGGGGTTGAACTTGGAGTTGGGCTCATAGAGGAACTTTATCTTGTCCTTCTCGATGACACCTATATTGTGGATGATTAAGCAGTCATTGCTTGAGGTGTCAAGGTGCAGCAAGCTTGCAAATTCTTCATAGGTTATACTATACTTGGATCCGTGAGTCGTCCAAGTAACACTCTCTTCATCATCACTAGAGAAATAGCAAGTAGCAAAGAATTGTGCTATGACCTCATCATTCCAATTGTTCCTGAAGGCAAAGAGATCCTTCAGGCCATGCCTCTCAATTGCTTCCACCACTTCAACAAATGGTGAGCAGCCCTTCTGCTCAAAATATGCCCAATCAATCCACTGGTTGCGCACTACAGGTGTCTTCATGGGGAGGTACACAGATTTGTAGAAATATGCATGGAAATTGCTCCAAAATCTGCCATCCACAGCTTGCCTCGGACGGCTATAGCAATCAACATTGCGGAACTTAGCCGCTGAGACACTGCCCTTCCCATTGAACTTTTGTTCTGCCGGATCCCGAGCCCCTTGCTTCGGAGCTGAGATCTTCAGGGGGCCAATCGGGCCCGTTGCGATCCCCTTGCCCTTGCCCTTGGCTAGGCGGGCACTTGCCGAGCTAGGGCCACCATTGGCGGAGGCCCTGGAGGTAGGCACCTTTCATCGAGCCACCATCTTCTGAGACTGAGGAGGAGATGGGGCTGGCTTGGAAGGTTGCTTCTTGCTTTTGTCCGTCGAGGACTGAAGCGGGGCTTCTTGGGCCATCTCGGCTTCGAAGTCCGAAGCTTCGTCGTGAGAGTTCGACATGCCCTGAGAATGAATTGTACAAGGTATGGATAAGAATGGATGACAAGGAATAGAATGGATGACAAGAGAATTTGCATTGAGGAATTAAAAGGTTAGGGTTGAGTTCAGAAAAGTCGGACTTGTCCGGTGTACAGTCATAGACTAGTCCGGGTGACCAGACTTGTCCGTGCATGGACCTCACTAGTCCAGTATTCATCCTCAAAAACCTAACTTATGAGACAAATGGACTCACTCAATGCAAAATTAGCCTAACAGCAATGTAATACATCAAGGACACTAGTATTAGGTGAAAGAAGCTAGGCTATTCGATCAATAATGAAGAAAATAGAGATTTCTAGGGGTTGGGAGAAAAATACCAAAGAAATCGCTTGAAACTCGGAGATGAGGGTGTTGAAGGCCAGACAAGTCCGTGAACTTCAATCTCCGAGCGAGGAAGCTTGATTTCCACCCAAATGTGGAGCTTTTTTATGGAGAAAACAAGGAATCGCCTTGGGAGCTCGAGCGCAGAGAGAGAAGCTTGAGGCAAGTTGTGAGGGTAAAGGAATTAGGGTTTGACGGCGGCTAGGGTTATGGATACAAAAAATCGGACAAGTCCGGAAATGACCGGACTAGTCCAAACTTTTCGAGAGGCTATATCGGACTAGTACGTGGTCTACCGAACTAGTTCGGCTTAATCGGTGCTCTGCGGACTAGTCTGCATGGGCGGACTAGTCCGGGTAACCACGGACTAGTCCGTGGTCACCAGGGAAGAACTTCTTAGCCCATTCATATATATTAGAAGGTACATATTTAGAAAATAGAGAGGCAAATCAAATCAAATAATCTTGATGAATATGATAAGTAAGCGTACAACAATCAAGCAATGACCATAATTCACCAAGATCTAGTAATTGACATAGTTTTTCTGAGAAACTTGAGAGAGATGATTTTCACAATCCAATCAACATATTTTGAAGAATTCATACATGTATGCAAATTTTCAAGCCACATTCCGAGCATTAAGGATATTTAGTTCATTTCGAAGCTCGCAAAAGCGTTTTTCATCAAGTGGCTTGGTAAATATGTCGGCCAATTGTTTTTCGGTGTTGACATGGGAGATGGCTATATCTCCTTTCATGAGTGGTCTCTCGAGAAGTGATGCTGGATGTCTATGTGTTTGGTTCTAGAGTGCTCAACTGGATTATGGGCAATTTTAATGGCACTCTCATTGTCACAAAGGAGTGGAATACGGTTCATACTGTAACCGTAGTCCCTTAGAGTTTGTCGCATCCAAAGGAGTTGTGCACAACAACTCCCGGCTGCAACATACTCCGCTTCGGCTGTGGATAAGGCAATAGAGTTTTGTTTCTTGGAGGACCAAGAAACTAGGGATCTACCTAAGAAGTGGCATGTACCGGAGGTACTTTTTCTATCTACTTTGCATCCGGCATAATCTGCATCGGAGTAACCAATGAGATTGAATTTGGAGCCTTTTGGATACCAAAGACCAAGGTTGGGTGTATGAACTAAATACCGCAAGATTCTCTTAATGGCTGTCAAATGACACTCTTTTGGGTTGGCTTGAAACCTTGCACACAAGCATACACTCAACATAATGTCTGGCCTAGATGCACATAGATAGAGTAGAGATCCAATCATAGAGCGATATACCTTTTGGTCAATGCTAGGTCCATCTTCATTGAGATCCAAGTGGCCATTCGTTGCCATGGGAGTCTTTATGAGCTTCGCCTTGTCCATTCCAAACTTCTTGAGTATGTCTTGAGTGTACTTCGTTTGGCTTATGAACGTCCCTTCCTTTTTTTGCCTCACTTGGAATTCCAAGAAGTACTTTAGCTCTCCCATCATAGACATTTCAAATCTGTCTGTCATAATTTTACTAAATTCCTCACAAAAAGATTTTTTAGTTGAACCAAAGATTATATCATCAACATATATTTGACAAACAAAAAGATCATTGTCAAAGTTCTTTGTAAGCAATGTATAATCTACTTTGCCAATCTTAAAGCCATTTTCAATTAAGAAATCTCTAAGACACTCATACCAAGCTCTAGGAGCTTGTTTTAGGCCGTAGAGAGACTTACACAATTTAAATACGTGGTCGGGGAACTCTTCATCTTCAAACCCGGGGGATTGCTCCACATACACCTCCTCCTTGATTGGTCCGTTGAGGAAGGCGCTTTTCACATCCATTTGATAGAGCTTGAAATCATGGTGAGTAGCATATGCAAGTAATATTCTAATAGATTCAAGTCTAGCTACGGGAGCAAAGGTTTCAACAAAATCCAAACCTTCAACTTGTGAATACCCTTTGGCCACAAGTTGTGCCTTGTTCCTTGTAACCGCCCCGTGTTCGTCTTGTTTGTTGCGGAAGACCCATTTGGTGCCGACGACGTTGGATTTGGGTCTTTCGACTAGTTCCCACACCTCATTTCTCTTGAAATTGTTGAGTCCTTCTTGCATGGCCACTACGCAGTCCGGATCCTTCAATGCATCCTCAACCCTGCGTGGTTCCAAAAAGGACACAAACGAGTAATGGTGACAAAAATTAGCTATGCGAGATCTAGTAGTTACTCCCTTTCGGATGTCACCGATGATGTTGTCGATTGGGTGATCCCTTTGGATGCATTGGTGTACTCTTGGTTGTGGTTCTTGTTGTCTTGAATCTTCATGATCATCTTCTTCTCCCCCTAAATGGTTGCCCTTGTTGACTTGTTGATCATCTTCACTTTCTTGAGGTTGATCTTGTATGGAAGCTCCCCCTTGATCAATGGTCTCCTCTTGTGGTTCATGTTCCTCATGCATATGTAGAGGTGGCTCTTTTGGTCGAACTTCGCCTAACTCCATTCTTCTCAATGCTTGACAAGGAACTTCTTCTTTATCTAGCACACATGGATCAACTTGCTCCTTTTGGGAGCCATTAGTTTCATCGAACACTACGTCACGTGCTACTTCAACAAGTCCGGAGGTCTTGTTGAAAACACGATAGGCGTAAGTGTTCGAATCATAACCAAGCAAGAAACCTTCATCAGACTCCGAAACGAACTTTGAGGTCCTAGGCTTCTTGTTTAAAATATAGCATGGGGAACTGAAAACTCAAAAATATGAAATATTAGGCTTGTTACCGGTGAGTAGCTCATAGGACGTCTTCTTGAGTACTCGATGAAGATACAGTCGATTTATGGCGTGGCAAACGGTGTTAATCGCTTCCGTCCAAAATCGATCCGAGGTCTTGTACTCGTCGAGCATTGTTCTCGCCATCTCTATGAGGGTTCGATTCTTCTTTTCGGCACCTCCGTTTTGTTGAGGGGAGTATGGAGCTGAAAACTCGTGCTTTATGCCTTCTTCATCTAGGTACTCCTCCACTTGTGTGTTCTTGAACTCCGTGTTGTTGTCGCTTCGAATGTTCTTGATTATCAATGAGATTTCATTTTGTGCTTGCTTGAAGAACTTCTTGAGTATTCCTTGTGTTTCTGACTTATCATGTAAAAAGAAAACCCAAGTGAAGCGAGAAAAATCATCAACAACTACTAAACCGTATTTTCTACCGTCGATGCTTATGTAAGCAATTGGACCAAATAAGTCCATGTGAAGTAGCTCGAGCGGTCTTGTTGTAGTCATGACGTTCTTCGCGGGATGAGGTGCTCCAACTTGCTTCCCTACTTGGCATGTGCTACACGGCCTGTCTCTCTCAAACACAACATCCTTTAAACCTCGGACGTGATCTCCCTTGAGAAGTTTTTGAAGATTCCTCATACCAACATGCGCTAGCCGTCTATGCCACAGCCAACCCATGTTGGTCTTTGCAATCAAGCATGTGTCAAATTCGGCTTTATCCTTGTTGAAGCCAACAAGATAAAGCTTTCCCTTTAACATACCCTTGAATGCAGTGGAACCAACACTCCTCCAAGAAACGGTCACACCCTCGTTAGTGAACAACAAATTATAACCTTTGTCACATATTTGAGATATGGACAGCAGGTTATAATCTAAGGAATCTACATGTAATACATGAGAAAGAGTGTATTGTGGTGATATTGCAATTTTACCAGTACCGAGCACCTTTCCTTGACTATTATCTCCAAAGTAGATGCCCTCGCTTGGATCCTCATTTGCTTCACATTCAACGAACATCCTCCTCTCTCCGGTCATATGGTTGGTGCAGCCACTATCTAGCACCCATTTAGATCTATCGGAGGAATAAGCCTGCAAAAACAAATTATGCCTTAGTTTTAGGTACCCAAGCTTGCTTGGGTCCTTTTAGGTTAGTCACAAGGGATTTGGGCACCCACACATGAGATTTGGTATTCTCATGGCGTGGCCCAACATAATGAGCATAAACCTTTCAATAATTACTTCTCATTAAGACATAAGATGCATCGAAAGTTCTAAATAGTAACTTTTGTTGTTTATACACAGGACTAGTCTGGGAGGCCGGACTTGTCTGGAGTACCGGACTTGTCCGGACCCTGACCGGACTAGTCCGGTGTTCATGTGTGTTCAATGTTTTAACCTTGGACATTCCAGTTTGAGAGGGTCTTCCCTTTACAAAGGCAATGCTTTCCTTGTTATTCTTATGGCTTGTAGCATGTTGCTTTTCACCATGAGAGTAACCAATGCCATATTTGACATTTGGAGGCCTTGTGACCAAGTATGCACTACGTGCATATTTGATCTTCTCCTTGTCAAATATGCCATTTGTGCAGGATGCTTGTTCTTGGTAGAGGTTGGCTTGTATTTCAAACCGGTGTCAACCTTACCACATGTACAAGTGGAAGCAACTTTAGTTTTAATGGGTTGAGAAGGTGAAATTGAAGAGGATGAAGGGTCACCTTGCTTAAGTGACTCAACTTGGACTTCAAGGATCTTGTTAACCTTGATTAGGTTAGCAAATTCTTCCTTGATTGCAGCATTTGAGTCGTTTAACTCCAAGAAAGCTTCCTTGCTTGAAGCTAACTCAAACTCAGTAACTTGCTTCGCTCCTTTTCAAGCTCTAGAAGTTTGTCAAGTTCGACATATTCCTCATTTTGAGAGACAATCATGTCTTCTTGACGGTGTATTAACCTCTCCTTCTCAACAAGTTGATCAAGTAAAATTTTCATTTTAGTGGCTGTTTTCTTATCTAATCCAATAAGCATATCTTCATTATCACTAGCAATGTCGCTATCACTAGAATAGGAATGCACAGAAGAGGGTTTTGTTGTTACCTTGCATTTACCTTTCTTTGCCATGAGGCAAGTGTCGTTCCCCTTCCATGCGTCGAGTGTAGGGAAGAGAGTAGACTTCTTGGATGTCTTCTGGATGCACTACAGGGATATCGATCAATTACATCGGTCGAAGCCGACGTAATTAAGGCTTAAACTGACATAAGTAACTTAATTACGTTGGTTTTCCCTTAATTACGTCGGCCACTGGCCGACGTAGCGGTTTGGACGTAATTAAGGTAACTTCATCGGCCACCAACATAAGTTACCTTAATTACGTCGGTCTGCAGCAGCCGACGTAAGTCACGTACCGGGATGGGCCACGGGCTGGGCCGGAGTACTTACGTCGGTTGCTGCAGATCGACGTAAGTTAAGTGCTCTAACTTACGTCGGTTGTTCCAAACCGACGTAAGTTAAGTGGTTTAACTTACATCGGTATGGCCTAACCGACGTAAGTTAAACTGGGCTAACTTACGTCAGCAAGGCCATAGCCGACGTAAGTAAAGTTTTTGATTTTTTTTTTAAAAAACAGAAACTGACAACCTCGCTCGATGGCAAGAACAAAGAACAGGCAAACATATACACAGAACATACCACACAATTTCAAAATAACATTCAAACACCGAGAAAAACGCAATTTCAGTATCGGGCTACACGCTAGCCCCTCCACTACCTCCGGGATCCTCTCGGCACGTTCCCGAACCCTACAGAAGAAACAATACATACAAAAGTTTAGTTTTAGAGGACTTCCATATATTTCCAACCATGTACAATACATTCATTCACAATCCTAAAGCATCGAGGTAAAGTATATGAACAGATTGAGATTATGGCAAAAATAAAACACCATTTCACCATGAAAGAATGAATGATTTGCTAGTAGAACATGTGTTCTTATGTCATTTTTCATGATTTTAAAGTCGGAATCTGCCCTAGATGTGAATATGAAACTTATAGTGCCGAAATTGAACTGAACTTTAATTAGTATGCCCAAACTGAAACTAAAACAGTTAGGCAGTGCTTTGAATTGGTTAGACCTGATTGCTAATAGAGGGAGGCCGAGCAGATTGCTAATAAATTGAAACTGAAACTAAAGGGAGGCTGAACTGATACTAAAGAGAGAGTTTATCACCTGCTACGGTGTCTACTGCGACGGAAGCGTAGGAATCTCGATATCCTGACCGCTGTGTCGAGCAAGAGCCTGCCATTACAAAATATTAGAAGATATATGTTATTGAAGTGCTGTGAAATTTAACTACGGTACATTAAATTACTTACCGCCACCGCTGCTTGCATTTGCGCCATCATAGCGGCCGTCCTCTGCTGCTCCTCCCTTGCCTCTGCTCTCGTCCTCTCCAGCTCTGCCTGGGTTTGCGTCAGCGTCTCCCTCATGGCCTGGAGCTCCAGCTGGGTCTGCAAGAGACGACCACTGGTCCCAACGGACGAAGCCTACGACGATGAAGCGCCTCTCAAAGGTCGCGTCGACCTCGAGTTGACAACTCCATCAAAAATGGCAAACCTGCAAAAGAATGAAAACACTAAGTAGAAGGAGATAAATTGAAAAAGAAATGAAACACACGAAGAACTCACCGTGCGTGGGCCTTCCCGCCTCCGCTTGCGTACGCGGCTTGGGGGTCGATCGGCGCGCTTTCCCAATCGTAATCCGCACCGTGTATCTTCGCGACCTCCTGCGCGTACTTTGCCTACAAAACAATTAAATCTTTTCAGCATGTCAATAATAGTATTAGTTATAATGAAATTGATGAATTTCAAAAACTTATCAGTCGGTCGGTTGTGACCCCACTACACTGCCCTGGCTGAGAAGGGTCACTTCCCTTGTGACCTCTCTTCCAAACCTGGGTCAAGGTCAGCTCATGACCCATCTCTCGCTCCTGTACAACCGTGTTAGTAAAATAAATAATATATTAGAAACACATAAATAAATTGAAAAGGTACTTACCATGCATTTAGCCAAACGCAAGTAGCAGTCGCCGCCATAGTTGTGCTTGCCCTCGTACCCCATGCGGCACTATCTAGCCTTCCTGGACTTATTGATGAAAGCATCGCTAGCCCAGTACCGACAGAGAGCTAAGTACGCCTCCATGTTACCCTATAACCAGGAAATACTAACCTGCACATATTTCATTTTTCATCAACGCAGTTAACATACGTAGATATTGTAAATATTTAACAATATTAAAAACTTACCTCCGCGTACTGCTCCTCTGTCAAGTACGAGTCGGACTCCTTCCTAAATACACCCCTTTGCTGCTCCTGCTCCTGCTCCCGGGGGTGCCGCTTGTAGTACGCGTTGATGGCCTGAATCCGGGCGTACGACAACGTCGTCGTCGTGAGCTTCCGAGCATTGTAATGGAACACGCGTCTCGCGTGGTCCTCCATGCCCGGTTCCTCTACTTGGTACCTCATCTTTAAGCAAACAAATATTTAAGTGATATGAATCAACAATTCAAACGAGTTGAAAAAATAGAACAGTTAAACTTACCATAAAATCATGCCACACGGCTCCCTAAACCGTGCCATGGACCGGGTGAGAGACACGAGCGTAGTCATCCCACGACAGGGCAGGAAAACCGTCAATCACACCGGGGTAGTGCAACTTCACGATAGCACCCAGGACACTGTTAACCTGCCTGTGGTGCTTCTCGACCCCTGTGAACGAAAAGTCGTACCATCATCTACAAAATTATATTAAATCATTAAGTAAAGTAAAACAACATCTAATATTTAATATACTATATACAATATTTACCTGTCTCCAACAGGGCGGATCGTGGTTCGCTGAGTAGTAACTAGAGGAGGAGCCGCAAAGTGGGTCCTCCTCGTCCGTCGCCTCTGCAGCGATGCTGCCACGTCCTGTGACCCTGAAGGCTCTACGGAACCACCAGAGTCTCCAGGAAGACTAGTGGTAGCCGGCTGCACAGGGAGGATAGCGCTAGCCAGCTCTCAAGGGAGGCTAGCGCTAGAGGGCTCCTGTAGTGGCCCCCTAGCCTCTGAGTCGGGCTCCTGTAGGGGCCCCCTAGCCTCTAACTCTGACTTTGACTCAGAGATCTCTGAGTCAGACTACACAAAAAGAAAAGATTAACAATAAGTAATTAATAACAACTACAATTTCGAAAATAACTTTATTGTAACTAAAATTTACCTCAGTCCGCTGAAAGCACGCGACAACTGAGGGTGGAGCGTGTGCCAGAAAGAGGGAACGACGGCTAGAAAGGAACGAGGTCCCTGAGCAAGGGTCTCGTTGCGGCTCAAACCCTCTCACTGGCTTTCCCTTCCCCTTCCCCTTCTCCTTCCCCTTTGACGACATCCTATTGCAAGGAATAAATGATTAATATGCAAAGATAATATACAAAATTAATATTAAATTAGTGAATAAAACGTTACTTCAAAATTCATCAACATCACGATCATGCACTCTACTCCTTAAACCAGTCCATCGATCTTCTTCTTCTGCATATCGTTTTCGTTTGCGCAAATCAGCAGGTTCGACTATGTCATCGATATCTTTAGTTTCCGATTATGATTCTGTTTCCGCTTCTGTGCCAGCCTCGATATCTTGAGAGTCTCCAATTAAGTCATCGAGTCCTACACCGGGCTCGACTGAGAAGGAGTCTGGCAACTCTTCCTCTTGGTAGACACAATCAACCTTAGCTTCGTCGTGGTAATCATCATCTCCTGGAGTATATAACCGCTCACGAGGATTCACTTTATGTACCACCCACCAAGCTTTGAATTTATTGCATGGATAAGGTAGACAGTACACTTGCTCTACTTGGTGTGCAAGAACTAATGAATCGAATCCTTTCAACCGTTCCTTGTGTTTTACTTCGACCATGCCAAATTCGTTTACTCGAATTCCACGAATGGAATCAAACCATTCGCAGTCAAAGAATACCGCTCGAATTGACTTGTTTGCGACAAAAGTGGATTCAAGGATTTTTTTTAATAATCACGTAGTATTGCGTTTCAAGATCTTGCAAATCGATTGCCCTCATCACAACTCCGGTATTACATGTTGCCGCGAGAGGACGAAGAGATTCAAATTGAGTTGTACGGAATCGAAAGCTGTTGATGTCATATCGACCATAGCTTCTAACATTAACCACTCCACGGGATAGTTGTCGCAAATCTTCATGGACGTTGGCATCTTTTTGGCACTGTCCAAGATATGGAGTTATTAGAAAATGTAAGCATTCTTAAGTTATAAGAAAACATTGTTAACATTGATTAGTTATCGAGAAAACGTTACATGATCTCGAAACCAGGAGAGAAACTTAGATCCCCCGTTTATTCCTTCCCGTCGAATATGTTCTATTTGCTTGCTCGTGGGTTGATGTCTATGTCTCCAATTTTGCTTGTCGAACATACTACACGACAAAGAGAACCTTTTAGAATACATGTGTTGGAAAAGATGGTGAAAAGCATAAGTGTAGGAGAAACCTTACTTGAAATATTCATTTATTTCTTCCATATTAGCGTACATGTAGAAGAATGCAGCACGCCTTTATTTTTCGCTAACATCATACGAAGTGTAACTACCAACAATAGTGCCTCTTGTTGCAAAAATGGAGAGATTGCTACAAGGAGGTTGCTCATCTATATTGTATCGCATTACCGAAGTATTAACATTGTTTTCCTCTGCAAAGTAAACACTTGAGAAGTATCCTTCTTCCTTAAGAGTAAAAGCTTCGGCGATGCAACCTTCAACCCTTGCCCTGTTGCCAACTATTGGTTTCAGATATCTAAGTGATCTTTCAATATGATACATCCACCTATATTGCACGAGACCACCCACTTTCTCTTCAAATGGAAGATGAATTAAGAGATGTTGCATTGGATTAAAAAATCCTGGAGGACATTTTTTTCCATCTTACACAAAAGTACCGAAACCTCCTTTTCCAATTTAGTCATCATCTCTGGCGTGATTTCTTTAGCACAGAGTTGCCTATAAAAGTGGCTAAGCTCGGCTAACACCTTCCACACTGCATCGTCAAAATGGCCTCGAAACATAACAGGCAGAAGTATTTCCATGATTATGTGATAATCATGACTCTTCAACCCAATGAGCTTTCCTGTTTTCACATTCATGGCTTGTCTCAGACTAGCTGTATAACCATCTGGGAATTTCAACCTTTGCAACCATTCGAGAACTTCTTTTTTTTTCTTTAGGTCGAAGACAGAAAGGGGTGCGTGGTTTACCACCATTTTTGGAGAGTTCAAGAGTTTGATGGTTACAAAGCTCAGCAAAATCCTTTTGAGCCTTTAAATTGTCTTTTGTTTTGCCCGCCATGTCCGTGCATGTGCTTATGATACATTCGGCCATGTTACGCTCTTGATGCATAACATCAATATTGTGCATTAGAATCAACGACTTCACATACAGTAACTCCCAAAGTCCACATATGTGAGTCCAATTGTGTTTGTCTCCGTAACCTTCGAAATATCCAGGACGACCTTCATCTGGCACCAATTTGTCCAACATATCAGATATTTCTGACCCATTAAGAAGTTTCGGTGGTCCTTTAGTGACAACGGTGTTCTTTCTGAAGACATTCCTATGTTGTCTAAACAAGTGATTCAGAGGCAGCCAACATCTATGACAATCGATGTAAGATATCTTGCCTCCATGGGTAAGTCGAAAGCAATCGATATCCGAGGCACATATCGGACACACGTCAACCGACCATGAGTGCTCAATCCAGAAAACATGCTGTATGCCGGAAAATCATGAACGGACCACAAATAAGCAGCTCGGAGGTTGAATTTATGTTTGTTGTAACAGTTGTACGCTTCGACTCCTGTCCACAACATTTTCAACTCTTCGATCAACGGTTTCAACATCACGTTGAGACGTGACCCAGGATGATCTGGCCCAGGTACAATGAGGCTAAGAAACATAAAATCATTCTTCATGCAAAAAGCCGGTGGAAGATTGTACGGGATGACAAAGACGGGCCAACAGGAGTATGGTGCGGCGTTTGTGCTGAACGGCGTGAACCCATCTATCGCCAACCCGATGCGAACATTTCTCGCTTCACGAGCAAATTTTGGGTCAAACCGGTCCAGCGCCTTCTATGCCTCACCATTGGACGGATGCGTCATGACTCCATTGTTCTCACGCTCACCTTCTTTGTGCCAACTCATGTGTCTGGCCATTTTTTTTTTTGAAAGGAACAGCCGCTTCAACCTCAGTGTCACAGGTAAGTAACGAAGCTTCTTACGTGCGACTTCCGTCGTCACAGTATTACCATCATTATTAACAACTTCGACAAACCTCGGTTGGCCACATTTCAAACCTTTGTTCTCATTGGCATGCTCTCTCCAGAAAAGCATGCAGTTGTCCGGACACACATCAATCTTTTTGTGCTTCATACCAAGACCGGAAAGAATTTTCTTCGAGTTGTACATATCCTTAGGCACTTTGTTGGGTTGTGGAAGGGCATATTTGAACAAATCGATGAGCATGTTGTAACAACTGTTATAAAAGAAGAACTTAGACTTAATTGCCATAAGTCTAGTCACAAAATTGAGGATTGACATTTTAGTGTGTTCATGCAGAGCCCCTTCTGAATCTTTGAGACATTTGAAGAACTCTTTAACCTATGTTGTTTCAGTATCTTCTGTAAGCTCTGGTCGTATAGCTTCCAGTATCTCATCCATCATATCAACCTCTTGAGTATCATCATTGTCCGCTTCCACTTCTTGTATAGCTTGAGAAGCTGTCTCGCCGTGGAAGTTCCACAACTCATAATGTGACACGTAACCATTTCGACACGAGTGCAACGTAAGTTCCATTTTGTCCAAAAATGTTCCATTTCGGCATTTCATACATGGGCACCGCGCCTTATCGCTATTTGACAATGAAAAAGCTCGTTCCACAAAAGCTTCTGTCTTGGCGTACCACTCATCTGAGTGACCACCAGTTCTGCTCTTCCAACCAGTGTACATCCAACTACGATCTTCGCCCATGTTTGACTCTGCAGTTTAACGCGAAAGAAATTGTCGTTAATGTATTGTTATGTTATGTCACGGCCCTACAACCTAGGCAGATAGATCCTAAACCCACCCAAGAGCGACCGAGCGGAGCGTGCTCATGACGAGACGCGTGATCCGGATTCGAACGAAATTTTGGCAGCATAACCCCGCTGTTCTCCACTGCACGCCCAAAAATGTTGCATCAGAGAACAATAGGGTTACGCCACCGAAATCTCATCCAAATCCGGACCCACGTCTCGTCACAAGCCACGCCCCCTCGGTCACTCCGAGGCTGTCCAAAAAGGGACAATTCCGAACCTGCACGTCTCACATGCCAATGGCATGTGAGACGTGCCGATCCGAAACGGGTAATACATTGCTATAGGTTACGTTGCTCATTTTCATTTTGAGGTCATTTAAGAGAGAGGAAAGAACTAGAGAAAGACTGAGAGGAAAGTTGGTCTTAGATGACAATTCCACATCCATGTGGAGTAGGGTATTACGCTCCACATCTAGTTGGTCTTAGAGAGTAATTTATGCCCCATCGAAGCCCGTCGTTACCTTAAGACGACTTTAGTGTTAGCTCGTCATACGTTATGTCCAGTCTGGACCCGCCGTCGTCGGGGTACACCATCCACGCGCAGGTGCATGCCATCCTCACCGCCATCGTTCGCCTTCGTGCCCGTCTACACGCATACTTTACCTTACCACTAAATGGGCCTTGTTGGGCCTTGTCAAGCCGGTCCGAAGCCCATTTATGTATATATAATACTTAAACACTCGAGCAATCAAAATTAAAATCGTAACCACAATTCAAAAAATAAAGCAATTCAAATAAACCTAAACATAACAATTATCCATTTTAATTCATCAATTTATCAACTCAATGCTAACATAAGCAATTCAATTAAATTAAATTAAACCTAAACATAAGCAATTCAATTCTAACCATAATTCTAAGCATAACAAATAAGCATAAAAATTCATCAATTGTAATTCATCAATTTAATTCTAACATAAGCATAGTAAACATTATTCGCACTGTGTATACATTTTAACCCTAAACCATGCTTGATTCCCTATTGTGTTTCTATATAATTTATAGGAATAATTCCCTAAACACATATAATTTGTAGGAATAATTCCCTAAACACATTATTCACACTGTGTATATGAATTTTAAAATGAAAAAAAAACTCGAGCTCACAATGCTGCTGTGGTGTGCCGGAGGCGCCGATCAGGGGCGCAGCGGACGGGGGCGGCGACGGCGGGGGTGCGGCAGACCGGGGGCGGCGACGGCTGGGGCGCAGGGGCAGCAACGGCGGGCCGGCGGCGGGGTGGTGACGCGCCTCGGGGTCGGGGCGGCGCCGCGGGGGCGGGGCCGGGGGCGGGAGCAGGGCAGCGGCGGGGCGGCGACGGCGGGGCGGCGGGGCGGCGATGGCGGGCAGGCGGCGGGGCGTCGATCAGCGGCGGCGGCGGAAAGCAGGGCGGCGGTCGGTGGAAATCTATCGAAGCGGCGCGGGGAAAATGAGAAGGCGTGCGCGGCTCGCGCGGTTAGGTTAAATCAACAACTTATGTTGGCTGTGGTTAATTACGTCGGCCGAAGACCGACGTAAGTAAATGTTAACTTACGTCGAGCACTCAACTTACGTCGGCTACGGGCCGCGACCGACGTAAGTATCCATTAATTGCCGTCGGTTCTTTTACTTACGTTGGCCAGGGGATAGAAGCCGACGTAATTTACTTAACTTACGTCGGTTTCCAGTCACCGACGTAAGTAACTTAATTACGTCAACTGGCGCACGTAAGTTGCGTTGGCCGACGTAATTCTTGGAGTTTCCTGTAGTGATGGCTATGCTAGCCATCTCTCCTTCTGATGATGATGAGGACTCATCATTTGAGTCCCACTCTTTCCTTATGTGCGCTTGTTCGGCTTGTTTCTTCTTCTTGAAGAATTTCTTGGGTTGAGGCTTGGCTTCTTTGGTTTTCTTCTTGTTCTCTTCATATGGACAATCAACTATAAAGTGGCTATATTCACCACAATTATAGCATGCTCGCCTCAACTTTGGCTTTGATCTTTTTTTGTATTTTCCTTCACTTGATTTAGCGCCTTGTCTCTTCATCATCATGTTCTTGAATTTCTTCATAAATAATATCATGTCATCTTCATCCAAGTCACTGCTGTCATCATCACTATCTTCTTCTAGTTGTGCTTTTCGCGCTTCTTTAGATAAGGGTTTGAGGGTGGACTTCAAAGCCACCCCTTTCTTCTTTGCTAAGGTGAGGTCGGCAATTTCCTTGACGTGCTTCGCTTGCTTTTACATCATCTCAAAATTGATGATTTTCCCAAGTAGCTCATCCGAAGTCATTCTCTTGTATTCGGGGCTTTCTCTAATCATGGAGCATAAGGTGATGTTTTGAGGCATGAAAGCTCTAAGGATGAGCTTCACCACCTCGTGGTCATTCCACTTCTTGCTTCCGTACGATCGAACCTTGTTGATGAGCGTCTTAAGTCGGTTGTACATATCTTGAGGCAACTCATCTTCTTCGATTGTGAATCTTCCTAATTCGCCCTTGATCATTTCGATCTTCGCTTCATGCACATGACGATCACCTTCATGTGCAGTTTGCAATGTGTCCCAGATATCCTTTGCAATCTCGAGTCCATCCACCTTGGTGAACTCGTCCCGACTGAGCGAAGAGGTAATGACTATCGCGGCTTGAGCATTTCAAAGAATTGCCTGCTCTTGGCTTGGTGTAAGCTCTTCATCGTCGTCCGGGATATCTATCCCTGTGCACACAATATGCCATAAACTTGGATTGAGATAAATTAGATGCATTTTCATATTTTGCCTCCACATTGAGTAATCACTTCCATCGAAGTGTGGGGCTTTTCCTAGAGGGATAGATAAATAATGATTATTGCTGGAATTAAGATGATCGTAGTTGAAAGGATATCGGGAGTAGTCGGTGTGACTACTCCCCTTCTTCTTCTTTTCATCTTCGACTTTCACTTTCCCTTTGGAAAGAGTCTTCTTTCTTAGGAGTGCCTTTAGTTCAAGCGTCTCCTCATCATCATCGTTGAAGTCTTGAATGGCTTCGAGGAGCTTTTCCACTTTCTTATTCTTGTCATCATCAACCTTCTCTTGGTTTTTGCTCTTGTGTACGTCCTTCATGTGCGACATGATCTCTTCGAGCGATTAGTCTCTTTCTTGAAGCACATGCTCTGATACTAATTGAATGTGGCCTAGAGGGGGGTGAATAGGCCTTTTTGAATTTTGTCAAAACCTGCAACACTTAACAACCAAATCAAAACTCGAGATATAAGACTAGTCCAATCAAGTGCAGACTAGTCCAATGGGTACCGACTAGGTTAATCAAGTTTGCTCGATTAATTTGATTCTATAATGTATGCAGCAGAAGTATACTTTTAAGTGAAGTGTTGCACGATTATGGACTAGGGTATAACACAATTCGATCTTATATTTAATGATTCAACATAAAGTAAGCAATATTGATTGAAACCCTAGATTGATATGATGTATAATAACGATGAACACAAAGTAAGAACACAAGCAATGTATCCTGTGGTTCGGTTCCCACAGAGGCAACCTACATCCACGCTGAGGAGTCCACAAAAGGATCGGGTCTTCTCCAACCCTACCCTCGTCAGATCGCCACGAAGGCCAATCCTCTTCTCTTATCACAAAGGGTAAATAACCAAATTCAAGGGTCCTTATAACACATTGAGGGCTCCCCTAGATTACAATGAAAACTCCACTAAGAACACACTCAAAAGATTACAATGAAAATTACAGGAGTGTGTTAGGGAATCAAACCAAGAGCTCAAGAGTGATGAATCGTGTCTCTCCAATGTCCCAAAGTGTATGCTCAAGGGATTGATCTTTTTGGATTTTGATTTCTTGAAGAGATGTGTTTTTGAGGCTCTTGGGAGGTATGACGGCGCTGGGGTCGAGAGAGATTAAAGTTGGGTCGTGCACCTCTATTTATACGGGGTTTCTAAAAGTGACTGTTAGGGTTTAGAAAGATCAGACTAGTCCGGGGTGGACACCGGACTAGTTCGGTGTGCTGAGTGTAGCAAACCCTAGGTGTCCCAAAATATCGAACTAGTCCGGCTAGGAGCGGACCGATTTCACTTCTGGAAATCTTCAGACTAGTCCGATAGCCATCGGACTTGTCCGGATTAGTGAAACCCTAAGTGAGTTGGGTGAAAAGTCCGCACTTGGAGGACTTTTCCGATTTAGGTCAGAGGGTTTTCGGACTAGTCCGTGCCAATATCGGACTTGTCTGATTTAGATCAGAATGATATTGGACTAGTTCGTTGTGTTATCGTACTTGTCTGATTTTTTGCATCTTGTGAAGTGTTTTGAGGACTAGTACGCACTGGGGAGGACTAGTCCGATTCTAGTTAGATAGATATTGGACTAGTCCGTGGTGATATCAGACTTGTCCGATCTTGTGCAGGGAGATATCAGACTAGTTCGGTGTCAGTCGGATGAGTCTGGTCCTATATAAATTTGTAAAATGTGTGTGTTTATTTGTGTTTGATCTCTTGGGGTGTGTTTACTTAACACACTCCACACACAATGATCTACTGCACTTGTTCATTGAGCTCTTCTCCACATTGCTCCTCATTCTCCCTTCTTTTTGGCACTTTGCTTAGTTTCACATTAAAACATGTGCTCATCTCAACAAAGTGGTTAGGATCTCATTTGCTTGTCATAAATCATCAAAAACCTACAAGGGATTCCTAGATGCACTTTCACTTAGAAACTACGGCGCCAGTTGAGCCTGTATACCCTTCCGTGAGCCAGCCCTCGGCCAACCAGCCCTCGACTGGCGAGCCTTCTGTTCCTAGCCCTTTTGACTCGGCTGGTGACGAGCCTTCTAGGTCACTTGACGTAGAACCCCAGCAGACGCGGAGGACGAGGAGGAATCACTTTGTCAGTGCTCCACCGGTCGCTTCACAGAGGATCATGATTCGTTCTGTCGGAGACAGATAATAAAAATTATAGTGTTCAATCCTGGTTTCTTTTGGTTACTTAAGTAATGAATAAATAAATATCTTGCAGGGCTTGGGATGACACGTCTTCCATCGTGAGAGACACCAAAGACCGGTGAACGGTGTCCTCGGGTCCTTAGTGCGTTTGCACTATCCCGACATCATCGACGGGGTGCCTCTTCTTTCGTGGGAAGACTACGCACGCGTCCATCACCAGGAGCACGACAACCTTCAGGAGGTCGTATGGGCCGATTTTATGGTAAGTATGTTAAAAATAATTTCTAAGTTTGAACTCTTAAACTCTTTTAATGAACATCTCTTCAATATATTCTTTATCACAAGCAAGGTATACTTTAGAGGACCCGAACGACCCTTGCCTGGTTGAGGATGCGAGGAGAGTGTTTCACTACAACGCTGCCAAGGTGCTTCAACAAGCTTGGTCGAACGCTCGTGTTCAAATTATTAATGGGCACTTGAAGGCGAACCAGCACCACGTGCTACACTTCCGGCAAGAGAGCCAGAGGCACCTGACAGAGGAGGAGTACGTGCAGGTACGTGGGGTGTAGTAAGTATTTTTTCTTATAATTTCCTCAATGGTATGTTTAACGATCTACAACTATGCGCAGGGTCATGTGAGCTGGTTGCAGGGTCGGTCCGATGCATTTTGGGCCCTTTGTCGGTACTGGGCTAGCGATGAGTTTAAGGCTAAGTCGGGGAAGGCTCGAGAGTGCAAAGGGGTCGAGGAGAAGAGCAGGCATGGCCAAGATAACCACTTGCGTTTAGCTAAACGCATGGTAAGTGTATGTAACTTATGTTTACATATGCATAATATATTGTTTGTACTAACACGTATTGACAGGAGCGCGAGACGGGGGTGCCGTCGATCCCTGCTGAGATCTGGAAGAGAGGTCACAGGGACCCTTATCAGCCTCAGGGGTGCAGTCAAGATGCAGCCGAGCGATTGGTAAGTTTAAAATCATTCATATTAAATATAACTATATGGATTGTTGAACTTACACGGTTTTCTTGTTTTCCAGGCTAAGTACAGGGAGGAGGCTAGGAATATACACGGCGAGGATTTCGATTGGGAACGTGAACCAATCGATCCTCAAGCCGCATATGTAAGTGGAGGTGGAAAAGCACACGAAAGGCGAGTTCATAAGTCATTTTATCATTTTCAATTCAAAGTATTGAAGATATTTTAGTTTCATATTACTGACTCTCTTTTTTATAAGCTCGCCATATTCGACGGAGTTGTCGACTCGAGGGCGGGGATACCTACGAGAGGCAGCTCCACGCAGGTTTCGTCGGTGGGCACGTCAAGTCGCCGCATCTCATAGAGAGAAATAGATATTTAGTCCCTCCGACAAACTGTAGCAGAGAACATCAGGGGACAGGAGGAGGAAAGGAGGGAGGCAGAACGACAAAGGATCACGGCGGAATCAACAAAGGATCATGTTGCAGGCCACGATCTCTTCCCAGGCAGGCTGGATGGCGCAGATGCGGGAGACAATGGAGGTAACAACATGAAAATTGAAGTTCTCATTAATTCAGCATAAATGACTTATTAATAGGTAATATCTAATGTTTGCAACGACAGGTCATGGCTCGGGCGCAAGTTTCGAGATCCAGCTTCCGCCACTTTCGGTTTTTCCAGACAATCCTTCTTCTGCGGGTCAGGTAATTTTTCATGTCAACTTAAGAATTCTAGTTTTACTTCAACTTTACTAAAATAAAGCAAGGAAATAGAGTGACAGTGAGAGATAGATAGATATATAGAGTGAGACATAGAGTTAGAAGAGGCAGGAAGATAGAGAGAAAAGGATTGAGATAGAAGAAAGAGAGAGATAGTTAGATAGAAGAAAAGGATTGAGATAGAAGAGAGAGAGATAGAGGAAAGAGTGAGAGTTAGATAGAGTGGGAGAGGAATGAAGAGAGAGGGGGAGATGTAGATGGAGGTAGAGGGAGAGGAAGATAGAGTGAGAGATGGAGATGTAGAAGGAGATAGAGGGAGGAAGATAGAGGGAAAATGATAGCAATTGAGAGAGAGAGAGATAGAGTGAGATAGAGAGGGAGGAATGAAAAGAGAGAGGAAGAGGGGATCTAGATGGAGATAGAGGGAGAGGAAGGGAGGGAGAGATATGTTGGTGCATTTATATTCTAACTCTAAGTTTCATTAATTGCAGGGTCTGCGACGGCTGCTCAAACCGTCATTACCGCCACCTGAAATGAAGCGCGACGGCGACTTTGACTTTGGAGGTGGCTTCGGAGGTCAGACGAGCGAGTGAGCCCTTATTTGTTTTGTTGATGGTGATGTGCGATGTATCCAGAATGTTGTTTGTGATAGTGATGTTGTTTGTGTGTGATATATTATGTGTGATATATTGTGTTCTGTTCTGCAATTCTGACCATCGAGTCGGGTAGAATTTCCAGTTTTTTTAAATAAAAAACCTTATTTGCGACAGCCTTTTATACAGTAACGTCACAAATAAGGCTCCAGACTGTCACAAACAAGCCACTGTTATTTGCGACGACCTGGCCGTCGCAATTTAGTCCCTATTTGCGACGGCTTGGCTGTCGCAAGTAGCCGCGTGGACCCCGTCAGATGAACGTGTGGGGTCCATCGGCTGCACTTATTTGCGACGGCCAGGCCGTCGCAAATATGGACTAAATTGCGACGGCCAGGCCGTCGCAAATAGACCGGTGAGGTCCACAGGACCACTGACATTAATTTAAGGAAAGTCGTTGCAAATAGCTTATTTGCAACGGTTTTCGCCTTATTTACGACGGTCCTGGCCGTTGCAAATTGTCGAGATTCCTGTAGTGTTTGTACATATATTGACTGAATAGATGACCAATATGTCTTGATTTATTTATATTGTAAAAATGTAAAATTTAACATCTAAAATATGATGTCAATATGCTCTTGGATCTATATATTCGGTGAACCTACGTGCATACCTATGCATACAAAAAGTGGGCATCAGTCTTAGATAAATTGAGCATGCTGGAAGGAAATTATTGCTCTCTTAAGGTTGAGATGGCCATGTGGCCATAATGAATATATAAGATAAAACAAAACTAGTTCCATGTAGTTTGTTCTATCATCTCCATTTCAAAATAGTTGTCATTCAGGCTATGAATGTGGGCAAGTGTTTGTCTAGATTCATGGTTAGAATCACAAATATTTGAAACAGAGGTATACTGTAGTCATCAGCAACGAATCGCCAAATCTAGATCTCAAACAAGTATATGAAAAGATGTTACATGTTGCAAAGGTTGAGTGAAGCACCATATATATACGCATGCTTGACCAGTTTGACCATACTATATGATTGCTGGACCAATAAACATTTTTATTGTACGATCCTAGAAGAATCATATATTAATTCTTTGATATTCAAGCTTGATTCCTTAGTTTATGTCCTTTTAAATTGTCATAAGGCACAAGGGGACATGCTTAATGGCAGCACTTCTCACCTAATGTAGCTTAGAGCAAGCAAAAAGTGTTAGATGCAGCCGGCGCCGCCTGCACTATAACCCTTTGGTTATTTTTAATACCCCAGTCTATAGTATGGTATGCAGTTACACTTGTGAGTTTGCCGTTAAATCTAGTTTTGCTCTTTTCAAGTAGTTCATTTTACAAGAGGTGTGAACTTTCAAATTTTCTATTGTTGTATGATTATATACTGCACCACAGGGCTTAGCACCATTGTTCTGTATAATAGGTTATCATTAATATATTTAGTTTTTCTTGGTTCAAATACCATTTTTTGAAACAACGGTTTACCTCACACCTAATTGAACACAAACAATAATTAACTTTCCATGTAAGTCACATTTTGGACTTGCCAAATTCATCAGGTTTGTATTCAAATTAACATGTGACCCAAGATAATTACTGGAATGTACCTAGATATTTGGCTAGTAATATGACTGCATGAAAATTTACAATTTATGTGTCAGAATCTTAATTTACTCATATTTTGTTACTAATATCTCTTTGTATTGCTTTTGTTTATTTATTTGTAAAATAAAATTGTCGGATTTCATATCTAGCCTGCCTCAACGTGCTTGGAACAGATATTTATTGTTGTTATACATTCAAAAATAATTCGTTTCAAGTATGATTTAAAACTCTTACAGTTCTATAAGAGAAATCTTTGATCAATCTCACTTCTCGACAGTCCAAATACGTGTTATGTTTTTTGACGGACGAAAAAGTATAAAATAAGCTACTACCATTTCGAGCTCGCTAGACATAATAACACAATACAAACTGTTGGTGCATCTGACATTTGTTTAGCGGGCAAGTGGAGAGATCTGGCGGGAGACATAACAACAGTGCTTGCACGAGGAATCAGGACCAAATGTCGGCTGGGAGAATCTACGCTAGCAGTTGCTAGGCAGAGCCGCGAGCGCGAATATTTCGCCATTTCGGTAATCTCAAAGAGAACCACGCAAGCACATGTGTATAACGTGCAGTTCCAAAGTGACAGTGGAAGCACGTGCGTCCATCATCTGCATAAGCTTCGCTGGTTAGCTAGTTAAGCTCAACACTACTTCCTAATGGGATGGCCATGGGATGAATGGACGAACCAGTTCAAATGCATAAAAATATGCTACGACCACATTTGCTATTCCGTCCCCGTGTTCTTATGGTTACTGTCAAGGAGGCATATGCCGAAATAGCATTAATCTTTCAAGCATTATATGTTTTTGTGAAGCTATATGTGTACAAAAAATACAACATTTGTGGATCCTCAAACTCAAGACCTCCTGGACTTACAAAAACAACTTGGGCCTTGCTACCCAACTCAACCACGCATCACTTTCTGTCTATGTGTTCACTTGAGTGTTATATAATGGTCACGAAGAAGTGATTAGCTCTACTCCCGATCATCACTCAATGTTATCGGTAGTAAGAAGATGCCGCAAGACTTTGCGACTGTTGTTTGGGTGTGAAGGCGACTATAAACAAACGGAAATCCTTCCTGTCAGTTGCCTGATTTTTCCTTGAAATTCAGGCAACGATCTCAACCATCAATGGTACTTTTTAGATTCGTGCGCACTAAAGTATATATATTCTTCCAAACCTAATCTACCTCACGTAAGCCTCCTCATGGGCGGCGGCGGCGGCTGCTGCTAGCGAGCTAACTCGGATGGAGGCGGCGTGGGAGTCCGCTTGAGCACAGATAACGGCGGGAGTTGGTGGCGCAGTGTCGGATCTCGCCGGCGCTGGCGGTGGGCCTCGCCGGCTCTCGGGTGGTTGCGGAGCAAGCGGTAGATCTCGCCGGTCCACAGGCCTCACTCGACATCGACGGCGCCTGACATCGGTTGTGGCCGCAACAGCGACGCTGGTAGCGGGGGCCGAACTCGGCGGCATCCGGCCGCAACGGCGCCGTCCACCATCGCCGGGGAAGAAGGCAAGATTTGTTTATTTTTTATTAATTGTTAATTGTAATTGTTAATCCGTAATTGTAAGGGTTATGTTAATTGTAAAATAATCAAACAAAAAATTTGTGATTGATTAATCTGTAGAAGTAAGGGTTAATGGTTAATTACAATATTAGTGGCTAATGACACTAATTAACCACTAATTACCCGTTGCCTGAATATTTCTTAAATTTCAGGCGCCTGGTAAATAGACAAACCCATAAACAAATGCTAGCTACTTCTCGCATTTATAGAGGTCGGTGACGAGCCACAGTTTCGCGCCGCTAATATTATAGACAGATATTGTCGAAGCGTACCAATGACACTTCCCTCGGTACTACTAAACTTAAGCCCGCAGAGGTTCTTGTACGGTTTGGGCGCGCGAAGATCTAGAATAAGATGATGACATGGAGGATTTACGTGGTTCGGTCCGCCTGAGCGTAATACCCTACTCTACGGGGTGTGTGTTGTTGTATTGAGGATTTCAGTAGTGCTGTCGTGCGTCTGAGCTTAGATGCCCATGTACCGTGCGGCGCAAACCTTTTATAGTCTTAGGACTGGCCGTTACAATACTTGCCTGACCCGACATGTGGCCCTGATGTATTTAATAGCCTAATACACGGTCTATGAGTATTAAGTGTGATTAATAGTATGATAATTGTCTTAATGGCAGCGTTACCCCTATTACAGCCCACTGAGCATGTGTCATTAATATAACATTAATGATACGTAATCAGGTCTTGTAACTGTCGCTTTAACTGTCCCTTGAACGTCCGTGCTGTTGGAGATCCACCAATATCCCCGTTGGTGTAAGGTCCGGAGGATCCACACGTGGCAGCTCTGGAGCTTTCCCTCGTGGGGAGATATGTCCGGAGCTGCTATACACGTGGCGGCATCAGAGCTTCCCTCTATGGGGGGTTAGGTAAAGGGTCATCATACACGTGTCAAGCACGGAGTTTCCCTACGTTGGGAGTTCAGCTCTGGTCTTACATTACACGTGGCAGTCCCGGAGTTATCCATATGAGGGAGGCGGGTCCAGTGCCGTGTGACATGTGGGGCCTGAGGAAGCCTTCAACTCTGACAGGTGGAACTCTTTTGCACTTCTTGCGGTATCATGGGGTAACTGTTACACAGGGTACCGAAAGTGGCCCTCGGGCCCACCTCTAGGAGAAACCCTTTGGGGTAAACTATTCTATCGAAGGTGGGGCCATCCTCAATTCCAGCGCCACGACTTCAAAGGTCTTCTAATGTGTCATTGGGGCAATGGTCCAGGGTTAAACCATCGCCGTGTGGCTTGTCTTGAATGCGTCAGATGTGATCTTTGAGTGCGGATCTCACGCAATTGAAGGTCGTCGGCTCCCAATACAAAAACCGTATAAGTTCTGAGCGCCTTTCAGGCCGCCGCCATTGGGTTTCCCGCCGCCCATCATGACAATAGTTCGCCTCGAGTAATACCCTCGACCTCTTCGTCGGGGTGGCCCCGGGCCCATTCATCATTGACGGGGTAGATTTTTGAAATGTGGCTTTGCTCTCATTGTGGTTTCTATCTAAGCGTCGCGGAGGCTTACTTAAGACGGAAAGTATGCACAGTTTGAGGACGCTTTACCCTTTCGATCAAACTCACGCTCAGAGCCTCCCAAACTTCGCCTAGCTTTCCTTTCCTTTGCTCCACTTTGCCACGATGGAGTTAGGTCTTCCCAAAAGCAGCATCAAGAGAAAGGACGATCTGATGAAAGTTCAAATCTACATCGGATGGTCCAGCGACTCATTCAACCATCTAATTCGCGTCAGCAAGCTCCCGTTCAAGAAAGAGCGTCGTGGCGACATGGTGTACTTCTCGTCGTACGCCATGGTGGGACTGATCCCACCTTTCTCGAGCTTCATCTTGATGCTGTTGGACTTCTACGGCCTCCAACTGCATCACCTCGGCCTACACTCCCTCCTACTCGTGGCAACTTTCGTCCACTTCTGTAAGATGTGGGTGGGCGTGTCTCCCTGCGTCGAGTTGTTCCGTACCTTCTTCATAGTCCACACCACCGACAAGGGGACTGAGCTGTTTGGATTCTACTACTTCATGAAGCGCAAGAACTACCCCTTCAAGTACTTGAAGTCGTCCCTCTCCGGCCAATGGGATGATTGGAAGAAGGATTGGGTCATCATTGCAGTGGAGGAGCATCACAGGTTGGAGCTTCTCCAAGGGCTCCCCAACGTCGACACCGATGCCTGGAATGTAATTCCGAAGCTGTCGGTTGCATTTAACCCTGTCCTGACCAGGATTCGAGAATGTGTGGAGGCTGGATTGACCCCCCAGATGGTCTTCGGAAACTTCGTGGTGAACAGGTGGGCTCCGCTGAGGAGGAGAGAGAAGCTCGCCTGGGCTTTCAATAGTGTGATGGATACCGACCGGATTGGAACCGGTCTGGACTCCAACTTGGATGACAAAGCCCTGAAGCTCCATCTCAAGCAATTTTAGCATGGGTTGATCACTGATGACGCATTGACTCCGCCGACTGCTTTACTACCTCTGAACATGATTCCAGAGATCAGCAGGGAGCTCCAAAGGAAGATGTCGGTGTTAGACGATCTTGGTGAGTGCGGAAAAGTGTAGGGTCTCCATGGTTGTAATCCCCGAAGCTTCCAAAGAGGTGGCTGCCCCTACTCCAAGCCAGAGGGTTGAAGACATTGGCAAGGGAAAGGGCAAGGGCAAGGATCCATCCGAATCTTCCAATTGGAAGAGAAAGCTGAGGCATGCTGATGGGAGCTCCGTCTGGTCTGCTCCGGCGACCACTGCCCCTTCTCCGAGGCAAGGGAGGTCTTCGGCGGTGACACCTCCTCAGGTAAAGGCGTCTTCAAGAGGCGCTAGCTCCAGACAGTCGACTCCGGCCCCTTCCAGTGAGGGGCTCTAGGTCCGAAGGTTCTCCCGACCGAGGGAAGTTTCGACAGAGAAGACTCCAGCTGCTGTGGATGGCTCCCGATAAAGGTCCAAAGTTGCTGTCTCACCAAATTGGTGGGCTCTGAATCCGGGCCTCAGAAGAAGAGGTTCCGCGGCGACTGGGGCAGTAGCATTCCCAGGTACATTGTGGACTTGCCTTGAAATGCTAACCTTGTCTATGTTTTTAATCTTCTCATACCTTTATTTCCAGAGTGTCGAGAAAGGAATCTGAGACTTCGGCATCTGTTGTAGCGACTGGGGCTGTGCATGCTGAAGCTCCGTGTCCGACCATTGAGCCTCCTCCTCAAGTGGTGGCAGAAGACACGACAGCTCCGGCGCTAGATGTCGTAGATTTGGATCCAGAAGAAATGCCAGAAGCTTCCGTGGTAGCGTCGGACCACGGGGGAGAAGTTGAAGATGCACCACTGGCAACAGCGTCAGAGGCTGAGGCTCCAGTGCGGAAGTCAGAGGTGACAGAAGCTCTGGTGTCTGAGCCAGAGGTTACCGAGGCTCCGGTCTTTGCGGCAGAAGTTGCGAGGTAAGTGGCGCCAGAAGCTCCGACCCTTGAGCCGGAAGTCGTTGAAGCCCTGGCTGCTGAATCGGAGATGATCGAGGCTCCAGCCACTGAGTCGGAGATGGTTGAAGCTCCGGCCCTCGAGCCAGAAGTTGTTGAAGGTCCGGTTACCGAGACGGAAATGCTTGACGCTCTGGCTACTGAGCCGCAAGTGGCGGATGGACTGGCGCTTAAGCCTGCGGTGGTGGGGGCTCCGGATGAAGCTCCAATAGCCGCCCCAGAGGTAATCTCTCTGGAGGTGTCCCTGCCAGAGCCGGAACACAATGAAGAGGCGGTGGCAGGCTTTTCTTTCAGCGGAGCCAACAACTAAAGACCTAGAAGCAGGATCTTCGGATTCTGCTCTGGAGGTAGAAGTTCCTGCAGTGGGATCTTCTTCGACGGCTGCCGAGGAGCTCCCGGAGGGCGACCCTAGTGCTACAGAAGTTCAGGGAACCACTCTTGTAGTGTGGGACACTATTTTTGCTATGGAGAATCTGCTGGAACCAGCAGAGATGACCCCGGCAGGTCTGGATCCCATCCCCTTGGCTTGTCCATAGACAATGCCTGCTCGAGCCTCCAACAAGTTCAGCTCGCCTTCGATCACGAGAGCAAGGTTCTTGAAGATGAGCGCCATACCTTGAGGCGTTGGCGCAACAGGCTCCACTTCGAGACCAAGCTTGCACAGATAAGGCTTGCTGATCAGAAGGAGTGGATCAAGAGGGAAACGACCCGGATGAAATACTGGGGCAAACTGCTGGAGGAGAAGGAGGCCACCATCAGGGCTCTCGATGCTAATTCTCAGGATATTCTCGAGCGTGCCAAGGAAAGGAATGATGCCGCTGATGAGCATCATGACAACCTCACCACTTTAAATGAGATTCTCCAGAAGTGTCGAGCGGACCTTGATGTGAGGGAAGAGAAACTCCTGGAACAATTGGAGGATGTTTTGAAGAGGGAGGAGGAGCTCACCCAGAAATTGACTCTGGCTGAGCAAAATTTGGCAGATCGCACTAAAAAGTTGGATCTATGAAGTCAGAAAGAAAAGGAGAAGTACTGGAAATTGGGGCAGGAGCTCTCAAAAAGAGAAGCTGATGTTACCGCTAGAGAAGGGAAGGTAAGAGGTAGGGAGAAGGACTTAGCCGAATGGCGGAATCGTATCCACCTCCGGGAGACGGATCTAACCGATCGCAAAAAGCAAGTTGCTGAGAGTATGCAGCAACATGCCAAAGTGGTCGAGCGCCTCGCTCGAGAAGGTTCGGAGCTTGTGGCTGCCCAGAGGTCACTAGAGGAGCTGCGGAGTTTGAAGGAGACTGAATCCATTCAAGTATGGGACTTCTTGGGGCGAGCCAATGATGTGTTGACACCACTAGGCTTCTGTCCTGTATGTCCGGACAATCCAGAGCTGGACTTGGACCGAGCGCTGGTGGCCCTCAACGTTGCTGGCGACAAACTTGACGCAATGGGTGACATCATTGTGGACCAGCTGGAGATAGAGGGTAAATCTTTGGCCATGAACGTCGCAGAATATGTGTTGTCGTGTTACGTGAGCTGAGATTTCCAATTCTCCTGGATCCGGTGCTCAAAGGTCTCGTTGCTGAAGAGGAGGATGCACGACTTAGATCCTCCAGTAGTTAGGTCTTTTCCTTTTGCCTTTTGTTGTATCCCTGATTTTGTAATCTAGTACTTTGAATGAATGAAATCCACTCTTTCTACCATGAATTTCACTTTGTTGTCACTATCCTTTATCTTGTTGGCCTCCTAGTATATGTGCACAATTTGATTGTGATTATATACCAAAAGGTTTTGACAGTTTGTTGATGACCTGAACGCTTCGAACTTGTAGATTTTGGGTCCGAAGTCTTTAACTCTGATACTTTCGGAAACCCTTTGTCTCGTTGACAGTGGGCCCCCTGGGTTTGTCGGAGCTTGATAGCTCCGACAACACCCACCATCAACATATAACACGTCGACGGCGGGCCCCCAGGGAGTTATCAGAGCTTGATAGGTTTGGTAGCGCCCGATGTCAACGCACAAATCGTCGACAGCAGGCCCCCTGGGGTTGTCGGAGCTTTGTAGCTCCAACGGCACCCACTATCATCATATAAAACGTCGACGTCGGGCCCCCTTGGAGGATGTCGGAGCTTAGTAGATCTGGCGTCGTCCACCATCACTATGAGTTTTTTGTTTTTCCTGCACATTAGAGACAAGAAAAAGAGTAAAATTTGTCCTCTTGTCTATAAATTATTTGTGACTTATCGTTCTTATTTGAGTTTTAGATCCGAAGAAACTCGATATGATGACAAGCATATTGATGTAATATTTTTAGATACATATGCTTTTTTGGTACTCACCCTACTGAGGCCTGCAGCGATGTAGGTAGAGTGGCGTACTTAAGGTGCGGGACCAGGCTAAGTCGATATCAAACTCCGGACCTATGTTGGCTTGGCGTTCAGGCAAGTAGACTATGCAGCAATATTAAGATCCAAGAGACCATCAATATAACTTGTGACGCATATGAATAACTTAGACTGAAACTTAAAAAGAATTGCACAACTTCATTACAAACAAGAAGGATAAAAATAATAATTCAAAATATCGAGCCTTGTACAAAAATAAATGCACGTGGAGTCTGCTTTCACACAACAATATCTTTCATTATAGGTCCTGATTACAGGGGAGACAAGGACACACCTAGGGTACAGGACCAGCCTAAGTGTGTTATACATCTTGTACTAGCCCAGTGCAGGTAGCTACACTTTCAGTGTTGTGACTGTTTCAAGTGTTACTTGAACTTCCCGGACCCTCCCAGAGGGGTCCGGATGTTCTCCCCGAGGACCTACCCGTCTCTGTATATTGACTCTATAACATACATTGTGTGTAATTATAGACTCACCTCTGTGATTCTAAGTATAAAACTTACGGAGGTGCTTGATATTCCAAGGATTAGGAAGCTGAGTCCCATCCTCAGTTGCCAAGCGAACGCATCCGGGGATGGGATACTTTGATCATTCGGAAGGGACCTTCTCAGCTGGGGGAAAGTTTGTTCATCCCTTAGCGAGTTAGTATTTTCCACAGCACCAGATCGCCTTCCTCGAGCTGTCGGTTGTGCATATGCCTTTGATGATAGCGCCGGAGCGCTTGGCGGTAGCATCCATCCGAACAGCTGCTTGGCACCTTCCCTCGTCAACGAGGTCAAGGTCTTCACGTCGGAGTTGTTCCTGCGCGGCTTCGTCGAAGGCCCGGACCCGGAGCGACCCCATGGTGATCTCCGGAGGAAGGATTGCTTCAGCTCTGTACACCAGGAAGAAGGGTGTTTCCCCAGTTGACCAGTTAGGTGTTGTCCTGTTCGCCCACAGTGTAGACAGAAGCTCTTCAATCCAGTTGGCTTCGTGATTTTTTAAGCGTTCATATGTACGCGTCTTAAGTCCTTTTAGGATTTCTGCATTTGCTCTCTCAGCTTGGCCATTGCTTGCTAGGTGAGCTACTAAGGCATAGCTGACTTGAATGCCAAGGTCTTCGCAATATTCTTGGAATGTAGCACTTGTAAATTGGGTTCCATTGTCTGTTATGACTTTGTTCGGAACTCCAAACTTGCATATTATGGACTTCAAAAATTTGATTGTTGATTGCTTGTTGATTGTCACAACTGTAGTAGCTTCCGGCCACTTGGTGAACTTGTAGATGGCAAAATACAGGAACATGTAACCTCCAATCGCTTTTGGGAATGGTCCCAAGATGTCCATACCCCACACAGCGAATGACCATGTAGGAGGTATCATTTGCAGTGATTGAGCCGGTGTATGAATTTGTTTTGCGGGGAACTAGCACGCTTCACACTTTTTCACTAGCTCGACTGCATCCTGGAGTGTTGTAGGCCAGTAAAAGCCATGCCGGAAGGAATTACCAACCAACGTGCGGGAAGATACGTGATTCCCACACTAGCCTCCATGGATTTCCATGAGGAGCTCGTGACCTTCTTCCCTTGCAATGCATCGCATTAGGACGCCATTGGCATCGCACCGGTAGATATCCTCTTCTACCAGCGTGTATCTTTTAGCCAATCGGACGATCCGGTCAGCGGATACACCATCTTCAGGAAGGATGTTGTCTTTCAAGTAGCCCCAGGTCTCCGAGATCCATGCATCAGAGCTAACTTCATCTTCTGAGTCTTGCGTGTTGGGTTGCTCGAAGCTTCTAACAGCACCAACGTCCCTTGGTGGACGCGATGGTAACAGGGCCACGGGGACCTCCAGCTTCAAGGTGCTGGTCTCGCCCGCTTCGCTCAATTCAGCAGACTGAGCTGTTGGTCTTGATAACCTCCGGTTGAAGATTTCGTCGGGAGCCAGAGCTCAGGTTGAAGCCTTTGTCAAGAGTTCATCGGCTTCAATGTTATGGAGACGCTGAACATGGTCGAGATCCAAGACTTCAAAGTCTTTCTGGAGCCTCTGGACTTCAAGGAGATAAGCGGCTAGTTGGGGATTGTTGCAGCAGCATTCTCCTTTGACTTGTTTTATGATGATTTGTGAGTCACCCTTCACCAACAGCTGCTTGACACCATAGGAAAGTGCCACCTTGAGTCCGTAGATAAGAGCTTCATATTGTGCCATGTTGTTGGTCGCCTTGAAATCAAGGTGAACCATGTACTTGACCTTCTCCCCAGTTGGAGCGAGGAGAAGGATTCCAGCTCCGGCCCCCTGCTTCTGCACAGAGCCATCAAAGTAGAGAGTCCAGTTAGGTTCGGTGAATACCGGGACCTTGTGTTCCGGCTTCTACTCACTGGGGCCCCCAGGATTTGATGGAGACAGAGTCCACTCCGCCACGAAGTCAGCCAAAGCCTGACTCTTGATAGCTTGTTGTGACACAAATTCGAGATCGAACTCGGCCAGCTCCGCTGCGCACTTTACGATGTTCCCAGTAAAATTAGTGTTATGCAAAATAGCACGCAGTGGATAGGAAGTTACCACTGATATCTTGTGGGCTTGGAAATAATGACAAAGCTTCCTTGAGGCAATAAGGACAGCATAAAGCATCTTATGCACCTCGATGTATCTGGTCTTGGTATCGTGGAGTACTTGACAAATGAAGTACGCTGGGCGCTGGACTGTCCGGACTCTTCCGCGGGAGCCTAGAGCTTCTTCTCCATCGACCCGGACCCTCCTGGAGGGGTCCGAGCCTTCTTGTTAAGCTTCTCGGACCCTCCCTGAGGGGTCCGAAATTTCTTCTTGTTCGACCTGAACCTTGTTAGAAAGGTCCGAATCATCTTGGTCAGCTAGGTGAACCCCCTCAGGCGAGAGGGGTTAATCTCCTAGCATTCTGCTTTCAGGTTCCGTGTTTGGGAGCTGGGACTCAGACTCGCCTTCAGGTAGCTCCGGACCTTCCCGGAGGGGTATGAGCTCCTAACGCTGATGTGGCTCCGGTCTTTCCGCGACCAGGACCATGCTTACAACTTCCGTAGTTGCAGAAATATAAAGCAGTAAAGGCTCACTAGGGTTTGGCGCCACCAAGATCCGTAGTGTGATGAGGAGCTGATTCAGCTCTTGAAATGATGTCTTTGCTTCTTCAGACCAATGAAATGGTCCAGACTTCCTCAAGAGTTTGAAGAAGGGTAGTGCCTGCTCTGCGGGTCTTGAGATGAATCGGTTGAGCGCAACTAGACATCCAGTTAACTTCTGGACGTCCTTGATGTGGGTTTGGGGCTGCATGTCTTTTATAGCCTTGATCTTCACCGGGTTTGCTTCAGTTCCTCGATGAGTCACCAAGAAACCAAGGAGTTTCCCGGAGCTAACCTCGAAGACACACTTGTCCGAGTTTAGCTTGGTGTGCATGATGCGCAGATTGTCGAAGACGGCTTGCAAATTGTCAAGGAGTGACTCCTTGTTCTTAATCTTCACAACGATGTCATCGACATACACTTCCACCAAGTCTCTAATTAGCTCTCCAAATGTTCTGTACATAGCTCGCACAAAGGTTGAAGCAGCATTTTTGAGACCAAAGGGCATGGCAGTATAACAATATAATCTATCTACTGTTATGAAGGCAGTATGCTCTTCATCTTCCTTAGACATTTGGATCTAATAATATCTAGAATATGCATCTAAGAAACACAATAGCTCGCACCCGGAGGTGGAGTCCACAATCGAATGTATCCTAGGTAGTGGAAATGGATCTTTTGGACATGCCTTATTTAAGGTGGTATAGTCGATACACATCCGAAGCTTCCCGCTGGCATTGGGTACAACGACTGGGTTTGCCAGCCATTTTGGATGAAAAACTTCCCGGATGAATCCAGCTTTGAGGAACTTTTTGATCTTCTACCGAATGAAGTTTTGCTGCTTGATGGATTGCTTCCAGGGCTTCTGGTGTACATGCCGTGCGTCAGGATAAATCTTCAAATTGTGCTCAATCAGCTCCCTAGGGATCCCAGGCATTTGTGATGGTTGCCAGACAAACACGTCAACATTCGCCCGGGGGAAAGTGATGAGCGCAAGTTCCTATTTGTTGTTCAGACCTCCCGATTTGGACGACAACAGAACCGATTTGGACGACTTTGATGGGAACATCAGTTTCACCGCTTGGTTGCACATGTGGTGCAGAGGTTGAGCCTCGACTACGAGAGCTCGAGGGTTGAGCAGTGAGCTCTTTGCTGGATGGCTCCTCCTGCGCAGTTGCAAGTGCATGAAGTTCTTCTAGTGCAATGATTTCTGCAGTACAGTCTCCGCGGATGCGGAGAACGTCGGAGGGTGTTGGCATCTTCAATACCAGGTAGCCATAATGAGCTACAGCCATGAATCTGTACAAGACAGGCCTGCCCAAGATGGTATTGAAGGGTAAGCTGATCTGTGCAACATCAAAGACCAGCTTCTCAGTCCTTTATTTCTCTCGAGTTCCGAAGGTCACCACGAGTGTGATGGATCTGAGAGGGCTAATGGCCCCCAGACCTACCCCAAAGAAAGGGCGTGAGGGATGAAGGTCCGAAGGTCAAAGCTGGAGCTTGACGAAGGCTTCATAGCTCAGGTGGTTCAACCCCGCACCTCCGTCCACCAAAACATGGTAGAGCTAAACATTGTTGATGGTAGGAGATACCATCAGTGGTAACTGGCCAGCTCCGTGATATCCCAGGAACCACCATAAATGGTGTGCAGGGTCTTCCGACGCTCGTTGTTAGAGATATCAGAATCATCGTCTACTGTGTTGTAGACAGCCTTCAAGACCTTCTTGGGATCCTGAAATCCTAGCTCCGGCTCAGTCAGATCTTTGTCAACATTCTGTTTTCCTTCCCGTTGACAAAAAGGAGCTTCTTCTCGGCGCTTGTTGTAGTGCTCGACAAGGTTTTGGACCTCTCGACAGCCCTTCAGATTGTGCATGTCCATCTTATGGATCGGACACCATATTTTAGAGCTGTTGACGTCTTCTGACGAAGGGCGAGGTCATTTTTTGGGGCGTGGCCCCCGGCCACCGGAGGTGCGCCAGTCGACGACTTCTTCTTGCCGTTGGACTTCTTTTTTTTTGCCACCGCCGAAGGTAGTGGCTTCAGCTTTGGAGGACTTTTTGTTAGCCTCCGGTGCTTGCTTTGAGTGCATTTCCCCGCCCTCTACGGCTCGAGCGCACTTGTCAGCCAGGCTGAACAACTCCTTGACGTTGGTTACTTCTTTAGTCGCCAGCTTATGAAACATTTTCTTGTCTCGGACGCCCTGTCTAAATGCAATAATAACAGAAGCATTCGAGATAGAAGAGATGGTATTGCGTACCTGAGAAAACCGCTGGATAAAGGATCACAGCGATTCCCCTGTTGTTTGCTTCACAACAAACAAGTCCATCTCAGTGCCAGGCCGGGTGTAAGAACTCCCGAAGTTGGCAGTGAATTTCTGGTATAGCTCCGCCCAACTATTGATGGAGTCGGGTGGAAGACTCATGAACCAGAACCTAGCGGCCCCAGTCAGAGCCACCGGGAAGTAGTTGGCCGTCACGACCTCATTGCCTCCTGCTGCAAGTATAGCAGGGGAGTAGATTGGAAGGAATTCGGTGGGGTTGATAATTCCGTCGAATTTCTCTGGCAGATCAGGCCGGAACTTCTGTGGCCAACGGACCATGCGTAGGTGCATGGCCAAGGCATAACAACCCCCCCTACTCCCACTAGAGCAGGGTTGTCCCGAGCTTCTCGCCTCTCGCAAGCATGCTCAATGTAGACACGACCGTCTTGCTGTCTGTAGCGGCCATCGAGTTTCGACCGCAGATCATGTGTCGAAAGTATTGACATGGTATAGGTGCAACGCGCCCCAGAAGCCAGCGACGTCACCTAATGAGATACAACACTCCTTCGGTGCTGTGACACATGAGGACCAAGTCTTCCAGACAAGGTCCTACGTTGAGTTGGTGCCTGCCCTGAAGGGGGAGGACCTTGGTTGTTGATGTCATCGACTGCGACTGCAACTAGATGCTACACATCAGCGCGCCATTGCTCCATCGCACCCTGAGGTGCTCCAGGCGCTGGTGGGCGCTCCAACAGAGTTCGCGGAACAATTAGCGCATTCTCAGGGTTGTTGCTTGCCGATGTTGTGACCGACACAAGTACCCCATCCTGTTGTCCAGCATTGTTAGCCGAAGTAGATGGTGGTGGTGGTACGATGCCTACCGGGACAACAGCACCCGTTGGCGGATGCATGCTGGAAGGACTCCCTCCCACAGGTTGTACAACGTTGTTGCCGTTGGATGATCCTATGGCAGAGTTCACCATCTTGTGATCTCAGGCACAACCCCTACTGGCGCGCCAAATGTCGAATCGTACGAACAAAACTTCCCCCGATACTACTAAACTGTAGCCCGCGGGGGTTCTTGTATCGGTTTGGGCGCGTAGCGATCTAGAACAAGATGATGACATGGAGGATTTAAGTGGTTCAGGCCGCCTGAGCGCAATACCCTACTCCACGGGGTGTGTGTGTTGTTGTATTGAGGATTTCAGTAGTGCTGGCGTGCGTATGAGCTTAGATGCCCATGTACCGTGCGACACAGACCTTTTATAGTCTAAGGACTGACTGTTACAACACTTGCCTGACCCGACATGTGGCCCTGGCGTATTTAATAGCCTAATACACGATCTACGAGTATTAAGTGTGATTAACAGTGTGATAACGTGTCTTAATGGCATCGTTACTCCTATTACAGCCCACTAATCATGTGTCATTAATATAGCATTAATGACACATAATCACTTCTTGTAACAGTCCCTTGAACGTCCGTGCTATTGGAGATCCGCCAATATCCCCGTTGGTGTAAGTTCCGGAGGATCCACACGTGGTGGCTCCGGAGTTTCCTCTCGTGGGGAGAAAGGTCCGGAGCTGCTATACACGTGGCGGCATTGGAGCTTTCCTCTATGGGGGGTTAGGTCCGGGGTCATTATACACATGTCAACCGCGGAGCTTCCCTACGTTCGGAGTTCAACACTGGTCTTACATTACATGTGACAGTCCCGGAGCTACCCATATGAGGGAGGCGGGTCCAGTGCCATGTGACATGTGGGGCCTGAGGAAGCCTTCAACTCTGACAGGTGGAACTTTCTTGCACTTTTTGCGTATCATGGGTACCCGGAACGCAGGATACCAACAGATACTAATCTTGGTGATGACATAATGGTTCATCAAACTGATGACACATTGCGTTTATCGCCACATAAATGTCACTATACTACGTAGCACCGTAAAACACATACTTGTAGTACGCAATGCCTCTCGCTTACTATTTTATTTTGTAAATGGAGTTATAAAAAACAAAAATGTATCACATACAACCTATTTGCGCACAACTTCCTTACATTGCTTTTAGAAATGTTTTTTCAAGCATATACATATATCATATATGTCTGCTCAGTATGTAATAGGAAATAATTAAAACCAAATGACCTACATACCGAGCCACGATATGTCCAAGTAGAAGTAACATACATGCATTCACATCTCCCAGCCCTATTACATTTTTAGTCGACGATCTCAGCTGTCAAGAAAATAAAGTCACTTCATGTGCATTCAGATCTCTGCGACAGAACTAATTTTCATTATCTCAAAGTGCGGTTGTAAACTATTGCAGCCAGCATAAGTAAAATAAAGCTCCTTCACATGCATAAGATTAGCCGCCACTCGGTATTGGTCAGCTAACAGTCTAACTGGCACATGAGCTAGCAATCTAAGTGGCGCATGCATGCATGCGCCGCCATATTGATCTTTGCGTACATTCTGTACGTAGTTGGCCGCATGCAGCCCCAACGACAGCGTCAAGCCACCGTCTATGCCGTTTCGCCTTCATCCTTGTCTGAGGTCCAAATGATGGCCACCCTAAGCACATTCTAAGAGCCGCCGTGACCAATATTGTTTCAAGTTCTAAATAATATGCAACTTGAGAGCCCAACAACAGTGGCATTTCGTTGTCATAAAGCGCAAAAGCATCTGCCACAGAGCTCATCAAGAAGCATATAATTCATGAAAGTGTGGTAGGTATATAAATTTGTAGAGAGCACAAATGCACCTGCAATAAACTGCCAGCATGATTCCTTTGAGCCTCCGCACTAGGAGAAGATTCCATCGCCACAAGATTCTGTTTGCAATTGATGTTAGAAAATAAACCCGACGTCAGGCTGATCACGTTTGGACATAGTCCGGCTATGCACGTTACGGGAACATGCGTGCTTGTTGTGTTTTGTGCACGAACGTGCATTGTGTGTGTGTCCTTGCATGTAGGTGCATGTGCGTATGTGTGCGTGCTGTTAACAGGTATGTGCATCATTGTATGAGTACTGGCACGTATGGACGTGACCGTTGTATGTATGTGAACGAGTCGACGGGGCATGGGTGCACCACGCGCGCGCGAGTGAGCTCACGGGCGACGCGGATCGTGGGCAACGACAAGTGCAGGAGTTTGTTGCTCCCGTGTGATGTGGCCGCTGTCTATTTAAGAGGTTGTTAGCATCTCATTTGTAACACGACAAGAAGAATCAAGGCAGCGTTTGGACGCTGCGCATGTTGTTGCACCTTTCTGCCGTGTGTGTCCAGTGTGCTTGGTCCTCTTCTCGATTTCTCTCAGTTCTTCGTATTCTAGTGAGAGCTTGAGTGGTCGGTGTGAGTTCCAACAATTGGTATCAGAGCTATAAGATTCTTCCTTTAGCCATGGCGATGGTTCCAGACGGTGCTGAAGGAAGCAATACTACTATAATCAGCCTCATCGCGGGCGGCTCCAAACCTATTATCACAAACGATTTTTAAAACCGTCTGAAACGAAGAGTATGTGATAATCTGCAATTTCACAGGCGGAGAAGTGATACCGTCTGTGAAGAAACATTATCACAGACGGTTTTTACTTATGCTAGCCGCCTGTGAAGATAAGTTATCACAGGCGAGTTGTGCAACATATATATCCGCATGTGATAATTGTCTTATCACAGGCGGGTCTTGCAGCATAACTAACCGCCTGTGATAATGGTGTTATCACAAGCAGATGTTGACCTACATCAAGCCGCTTGTGAAGACCTTTTACCATAGCTGGTTTCTACTTTAATAGTAACCGCATGTGATAATTAGGTTATCACAGATGGTTCTTTACCTTTATCTAGCCGCCTGTGATAATAGTTTTTTACAGACATGCCTAGCCGTTGGTTAATAACCGCCTGTGATAAGGTATAACCTATGCAGTACTACTGCTATTATTTCTAATTTCCAGGTCAATTCAATATAATCACAGAACAAACATCAACAATATCATCACAGAACAAAATTCAATAATATTATCATCACAGAAGTCAATTTCACTAAAACAATATACATATGTACAAGTTACACATACAATTCATCTCATAGTTTACAAGTTTCCACTAAAAACTGTTTCTATTGGCATAGTCGCAAAGTTCTGGCACATCAGCTGCTGCACCATTCTCATCAAAGAACTTCTCTTTTTGTGCAAAATTTCACGACAAATAAACTGACAGAGTTCAGAAGCAATCCTGTTGGCTCCTCCATCAGGAATACTTCTACAAACCGACCATTCTTCATTCAGATTCTTCGTGTGCTGCAATATAACACATAATAAGGTTTAGAATGTGTTGGTTTGAACAATCTCAAAGTATAGATCAAAGTGAGAGTATATAGGAATTTAGTTGGTATTTTTGGAGCAGTTGTACTATGAGCAATTGAATTTTGAAGTTGGAATCAAAATATGAAAATAATGTTTCTGGTAATATTAAACAACAGAAAATATAAGTATTAAACTATGCTAGTTACAATGAAAATGAAACTCAAAAGTAAGAAAATAAGGTATCGACATTAAGGATAACTTACATCCTCACGATTCACTCTATATACGCCAGCGGTCCGAAGATGCTCGCATACATAATACCCGCATAAGACACTCCCAGCAGGCTGCTTCGGACAAGCATAATACGTTTTAATGTCCAATGCATTCGTATTGGAAGGTCTCTCACCGCCAAGCGGTTCCGCGTAAAACCGCCAAGCGCTGTAATACAAGAAATGTCATATAAAACTTGTCAACACATTCTAAATGTGTGTAAATTAAAATTATTGAATAAACGTATAGTTTCAAAATGGAAAGGAAATCTTTGTAACGATCTGGTGGGAAATCGGCCGAGTCCAAGACTGTTGCCTTTCCCTGCGTTGGCTTGATGAAGATCATTATGTAGTGATCACTGCAAACACACGTGTTAACAATTACCAATAACTGCTATTTCAATGTCACGTGTCGAACTTACTTGAAGTTGTACGGAGCCTTTACGAGGACGTTGCCGTCTCTGACAAAGTTAAACATTGCATGTCATATGTAAGCTGCAACTTCTGTCCTTTTATCCTTCTTAAGTTTTGCGATTGCTTTTTCAAAATCTTTTTTTTTTCATGTGCTTGAACTGTTCTGAGTTTCGATCCGCCTGTACGCCGAATAGCGCCTTTGCAATCCTAGTATGGTCAAGGATTCCTGTCTTGCACGCCAACTTTTCCTTATCCATGTATTGCATCCTATTGAAGAAGTCCAAAATTGTTATAATATCATGAAATGCGTATGCATGTAGTAAGAAAAGCAAATACAAAATATTAGAGCACTTACAAGCACCAGACGAGCAGCAGGTTGATTTCGAGCATGCCCCGATGCAAAAGGGGACGCAACTCTTCAAATAAAATGACTCGTCTATCTTCTCCAGTGTTCCAGAATGCTTCTTTTGAAATACGAAATGTGCAATTAAGACCATATCTTGTGCTGGCAAGGATGTACCACTCATGCATTCTTCTGAGCGGGACGGGTTGTTTGCTAAGTTGTACGGATGTCATGAGTGGCTTTCCATTCTCAAATTTAGGAGGAACATCCTCAAGCTTGTATATTATTGGAACTCCTGGTTTAACTAAAGCCGTCCGCTGATTATACATGACACCGTCTACTTCCCACTCCTCGATATTTCCTAATTCTGGCTCATGAGAAGAACGAGATGCACTCGATTTTATAATATTTTCCTTCATAGTTTCCAAATACTTTGACACTTCTAAAGAAGGTTTCTTATTTTCGTATGGGCTAACTTTGATAGGCAATAATGATCGAGGAGTAGTCGTCGGAAGTTGGACACTGGCTTGTTGAACCTGTTGTTCAACTGATTATTCTTTACTCCCAGCAGCTGGCTCTAGTACTACTTCAAGCTGTTGCTCAACTGCTTGCTCTTTACTAGCAACAGCTTGCTCTGGTACTGCTTGAAGCTGTTTTCCAACTTGTTGCTCTTGGATATCTTTACTAGCAAGGTTACTATCATCCTTGCTGAGACATAGGGGGAGTGGATCTTCATGGACTGGGAGTGGATCTTCATGCACTTTCGCCTTAGAATATGGGGTTGCAGTATTTGGAGATGCAACATGGCTAGAAATTGGCTCATCGTCCAACACGATATCGTGTCGGTGCCAAAGGATTAATCGGTTGACAGCCTGCCCCAGTGTCGTGATCCCCTCTGGTGTGACGTGGTCTATTTCATAATCTTCATAATCATTATCAATGATCTGAAGAACTTGCACCACAGCATAATACAACGGAAGTGGATTCTCGTTGAAGTCACGATCAGGCTTTGCCATAGCAGTGGCAACCTGTTTGGTTTTGTTCCCTCCTCTGCCTATCGGGACAAGAAGACGACAAGATTTGTCGTTAGCAATATCATCGACAGGGAACTTATGGGTTGACCCTGAGCCTGGCATAGAACCAACACTGCTAGGGTAGGCAGTTGGAGATACTAATTGCTCCTTTTGCATCGGAACCATCACTATACTCAGTGCCACTAATTGTCTCGATTGTCTAAGTTGTTCCATTATTTCTTGCATATTTTCTTTGACCTTTTGAGCAATCGTTTCATCATGTGTTTTCTTAAACTTCTCACGTCATCTATATGTGTCTTTATCTTTAGGGAAACCATCTAGCCAAGACATTTGAGAAGAGACCGCTCGAACCCGTCCGCTGTGTTCAGGGTTTCCTAAGATAGCGGTAAGTTGGTCATTTTCCCTCTTCAGCTTGAAGAGACCCTTCTGTTACTTTTAAATTACTTCTTTCATTTTATCCTCTACTTCATTCAGAGAGTCGGGCTTTTCAATTTTGCCCTCGTTGGTCAAACCTGACCGAGCAAAGACCCACCGTTGAGTTCGCTCATCGCACCCTTCTAATGGGTGAGGATTGCCCTTACTGGTAATTTCGTCTAATGTCTTATTCCATATCTAGACTTTGGGGCCATATCCGGCAGACCCCAAGCGATGATGGTATTTGTTATTTTTTGCAAGCTCTGACCTAGTTGCACTTAGAGCTTTAGCATCAGGTGTGCTCTTTTGATGAACGAACTCTTGCCACTGAGCTTGTGTGATTTTTCCCATCTTCCTCGGGCTAGGGACCTTATCGGCCTTAACATAAGCATTCATTTCACTCTTCCAGCCACAAAACTTCTTGCCGAAAGGATCAATGTTGCTTTCTTTACAGCTTCTTCTGTGCCTTTCGAGAACTTGAATTGTTTCTTTATCCTTTCCCACAACTCATTCTTGGTCTGCTCGGGTAATTTCCTCCAATTCTCGGTTGTGATCGGCACAACCTCCCTAAAAAGAAAACCGCATGCATTACGGTACTTGGTAACTGAATCCAGTGGTTCTTAGGGAAGCCCACCTGGACCGACCCTTGTTATGTACATGATGCGGTCCAATGGACCCTTACTGGGACCTCGTTGCCCTCGTTTCCGCTTGAGTGAAGCTGAGGATTCATCCATTGGAGAACCTTCTGTGGTTTTAGGAGCCGATGTCACCTCATTGTCTTCGCGATTAATCTAGATAGAAAAAAATTATAAGACTTCGTATACTTGACAACCAATTTTAACTTGAACTGCTGAAGTTAAGATTTGTGATCCATACCTCGTCGGCAGGATCATATTCCGGGTCTAGATCCACTGAAGTCTTTTTAATTTTTATATTCGGAAAAGGATCCGATGGACTGTGATAGGAGTCTGAACTGCTGGAGTCAGTAAACTCCATATTGTCTTCTTTATTGTTACTACCGGGACCAGTCTTCTTAGGGATTTCCATGCTAGATATAATAAGACAAAAAATCTAACAAATGGCATATTAACTATACATGAAGTGTTGCATGAAGAAAAAGATGGAAGCATTCTAGGATTTGATAAGGCATTCTAGGGTTTAAGGCGACTGAGCAAAAGGTTCCTATACATTGCGAGGGTGACAAGCATGTTAAAGTTGCTCACCAGCAATGGCAATTTTATCTTCTTATTCTAAATAGGCTAGCTTCGTTCAGAGTGGCGACCATGTTCTTGAGGTTTACTAATCGGCGCCTAGCTCCGGACCTATAACTAATCAAGCAAGAGACTGATAGCAGCAGCAGCAACTAGCAAGCTCACTTTACACCGACAACCCAAGGCATTCTTGTATCATAGAGATCGGCAGCATATGCTCAGACTCCATCGCCACACCTAGGGGTACCTAGATATGGGCGTGAGGGTGCTCCTGGCATCACAAATGAGTTGGCCAGCAACTTGTTTGGCTTCAGAGTTAAATATAGCATAACTTTGGTAGCATGGATTAGCTACAATTGCTCAAATGAAGCTGATGGACCCACAAGTGCAGACATCTTTGGTAGCCTAGATTATCTACAATTGCTCAAATGAAGCTAACATAGAGAAATAAAAGCAAACTTAGCCAAACTTAGTCTAGCATAGCTAACTCTAAGCAAAAGTAGCCAAATATAGCTAAATATAGCATAACTTAGTCAAAATTTGTCAAGTATAACTATATCTAATTTAACCTAGCCAAAATTAGCCAAATTTTCTCAACTTAACCAAATATAGCTAAATCTTGCCCCTAATAGAGAATTATGTGGCATATGCAAGGCCGATGACAGAAATAGGGAATATACCACTGTTACTAACTACTAATTTCACAGTTTCAGACACACAGAACCAACTACCAATTTATCGTGATATAACCATCCACATAAATCTTGCCCCACCGAACCCTAACCAATAATGCCACCGAACTTGACAGTTTTGCGAATTCCACCGAACCCTAACCAAGGATGCCTACCATTTTCCAATTCCCGAACCCTAACCAAGGATATGCAAGGCGGCGGCGAAGGCGGTGAGGGAGGCGGCACGGCGAAGGAAGATGGAAGGTCGAAGGGTTTAGGGTTTACCTTGAAGCTCGGCAACGACGACAATGGCTTCGCTTGGCGTACCTGGAAGTGACGAGGGCGAAGCTCGGCGGCGACGAACACTTGGCGGCAAACTAAATTTTGGCAGCCTAATGGCGTCTTAGTGTTTCGCCTGGGTTAGGTTTTTCTAACGCTGCCGAGGGGTATATATAGACTCCCATTTTCTCGGGCAGATTTTAAGTATCGATCGCCTGAGAAGATGGTTACCTCAGGCGGGTTTTACTTACCAACCGCCTGAGAAGATAGGATTATCTCAGGCGGTTGGTAAGTAAAACCGCCTGAGATAAACTTCTTCTCAGGCGGTTATTAATAACCGCCTGTGAAGATATTTACTTCTTCTTAATTAATATTCTTGATTAAATATGGGTCCTTTAAAAAGGCTAAATTCCACTTTCTTGTAATACTATTGATAAGTAAAGGTTACCATTAAATATCACTTCATAAATCCTTTGGTCAGAACATAAAAAACATACAACAAATGCTATTTTTCATTTTTCTATCTTAATGAATATAATGCTTTTTTCATTTATTTTTTCAGTGGACATTTTTACTCATCATACCAACCTCTATGAATTTTTTCAGATTTTTTTAAATTTTTTTGAATCAATGTGTGTTCATAATTTGATGAATGTCTCAAATGTATATGAGCATTTAGTTAGAATGATGGATAATTTGAAGTTTGACATGTTGGAATGCTTTAAAAAAATAACAAAATTCATACATGTATAAATGATACAAATATGTTCATACAAACAAATTTGAGTGAAGGATCTTTTTTTATGAGATACACAAATGTGAATAATATATGAGTAGAAATTAATTTGATATTTACCAAAACATTACAATGTCAGCTATACAAGTTTTAAAATATTTTGCTCAGGTGGTAGATGTTAATTTTATACAAATGTAGAAGAAAGAATCATCGAATTTGGACACAATTTGCAGAATCTAAACATGTTTGAGTATTTGTATTGGAATCTAAATAAAAAAGAAGCAAGGGATAAGGAAACTGAAGAACAGTATCGGGCATTATCTCAGGCGATTGGTAAGTAACACCCACCTAAGATAAACTCTTCTCAGGCGGTTGGTAAGTAAAACCCGCCTGAGAAAAATTTAAACACCACCTGTGAAAAACGGAAGCCTACATGAAGACCCCTCACCTACGGACGTGTTGACGTCCATACGCGACCTTTCTTTTCCCCGAGGCGCGACCTTTCAATGCGCGGTAAACCAACTGCTCCACGCGGCCCTTATTAAAGACACGCCATAACCCTTTAGTTTTCACAAACGTGTCGCTCACTTTGAATCCTCTTCTTTTCTTCATCTTCCTCCGCTCCGATGACCCAACACCACTATGGCCGACCTTCCACCGCCAAGCCCTCCGAGGGAGCCACCTTGCAACAAACAATGTTGCAACACCCCCGAGAGGATCAACACCCAGTAGCGCCTCCTCATGGCGCGAGAGGCGTACAACAATACATCTCGCGCCATGAGTGCCTTGGGGTTGGGTACCCTTCAAGAGTATCCTGGAATGGGTACAACCGTCGGCCACTACCTCTACGCCCTCACGGGGTTGGCTGATCGTCTCGACATTCTGTTCGCGACGATGGCCCAGGTTCTTGGCCTCGAGGGCCGCAGAACGCTGGTGGAGGCGACGACTAGCAACCTCGTTCTCGGGGTTGCACCGTCGGTGCAGCCGGTGCAACCGGCCCTGTCTCCTATTGCACTGGCGCTAGAGTCACCGCAGGAGGACGAGGAGGAGGAGGAGGAGGAAGAGGAGTAGGAGTACGATTTAAATAGTTTTTCTTTGTTGTTTTTAGTTGCTTCTGTTTTGTAAATATTGTTAATGAATGAAATCTATCTTTGTTCATATATGTGATTGGATATTACTTGTGTGTTCTTTTGTGAGATGTGTAATTGAATATTGTTAATGAATGAGTATCTTGTGTGTTCTTCAACTGTGTGAATGAATGAATGTGTAGTGTGTTCATCGTGTTCCTCAGACTTGGGTATCACAAGGTAATTATCTCAGGCGGTTGGTAATTCAAACCCGGCTGAGAAGAAGATTATCTCAGGCGGTTGGTAAGTAATACCCACCTGAGATAAACATCTTCTCAGGCAGTTATTAAGTACCAACCGCCTGTGAAGATATTTACTTCTTCTTAATTAATATTCTTGATTAAATGTGGGTCCTTTAAAAAGGGAAAATTCCACTTTCTTGTAATATTATTGATAAGTAAAGGTTACCATTAAATTTCACTTCATAAATCCTTTGAAATTGGTCAGAACATAAAAAAAATACAACAAATGCTATTTTTTATTTTTCTATCTTGATGAATATAATGCCTTTTTCATTTATTTTTTCAGTGGACATTTTTACTCATCATACCAACCTCTATGAATTTTTTCAGATTTTTTTTTAAAATTTTTTGAATCAATGTGTGTTCATAATTTGATGAATGCCTCATATGTATATGAGCATTTAGTTAGAAATGATGGATAATTTGAAGTTTGACATGTTGGAATGCTTTTAAAAAAAATTAACAAAATTCATACATGTATAAATGATACAAATATGTTCATACAAACAAATTTGAGTGAAGGATCTTTTTTTTATGAGATACACAATTGTGAATAATATGTGAGTAGAAATTAATTTGATATTTACCAAAACATTACAATGTCAGCCATACAAGTTTTAAAATATTTTGTTCAGGTGGTAGATGTTAATTTTATACAAATGTAGAGGAAAGAATCATCGAATTTGGACACAATTTGCAGAATCTAAACCTGTTTGAGTATTTATATTGGAATCTAAATAAAAAAGAAGCAAGGGATAAGGAAACTGAAGAACAGTATCGGACATTATCTCAGGCGGTTGGTAAGTAATACCGCTGAGATAAACATCTTCTCAGGCAGTTATTAAGTACCAACTGCCTGTGAAGATATTTATTTCTTCTTAATTAATATTCTTGATTAAATGTGGGTCCTTTAAAAAGGCAAAATTCCACTTTCTTGTAATTTTATTGATAAGTAAAGGTTACCATTAAATTTCACTTCATAAATCCTTTGAAATTGGTCAGAACATAAAAAACATACAACAAATGCTATTTTTCATTTTTCTATCTTGATGAATATAATGCTGTTTTTATTTATTTTTTCAGTGGACATTTTTACTCATCATACCAACCTCTATGAATTTTTCAGATTTTTTAAATTTTTTTGAATCAATGTGTGTTCATAATTTGATGAAAGCCTCATATGTATATGAGCATTTAGTTAGAATGATGGATAATTTGAAGTTTGACATATTGGAATGCTTTTTAAAAAATTAACAAAATTCATACATCTATAAATGATATAAATATGTTCATACAAACAAATTTGAGTGAAGGATCTTTTTTATGAGATACACAAATGTCAATAATATGTGAGTAGAAATTAATTTGATATTTACCAAAACATTACAATGTTACCTATACAAGTTTTAAAATATTTTGTTCAGGTGGTAGATGTTAATTTTATACAAATGTAGAAAAAAGAATCATCGAATTTGGACACAATTTGCAGAATCTAAACATGTTTGAGTATTTATATTGGAATCTAAATAAATAAAGAAGCAAGGGATAAGGAAACTGAAGAACAATATCGGGCATTATCTCAGGCGGTTAGTAAGTAATACCCGTCTGAGATAAACATCTTGTCAGGCGGTTATTAAGTACCAACCGCCTGTGTCGATGTCCGTGCGTGACCTTTCGTTTCCCCGAGGCGTGACCTTTCAAATCATGGTTGGTAGATATTTACTTCTTCTTAATTAATATTCTTGATTAAATATCTTCTTAGGCGGTTGGTAAGTAAAACCTGCCTGAGATAAAGTTAAAAACCGCCTGTGAAAAACCGACGCCTATATAAGGACCCCTCACCACAGTAAAAACGCAACCCTGGAGAATTTATATCGACGCCGCAAGGCTATTGAATTTCTCGTGTGTCGTGCCGCCGCTCCGCCGCCCAGCCCATATTGTCGCGCCGCCGCTCAACCCCGCACCGCCACTTCTCCACCCAGCCGGCCCACCGTGCTGACGCCTCCCTACCGTGCTGACGCCTCTGTAAGGTAAATGTAGTTTCCTTACTTTTTCTTTGTATATTTTAATTAGCTGATGAGCTGTTAGTTTTGTGTGTTCTGGTATATGGATTCTGTCCTTTTGCATGTGTAAGGACTGTATGGACTGTGTTCTGGTATATTGATGTATGGACTATATGGATTGTTTCCTTTTTGTGTGTTCTGCTAGTTTGGTCTTTTATATATTGATGTATGGACTATATGGATTGTTTCTTTTTTGTGTGTTCTGCTAGTTTGGTCTTTTATATATTGATATATGGACTATATTGTAATAAGCTTATTGTAGTTTGTACCTATTATGTGACATGAATATGTTTAATTAACAGATGCTATTGTCATATATATAAGATGCATGAAGTTTACCTGAACTTGTAATTGTAGTTTTATGTGTTTTCCATTTCAATATGCTACTTGTGTGTGCGTACCTCCTGCTTGCATATATTTCGAAGGAGTGATTAGGGTTAGTTTTCTAGGAAGATGGTTTTATAACTCACCCATTTAGTTACCATCGTTGGATGGGATCCGATGTCAAGATATAACGGATCGGATCCCACCCAGACCTAGCCCATGCTGCTGGGCCTATTTGACCCACGACTTCAATCCTTCACCCCCGATTGCTGCTCCCGACACCTTCGACTTCGTTCGCCTCAAGATGCAGTAGGGTTGGGCATTGGCGACCATACCTTCTCGTTGCTAGGTGACATCAATGGTGGCGGGATGCAGAAGCCAGCGACAGGGCCATCTAAAGGCGGTGGCGAGGTCGGGAAACGGCACCGGGGTTGGAAGGCAGCTCCAGGGCCAGCTGCAGGTGGCCACAAGGACGGAGACAGTGTTTGAGGCACCGGGGCCAGTTGCCGGCGGCAGCGAGACCAAAAGACGGAGGTGATGGCCAGAGCCGCGGGCGACAGCGCGCGGTGGTCAGTGGAAAGTCGGCGGTAGTCACCAAAGTGGCGAAGTGGAGCCGTGCCACGCTCCAGCAGCGCGCCTCTCCATCGCATGAGGTTGGGGGCGGCAGCAAAAATCCACCTGTACCCGCACCCATCGGGTGCAATACCCGTTGGGTACCCGTACCCGCGGGTATAATTGTCATCCCTAGATCCCACCCAGACCTAGCCCATGCCACTGGGCCTGTTTGCCCCACGACTTCAATCCTTCAACCCCGCCTCAAGACGTCGCCCGTCTCCTACATTAGTCGCCCTAATCATACTTGTTATGTCTCTGTAAATTCATTTTATAGAAGACCTTTAGAGAATATTTGTGGCCAAATTTTGTAAATCTGACAAAAATTCTATTATTGAAGCATGGACCGTCGAGCGTGGATGTATAACATGCCAAGACCTGATCCTATGTACATTCATAATGTTGCAAATTTTATTGAAGCATCCAAGAGACATGCAAAGTTGCAAAAGATAGATGACATATTATGTCTATGTATCGACTGTGAAAATAAGATTGCTTGGATGGATACTATATTAATCCAATCTCATTTGGTGAAAAGAGGTTTAAAAAAAACTACACAATATGGACAGAGCATGGTGAGTTAGATACACATGATGTGGATAAAGATGATGAGAGAGGTTCAGATGATGATAATGTTCATATCAATGATGGTAGTGACAATCAAGCTGTTGATGATGATGATGAGTTCGATTGTGAGGAGATGTTGCGTCACATTGAACCATATGTATTGACTTCTATGGGAGCAAGCAAAGGTTTAAGTAAAATGGAGACATTGCAGAATACGGCGACAGAGCTTTTATATGATGAATCAAACGGTTGTGATAAAGAGTTTACTACATTGCGTGCAGTCTTAGAACTACTAAAGTTGAAAGCTACGCACGGATGGTCCGATTGTAATTTCTCTGATCTTTTGAGTCTTCTGGAAGAAATTCTTCCAAATCCAAATAAACTTCCCAAAAGCACTTATAAAGCGAAGAAACTTCTTTGCCCGATGGCACTAGGTGTGACAAAAATACACGCTTGTGTGAACCATTGTATTATGTATCGCAAAGAGCATGAGCTCGCAACTAGATGCCCCATTTGTGGTGTTAGTAGATATAAGAAGGACTACAATCACCAGTATGTTACCAACATGAAAAAGACTCAGAAGAATAAGAAGTTTATTATTGGTCCTGAAGGTGACGATGACGATACTTCTGCCGATGCAGACAGGAAGAATAAGAGAAAAATTCCTGCCTTGGTGATGTGGTACCTTCCGGTAATTGATAGCTTAAAGCGTTTTTTCTCAAACCCTAGGGAGGCTGAACTTATGCGTTGGCATTCCGAGCAATGCAAGAAGAATGAAAAACATATACGACACCCTGGTGATGCAACGCAGTGGAAAAATTTTGATATTCAGTATCCAGAATTTGCGAAGGAAATCAGAAATGTGAGGTTTTCCTTGGGTACAGACGGAATGAATCCGTTTGGTGAAAAAAAGAGCATACACAGCACATGGCCCGTGGTCTTAACGATGTACAACCTACCGATGTGGTTGTGTCACAAAAGGAAATATATATTGTTATCTGTTCTTATCCAAGGTCCGAAACAACCCGACATCGAAATTGATGTGTTCTTGGAACCTTTAATGGAAGATATGGCAAAATTGTGGAATGAAGGGGTACGTACATGAGATAAGTACAAGCGGGAGTATTTCACACTAAGAGCAATGATATTCGTTACCGTGCATGATTATCTCGGACTATTTACATTATCGGGACAAATGAAAGGGAAGAAAGATTGTGTTAGGTGCGTGGATAGAACTAGATTTCTATACCTCAATTCATCCAAAAAGACGCTGTACATGAGACACCGACGGTTCTTAAAAGATACACACAAGTATAGGAAGATGAAAGAACAATTTGATAACAAAATCAAAAAAGATACTGCACCAAAACCTTACAGTGGAAAACTTGTGTTTGAAATGGTCAAGAACATTCATATTGCTTTCGGTAAGGGCAAAAATAGTAAATGAATTAAGAGAAAGAAAAGTACATCTTCGGATGATACAACTGACATGGCTTTCAAGAAACAATCATTTTCTTTCAAGTATCTTCCATATTGGAAGAATCTGGAATTTTGCCATAGTATTGATTTGATGCACATTACAAAGAATGTATTTGACAGCATCATTGGGACCTTGCTGGACATGTCGAGGAAAACAAAGGACGGATTAAATTCACGTATGGACCTAGTAAATCTTTATTTGAGACCAGAGCTTCATCTAGTAGAAAAGGCGAACGGGAAGCATTACCTTCCCCCAGCCAACTATAACTTGACGCTAGAAGAGAAAAAAACAATTTGCAAATGCTTGCGTGGGATCAAAGTGCCCATGAGTTTCTCATCCAATATCCGCAAACTAGTCTCGATGAAAGACTTGTCTTTATTCGGTTATAATTCTCACGACTGTCACATGATGATGACAGTTTTCCTTGCCATTGCAATAAGAGTCATCAAACCTAAGCATATAAAAGTTGTCATCACACGTTTGTGTTACTTCTTCAATGCAGTATCGCAAAAGGTAATAGCACATGAAGATTTAGACTATCTAAAAACATAGATCATTGAGACAATGTGCAAGCTTGATATGTGTTTCCCACCATCCTTTTTCGATATGCAAGTACACCTAATCATACATCTTGTTGATCAGATAAAAGCATTGGGGCCACTATATTTACATCATATGTTTTTGTTGGAGAAATATTTAGGAGTATTAAAAGGTTATGTGTGGAACCGTGCTCACCCAGAGGGTTCAATTATGGAAGGATACACCACTGAAGAAGTGATTGAGGGTTGCGCTGATTACATCAAAGATGGAAAATCGATAGGTGTGCCTATACCGGTACATGAGGGTAGACTACGTGGGAGAGGCAAAGTGAGTAAGAAAACTTTTATCGTTCAAGATTACAAGAATGTACACTGTGCACATTTTTGTGTACTACAACAGCTCGCAATAGCTGAGTCGTACATCGAGGAACACCAAATTGAGCTTCGTGATAAAAACCAAGACCGCACATCGGACTGGATCATGAAAGAGCACAGAAGATGTTTCACTGAATGGTTAATGGACAAAACTATACCATACGGAAACACTATAGAAGAGGCAACAATGAAGAAGTTAGCTTCTGGCCCATCTGATTTGGTGACATCAGGGCAAGCATATGACATCAATGGTTACACATTTTACACTAAAGAAAAAGACGGTAAGAGTGTTGCACAAAATAGTGGTGTTCGTATTGAGGCTTATGATTCACAAGGGCAGAGGACCACATACTTCGGGTTCATAGAGGAAATATGGGAACTCGATTATGGCGAAAGAATGGTAATGCCCGTATTTAAGTGCCAATGGGTCAAACATCCTGATGGTGTGAAAGTGGACAATTACGTGCTGACACTGGTAGACTTGAATAAAGTGGGTTATAAAGATGACCTGTGGGTTCTCGTCGATAATGTTGCACAAGTTTTTTTTTCAAGATCCAAAAACTGAGAAGATGCACGTAGTTGTTTCTGGAAAGCAAAATATTTTTGGGGTTGAGAATGTGGGAGATAATGAAGAGGAATATAATCAGTATGAAGAGATGTACCTTTTCACCGAACCAGAAAACATCTAGCGCGTAGAGAGAAGCATTAAAAAGAATTTGAAATCCTATATACGAGAAGATGTCAATGCTGGAAAAATGTATATAGCAATGTGAGATGATATATATTGTATATATTTGTATCTTCTGTAATCAACTTAGAACAATGTTCTATTTCAGCTTTAGATAGCATGTTTCGAAACATTATTAAATTCAGCTTCTGTTTCGAGCTCCTGTCAAGCTAATCCATTCACAGCAAGCTCTTGTAGATGCAAGTAACACCCGCGATTCATCATTTGGATTGTTAAAAGCTTCAATTGAAGTCTGATGATACTTCCCGTCCATTTGAGGGCTTGTTTGGATAGGAGTACACCCAAACAAGCCCTGCAAGATTTCTTTCTCTTCTCTCCATTTTGATAACTTACGAAGATGCTACTTTATCAGTTCTAATGGCTGAATATATTAAATACAAATCAATACTATCTCTCTTAGTGCTTTACACAAGAAACAAAACGTACAACTTCAATCACAAATCTTGTTTGTACCATTTTCATAGGAATTTGACCTTAATCTTTCAAGCATAGATTTATCAATAATTGAAGCTTCATCATCAGACATGTTAATGACAGTTACAAGGGAAGGGTGTGTCAAAGCTAACGAAATCTCAACAGGACTAAAGACAAAGAAATGCTGCATATGATTGACAATGTCCAGGTTAGAAAACATGAAGCTATGATGATAGCCTTCAATAACATGAAAAGTGATGCCAAGGTTATGCTTGCATCAACCAAGACATGTTGTGAGGGTATAACACTTGTTGGGGCAAGCATAACCTTGGCCAAAATCAGAAATCACGCCACCGTTGATTACTCTGAAGGCGCCATGGATTACTCTGAAGTTTACCTAGTACGCACGAAGAAAACTTCAGAGTAATCCATGGCGGCTTTAGAGTAATCCACTGTGGCGTGATTTCTGATTTTGGCCAAGGTTATGCTTGCCCCAACAAGTGTTATACCCTCACAACATGCCTTGGTTGATGCAAGCATAACTTTGGCATCACTTTTCATGTTGTTGAAGGTTGTCATCATAGCTTCATGCTGTTTAACCTGGACATTGCCACTCATATGCATGATCTCTTTATCTTCAGTCCGATTTAGATTTCATTAGCTTCGACACATTCTTCACTTATAATTGCCATTAACATGTGTGTTAAGGAAGCTTCACTTATTTGATAAATCTATGCTTGAAAAATTAAGATTAAATCCCTATGAAAGTGTAAAAACAAGATTTGTGATTGAAGTTGTTCGCTTACTCGCTTGTGTGAAGTACTAAGAAAGTGGGTACTGATTTTTAGTCAATATATTTAGGCATTAAAACTGAGAAAGGAGCATCTTCCTAAGTTTTCAAATGGACAGGAGGGAAAGAAATCGTTCAAATGGATGGGAAAATCCTTCCAAGGATCGTCAGGCTTCAAATTGATGCTTTCAACAATTCAAATGATGAGCCACGGGTGTTACTTGGATCTACAATAGCTTGCTGTGCAGGGATTAGCTTGACAGGACCTTAGCAGCATCAGAGGTGGTTATTAAGTACCAACCGCCTCTGAAAAATTTAAAAACCGCTTATGAAAAACTGACGCCTATATAAAGACCCCGCGGAGGCACGCCTCTGCCCAGTCCCACATCGCGCCACGAGGTACCTAAGTAAATTCGCATAGTTTCCTTATTATGCATTGCATGCTACCTTTTTCTTTGTATATTTTCATAAGCTGCCAGTTTTGTGTGTTGGTATATGGATTGTGTCCTTTTGCATTTGTGTACATATGCGTTTGGACTCAATAATTTGGAAGTTTGGAAGTTTGGTCTTTCAAATAATGGTGTCTCGTGCGTGTAGCCGATTGAAGGAGGAGCGCTTGGCGTGGCGCAAGAACCATCCCCATGTATGTCTATATGGCACACCGGTCGCATGGTTGTATATACATATGTATCTATAATAGACTGATGAACTAAACTGTAGTTTGTTTTTTCGTCTTGTTTGTTTTTGGTATTTTCAATTTCTCTGCGTACGGTTTCTCTACGAAGCCTGAATCGGGAGATTTATTGAAGTGGCAGTGCATCGTCCCCGATAAAGAAGGGGTAAGTCATGAAGAACAAGCACAATATGAGTTTAACCATCGTCCTCTTATTAATAAATTTCTTTTACAGACTGAATGGGAAGATGGTTACTACCCCCTGACAATCTCCTTCTCTGAGGACTATCCCTTGGTGCCTCCAAGATGCGCCTTTCCAAGTGGGTTCTTCCATCCAAATGTCCATCGTTCGGGAGCACTCTGCATCGGGATTCTTGATCAAGAGACTGTAAGATAAACCTATTTTGCTCATGTAATTAATACTTAATTGTTGTCGAACTTATTTAAACTGGTTTCTTATATTGCTTAAATTATATTTCGTAGGGGTGGTGCAATGCTTTTACAATTAAAACTATACTACTTGAAGTTCAACATTTGCTGCATCAGCCATATGTGCCCGATGTTGAAAATGATTGCTATAATCTACTTATCAAGGTTAGATGACACTTTGACTTAGTGACCAATGTAGGTTATTCATTCCTCCAACATTTGTTAATTTAAATAATATCAATATTTTCAGGATCCAGCGGAATATAAGAGACGTGTTCGGGAGGAAGCAGGACAGTACAATTTAGATTGATCGATGGGAGCTTCATCGTCGATCTACAATGAATGTAGTATGATTTTTATTTTCTACTTGACAGACTGCTTCATCGTCGTTGTTTGCAGCTGTTATAGAGAGAGGCTCATTTAAACTTGTGCTCATTGTGTAAAGATGTTATGTTTGAACAATTGTAAAGCCTCTAATGGTGTATTATCACAATTAAGCCAGTCTCACTGGTGATCGAGCATTTCCTATAATGCATTACTGTACTAGTATCCGCTCATCTGTGTTTTTTCCTGATACAATTTTCCCTGCAACGACTACATACGATTGTGATAATTGCAACGACTACATCCATGTAATTTCAATGAAAACCGCTTGTGATAATTGAACAACTACATACGATTCTTAAACAATGACCGCCGGTGAAAATACATGATCTTCTCAGGCCGTTGTTAATGAAGAACCGCCTGTGAAGTTCATTACATTACAGACGGTTATTAATTAAGAACCGCCTGTGAAGATCATGTATTTACCTAGTCGCTTGTTTTTTAAAATCCGCCTATGATGTTATTTTATTGCAGGCGGTTCTTAAGTAATAACCGCCTGAGAAGATCGAGTATTTACCCAGGCGGTTGTTTTTTAAAATCCGCCTGTGGTGTTCTTTCATCACAGGCGGTTATTATATCATTTGTCATCACAGTCGCATATTTTTAAGGACCGCCTGTGTTTGAAAAATTGAGGCGCTTGTAAAAATGCTTTTTGTAGTAGTGCAACATCATTTCTCTCACGTACTCGGTGCTGTCGGGGGCGAGCTACACTGCGTGGGCGATCAAGGTGAAGGTGATCCTCGACGCCCAAGGTCCGTGGGAGGCGGTGGCTCCCTCAGGTGGCGTGGCGGTGGACGAGCAGAAGAACAAGATGGCGAGGGCGCAGCTTCTCCAAGCGCTGCTAGAGGACATCCTCATGCAGGTCTCGACGAAGTCGATGACGAATGATGTCTGGGACAGCATCAAATCGAGGTTCGTCGGTGCGGACCGAGTGAAGGCCGCTCGACTGTCCATGCTAAAAGGTGAGTTTCATCGTTTGTCGATGGGCGACGGTGAGACACTAGACGAGTTCGCTGGCAAAATCAGTGGCATTGCGGCGAGGTACGCCAGGCTGGGCTCGACGCTCGACGACGTTGCCATGGTCAAGAAGGTCATCGACATTGTCCCAGATTGGCTCTATCCTGCCATTGCGGACTGAAGGCGTTCGATAAGCGTTGTCGTCAGCGCACTCATGGTGGCGAGACGTCGGCCGGTGATGGACAGCTACTGCTCACGGAGGCCAAGTGGAAGACCCAACAGAAATCGAAGCCGTCGTCAATTGGAAGGTGCTACAACTGTGGTGCTCACGGAAACTTCGCCGAGGACTGCCGCAAGCCAAAGGAGGAGGGGGGGGGGGGGGGGGGAGGAGGCATTTTTCGCCAATGCCGACTGTGAGTCGGCGCATAGTGACATCGAGTTTAGGGGGTGATTGTTAGAAAATAAACGCAGCATCAAGTTGATCACGTTTGGGCGTGGTACGGTCATGCACATTACGGGAACATCTGTGCGTGTTGTGTTTTGTGCATGAATGTGCATCGTGTGTATGTGTCCTTGCATGTAGGTGCATATGTGCGTATGGTTAGCACGTATATGTCTGTGTGCTGTTAGCAGGTATGTCCCTCGTGTAGGTACTGGCACGTATGGGCATGTCCGTTGTATGTACGTGTGCGGAACGAGTCGACAGGGCGGTGGTGCGCCATGCGCGCACGTGAGTAGGAGCTCGCGGGCGACACGGGTCGTGGACAACGGTAAGTGCAGGAGTTCGTTGCTCCCGTGTGATGTGGCCACTGTCTATTTAAGAGGTTGTTAGCGTCTCGTTTGTAACACGGCAAGTAGAATCAAGGCAGCCTTTGGGCGCTGCGCGTGTTTGCTGCACCTTTCTGCCGTGTGTGTCCAGTGTGTTTGGTCCTTCTCTCGTTTTCTCTCAGTTCTTCGTATTCAAGTGAGAGCTTGAGTGATTGGTGTGAGTTCCAACAATTGATGGGTGGTTGAACATGATGTATGTTCTGTTCTTACATATGTGGTTGTCAATTTCAAGTTTTCTAGTGTTGTTATCTAACTGTATATATTAGTTATTTATCCTTTTAAGCTTTTGCTTGACAGGGACAGTAGTGAAGTATTGAAGTTCATGCACGTTATGCGAGTTTAGAGTACATGGAAAGAAAGGAAGAGACTGCATCACAGCACATAAGATGCGTGAGGTAGCTATCTGTGCAAGTTGACTGTACACTCAATATTAGTTAATTTGTAGTTATGGACTGATAGAGTGTCCTTGTGTCCTTTCCCACTGGTCCGGAACTGATTGAAATTATGGATTCGGTTTTAAGCATCAAATGAGAATATCCCAAGATCATTCTGACAAAAAGATAAGTGATTCTCTTGTGAATTCCTTTGGTCAAAAGATGAAAGGAGGACCACGCATGCACATGGACTGGCAGACACAGCTGTATTCTCTACCTGATCACTTGCATAATTAGCTATAAAAAAATTATGGGATGAATATCTTTTAGATTGTTACTAGTCGTATTTGCAGTCAAGGGGCATCATAACTTGTAACACTAACATTGTATTAATTGTAGCAGAGAAAATTTAGTGTATATAGCATATTATTAGTTCTAGTAGTTGATTTCCCTTTATATATTAGACAGTTTGTATATCCTGAGTATCCTTTAAAAACACATGTAACATTCATGAATACATGCCACAATATATGCATTATTAAGTTAAAGTGAATGGATAATAATACATCCGAATATTGTAACTCCATACCTACTGTAATGCATTTATTTGAATACCGTAACAGATTTTTTCACAACGAAACATATATATATATATATATATATATATATATATATATATATATATATATATATGTTAGTTATTGGAGCATTATATATTTCCCAGCAACAGTGTTGCAAAATGCTCTTATTATGCAATATGAAATGCTGGGGTTGGTGTAGTCTGGTTCCCTATATATAGGCCCCCATGAGAAGTGCACATATCAACTCAAACTGAAGCTTGATAGCTCTAGCTAATTCCTCTCCGTGCAGTACGCAGTATCGACACTGCTATTAGTTTACAGATCTAGCCTCTAGCATCAAGTGTGAAAATGGCAGTGAACAACAACACAAACACTTTGACTACTAGTTCACCATGGCTTGTTCTAGTGCTTTTCTCTCTACTCTACGCTTCTCAGGGAAGGACTCTGCCCAATGGTAGCTACACCACTACCATGCATGGCAGAAACTTGTTATCGCATGGCAACGGATCATCAACGCATAAGGGAATGGTCGAGGGAGCTTTGTCTCCGTCATCGGAGATGCACGATGACAAAGGAACCATGGTCGGTGTGGATGATGTCCGCCCATCTGTTCCAGGGCACAGCCCAGGAATTGGGCATGCTTTCATCAACAAGAACAGTCCTGGTAGGAAGCTTTGACTTTTGTCCAGCTGCCACACCTCGTGTGACTGTATGTCTCTTGTTACTTGTGTGTTTTATTCTCTCTTCTGTTTTATTTTATTTTTTGTCGCGGTTCCATAATTCATGACAATGGTGTATATGCGCCCTTGCAAGTGCTGTTTTTGTCGTGGATTAATTCAGATCCATCTGTTTCAACTTCATGGGTTTCCTTTTGATTTGTTCGAACCATATATATGGTACAATTTGATACGCGTAAATCACAGAAGTTCATGCATAATTTGGTTGTTGAGGTAACGGAAAGTAAATGCTAGAGATATTTATACTGAGTTAACAGAAAAACTAGCTAGCTTAATAACAAGCAGTAGTATTTGGTCTAAGTGCATCTACTGAGGTTTAGTGAACCTGGAGAGCTAGCTTGAGTGTGTTGCTCCGAATCTTCTCCAGAAGTTGTGAACGATACGTGTCTCTTAGCCATGCATTGATCTCTGCATGCATAGTGTACGTGTATCTGGTAAATGTATGGTGATGGTGCATGGTGGAATCTGGAATGACCAAGTCTTCGTATATGGAAATGATATAGCAAGCATATTGCTTTTTGCCCCCCATCCATAGCCGTGGAAGGCGTTTATACATTTGTAACGTCAAATGAGAAATGGTACAAAAACATTAGAGCACATACACAAATCGATCGCATAGGGTAAACAGAAACTAGTCTAATCTAACTAAGATCACAGTTTGAACCTGTTTCCTAATCTTACGTGCATTGAATTACTTCATGTATAATACTGAAAAATTCTGATGTTCTGAATAGTTAGTTACTATGCACAATGTCTATGTAGCATGGGTTAAAGCCATCCGCTGCAAAAAGGACATGTCAAGCTAACGTCACCCCGGCCCTAGAGTTGTTGCTTCGTTTAGGTGTGTTTGTAGTTTTTATAAGTTTCAATTAACATGTAGTACGTCGTGGTCAAGGATCTCCCATCAGGTTAGTCTTGAACACATAAACAAACGATAAAAGTGAACCATAAGGGATCTACCTTTGTGTGAACCTCGAACAAATAAGTTCTCGAAAAATGTCACGGGGTACAGCTATGCAAGCATGGTGACAACATGATCATGACACTGTTTGCTAAAATATTACAGTGGTCTGCTTATCGGTGACTCAGAGGGTATCTGGGTGGATTTTTCTGAAGTTTTTTCCCCCTCATAACCAGTTCGCTAGCATCATCACGCGGAATAGTCCACCAGATGGTTGCTTTCGAGAATCTCGTTAGGCACCATGCTATGCTTTCTCCAAAAGAAATAGGTACTATTTATTCAATCACAATGTGACCTCTAAACTCATTAGCGCAACAAACCCCCTCTAGGCTTGTTAACAAATCGCTTGTGTCAGGTACTCATGTTCTACCTGCCAATATGTCCAAGAGGACAGTCCGGACGTATTGATTGGCATTGTCACTACTAAAAAAAACTTCATCGCAGGCGGCTCTAAACATATTATCATATACGGTTTTAAAAACCACCTGTAACGAAGAGCCTGTGAAAATGATCGATTAGCACAGGCGGGACAAAATCTGCCTGTAAAAATACATTTTTACAGATGGTTTTTTATTACTGACCGCCTGTGAAAATGCATTTTTACAAGCGGTTTTTAATTGTTGACCGCCTGTGAAAATGTATTGTCACAAGCGGTTGTTTACACTAAAAATACATCGTGGTTCTTTACACCCATGAAAATACATCACAACCGACGGATTTAGTCACTAACTGGCCAAAAGATTTTGTGTTCGTTGCTGGCAAAAAACAACAGGCAATGAATCAAGTACTTGTATCTTACGGGCGCATGCTAAAAAAATGCATTAGGAATCATTTCAGAACCTCATCGGCATACACTTTGCCTACACGGCTGTTTACTCGAATCTCTAGTATGAACAAGCTAACTATGTACAGCAGCAACTTTGCCTACATTTGGCTTGAAGTTAAAGAGCTTCCAAGTACTGGCGTCACCGCCACCTGCTCAAGCACATCGAGTAGATTCGCCTCCGCTACCGCCCGCTCAAGGACACGCCCTGCAAGCTCGCCCGTGACCTCGGGGTTTCCAACCTTGTCGACGTCTCGGCTGCCCTCGGTCAGCCGTTCACCGCGTTGGCCATGTCACAGAGCAAGCTTCGTATCTGACAGATGTAGATAAATTCCGCGTACTTGCTGAAGAGCCTCGACTCCAGCAGGAAGAAGACGTGCGACGACGAGGAGGGCGAGGAGGAGGAAGCGGGCTGCTGACGCTGCGGCGATGAAGTAGAGCTACGTTAGAGCGTGGTTGGAGAGAAAGGAAAGAGAGGTGAGATTGAGGATAAAGACGTGAGATGTCGGTGCTGTCGCTGTTATAGACACATTGATTAGAGATGACCTCCTGTGAGTCGTTGGATCAATAAGTAGCGGAGCGCGGAGATATGAAGTCTAAGAGTGATCCGTAGGATGAAGCAACGGACCAATCAGGAGCCATCATTATCACAGGCGGTTTTTTTTGTTACAGGCCGCCTGTGAAAATCATTATATTCTCACAGGCGGTTGTTTGTCACGGACCGCCTGCTATAATGACTATTATCACAGGCGGTTTTTGTTACGGACCGCTTGTGAAAATCAATACATTTTACAGGTGGTTGTTTGTAATAGACCACCTGTAATATTCTATTATCACATGCAGTTATTAACTCATCTGACATCACATGCGGTACTTTTAATGAACCGTCCATAAAAAAAATAAGGAGACGTCTGTGAAAATGCATTTTGTAGTAGTGTGTTAAAGTAAACTAAGATACCAATGTTGACTTGTATGTTGTGAAACTCTGTAAACATCATCTTATAGGTAACTTTTTTTCACAATATATAGTTTCTAGTCGCAAGTTTTTTGTCTGCCTTTTCACAAGGCGCATTCTAGCTAGAGGAGGTGTGATAATAATAAGCTGTTGTACTGATCAAATAAATGGAGCAACTTGGTAAATGGTGCACAGCAACAGTTTTCGTAACATCTGTAGTAAAGTGAGGTAAACATCGTACTTTGCTGAGAATGGTGCAATACCTGATGTGTCAGAACTTTGCGATTATACCAATAGAAACAGTTAGTGAAAACTTGTAAACTATGAGATGACTTGTATGTATAACTTGTACATATGTATATTGTTTTAGTGAATTGACTTCTATGAGATGACTTCTGTGATTATATTGTTTACTTATGTGATGATATTGTTGACTTCTGTGATTATATTGAATTGACCTAAAAATTAGAAACAACAGCACGTAGTACTGCATAGGGTACACCTTATCACATGCGATTATTTACCTACGGCTAGACATGCCTGTGAAATATCATTACCACAGGCGGTTAGATATAGGTAAAGAACCATCTGTGATAACCTAATTATCACAGGCGGTTATTGTTATGGTACAAACCGGCTACGATAAACTGTCTCCACAGGCGGCTTGTCATAGGTAAAGATTTGCTTGTGATAACACAATTATCACAGGCGGTTATATATGATGCACGACCCGCCTATGATAATATGTCTTTACAGGCGGCTAGCCTAAGTAAATAACCGTCTGTGATAATATGTCTTCACAGGCGGTTTCACTTCTTCGCTTGTGAAATTGCAAATTATCACAGACTCTTCGTTTCAGACGGTTTTAGAAACCGCGTGTGATAATATGTTTGGAGCCTCCTGCGATGAGGCTTATTGTAGCAGTGATCTTATAGGCAACTTTTTTTTTTCACAATATATAGTTTCTAGTCGCAAGTTTTTTGTCTGCCTTTTCACAAGGGGCATTCTAGCTAGAGGAGGTGTGATAATAACAAGCTGTTGTACTGATCAAATAGATGGAGCAACTTGGTAAATGGTGCACAACAACAATTTTCATAACATCTGTAGTAAAGTGAGGTAAAAGTCATACCGTCTATAGCAGAAGCGAATTTTCTGCGGCCCGGCTGCACAGACGCTTCAGTACGACCCCGGCGGGATGAATGTCACGTACGTACGAGCATGAATCTAAAACCTCCCGACTCGGCTCCTCACGATCGCTGCATTTTCCAGCGATAGAACCCAGTGTACCGCAAATCGGCTAAGCTCCGCTGCTATCGATCACCTTCGATCGGGCCGCTTGGTTCCATACCTTCGGTGGGCACACCCGCCGCCGTCTCGAGCACACTTCTACAACAAGCCTCGTCCCAGGCGGCTCCAAACGTATTATCACACGCGGTTTCTAAACTAAAGAGTGTGTGATACTATGCAATTTCACAGGTGGAAAACATAATGGTATTATCACAGGAGGTTCTTTACTTACTACTAGCCGCCTGTGAAGACATATTATCACAGGCGGGTCGTACAGTATATGTAACTGCCTATGATAATGGTGTTATCACAGGCGGATCTTTACCTCTGACAAGCTGCTCGTGGAGACAATTTATCGCAGTCAGTTCGTACCATAATAGAAACCGCCTGTGATAATAGAGTTGTCACAGGATGTTCATTACCTATCTCTAGCTTCCTGTAATAATATAATTTCACAGGCAGATCTAGCTGTAGGTAAACAACCGCCTGTGAGAATGTACACACTGTGCAATACTACATGCTGTTATTTCTAATTTCCAGGTCAATTCAATATAATCACAAAAGTCAACAATATAATCACAGAAGTATACAATATAATCACAGAAATCATCTCACGGAATTCAATTTCACTAAAAAAATTTAAATATGTACAAGTTACACATACAAGTTATCTCATAGTTTACAAGTTTCACTAAAATTTTTTTCTGTTGTCATTGTCGCAAAGTTCTGGCACATCAGCTATTACACCATCGTTATCAAAGAACACACCTCTTTTGTGCAAAATTTCACGATGCATGAATTGACACAGTTCACCGACAATCTTATCGGCTCCTCCACCAGGTATACTTCTAGAAACCGGTCATTCTTGGTTCACATTCTTCGTGTGCTGCAATGAAACACATTACAAGGTTTAAAATGTGTTGGTTTGGACAATCTCAAAGTATAGATCAAAGTGAGTATAAAGGAATTTATTTGGTATTTTTGGAGCAGTTGTACTATAATAAATTGAATTTTGAAGTTGGATTCAAAATATGAAAATAATGTTTCTAGTAATACTGAACAACAGAGAATACAAGTATTAAAATGCACTAGTTACAATAAAAATGAAAACCAAAAGTAAGAAAATAAGATATTGACATTAAGGATAACTTACATCCTCACGATTCACTATATATTCGTTGGTGGTCCGAAGATGCTCGCATACATAATACCCGCATAAGACGCTCCTAACAGGCTACTTGGGACAAGGATAGTATGTTTTAATGTCCAATGCATCCGTATTAGGAGGTCTCTGACCACCAAACTATTCCGCATGAAACCTCCAAGCGCTGTAATATATGAAATATCATTTAAAACTTGTCAACACATTCTAAATGTGTGTAAATTAAAAGTATCGAATAAACATACAATTTCAAAATGGAAAGGAAATCTTTGTAATGATCTGGTGTGTAATCAGTTGAGTCCAAGACTGTTGCCAAACCCTGCATTGGCTTGATGAACATCATTATATAGTGTTTACTGCACATGTACAAACACACATGTTAAGTTAACAATTAGCAATAATTGTTATTTCAATATCATGTGTCGAACTTACTCGAAGTGGTACGAAGCCTTCACGAGGTCCTTGGCATCTCTGACAAAGTTAAACATGGCATGTCCTATGTAAGCTGCAACTTCTGTCCTTTTATCCTTCTTTTCTTTTGCGATTGATTTATCAAAAAAAATTTCTTTCATGTGCTTGTACTATTCAGAGTCTCGATCCACCTTAACATCGAATATCGCCTTTGCAATCCGTGTAGGGTCAAGGATACCTGTCTTGTGTTTTATATTTTTATTATCCATGTATTGCATTTTATCGAAGAAGTCCAAAATTGTTATAATCTCATGAAATGTGTATGCGTGTTGTAAGAAAAGCAAATACAAAATATTAGAGGCAGTTACAAGCACCAGATGAGTAGCAGGTTGATTTTGAGCATGCCTCGATGGAAAAGGGTATGTAGGTCTTCAAAGAAAAGGGCTCGTTTATCTGCACCAGTGCTCCAGAATGCATCTTTTGGCACACAAAATGTGACGTAAGAAAGATCATATTTTGCTGGCAGTGATGTACCACTCGTGCATTCTTTTGAGCGGGACAGGTTGTTTGCTAAGTTGTATGAATGTCATGAACGCCTTCCCATTCTCATATTCAGGAGGAATATCCTCAAGCTTGTATATTAGAACTCTTGGTTTAACTAAAGCCGTCGCCGATTATACATGACACCATCCTCTTCCCATTCCTCAATATCTTCTAATGCTGGCTCATGAGAAAAACGAGATGCACTCAATTTTCTAATATTTTGTCGGGACCCGCCTTATGTGGGTCCACTTGTGCATCCCGTACCAATCTCTGGATCAGTAGTTGGTACGCACAGCAGAATAGATCGAGATCCATACATCGAATTTATTTATAATAAATATAAGTCTTACAAACATGATCTAGATTACATTGGATGTGGTCAGAGATGACCACCAAAATAGATAAATCCTCAAAATAGCGGAGCAGAATGGTGCCATGTTCAACAGGCAGACTTGGGAAGTAAGACTAGACCTAGCCGTCATCCTCTCACGCTTCAGCATCTTTGTCTTCTGATAAACCACATATAAAGCAAGAGTGAGTACATAAGGTACTCCGCAAGCCCTAACACTACTCAAGGGGAGGTGTTTCATGCATAGGGGCTTGTAGCAAGGAGAGGCCATACGACTTAGTTTTGCCGAAAAGAATTTTATGCAAGGTTCTCTTTGAAAAGAGTTTTGCAATAAGAGGGGGGAAGTAGTTAATCAGTATTATGATAGTTGGCGGGCCCTGGGGGAGTTTCATACCATCCCGCCAGCTCCCTCAATTTTAGATGAGTCTTCGGACCCATGTCCCATATGACTCCGGCACGCATGCCAACACTTACCCAAAACACGGCAGCCTCGACCACCCACACACACACACTCCAAGAAGATGCACTAATGCTAATCATAAGGATCCCAAAGCATAAAGTGCCAAGACTATGACAACAACTATCCGAATAGATTAATACTCTATAGAGTTTGTACACTTTACCCACAGGCCATGCACCCCTAGCAAGGGTATGACATGACGCTCATCCCATCTTCCCCAAGTAACCCCACAATCACACCTCGGCCCAACGCAGGGGCTATTCGGGCAATTCCTACCCAGCCAGACATCAGACGACCCTCGGTCTCTGTGCCATTTACTTGTCCACCGTGTCCTCCATGGATCTCTAGGTTTTCTCGTGTGGCAGTTACCATAAGGGTAGGACGGGTCCTGCCCATACAGGTTCTGTTGTTGTACGAAATCACTATGTTGAGGTCAAATGAACTGGTCATTACATTGGTGAGGCGGCTCCATCCATCCTTGGAAAAAGGACTAGTTCAGAACACACAACATTGAACTAAACTGAAGTAGTCAGCACAAGGCTCGTCCGAAAATCATGATCATCGGACTATTACTGAAGCACTCAGCACCGAACAGTGGGTTACATTGAATACACAGCCGCAGCTGGTATACCTCTTAGGGAGCCCGCGGCATCCCATCACCATACCCGCCTTGACCACCCTTCCCCTTCTCACACACAGTTCATTAATCACCCACCGATATCCTAACTCACACCACCAAACACCTTTTAACACATTTCACAATCATGTATATCGTGTGCAATGGTTTGCATTGCGAACATCGCAGAGGTTCCTAAGCATAGTACTAACAAAGAGGTGCTCACATCACTGCTATAGTGCAGTGATGAAGCTGTTAGGTTGTCAAGGGGTTGTGTTATCAAGGTCATGGAGGGGATTGTGGTAGTCACTGCTATTATCATAACTGATGCAGTGTCTTGTTTCAAGCCATTGATAGCGAGTAACTACTGTGTTACTGTTTATCGTTGGCTAGTAGCTAACAACGACATTGAGTCATCAACATAGCTCATGCTATCACATTTCAAGTGGTTCATAGCATAGCAATGTTTTAAAATAGTCAACCAGTTATGCAATCAAAACAAGGCAATAGGTGCAATTGCAAAATATAGGTGAAATATGATCAAGGAGTTAGAGCTTGCCTTTACGGTGTTTATCATAGTCTTTTTCCAATTATTCGTAATCTAAATCTTGAATATCTCCTTCACGAACTCTCCGATTACTAAGTACGTAGCTATGCGAATAAAATACATATCATCGATAAAGATCCAAGAAATCCAAATAGAACTGCAATGAATACAAACAATCATTCAGTAACGCAGTTGCTAATATTCATAGAAGGCTCATAAGAGAATACACCATTCTACTTATGGTTTATGATGTTTAACGTGAACTCACTAGTTTATACTATAAATTAAATATATTGTGGTCAATTAGTTGAACATAATTTCTATGGTCCTCTTTATAGTGGTTCTTTCTTCACGTGGTGTATTCGCTAATGTTCTACTAATGTAAGTCTCACGTATTTTAGAGACTAAGCATGAATCCTAACGTGTTTGGACTTAAGGTAATATTTTCTAGTGAAGACTAAGTGTGTAACTTATTATCTCATTCTATTTCCTAACTTATTGTTTTTCCTGATATACTCTAAATGTTGTGAACTTATTATGGGATTCCTTTAATGCATGTTTTTTAGGACTTTATGGAATTATCGTTGAGAGTCAATTCAATTTAGAGCTTACTTGTGAGTTATATTATTCATCAGTCTTCTAATTATTTTTCTATAATGCTACTATTTAGTTTATTATCCTATATGTTATTTTAATCAATTACTATTTCAAAGTAGTAGTGATATATTCCTAAAAATGTTTAGAGGGTCATTTATGGAGGAGACTTCTATGTCTACTTTACTAATTGGGATCATTCACTTGATTTTCCTATGTGAATGATGATCAATTCCCTATCCCATATTTCATATTAGCCAATTTCTACTTTACAATATATTATATATGCCTTGCGATATTTTCTAATGATTTTTGGGTAATTATTTGTGAGGGAGTTTGGTTTTAGTGATTTAATCAATTTCCTATAAGGAGGATAACTATTTTACTACCCTATATCCTATATTCTTTGTGTACTACTTTTTATTAAATTATAAATGCTAATTATTACTTCTAATACTTTTTAGGTATTTATTCGTGGTGGGTTTATCAGATTGGACAACTAAATATAGACTTTTCCCATTTCCTAATTAATCAAATGTTTCTATTAGCTAACACTAAGTGTCATAATTTCTACAATTTACTTTGTCATTAGTTACTGTATTTAGGGTACGATAATCATTATATAATTGTATGGAACTCCAAGAAAATTATTCTGTATAATGATTATCAATTTTGAGCATTAACATGATTTTTTTTAATTTCCTAATTATTATTTCATTTAGGTAAGCTAATGATATCTACCACAATATATACAATTAATTTCTTTTATCATTCACTCCTAATATGTTCTATAAGCAATCAATAATTTTTAGGGATTTTTCTAGAATTTTCTACTCTCAGAATTGCATTTTCTAAGTGTTTGTGTGCAGTAAGCGAGTGGCTCTAGCAGTTTCGATACTGCAGCAATGACTGACCTGTGGGGCCCTGCTCTAATCGTGTGCACTTAGCAATTTGCCTAACTTTCTTTATGGCTGTCAAAGAGGGCCCACCCATTTGAGGCACATGGGTCTGCAGTTCACATGGACTAGGTCTACAGGGAGAGAAGGTGTGGTTCATGGCTGATGTGGCATGGGTCTATGTGGACCGAGTGCACCCAAGGTCCGTGCGCTGGGGTGGCGGACCACGATCACGTGGCGCCTCTGTTTGGTGATATGGTGCTTGGCTGGCCACCACGCGTGCCCCACGCAAGCACCACGTAGGCGCCAGTGGCTTGAATGGAGGAGGCAGCGGAAAACGGTGCGCCGCGCGATGGAGGGACGCTGGCAGTTCATTGGAACCCTATCGTTGGCGCCAATCAACCGAAGGGAATGCTGCGGCATGTCCTTTTGGACTATTCGAGTTCGGCAGCGGTGGCAGGCCGCAATGGTCAGAGAGGAGGTGTCGACGCGTTGGAGATGAGGGAGGTGATGGCGATTGGGGAAAACTTGTGCATGCTTGGTTTTCGGACGGGACAAGGCATCGTAAGCGTGTTCCAGAGTGTGGGGATGTTTCGGGCGAGCTCAGTTGGGCCATAGAGGCGCCAACGACAGTCGGCGACGCCGCGCGGTGGCTAGCTTGTCGAAGATCTGCGAAAATTGAATGTGCTCACGCTCCTTGTAGAGTCTTACTACCATGTCACATTTCTAGGAGCCAGGGGCGCGCGTTTGTGCGGTTAGCCGAGCTGGGGAGTGCTTCTCGCCAACGCGCAGTGTGCGCTAGCGGCATGGGAAGGCGGCGCGACGGGGGAGTGCCCGTGCAGTGGCTTCTTCTTCAAGACAACTACATTTACATGTTATACGGCTCACGAAGAAGGTGATTGGCAACACAAGTATGACGGAAAGGTTTCCTAGGCGAACGACGGCTGTGCACCACGACGGTGGGCAGCGGCGCGGCTATGGTTGACCCCACATCCGCGCTAGGGAGCACTAACCCACGAAGGAACACGTGTTCTAGCTTGCATGAAAGATGAGGAAGCTAACACAGGAGTTAATTAGTGTGAGACCTATGTGTGCTGAATACATTGGCTTTGATAATAAAAGTTTTGAATGCTGCCATAACATCTTTTTAGCAAGGTCCGACACTAGCTCCGAGCTTCTGCAAGGTCTGACAATAGGTCCGACTTTCTTTGTCTAGATCCGACGTGTGTTTGGGTAGCTCCGGTGAGTTTTGTCTTCAGCTCCGGCATGTCTTTGATAGCTCCGGCATGACTTTGATAGCTCCGGCATGTCTTTGTTAAGCTCCGACATGTTTCTCTAGCTCAGGCTTTTGGGTTGACTAGTTCTGACTAGTTTTGGTCAGCTCCGGCGCTAGGTCCGACTAGCTTTGGTTAGCTCCGGTGCTAGGTCCTGCTAGTTTTGATAAGCTCCGGCGCTAGGTTGTACTAGCTTTGGTAAGCTCCAGCTCAAGCTCCGATTAGCTTTTTTCTAGATTCGGAGCTTGATCGCAATGTTCCTGCTTTTATCTTGCAATGTTTTGAACTTGCGTTATATTCTTAGAAAGATTGCTTAGTATTCATTTGCTAAGTTTTTGGTGCGTTTTGGTTGATATGGCTGATATTGTTTTACTGTGATGTTGCAACATGCTTATGTGAGGTGCTCACGTAAGGTGTTGTGTTCGGAACTGACTTGAGTCTAGTCGCGGACTTGGGATCGTACGGATTGGTTGCTTTTTCATGTGCAGGTGTTGCTTGAGTTCAAGTCATGGATGGTGACGGGATCCTTTGGACTAGTCTCAGGGAGGAGATGAGGTTCCAACAACCAAATTCAGGAGGAATTGTGATTGAGTGGGTCAGGAGGTCGCGCAGGATGATTGAATCAAGGGCAGTGCATATGAAGGTTACTGGATGTCGAAGGAAGGTGTTTGCACGTATGAATCCGGTGCATGATGTGGAAACATGGTTCTGAAGATGGTTTATGAATGGGAAGATCTGGTTGGAAGGATCGGATCATATCGGTTGATGACTTTGGCTGCGGCGGAGTCGGTTATGGCTCGGTATGGAAAGTATCGAGTTGGTTATGTTAGGATTTTGTGTGGGTCACAAATTTGAGTTGTTTTAGGAATATGGGATATGTTCCTAAGGTGTTTGTAATTCTTAAGATTGCTTCTATCTAAGTATATAAGAGTCCTAAGCAGTTATGGAAAGTTTCGATTCGTGATCTGAGTAGGATTGGAGTCCTAGTTGAGATTGGGTTGGCCTAAGGGCTGGTTATATAAGCAAGGGAGGCCAGAGCTCGTGGGAGACGACTTTTGGGCTATTCCTCTTGTGTTCTATTGAATAAAATTCGTAGCTTGAAGGAACTTTTGTGCCTTGTTCGTATGACTTGTTCCATACAAGTTTTACTCGTTGAGTTTCTGGACAGCACTACGTTCCGTCGGTGGTTTTATCATAACTCGAGTTTTACAGATCCAATTGACGTGATTCTTTTTGTGTTGTGTTCAAAACTTGATTATCTATCATCTATCTAAATTTCAGGGTCATTGAATTTGTGGTTTCTGATCTACTCGAGTTTCTTTGCAGCACTCCAGAACTGTTTTTCTCGGGTAGGACAGATTGATCTTTGTTCGATCTTTCGATCGTAACTTGAGTGTCTCTCGACGAATTTGAGTGATTCTTCTTGTGTTTTCTTCGTTAATTGATTCATTATTATATCTATCACTTTTGTCACGGTGAAACATGTTTAGATTAGTCTCACACACGATTTCTCTAACAGATCATTTTTCTGTCGAAGGGGTTGAGATTTAAATGTTTCCGCTGCGTAAGATTTTTAAACCTACCATTCACCCCCTATAGTAGCTTTTCACGTGCTCTTCGATCCTACAGTTGGTATCAGAGCCACGGTGCTCTAATCATTGTGATTTGCACGTGTTTTTGACTAATCATCCTGGAGAAATACTCCACCAAACCTTGTGTGTTTGCTGGTATTGATTTTCAGGTTTGGAAGGCACGCATGGAGGCTTTCATGAAGGCGCAAGGCTTCACAATATGGGAGAAGGTGTACAAGCCTTACGAAGTGCCACCAAACGATCAAGTTACGGCTACAAACCTACGGGACATCGACAACAACAACAAAGCACGAAACTTGATCATCCAAGGACTCACTCAGAGTGACTTCGACCGCGTTGCACATCTCCGATTGGCATACAATGTATGGAGAGCACTTTGTGACTATCACAAAGGATCCAACACGATCAAGGAGGTAAGCAAGACATGTTCAAAAAGGAATACATGCGCTTCGAGATGCAGCTCGGTGAGTCCATTGATGATCTCTTTGCTCGCTTTAACAAAATTCTCAGTAACTTGCGTAGTGTCAATGTTAATTTTTCTGATGCTAAAAATTCTAGGCAACTTCTTAGTACATTAGACATGTCAATCTGGGAGATGAAAGTTACATCTATTCGTAAATCTACTGTCATGAGTACACTTACTTTAGATGTGCTTTATTCTATACTCAAAACTCATGAAATTGACATCTTATCACATAAGAACCCAAATAAGTCTATTGCATTTGTCTCACAACGTGATATACCTAGCTCCGGCCAATCATCATCTTGCAATACTCTTGCTTTGTTGTCCTCACTAACCCTGGAGTAGATCGAGGAATTTCCGGAGGAGGAGCTAGCACTAATCTCTACTAGGTTCTCAAAAGCATTGCAAAATGTGAGAACTAGAAGGAGAGGAAGCTCCAAACCTCAACGCTGTTTTGAATGTGGTAAGACAGGACACTTTCGTACAGAATGCCCTAACCTTTAAGGTCCTACTACCGTGAAGAAAAACAGAACAAGGTCATGACCACCTCTGGAAACCCCAACAAGAAAAAGAAGGGTGCCATAGAACGCAAGATAATTAACAGCTTCATCATTGCACTTCAAGAGGTCAGTTCAAGCGATGTAGACTTTGAAAGTGATGAAGATGATGATGATCTGGCCAACTTATGCTTCATGGCGGGCAAAACAAGATCAAGATCAAGTCAGGAGGATGCAGAACACAACAGTGACGACGATGATGTATGTTCTACCTGCAATGAAATGTGTGATGCTATTTCTCATGCAACTATTATTGTCAAGAAAAAGGATAAAAAGCTTAGGGATAATGCTGCTAAAATTGAATCACTAGAATCTGAAATCAACCATTTAAAAACATTGATTCCTAGTGATGATGCATGTCCATCATGTGACTTAATCTATGAATAATTGTCCACATTAAGAAGTGCGCACTCCTCCACTCTAGATAGACTTGATGAAGAAATTGAAAGAACAGAGAGCTTGCTGCACTTAATAATAAAAACTTAAAAGATGCTTCCTGTTCAACAGATGATTTGCATTGTTCTGCATGTGACAATCTTAATAAGAAACTAAAAGATGCTATGAATGAAATTTTAATATTGAATAATGCTTTACGTTCTCATGAAGTTAAATATTGTTCCAATTGTAAATTAAAAGGAAAAACTTCATGTAAAAATTGCCTCGATCTGTCCAATAAGCTTGATAACATGCATAGGCCATTAGATCGGTTTGTAATGGGAATAAGAACCTAAACTTGCTGCTGAATTCTTCCAAGTCTTGCGATGATAAAACTGGTTTAGGTTTTGATTCTCATGCTCATGCTAAAGCACATCCACCTAAAATTGTAAAGTCATTAGGAAGTGGTTTGATTCAAACAGTTACTAAACAAAAAGAAGTGGTTTTCAAATCTGCAGGGGTGATGTCTCATTTGGTTTCAAATAAAAATGTTGTTTACTCATCTAGACATGAACACAAAGTTAAATTTCATTGTACCTACTGTGGTAGAGATGGCCATGTCATAGATTTTTGTTATAGACTAGCTAAACAACAGAAAAGGGAAAGAATGATTGCTAGATCTCATAACTTTCATGAAAAATTTGCTGCACATATTAAACCAAATGCCAGGAACATGCAACCTACTGTTATGAGTCAAAAACATTAAAAGTTTACCTCCGGACCTTCTGTTTTTGCCTCCAGAGCTACTGATTTTTGTGCTACACAAGTAACACCTTATAGGTTAGTAGTTTAGAATAAAAACCTCATACTTTGACTTATAAACCTGCTGTTTTATCTCAGCTTTCGCGTGTTTTTCTTGCTGCACATCGTGTGGCTTAGTACTGGATACCTAAATGCCTTTTGACTAACCCAGTATTGGGTCATCGACGTATTGTGCTTCTATGTAGGTTACATACTTGAGGAAGGAGATCATCTAGATTGTGGATTCAGGTTGTTCACGCCACATCACCGGTAACAAAGAATGGTTCTCCTCCCTCTCTTTTGTGTCACGTGTAGAGAATGTTACTTTTGCCGATAATTCTTCAACTCCTATAATTGCTATGGGTTCGGTTAGAGTAAATGATCACTACACTTTGAAGGATGTGGCACTTGTCAAAAATTTGAAATACAACTTGCTTTCTGTTTCACAATTGCTAGATGAAAATTCGGAAATTATTTTCAATAAAAATTGCTGCAAAGTTGTAGGTTCAAATATTGAGCTTATATTTAACATGTCTCGGTTTGGAAGAGTTTTTAAAGTTGATTTTGATATGTCTTCCTCTAAGCATAGGTGTCTAGTTGCTAATGATTCAAAGGATTTATATTTTTGGCATCGTAGACTTGGTCACGTAGGCTTTGATCACCTAACGCGTATTAGTGCTCTTGATCGCATACATGGGCTGCCTAAGCTTAAAAGGGACAAAGAAATTGTGTGCTCTTCTTGTAGACATGCTAAGACGGTTGCAGGTTCACATACTCCTCTCACAACGATCATGACAACTGAACCGGGTCAACTTTTGCACCTTGACACCGTAGGACCTTCACGCGTTCAATCCTTTGGAGGTAAATGGTATGTTCTTGTAATTGTTGATGATTATTCTAGATACTCTTGAGTTTACTTTATGGCATCTAAGAAAGAAGCTTTTATTCACTTTAGAACTTTATTTCTTAGATTATCAATTAATCACCTAGGATCTTTAAAAGCAATTAGAAGTGATAACAGAACTAAATTTAAAAATCAATCTTTTGATCACTTTTGTGCTGAAAATGGAATAGATCATCAATTTTCTTCACCATATGTATCTCAAAAAAACGTGTTGTAGAAAGAAAGAACATAACCTTAGTTGAGATGGCTTGGACTATGGTTGACGAATATCAAAATCCTAGGAATTTTTGGGCTGATGCTATTGCAACCGCTTGTTATGTCTCAAATCGTGTTTTCTTGCGGGCTAAGCTAGGTAAAACACCATATGAGCTCCGGTTTGGACATAGGCCTAGTGTTACACACTTTCGGGTCTTTGGTTGCAAATGATTTGTTAAGAAACATGGTAATTTTGATAAATTTGAACCTAGATCCGTTGATGGCATGTTTCTTGGTTATCCATCTCATACTAGAGGTTACCGTGTGCTTTTACTTGACACTAACAAAATAGTGGAGACTTGTGAGGTGTCTTTTGATGAAGCTAGCCCAGGTACTAGCTCGAACATTGCAGGTCCAAATCCATATCCGCAAGGGGGGAGCATTTTCGTTGAAGGTGAGGAAGAAGTGGAGCTGCTGCTCGAAAATTCAGCAGCTAATGACTTTGGTTCAGCTCCGGATGTTGATTCTCAACCAGCACAGACAACCATCATTGCTGATCCAGATTGTCCTCAAGTCACAAGCTCATCTATTTGTGATGAACATGAATAAGAAGAAGCTTGTGAAGTGTCCACTCCCCTCCGTGTTCTCAAAATTCATCCTCCACAACATATTATTGGAAGCTTGCACGAAGGAGTCGCATGGTCCAGGTTTTGCGATCCAAACTCTCATGCTCATTCTGCTGTAGTTGCTTATTTTGAACCCAAAGATATATCACATGCACTCACTAATGAATCTTGGATTATTGCCATGCAAGAAGAGTTAGAAAATTTTGAAAGAAATAATGTTTGGAAACTTGTACCTCCACCTCAAGGTCACACTTTAATTGGAACTAAATGGGTGTTTAAAAATAAACAAAGTGAGGATGGGGTTGTGGTTAGGAATAAGGCTAGGTTGGTTGCTCAAGGTTTCACTCAAGTTGAAGGTCTAGATTTTGATGAAACTTTTGCTCCTGTTTCTAGATTAGAAGCCATAAGAATTTTGTTAGCTTTTGCTGCATCTATAGGTTTTAAGCTATATCAAATGGTTGTTAAAAGTGCTTTTCTTAATGGCTACATAGATGAGGAGGTTTATGTCAAACAACCACCATGTTTTAAAAAGCAAGCCTCTAGAAAACATTATTACTTGAAAAGGGGTTTACCATGGGCAAGGTTGATAAAACTCCTTTTGTTCTTAAGCATGGCAATGACTCATTCTTCGTTCAAGTGTATGTGGATGATATTATCTTTGGTTGTGCTTCTCATGATCTTGTGTCCAAGTTTTCAGCTATGATGAGTTTAGAATTTGAGATGAGTATGATGGGAGAACTCACGTACTTTTTGGGGTTGCAAATCAAGCAAACCAAGGAGGGTACCTTTGTGCATCAAACGAAGTATACAAAAGACCTCCTAAGGCGCTTCAACATGGACAAAAGCAAGCCTCTTCGGACACCAATGGGAATAGCAACAACACTTGAACTTGATGAAGATGGTGAACCCGTGGATCAAAAAGAATATAGAAGCATGATCGGATCACTTTTGTACCTCACGGCATCAAGACCGGACATACAATTCAGCGTATGTCTTTGTGCATGGTTTCAAGCTTCCCCACATGCTTCACATTGTCAGGTCGTCAAAAAGATTCTCAGGTACTTACATGGAACTCAAGAATTTGGCATTTTTCTTCCTTCTTCCTTAAACGTTACTTTGAAAGCTTTTTCAGATGCTGATTTTGGGGGTTGTAGGATTCATAGAAAAAGTACTTCTGGTGCTTGTCATTTTCTTGGTAATTCTCTTGTTGCTTGGTCCTCTAGAAAACAAAGTCCAGTTGCACAATCCACTGCCGAATCTGAATATGTAGCTGCTACTAGCGCTTGTTCACAAATTCTTTGGATTGTTCAAACACTTAAGGACTATGATGTTGATCTAGATAGTGTTCCACTATTTTCTGACAACACTAGTGTCATTTGCATTGCTAAAAACCCTGTGCAACATGCACATTGACGTTAGGTATCACTTTCTCCGTGATAATGTTGAAAAAGGAAACATTGTGCTTCACCATGTAGATACCGAACAACAATTGGCTGACATTTTTACAAAACCTTTGGATTTCACTCATTTTTGTTACATTCGTAGTGACATAGGGGTTATGCATCCTCATGGCTTAAATTGAGGGGGAGTTTTGAAACTTGAGAAGTGTATGTGTGAATCTGAAATTAAAATAATATGAGCATAGTATTTCATACATATATGACTTTGTAATTCCTTTTACATACTGAAAGTTCATACTACATTACTCATGTTATTTATTTTGTAGTTTTTGCCATGTCTAGTAATTGAAATAATTACTTACACTAAATATGGTCATAGTTGAACTTTCTTGCTGTTTTGAACTTGTTGCATGCTCACAAGTGCTTTTAAACTTAAAGAATTAATCAAGAAACCAACTGACATGTTGAGTTTTTATGATCAAATGAGAAATTGAGAAAAGATCAAGAGAATATGCATGAATCGCACTTCTTCTTTTGAGATGGATTATCATTGCACTTAGATATGAACTTGGAAGAATTTGTTTATGACTAAAACCATGTCCTTAAGCTTCTGATTGTCAAATGACATAGGCTTGGCTTGGTTGGTTAGAATAAGGCATATGCGCATATAATCTCTTGCAAATATCATATGATCTAAATTTGTGCCTTGAAAAATAATGAAAATGCAGCAACAAGTGTCATGCTTTCAGGTATTGAAATAGTTAAGTTTGTGAGATCATGACTTGCTTAAATTGAAAATTACACTTGATCTCTAGCATGGATTACACTACTTTATGTATCTCATTGTTGTGACAGTGTAAGTTACTTGATAGTATGACTTGGATGAGCTTTATTTTATATGTATATGTTATAATATGCTTATAACAATTAAAATTTCTCTTTTGAACCTTGCTAAATACATTGTCAAATGGGGAGAGATAGTATGTGAATTTTTAAAGATAAGTATGCAAAGGGGAGAAATTGATTACACATTGCACATGTTCACAATTGTTTTTGGCCCGATTCTTCTCAGAAAAGAATTTCTTTTTCTGATTTTATTTGTGTTTTACAAAGGGGGAGAAATTGTTTTCAAAACTTTTAATGTGAATAAGCCAATGTTCGGATTTTAAGTGGTGTTGCCAATGCATTCATCAAGGGGGAGATTGTGAGACCTATGTGTGCTAAATACATTAGCTTTGATAATAAAAGTTTTGAATGCTGCCATAACATCTTTTTAGCAAGGTCCGACTCTAGATCCGAGCTTCTGCAAGGTCCAACAATAGGTCTGACTTTCTTTGTCTAGATCTGACATGTGTTTGGGTAGCTCCGGTGAGTTTTGTCTTTAGCTTTGACATGTCTTTGTTAGCTCCGGCATGACTTTGATAGCTCCAACATGTCTTTGTTAAGCTCCGACATGTTTCTCTAGCTCCGGCTTTTGGGTTGACTAGTTCCGACTAGTTTTGGTCAGCTCCGGTGCTAGGTCCGAATAGCTTTGGTTAACTCCGATGCTAGGTCCTGCTAGTTTTGATAAGCTCTGGCGCTAGGTTGTACTAGCTTTGGTAAGCTCCAGCTCAAGCTCCTGTTAGCTTTTTCTAGGTTCTGAGCTTGATCTCAATGTTCATGCTTTTATCTTGCAATGTTTCAAACTTGCTTTATATTCTTAGAAAGATTGCTTAGTATTCATTTGCTAAGTTTTTGGTGCATTTTGGTTGATATGGTTGATATTGTTTTACTCTGATGTTGCAACATGCTTATGTGAGGTGCTCACGTAAGGTGTTGTGTTTGTAACTGGCTTGAGTCAAGTCGCGAACTTGGACTCGTACGGATTGGTTGTTTACTCATGTGCAGGTGTTGCTTGAGTTCAAGTCATGGCTGGTGAAAGGATCCTTTGGACTAGTCTCAGGGAGGAGATGAGGTTCCAACAACCAAATTCAGGAGGAATTGTGGTTGAGCGGGTCAGGAGGTCACGCAAGATGATTGAATCAAGGGCAGTGCATATGAAGGTTACTGGACGTTGAAGGAAGGTGTTTGCACGTATGCATGCGGTGCATGACGTGGCAACATGGTTCCGAAGATGGTTTATGAATGAGAAGATCTGGTTGGAAGGATCGGATCGTATCAGTTGATGACTTTGGCTGCGGCGGAGTCGGTTATGGCTCGGTATGGAAAGTATCGACTTGGTTATGTTAGGATTTCGTGTGGGTCACGAATTTGATTTGTTTTAGGAATATGGGATATGTTCCTAAGGTGCTTGGAAGTCTTAAGATTGCTTCTATTTACATATAGAAGAGTCCTAAGCAGTTATGGAAAGTTGATGAGATTGGGTTGGCCTAAGGGCTGGTTATATAAGCAAGGGAGGCCAGAGCTCATGGTAGACGACTTTGGGGCTGTTCCTCCTGTGTTCTATTGAATGAAATTCGTAGTTTGAAGGAACTTTTGTGCCTTGTTCGTCCGACTTGTACCAGACAAGTTTTACTTGTCGAGTTTCTGGACAGCACTACCTTCCGTCGGTGGTTTTATCATAATCGAGTTTTACGGATCCAGTTGACGTTATTCTTTTTGGGTTTTCTTCAAAACTTGAATATCTATCATCTGTCAAAATTTCACGGTCAATGGATTTGTGGTTTCTGATCTACACGAGTTTCTTTGCAGCATTCCAGAACTGTTTTTCTTGGGTAGGACAGATTGATCTTTGTTCGATCTTTCTATCATAACTTGAGTTTCTCTCGACGGATTTGAGTGTTTCCTCTTGTTTTTTCTTCGTTACTTGATTCGATCTGATATCTATCACTTTTGTCATGGTGAAACACATTTAGATTAGTCTCACACACGATTTCTCTAATAGATAATTTTTCTGCCGAAGGGGTTGCGATTTAATTGTTTCCGCCGTGTAAGATTTTTAAATCTACCATTCACCCCCCTATGGTAGCTTTTCACGTGCTCTTCGATCCTACAATTAGAAGATGGACACTCACCAGAGTGGGAACGAAGACAGCGGCCGGAGTTGAGGAAGCCTCGGCTAAGGGCGCTCGTATGTCAGGGAGGAAGAGGGAGGTGTGGCGAAGGAGTTGCGAGCAAGAACGAAGGGGGTGTCGTTTTATAGGCTCAGCGAGGCTGTTCGTTGAGCGGGGACAGAGGCGTCAGCGCCGGTTCCGTGGCACGCGCGCCACTGCGAGGTGCGTGGCTGGCGCGGCATTGGCAGCATCACAACACAATGTGGATAAGAGGCACGGAGGAGATGGCGCGTCGGCAGGATTTGCGGAGGCCCACAACTGCCATCAAGCAATTGAGGAAGGCGGTGGTGGGCACTACTTTTGGAGCGAGTTGAGGCAGCGTGCTGGGAGAATTGCGGTCATTGGAGCCATGATGGTGAGGCGGTGAGGTGACATGTGCGGAGCTGGCATGGAGCGGGCATTTACGGAGCCGTTGCATCGCCGGAAAAGCGGGCATCGGTCAGGCACGATGGGGAAAGACGGAGGAGGAAGAAGGCTGTTCACCGCCTGGTTGGGCTGCGCATGCTGAGAGGGAGGCGGACCTCACACTTGAAGGAAAAAGATGAGCTGTGCCGTCGGGGAAGGAAAGAAAATTGGCCGCGCAGAAGGAGGGAAAGGGGGGCTTTGCCCTTTGTTTTTATCTCTTTTTATTTCCTTTTGCCATTTCATTTAAGTTTGAAATCGAATTCTAGTTTGATTTGTTTCACGGATACGCTCTCAGTTCATATTCTGTAGTATACTTATTTGGTAATTCTTCCATGGTGGATAAGATATTTTAATTTGAATTCAAGTCTAGTTTGGGATAATTTTTGGATTATAGCCTTTTGTTGGAGTCAAATTGTTATCAATTGATTACCCCTTTTGAATCTACTTCGGCAATTTGATTTTAAGCTTAAACTTTGGTTTAGTTGACATTGGCTGATTCGCCTCAATGTCAATCTGTTTCTAGATATTTTGTTACCTCTTGGTCAAATATATTATCTTTTGTTTTATTCGTTCTATTTGATTTATTAAGTGTTACACATGCATATATGTGTTGTTCTATTCATTTAGTTATTTTTATTATAATCACCATACTTTAGGTTCATAGTTTCAGATCTATTTTCTAGTTTACTTCGTATTAGAACATGAATTTGGTTGTATTTATATATTTATACATCTAAATTTTTATTGGTGACCAAACGTTCGTTCAAGTTGTCTAAAAATTTTATTTCGGTGTGATTTTTATCTTTAGTTAAAATTCAGGCTGTGACTGATCTACCCCACTTAAATAGAATCTCGTCCCCAAGATTCGAAGGTTGTCTTAGGTAGGTGTTTTTATAAGGTCATCTTCACTGCCTTGAGATGTCGTTCCCTTGAACTCGACATCACTTTAGTGCAACTGTTCCTGTTTACCGTGCCACTGTATCGAGTATTTGCACTGCTAGCTCTCAATATCCAGCTTCAGATTGTTGGTCCATTGCATCAAACGGTACTTGCCTTTTAGAACTTTGTATATGTCTTGCGTGTGATTGCACACCTTGAGGGGCATGTCTCTAACATCCTTGTCTTTATTTGGGGCAACAAGCTATGGCTCTCATTGCCTCAATTGGGTCGACTAGTCATGGAGCCAACATGCCTTATTTCCCTTTAACCCGTTAGAACTCCATACTAATGTTTCCGTTGAGTACTCGTGGTAACCCTTGTGGAGGGTGGATTCTAGGGGGGAATTGTTTGCTTATCATTCTTCCTGATCGTGTTTGGCATCCGGATTGATTCTTGTACTGTATGGTTCATTGCTCATCCACTCAGGGATAGAGTCTTGGTTATTTTGATGGAGAGGTTGCAGCCGTCGCTGCTACTGATCCTCGAGAGTTGGTCTCATAGTAGTTATCCGTTCAGATTTCTTATTCTTCTTGGTGATTGTTTGTTTATTGTTATTGTTGACTACCTCTGGTTCCGATTTCTGCCTTTTAGGGTCCTTACTACGGGCGGGCCACGGAGTGACGTTCTTTCATCTCTGACCATAATAGTGCCGCTCAATATTCAATATCGTACAAAGTCTCAGAAGGCGACATATTTAGACTTTGTGGAGTCCATTACCATGACTTTATCTTTTAGGGCTTGTCCAAGGAAGGTTTGCTGCTAGCTCCTCTACTGCTATCTTGCCCATACGACTCAAGAAGCAGACTGATATGTTGGTTAATACGAAGGGCCTCACCTTGGAAACTCAGATTTTCCACATTGGGTCGCGAGCACCGGCTTCATGATGTGAGCATATATGATCATGAATTGGTATTAACTTGATTCCAAATCACAGGTGTACCTAACTCTCTTAACTGGTTAAGCAAGTCATCGACTCAATGTGACAGGTATTTCTGCTACTTCATGCGATCTTCGGTAGACGATGCTCGTCTTGAGCTTGTTTTCTTCCTGCTTGATCACAACACTAGGGTTCTCTAATGTGATGAACTTAGTCGGAAAATTCCTTCTTGTAGCTTACGGGTATGTCCTGTGTGTTTGATCAATTAATATGTGTCCATCTGGCAGGATCTCTTTGCCCTCAGTGTTGGTTTGGGTGTTGATGTGGTCAGAAACTTCACACCTATGTATGGTTCCATTCCTTATAATCCTTCCAGATCTATATCTGAGCATGTATACATTTCTGACACTCGTTCCATGGGCGCCGCTTCCTAACTACATGTCCTGAATTCCATGGGAGCTCTTGCGGCTGGCCTCTTATCGTTATATCAACATGACTTACTGTAGTGACCTTGCGGTTGGCACAGGTTGTAAATCCTTGCCGGTGTGCCAACCGGTCCATAAGGGTATGATCCACACTGTTTGTCTTATGGTCTTTTAAGTCTGCTAAAATCCTACCCCATTTAAATAGGATTTTAACTACTATATTTTTTTGTTATTCATTAGTGCGGGTTTATCATTATTATTATTTCTATTATCATTATTATTGATATATTTATATTTTATTAGTAGTAGTTTTGTTTGGTTTATTTATGTATTTAATTATTTATTTATTGACTTTGAGGGTTAATTGGAGTACTTTGGATTGAGACGGTGTTCCTGCATGAGCAGTGTGCTCATGGTGAGCTCGAACAGGGATAGCCTTCTGAATGAGTATTTTGTTGATCTAATAGGGAGAGAGGTGGAGGATTTTGCTTTGGTCTTTATTATCATCCTCATGTATATACGTACGTTTGCATATATATATATATATATCTATATATATATATATATTAAATTTTATATTGTGTATTCTTATTGGTGTATTATATTTGATATACATATAGGAATACTTGCATAGATATATAAATACAAGTAACCCATATGTATTAATTTTAATAAACACCCAACTTATCTTCTTTCGTTTGATTATTGATCTGTGTTTGTATATTAGAGCACACAATTTCACTCAATCAAGAACGAAATGAAAACTAGCGAATCACACCAAACATACCTAGATTACAAACTTATATATCATACTATTAATCGTTCTATTCGTGGCTTACTCTAGGTCACTACAGGCTAAGTCATTCTACTCATGGGCACTACGGTCATTCTAGGATTCTATCGATGTGACTGAAGAATGCAGGGTTGCACGGGGTTGCTCTTCCACCAATTGTGATGTCGTTCTTGATACGTCAATGATGTCTTCAGGTAGCCTTAGTAGAGTAATTGCTTCCTTTATCTTTACATACTCTCTTGAGTTGATTAGAAGGTTGTTTGACTCATCGAATCTTCAAATGATCCGACGCAGACGTTGCATGGTTCCAAACTTGCGTATCTCATTGGTGTCCATCTTACTCTTGAACGACCAAGGTGTGTTTGGTTGAGGTCAGTGGCACCATCGAATGAAATGAATTAAGTTTTCAACATAGAAGGAGATAAGTGCAGCATGAACATAGAGGACAGTAAGAATGTTTCAAAATAGTTTTATACTTTTCAAAATATATGTTTGGGGTATAGGATGACTTAGGTTTTGTCCTACGGCTAAGTATGGCTCTGATACCACTCTGTCGGGACCCGCCTTCCGTGGGTCCACTTGTGCATCCCATACCAATCCCTTGATCAGTAGTTGGTACGCACAGCAGAATAGATCGAGATCCATACAGCGATTATTTATTTATAATCAATATAAGTCTTACAAACATGATCTAGAATACATTGGATGTTGTCGAAGATGACCACCAAAATAGATAAATCTTGAAAACAGCGGAGCAGAACGGCACCATGCTAAATAGACAGACTTGGAAAGTAGGACTAGACCTAACCGTCATCCTCACACGCTTCAAGTTCTTTGTCTTCTGATAAACCACATATAAAGCAAGAGTGAGTACATAAGGTACTCCGCAAGCCCTAACACTACTCAAGGGGAGGTGTTTCATTCATAGGGGCTTGTAGCAATGAGAGGGCATACGCTTAGTTTTGCTGAAAAGCATTTTATGCAAGGTTCTCTTCGGAAAGAGTTTTGCAATAAGAGGGGGAAGTAGTTGAATCAGTATTATTATAGTTGGCGGGTCCTGGGGGAGTTTCAGACCATCCTGCTAGTTCCCTCACTTTTAGATGAGTCTTCAGACCCATGGCCCATATGATTCTAGCACGCATGCCAACACTTTCCCAAAACACGGCAGCCTCGGCCACACACACAAACACACATCAAGAAGATGCACTAATGCTAAGCATAGGGAGCCCAAAGCATAGTGTGTCAAGACTGTGCAACAGCTATCCGGATAGATTAATACCCTGTAGAGTTTGTACACTTTACCCACAGGCCATGCACAACTAGAAAGGGTATGACATCACGCTCATCCCATCTTCCCGGTGTAACCCCACAATCACACCTCGACCCGACGCAGGGGCTATTCGGGCAATTCCTACCCAACCAGACATCAGATGACCCTCGGTCTCTTTGCCATTTCCTGGTCCATCGTGTCGTCCATGTCTCTCTAGGTTTTCTCTTGTGGTATTTACCAGAAAAGTAGGGCGAGTCCTGCCCATACAGGTTCTGTGGTTGTACGAAATCACTATGTTGAGTCAAATAAACATCCTTGGCAAAAGGACTAGTTCAGAACACACAACATCGAACTAAACTGAAGTACTCAACATAAGGCTAGTACGGAAATCATGGTCATCGGACTATTACTGAAGCACTCAACACCGATCGGTGTGTTACACTAAATACACAGCTGCAGCTGGTATATCTCATAGGGAGCCCGTGACATCCCATTAGCATACCCGCCTCGACCACCCTTCCCCTTCTCACACATAGTTCATTAATCACCCACCCATATCCTAACTCACACCACCAAACACCTTTTAACACATTTTACAATCATGTATATCGTGTGCTGTGGTTCGCGATGCGAACATCGCAGAGGTTCCTAAGCATAGTACTAACAAGGAGGTGCTCACATCACTCCTATAGTGCAGTGATGAAGCTGTTAGTTTGTCAAGGGGTTGTGTTATCAAGGTCAAGGAGGGGGTTGTGGTAGTCACTGCTATTATCGTAACTGATGTAGTGTCTTGTTTCAAGCTATTGATAGCAAGTAACTACTGGTTTACTGTTTATCGTTGGCTAGTTGCTAACACCGACATTCAGTCATCAACATAGCTCATGCTATCATATTTCAAGTGGTTCATAGCATATCAATGTTTTAAAATAGTCACCCAGTTATGCAATCAAAACAGTCCAATAGGTGCAATTGCAAAACATAGGTGAAATATGATCAAGGAGTTAGAGCTTGCCTTTACGGTGTTTATCAGAGTCTTTGTCCAGTTCTTCGTGATCTGGATCTTGAATATCTCCTTCACGAACACTACGTAAGAAAGGCTCATACGAGACACGCCCAAATGAAGAAGGGAGACGAACAAATTGTGCGTCTCCATCATCGCGTCTCGCATTACGTTATCATCAGAGACGGGCGGCAAGTCACGTCGCCGATCATACTAGGTGTGTGACACGCTCAAAAGTAGCGCGTCTCCCTTCGACGAGTCATAACAGACGGGCTTTGTGAGGTCATTGGAGATGCGCATGGTGCGCGTCGCCCATCATTCTGAATGAGACACACACTCCTATGAAGCGAGTCGAAGGTATGTTGATTGATCCAAGACATTCTTTATTACATCCCGTCACACATTTGTTGACTGATCTAAGATGATCTATTAAAAAGCTTGTCACCTTTATTTAGGTAATCCAAGACAACCTCTGTTACAGCGCGTCGCGGATTATTTACATGCAACTTCAGTGCGGCACTCACAGGAGATGCTCCCTGCTAGATGCACATCTCCTATTAGGTGCCCTCGCTCCTGATTATGCTGGTTCCCGGCTGCATCCCGGAGCTAGCCAGGATTTGGCAGCCGCATTGCCTGTGTCAGCAACATACACATATGGAAACATATGTAGCCAAATGTCTCTTGTTCATCCAGTTTAACATGTAACTAATCAAATATTAACAAAGTGTACACGCATTGACCAATCAAATATTAACAAGTGTAAATCATGGTTACCAAGTAAATATTTACACAGAATTCCCCTGTTCATCCAGCTACATGTAACTAATTTACACAAAAAATAACTGTCACCTAATCATCTATTGGGTAATGAAATTCCCCATTTGAAATAATGATTTCAGAAATGATGAAGCTGCATAGGATGTCTCTAACATGCTCAAGGCTATGACCTTCAGCGTTCCTGAAGGCGGGTCCGTAGTCCTGCCACACGATAAAATGAGATTTAGTAAAAGATTAGTAATAAAGTAAAATAAATGCACTTACACATACATTGCGATTAGGTTGCTCTCCAGATAAAGCCATGTGTAAGCAGACGTGGAAGCTGCACGTGTTGCCCGGAGCTTGCTGTTGAACGTCAAATGCAGTATGATGTGTTAGATGTCGGCGTTTTCCTATTACTTGCACAAAATCCCTAAACAAAAACATTCCCAGTTAATGTAAAATTATCGTGCAAGGAAACTAAAGTGAAGAAGGAACTTACTCGTCAATAAAGGAAGAGATATCATTCCATGACTGGGTCTTTCGCTGGCCAATTTTTTCATCTGTTGGCCTTGAGGAGTCACAGTACCAGACCTAGTCGTACCGTGTAGATATTGCTATGGTAACCCAATGGTTACTCGTGTTGAACGGTAGGACTAGGGGGTCCTTATCACAATACTGTTTCATTGCCTTCACCAAATATTGAATAACCTCTTTTCTGCAGCTCGACGTTTGCAGAAGTGCTGGTATTTGCGAGTCAAGATATGCAGCAGACACGTTTCACGTGTTATGGCGAGCATGTTGTTGCTGGTGCCTACACGCAAAATGCCAATTTTGTCACATATAACTTTTGTATTGAGTATGTATTGAAGAACCTAGTTTTTGAGGAGACTTACAACGCGAAGCAGCGTATTAAGGAGATATCCAACGCGTTGAGGTTAAAAAGGTCATAGAGATCAGACCATGCGATGACAAAAGCACCATCACCCGAGAGAAAGTGTTTATCCTTCAATGACACTAGTATTGTATAACACTTATTGCAATTTTCCATGTAGTATTGATGAAGTTGAATACAAGGTTTAGGAACTTGTTTAAGTGCGGCCGCAGTTAACATCAACTTTCCCATTTCATACTCTGGGTTTGCATGTGTCATAGCTTTTGGCACCCTCGGGTTAGGTTCCGACTGTTTCACTGGTTTCTTCCAACCTTCCTTCGTCGATACTCGCTGCTGCGGCACACCCTTTTTGTGGGCATGCTTTGTCGGCGACTGATCAGGTGTAGGGTGCAGGGCACTTTGAGTGCGAGGTGGAGACCGACGCGGCTGCTCTTCAAGTGGAGAGTTCTGCGGTAGCTCTACAGTTGGAGACAGATGCGAGTTCTCTGTAACTAGAGGAAACTTCTCTCCAATTGGAGACTTCTGTCGCTTCTCTATAACTGGAGGCAACAATAGCTCTAGAAAGGGAGACATCTTCATCTGTTCTAGATTTGGATGCAGAAGCAGACATGCCTCAGGAGACATTGAAGCGGTCGACGTGAAAGCTGCTGCTCCTGCTGCTGGGTCAACAACAATAGGGCTCCGTCTCCATTGAACCCTTCTACTAACTGCATCCCGCATAGTCAGCGTTGTATCGTCCGGTGGCATTTTAAGCTCCAGATTTTTTGTATTTTCATGCACCATGTCCACCTTGAATAGAGCATAGGACGTTGTGTCCACCTAAATGTTGTCAAGCATTGTCTAATCGGGATACACTAGCCCTCTCCTGACCTCCATTTCAGTGATTCCTCCAACCATTAGCAGAGGGCTGCATGTTGTTGGCTGAGCCAAGTTATCTATCGTGTCCTGCTCAATTGAAGGTCAAGACGCTGGTGACTGCAGATCCTCCTGTGGTTGTCCATCCCCAGCTGTTGTAGAAGCAAAGCTTCTCCTACGCTCGTCGTTGTTGAATAACGCATTAGGGATTGGTATACCTGCTCTCTCCAGCATTTGCTTAACGTCTCCTAGGAGCTCCCTTCTCAGCTGTGTTTTCAGCTCCTTGACGACAACCTATGATTTTGATGTCATTTTCTGCTTTTGATAAGTAGTTTTGTGTTCCGGAAAACCTCCCTCCAGGTCAACTTACTGGAAACACCACGAACACGGCCTTGTTGCTCCGGTCTTTGCAGGGCCTTGGTTAGGGCATCATTTTCCCTCTCACCATTTTCCTCTTCGCTGCTCAGGTTCCAGGCTCTTTGAGCGACGTTTGCAGTGCTCAGGCTGTAGAAGATGATACTGCCTGAGTCAGGCAGCTGTAAACGAGCACGCATAAATTGTTTTAGCCGTCCACTAAAACTATCGTATGGATTCTGATAACCTAGCTCGGCCAATGTTGAATCCTGTTCTTCCCAAATCCTTTTTTAACCAGGATAACCGGTCTTGCGTAGGTGGTGGTCAAGCTTGTTCTGCGATTAGAGCCACTTCATATGTTCACTCCTCTTGGCAAATTCCTGTGATTCGCATGTTTCAACAAATCTCGTCCAGCCCTCTTCTGACACATGTGGATACATATGGAAGGGGGTTTCACGATTCTTCGCAAACTCGTGAAACTTTGTTTTGTAGGTCCTCCATGCATGAGAGATCATCTTCATAGCTAGCTTCTTCCCCTTCTGTTTTATATGTTCCGGATATTGAACATATGGTTGGATAGAGCATTCGAAGAGTTCATCATTTTCATTTTCGGTCAAGCGATCGAATCTCTGCAGGTTTAGCGGCACCCTTTCCCGAACAGCTAGACACCAAATTGTGGACAGTCTTGTATTCACATCATGGTCCAGAGGTACGCCTTCATCATTGGACTCATCAACAGTCACAACGTCTGTCGGCCACATCGTCCGCGACCTTTTTTCTTTCTTGTGTTACTAGAGGCATATGCATCCTCTTCATGTGTTTGCTGCAGGGCCTCCTCTTCAATATGCTGCTGATGCTCCAACTGAGACATCTTCAAATTCACAAAAAAACACTGAAATCCTGTAAAACATTATCAAATTTTAGTCACATTTGTACAAACGGTCACATAAAGGAGCAAATTCTCTCATGGCATTTGTACCAAAGCACGATTTCGACTCGAACCAAATTGCGAACAAACCTTATTAGGGTAGTGCTGAGCTGGTCGACGGGGAGTCGAGGGTCGACGGCGGCAGCACGACAATGATCAAGAAGGCAGTGTCAAGGCGGTGACGAGCTCTGGGGAAGCGGACTGACGCGGCGGCGTTCTCCGGAGAAGGGTATGACGCGACAGTGTGCTCCGGGGAAGGGGACGACGCAGCGGCGGTTTCTAGGCCGAGAAGTGGTCAGCACACGTGAAAAGTGAAAAGTTGTGCTAAGTGTTGTGAAGAGAGCGTGCGAAAGAGCTAAAAGTACCTGTCAAGGCGGGGATGAGCTCCGGGGAAGCGGACTGACGCGGCGGCGTTCTCCGGAGAAGGGGAGGACGCGGCGGTGGTTTCTAGGGCGACAAGTGATCGGCTTGCACGAAAAGTGAAAATTTGTGCTAAGTGTTGCGAAGAGAGCGTGCGAAAGAGATAAAAGTACCTTAGGGCAGTGTCAAGGCGGCAACAAGCTTCGGGGAAGCAGACCGGCGCGACGGTGTGCTACGGGGAAGGGGACGACGCAGTGGCGGTTTCTAGGGTGATAAATGCTCAGCGCGCGCGAAAAGTGAAAAGTTGTGCTAAGTGTTGCGAAAAGAGCGTGCGAGAGAGGTAAAAGTACCTAAGGGCAACTATTGCAGACATGCCTCAGAAGAGACACCGCTAAGCGTGTCTCATTTTCAGAAAGAGCATCTCTTTTCTTTTGAATTAATGTGCGTCAGTTGTCGTAATGCCATTCGGCATAGAATCCGAAGCACTCCGACCTCATTGTCGATGACATCTGGGACCGTGCCAAAACTAAATAACAAAAGAGAAGTTCCACGTGGACCATTTATGTTAGGGACCGTCCACGTAGAACTTCACGAAAACGTTGCAACACCATGCCTTATATGCTCATTGCAACACGCTTGGAGCTCCGAGGTGGGACAAATAGCAAGGGTCTAAATCGAAGACGCGCCTTTTGGAAACACGTCTCACATTATCTTGACTGGCAGACACGTCTTCATGAGGCGTGTCTCGCATAACTTTTGTAGGTAGAGCAAGGGTCTAAATCAGAGACGCGCTTTTGGGAAATGCGTCTCACATTATCTTGCCTGGCAGACGCATCTTCATGAGGCGCGTATCGCATCACTTTTATAGGTAGAGCACAATAGCTTACCTAATAGACGTGTCTTTGTGAGGCGCGTCAAGGGTCTAAATTGGAGACATGCTTTTTGAAAAAGTTCTCACATTTTCTTGCCTGACAGACGCTCCTTTGTAAGGCGCGTCTCGCATAACTTTCCCAATATTTCAGGGCAGAGCAAGTGCTATATTTCGGTACTGCTTCCTTAAGAAATAGAACACAAGGCATCAGTACTTCTCCATAAGAAACAGAGCACATGACATATTTTCAGACATTTGAGCATATATCACACAAATATCCAAATGGAAATCCATTTTACACTCAATCGACCATATGTTTACATATTTACACACAATCAATTTGGTACTTTATGTTGCAGTCTTTGTTTTTTCAAATTCTTAACTTTTTCATGGTGACCGTTCTGCAAGTATGGAAGTTCGTTGGCCGATGATATTCTTAGCTTGATCATCGAGGTGACAAAAGGAGGAATCTCATCAAATTGGTCAAACTCTTCCTCATTGATGGCATTCTTGACTCTGATTCGTCGTTTTCCATGTATAACCACCTTAAGTCTTTCATTTGTTGTGTCTGGAACATAGAACACTTGAGCAACATGATCTGCTAACATGAAAGGCTTCCAATTATATCCTTGACGGTTAAGATCAATGCTAGTGAAACCGTACTTGTCTTGTACAACACCTTTGATTCCATCAACCCGGTTGCAACGGAAAAGAGGAATCTTGAATCCTTGAAAGTCAAGCTCCAAGATCTCTTGTATTTGACCATAGTACATTTCTTTGTCTTGTCCCACAACATTATAAGCATCAACACGGACACCATTATTCTGATACGTAATTTTCTTATCTTGTTCTACAATGTAGAACGTGTATCCATTTATGTCATACCCTTGATATGTAATAACTGTGAATATAAGACCACGAGCGAACTTTTTTAGGTATTCACTTGTTTGAGTATCCGATGAGTGAAAAATCCGATCCCGGAGCTAGCTAATGAATTTTCTCCTATGTTCATTTGCTAACCATGATTCATTGCAGCCAGGATTGTCTCTAAGCACCACCTCCTTGTGTTTATCAAGGTACTTAGACACAATGGACATGTGTTGCAACACGTGGAAATAAGCGCAGAAGAATAAATGTGAATCTGGAGTTATAGCCTTCTTCCCAATGGTCCCTTTTCCTATGAGCCTCCCCTCATGACGAGACTTGGGAACACCAATCGGGTTACTCGGGTCAGTGTAGTTTAGAGCCCACTCCACAACTTCCTCTGTAGAGTATCCTTGTACCATGCTGCCCTTAGGGTAAGCTTGATTTCTAACGAAGGACTTCAATATGCCGTTGAATCTCTCGTAAGTGTACATCTGGTGAAGGAACACAGGGCCAAGTAGCTTTATCTCCTTAATAAGATGAGTTGTGAAATGGACGCGTATGTCGAAAAAGGCAGGTGGAAAATACATCTCAAGAAAGCATAAAGTTTCATAGTGCCTTTTTTCCAATGACTCAAGATCTTCTTCACATAGTACTTTTTTACCAATTGCATTGAAGAAAAATAAAAAGTTCATTATAGCCTCCCTAACATTGACCGGTAGGATATTCTGAATTCCAACAGCAATCATCTGCGTAAGCAATACATGGTAATCATGAGACTTTACACTGGGAGCTACTTGTAGATCTAGAAATGAAATAAGCCTTGAGACGTTCGTCGAGTAGTCGGATGGTACTTTCACTTTTTTCAAGAACCCAGAAAACTCTTTTTTTTTTCATTTTTTGAAAGGGTGATGCATGATGTGGGTAGTTCCGTTCCTTTTACCGAGTATCGATCCACAACTCAGGCCTAATTCCCATTTTCTTTAGATACGCCTGTGCATGTCCATGGTCCCGAGTTTTCCCATCCGTGTTAAGCAATGTTCCGAGTAGGCTCTCGCACACATTCTTCTCAACATGCATCACATCAATGGAATGACGGACGTCTAAGTCTTTCCAATATGATAGCTCCCAAAAAATCGATTGCATTTTCCACATGTCATCTTCGCCAGTATTTTTGCCAGTCCTTTTGCGCTTACCAAGGACGACATGGATATCCTTGACCATTTCATAGACTTCATGACCCGTGATGTGAGGTGGAGGATGCCTCTTCTCAGTGTGACCATTGAAATTATCCTTCATACTCTAAAAGGGTGCTTCATTGGAATGTAGCGTGGAGTCCCATGTATACTGTTTTTTGTGACTCGCCCAAGTACTATGAGTCTGTTTCTCTCAAACAATGTGGACATCCACAACCTACTTTCTTACTCTGTCTGGACAAGTTACGTGCCGCTGGAGAATCACTAACAATCATAAATAAAATGGCTTTGAGGCGAAAGTACTCACGCTTGTGGTCATCCCAGGCCTGCACTCCATCGTTGTACCACAACTGCTTCAGATCATCAACCAGAGGCCTGAAATATGTTTCGATGTTATTCCCAGGTTGTTGTGGTCCCAGTATCAGTCCTGAAATCATAATATATTTCCGTTTGTTGCACAACCATAGGTGCTCATTGCGATCCTAACATTCCCCGAATCAATGGCAAATTCATGATTTTGTGAATTAATATTTTGCCACTATGTGGCATCAGCAAGATATCTTATCATTCCAGTATCCTGCTTATGATTCTCTTTGTGCCATCGCAACAATTCTAACTCCTTGTTTGCAAACCAACGCTTCAAACGCGGAATGATAGGAAAGTACCAAAACACCATTTTAGGCCCTCTTTTTCTACTATTGCAGTTCTCGTCATCACCATCGTCTTTCATACGATTGAATCTTCCCACTTCACAAATAGGGTATTTCTCGAGGTTCTCGTACTTAGGTGCATGATATAAAATACAATCATTCTTGCACGCGTGGATTTTGTCCACCTCCAAACCCAGTGGACAGATTATCTATTTTGCCTCATAAACTGTCATAGGGACTATGTTGCCTTGGGTAACATGTCCTTAAGGAGCGTCAACAATTCCTTAAAACTACAATCACTCCATCCATTGCTCGCCTTCAACTGGAAAATTTTTACCATCGCAAACAGCCTAGTGTACTTAGTCGCACAACTATGATACAATGGCTTCTTCGAGTCTTCGATCATCTTCTTATAATTTGCAAGTTCACCATTACTATACCGATCATCATCGCCATGTCTCTCGACATTGCGTACCATCTTCTCTATGTTATGCACCTGAAACTCAATGTCGTCATTGGTGAACCTTTATATATTTGGCTCGTTCACATCCTCGTCGTGATCTTCTTGGACACTGGTAGGGACCTCCCTCTCTAGATATGAATCTCTCATCTCTGCTTCATTAAAGCCTTCCTGCCCATGTTTGTTCCAGCATCAATAATCCACCATGAATCCATGCACGATCAAATGTGACCTCAACACTTCATCTGTGTGATATCTCTTCTCATTCTTGTAGTGTTTGCAAGGACAACAAATAGTCCCTCTAATGTTGTCCAACATGTCTTTCTTCGCAAAAGCGATAAATGCATCTACCCCTTGGATATATTCATTGCAAAGGCGCGGTCCATACATTCAACTTCGATCCGACGACATCTATGTACAGAAAATAAGAGCTAAAACAAAGAAATTTGGAGCCACTGATAATCACCGCAAGCCAACTTCAGTCAAAGAAGATCTAAAGTAAAAAATAGTAAGGAACAAGAGAGGAGGAGATGACTAACCCTTTTGTTTTAAGATCCACTAATAATCACCACAAGACTTTTAGAATGAAAGAGGGAAAGAGCAGGACAAGAACATGGCAGATCTGGTAGCCACTTGTTCTGCCACAGCAGGGAGCTCATAGAAGGGCAACAGGAAATTGAGACTGACCGATATAAAGCACGTCTCTCTATAGATGGAATGGGAGACGGGCCCGCTTCCACAACTAAAGGAGACTTGCTAGACCAGTGGTTATGGGAGACACGCCTTATTCCACAATAAAAGGAGATGGTCTAAAACCAACATCCGTCTCAGTTATCTAAAATATATGAGTCGCGCTTAGTTAAAGCGTGTATCCCGTTTGTCATAGAGCAGGGCACGTCGCGAGTATCTACTTAACTTAGACGAACTGTATTGTAACGCGTCTTCTTGTACGTTCAACCGAGCCATGTCAGATCCTCGCTGAAGCGGGCTCGTCTCGCTTAAGCTTATCAGAGACGTTCTCCTTTTAGCTCGTCGCCCATCTTTGTCTCCTTTTTGAGTTTCTTACATAGTGGAACTCTCCGATTACTAAGTACGTAGCTATGCGAATAAAATACATATCATGGATAAAGATCAAAGAATCCAAATAGAACTACAATAAATACGAACAATCATTCAATAGCGCAGTTGCTAAGATTCTTAGAAGGCTCATAAAAGAATACATCATTCTACTTATGGTTTCTAATGTTTAACGTGAACTCACTAGTTTATACTATAAATTACATATGTTTTGGTCAATTAGTTGAACATAATTTCTATGGGCCTCTTTATAGTGATTCATTCTTCACGATGGTGTATTCTCTAATGTTGTACTAATGTAAGTCTCGCGTATTTTAGAGACTAAGCATGAGTCCTAACGTGTTTGGACTTAAGGTAATATTTTCCAGTGAAGACTAAGTGTGTAACTTATGATCTCATTCTATTTCCTAACTTTTTTTCCTAATATACTCTAAATGTTGTGAACTTATTGTGGGATTCCTTTAATGCATGTTTCTTAGGACTTATGGAATTATCATTGAGAATCAATTCAATTTAGAGCTTATTTGTGAGTTCTATTATTCATCAGTCTTCTAATTAATTTTCTATAATTCTACTATTTAGTTTATTATCCTATATGTTATTTTAATCGATTACTATTTCAATGTCCTAGTGATATATTCCTAAAAATGTTTAGAGGGTCATTTATGGAGGAGACTTCTATGTCTACTTTACTAATTGGGATTATTCACTTGATTTTCTATGTGCATGATAATCAATTCCCTATCCCATATTTCATATTAGCCAATTTCTACTTTACAATATGTTATATATGCCTAGCGATATTTTCTAATGATTTTTGGGTAATTATTTGTGAGGGAGTTTGGTTTATTTAGGCTTTCTACTAACTTTTAGTGATTTAATCAATTTCCTATAAGGAGGATAATTATTTTACTACTCTATATCCTATATTCTTTGTGTACTACTTTTTTATTAATTATAAATGCTATTTATTACTTCTAATACTTTTTAGGAATTTATTCGTGGTGGGTTTATCAGATTGGACGACTAAATATAGACTTTTCCCATTTCCTGATTAATCAAATGGTTCTATTAGCTAACACTAAGTCTCATATTTTCTAAAATTTACTTTGTCATTAGTTACTTTTTTAGGTTATTATAATCATTATATAATTGTAGGGAACTCCTAGATAATTATTTTCTATAATGAGTATCAATTTTGAGCATTAACATGATTTCTTTTTAATTTCTTAATTATTATTTCATTTTAGGTAAGCTAATGATATCTACCACAATATATACAACTAATTTCTTCTATCATTCACTCTTAATATGTTCTATAAGCAATCAATAGTTTTTAGTGATTTTTCTAGAATTTTCTACTCTCAGAATTGCATTTTCTAAGTGTTTGTGTGCAGTAAGCGAGTGGCTCTAGCAGTTTCGATACTGCAGCAATGACTAACCTATGGGGCCCTGCTCTAGCCGTGTGCACTTAGCAATTTGCCTTACTTTCTTTATGGCTGTCAAAGAGGGCCCACCCATAAAGGCGCATGTGTCTGTGGTTCACATGGACTAGGTCTACAGGGAGAGAAGGCGCGGTTCATGGCTGATGTGGCATGGGTCTATGTGGACTGAGTGCACCCAAGGTGCGTGCGCTGGGGTGGCGGACCACGATCATGTGGCGCCTCTGTTTGGTGAGGTGGTGCTTGGCTGGCCACCACGTGTGTGCTACGCAAGCGCCACGTAGGCGCCAGTGGCCTGAACGGAGGAGGCAGCAGAAAACGGCGGGCCGCATGGTGGAGGAATGCCGACGGTTCTTCGGAACCCTATCGTCGGTGCCAATCGACCGAAGAGAATGCCGCGGAATGTCCTCCAGACTATTCGAGTTCGGCAACAGCGGTGGCAGGCTGGGCAACGGTCAGAGAGGAGGTGCCGACGCGTTGGAGATGAGGGAGGTGACAGCGCTTGAGGAAAACTTGTGCACGCTTGGTTTTCGAACGGACAATGCGTCGTGAGCATGTTCCAAAGTGTGGGGAAGTTTCGGGTGAGCTTAGTTGGGCCGTAGAGCTGCCAACGATAGTTGGCGACAGCGCGCGGCGGCTAGCTCGCCGTAGCTCCGCGGAAATCGAATGTGCTCGCGCTTCCTACTGAGTCTTACTACCCTGTCGCAGTTATGGGAGCCAGGGGTGCGCGTTTGTGCGATCGGCCTAGCCGGGGAGCACTCCTCGCCAGCGGGCGGCGTGCGCTAGCGGCAGGGGATGGCGGCGCGATGGGGGAGTGCCCATGCAGTGGCTTCTTCTTCAAGCCAACTACGTGTACACGTTATACGGCTCACGAAGAAGGTGGTTGGCAACACAAGTATGCCGAAAAGGTTGCCTAGGTGGACGGCGGCTATGCACCACGGTGGTGGGCGGCGGCGCGGCTAGGGTTGACCCCACATCCGTGCTAGGGAGCACTAACCCACGAAGGAACATGTGTTCTAGCTTGCATGAAAGATGAGGAAGCTAACACAGGAGTTAATTAGAAGATGGACACTCACCAGAGTGGGAACAAAGACAGTGGCCGTAGTTGGGGAAAAACAGAGGGTCAGCAATGTCAGTCCAAATTGGAGGCGAGGAAGCCTCGGTGAAGGGTGCTCGTATGTCAGGGAGGAAGAGGGAGGAGTGGCAAAGGTGCTACGAGCAAGAACGAAGGGGGTGTCATTTTATAGGCTCGGTGATGCGGTTCATCGAGCGGGGACAGAGGCGTCAGCGCCGGTTCCGCGGCGCGCAAGCCACTGTGAGGTGCGTGGCTGGTGCGGCATTGGCAGCGTCACAACACGATGTGGACAAGACGCACAGAGGAGATGGCGCATCGGCATGATTTGTGCACGCCCATAGCTGCCATCGAGCAATTGAGGAAGGCAGTGGCGGACGCTGCTTTTGGAGCGAGTTGAGGCGGCACGCAGGGAGAATTGCGGTCATTGGAGCCATGATGGTGAGGTGGCGAGGTGACCCGTGCGTAGCTGGCATGGAGCAGGCATTACCAGAGCCATCACGTCGTGGGAAAAACGGGCATCGGTCGGGCGCGATGGGGAAAAACAGCGGAGGAGGAAGAAGGCAGTTCACCGCCTGGTTGGGCCAGGTTGGGCTGCACATGCTTGAAGGAAAAAGATGAGCTAGGCCGTCGGGAAGGAAAGAAAATGGGCCATGCAAAAGGAGGGAAAGGGGGGCTTTGCCCTTTTGTTTTTATCTCTTTTTATTTCCTTTTCCCATTTCATTTAAGTTTGAAATCGAATTCCGGTTTGATTTGTTTCACAGATACACTCTCAGCTCATTTTTTGTAGCATACTTATTTGGAAATTATTGCATGGTGTATAAGATATTTTAATTTGAATTCAAGTCTAGTTTCGGATAATTTTTGGATTCTAGCCTTTTATTGGAATCAAATTGTTATCAATTGATTACACATTTTGAATCTACTTCGACAATTTGATTTTAAGCTTAAATTTTGGTTTAGTTTACATTGGCTGATTCGCCTCAATGTCAATATGTTTCTAGATATTTTGTTACCTCTTGGTTAAATATTATCTTTTGTTTTATTCGTTCTATTTGATTTATTAAGTGTTACACATGCATATATGTGTCGTTCCATTCATTTAATTATTTTTATTATAATCACCATACTTTAGGTTCATAGTTTCATATCTATTTTCTAGTTTACTTCGTATTAGAACATGAGTGTGTTTGTATTTATATATTTATATGCCTAATTTTTTATTGGTAACCAAACATTCATTCAAGTTGTCTAAAAATTTTATTTCAGTGTGATTTTTATCTTTAGTTAAAATTTAGGCTGTGGCATATTTTCTTTCATATTTTCCAAATACTTTGACACTTTTAAAGAAGATTTCTTATTTTCATATGAGCTAACTTTGATGGGCACTGATGATCGAGGAGGAGTCGTTGGAAGTTGGACACTGGCTTGTTGTTGAACCTGTTGTTCAATTGATTGTTCTTTACTACCAGCACCTTGCTCTAGTACTACTTCAAGTTGTTGCTCAACTGGTTGCTCTTTACTAATAACAGCTTGCTCTAGTACTGCTTGAAGTTGTTGTTCAACTGGTTGCTCTTGGTTATCTTTACTAGCAAGGTTACTATCATCCTTGCTAAGACATAGCAGCAGTGGATCTTCCTAGACTGGGAGTGGATCTTCTTGGACTTTTGCCTTAGAAGACGGGGTTGCAGTATTTTGAGATGCGACGGGGCTAGAAATCGGCTCATCGTCCAACAGAATATTGCGTCGGTGCCAAAGAATTAATTGGATGACAGCCTGCCCCAGAGTCGCGAAACCCTCATGTGTGATGTGGTCTATTTCATAATCTTTATAATCATTATCAATGATCTAAAGAACTTACACCACAACATAATACAATAGAAGTGGATTGCCGTTGAAGTCACGATCAGGCTTTACCATTGCAGTGGCAACCTGTTTGGTTTTGTTCCCTGCTCTGCCGAACGGGACAAGAAGATGACAAGATCTGTCCTTAGCAATATCATCAATAGTGAACTTATGGGTTGATTCTGAGCCTGACACATAACCTGCACTGCTAGGATAGGCAGTTGGAGATACCAAATACTCATTTGACACGGGAACCATCGTTGTACTCGATGCCACTAATCGTCCCGATTCTCTAAATTGTTCTATTATTTCTTGAACATTTTCCTTGACCTTTTGAGCAATCGTTTCATCAAGTGTTTTCTTGAACTTCTCACGTCTTCTATATGTCTCTTTATCTTTTGGGAAACCATCTTGCTAAGAAATTTGAGAAGAGATCGCTCGAACCCATCCATAGTGTTCAGAGTTTTCTAGGATAGCAGTAAGTTGGTCATTCTCTCTCTTCGGCTTGAAGAGACCCTTCTGTTGCTTTTTAATTACTTCTTTCATTTTTTCTCTACTTCATTCATAGAGTTGGTCTTTTCAAGTTTGCCCTCGCTGGTCAAACCTGACCGAACAAAGACCCACTGCTGAGTTCTCTCATCGCAGCCTTGTAACGGGTGAGGATTGCCCTTACTGATAATTTCGTCCTAATATCTTATTCCATTTCTTGACCTTGGGGGCATATCTGGCAGACTCCAAGCGATGATTGTATTTGTTCTTTTTAGCAAGCTCTGACCTAGTTGCACATAGGGCTTTAGCATCAGGTGTGGTCTTTTGACGAACAAATTCTTGTCGCTGAGCATGTGTGATTTTTCCCATCTTCCTCAGGCTAGGGACCTTATCGGCCTTAACATAAGTATTCATTTCACTCTTCCCGCCACAAAACTTCTTGTCACAAGAGACCAATGTTGCTTTCTTTACATCTTCTTCCGTGCCTTTCGGGAACTTGAATTGTTTTTTATCCTTTCCCACAACTCATTCTTGGTCTCCTCAGTTAATTTTCTTTAATTCTCGGTTGTGATCGGCATGAGCTCTCTAACAAGAAAACCGCATGCATTTCGATACCTTGTACACTATAAGAATCGGGCAAACAAGTCTCGGCTAAAGTAAAATCGTCGAGGCCGTCGACTTTAAATGGACTAAAATTGTCGGTCTTCAGGAACCGATGACCGTATCCTTAAAATCGTCGGCCAGCTGACGACCTTAATTACGGCCGTCGGTTCCTCGTGTTAGGCCGATGTTTATAAATATGGCCGTCGGGTCCGGCCACGAGGCCGACGGCCATAAATTGGGCTCGGCTGGCTTCAAATTCGAATACACCGCCCAAACCATAAAGACGTCGGCCACGTAAGTGGACCGATGGTCTTAACTTAAAGGTGTCAGCCAGGCCGTCAACTTTACTGTAGGATCGAAGAGCACGTGAAAAGCTACCAGAGGGGGGTGAATGGTAGATTTAAAAATCATAAGCAATGGAAACAATTAAATCCCAACTCGTTCGGCAAAAAAAGATCTGTTAAAGAAATCATGTGTGAGACTAATCTAAATGTGTTTCACTGTGACAAAAGTTATAGATATCAGAGAGAATCACGTAACGAAGATGACACAACAAGAATCACTCAAATCCGTCTAGAGAAACTCAAGTTACGATCAAAAGATCGAACAAAGGTCAATTTGTCCTACCAGAGAAAAATAGTTCTGGAACGCTGCAAAGAAACTCTTGTATATCAGAAACCACAAATCCAATGATCGTGAAATTTTGATAGATGATAGAAAATCAAGTTTTGAAGACAACCTGAAAAGGATCACGTCAATTGGATCTGTAAAACTCGAGTTATGATAAAATCACCAAAGAAAGGTAGTGCTATGCGAAAACTCGACAAGAAAAACTTGTCTGGAACAAGTTGGACGAACAAGGCACAAAAGTTCCTTTCAACTTCGAATTCAAAGTCGTGCACCATGAGCTCTGGCCTTCCTTGCTTATATAACCAGCTCAAAAGCTAACTCAACTCAAATCAGGACTCTAATCCTACTCTGTTCACAAGTCGAAACTTTCCATAACAGCTCAAGTCTCTTCTATACGCAGATAGAAGCAATCTTAATACTTCCCAACACCTTAGGAACGTATCCCACATTCCTAAAACACTCCAAATTCGTGTCCCACACGAAATCCTAACATAACCAACTCAGAACTTTCCATATTTGAGTCAAACTCGACTCCGCTGCAGCCTGAGTCCATAACCTAGTCGGTTGGACCTTTCCGACCAATTCTTTATGTCCACATCTCTTCGTCACGCCTCGGAACCATGCAGCCACATCCATGCACTCCTTGCACACGTGCAAACATCTTCCAACGACATACACGATACCTTCATATGCATTGTTCTTAATTCAAACATGATACGCGACCTCCCGATCAACTCAACCACAATTCCCCTCGAACTTGGTTGTTGAACCTCATCTTCTCCCTAAGACTAGTTCAATGGATCCCGTCACCAGCCATGTCTTGAACTCAAGCAACACCTGCACATGAACAAACAACCAATCCGGACGAGCCCAAGTCCGCTACTTGACTCAAGTTAGTTCCGAACACAACACCTTACGTGAGCACCTCACATAATTATGTTGCAAAGCATAGCAAAACGATATCAGCCATATCAACCAAAACGCACCAAAAACTTAGTAAAGGAATACTAAGCAAACTTTCCAACAATGTAAAGCAAGTTCGAAACATTTCATAGAAAAAGCAGGAAAATTGCAAACTAGCTCCAGACCTTGCCAAAGCTAACCGGAGCTTGAACCGGAGCTTACCAAAGCTAGCAGGACCTAGCACCAGAGCGTACCAAAGCTAGTCGTACCTAGCGCTAGAGCTAATTAAAACTAGTCGGAACTAGTCAAATTAAAAGTCGGAGTTAAAAAAACATGTCGGAGCTAACATACATCAGTCAGACCTAACAAAACATATTGGAGCATAACAAAGACATGCCGGAGCTATCAAAGACATACTGGAGCTAAAGACAAAGCTCACCGGAGCTTACCCAAAAACATGTTGGACTTTGACAAAGCAAATCGAACCTATTGTCGAACCTTGCAGAAGCTTGGAGCAAGAGTCAGACCTTGCTAAAAAGGGTATTTTGGCAGAATTTCAGAACTTATATCATCAACTCCAATGTATTCAGTACAATCTAATGTATTCTGCACACATAGGTCTCACAATCTCCCCCTTGTTGAATGCATTGGCAACACCACTTAAAATCCGAACATTGGCTTATTCAAATTAAAAGTTTTTAAAACAATTTCTCCCCTTTGTAAAGCAGAAATAAAATGAGAAGAAAAAGAAATTCTTCCTCTGAGAAGAATCATGCCAAAACAATTATGAATATGTGCAATGTGTAATCAATTTCTCCCCCTTGCATACTTATCTTTAAAAATTCACATATTATCTCTCCCCCTCTGACAATGTATTCAACAAGGTTCAAAAGAGAAATTTCAAATGTTATGAGCATATTATAACATATACATATAAACAAAGCTCATCCAAGTCATACTATCAAGTACCTTACATTATCACATCAATGAGATACATAACGTAGTGTAAGCCATGCTAGAGATCAAATGTAATTTTCAATTTAAGCAAGTCATGATGTCACAAACTTAACTATTTCAAAACTTGAAAGCATGACACTAGTTGCTGCATTTTATTATTTTTCAAAGCACAAATTTAGATTATATGATATTTGCAAGAGATTATATGCGCATCTGCCTTATTTTAACCAACCAAGCCAAGCCTATGTCATTTGACAATCAGAAGCTTAAGGACATGGTTTTAGTCATACACAACTTCTTCCAAGTTCATATCTAAGTGCAATGACAAGCCATCTCAAAAGAAGAAGTGCGATGCATGCATATTCTCTTGATCTTTTCTCAATTTATATTTGTTCATAAAAACTCAACATGTGAGTTGATTACTTGATGAATTCTTAATGATTAAAAGCATTTGTGAGCATGCAACAAGTTCCAAACAGCAAGAAAGTTCAACCATGACCAGATTTAGTGTAAGTAATTATTCCAATTACTAGACATGGCAAAAACTACTAAATGTATAACACGAGTAATGTAGTAAGAACTTTCAGCATGTAAAAGGAATCACAAAGTCATATATGTATGAAATACTATGCTCATATTATTTTAATTTCAGATTCACACATAGACTTCCAAAGTTTCAAAAACTCCCCTCAATTTAAGCCTTGGGGATGCATAACCCCTATTTCACTACGAATGTAACAAAAACGAGTAAAATCTAAAGGTTTTGTAAAAATGTCAGCCAATTGTTGTTCGGTATCTACATGGTGAAGCACAATGTTTCCCTTTTCAACGTTATCTCGTAGAAAGTGATACCTAATATCAATGTGCTTAGTTCTAGAATGTTGCACGGGGTTTTTGGCAATGCAAATGGCACTAGTGTTATCACAGAACAGTGGAACACTATCTAGATCAACCCCATAGTCCTTAAGTGTTTGAACAATCCAAAGAATTTGTGAGCAAGCACTAGCAGCAGCTATATATTCAGATTCGGCTGTGGATTGTGCAACTGAATTTTGTTTTCTAGAGGACCAAGAAACAAGAGAATTACCAAGAAAATGACAAGCACTGGAAGTACTTTTCCTATCAATCCTACAACGCCCAAAATCAGCATCCGAAAAAGCTTTCAAAGTAACGGTTGAGGAAGAAGGAAGAAAAATGCCAAATTCTTGAGTTCCATGTAAGTACCTGAGAATCTTTTTGATGGCTTGACGATGTGAAGCACGTGGGGAAGCTTGAAACCGTGCACAAAGACATACGCTGAATTGTATGTCCGGTCTTGATGCCGTGAGGTACAAAAGTGATCCGATCATGCTTCTATATTCTTTTTGATTCACGGGTTCACCATCTTCATCAAGTTCAAGTGTTGTTGCTGTTCCCATTGGTGTCCGAAGAGGCTTGCTTTTGTCCATGTTGAAGCGCCTTAGGAGGTCTTTGGTATACTTCGTTTGATGCACAAAGGTACCCTCCTTGGTTTGCTTGATTTGCAGCCCCAAAAAGTAAGTGAGTTCACCCATCATACTCATTTCAAATTCGGAACTCATCATTGCTGAAAACATGGACACAAGATCATGAGAAGCACAACCAAAGATAATATCATCCACATACACTTGAACGAATAATGTGTCATTGCCATGTTTAAGCACAAAAAGAGTTTTATCAACCTTGCCCATGGTAAACCCCTTTTCAAGTAAGAATGTTCTTAACCTATCATACCATGCTCTAGGGGCTTGTTTGAGACCGTAGAAGGCTTTGGACAGTTTGTAAACATGATTAGGAAAATCTGGATTTTCAAAACCCGGTGGTTGTTTGACATAAACCTCCTCATCTATGTAGCCATTAATAAAAGCACTTTAAACATCCATTTGAAATAGCTTAAAACCTTTAGATGCTTCAAAAGCTAACAAAATTCTTATGGCTTCTAATCTAGCGACAGGAGCAAAAGTTTCATCAAAATCTAGACCTTCAACTTGAGTGAAACCTTGAGCAACCAACCAAGCCTTATTCCTAACCACAACCCCATCCTCACTTTGTTTATTTTTAAACACCCATTTAGTTCTAATTAATGTGTGACCTTGAGGTGGAGGTACAAGTTTCCAAACATTATTTCTTTCAAAATTATCTAGCTCTTCTTGCATGGCAATAATCCATGATTCATTAGTGTGTGTGTGTGTGTGATATATCTTTGGGTTGAAAAGAAGCAACAAAAGCAGAATGAGCATGAGAGTTTGGATCGCAAAACCTGGACCGTGTGACTCGTTCGTGCAAGCTACCAATAATTTGTTGTGGAGGATGACTTTTGAGAACCCGGAGGGGAGTGGACACTTCACAAGCTTCTTCTTCATGTTCATCACAAATCGATGAGCTTGTGACTTGAGGAGGATCTGGACCAGCAATGGTGGTCGTCGGTGCTGGTTGTGAATCAAAATCAGGAGCTGAAACAATGTCATTAATTGCTGAGTTTTCGGGCGGCAACACCACTTCTTCCTCTTTTTCAACGAAAATACTCTCCCCCCTGCAGATATGGATTTGGACCTGCAATGTTTTAGCTAGTACCTGGGCTAGCTTCATCAAAAGACACCTCACAAGTCTCCATAATTTTGTTAGTGTCAAGTAAAAGCACACGGTAGCCTCTAGTATGAGATGGATAACCAAGAATCATGCCATCAATGGATCTAGGTTAAAACTTATCAAGATTACCATGTTTCTTAACAAAACATTAGCAACCAAAGACCCAAAAGTGTGTGACACTAGGCCTATGTCCAAACCGGAGCTCATATGGTGTTTTACCTAGATTAGCACGCAAGAAAACATGATTTGAGACATAACAAGCGCTTGCAATCGCATCAGTACAAAATTTCCTAGGAGTTTGATATTCATCAAGCATAGTCCTAGCCATCTCAACTAAGGTTCTGTTCTTTCTTTCTACAACACCGTTTTGTTGAGGTACATATGGTGAAGAAAATTGATGATCTATTCCATTTTCAACACAAAAGTGATCAAAAGACTAATTTTTAAATTCAATTCTGTTATCACTTCTAATTGCTTTTAAAGATCCTGGGTGATCAATTGTTAAGTTCTAAAGTGACTAAAAGCTTCATTCTTAGATGCCATAAAGTAAACCCAAGAGTATCTAGAATAATCATCAACAATCACAAGAACATACTATTTACCTCCGAAGGATTGAACACGTGAAGGTCCTACGGTGACAAGGTGCAAAAGTTGACGCAGTTCAGTTGTCATGATCATTGTGAGAGGAGTATGTGAACCTGCAACCATCTTAGCATGTATACAAGAAGATCACATAATTTATTTGTCCCCTTTAAGCTTAGGCAACCCACGTATGCAATCAAGAACACTAACACGCATTAGATGATCAAAGCCTACGTGTCCAAGTCTACGATGCCAAAAATATAAATCCTTTGAATCATTAGCAACTAGACACCTATGCTTAGAGGAAGACATATCAAAATCAGCTTTAAAAACTATTACAAACTGAGACATGTTAAAAACAAGCTCACTATTTGAACCTACAACTTTGCAGCAGTTTTTATTGAAAATAATTTCCAGATTTTCATCTAGCAATTGTGAAACAGAAAGCAAGTTGTATTTCAATTTTTTGACAAGTGCCGCATCCTTCAAAGTCTAGTGATCATTTACTCTAACTGATCTCTTAGCAATTATAGGAGTTGAAGAATTATTGGCAAAAGTAACATTCTCTACACGTGACACAAAAGAGAGGGTGGAGAACCAATCTTTGTTACCGGTCATGTGGCGTGAGCAACCTGAATCCACAATCCAAATGTTCTCCTTCCTAAAACGTGTAACCTACATAGAAGCACAATACGTCGATGACTCAATACTAGGGTTAGTCAAAAGGCATTTAGGAATCCAGTACTGAGTCACGCGACATGCAGCAGGAAAAACACGCAAAAGCTGAGACAAAACAGAAGATTTATGAGCCAAAGTTTGAGGATTTTTGTACCCAACTACTGACTTGTGAGGTGTTACATGTGTAGCACGAAAAAAATAGGTTTGGGAGCAAACATTGCATGTTTTCACCTCATTACAGCAGGTTGCATGTTCCTATCATTCGGTTTAGCATGTGCAGCAAATTTTGCATGAAAGTTATGAGCGGTAGTCTATAACAAAAATCTATGACATGAACATCTCTCACTACAAGAAACGAGCAAAAGGGTGTCGGCCTTATATCTGCCGGTTGTCTATTAAAACCGACGTTCATACGTTATAAACGTCGGTACACCGACGCCTTTAACTGACGTCTTATATTTGACATTTTTAAGTAGTGAAAACGTCGGTCCCGACGCATATAACAATTAAAGCCATCGATTACAGTACACGGCGTCTTTATTGACGTAAAACCGTCGGTCAAAAAACTGACGCCTTTATTGTCCTTAAAAACGTCGGCAGCCCAAACAACCGACAGCTTTACTTTGCTTTTGTTTTTTATACAGAAGGAACCGTTCGTCTCTCTTTCTCACCCCGTCTCTCTTGGTTCCCGTCTCTCTGGTCTCTGTGATGAACAATCTCAGCACAAAAAATGGATGATCCAAGTATCAAAAGATGAACAATCTCAGTACATAATGTCTCAGTATTGTTTATCGGCAAATATGAACAATATGATTTGAACACTCTTCAGATCTGTTACAAAATACAAACACAAAAAAACACAGATTTGAGGAACGGCGTTGGAGCAGCACTGCTCCTTCATCTGCTGCTTGCGGCGCCGTTCGACGGATTCGTCACCGGAGGTCGCCGTGAGGTCACGGGATGTCGTCAGAGGTCGCGGGAGATGCTGGATTTGTTGCGGGAGGCCGCGCCGTGCGATTTGCGCCGCATTTGGAGTCACGAGAGGCGAAACCTCAACCGGCGCCTCGACGGAGGGTGACCGGCGGGCGGAGGGTCGGGATCTCGCCGTCGTGCCTCAGCCGGTGCCTCGGCTGACGTGTTGGCGCCTCGGCGGGGGGCGGCCGGTGGGGCGGAGAGCCGGGATCTCACCGTCGAGCCGGAGCCCGCGATGCCTTGCGCCAGAGGCGGCTCCTCTCGCAGTGGGGGCCTCGACGACTACCGCCGGAGACCGGGCGTCTCGCCCGAGGCGGCGCCTGGCGCCGAAGGTCACCGCGCCTCCTCGCGCCAGAGGCTGCGCCTCCTTGCGCCGGTGGCCGCGCTTCCTAGAGCCGAAGGCCACGCCTCCTCGCGCCGGTGGCCGCACTTTCTCGATTGAGCCGAAGGGAGGGAGATGGGTGGCGGCTGGGTGAGAACCGAAGAGAGAGAGGGAGACGGGGAAATAAAGAGATGACAGGAATCACGCCACCGCGAGAACTTAAAAAATTTATAGATTTTGGGCGCGCGGTACTGTAAATTTTTGGAGTGTGGGGTGCTTCTGTATGGCCGTCAGTTTAACCGACGATGTTATTTTTTTTATGTCGGTCGCGCCTCCGCAACCGACGGTTATATTACATGCGTCGGTTTTTACTGTAGGGCCGACGGCTTTAAGTTTAAGACCGTCGGTTTCGCAGTTTCGACCAACGTATTTAATTAAGACCGTCGGTAAGCCGACGCTTATAAAATTATAACCGTCGGGTGCAGAAAACCGATGCTTTTCATTCATTAACTGCGACGGCCCTGACGGTCTTGTTGCAAACTGACGGACGTTTTCCCTTTTCCTATAGTGTCTACCACAGTAGGTGCAATGAAATTTAACTTTGTGTTCATGTCTAGATGAGCAAGCAACATTTTTATTTGAAACCGAATGAGACAACACTCCTACAGATTTGAAAACCACTTCTTTTTGTTTAGGAACTGTTTGAATCAAACCACTTCCTAATGACTTTACAATTTTAGGTGGATGTGCCTTAGCATGAGCACGAGAAACAAAATCTAAACCAGTTTTATCATTGCAAGACTTGAAAGAATTCAGCAGCAAGTTTAGGCTCCTATTCCCATTACAAAACCGATCTAATGTCCTATGCATGTTATCAAGTTTATTAGACAGATCAAGGCAATTTTCACATGAAGTTTTTCCTTTTAATTTGCAATTGGTACAATATTTAACTTCATGAGAACGTAAAGAATTGTTCAATATAGAAACTTCATTCATAGCATCTTGTAGATTCTTATCAAGATCATCACAGGTGGAACAATGCAAATCAATTGTAGAACAACTAGCATCTTTCAAGTTTTATCATTAAGTGCAGCAAGCTCTCTGTTCTTTTCAATTTCTGACTCAGGTTTATCAAGTGTGGAGGTGTGCACACTTCTTAATGAGGACAATTGTTCATATATTAAATCACATGAGGAACAAGAATCATCACTAGGAATCAAGGATTTTAAATGATTAATTTCATATTCTAGTGACTCAATTTTAACAGCATTGTCCCTAAGATTTTTGTCCTTTTTCTTAACTATCACAGTGGCACGAGAAATAGCATCACATATTTCTTCGCAAGTAGGACATACCTCTTCATTGTCGCTGTTGTGTTCAGCCTCCTCCATACTTGATCTTGACTTGCTCGCCATGAAGCACAAGTTTGTCAAATCATCTTCATCTTCATCACTTCCAATGTCCACGTCGCTTGAGCCAAGTTCCTGGAGTGCGGAGATAAAACTATTCATCAGTTGGTGACCTGTAAAGCCCTTCTTCTTCTTCTTCTTATCATTTGTTGAGGAGTGCTTTGTCCTTGATTGTTTTTCTTCTCGAAAAGTAGAACCTGAAAGTTTAGGACAATCTGTACGAAAGTGTCTCGTCTTACCACATTCTAAGCATCATTGAGGTCCAGAGCTTTCTCTCCTTCTAGTTATCATATTTTGCATTGCTTTTGAGAACCTAGTAGAGAGAAGTGCTAGCTCCTCCTATGGAAACTCCTCAATCTAGTCAAGGGTTAGAGAGGACAACAAAGTAAGTGTACCACAAGATGAAGAATTAGTGGAGCTAGGCATGTCACGTTGAGAAACAAAAGCAATAGACTTGTTAGGGTTTTTACGTGATATTATGTCAATTTCATGATTTTTTAACTTGGAATATATCACATCTAAAGTAAGTGTACTCATGACAGTAGATTCACGAATGGATGTAACTTTCATCTCCCAAATTGACATGTCTATTGCACTTAGCAATTGTCTAGCATTTTCCTGGAAAATTAACATTGACGCTACGCAAGTTGCTGAGAATTTTATTAAAGCGAGCAAAGAGATCATCAATGGACTCACCGGGGTGCATCTCGAAGCGCATGTATTCTTTCTTGAACATGTCTTTACTTACCAACTTGATCGTGTTGGATCCTTCGTGGTAGTCACAAAGTGCTTTCCACACATCGTATGCAGATCGGAGGTGTGCAACACGGTCGAAGTCGCTTTGAGTTAATCCTTGTATGATCAATTTTCAAGCCTTGTTGTTGTTGTCGACATCTCTCAGATTTGTAGCTGTAACTTGATCATTTGACAGCACTTCATAAGGCTTGTACACCTTCTCCCATATTGCAAAGCCTTGCGCCTAGATGAAAGCCTCCATGCGTGCCTTCCAAATCTGAAAATCAGTACCAGCAAACACACAAGGTTTGGCGGAGTATTTCTCCATGATGATTAGTCAAAAACACGTGCAAATCACAAATATTAGAGCACCGTGACTCTGATACCAATTGTAGGATCGAAGAGCACGTGAAAAGCTACAATAGGGGGGTGAATGGTAGATTTAAAAATCTTACGCAGCGGAAACAATTAAATCCCAACTCCTTCGGCAAAAAAATGATATGTTAAAGAAATCATGTCTGAGACTAATCTAAACGTGATTCACCATGAAAAAAGTTATAGATATCAGAGAGAATCAAGTCACGAAGACGACACAACAAGAATCACTCAAATCCGTCGAGAGAAACTCAAGTTACGATCAAAAGATCGAACAAAGGTCAATCTGTCCTTCCCGAGAAAAACAGTTCTGGAACGCTGCAGAGAAACTTGTGTAGATCAGAATCCACAAATCCAATGACCGTGAAATTTTGATAGATGATAGAAAATCAAGTTGTGAAGACAACCTAAAAATAATCACGTCAATTGGATCTGTAAAACTCGAGTTATGTTAAAACCACCAAAGAAAGGTAGTGCTGTGTAGAAACTCGACGAGAAAAACTTGTCTGGAACAAGTCGGACGAAGAAGGCACAAAAGTTCCTTTCAACTATGAATTTTATTCAATAGAACACAAGAGGAACAGCCCCGAAGTCGTGCACCATGAGCTCTGACCTCCCTTTCTTATATAGCCAGCTCGAAAGCCAACTCAACTCAAATCAGGACTCTAATCCTACTCCGTTCACAAATCAAAACTTTCCATAACAGCTCAAGACTCTTCTATACGCAGATATAAGCAATTTTAAGACTTCCCAACACCTTAGGAAAGTATCCCACATTCCTAAAACAACCCAAATTTGTGTCCCACATGAAATCCTAACATAACTAACTCAAGACTTTCCATATTTGAGTCAAACTCGACTCAGCCGCAGCCTGAGTCCATAACCTAGGCGGTTGGACCTTTCCGACCAACTCTTTATGTCAACATCTCTTCATCACGCCTCAGAACCATGCAGCCACGTCAATGCACTCCTTGCACACATGCAAACATCTTGCAACAACGTCCACGATACCTTCATATGCATTGTTCTTGATTCATACATGTTGCGCTACCTCCCGATCAACTCAACCACAATTCCTCTCGAACTTGTTTGTTGAACCTCATCTTCTCCCTAAGACTAGTTCAATGGATCCAGTCACCAGCCATGTCTTGAACTCAAGCAACACCTGCATATGAACAAACAACCAATCCGTACGAGCCCAAGTCCGCGACTTGACTCAAGTTAGTTCCAAACACAACACCTTACGTGAGCACCTCACATAAGTATGTTGCAAAGCATAGCAAAACGATATCAGCCATATCAACCAAAACACACCAAAAACATAGTAATATAATACTAAGCAAACTTTCCAACAATGTAAAGAAAGTTCGAAACATTTCACAGCAAAAGCAGGAAAATTGCAAACTAGCTCCAGACCTTGCCAAAGCTAACCGAAGCTTGAGCTGGAGCTTACCAAAGCTAGCAGGACCTCGCACCTGAGCTTACCAAAGCTAGTCGTACCTAGCGCCGGAGCTAACCAAAACTAGTCAGAACTAGTCAACCCAAAAGTCGGAGCTAGAAAAACATGTCGGAGCTAACCAACATAAGTCGGACCTAGCAAAACATATCGGAGCTTAACAAAGACATGCTGGAGCTATCAAAGACATGCCGGAGCTAAAGATAAAGCTCACCGGAGCTTACCCAAAAACATGTTGGACTTTGACAAAGCAAGTCAGACCTATTGTCGAACCTTGCAAAAGCTTGAAGCTAGAGTTGGACCTTGCTAAAAAGGGTATTTTGGAAGAATTTTAGAACTTATATAATCAAAGCCAATGTATTCAATACAAGCCAATGTATTCAGCACACATAGGTCTCACACTTATGGTGGGATCCACCCAGATAGATTAATTCGTCGGTCTGCGACGAGGCTGACGTCCATAGTTCCTTTGCCACGTCAACTTAACTCCTCCTCGTGTAAACCCTATTCCATAACGCACCCGCACCGCGTGCCACTGCTCGCTCGCCCCGCGTCGCCGCCCCTCCGCCACAGTGCCCCGCACCCCACGCCGCCGCGCTCCGCGCGCCGCCGCGCCCCTCTGCTGCCGCTCCCTCAAGCCCCTCCTTGCCGCGCCCCTGCGCCGCCGACGATGCTCCACACCCCCTCGCTCCTTCACAACAAGGTTTAAATCTAAACTTGTAAATTGCAATGTATTGTGTTTTAAATTGTAAAATTGGTTAGTCTCTACGCATTGCTATATCATTATTTATGCAATTTTATATTGTATTTTATTCATATATTTGTATGTTGACTTGATTATCATAGATGTTAGTTATTAGAGATCAGTGATGTTTATTTGAATTTTTTATTGTTTATGTACTATATGTATATACAATGTTATCAAATTTATGCGATTAGGATCGACTAGGCGATTAGATGTCGACTAGGGCGATTAGTTGACCGTAGTCGACCCCCTAGTGGACCTCATAGTCGTCCGATGTATTTTAGTGTAAAGTTTTAGTCGATACTAAGGAAACAGAATCGGAAGTACCATCATCCTGGCGTTGAGGAAGGAGAAGGCGGATGGGACAGGGACGAATGGCACAATCCCAGCGTTGAGGAAGGAGGAGGCGGAGGGGACAGGAGAGAACAGCGCAGGGAGGCGGACATGAGAAGGACGGCAGCACACGGTGGAGGAGCGGCGATGCCACACCTGGAAACGAACGCCATGGCGCTAGGCGGCAGCGGGCAGCACGACAAAACCCATTTAGTAGGAAGTTAAAGCAGGCTTCATAAGGCAACGCCTAGGTGACACCTAGTTGCCGCCTTGGCATCCAGGCGCTCTGGCCCTGACGTCATGTCCAGTCGTGTGGCCGCTGTTGTTTAGGCCACCGGTGCTGCCTGCCACTTTTTACTTTAAGAACTGCACCGAATAGGGGGTGTAGTGTTAAATAGGCGGCGTTATGCCGTTGAAAATTTAGAACATATCTTGGACAATAGATGTAGGGTCGTGACATTAAACAAACTATGAAGTAATAGCAAGACCCATTTAGCAAGAAGTTAAAGCAGGCAGTCAGGGGCTCTGACCCTACGTCATGTGCAATCGCGTGGCCGTCATTGTTTAGGCCGCCATCGCTGCCTATTTAGCACATGCCAACAATTTGAATGCATCTACAACACGATATAATGTTGCTGAAGAGTAGCCTATGACTGAGCTTAAAATTTTTCATTGGAAGGGTAATGGTGTTGGGGTTGCCAATTCTCATTATATTTCAGAGCAAGAGAGAAACTACACCATGCTTTACATGTTTTTCAACATGGAAGAAGTGTTACCATTTTTAAAATGTTTGACAATCTGTATTGGACATCTTCTTGAATGCCTACGCAAAGTCAATTGGATAATCTACGTCAGCATGGCATAAAAGGTGGCAAAAACTTCGTGAACTGGTTCCGTGAACATGTAAGATGCTAACTTCTCTGATATCCTTTGTTCTTCAATCATAGTTCATAATTATAAGATGCTAACTTTGTATATTGTTGTGCATGTACTCTATGAAGGATGTCAACATCTCTAATGATTTGCGACGGATCGCGAATGGTCAATTGAAAGCTAGAGAATTTAGCCGATACAATATCAATGGATATCATTTTCGAACGGCAAGTTTAGAAGCAAATCGCCCACTTGCTGCCACATCAAATAGTGGAGTGTGTATAATAGCTACAGAGGGTAGTGGAGAAGTGAAGGAATACTATGGTGCTCTTCAAAAAAATAATTGAGTACACATTTGGCGGTACCAAAGAATTGAAGCTGGTGTTTTTCATTTGTCACTAGTTTGATCCAACATCGGGCACGCGAGTGAATGATTTTGTTGTGGTGGAGGTCAACCAAAACCCACGCTATGCAACCCCTAAAAACAATGGTGTACTTGCACATTAAGTGGAATAGGTGTACTATTTAAGTTATTCTCATCCAAGTTTGAAAAATTGGTGGGTTGTATATAAAGTTAACCGTGAAGTGCACCCTCATCGTTATGATGAGTACATAGACAATCAGGAAGGCGATGATGGTGGTGTTTATCAAGACAATGTCGAGGAAGTACAAGATATTAGGATATCTTCTGGGACAGGACTTGCAGAAATTGCTATTACTACTCTAGAGCTAATGTCTGAAGAGCAAGCCAGCCCTTCGAGAAAACGTCTTCGACAATCTCAAATGATTATTGAAAAGCAAAATAGAATTACTGAAGAAGATAGTGAAGGAGAAGAGTTTGAAGAAGAGATGGTAGAAGAAGAGAGATATGAAAATATTCATGCACGTGTGATAGAAGCATATTCAGATGCTGATGATTTTTAGCAGATTCTAATGCTGGTGATTTTTAGTTTTTATTGTACGCATTCTTGAGATTTAAATTTTTATTGTGTACATACTTTAGTATTTATCATTTATTGTTTATTTTTTAATAATCTCGTATAATAATCATTATTTAGAAATTTGTGCAGATGTGGCAGCATTTCAAAAAAAAAAGGAAAGAAGCGAAGTGATGATACTTCTTCCTCCGCGTCTCACCACAGTAGTGTTCGGTTCACATGTCCTTGTTTCAGATACTTTGTTTTTTTTAACACTTCAATACCATAATCAGCTATTTACTATTTTCTATATGTTTATTTGCATTTTAGGGCACGACCGTGAGTGTAGATAGATAGAGGCAACTTATGGGGTGTGTGACATGGCAGGCATCGAGCCAACTAGCACCAAGATCAGGAGGAGGCTTAGGTATGTACTCAGAGGAGGCTCAGGAGGAGGAAGGAGGCTTAGGAGAAGGCACAATGGAGCAGGTTCAAGAGTAGGGAGGAGGCTTAGCAGCAGAGGAGGTTCTTGTCCAGGTCTTTGGGACGTCGTCTTCTAATGAGGGTGGACAGGATGATACTAAGGGTGGACAGGGTGGTACTAAGGGTGAGAGTGGCGAAGAGGAAGATGATCCGGAACGAGATGCAAGTTTGGCAGAGTTACAAGAAGCAGCAAAGGGGCAGAGTGATTGATGCCCTTATAGGTTTTTTTTAAATATTTGATAATTTATCTTATACATTTGGTTTTCTTGTCAACTAACTAATGTTATTTGTACAGGCTGCGGAGGCACCTTTTATCTACTCCAAGTAAAACTCCCGATACGCGTGCGGTTATAAGGCCAAAGGGTACTAGGTGCTGGATCAAGATTGGTTGGGATGGCAGGGGCATCGACGCTGTGTTAACACAGAGTTGGGAAATGCCATACGGTTTTGCTTTCTAGGGATGGTTCTTGCAGGCGGTCAACTAATTGCCGTGCATAATTGGGACCACTATGCCTTGAAACCATATGGCACTGCGGGTACTTGTCAGGAAAGAGTTTGGGAGATTTTTTGGGTAAGTTTTTTTTATTGTTTAAAATATGTTGTATCTTACTTTGGTTGATACTAATTGTTGGTTTTATGCAGGGTATATTTAAATTGGAGGAAGGTGTGGTTCCAGCATATGCGAGGTCTGTTTTTGATACGTCAGCGAGAAAGCTCACGAAGGACTACTTCTCTGATACACGGATCAAGGATGTGACCGTGTATTACAAGACCAGATTGCGTCAGCCCATGACAAACAAGCGAGCAGCTACAATTTATCTACAGAAGCATGAATACATGGAGAATAGTGTGTATTGTATCTGTGTAGATACGGCGGCTTGGGAGTGGCTATGCGAATACTGGGCGTCGAAGGAGTTCAAAAATATTTCGAAGAGAAAACGAAGCAACCAAAAGAGCAAGCCTGGATTACAACGTTATGGGGCAGATGGACATGTGCGGATGGCAAAACGGATGGTATGAACTATCACAATCACTTGTAAATTACTTCAAAAAATTGCATTGATTGAACTGATGTTGTATTCATATGTTGTGGGAAGATGAAACCAGTGTCACTCCTTCTTTTATTGAGGTTTACCTCGGGGGGCACAGAGGCATAGATCTGACATGCCCGAAGCAATTGTGTGATGAGGCGGCAACACAAAAAGTGGTAAGTGTGTTGACTGCTCTCTATCTATGAATTGAATCTAATCGTGAACTTAATTTATTTTTGCAGACAAAATATGTTTAGTGGCTCAAGAAAAAGCATGGAGATGATGTAGATTATCTAAGAACGCCGTTGGATGTGGGTGCGGCATACGAAGCCGGTGGAGGCGTACTGCATGGAAGGTACGTGTGAAGATAATGATTGTTTAAAAGTTAATTACTGTAGATTCATCACATTTGTTTTTTTTGTAGACTTGGATTAGGCGACGGTTATGTGGATCGTGAAGCTTATGTGGGACGACGGTCTTCTACTTCCAGTTCGAGTCGATCCCGTGTTGCAGATGAGGAATTGCAAGAAAAATTAAGATGGTACGAGGAGAAAGTGGAACAACAACAACAGCAAATACAGCAAATACAGCAGCAGCAGCAGATGCAATATTTGTATATGGCACAGGTAACTTGTAATCTTAACAATTGAATAGTTTATACGTTTACAAACTGCTTGCATTTAAGATTTCACGAATAATTTCCTTCGTGTAGTTCTTGGGTCAAGGCAACACTGAAACTTAGTTCAATATGCCACAACAGCCTCAGTTCGAGATGATGTCGCAGGTAAATTACTGATTTACTTAAGTTGGTATACTTATTACCATATTTGTGTTAAAGTCAGTAACTAAATATTCTTACTTTATGCAGTTCTTCCCTCAAGGTGGTTTTGGATCGCAGTTCGATATGCCTCGTCCGATGCAGCCCGGACAACAAGTTGGCTCTTCTTCACACGTATAACCGCATTTATTACTAATTCGACAGATAGTATGAAATACTAATCATATTTGTCTCAGGGTTCCCAGAGTGGTCAAGCCTATCCTCCACATCACGGATTCATGTCAATGTTGGCCCCTGGATTGCAGCCTTATCCAAGTGTTGTCTCACTGTTGCCCTTCGCTTCGGGGCATAGTCAACCATCAACACCTTCGGGCGCCACAGCGGTATGATTACTAAATCATTAGCTCTAATAAAAGCATAGCTTAATTTGAACAATACTTAGCGACTTATTCAATGACATAGTTGGTAATACCTTTAAGTTAATTACACATGTGAGTTGGGCTTTGTGAATTTTAGAAAGATTGAGATATATGAATTGTAACTATTAATGCAAAGTTAACTTTTATTTGTTTCTCGTAGGGTTCTGCTCATGGTTGCGATGATTTCCTCAATTCTAACGCCGGAGGTACAAGTGGTGGAGGTCCGAACAATGACATGGAAGCGGAGTAATCTTCACAATGGTGTTTGCGATGCGCTTTCTCTTGAACTAATTTGGATTGAACTTGTTGATACATTAAGTTAGTTGTCGTACAACTATGTGAAGAATGTGATATATCTGTTGCATTGTGTCGAAATTGTGATATATGCTACTAATGTGTTGTATGAAATTGTGGATTACATGTGATGTATGGAAATTGTGGATCATATGTGTTGTATAAAATCTGATCTGTATACAAATCAAATCGGAGGCTTCCCACCCGGGGAGGGAGGGAAAGCAGTCGCAGATTTAAAAAAAAAAACTGCCAGTATGGCCGTCGATTTCTACTGACCGACGAATATAAGTACCATAAAGCCGTCGGTGTAGCACCGAAACCGACGGCTATAGGTCCCCTGGAGCGCCTACGTGGCGCATATATGGCCGTCGGGTCTGACAACTTTAAGGCGAATTAAAGGTGTCGGGCCAGCCGGGCCGACGACCTTAAAGCAATATGACGGTCGGTCTGCGGCACCCGACGAGCATACTGTGGCTACGCAGTAAAGCTGTCTGGATGAGTCAGCCGATGTCTTTAATGTGCTAAAGCCGTTGGCCCCAACAACTTTAACGCGTTAAGAACGTCGACCTCGATTCGACGGCTATGGCTGTCGGTAGGCGGATAGTTTTATAGTAAACCCGCCGGTTACAGTAGCCTACCAATGGCGATAAGGCCGACACTTCTTTACATGTTTCCTGTAGTGGTAACTGAATCCAGTGGTTCTTGTGGAAGCCCACCTGGACCGACCCTTGTTATGTACATGATGCGGTTCAATGGACCCTTATTGGGACCTCGTTGCCCTTGTTTCTGCTTGAGTGAACCTAAGGATTCATCCATTGGAGAACCTTATGCGGTTTTAGGAGCCGAAGTCACCTCATTGTCTTCGCGATTAATCTAGGTAGAAAAGAATTATAAGACTTCGTATACTTGACAACAAACATTAACTTGAACTGTTGAAGTTAATATTCGCGATCCATACCTCGTCGGCAGGATCATATTCCGGGTCGAGATCCTCTGATGTCTTTTTAATTTTTATATTCAGAAAAGGATCTCATGGACTATGAAAGGAGCCTGAACTGCTAGAGTCACTAAACTCCATATTGCCTTCTTTATTGTTACTACCATCAAGAGTCTTCTTAGGGCTTTCCATGTTAGAACTAATAGGACAAAAAATATGTCTCACTTCAATGAAAGCTTCAAAAATAAATGCTCTCAAAATCCTGAATTTCTCAAAAAGGTGGTAGAGCTCTGGTCTGAGACAACAAGAGATAGAGAGGCTTTGAGTAATTCATGTTCAGATTAAGAAAAATTAAAAAAATTCTTAAACGGTTGGAGTTATAATCAATCATGTCATGATTTTTTATGAAGGGAAGTTGGATATCAAAAGGTTGAAATATATACAGACCAATATGCCTCCTAAACTATATTTTTAAATGATTTACAAAAATATTAACACTGAGAATGGAGAAAGTGGTAGATAAAATAATTCACAAGGTTCAATCTGCATTCTATGGTTACATGAATGGCATATTCACAAGGTTCAATCTGCAGATACCCAATAGAAATATAATGAATGGCATATTAACTCTACATGAAGTGTTGCATGAAGGAAAAAGATGGAAATATTTTAGGGTTTGATAAGGCATTCTAGTGTTTAAGGCAACTAACCAAGGTGACTGACCAAGTTTCATTCTAGGGTTTGAGGCGACTGACCAAGGCATGAGCTAGGGACGTGTATTGCTTGTATCAAAAGCCGACAATAACAGTTATATCAACAATTAAACAATAACAATGCACAATTCACAATTCGCATTGACTAAATCAACAATTAAACAATAACAATTAGAATCCACAATTTATGCTCAATATTATGTACAAAAATTCACAATGCACAATTCAATCAATAATTAAACAACATTGCATAACATAATTGGGTCGCCGATGAGGATGGAAATGTTTGTGGGGGAGGAGAACGGGCGTCAACATGTTGGTGGCCGCCACGGCTGCAGCTGGGGAGGGAGGGGGCGCTGAGGAGGCCGGGTGGGAGGGGGACTCGGTGGGAGGGAGGAGGGAGGGGTAGGGGGTGCTCGATTGGAGGACAACACGAAGGGGAGCTCAGTCGGCATCCATGGAGGGGGCTCGGGTGAGGCCGAGTAAGAGGGGGGGGGGCTCGAGTGAGGTCGGGTGGAGGCCGCTGTGGAGGAGGGTGAGAGGGAGGTGAGCTTACTTGGTGTGGAGGAGGAAGAGAGGGCGGCGGTGAGTGCGGGCGCGGCGGCGGGCGAGGGCAAAGCTCGGCGTACCAGGACGGAAAGGAAGGAAGCGGCGAGGGCAAAGCTTGGCTGCAAGATCGAAGCTCGGCGATGACGGCGAAGCTTGACGGTGAGAATGGCGAAGACTTGGCAGCAAATGAAAATTTGGCAGCCTGATGGCGTCTAAGTGATTTCGCCTGAGTTAGGTTTTTCCAATGCAGCCGAGGGCTATATATAGACGCCTATCTTCTCAGGTGGTTATTAAGTACCAACCGCAGGAGAAGGACTTATCTCAGGCGCTTATTAATTACCACCCGCCTGTGAAGATGTACTATTATCTCAGGCAGTTGGTAAGTAATATCCGCCTGAGATAAAAACTTTTCTCAGGCGAATATTCAATACCAACTGCCTGAAAAGATCTTTATGTAGGCTTTATTAATATTCTTGATTAAATGTGGGGCCTTTTAAAAGCCCAAATTCCACTTTCTTATAATACGCTTGAGTATTAAAGTTTACCTTTAAATTTGACTTCGGTAAACCTTTAAAATTGGTTAGAACTTAAAAAACAAATAACACTGGTTATTTGTCAATTTTCTATCTTTATGAATATAATGATTTTTTCATTTATTTTTCAATGGAACTTTGTAGTCACCATACCAACCTCTATGAATTTTCAGATTTTTTTAAATTTTTTTCAGTCAATGTGTGTTCAAAATTTTATGAATGCCTCATATGTATATGAGCATTTGATTAGAATGACGGATAATTTGAATTTTGACATGCTGCAATACTTTATAAAAATTAACAAAATTCATACATGTACAAATAAGACAAATATGTTAATACAAACAAATTTCAGTGAAGGATCCCTTTTTAGGATATATATATAAATGTGAATAATATGTGAGTATAAATTAATTTGATATCTACTAAAACATTACAATGTTAGCTATACAAGTTTTAAAATATTTGGTCCAGGTGGTAGATATTAATTTTGAAAAATATAGAAGAAAGAATCATGAAATTTGGACTGAATTTGTATAATCTATACATGTTTGAGTATTTATATTGGAATCTAAATAAAAAAGAAGCAAGGGATAAGAAAACTGAAGAACAGGCTCTGGCCATTATCACAGGCGGTTGTTTAGGAACAACCACCTGTGCAGCAGTTAAAAACCGTCTAAAAAAATATTTTATTAATATTCTTGTTTAAAATGTGGGGCCTTTTAAAAGACCCAATTCCACTTTCTTGTGATATGCTTGAGTATTAAATGTTACCTTTAAATTTCACTTGGAAAAACCTTTGAAATTGGTCAGAACTTAAAAAACAAATCACACCAGTTATTTGTCATTTTTCTATCTTGATGAATATGATGATTTTTTAATTTAGTTTTTAAATGGAACTTTTACGTCATTATACCAACCTCTATGAATTGTTTCAGATTTTTTTAAATTTTTTTGAATCAAGGTGTGTTTAAAATTTGATGAATGCCTCATGTGTATATGAGCATTTGATTAGAATGATGGATAATTAGAATTTTGACATGTTGTAATGCTTTTAAAAAAATTAACAAAATTCATACATGTATAAATCAGACAAATATGTTTCATACAAACCAATTTTAGTGAATGGTCACTTTTTTTAGGAGATACAAACATGTGAATAATATGTAAGTATAAATTAATTTGATATTTACCGAAACATTACAATGTTAGCTATACAAGTTTTAAAATATTTGGTCCAGATGGTAGATATTAATTTTTGAAAAATATAGAAGAAAAAATCATCGAATTTGGACTCAATTTGCAGAATCTATACATGTTTGAGTAAATATATTAAATTTTCTAAATAAAAAAGAAGCAAGGAAAAAGAAAACTGAAGAACAGGCCATTATCGGAGGCGGTTATTTAGGAACAACCGCATGTAAAACTGTTAAAAACCGCCTAAAAAAATCGTCTGAACTTAATTAATTTTTATCACAAGCGGTTTTTTCGTTAAAACCCGCCTGTGAAAATGGACGCCTATATAAAGGGTCTCTCGGGCATCACAGAAACCTAACCCGGGAGATTTTCCATCGATGCCACCAGGTTGCCAAAATTTTCCTCCGTGCACAGGCCGGTCCTGTATTCATCAGTTGATCAAGCTTCGAACAGAGAAAAGGTTAGTAGAAGAGACATCTTCTTCACTGTCATGTTTTCAATTTGTTATCCTGTTTTCAATTTTGTTTTGTTGAGTTTGCATGCCTCCAGCCCCTCACCCCTCCACTTGAGATTTGTAGTAGATTTGAAGGATTAAAGGTTGAAAGATGTAGTTGAGTCGATTAAAGGTTGAAGATGAATACAAGCACATAAAGTGTTCGATAAAATGTTTCAATGAATAAGCCTAACTTCAAAAATCCATTATGGCCACTAGGAAGGTGAGACAATTGTGAAACAGATTTTCATGGAACCCTTATAACCAGACCTACATGATACCTATATTCACTCATATGATACAGGCTAGTTATGTCTCTGCAAATTCATTTTAAAGAATACCTTTAGGGAATATTTGTGGCCAATTTTTGTAAATCTTACAAAAATTTTGTTATTGAAGCATGAACCGTCGAGCGTGGATGTATAACATGCCAAGACCTTATCGTATGTACGTTCATAATGTTGCAAATTTTATTGAAGCATCCAAGAGACATGCGAAGTTGCAAAAGATAGATGACATATTATGTCCATGTATTGACTGCGAAAATAAGATTGCTTGGATAGATACTATAGTAATCCAATCTCATTTGGTGAAAAGAGGTCTAAAAAAACTACACAATATGGACAGAGCATGGTGAGTTAGATACACATGAAGTGGATAAAGATGATGAGAAAGGTTCAGATGACGATAATGTTCATATCGATGAAGGTAGTGACAATCAAGATGATGATGATGATGATGAGTTTGATTGTGAGGAGATGTTGTGTCACATTGAACCATAAGTATTGACTTCTCTAGGAGCAAGTAAAGGTTTAAGTAAAATGGAGACATTGCAGAATGCGGCGACGGAGCTTTTATATGATGAATTAAACGGTTGTAATAAAGAGTTTACTACATTGTGTGCAGTCCTATAACTACTAAAGTTGAAAGCTACACATGGATGGTCCGATTGCAGTTTCTCTGATCTTTTGAATCTGTTGGCAGGAATTCTTTCAAATCTAAATAAACTGCCCAAAAGCACTTATAAAGCGAAGAAACTTCTTTGCCCAACTACACTAGGTGTGACAAAAATACACACTTGTGTGAACCATTGTATTCTTTATCGCAAAGAGCATGAGCTTGCAACTAGATGACCCATCTATTGTGTTAGTAGATACAACAAAGACTACAATCATCAGTATGTTACCAACATGAAAAAGTCTCAGAAGAATAAGAAGTTTATTATTGATCTTGAAGGTAACAATGACGATACTTCTGACGAAGCAGACGGGAATCATAAGAGAAAAATTCCTGCCTTGGTGATGTGGTACCTTCCAATAATTGATCGCTTGAAGCATTTCTCAAACCCTAGGGAGGTTGAACTTATGCGTTGGCATTTCGAGCAGCGCAAGAAGATTGAAAAACATATTCAACACCCTGGTGATGCAACACAATGAAAAAATTTTGATATTCAGTATCCAGAATTTGCAAAGGAAATCAGAAATGTGAGGTTTGCCTTGGGTACAGACGGAATGAATTTGTTTGGTGAAAAAAGGAGCATACACATCACAAGGCCCATGGTCTTAACGCTGTACAACCTACCAACGTGGTTGTGTCACAAAAGGAAATATATCTTGTTATATGTTCTTATCCAAGGTCCGAAACAACCCAGCATAGAAATTCATGTGTTCTTAGAACTATTAATGGAGGATATGGCGAAATTGTGGAATGAATGGGTACGTACATGAGATGAGTACACTCGGGAGTGTTTCACGCTAAAAGCAATGATATTCATTACCGTGCATGATTATCCCGGATTGTTTACATTATCGGGACAAATGAAAGGGAAGAAAGGTTGTGTAAGGTGCTTCAATAGAACTGGATTTCTATACCTCACTTCATCCAGAAAGACGATGTACATGAGACACTGGTGATTCTCGACAGATACACACAAGAATAGGGAGATGAAAGAACAATTTAATAACAAAATCGAAAAAGATATTGCACGAAAACCTTACATTGGAAAACTCGTATTTGAAATGGTCAAGAACACTCATACTGCTTTCGGTAAGGGCAAAAAATGTAAACGAACGAAGAGAAAAAAAGAACATCTTCGGGTGATACAACTGACATGGCTTTTAAGAAACAATCAATTTTTTTCAAGTATCTTCCGTATTGGAAAAATCTGGAATTTTGTCATAGTATTGATTTGATGCACGTTATAAAGAATGTATTTGACAGCATCATTGGTACCTTGTTGTACATGCTGAGGAAAACAAAGGACGAATTATATTAACGTATGGACCTAGTAAATCTTGATATGAGACCAGAGCTTCACCCTACAGAAAAGGAGAGCAGGAAGCATTACCTTCCCCTAGCCAGTAACAACTTGACACTAGAAGAGAAAAAAGCAATTTGTAAATGCTTGCATGGGATCAAAGTGCCCATGAGTTTCTCATCCAATATCCACAAACTAGTCTCGATGAAAGACTTGTCTTTATTCGGATATAATTCTCACGATTGTCTCATGATGATGAAAGTGTTCCTTGCCATTGCAATAAGAGTCATCAAACCTGAGCATATAAAGATTGTCATCACATGTTTGTGTTACTTCTTCAACGCAGTATCACAAAAGGTGATAGCACATGAAGATTTAGACTATTTGAAAATGTACATCGTCGAGACTATGTGCAAGCTTGAGATGTGTTTCCCACCATCCTTTTTTGATATACAAGTACAGCTAATCATACATCTTGTTGATCTGATAAAAGCATTGGAGCCACAATATTTACATCATATGTTTTCATTGGAGAGATATTTAGGAGTATTAAAGGTTATGTGCAGAACCGTGCTCACCCAGAGGGTCCAATTATGGAAGGATACACCACTGAAAAAGTGATTGAGGGTTGTGCTGATTACATCAAAGATGGAAAACCGATAGGTGTGCCTATACCAGTACATGAGGGTAGACTACATGGGAGAGGCAAAGTGGGTAAGAAAACTTTTATCGTTCAAGATTACAAGAATGTACACCGTGCACATTTTGGTGTACTACATCAGCTCGCAATAGCTGAGTCGTACATCGAGGAATACCAAATTAAGCTTCGCGAAAAAAAACCAAGACCGCACAGAGGACTGGACCATGAAAGAGCACAGAAGATGTTTTACTGAATGGTTAATGGACAAAAATATACCATACGGAAACTCTATATAAGAGGCAACAATGAAGAAGTTAGCTTCTGGCCCATCTGCTTTCGTGACATCATGGAAAGCATATGACATCAATGGTTACACATTTTGCACTAAAGAAAAAGACGGTAAGAGTCTTGCACAAAATATTGGTGTTTGTATAGAGGCTTATGATTCAAAAGGGCAAAATACCACATACTTCGGGTTCATAGAGGAAATATGGGAACTCGATTATGACGAAAGAATGGTAATGCCCGTATTTAAGTGCTAATGGGTCAAACATCCTGATGGTGTGAAAGTGGACAACTATGGGCTGACACTAATAGCCTTGAACAAAGTGGGTTATAAAGATGAATCGTGGGTTCTTGTCGATCGTGTTGCACAAGTTTTTTATGTACAAGATCTAGAAACTGAGAAGATGCACATAGTTGTTTCTGGAAAGCAAAATATTGTTGGAGATGAGAATGTGGGAGATAACGAAGAGGAACATTATCAGTTTGAGGAGATGTACCTTTTCACTGAACCAGAAAACATGAAGCACGTAGAGAGAAGCATTAAAAAGGATGTGAAACCCTATATGCGAGAAGATGTCAACGCTGGAAAAAATGCATGATATATATTGTATATATTTGTATCCTCTGAAATCAACCTAGAACAGTGCTCTACTTCAGCTTTAGATAGCATGATTCGAACATTATTAAATTCATCTTCTGTAGAGAAGACTAATTTTGAAAAGTGATCCTTTTTGACTTGGTTACTATTGTTGGTACCCTGCGTACCGGGTACCCCACGATACCGCAAGAAATGCTAAAGAGTTCCACCTGTCCGAGTTGAAGACCTCTGAAGGCTCCACTTGTCCTGCAGCACTAGGCCTGCCTCCCTCATTAGGGTAGCTCCGGTACTACCACGTGTACAGCAAGGCTGGACGTAACTCCATGTATAGGGAAGCTCCGATCGTGCCATGTGTCCAGGGGCTCCGGACCTAACTCCTAATAGAGGGAAGCTCCGGTGCTGCCACGTGTATAGCAGCTCCGGACCTACCTCCCCACAGAGGGAAGCTCCATAGCTGCCACATGTCGAGCCTCTGGACCTAAGACAACAACAGTAAGATAGACGGATCTCCAATGGTACAAACATTCAAGGGGTAGTTAAAGCAATCGTTACAAGACCTAATTAGGTGTCATTAATGCCATGTTAATGACACACGATCAGAGCACCTTTAGTACCGATAACAACGCCATTAAGGCGCGTTATCACACTATTAATCATGCTTAATACATACAGAGAGTGTATTAGGTGATTAAAACCTCCAGGGCCACATGTCGAGCCAGATTGACAATGTAACGGCCAATCCTTGGACTATAAAAGGGTTATGCCGCAAGGTACAAGGGACATACTCTCTGAATCCCAATCAACACATACTCATACATACAACAACCACTCGTGGAGTAGGGTACTATGCTCAGGCGGCTCAAACCACGTAAAATATATCGTGTCACTGTCTCGTTCATAATCTCACGCGCGCCCTAACCAATTACGAACCTCCGTGGACCATGATCTAGTAGTACCGAGGGAAGTGTAGTCTACACACTTCAACATTTGGTGCGCCAGGTAGGGGCGCTTTGAGATTTCGAGATGGTGAACTCTGCAACAACATCGTGCGACGACAACGCCGGATAGCCTAACGGAGGAAATCCCTCCAATGCCCAATAGCCAGCTGGTGTTGTTGTCCCGGTGGGTGTTGCTGCACCACCACCACCACCTGCTCTAGCAGTTAATGCCGAACAACAGGATGGTGTCCTCGTGTCGGTGACTGCATCGACAAGCAACTAGGAGACCGTGCTAATCACTGCGCGTACTCTGCTCCAGCGTCCTCTAGCAGCTAGAGCTCCTTCGAGAGCCATGGAACAATGGTGTAGTGATGTTGAACGTCTTGTTGCAGCAACAGCTGATGCCATCAGTAACAAGGGCCCACACATGTCGGGCAGGCAACTTCATAGCGGAGGACCTTGTCTGGTAGACTTGGTCCACAAGTTTCACAGCACAGGAGGCATGATGTGTCCGAACAGGTGACGTCGCTACCCTCTGGGGCACATCACACCCATACGGCGTCGAGGCTCTCGACCCATGATTTATGGTCAAAGCTTCACCACCGTTACAGGCAGGAGGATGGCCACGTCCATATCGAGCGTGCTCACGAGAGGCGAGAGGCTTTAGAAAACCCTTCTCCTTTGGGAGTGGGGGGGGGGCTGCTCAGCCCTGACCATGCACCTCTCCATGGTCCGATGGCCGCAGAAGTTCCAACCTCATTTGCTGGAGAAATACGACGGGACTGTCAACCCTATTGAATTCCTCTAGATATACTCCACCGCCATTCTCGCAGCGGGAGGCAATGAGGTCGTGATGGCCAACTACTTCCCTGTGGCTCTAACTGGGATGGCCACATCCTGGTTCATGAGTCTTCCACCTGAATCCATCAACAGTTAGGCGAAGCTTTGCCACCAGTCCACCGCCTACTTCAGGAGCTCCTACACTCGACCTGACACAAAACTAGATATGTTTGGCGTGCAACGAAAATTGGGGGAGTCGTTGCGATCGTTCATCCACCGGTTTTCCCAGGTACAGAATACAATCACTTCCATGTCCAACGCATCTGTCCTTGTTGCATTTTGACAGGGCGTTAGAGACAAGAAGATGCTAGAAAAGCTGGCGATGAAAGAAGTCACCAGCGTCACGAAACTCTTCAGCCTAGTTGACAAATGCGCTAGGGCTGCGGAGGGCCATGAAATGCACTCCAAACCAGCTTCGGAGGCTAGTAAAAAGTCCTCCAACACTGAAGCCACTTCCTCAGACAGTGGAAAGAAGAAGAAAAAGTCCAACGGCAAGAAGCCATCGGCCGGCACGCCTACTGTTGCTGCAGCTACACCTCCGGGTGGCCGGGGGCCACATCCCAAAAAACGACCTCAACCATCATCTGAAGACGATGGCGATCAAAAGATATGGTGTCTGATCCACAAAACGGGAACCCACAATCTTGAAGATTGTCGGGAGGTCCAAAACCTTGTCGAGTGCTTCAACAAGCGCTGATAAGAAGCTTCTTTCCGCCAACGGGAAGGAAAGCAAAAAGTTGATGAAGCTCCGACCGATATGAAGCTAGGCTTCCAGGACCCCAAGAAGGTCCTAAAGGCTGTGTACAAAACCATCGACGACGATTTTGAAATCTCCAACAACGAGCATCGGGACACCCTCAATACCATATATGGAGGGTCATGGGATATCACCTCCCACCGCATCCTAATGAAAATGCGTCAGGAGATGGCTTCCATAGCTCTGACCGCCAAGGCAGAACCCCATCGGAAGTGGATGGTCACCCCCATCACTTTTGATGCTATAGAATGCCCCAGGAACATGATTGGAGTCGGTCATCTGCCATTGATGGTTTCTCCTACAATCAATAATGTCCAGCTCTACCATGTCCTGGTGGATGTAGGTGCGGGGCTCAACCTTCTCAGTTATGAAGCTTTCATCAAGATCCAGCTGAAACTCTTGGACCTTCGCCCCTCACGTCCTTTCTCTGGGATAGGTCCGGGGGCCATCAGTCCCCTCAGTTCAATTACACTCCCAGTGACCTTCGGGACTCTGGAGAACTACAGGACCGAGAAGATGTTCTTTAATGTGGCGCACATCAGCTTAACCTTCAATGCCATCTTAGGTAGGCCAACCCTGTATAGATTCATGGTCGCAGCTCACTACGGCTATTTGGTGTTTAAGATGCTGTCACCCTCAGGCGTTGCGCTTGCAACAGCGCAGGAGGAAGCATTCGGCAAGAAGCTAGCTGCTCAACCTCTGAGCATTCGTTATCGAGGCTCAACCTCTGCACCACATGTGCAGCAAGCGGTGACACCGACATCCCCGTCAAAGTCATCCAAATTGGTTCTGATGCTGCCTAGACTACCCGTATATCAGGAGGTCTAGATGATGAATAGGAACTCACGCTCATCACTTTCCTCCGGCCGAATGTTGACATGTTTGCCTAGCAACCGTCACAAATGCCTGGGATCCCTAGGGAGGTGATTGAGCACTGTCTGAAGATATATCCCGATGCACGGCCAGTACACCAGAAGCTCCAGAAGCAATTAGTCGAGCGACAGAACTTCATTAGACAAGAAATCAAGAAGCTACTCAAAGCTGGTTTCATCCTAGAGGTTCATCATCCACGATGGGTGGCAAACCCAGTCGTTGTACCCAAGGTCGGCGGGAAACTTCGAATGTGTATCGACTACACCACCTTGAATAAGGCATGTCTAAAAGACCCATTTCCACTACCTATGATAGACCAGATAGTGGATTCCACCTTTGGGTGTGAACTATTGTGTTTCCTAGATGCATACTACGAATATCACCAAATCCAAATGTCTAGGGAAGATGAAGAGCATACTCCCTTTATAATAGTAGATGGGTTGTATTGTTATACGGCCATACCATTCGGTCTCAAAAACACTGCTTCAACTTTTGTGCGAGCCATGCACAAAACATTTGGAGAGCTCATCAGGGACTTGGTTGAGGTGTACGTCGATGAAATCGTAGTGAAGGTCAAGAACAGAGAGTCACTCCTTGACAAACTGCAAGCCGTCTTGGACAAGCTATGCATGACACACACCAAGCTGAACCTGGAAAAATGTGTCTTCGGGGTTAGCTCCGAGAAGCTCCTCGGATTCTTGTTAACTCATTGAGGAATTGAGGCAAATCCGGCAAAGATCAAGCAAATTGAATATATGTGGCCCCCAGTCTGCATCAAGGATGTCCAGAAGCTAACTGGATGTCTTGCTACGCTCAGCCGGTTCATCTCGAGACTGGCAGAACGGGTGCTTCCCTTATTCAAGCTATTGAGGAAGTCCAGGACATTCCATTTGTCCGAAGAAGCAGCAAAGGCGTTCCAAGAGCTCAAGCAGCTCCTCACCACACTACCAATCTTGGTAGCTCTGGAGACTTGTGAGCCTCTTTTTCTTTACATTTCGAGAACTACGGAGATTGTCAGCATGGTCTTGGTCGTCGAAAGACTGGAACCACCAACAGTTCAGGAGTCCAGATCCCTCCGGGAGGGTCCAGAGCTACCTGAACGCGAGTCTGGGTCCCAACCCCCAGGCACGGATCTTCAAGGCAAGCTGCCTGAGGATCAACCTCTCTCATTTGAGGGAGTTCTCACGGCTGAAGAAGAAGTTTCAGATCCCTTCGAGAAGGTCTGGGAAGCTCAACAAGAAGGTCCGGACCCCTCCTGGAGGGTCCGGGTTGATGAAGAAGAAGCTCTAGGCCCTTTCGGGAAGATCCGAACTGTCCAGCGGCCGGTGTACTTCATCAGTGAAGTAGTCCACGATGCCAAAATGTGATACATTGAGGTGCATAAGCTGCTCTATGCTGTCCTTATTGCCTCAAGGAAGCTATGTCACTACTTCCAAGCCCACAAGATATTCATGGTAACCTCCTATCCACTATGCGCTATATTGCATAACCTCAATTCCACTGGGAATAATGCAAAGTTGGAAGCGGAGCTGGTAGAGTTTGATCTCAAGTTCTTGTCCCGACATGCTATCAAGAGTCAGGCACTACCTGAATTTGTGGTGGAATGGACCCCTTCTTCATCAAATCCATGGGCCCCAGTGAGCAGAAGCTAGAACTCAAGGTCCCGATCTTCACCGAGCCTCACTGGACTCTCTACTTCGACGGCTCTGTACAGAAGCAGGGGGCCGGAGCTGGAATTCTTCTTCTCGCTCCGACCGGGGAGAAGGCCAAGTACATGGTACACCTTGATTTCAAGGCAACCAACAACATGGCAGAGTATGAAGTTTTCATCTATGGGCTCAAGGTCGCGCTATCTTATGGCGTCAAGCAGTTGATGGTGAAGGGTTACTCGCAGCTTATTATCAAGCAAGTCAAAGGTGAATGCAGTTGCAACAACCCTCAACTCACAGTGTACCTCCTTGAAGTACAGAAGCTCTAGAAGGACTTCCACGTCCTGGACCTCTGCCATGTCCAGCGTCCTGATTCCCAAAAAGAACGAAGCTAACGCATATGTGTGCCCAGGATGTTCATCACACATACACGAGTGCATTCACAAAAGAGTATACAGAAAATTACCACGGAACAAGATTAATTAACCAAATTTTATTAAACAAACCATGTTATTCTTGAATACAAGCTCTAATGAATATTAATGACAAGTTCAACTAGTGCAGCGGAAATACTCTAATTAAGCAAACTAAACAGCTAGGCAGCATAAGCAATAGGGTATAGCGCAGCTGCAATCAACACCACAGGCAAGCTGACGATAGACACAGCCTAGAACTCCGCATTATCACTATTAAACTCCCAATCCTGACCTGCAACTGTTGGGGGGGATTGCAAGAGTGAGTACATGTCGTACTCAGCAAGTGTGGAAAGTATGACATGTGGATGATTCAAATGACGACAATAATAATGGCAAATTGCTGAAAAGTACATTAAAATATTTGAAAAGCAATATATTACATGTACGTGAAATAAACCCATCATAAATCATGTAATTATCATAATACCCTTCCATATTCCATATCCATCATCATATACCAATATCCATATTCAATACCAGAGTTCAATTCATAACCATCCATAACCATTACCAAACCATAACCATCCCAAATACCATCCCAATTTCCCTCTAATCATGGAAGTTGTCCAGGTGCTCATAACCGGGAGCATGGCTATCATGATAGTTTTAACACTCTGCAGAGTTTGTACCACTTTACCCACGTGTTTGTGATTTCATCACCCGTCGGCGACTAAAGAACCTCCCTTATGCCAATTACACTTCCTTTGGTGTATGGCCGAGAGATCACAAAATAGCCTTTACAAAGGGATTACTAGCCTATTTAGACCCCACTGAGGTTTCACCGATGGCGATGTCTCCCTCAGAGCACATCTTCAACCAAGGGCCCCCTCTTGAGCCATTCGGATCCCACAGTAGTCCCACCAATCATCAACAAACCCAATCCGACTACCCCTTCCCCGAGCATCCACAATGTCCAAACAGCACTAGCAAAGCCCTAATTAATCAGCTACGCCTCACCCATACTTGGCCTCGTGGTGGCACTGTAGTCCTGGCCTATTCTCAAATGAACCGGTCCTTAGATCTAAAGAAAGCAAACAACCATATCATCCAACCCATCCACATACCGGCTTTCTGAGATCACCCATTACCATATCATATTTAACCAGTTCATGTTAATCAAATCTCATAAATGTATAATTAAATTGAGTGGTATAGTTGTTTCCCATCCCAGTTGATTAAGCGAATCAAAAAGGTAAAAAGTCCATCCCGACTCTCTACGAGATATTCCAGGTGACAAGGGTGGTCAAACAACGCTAGTAAACTTCCTACCATAGGATTCCCATAAATTTGACACAAGCATGCAGTTTTGCAAACAAAACATTTATTTGTCAAACAGGATCAATATGCTTCAAGGACACTTGCCTTGCTCTTGAGGTTGATTAGGGTCAAATCCTTCAAACTCTTGGTGTTGTAGATCCTCTGCGGTACTCTCTAGCGCAAATCCGTCTAATCCACACAATAAACATACAAGACAAGAAACACAATCAAAGAGTGCACAAATATTACTCAATATGACATGACATGCATGATTGATGCAAATGCAAGGTAGAACTTATTAATAGATTGCTTTTTAATGATCACTTGCTAGTTCTAATAGCTTTTAACAAGTTTATACAGGTTTGGAGTTGATTAGGTCATTTTTTGGAATTGATTCAACACAATTTATCCAGAGAAATCGGACTAGTCCACTAGGGACCGGACAAGTCCGCACTATACTAGATCAGCAGATTAGGGTTTTTTGGATCGACGTAAATTTGGAGATTAGGGGTTGAATTCACGTAAGGAAAAGGGAATAGAAGGTATACCAGGTGTTTAGGACTCCAATGAATCATGAAACTTGGAGGTAACACTTGGATCTTGATGATCTAGGATTGGTGATGAACTTGGAGATGAATTGGTGGTGAAGGACGAAACTTGGTGGAGATCTTGATCCTCTTTCGTTTCCTCCCCTTCTTCTTCTTGCTTGGGATCTCCTCCTCCTTCCTTGATGGTGGCTCTCCACGAACTAGGGTTTGGGTGGGGTGGAAAAGTGGCAAATAGATGTCAAGCCAAGGGGTGGGGTTGTTTATATAAAGGTGGAGCTAGGGTTAGATGGATTTCGAGTTTGGGATGAGTAGAGGCCGGTTTAGAGTCCCTCATGGGCTCTAAAAGAGTTAGGCACGACGTCCCTTGGCCCACTTAACGTGAAACCCAAGAAACAAGTCGTAAAACAAAAGATCAACTTGGAGTCGCGAAATATCGGACAAGTACGAAAAGGACCGGACTAGTCTGAAGTCGTCCAGAGAGAAAATCGATTAAGTCTGGCAAAAAATCTGACAAGTCCGACTTTAAACAGAGAAGAAATCAGACAAGTCCGCTGGAACACCGGACTAGTTCGGAAAAGTCCAGGGACTTAGCAAATTTTCAAGGATTCTTGGAATACCGGACTAGTCCGCACAAAATCGGACAAGTCCGAAAGTTTCCAGAGGCAAAATCAGACTAGTCCGCAGCAAAAACGGACAAGTCTGTTTTTTAGTTAGAGAGAAATCGGACTAGTCCTCAGTAAAATCGGACTAGTCCGCACTTTCCTGCGTTTTAAGTGCGGTTTTGTTCCAAATCAATTTTAAATGCTCCAAATATTTTTTAAACTCGTTCCTCTTGTTGTGGGTTAATGTTAAACATGTGTATGAGTGTATGTAGGGCATGATGCATGAAAATGAGAGTGTTACAAACCTAGCCCCCTTAAAATGAATCTCTCCCTCGAGATTCGACACGGAAGAGAAGAGATAGGGAAATTCCCTCTTGAGATCGTCCTCCAATTCCCACGTTGCTTCTTTTTCTGTGTGGTGCTTCCATTGAACTTTACACCATCTAATAACCTTGTTCCTTGTGACTCTCTCCTTGGTTTCCAAGATTTTGATTGGTTGTTCGGCATAAGTCAAATCTTCCTCTAGTTCCAATCCTTCCATTGGCACTTGTTCTTCCGGTACTCGCAAGCACTTCTTGAGCTGGGAAATATGAAAGACATCATGGACATCCGAAAGATGAGCTGGCATCTCCAACTTATACGCTACTTCTCCTCTTTTGTCCAAAATCTTGAATGGTCCAATATAACGAGGTGTGAGCTTGCCCCTGATGTTAAACCTCTTACGACCTCTCATTGGTGACACCTTGAGGTAAACAAAATCTCCTATTTCAAAGGCTAATTTCCTTCTCCTATTGTCCCCATAGCCTTTTTGTCTTGATTGGGCAGCCCTCAAGTTTTCACAAATTATTTGGACTTGCTTTCCGGCTTCTTGAAACACATCTGGACCAAATACTTGAGTTTCTCCTGCCTCATTCCAGAATAAAGGTGTCCTACACTTCCTCCCATAAAGCGCTTCATACGGTGACATTTTCAAGCTTGCTTGGTAACTATTGTTGTATGAAAATTCTGCGTATGGCAAGCTTTTGTCCCAACTTTTCCTATGCTTCAAAGCACAAGCTCTTAACATGTCCTCCAAAATCTGATTGGTCCTCTCGGTTTGTCCACCCGTTTGAGGGTGATATGCTGAACTAAAATTCAACCTCATCCCCAAAGCTTCATGCAATTTTTGCCAAAACCTAGAAGTGAATTGAGAACCTCTATCCGAGACTATCTTCTTCAGGACTCCATGTCGACACACAATATGCTCCATGTATATTCCAGCCAATCGTGCAGCTGTATATGTGGTCTTCGCAGGAACAAAATGAGCTGACTTGGTTAAGCGATCCACAATTATCCAAATTGAGTCATACCCGGACTGAGTACGTGGTAACCCAACTATGAAGTCCATACCGATTTCTTCCCACTTCCATTCTGGGATCTTCAATGGTTGCAATAATCCAGCTGGCCTTTGATGTTCTGCCTTGACTCGTTGGCACACATCACACAATGCTACGTATTCAGCTATGTCCTTCTTCATGCTATCCCACCAATAACAAGTCTTCAAGTCTTTGTACATCTTTGTACAACCAGGGTGAATTGAGTAAGGTGAGTCATGTGCCTCTTTTAATATTGTCTCCCGAATATGCTTCACATTAGGCACAACGATTCTCTTTCCGAGCCATAAGGTACCATGTTCTTCTTCATCAAATCTGAATTCTCTCCCTTCTTCGGTCCTTTCCTTGATTTCCTTGATCTCTTCATCTGCGGTTTGTGCCTCTCGAATTTCTTGCTCAAAGGTTGGATTTAACTCCATCATCTCCATCTCATTTACAAATCCGAGGTTCAACCTCTCAAACTCCTTACATAACTCAGATGGTAACTCTCGAACTGTGAGTTGATGACTTACTCCCTTTCTACTCAAAACATCGGCCACTATATTGGCTTTTCCCGGATGATAGTTGATCCCCAAATCATAATCTTTGATGAGCTCCAACCATCTTCGTTGCCTCAAGTTCAGATCCATTTGTGTGAAAATATACTTCAAACTCTTATGATCTGTATAAATTTCACACCTATGTCCAAGGATGTAGTGTCTCCAAATTTTCAATGCTTGTACCACGACTGCAAGTTCCAAATCATGCATTGGGTAATTCTGCTCATGTTTCTTCAATTGCCTCGATGCATATGCAACCACTTGACCTTCTTGCATGACCACACATCCAAGTCCTTGCCTTGAGGCGTCGCAATAAATATCAAAACTCTTGCTTACATCCGACAATACCAAAACTAGGGCCGTTGTGAACCTCTTCTTCAACTCCTCAAAACTGTTTTGACAAGCTTGAGTCCATTGGAAAGCCTTTCCCTTCATTAGCAAATGCGCCATTGGCTTGGCTAGCTTGGAAAAGTCCTTGATGACTCGATGTTAATATCCAGCCATCCCAAGAAAACTTCTTATTTCCTTGACATTTTGCGGCGGCTCCCATTACAACACGTCTCTCACTTTTCCGGGCTCAACCGATACTCCTCCTCCTAAGATGATATGACCCAAAAATGACACCTTTTTCAACCAAAACTGACACTTGTTGAACTTGGCATACAATTGATGCTCCCTCAATTTCTACAATGTAAGCCTCAAGTGTTCCTCATGTTCCTTCTCATCCTTCGAGTAGATCATAATGTCATCAATAAACACCACAACAAACTTATCCAAGTACACCATGAAGACCTTATTCATGAGGTACATAAAGTAGGCAGGCGCATTCGTCAATCCAAAAGACATCATGGTGTACTCATAAGATCCATACCGTGTTCTAAAAGCTATTTTGGGTATGTCCGATGGTCTAATCTTCATTTGAAAGTATCCCGCCCTCAAATCAATCATAGAGAAGACACACGCACCCTTCATCTGATCAAACAAGTCTTCTATGCATGGCATGGTGTACTTGTTCTTGATTGTCACCTCGTTGAGAGCTTGGTAATCTACACACATCCTTTGGGTTCCATCTTTCTTGTCCACAAATAGCACGGGCGCTCCCCAAGGTGAAGAACTAGGGAGAATAAAACCTTTCTCTAGTTGCTCTTGAATTTATTTCTTGAGCTCCGCTAATTCCAAAGGAGGCATCCTATATGGCCTCTTAGCTATAGGTGCAGTTCCAGGTATTAAACCAATAACAAACTCAATGTCTCGATCAGGTGTCATACCTGGCAACTCGTCCAGAAAAACATCCAAAAATTCACACACCACCGGAATCTCCTCAATTGTGGCACCTTCCATATGATTCAGCTCCAATTGCTTCGGTGCGGTTTGAGATGCTTCAAATTCTACGGTGATCCCTTCTTCATTGGTCAACTTCACCGTCTTCGTGGCACACTCAATAACTCCATTGTGCTTCCTCAACCAGTCCATACCAAGTATAATGTCCAATCCTTGAGAATCCAAAACAATGAGGTTGGCGGAGAAGTCTACCCCCCTTATTCTAAGGCTTACTTTTGGACATACTATATTTGTCCTCATCTCTCCTCTAGGAGACTTAACCAATAGAGTAAACTTCATATGAGAGATAGGCAAACTATACTTGGCAACATACTTTGATGAAATGAATGAATGCAATGCTCCAGAATCAAATAACATAGTCACGGGGTTGGAGTTGGCGAGAAACATACCAATGACCACGTCATCCGCTTGTTGAGCATCCTCCATAGAGACATGGTTCACGTTGCCACAAGCAAGATTCTACTGTCCACGGTTCCCTTGTGGTTGTCCTCCATTGGGTCTTGGGTTTTGCCTCGGTGCATTGCTTCCTTGACCAAGGCCTTACTTAGGACATTGATGTGCAAAGTGTCTAGCTTCTCCACAAGTACAACACTTCTTAACTCCACCAAAATTATTGGGACGAGCTTGGTTTTGAACACTTGCAGTAGGAAAATTAGCACGAGGTGCATAAGGCATTGGAGGGCTAGGTGCTTGCATGACAGGGCGCTGCTGCACAAGCTGAGCTGGGCGCGGTGCAAATCCAGGGCATTGAGCAGGAATAGAAGAGCTGAAGTAAGGCGCATTAGGTGGTGCAAGGCAAGGGCGCACATTACTCCCTTGTTGCTCTCCTTGATATGGCGTCTTCCTCTTGTTATCTTTCTCCATCTCACGGATCTTGTTCTCAACCGCAATTGCTTTGTCCACAAGCTTCTGAAAATTTGCATAATCACAATTGAGCAATTGCACTTGGATCTCATTGTTCAAGCCCCTCATGAATAAGTATTGCTTCCAGCCGTCCCGACTAACATCCTCAGGCGCATATCTTGAGAGTTGAGTGAACTTGTTGAGGTATTCACTCATGCTTGATCTTCCTTGCCTTAAATTCTCAAATTCTTGCCTCTTCAAGATCATAACTCCATCCGAAACATAATGAGAACGGAAATTCTCCTTGAATTCAGACCAAGTAATTCTCTCTTGGTTCTCATGAGCATTGAAATAAGAATCCTACCAATCCGCAGCTGCTCCAACTAGTTGATGAGAAGCAAACAAGTTTTTCTCCCGGTCACTGCATTGGACAATAGCAAGTTTCTTCTCCACGGACTTGAGCCAATTATCCGCATCCATAGGGTCAGCAGCTTGAGCAAAGGTCGGCAGCCTAGTCCTCATAAACAATCCCAATAGGTTATGAGGAGGCGGGGGTGGTGGTGGAGGCATGTGGGGTTGATTGTTGATGTTGCCAGCCTACAGCTGTCCTATAGTCTGTATCATGGTCTACATGAGCTGGTTTTGCATAGCCAAAAGCTGCTCAATGTCGATAGATTTATGAGCAGGTCCTTACCCATTGTTGTTTTGAGGTAATCCATTGTTCTCCTCATCATTGCCATCCCTCTAGTTGCGAGTCCTCACCATATGAAGAAAAGCAACTATATGCATCTGAAAATATATCAATTCCTATATGCATCAAGGGATATGAAACTAAACAGCTAGCTACACTAGCCTAGGTGGATATGGCAATGCTAAAGCATCCCAAAATCCTCTATTAAGCACACAAGCAACCAGTATATAGCAAACAACACACCAACCAAAATATATCGATTCCTGAGTGCTCCTATGTGCTCTAAAGTGTCCATTCTATCTAGGCTGCATCCTACAGTCAACTTGTGGCTCTGATACCAATCTGTGACACCCGGTTCCGAAAAAGAATCAAGCTAACGCATATGTGTGCCCAGGATGTTCATCACACATACACGAGTGCATTCACAAAAGAGTATACAGAAAATTACAACAGAACAAGATTAATTAACCAAATTTCATTAAACAAACCATATTATTCTCGAATACAAGCTCTAATGAATATTAATGACAAGTTCAACCAGTGCAGCGAAAATACTCTAATTAAGCAAACGAAACAGCTAGGAAGCATAAGCAATAGGGTATAGCGCAGCTCCAATCAACAGCACAGGCAAGATGACAGTAGACACGGCCTAGAACTCCGCATTATCACCATTAAACTCCCAATCCTGACCTGCAACTGTTGGGGGGGGGGGGAGGATTGCAAGAGTGAGTACATGTCATACTCAGCAAGTGTGGAAAGTATGACATGTGGCTGATTCAAGTGACGACAATAATAATGGCAAAGTGCTGAAAAGTACATTAAAATATTTGAAAAGCAATATATTACATGTACGTGAAATAAACCCATCATAAACCATGTAGTTATCATAATACCCTTCCATATTCCATATCCATCATCATATACCAATATCTATATTCAATACCAGAGTTCAATTCATAACCATCCATAACCATTACCAAACCATAACCGTCCCAAATACCATCCCAATTTCCCTCTAATCATGGAAGTTGTCCAGGTGCTCATAACCGGGAGCACGGCTATCATGATAGTTTTAACACTCTGCAGAGTTTGTACCACTTTACCCACGTGTTTGTGATTTCATCACCCGTCGGTGACTAAAGAACCTCCTTTATGCCAATTACACTTCCTTTGGTGTATGGCCGAGAGATCACAAAATAGCCTTTACAATGGAATTACTAGCCTATTTAGACCCCACTGAGGTTTCACCGGTGGTGATGTCTCCCTCAGAGCACATTTTTAACCAAGGGCCCCCTCTTGAGCCATTCGGATCCCAGGGTAGTCCCACCAATCATCAACAAACCCAATTCGACTACCCCTTCCCCGTGCATCCACAATGGTCCAAACATCACTAGCAAATCCCTAATTAATTAGATACGCCGCACCCATACTTGGCCTCGTGGTGGCACTGTAGTCCTGGCCTATTCTCGCATGAACCGGTCCTTAGATCTAAAGCAAGCAAACCACCATATCATCCAACCCATCCACATACTGACTTGCTTAGATCACCCGTTACCATATCATATTTAACCAGTTCATGTTAATCAAATCTCATAAATGTATAATTAAATTGAGTGGTATAGTTGTTTCCCATCCCAATTGATTAAGCGAAGCAAAAAGGTAAAAACTCCATCCTGACTCTCTACGAGATATTCCAGGTGACAAGGGTGGTCACACAATGCTAGTAAACTTCCTACCATCGGATTCCCATCAATATGACATAATCATGCAGTTTTGCAAACAAAACATTTATTTGAAAAACGGGATCAATATGCTTCAAGGACACTTGCCTTGCTCTTGCGGTAGATTAGGGTCAAAGCCTTCAAACTCTTGGTGCCGTAGATCCTCCGCGGTACTCTCTAGCGTAAATATGTCTAATCCACACAATAAACATACAAGACAAGAAACACAATCAAAGAATGCACAAATATTACTCAATATGACATGACATGCATGATTGATGCAAATGCAAGGTAGAACTTGTTAATAGATTGCTTTTTAATCACTTGCTAGTTCTAATAGCTTTTAACAAGTTTATACAGGTTTGGAGTTGATTAGGTCAGTTTTCGGAATTGATTCAACACAATTTATCCAGGGGAATCGGACTAGTCCGCTAGGGACCGGACAAGTCCGCACTCTACAAGATCAGCAGATTACGGTTTTCTAGATCGACGTAAATTCGGAGATTAGGGGTTGAATTCATGTAAGGAAAAGAGAATAGAAGGTATACCAGGTGTTTAGGACTCCAATGAATCAAGAAACTTGGAGGTAACACTTGGATCTTGATGATCTAGAGTTGGTGATGAACTTGGAGATGAATTGGTGGTGAAGGACGAAACTTGGTGGAGATCTTGATTCTCTTTCGTTTCCTCCTCTTATTCTTCTTGCTTGGGATCTCCTCCTCCTTCCTTGATGGTGACTCTCCACGAACTAGGGTTTGGGTGGGGTGGAAAACTGGCAAATAGATGTCAAGCCAAGGGGTGGGGTTGTTTATATAGAGGTGGAGGCTAGGGTTAGATGGATTTCGAGTTTGGGATGAGTAGAGGCCGGTTTAGAGTCCCTCATGGGTTCTAAAAGAGTTAGGCACGACGTCCCTAGGCCCACTTAATGTGAAACCCAAGAAACAAGTCGTAAAACAAAAGATCAACTCGGAGTCGCGAAATATCGGACAAGTCCGGAAAGGACCGGACTAGTCCGAAGTCGTCCAGAGAGAAAATCGGACAAGTCCGACTTTAAACAGAGAGGAAATCGGACAAGTCCGCTGGAACACCGGACTAGTCCGGAAAAGTCCAGGGACTTAGCAAATTTTCAAGGATTCTTGGAATATCGGACTAGTACGAAAGTTTCCAGAGGCAAAATCGGACTAGTCCGCAGCAAAAACGGACAAGTCCACTTTTTAGTCAGAGAGAAATCGGACTAGTCCTCAGTAAAATCGGACTAGTCTGCACTTTCCTGTGTTTTGAGTGCGATTTTGTTCCAAATCAATTTTAAATACTACAAATCAATTTTAAACTCGTTCCTCTTGTTGTGGGTTAATGTTAAACATGTATATGAGTGTATGTAAAGCATGATGCATGAAAATGAGGGTGTTACACTCGGAGATCTGGAGCTACTGGAAAGACAACATCCTTCCTGAAGACAGTGCATTCGCTGACTAGATCGTCGGATTGGCTAAAAGATACACGTTGGTAGAAGGAGATCTCTACTGGCACGGTGCAAATGATGTCCTAATGCGGTGCATTGCTCGGGAAGAAGGATGCGAGCTCCTCACAGAAATCCATGGAGGTGAGTGTTGGAACCACACTTCTTCCCGCACGTTGGTCGGTAAAGCCTTCCGGCATGGCTTCTACTGGCCTACAACACTCCAGGATGTGGTCAAGCTAGTGAAAAAGTGTGAAGCATGCCAGTTTCACGCAAAACAAATTCACACACCGGCTCAATCACTGCAAATGATACCTCCTACATGGACATTCGCTATGTGGGGGATCGACATTTTGGGACCTTTCCCTAAAGTTGTCGGAGGTTACAGGTTCCTGTACATCGCCATCGACAAGTTCACCAAGTGCCCGGAAGCTACTCTAGTTGTGACAATTAACAAACAATCAGCTATCAAGTTCTTGAAGTCCATAGTCTGCAGATTTGAAGTTCCGAACAAGGTCATAACTGACAACGGAACCCAATTCACAAGTGCAGCATTCCAAGAATATTGCGCAGACCTCGGCATACAAGTCAGCTACACATCAGTAGCTCACCCGACAAGTAATGGCCAAGCCGAGAGAGCAAATGTAGAAATACTGAAAGGACTCAAGACGCGCACATATGAGCGCCTGAAAAAACATGGAGCCAACTGGATAGAGAAGCTTCCGTCCACACTCTGGGCAAGCAGGACAACACCTAACCGGTCAATTAGAGAGACCCCCTTCTTCTTGGTGTACGGAGCTGAAGCGGTCATTCCTCCGGAGATCACCATGGGGTCGCTCTTGGTCCAGATCTTCAACGAAGCCACACGGGACAAGCTCCGGCGTGAAGACCTTGACCTTGTCGATGAGGGAAGGTGCCAAGATGCTGTTCAGAATGCACGATATCGCCAGGTGCTCCGACACTATCACCAAAGGCATGTGCACAACCGACAGCTTGAATAAGAGGATCTCGTGCTTAAAGAATACTAACTCGTGAAGGGATGAACAAACTCTCCCCAAGCTGGAAAGGCCCTTCCGAGTAATCAACATATCCCATCCCGAATGCGTTCGCTTGGCAACAGAGGATGGGACTCCGCTTCCCAATCATTGGAACATCAATCAACTCCGTAAGTTTTATGCTTACTTTCATGGAGGTGAGTCTGTAATTACACATAATGTAAGTTATAGAGTCTATACACAGAGCTGGTAGGTCCTAAAGGAGAACATCCGGACCCCTCCAGGAGGGTCTAGACAGTTCAAGCCCACCTAAATTGGTCCATGTACTGAAAGTGTGGCTTACCTACCCTAGGTTAGAACAAGATGAATAGCACACTTGGCCTGGTTCTGTACCCTAAGTGTGTCCTTGTCTCCCTGTAATTTGGACCTATAATGAAAGATATTGTTATGTGAAAGCAGACTCCACGTGCATTAATTTTGTACAGGCTCATTTTCTTTTATTATCTTTTCCTTCTTGTCTACAATGAAGTTGTGAAATTCTTTTTGAGATTCAGTCCGAGGTATTCATCTGATATACAAGTTATATTGTTTTTCTTTTTCGGATCTTAGCATTGCTAGATGGTCTACTCGCCTGAATGCCAAAGCCAATGACAGGTTCGGAGTGCGCTATAGACTTAGACTGGTCCAACACCCTAAATACGCCACTCTACCTATATTCTGGCAGGCCTCAGTAGGGCGGGTCCAGAAGACATTCGGATCTGAAGAGATTACATCAATTTACTAGTTAGATTGTTGAGTTTCTTCGGATTTAAAGTTCAAACAAGAACAGTAAGCCGCAAACATTATAGATGAGAGGAGAAATTTAACTGTTTTTCTTGTCTTTAATGTGTAGGAAAAATGGAAAACTCATGGCGATGGTGGATGTTGCCAGAGCTACTAAGCTCCGACAACCCCCAGGGGGCCCCCCGTCAATGTTTCATACGTTGAAAGTGGGCGCCGTCAGAGCTGACAAAGCTCCGACAACTCCAATGGGGGCCAGCCGTTCAGGTGAAGAATTAACGACGATCTAAACAAAGATGGTAGAGAAATCACCCTGAGGGGGTCCGCCTCGACATATTATACGTTGACAAGTGGACACCGTCGAAGCCAGGAAGCTCCGACGATCCTAGAGGGCTTGCCGTTGATGTTTTAAGCGTTGAAAGTGGGCATAGTCAGGCCTATCAAGCTCCGACAACCCCCAGGGGGCCCACTGTCGACATTCTACGTGTTGACAGTGGGTGTCATCGGACCTACAAAGCTTTGACAACCCTTAGGGGGCCCGCCGCCGATGCAACAAAGGGTCCATGGAGATGTCAGAAGTAAACTTTGGACCTAAACTAAGCGTTCTAGCTACATGTTCGAAGTGTTCAAGTCATCAAGACATTATCAGATCCTTTTGGTACATGTTCACAATCAAATTGTGTACATCTACCAGGGGGCCAACAAGATAAAGGACAATGTATTGAAGACAAACAAAAAATGGAATTCATTCTTTCAAGAACATTTATTTTCATTTCATTCGAAGGGCTACAAGTGAAAGGCAAAAGAAAAAGGTCCTAGGTACTAGAGGTCCTAAGTCCTATGGAAAAATGAGGCAACTTTCTCGGCAGCCTCACGAACACTGGCTTTGGAGGCATCTTCTTCTTCGGCAATGGGCCCTTCAGCTACCGTATCTAGAGATAAGTGGGGGTCCTGGCTTTTGAAACACATCAGCACATATTCGGCGACGTTCTTGGCCAAAGACTTTCCCTCTATCTTTAGTTGGTCGACGATGACGTTACCCATCGCATCCAGCTTGTTGCTAGTAGATCCCAACACCACTAGCGCCTTGTCCATCTTCGACTCCGGGTCATTCGGACGTATCGGAGTGAAGCCAAGTGGCACCAAAGCTTTATTGGTATGACCCAGAAAATCCCAGACTCGCCGGCACTTAGTCGCCCTCATACTCCTCAATTCCTCTAGTGACCTCCTGGTGGCTGCAAGCTCTGAACCTTCCAGAGCGACGCACTAGATCTCTTTGGCATGTTGTTGAATACTCTCAACAACCTGCTTTTTGCGGTCTGCAAGCTCCGACTCCCGAATGTGGATGCGATTCCGGTGGTTCTCCAGGTCCTTCTCGCAGCCTTTCACCTTCTCCTCCCTGGTGGTGGCATTAGCTTCTCTCTTGGAGAGCTCCTGTCCCATCTTCCAGTTCTTTTCCTCCTCCTACTTGCACTGCTGCTCAAACTTTTTTGTGCGGTCTGCCAAGCTCTGCTCTCCCAGAGATAGTCTCTGGGCGAGCTCCTCCTCCCTCTTAAAAATGTCCTCCTGCTTCTCCAGGAGCTTTTCTTCCCTCTCATTGAGGTCCGTCTGACGCTTGAGGAGCTTTTCATTTAATTCATTGAGGCTGTCCTGACGATCATCAGCAACCTCATTGGTATCCTTAGAATACTTGAGAATATACTGGCCTTCTCGTCGAGAGCGTTAATGGCAGCCTCCCGCTCGTTCAGCAAGCGGTCCATAAGCGCTAGTCGGGCCTTCTCCTTGGACACCCATTCCCGCTGGTTGGCAAGTCTTGACTGCATCATCTTCGTCTCAAAGTGAAGCCTGTTGCGCCAACGCCTCAAGGTGTTGCGCTCCACTTTGAGAGTCTTGCTATATTAGTCAAAGGCGAGCTGAACTTGGCGGAGACTGGAGCAGGCATTGTTGATAGACAACGCTAAAGGAATTGGCTACGGGCCTGCCTGTAATGCCTCCGCCGACTCTAGCGGGTCTTCAAAAAGATGAATTGGGTCCCATGGCACAATCGTGGTCCCCTGCGGCTCTACGGCACTAGGGCCAACCGCCAGGGCTGATGAGGAAGGTCCTCCCACTAGATCTCCATTCATTGGTTCTGATGGTGGAGAACCTGCCATCGGTTTTTGTGGGTGCTCCGGCTCTGACATCGATGCCTCTGGAGCAATCACTTCTGGGGCGGATGTTGCAGCTTCATTCGAAGCTCCCTCCACCTCCGGCTTAGTTGTCGAGACTTCAACTTACTTCGGCTCAGGTGCCAGATAATGAGGAGGATGAGTCCCAATCTTTTGAAAGGTAACGGATAATGTGAGACCTATGTGTGCTGAATACGTTGGCTTGTAGTGAATACATTGGCTTTGATGATAAAAGTTTTAAAATTCTGCCAAAACACCCTTTTTAGCAAGGTCTGACTCTAGCTCCAAGCTCCAGCAAGGTCCAACGATAGGTCCGGCTTGTTTTGAGAAGCTCCAACAAGGTCCGACGTAAGGTCCGACTTGCTTTGGCTAGGTCCAACGTCTTTGGTTAGCTCCGACTCTAGGTCCGACTAGCTTTGATAAGCTCCAGAGCTAGATTGTACTAGCGTTGTTAAGCTTTGGCGCTAGGTTGTACTAGCTTTGGTAGGCTCCGGCTCAAGCTCCGGTTAGCTTTGGCAAGATTCGGAGCTTGATCGCAATGTTCCTACTTTTACTGTGAAATGTTTCGAACTTGTTTTATATTCTTGGAAAGATTGCTTAGTATTCATTTACTATGTTTTTGGTGCATTTTGGTTGATATGGCTGATATTGTTTTGCTATGCTTTGCAACATGCTTATGTGAGGTGCTCATGTAAGGTGTTGTGTTCGGAACTAATTTGAGTCAAGTCGCGGACTTGGGCTCGTACGGATTGGTTGTTTATTCATGTGCAGGTGGTGCTTGAGTTCAAGACATGGCTGGTGACGGGATCCATTGAACTAGTCTTTGGGAGAAGATGAGGTTCAACAACCAAGTTCGGGAGGAATTGTGGTTGAGTTGATCGGGAGGTTGTGCATCATGTTTGAATCAAGAACAATTCATATGAAGGTATCATGGACATCGTTGGAAGATGTTTGCACGTAAGCAAGGAGTGCATGGATGTGGCTACATGGTTCTGAGGAATGATGAAGAGATGTGGACGTAAAGATATGGTCGGAAAGGTACAACCGACTAGGTTATGGACTCAGGTTGCGACTGAGTCGTGTTTGACTGAAATATGGAAAGTTTTGAGTTTGTTATGTTAGGATTTCGTGTGGGTCACGAATTTGAGTTGTTTTAGGAATGTGGGATACGTTCCTAAGGTGTTTGGAAGTCTTAAGATTGCTTCTATCTGCGTATAGAAGTGTCCTAAGCAGTTATGGAAAGTTTCGATTCATGATTTGAGTAGGATTAAAGTCCTGATTTGAGTTGAGTTGGCTTTCGAGCTGGTTATATAAGCAAGGGAGGCCAGAGCTCGTGGTAGACGACTTTTGGGCTGTTTCTATTGTGTTCTATTGAATAAAATTTGTAGTTTAAAGGAACTTTTATGCCTTGTTCGTCCGACTTGTTCCAGACAAGTTTCTCTCGTTGAGTTTTCTGCACAACACTACCTTTCTTCGGTGGTTTTATCATAACTCGAGTTTTACAGATCCAATTGATGTGATTCTTTTTGGGTTGTCTTCACAACTTGATTATCTATCATCTGTCAAAATTTCACTGTCCTTGGATTTGTGGTTTTTGATCTACCTGAGTTTTTTTGGAGTATTGCAGATCATTTTTTCACTCGGTAGAACAGATTAATCTTTGTTAGGTCTTTCGATCGTAACTTGAGTTTCTCTTGACGGATTTGAGTGATTCTTGTTGTGTCGTCTTCCTGACTTGATTCTATTTGATATCTATCACTTTTGTTGTGGTGAAACACGTTTAAATTAGTCTCACACATGATTTCTTTAACGGATCATTTTTCTGTCGAGGGGTTTTTGTTGCTTCCGCTGAAAAAGTTTCAATCTACCATTCACCCCCTCTAGTAGCTTTTCACGTGCTCTTCGATCCTACAGATAAGTCATTTGGTGGAGATCTCGATGTTGATGATCTGAGGCTCTCAAGTAGAACACGAAAAACCTCTACAATCACTACACCACTGCTCTGTTGGTTATCAACAGTGCTGCACACATTTGACCTTGCCAAGAAGGCTAATCCCTGCAAGTTCAACCGAGAACACAAGCAAGAACGTCGAAGACACGATCGGAAATCGCGAAGTTGGGGTGTCACAAATAGAATAATGGCAATATTATTAATCTAAGCAAGACCCCATTGTTTATGGCGGCCACCATGGAGTATATATAGGTGGGAGGACATCTAAGGAGGTGTTGGGGTCGTTACCTAACCCGAAGACACGAAAATAAAAGACTTAGACTTGATACAAGGCCCAATAGCCCAATATTGTGGTGGAGCACCCTGACAGATTTTGAACTCGATTTCATTTCAATGATTCCTATCGACTCCGTATGAATTTTGACATGGGACCAGAGACTTCGGAAATGTTGTCCTCTCCCCTTTCCGTGCATATGTAGAACTTCCAAAATGGAGATTGTATGCGTCTTGGACGTCCGTTTTAGTATGAACTGCTCCTGGACTCCGAGTTGGATACGATTTTAAGTTGGGCTCGGTTTCCATTTTCTTTGAATGTATTCTCTGGTCCTCCACCTGCCTAAGACTTCCTCCAAGTACTCCTTGAACCTTTCCATGGATGCTAATCACAATTAAATCATTAGGTATCAATCTATGTTCAAAAACATATAAGGAAACATATAAGAACGAGCTCACCTCTGAAATTAATTTTTGTGTGTGAACTCTATTGATTGCATCTTGTATGTTCAACGGAGTGTTGTTTGTATCAATAGAAGTGATGTCCTCATCATCCTCCCTTCTTGAATTGGAGTTGTCCTCGACTCAAGTTCATCTTCTCTCACGTGTTGGTCCAAATGTGCAACGCCATCAAATCTTCTTGTATGCATGAAAGGAGGAGGCCAAGGTGGTAGATGATATAGTGCACCATCTTTATTTTCTCCATCAAATAAGCGAGCACATTTACTTGAGCCAGGATCCCAAACAAATAAACATTGTACCATATTTGTATGTGCATTTATAATGTGCATGATCTCATCATTCTCCCCTTCTTGATGACTTGCTGGTATGTCCAGCAAAAAGTCTTGCTTTGGAGGTAGAATGAGTGTTGTCCATAATGCACAACCGCAGTGGATAATGCTTTTGTTGTCCCTTCTGCAAGGAAAAAATACTAGAAAAATAAGACATTATTAGCGTTAGTACATTCATTTACTTTACCATGTTATTGTAGCACAAAAGGAGCTTTCTCATTTGAACATATGTAAACTTTATGCACCATAAACATACCACTATGCTCATATTTTCCTATAGCATGAAAAATGTTTCTTGTCAACAAAGGTAATTCAGTTTTTCAAAATATACTTCTCTCTACAATATCGAGATCACAATGAGTGTCAAATTCAATATAACCAATGTATTTAGAGAAGACAACAATTTCAGATCATCCCTTTCACATGTAATTGGAATAAAATGCTTAATTTCAGCACATGTGGGTGATAAAGTATCAAATTCATTCAGTTGTTCTAGCATAGGTACAATATAATTATCAACACACAACTCATTTTTGTTGTAAGAATCAGTAGGAAAATCAACTAGTGGTAAAGGCGTATTATGAAAAGGTTCGTCTTGTTGCTGCTCATCGATGGCATGATTCAGAAGAGTTGTTCAACACCTCACTCTCATTTGCATCTACATTTATTTGTTCATGTACCCGCAAAAGTTTAGGAAAAGGAGGAGGTACAAGAAGAAAATTCTTCTCAAGTTCATGTATTTCATCTTTGCAGTTATATACATTAGCAAAAGTTTCTCGCATAAGAATTTTAATATCTTTCCATGTTCGAGGTTTTTATAAATCGCTTAAGTTGTCCCACCAAGTTAATGCACAATCAACAAACGCACTAGCAATAAAATTTTAACAACTGTATTTCCCAAGCAATATATTCAGCAATTAGAAAAACCTCGAACATGGAAAGAAACGAAAATTCTTATGCGAGAAACTTTTGCTAATGTATCTATGTGCAAAGAAGAAATTCAGCAATTTGAGGAGATATTTCTTGTTGTACCTCCTTTTGTGTCTAACATTTTGCAGGACAATATAGAAAATAATATAGATGATGCAAAAGAGAACGAGTCTTTTGACAACACTTGTGAAATTTTAGTTGGATCAACTCATAATGCACTCAAAATCACTGCTGAAAATGGTAAGGCAAAACATTCTACAAATACAGAAGGTGAGAAGTTTTTGGATGTTCTAAATTTTCCCACCAATCATGCTATTTTCGAGAAGCAACTATTAGAATCGTTTATTTATACACCATTGTCAAATGTTGATTTTCCTGCTGATCGTTGTGCTACGAAAGAGTTGTGTGCTGATAACTCTATTATACCTATGCAAAAACAAGTTAATATACAAGATGATTGTGTTTTGGATTCACCTACTTGTGCTGAAATTCATAATTTGATCACCGCTACTGCTGAAAATGATGAGCTGAAATTTTTGTCTTCTCTAAATACTTTGGGTTATATTGAATTTGAAACTCTTTGTGATCTAAATATTGTAGAGAGGAGAATATTTTCACAATCTGAATTGCCTTTATTAAGTAGAAATATTTTTCATGCTATAGGCAACTATGAAAATAGTGGTGAATTTATGGTGCATAAAGTTTACATATGTTCAAATGTGCAAGCTCCTTTTGTGCTGCAACAACATGGTCAAGTAAATGAATGTACTAACGCTAATAATATCTTGTCAAGTTTTTCTAGTATTTTTTCCTTGCAGCAGGGACAACAAAAGCATTACTCACTGCGGTTTTGCAATATGAACTGTGCTCACTCTATCCCCAAAAGCCTCCTTGCTGGACATACGAGCAAGCTGGGGACGGCTTGTCATAAAGAAGGGGAGAATGATGAGATAATGCACATTATTATTACACCGACAAACATGACACAATATTTATTTGTTTGGGATCCTGGCTCAAGTGAATGTGCACTCTTATTTGATGGACAAGATCAAGATGGCGCACTATGTCGTCCACCACCTTGGCCTCCCCCATTCATGCATACAAGAAGATTTGATGGCGTTGCACATTTGGACCAACACATGAGAGGATATGAACTTGAGTCGAGGACGACTCCAATTCAAGAAGGGGAGGATGATGAGGACATCACTTTTATGGATACAAACAACACTCCATTGAACATACAAGATGCAATCAATAGAGTTCATACACAACAATTAATTTCAGAGGTGAACTCGTTCTTATATATTTCCTTATATGTTTTTGAGCATAGATTGCTACTTAATGATTTATTTGTGATTAGGATCCATGGAGAGGTTCAAGGAGTACTTGGAGGGAGTATTAGGGACGTGGAAGACCAGAGAATTCGTTCAAAGAACATGGGAACCGAACCAAACTCCAAATCATATCCAACTCGGAGTCCAGGAGAAGTACGCACTAAAACGGACGCCCAGGACGCATACGAACTCCGTTTTGAACGTTATACATATGCACGGAAAGGGAAGAGGATAACCTTTCCAATGGCACCGGTCCCATGTCAAAATTATTTCGGAGTCGACGGGAATCGTCAAAACAAAATCAAGTACATAATCTATCAGAGTGCTGCGCCACCGTATTGGGCCATTGGGCCTTGTATCAAGTCTAAGTCCATTATTTTCGTGTCTTAGGGTTAGGTCACGACCCTAACACCCCCTTGGACGTCCTCCAACCTATATATACTCTATCGTAGCCGCTATAGACAATTGGGTTTTGCTTAGATCAATAATATCGCCGTTCTTCGGTTTGTGAGACCCCAAGTTCGCGATTTCAGATCGTGTCTTCTACGTTCTTGCTCGTGTTCTTGGTTGCACTTGCAGGGATTAGCCTTCTTGGCGAGGTCAATCGTGTGAAGCACGGTTTATAACCAACGGTGTGGTGGTGTAGTGATTGCAGGGGCTGTTCGTGTTCTACTCGAGAGCCTCGGATCATCAACGTCGAGATCTCCACATCAATCGACCTATCCATTACCTTTCGGAAGATCGGGACTTATCCTCATTTTTACTATCAAGCAAATCCATTGCAATTTCATCATGTCAATCATCTCAGCATATAATGCATGATTCTTGCTTTTACTTGACATTATTAGTAGCAAACAGAAGAGAACAAAAAATATGTTATCCCTATCAACTATAAAGGATAATGGCAAAGTGGAAGTGGAATCACACACTCTAAAGCTTCTTATCACGCTCTTATAAGTGTTCTTACTGACACTGCAAGTGGCAAACGGTGGACGGTATGAAGAAATCAATGAAGCGTGGGATGATTGCAAAGGTGTATCAATTCTGCTCAAGAGTAAGGTCTAGCTTGGATGGCACTTTATATGTAGCAAGGATTAGCAACAATGGAAATCAGATAGTAAAGTTGAACAAGTGTCCAAAGTACTTGTCAAAGTTGTTGGTCTAAATATATTTCCATGCATCAAGGCGCTAACGACACAAAAGTTGTAAGCACTTCTAATTTTTGTTTTTCTTTCTTGTGCGGCTTTTGTATCTTGTTTTGCACTTGCCTCTTTCTTTTGTCTTTTTGTTTTTTCCAGAATGTGCTGCAAAAGAAGAACACAATGCAAAGCAATCAAAGATATCTTATTGCCCTATCACATATTTTCTACTAGAACTTACAAAGAAAATTAGGCACCCTTATAGGCCCCAAATCTAAAACCTTTTAACAGCAAGATTACAGACCTATTTATCCTCTTTAATTTAAGTATATTGAAGACCTATTTTGGATCAGAACAATAGTAGACTGACCCTGAAATACAGACTATTCAGAAATTCTAGGTTGATAACAGATTCGGATCTAATGCAATTTTGATCTTTATAACTATATTTTTTGGAACACGGATGAATACAAAAGTTAAAGGAAACTTCATAAGGTTTCCATAAAGTACAAGAACACAAAAATCCAAGTTTGTATGAGTGAGATATAATAAAAATACCGAACTGGACAAAGATGAATTTAATCTGACGTGATGACGTGATTCAAAATGATGAATGAACACAATGCAAAACTCAAACTAAGACCAAAAAAACTTTCTAAACCAGCAATATGACTCAACCAAGGGCACAAACTCAACAAAACCGAACTAAAAAACAAAGTTACAAAGGCTCAATGGTGGTTTGGAAAAAGAGATGAATAAATCTACTAAACTACATGTTAGTAAATCGGCAGAACGCTACTCTAGCAACTCTACTGCATCACCCAGGAAACATGCGAGTATAGAGGTCATAGATTGTTACCACTAGAAGTGCAGTGCAGCGGAATGTAGACGCTCGTCGGTGTAGGGGAAGCAGACGATCTCGTTCGTCTGCTCCTTGTCCTCGTCACGGCAGCAGGTAGACGATCACGATCGTCGTAGCCGATCAGCGCAGCAGTAGCAGTAGTGCCTCTACGGAGCCCACACGTACGGGGAGGAACGTCATGCACAGGTGTGCTAGCACCGCGTGCGCGGCAAGGGTCTCGGCGTGAGGCCGGCGAGGGGTGGCAGCTAGGGCTTTCACGTGGTGGATTGATTAGCTCCTAACCCTACCCCTCGTATTTATAGGCGTACTAATGGGCTTTTAGGTCGCTGGCCCATTAGTATCCTAATTTCTTATGGATCAAATTTCCAACAGGCCTTAACCCGAATTGTCATGATTGCCTCTTGGGCATGTCACCAACAATCTCCCACTTGCACTAGAGACAATCATCTAGACAAGCTTTTCAATATTCCAACCCCTTAAGTGTGTGACCCATTAGGTTCATGTGCAGTCAGTTGTGAATGGAAACCATTTCCAACCACAAGTCAGTAGAGGTACCTAGCAGGACATACTGACTTTCGAATGTACATAAAGATCGTATCGACCTAACCTAAATACATTCAACATGTTAATCCCTTTTCCTCACGATATCAATCAAGCTCAAGGCGAGATGCGTGCCATCCTTGTGATAGCTCGACCATTCACTCGATCAAATAGTGGATTCATTCCTTGACTAACTTTTAGTCATTGTGATTAACCTTTAACCACTCTGGCATGGCCATGCACTTTCAAATCCAACTATCTCGAGGAGCCCAGAGATATCTCTCCTGTTATTAAGGAGGGGCAAATCCCATTTTGATCCGCGCACATCCCATTCTATGTTTCATTATGCACCCGAAGACTACTTTTATGACTACCCAGTTATGGAGTAGCGTTTGGTAATCTCAAAGTACAAAACTACACATAGTGAGAAACAATTGTGATCTCAGGTCTAAGGATCTAGCAGGTGTATCACTCAAGACCAACTGATGGCACATATAGAAATAACAATCCCAGCAGTGTCTTGGAGTGGGTCAATCCAACACCATGTTCACTAACATGTGTTCACATTATTAATTTGATATCTCCATATCTATGATTTGTGAAACGTGATCATCAATTAAAACATGTGCTAGTCTGTGTGACATCACTATCTCATACAATGATATAGACCAAAGATCATTTAGAGTAACATTACTATTAACAAAGAGTTCCACGAACAAGTCACATACTTGATGATCAAAGTGAATAATGATTACTCTTATAACAATTTATTTAATAGTACATAAACATAGATATGACACAAGACTCCCACTACACAGTATGATCACTTATGTAAGTATCTAATACCCATAGATCTCGTGTGCGCCTCATGCTTTTATTGTGGAAGAGGCTTTGTCAACGGATCTGCAACATTCAAATCCGTGTGCCCCTTGCATATTTTCACATCCTCTCGGTCGATGATCTCTCGAATGAGGTGATCGCATCGTAGCATGTGTTTGGATCTTTTGTATGATCTAGGCTCCTTTGCCTGTGCGATGGCTCCACTATTGTCACAATAGAGATCCACAGGACTAGACGCGCTAGGAACAACACCAACTCAGAAACAAATTTTTTGATCCAAACAGCTTCCTTTGCAGCTTCAGAAGCTGCAATATACTTCGCCTCTGTGGCCAAATTTGCTACTGTATCTTGCTTGAAACTTTTCCAGCTCACTGCCTCTCCATTGAGGCAGAATACAAAACCGGATTGCGATCTAGAATCATCCTTATCAGTTTGGAAGTTGTCATCGGTGTAACCTAATACAACGAGCTCTTCTTCACCTCCAAACACTAAGAATGCATCCTTAGTTCTTCTGAAGTACTTAAGGATGTTTTTGACAGCGGTCCAATGAGCATCACCATAATCTGATTGATACCTTCTCGTGATGCTCAGAGCATAAGATACATCTAGGCGTGTACATAGCATGGCATACATGATGGATCCAATAGTCGAAGCATAAGGAATCGCTCTCATCGTCTTTTGCTCATCAGGTGTCGAAGGACACTGACTCTTGCTTAGAGTAATGCCACGTGACATTGGCACGAAACCTTTCTTGGAATCTTGCATATTGAACCTATTCAATATCTTGTCAAGATATCTTGTCAATATCTTGTCAATATATGTATCGAGAAACTTTTTCTTAATGATGATTTAACATCATCAAGCATTGGAATGTCATTTCCGATCAATAATATATCATCTACATATAGGACCAGAAATACATGTGCGCTCCCACTAAACTTCTTGTAAATACAAGGTTCTTCTACATTCTTGATGAAACCAAACCCTTTGATCAATTCATCAAAATGTAGATTCCAACTCCGAGATGCTTCGTTCAACCCATAGATGGACTTTTGAAGCTTCCATATTTTACTAGCATTTTTAGGATTGACAAAATCCTCAGGTTGTATCATGTACACATCCTCAGTCAGACTTCCATTAAGAAAGGTTGTTTTGACATCCATCTGCCATATTTCATAATCAAAATATGCAGCAATGCTCGGAGAATTCGAACAGACTTAAGCATTACGACGGGTGAGAAAGTTTCATCATAATCAACACCTTGAATTTCTTTGAAACCTTTTGCCATCAATCGCGCTTTATAGATGTGAACATTTTCATCCATATCGGTCTTTTTCTAGAAAATCCATTAACAATTGATTGGTCTCAAACCTTCGATTTGATTAACCAAGTTACAAACTTGATTTTCATGCATCGATTCAATTTCGGATTCCATGGCTTCAAGGCACTTCTCAGAGTCGGGTCCCATCATTGCTTTGGTATAGGTCATGGGCTCATTATTATCCAACAATACCATGTCATGCTACTCTGTGGTTAGAAGCGTTAACTTTTCAGTCGCACGACGTACCCTCATAGACCTTCGTGGGGCTGATGTTTCATCAACTGGTTGCACAACATCTTGTACATCCTGTATAGGATCAGTGGATGTTGAAATATTTTCAGGTGTTTCTTTAGTTTCTTCAAGATATACCATGCTCTCACTAACTCCTTTTGAGAGAAATTCTTTCTCCAAGAAGACACCATTGCGAGCGGCAAAAACACATTACCCTTTGTTTTATTATAAAAATAATATCCTTTGGTTTCCCTAGGATATCCCACAAAGAAGCATTTGTCTGATTTGGGAGTGAGTCTGTCTGATGTCAAACATTTGGCATAAGCATCACACCCCCAAACTTTGAGGAAAGACAATTCGGGACGTTTCCCTTTTCAACAGACTTAGTTGGGACCTTGTTTAGTGTAAACACAATAGTTTCAAGAGCATAACCCCAAAAGGTAAGTGAAAGATCTGCTTGGCTCATCATGGACCTTACCATGTCAAACAAGGTTCGATTCCTCCGTTCAGACACCCCATTCCATTGAGGCATTCCAGGTGGAGTCAATTGTGGAAATATTCCACATTGTTTTAAATGATCATAAAATTCATGGCTCAAATACTCACCCTCACGATCAGATCGTAGAAGTGTAATTGTCTTGCCCAATTGATTTTGTACTTCCTTCTGAAATTCTTTGAACTTTTCAAAGCATTCAGACTTGTGCCTCATTAGGTAGACATAACCATATGTACTCTAGTCATTAGTAAATGCGATGAAGTACTGAGATTCACCTCTGGCAATTGAACTCATTAGTCCACATACATCTGTATATATAAGTCCCAACAAGTCAGTCGCCCCCTCACTTTGACCAGTGAAGGGTGCTTTGGTCATCCTCCCAAGCTAACAAGATTCGCATGTGTCAAGTGATTCAAAATAAAATGAGCTTAGTAATCCATATTTATGGAGTTTTTCAATGCGTTTCTCATTTATATGACCCAAGCGACAAGCCAAATAAAAGTGGGAGTTAGATCATTTCATCGAGCCCTTTTGGTATTAATGTTACAAACAGTTTTATCCTCAAGATCAAGAACATATAATCCATTCACCAATGTACATTGATCGTAGAAAATATTATTGTAATAGATAGAACAACATTTGTTCTTTATTACAATCTCACAACCATCAGCTTCTTCTAAACACGAAGAAGAGATAATGTTCTTGCTGAAAATAGGAATGCAATAACAATTATTCAATTCCAAAACTAATCCTGAGGGTAATGACAAGTGGTAGGTTCCGACAGCTATGACCGCAACCATTGCTCCATTGCCGACACGAACATCCAACTCACCTTTTAAAAATCTTCTAGTCTTACTTAGACCCTACAATGATTTGCAAGTGTGAATCATCGATCCGGTATAAAATACCCATGATTCACTAGAAGATAATGCAATGTTAATTTCTATAACATTTATACCTGAAGCGGAAGTCTCACTTCCCTCCTTCTTCATATCCTCCAAGTACTTCTTGCAGTTCCTAGTCCAGTGCCCCTTACCATGACAGTGAAAGCATTCATCACCAGGAGAAGGGCCATATCTGCCCTTTGGCTTAGACTTTGAGCTTGAAGGCTCATCGGGAACCTTTCCCTTGCCTTTACCTTTAAGATGTGTCACATGCTTCCTCTTTTTATTCTCCTTTTGCACCATCATCACATGAGTGGTGTTTTTCTTAATGCTTTCTTCGACTGTTTTAAGCATCCCATGCAATTCAGCCAAAGTTTTCTCCATGCCATTCATTTGAAAATTCAATTTGAATGACTCGTAGCTCGATCAGAGCGACTGGAGAACAACGTCAATAGCCCGATCATCCTTGAGTTCAGAACCAAGTTTGCCCAAAGTTTCAATGTAACCAATCATCTTGATTACATGAGGGCTGACTGGGCTACACTCCGCCAGCTTGCATGAGAACAAGGACTTTGATATGTTGTATCTCTCAGTCCTTGCTTGATTCTCAAACATTCCACGTAGTCTCTCAATCATAGAATAAGCATTGTATGCTCATACTGTTTTTGCAGATCAGGGGACATAGTGGTGAGCATGAGACATCTTACATTAAGCGCATCATCACAGTGGTGCGTATAAGCTCTACGTGCTGCATTAGTTGCATCAGCTGGGAGGTCATCAGGGTAAGGCTGCAAAAGAACGTACTTGACTTTCTCTTGCCTAAGAACGATTCTCAGGTTGCGGTACCAATTGATAAAGTTAGCTCCATTGAGCTTTTCCTTTTCAAGCACAGATCGCATATTTAAACCGAAATTGTTACTAGCAGACATTATCTGCAATAGAAAATAAATATGCAAGGTTTAACACTATGTTATGTACTAATCTTCTATTAACAGTTTAATAAAAGATATCACCACTATATGATGATCGTCTTCCCTCTAACGACATATAGTGGTTCAAGATCCATATTCACTAATTCCTAGTGAGCTTTGGCTTCACTGCTAGGAAATTAGTGATATAGGTAAACAACCATTGTTAATCTTATCCCTATATGACTCTTGTTTGTTGGGTGACATTCAATGCCCCGGCTCCCAACTCTATGTCATAAAGCCCAAAGCCGTTTTGACAGCTTCGTTGAGTAAACCAACACTATGCATGTGAATGTCCAACATTCACTCTATGCATTATGATAGATTATGGTACTTTGCTTTGGCAAACCTACCACACAACGATCAAAATAACATAGGTGCAGCTATTGGTAAATGGCATCAAATACTCAACTTTTGTGAGGGAAGCTATTCTATCAAACCACCCACCATATGAAAAGCATGAAATAATAGTAATACATAAACATCACAGGTATATGATCATATCACATTGTGAACAGTATGGCCCTTAAAATCATAATGGTCTCCATCGCCATGGTTCCATCATGATCTGAGCTGCCATGCCTCCCTTCTTGTGGTGATCTCCATCTCCACCATGCTTGAAGACACCTCCATGATCATAAAAGAAGCTAATACAACTAATAGCTACCAAATTACATGAGAGATCAAGCATCACCGGTAGACACACAGGTCGTTATACAATTATGTGACAACCTCAACCCGGTTGTGTTAAATTTGCAACACGCAGGCTGTACGAATTTACACACAGATCATCACATCACATTAGGGCCATACCATTCACATCATTCTCTGCAAAAACGAGTTAAGTGTAGAACGATTTCTAGCACGAAACTATATTATGTAATCGCTATAGCAGACAACAAAACGGCAGGGGGTCGAGGGGGAGCCACTCCCCGCGGGTTTCAGGGCAGCGCTCTGAACACCAAACGGAATTACATAGATCGCACCTATGAGATCACTATGAAAATCTCATTGGATTGATCAAATCAACCAGAATCCGAGCCATTCAGAATGCCTAAATTTTCAATGTGATCAGTTATTCATGAGTAGATCGCGACTCACGACCGTGGTCTGTTGGCTCAATCTGTTAGCTATGTACGCGATTAATCCCGATGGTGGTTCCAGCCGGTAGGGACAGGTTGCGCACACAGAAGAGAAGGAGCACGAACTGACCCTTTAGTCATATATGATCACAATCTACTCTAACCAATTCCAAACCCCAAAAACCGTGCGATAATCTTCATTGTTTGAACATGTCTGCAGTAGATCCCATCTACTAACAAGATTCAGACCAAAAACTACGCAAGTCGGCTTTGATACAACTATTGGGAAATCGGCGGTACGCTACCCTAGCAACTCTACCACATCACCCAGGAAACATGTGAGTACAGTGGTCATAGATCGTTACCACTAGACGCGAAGTGCAGCAGAATGTAGACGCGTGTCGGTGTAGGGGAAGCAGACGATCTCGTTTGTCTCCTCCTCGTCCTCGTCACAGCAGCAGGTAGACGATCATGATCGTCATAGCCGGTCAGCGTAGCAGTAGCAGCAGCGCCTCTATGGAGTCCACACGTATGGGGAGGAACGCCGTGCGCCGGTGTGCTAGCACCGCGTGCGCGGCAAGGGTCTCGGCGTGAGGCCTACAAGGGGTGGCGGCTAGGGCCGTCACGTGGTGGAGTGATTAGCCTCTAACCCTAACCCTCGTATTTATAGGCGTACTAATGGGCTTTTAGTTCGCTGGCCCATTAGTATCCTAATTGCTTATGGATCAAATATCCAACAGTCCTAAACCCAAATTGTTATGATTTCCTCTTGGGCATATCACCAAAACTACAAATTTTTTTGTGGCTTTTTTTGTGGACTCTAGGTATGAAAAACAAAACTAATACAATGGATAGATGAATTACCTAATGGACAACCTAGAAATCTGATACCAATTGATAAGGAAAAGGGTAGGGGGTCCCGATCTTCAGGAAGGTAATGGATAAGTCGATTGAGTGAGATCTCGACATTGATGATCTGAGGCTCTCAAGTAGAACACAAAAAACCCTGCAATCACCACTACAAGGATTCCACCCTGTTGCAACGATTGTACTACAACAAATACTGAATCGTTGCAGTAAGGTTGGTCTTTTGCCACGATTCACTAGTTCGGGCATTAGCATCTATCGCCACGGAACCCAATCATTGCATTAGGATCTGTCGCCACGATTCACTAGTTTCTGGCATTAGGATCTATCGCCATGAATCAGTTGCCATGATTCACTAGTTCGTGGCATTAGCATCTATCGCCACGGTACACGATCGTTGCATTAGGATCTGTTGCCACGATTCACTAGTTCGTGGCATTAGGATCTATCGCCACGAATCTGTTGCCACGATTCACTAGTTCGTGGCATTAGCATCTATCGCCACGGAACACGATCGTTGCATTAGGATCTGTTGCCACGATTCACTAGTTCGTGGCATTAGGATCTATCGCCATGAATCTGTTGCCATGATTCACTAGTTCGTGGCATTAGCATCTATCGCCACGGAACACGATCGTTGCACTAGGATCTGTTGCCATGATTCACTAGTTCATGGCATTAGGATCTATCACCACAAATTTGTTGCCATGATTCACTAGTTCGTGGAATTAGCATCTATTTCCACGGAACACGATTGTTGCACTAGAATCTATCGCCACGATTCACTAGTTCGTGGCATTAGGATCTATCGCCACAAATCTGTTGCCACGATTCACTAGTTCATGGCATAAGCATCTATCGCCATGGAACCCGATCGTTGCATTAGAATCTGTTGCCACGATTCACTAGTTCGTGTCATTAGCATCTATCACCATGGAACCCGATCATTGTAATAGAATCTGTTGCCACGAAATACTGGTTGGTGGCGTTAAGATCTATCGCCACGGAACACAAACGTTGCATTACATAGTTCACGTATAGCTAGCTCACACAGTACCTATATGAAAAAATCATCATCTTCGCTATCCTCCCCCAATATTGGAGGTACAATACCATCATTGATATATGTATCATCATCATCGTCGTTGTCATCTTCATTTGAAAGAGCGGAAGGATCACCAGTTGCTCCGTCAATGACATTCCTGTCCCATGTGGTCATATCCTTATTTATATTTAAGTCGTCGATCATCAAATAATGTCTCAGCCTCCATCGTCTCAGTGAAATTATTTTCACTGTCTCCAGGAGGCATGGCAAAAAAGGTTTTGTGGCTTCGTTTCAACAATTGTAGCCCATTTAGGTTGCTTCACACTTCTAACGTAAAAAACTTGTTCTGCTTGGGTGGCTAGAATGTAAGGCTCATACTTAAATTGAGAAATAGTAGTGTCAACATCTATCATTCTGTATCGATCCATTTAGTAGCCTCTGCTTTGGCTCTGATCGGAATGAGGCCGATCAAACCATTCACATTCAAATAACAGAACCTCTTGATTTTTTTTTGAAATCAACAGAAATCATTTTCTTGATTACTCCATACCACTCATGATCACCATCCTGAACAACATCACTGTTTTGCATCCGTAAATCTTTTTCCACCTCTGCTGTTTGAAAGAATAAGCCATTTATGAATGATCGACTAAAAAAACGTGCCCGACGATCAGGTCCTCTAGATAATGCATACAAATAATCGATTACTTTGCCTTATTTGTGTAATGTCGTAATCCGTACACATTAATTAGTATAAAAGGGGTAATCGATAAACCAACTTCAGAACAGATATTTCTTCAATATTTCATCAAAGTAAAAACTTGCATATACTTACTCATTTCTGAAACCAATAAACAAACTCATCTCTATGGCGTTTTTCAACATCACGAGAATGAATCTTTTTCAGGTCTTCAAAATGCTCACTGAAAAGGGTACAATATTAAATTAGCCATATACAATAAGAATGATCCAATATAATATAGAACATCTGTGTTATAAGTACTTGATCCATGGAGCGGCCTCTTCAACATTAGAAATAATATAATGCCTGATGTTATGTAGTTCCACCATAGTAAGTTGGCCCTATATAAACCCTTTTTTAGAATTATCAACTTCTGTAAATATATTAGACTCGAGAGAAGGTTCATTCCTAGCTGCAGCTTCATGACGTTCTGGCCTATTTAGCTTGGAGTTGATGTTATCCAAAAACTGGCTACAAGAAGCCATACACTCTTCCATAATATATCCCTCAGCTATAGAACCCTCCAGGTGAGCTCTGTTACGTACATACCTCTTCAATGTACCAAGGTACCTCTCAATTGGATACATCCATATGTAAGAAACAGGTCCACCCAAGCGAGCTTCTTCACCAAGATGGATTGGAATATGTACCATGATATCATAGAAAGCGGGAGGAAGCAACATCTCAAGCTTACAAATTGTTTCAGGAAATTGTTCGATCTTCTTATCCAAATCTGGTTCCGCCAATTCTTTAGAACAAATTCCAGAAAAGAATTTGCTAAACTCAATTAAAGGTTTAACAACCCTTTCAGGCAATATGTCACGTATTACAATAGGAAGGAGATTCTGAAATATAATATGGCAGTCATGAGTTTTTAGACCTGATACCTTACGTGTTGTTATGTCCACACTTCTCTTGATGTTTGAGGCATAACAATCGGGCATCTTCACATCCGCCAAAAACTTGCACAAGGTGGTCTTCTAATCTTTTTGCAAAGTATATGATGCTGATGGACAATCATACTTCCCTTTCATACCCACGGGATGTTGCTTTGGCCATATACCCATTTCCTGCATATCAAAACGAGCTTGTAGACTATCTTTTGTTTTACCATCCATATTAAGCAATGTCCCCAATGTGCTATCACAAATGTTTTTCTCAATGTGCATGACATCCAAGTTATGCCTTATACCTATCTTCCTGAGTGCACTTTCTGTTATTATTTGTCTGTCCAAAACTCACTTGATCAAAAGGCTCGTATTGTTGGAATACTTCGTGACCAGAGAGTGATGTTGGAGCCTCTATATTCTCTATTTTGTTGTTGAAAGAAGCTTTGTCCCGACGTCACTGGTGATCCTGAGGTAGGAAACGACGATGACCCATGTAGCAATAATTTTGTCCATGTTTCAACCACAAGGTGTCAGTGTTTACATGGCAGTATGGACATGCTAGCCTACCTTTTGTGCTCCATCCACATAGCATTGCATATGCTGGAAAATCATTTATTGTCCACAATATAGAAGCTCACATGAGAAATGTCTCTTTCTTTGAACTGTCATATGTTTCAACACCATCAGACCATAATTTCAGTAGCTCGTCAATCAAAGGCTGAAGATACGCATCAATGTTGTTTCCAGGTGACTTTGGCTCAGAAACTATCATTGACATCAACCAATAAGGCTGCTTCATACACAACAAAGGTGGTAGATTATAAGGGATTAGAATCACAGGCCATGTACTGTAAGAAACATTCATTACTCCAAATGGATTGAAACCATCAGATGCTAGCCCAAGTCTTATGTTACGAGGATCAGATGAGAAATTTGGGTGAATGCTATCAAAATGCTTCCATGCTTTCGAATATGCAGGATGGCGTAATATTCCATCATCAATACGTTCTTCTTTGTGCCAGCGCATGTTTGATGTCGTTGATTCTGCCATATAAAACCTTTGAAGATGGGGAACAAGAGGGAAGTATCGTAGAATCTTGCGTGCTACAAGCTTCTTGGCTTTTCCACAAGGTAAAGCCTCTCTTGCATCCCCAACAGTATTATTTTTCCATCTTAATTCACCACATTTTGGGCATCGATCCAGCAGAGAATAGTCCTTCTGGAACATGCATCGATCTTTTCGTAGCTCAGCCCGAGGTCACGAACAACCTTCTGAACTTTATCAAGTGTATTAGGAATGCAATGGCCCTTTGGAAGCACATATGAGAATAGTTCAAGGATCAACTCACACGCTTTTTTGCTCAAACTAGTTAAACACTTTATCTGGTACAACCTGACAATGAAGGATAATTGGGTCACCTTCTCACAACCTGGATACAACTCCTTTTTGGCATCATTTAATAAGTCATAGAATGTCTTTGCACACCCAGTTGACTCCTGCTGGTTTATAGCATTTTCTGGATCATCAACATCTACTGAAGTACCTCCATGATCACCAGTGCCTCTAAGAAGACTGGATAGCATATTTTCCGTAGCAGCATCATCAGAAATTATCTCCTCATTATTTGCTGATTGCTCAGCAATATTTTTCTCAACTCGTTTTTCTCCATGGTGTACCCAACAAGTATAATCAAATGACATCCCATTACGAAGCAGGTGAAGATGAACTTCCTTGTGTGTCCCGTGCCAAATATTACAACATTTTGTGCAAGGACAAGGCTTAGTTTCTTCTTCACGAGTGCCCTGGAACGCTAAATTTAAAAATGACTTCATTCCATCCTGCCACTTCTTCGTACGCCTATCTTTTCCCATCCATGTCTTATCTTCTGACATCACTTCCTACAATTCAATCAGCGTATCTGTAAGAGTATTGAACTACAATAACATTATGTGAGCAATTGTACCTAACGCTGTTGCTCCTCCACGTGCGGCAGCCGATGGATGCTCCTCCACGCCGGTGGATGGAAGATGCTCTTCCAAGAGTGTGGCGGCCGGCGAATGCTCTTCCAGGAGCATGGCGGTCGGCGGATGCTCCTCCAAGAGTGTGGCGGCCAGCGGATGCTCCTCCAGGCGTGTTTCGTGCAATCGGGAGAGGGGCCTTTGTGGATTGAAGGGTCCGGCGGGGAGGCAGCCAGGACAAAGCGTACGTGAAGCTATCAGAGAAGGCCCAACACTGCACTAGGCCGCTTGTTATTCGTGGGCTGAAACTGTGTTGAGTCACTTTGTATTCCTGGGCCGAAATTGCGCTAGAATGCTTGGTATCCGTCCCCATATCGTGTGAGCCCATGTACAGGTGCACGTCTCTGGCTCTAGCAATTTGTAATCTAAATAAGTTAATGTAGCAATGGGGGTGGTATTCCGATCAAAGGGGAAAATTTGGCGTCGTTAAAGGAGATGTTTTTCGATAAAAGGAGAAATTTTTAATTTGACACGGAAAGGGCCCAGCGTATGCGTGGAAAAATTATGCTTATAAAAAACCGCGGTTTGCATCCCTCTCGGTTATCGCAACGGCTCGATGTGTCCCATCGGCTTCACTGACAGTTTTTTAATTTGACACGGAAAGGGCCCATAGCTTATATAAAAAAAACATCCGCCCCGTACACGCCTCCTACACATTCCTTCTGACTTCGACCGGGCGACGACTGGGCGAGCGGACGATGTCGAACGGAGCATGCAGAAGTCTTGTACGACATATTTTTTCAATCAGATGTCTGATTACAATAGCGAGCATTGCCTTATATTCTCGTTGCAACAAGCTTAACTCTTCGAGGTGGGACAAATCATTCACAGCTTGTCAAAATCGCTTGCACAAATTCATTACGGACACCGCGCGCGGGGGCAGATGTAGGGAATATGCCAGGTGACCAGTGCACAACCTGGTCCCAAGTGGTGCATAGATTGCAAGTGACGAGGATACGATTCCTAGAATTAATCCTGGCGTTATCCCTGTCATGTTCGGCCATCATACGACCTCGTTCGTTCATGTGCACACATGTCATAGTCATGCAACTGCTTCATCCGTCCGTTCATGTGGACACATGTCACAAATGTAGATTGGTATGCACAGCCTTGGATATGCATACCGTATCCATAATTTTTTTTCCTCATTTGGGTAGGAGTGGTTCCCCTTCAATCTAAGTGGACTGGAGAGTGTCCGGCCTTCATACGACCTGGCGTAATGAAGATTTTTGAATATGATATACTCCTCTTTTTAATTCTTATCGTGATGACCACAAGTTGCATTGTCTCAACCAAACACCACGTACAACAACAATGACTCAGCAGAATCAGGAATTGGCCAATTAAAATGGAAGTCAGCAGTCTCACGGTTCATAGATCGAAACGCGCGCCATCCTTTTTCTTCATCCTTTTTTCTATTCATAACCGTGAGACTGTTGAGTTCCTTCTTCACCGGCACATATGTACGGTTCGGGTGTGCCGGTGTACCTTAACCTCCGTCGTGCGTCACCGGTGGTGGTTGGAAGACCCCTGCAGGTACATTCTGATTCCAGTCCTCCAACTCCATCTAGGTTTCCGATGACGCATGTGGTTCACCACCAGACAAAACAGCAAAGCCTCTATGACGAGCGACATGCCACGATCAGGGAACGGTGATTGAAGACACGATAAGGAAGTACGTGTGGCACCATCTGAGAATGGTATGCACTTGCTCTCTGGTGCGTCGTTAAAGGAGATGTTTTTATATAAAAGGAGAAATTTTTAATTTGACACAGAAAGGGCCTAGCGTATGCGGGGAAAAATTATGCTTATAAAAAAGCGTGGTTTGCATCCCCCTCAGTTATCGCAACGGCTAAACGTGTCCCATCAGCTTCACTGGCAGATTTTTAATTTGACGCAGAAATGGCCAAGGGTTTTATATAAAAAACATCCGCCCTGTACATGCCTTATACACGTCCCGTTTGATTTCAACTAGGCGAGCTCCGTTGAAATCAAACGTGGCGTGCAGGAGTCTTGTACAACATCTTTTTTCAATCGAATGTCTGACTACAATAGCGCACGTTGCCTTATATTCTTGTTGCAACGAGCTCAACTTTCTGAGGCGGGACAAATCGTTCATAACTTGTCAAAATCGTTCGCACGAATTCGTTACGGACACCGCACGCAGAGGCAGACGTAGGGAATATGCCAGGTGACCAGTGCACAACCTAGGCCCAGGTGGTGCATAGATTGCAAGTGACGAGGATACGATTCCTGGATTAATCCTGGCGTTATCCCTGTCATGTCCATTGAAATCAAACCTGGCGTAATGAAGATTTTTGAATCTGATATACTCCTCTTTTTAATTCTTATCATTATGACCACAAGTTGCATTGTCTCAACCAAACACCACGTACAACAACAATGACTCAGCTGAATCAGGAACTGGCCAATTAAAATGGAAGTCGGCAGTCTCACAGTTCATAAATTGAAACGCGTGCCATCCTTTTTCTTCTTCCCTTTTTCTATCCATAAACGTGCGTCCCCGGTGGTGGTTGGAAGACCCCTGCAGGTATGTTCTGATTAACAGGATTAAAAACACATTAACTATCTTATGTGGCATGCCAATGTGGATGTCCAACTCAGAGTAAGGATGAAAGTGAAACGGTTTTTAAAGTTGATGGACCAAATAATTGACCCATTTGAAAGTTCAAGGACCAGACTTAGTGTTGATTGAAAGTTTGAGGATGAAGTTGAGTATTGCCAGCTTGATGAGCTCAAGCTCGAAAAGTTCAAGTAAGCTCATTTGTTGTTGTCATTATGATATGTACATATGATTAACTAAACTATATAACTCTATTAAAAATGTTCTATGGGACACAATTTTTATATATGGTAGAAACAAACTCGCTCGAGTTTGACTCGTTGACAGCGCTACATGCAATTAAAGTTTTGGTGCGATCGTGTAATCAAAGATTTTCATCTGTTAGATCTATACATCCTACGGTTATTACATCTTTTAATAAAACCCCTTCCACCCCCACCACCACCCCTTCACCTGGTGGAGGGGGTTAAATAAAAAGATTCAACGACCGTAATGTAGATCGATCCAATGGTTGAAGATGGTTGATTACACGATTGCACCAAACATCTTATTACATTCTAGTTCAACCCAATCCTTTGACACTAATTAATCCAGTCATGATATTTTTCTCATCTTGTTTTTGTAATGTTTTATTTTTTCTTGTTTCGTGATGCTGATTTTCATGTTTTGTACTTCCTCCTTCCCATATTAGTACCTGTGATTAATAATTAGGACAAGTTTTGTAGTTCAAATATGAACTAAAAAACTTGTTCTAACGACAAGTAATATAGGTAGGAGGCTGTAATGTTTTATGATAATGAACTCAATATTGTTCGTATGTTCCATCTGTTATTTCGTTTTCTATCTGCTGTTTAGTGAACTATCTGTTCTATCTGTATTCTCTTTTAATAAACGACCCTACACACCGCCGGTGGCTTGTAAAGTTGTCTGTACAATACTTTAGCCGCTAGAGGTGCCAGGAGATCGCCCTTAGCGGGCCTGCAAAGCGGTCTGTAAAGTAGTATACATTACTAACAGGTAGCAACAACTGGAAAGAAAAGTGGAGACAATCAACAGAGAGAAAAGAAAAGAAAGGACGAGAAAAATGTTAGGAAAAGATAGGTAGAACTCCAATGTACCACTGGCCCTATGCCCCTATACGCGGTGTAATCATTACCACTACTCCTATACACGGCCAGAAGTTATTACCACTACTTCAAGGGAAGTGATGCGGACTAGATGTGCCGATTAGTTTATTTTGTGTTTATTGGGGATTATGTAACAGCTAGTTCTATCGATTAGCGATACTAGAATGAAAAGTGGAGACAAAGAACAGAGAGAAGGGAACACTGATTTCCTTTGTTCCAAACTACTGTATGATTGAATGTATTCATTTCTGGAAGAATCCATTTTTTTAAACTATCCTGTGAGTTTCCTTTGATGCAAACGGGGCTAAACATAAGACGAGCGCGCATAGGGGAAACACAACAAGTGCAACATTCATCAGAGACGAGCGGGCATAGGGGAAACACATATACTACAAGTCTATTTTATATACTCCCTTTGTTCTCTTTTAATTGGCATTGGGAGAACTAGGGGTGCATCCAAATGGGAATGGAGTGAATATAACCCATAGAGTACAACGCCTTACGGCAGAACAGGTCATGCTCGTGCTTAATCCTATAGTTCTATGTACAGAAGACTATCCACTCCTCCCACGTAGGACTGCTGCAGCGGGCAGTTCCCTGGTTCCCCCCATTGAGCAGCCCCAAGCGTCATCAACAATGTTGGGCACCGCCACCGGCAGCGCTTCTGGACGAAGCATGCCCAGGACCCTCCAGGCGACACCATCGATACTATTCATGTCTTCATGCTGACACCAGCAGCACTCCATGTTGGTCCACTTCATGGCGACAGACCCGGCCACGTTGTAGCCGACATGGGCCTCACCTTCGACCTGCCGGATATACTCGAAGGCGTTGCGGGCCCCATGGTCGGCGTCGTAGCGGAGCATGGCGAGGACGTAGGCCGCCACCATGTGGCTGTTTGCGGCCGCCCGGGCAAGGAACTGGGTGCCCCACTGTGCACGACCGTGCAAGAAGACGAGGTCGAACCCGGTGACGTAGCACACATGAGGGTGGCCGACGATTGCCAGGCGCTCCACGAGGTGGTCGTAGCTCCAATTAAACTTCCAGATGCTCTCCCGCTCCAGCTCCACGCGCCTACCCACGACGCGATCCCGGCACGCCGCGTGCATGGCCTTGCAGGTGGCGCACAGACTGGAGAGGTCGTCCATGGGCTGCGGGGAGGTTCCGACGACCCACCCTGCGATCAGGACTGCAATATCGTGCGGCAAGGGGAACTCCATGGGCTTCGAAGGGAACCAATGAGGGCGCGCGCGACAGAGACGAAGGGGAAGAGTACGCGCGGAGAAGAAGATGGCCTGTGTGTGTTGTGGAGAAGAGGATGGTGTGTCTTTATTAGTACGCGCGGAGAAGACGATGAGACACGCGCAGTGATGGTTATGGCTTCTAAAGTGCACCATTTGGAATGCTACTCGCGAAACTCGTATGAATGTCTTTCCCTTCCAGAGGATTCCATTCCTTTAAATTGTCCCGTGAGTTTCCTTTGATGCAAACTGGGGTTACGACTTCTAAAGTGCAGCTGTACGCTACTTTAGCCGCTGGAGTTGTCAGCAGGCAGGAGATCGCCCCCAGTGGGGCCTGCAAAGCAGTCTGTAAAAAGTACTCCTCCCTCCATCCCAACTCAACTCTATTTTTAGCTTTGGTCAAAATTACCTTTGACCAATGATTTCTCGCCTGATCCTTATCTTGATCATCAAGTTCCTCCGCCTGCTACCTCGGATGACTTGGGGCAGAATGATCCTTGCGACCAGAATGAAGTGTCAGATATGTTGTCCACGGCGCAGGGTTATTCAACACAAGCAATAGGTAGCATATCCTAATATTTCTCCTCATATATAGCGTGTTAACTAATTTTTCGACCCCAAATGATCTAGAAAAATTACTCCAGATTTGATGATGCCATAAATTAATCGCTGCTCAAAACAATGACGGTGCTCATCAAGCTCGCAAGCTCAACTTCATTCATCCTCAAATAGCTAATTATTTCGGATGGATTTACGTTAGGGATGTGCATTCGGTCTACCCGATATTTTGGTTTGGGTATTTCGGTCTTTTTCAAAATTTGGTTTCTTGAAATCACTACCCGAATTGTTGTAATAATATTAGGTACCTGAACATTTTGGGTACCAAAATTCCGGTTCGGTCTTCGATCCTACCCGATATATCCGAATTATACATTATATCCATGTCATGTTTGCAAAAATTTAATAAGATTGATAAATTTAATCCCATAAGGTAATTTATTATAAATTGACAAATGAAAAAAATGTTTAAATCCAACAACTTCAAACATCACAACTTGAAAATAAAATATCTAAATTTGAATTTTTCATAGTTTAGCACGCATAATTTAACTTATTATTTGATGGACCGACTATTCGGTTATTTCAGCTACCCGAGAGTGGTACCCGAACCCGACATTTATTTTTCAGTTATTTATATTTGCTACCCGAAAAGTACCCGATACCCGATATTTCAGTCATTTCGGTTCCGGTCTCGGTTTTTTCGGTTTCGGCTTTTTGGTCTCGGTTTATTTGCCCACCCCTAATTTATGTAGTAGTAGCATATGGGATATACATATTTCTCCTCCATGTTTTTTTTGCAAAACTATCAAGTGATATATCCTATGTGTATATTACATATGTAAAACTAATGTAAAATATAAAACTTTTTCAAATGGAAGTCTTAGGTTTTGTCAAATCCTTTGAGATTTACGCAGTTTTGATATGTTTTAACAATACAAGAATTGTACTTTTAGATCCACCATGAAAATATTTCCATAATATACAATCTAGTACTACATGTTATTGAAGTTAATAAATTTCATATAAATCATTGGTCAAAGGTAATTAGTTCGACCAAAATAGAAATAGAGTTGAGTTGGGGCCGAGGAAATATTATACATTGTTGTTTGCCGCATAAGGTTTGGTCCTTCATTCAAGTGGTAGCCATTTGTACAGGCGGCTGATGCAACCGGGCACACCAAGCTTACGTGTGCGCCAGTCACCGAGGCGCCTTAAATGCGCGCAGCGCATGCGCATCTTTGAATTCAATTGGAACTGCTCCGCATCACATCACCACTACTACGCGCGTCAAGAGATGAACAACCAGGCGGGTTCAAATCCCCTGCAGTACTGCAGGTGCAGTAGAGATGGCTGACATGAGGGCCCTATAGGGTTGTGGGACCCACATATCAGCCACCTCTACTGCACCTGTAGTACTGCAGAGGATGAGCACCCCAGGCAGGCTGCTACTATGCTATAAGATCACCCGGGCACGCCATCGTCTTCTCCGCACAACCACTCTTCCTCTCTTCCTAAAACCGCGCAAAGAACGCCATGGCTGACAAAACAACACCGCCGCCAAGCCCGCCGAAGGACGCCAAGGGGAAGCATCCCCGACCGGACTCCCCCCCCCTGGACAAGGAGTGGGTTCTCCGGAAGATGGCGCGCGATGTATTTGACAATACATCGCGCTCCATGCATCGCATTGGGCTTATTGGTCCCCTTCCAGAGTATGCTGCAATGGGGACCACGGGCCACTATGTCTTCGGCATGACGCACTTGCCCGGTCGCCTTGATGTTCTCTAGGAGACGCTGGCGGAAGAGCTCGGCGTCGCCGGCTGTGACAACCAAGTGGCGGCGATGTCCAGGAAACTGGGATTCCCGTCTCCGCTGCGGGAGGCGGCCTCGCCCAGCCAGGAGCCCAAGGAGGAGGAGGAGAAGGAGAAGGAGAAGTAGGTGGAGCGAGGTAGGGGAGAAGTAGTTTTTTTTCTTGTTCTTAGTTGTGTTGTTTTTCTTTTCTTGTTTGTAGTTTGTGTTTTTCTTTTTTCTTGTTTGTAATGTATCGTCTTATGGTAATGAACTTTATATTTCTGTTCATTAGTACTCAAAAATAGTTCTAATGTTGTTGTTCTAACGATAAACTAGTGGACTATTTATATCTTTTATCTTATAGAATGGAATATATTTCCACTTCTAACTCTACTGAGCTGGAGATCCAAAAAGTGACTATCACCTAGTTTATCTGACAGGACCAGCATGGAGAAGCCCACTCTGTGTTCAAACCCAACACGAATCCAACATAATGAGCAATCAAACGGCAAAGCACGTAGTAAATCACAAAAAACGCAACAACAGTTTTTGGAGTACGTATCAACTTTAGCCTAGATTAGATGCTCGTGGGCGTCATTGCAAAAGGGTGAAGACAAAAAAAGACTTGATTCGGATGGCTTGCAAAAACAAACTAGAAAGTCAAGCTCATCAAATTTTTTGCCTGATTTGGATTGGGTCTTAGTTATAGACTTCCATAATAATCAAATGTATCGGGTATTTTACTTTCACAAGTGTGTCATAAAATGTATCGGGTGTTTTACTTTCACTAGTGTGTCATAAAGTGTACACCGGCCACGTATCCTGATCCAACCATACAACTTCAAATAAAGCAGGGTTAGAGCATCTCCAACCCATTAGCTATATGGTGTGCTATCCTATTATTTAGCAAATATAGAGCAAAAGTCATCTCCAACCAGTTTGCTATTAGGATTCCTACTTTTAGCCGTTTGCTATATGGAGCTCTCGGTGTGCTACTAGTAGCAAATGCTATCCGGTTTGCTATCCCCAATTTCTAGTACATTATTGTCGTTTCTGTTGCAAAATAGTTGTTGAAAATTAACCGTTGGAAATACAACCGTTGAAAAATAGTCGTTCAAAATATAACCATTGAAAATAGTCGTTAGAAATACAAACGTCACAATAAGAAAAAGGAGAAGAAGAAAAAGGATGGCGCACATTTTGATACATGAACCGTGACACTGCTGACATCCATCTTCATTGGCGAGTTCCCGATTCCGCTGATCTCTCCAGTATGTATTCACACTAGCTACTCTCTGGTGACTGGACCCAGGGTATCCCGTGGCCCACCCGGCATATTAAGTGGGTGGGCTCCTAAGAATTGTTGTTGTTGTTGTACGTGGTGTTAGGTTGAGACAATGCAACTTGTGGTCATAAAGATAAGAATTAAAAATTAGAAAGAGTATATAAGATTCAAAAATCTTCATTACTCTCTTTACTCCGGGCTCGGGCCCGTCAAATTCGGAAAATCCTCCGCAAATATCGTAACTGCATCAGTTATATATCCAGGCCCATTTCTAATTAAAATCCAAACTAAAGGTGTAGACGAAGGTTTTGCACAAGAGATAAGTTGCGCCGCGCCGCCGCAGACGGCAATCGTAGGGACAACAAGGAGATAAACCAAATGGCGGGGACTCAGGTGTACAACGTGACGTTCGAGGAAGACGTGATCACCACCACCGTGACGTCCTACGTCAAGGCCATAGAGGACTGGCTTGACGAGGTCCTCTCCATCCACTGTCGGCGCCTTCACAAGCTCGTCGTCGGGCATGATGTCGAGTGGCACCCCAGCTACTCCGCCGACCAGAACCCCGTCACCGTTCTGCAGCTCTCCGTCGGTCGCCGCTAGCTCATCTTCCAGGTCATCCACGCTAACTACTTCCCCGACGAGCTGGAAGATTTCCTTGGCGATTCTGACTACCGCTTCGTCGGCGTCGGCGTGGAGGGTGACGTCGACAGACTTTGGAAGGACTGGCAGTTGCGGGTGGCCAAAACAATGGACCTGGCCGAGCTCGCATCAGAGGAGATGGATCACCCGAGCCTCCACCGCGCGGGGCTGAAGGACATCGTGGGCGCCATGATGGGCGCCGACATGGAGAAGCCTTACAGGGTGAGGATGAGCAACTGGGACACGTACAATCTCTCCGGCGAGCAGATCAATTATGCGTGCATCGATGCCTTTGTCTCCTTCGAGGTCGGCCGCAAGCTGCTCTCTGGCGACTACTGATCTTACCACCAAGTTTGGGATTGGCTGCTGTCGATCATCCTGGCATATGGAATTCGTAGGTGCATCGCTCGAGTTCTAGCTTTTGTACTTGTGCGCCTAATCTCTCATAAAATTATTTTTTCTTGAGGAAACACTATATCTTGCATTTAAAAACATGCATGTTATTTCACATGCATCGAGGTCTTTCACATGCATGTTAGTTGTCTATGCATGTTACGCCCCAAACATGATCAACGAGCCTCAAACATGACGATCTCTCAACAAAAAAGAGAACATGTAACGTCAGCAAGCATGATCGAAGTCATTCACATAGATGTTAGACGTACATATGCATGCTACATCCCAAACATGTATTCCAAGAATAGAATAATATTTACTACCATGTATATATATTTCTATATTTACCATATTCTCTACCATGCATGTGTTTATGCTCTCAACCTAAATGGCAGTTTAACTACCACACTAATGAAGAATATTATCCTGTCATCAATAGAGATAACAAATTTGACACAAGGATGTTCCCTCGATGGTACGAGGATAGAATGTGGACTACCATCGTCTAATAAGCACACAGGCTCTCACTACGTACGTACGTGGTTCATCAAATGATTCGATCGCATGCTGCCATTATGTATCGCTGTACTCGTCTTTTGAAGAAACGACAGGCATAGGCGCTAGCCGCTACATGTTCTGATTTATTTTAGGAACAAATGAACACACTTGTGAAAACACGTACGCCACATCCGGTCCTCAACGTCATTCAATTAACATGTTCCTCAACAAGGGGGAACAAAAATCCTCAGCACGTGACCACACATGCTTGATCGCGAGTCTCTTTCACATGCATTACATTCATGTCCACCATCATCCATGATCACGATAATTATCAGTTCGATATGGACTCTCGATCAGCAACGATCGGATCCTTAAAAAAAAAAGATATGGACTCTCGGTCGATTGCCACACGCGTTCACGTCAATCTCCGCACCTTTGTGTGTCAAATTAAAAAACTAGCCGATGGGACGTGTTGAGCCGTTGCGATAACCGAGAGGAGGCGAACCGCAGTTTGGAGTAACTCTGACCATCGATTCAAAAGCACAATTTTTGAAGCGTCCGATCATCTCCACTCACGCGCTTAGACGACGACCCTCTATAAAGCCACACTGTCCTCTTCTTCTCTGTCGCACCTCTCGATCGATTTTAGCCTCCAAACTTCTCCTCTTGCTTCTCCGCTGCACCACCGTTGACCACCTCTCTCTCTTTGTTTGCACCTCCGTCGCCGCACAAATGGGCAGCCCCGCACCAAAGCAATCCAAGTCATCAACGTCCCCCGAACCTCCTTCTCCGTTTCTGTCGCCGCCAAGGCCGGTGGAACTGGAAGCGGCGCTCGCACCTCCTCCACTCCCGTCTCCGCCTGCAGAACCCGCACCTCTTCCGTCCAACTATGATGAGACTGTCCGCCTCATCGAGGAAAGCATCGACAAACTCAACGGCAAGCTTAAGGAGGTCATCGGAGCCTATTCGCCACCGACGTGCAAGCAAAAGCGCTCGACAAAATGGCGCGGGATGTATTTTATAATACATCTCACTCCTGTCGCCGACTGGGACTTGGTATCCTTCCCCACCACAGCAGCATGGACTCCGCCGGCTACTACATCTTTGGGTTAGGCTTTGTTGCCGCTCGTCTCGACTGCCTCTACGAGACAATCGGTGAGGAGGCCGGGGTGGAGTTTCGCGAGCAACTCGTGAACGCCGTCAGTCGGAAGAAGTTTGATCTGGTGTTGGAGGATGCTCCACCGACGGAGGCGCCACAGATGGATGCGAAGGCAGCAGTGGAGGTGGACAAGTCCTCCTCCGAGTAGAGTAGGATGAGTAGTAGTTTTTTCTTTTGTTTTCTATGAGTTTTTTCTTGTTTGTAATATATGTGTTGTTTTTATGTTAATGAAAAATGTCTTTTATTTTATGTTCATGAACAATGTGTCCTACAGTACATGCACTAACGAAAAACTCTTCCTTTTATCGAAAAATATCGCATATGGAAAATTAACACATTAGTAATATTATACTGTATCTAATAAATACTCCCTCCTTATTCTTTTATTTGACGTTTTGGACAAATCATTGAACTATATATGAACTAGAACTTGCTGTCTGAATGACAATTAAAAAGGTAAGGAGGGAGTATTAAACACATTAGTAGGACGTACGTAGTAGAATTATATTTCAAAAAATTACAAAAATAAAAAGCTACACTCTTAATTAATTTTATTTCTTTTCTCTTTACCAGCTGTCATCGTGCCCGCCCCACCACCCCCACCCACCGGCTTGGCCCTAGGCAGTAGCCCACAAATTTTCTGCGACCCTGCAACACAGCATCGCGCGTGCGCCCCCGCCTCGCACGCCGTCCGATCAAAATCGCATAAACGTGGGAGCAGGGCACGTGGGATTTCCATCCTTCGGTGTCCAGACAACAAACCCAGCGCAAAGCGAAGGATCTCAGCGGGATTTCCATAGGACGGTGTGCGGGGCAGGGGCGCACGCGCGACGTTGTGCGGCATGGCCGCAGAAAATTTATTTCCGCCCGCCTAGGCCCAGAGTCGGGCCTGCCTTTAAGACCATCCGCAGTGGTTCACAGTAAAGCTTTAGGCTGTGTTTGGGAGCATAGTTTTTCAATACTAAAGTTTTGGAAACCACAGTTTTTGAAATGACATGACAATACCAAAGTATTTCAATAACACAGTTTTGTAATACTACGATTTTGCAATACATAGGACTGTTTGGTTGACAAACGCCATTCTGTAAAAAATACCATAGTAATCTCAAATAACACGGTATTGCTAATTGCTCTAAAACTCCAAAAATACTGTGTTCCAAAACACCATTACTGGCCTGCGAATCAGATGGTCTCATCTCTTAACCCCTTGGTGCGGAAATCGAATTCTCTGCGGCCCTTCCGCATAGCTATCTCTGTGCGACCCTACCCAGATGGTTGCCACGTACGTTCATGCTCCAAATTTTATAGCCAAGGCGCACTGCACGGTTCCCGCGACTATACCACCCTGCCCTGATGATTGCCACATACGCGAACGCACCGAATCTTGCAGCGCGCACGGGCACACGAACTCCACGTTCGAACTTTGCTCAGCAATCCGAATAACTCGGCGCTCGGCGTGCACGATCCATCATCATGCGCACAAGCACATACAACGCGGCCAAAAAGATCTGTGTTTGGTTGCTTGTCTTGGATTGAATTGACTTGGATTAATTGGATGATCTAGTCATATGTTATTTGTTTCGCAGTCAGACGAGTGATCCAGGTTTGAGGAATATAAAATATTCCACGCAGATGCTGGATGAGATGATCCAGGATATTTTGTTGGATGTGATTCCATCCACCTTATCTAATTTTGCTTCTTAGCAATGTAATTAGTGATAATTACTTTGCTTATTGTTGATTAATAATTACAATTATGATATTAACAGTAATATTTGCTAGTAATATGATAATTAGTATATAAACAATTAATATTATGAAATTATCAACTTTGATAATTCAATAATCCAATCAAGTTTCATCCAACCTACCCACAGAAAATTGGATCGTCCAGTCCATCCAACCAAACGTTAATTTGGATGATCCAAGACATAAAGAAATGGATGATCTATCTCCAATCGAACTTTGACGTCAAACCAAACGCAATTGATGACTGAGCACTTTGTCACATGTCACTAGAGTGTACGCATAAATGACAAATACACGGCCTCAACACCAGGTTTAGGGTGCATTGTGGACTAACCACATGACCCGACCAAACACTCATGTAATTACCATACACCTGCAAGAGCAACTACCTGGTCGCATCCTTCGCATACGAACGGCAACACCGACCAACTTATATTTTTTGTACTACGTACAAAGAATTTTCCTTGTCCATGAGCCAATAAACAAGCTCTTCTGATGCGACTTTTGTAGTTAAAAAATGAACTACAACAAAGCGACAAGTTCATGGAGACGAGGGGAGTACATATGAGCATCGACGTCTCTCTCACATGCATGTTATAGTTGTCCATGCATACTACCCTACGCCCCAAACATAGGATCAACGAGCCAAACCATATATATATATATATATATATATATATATATATATATATATATATATATATATATATATATATATATATATCTGTGTGTGTGTGTGTGTGTGTGTGTGTGTGTGTGTGTGTGTATATGTGTGTGTGTGTGTGTATCTATATATATATATATATATATATATATATTTATATTTATATATATATATATATGACGATCTTTCAAAAAATAAGAGAAAACACGTAACGTCATGAAACATGATCGAGGTCTTTTGCGTGACAAACTGAAAAAAACTGGAACATTGCATATTAAAAACTGGAACTAAAAACTAAAACACCATCGGACGGACCTACAAAGTATGCCAGGTGGGCCACTGCATACCCTGGACTCTTTGCATGTCAAATTAAAAAATTGCCTGTGAAGCGGAGATGGAAGCTAACCGCGGTTTGGATTAATTTGAAAACGCGGTTTTTGAAGCGCCCGATCATCTACACTCGCGTGGACCATCCGCAGTGGTGTACTGTAAAGCATACTAGATACACTGTTTCGCAATGTAATTTAGAGTACGTAGTGTAAAAGCTGAAGGAGAATAGTGTATAGAGTATGCTTTAGAGTACGCTGGTGCGGATGGTCTAAGACGAGGACCCGCTATAAAGGCACACCCGTCCTCTTGCGTCTTCGTCGCACCACTCTATCTCTATCGATCGTAGCCTCCAAACTTCTCTTCCTTCACCGCCGCACCATCGCCGACCACCTCTCGCTCTTTCACTGCACCTCGTCGCCACACAAATGGGTAGCCCCGCACCGAAGCGCTCCAGGCCGTCGACGTCCTCTGAACCTCCTTCTTCTCCGTTTCCGTCGCAGCCAATGCCGGTGGAACTGGAGGCGGCGCCCGCACCTCCTCCGTTCCCTTCTCTGCCCACGGCACCCGCGCCTCCTCATCCTGTTTGGGTTCAGAAGACTGTCTGCCTCGTTGAACACCGCTTCGATGAACTCGATCGGCGCCTGAAGGAGGCCACTGAGCACCTTTCTGCCACCACCGGGCGAGCAAAAAAGCTCGACAAATTTGCGCGGGATGTTTTTTTGATACATCTCACTCGTGTGACCGTCTGGGTCTTGGGAAACTTCCTGTCTGCATCAGCATGGACACCGCTGCCCACTACTGCTTTGGGTTAGGGTTTGTGGACGATCGTCTCAACGTCCTCTACGAGATGATCGGGGAGGTTTCTGGGGTGGAGGGCCGCCAGCATCTTTTGCGGACCATCGCCCGAAAGCTTCGGACTCAATTGCCAGAGGAGGCAGCAGCAGTGGAGGAGGCGGCAGCGGCAGAGGAGGCGACGGCGGCAGCAGCGGAGGAGGAGGAGGCGGCGGCGACAGCGACAGCGGCGGAGAAGGAGGTGGAGGAGATCTCCTCCGACTCCGAGTAGAGTAGTATTTGTAGTTTTTCATTTTCTTATTTTCTATGTGATTTCGTAGTTCTTGTTTGTAATATATGTGTTGTTTCTATTTTAATGATAAATGTCTTTTCTGTTCATGAACAATGCGTCCTATGCAGTATCGAAAAACAACTCCTTTCTGATAAAGGGGCAAGATAACTATTGTTCAATGTCTAGCCAAGAATTTGTTGTGTTGCGACAATCGATGACTCTTGGTTGAAACTCCATTGATATCGTGGTTGAGGCTGCGTTTCTCCTCTTTTGTGTTCTTTTACTCAATTTTTTCATTTGTAGTTGGCGCATGGGAAAATGTATTTTTAGTATGTAGTAGTATATACTACATGTTATCATTTCATTGTGATTAATGTTACAAAATGTTGATTGTTTACCATCGTCCTTTTGTGGACTTGGCTTTATTTGCATATCATTTGTATTAGCACATATACATTTGTAGATTCATATTTTTTTCGTATTTTTTTGGAATGTCCCACTAGCTAGCAGATGACTGGTTTTAGATTTTGATCTCCATGCATGGCAACAAAGATGAATTAAGAAGCGAGCAAGTTGTCCTAAGACGAAGTCTACCCCTCTAGATACACGCACCATGTGTAGGAATCGACGCAACATGAGATGTAATTAATCACAATTGGATGCGTGCACAAGGTCAGGACTTGCGTCAAATTCTCCACTTGCGCAAAAATTTTATTGTTCTACTTGGTGCGGCACATTTGAGATTTTGACAATTCAATTTTCACTACCTGCGCCTCCAATTCCAGTCCCGCCTATTATTGTAATCCTAATTCAGCCACGATGAGTATAAATGGAAACACTGGCCTTCGTTCCCGACACACCGTTGCCCCACCCTTCCGGTGATCTCGCGGTACTCCAAATGTGTTGTCTCTCTGTCCTGTGTTCCATACTTGTATTCCTAAGGAATTCTCGTGTTTTCATTTCCCACGGTTTTTACAATTTTTCCCCCATGGATCTCGCAGTGACGCATCGAAGCTCTTGGTGGTGTTGACTCCTGGGTACAACGCCGGGCGACCAAGTTTGACGGGCTCCACCGAACCTCTTCGTCGCCGACACCTCCCTACGGCATCGCATCCCGGACTCCAGTTTTGTGCTAGGTAAACTACATGATCCATGCTGTCTTTTTATAGAGCCATATTGGCTTGGTTCTACACAATCCATGCAGTTTTGGCCTAGTTAAGTTATACACGATCCATCCTGATATACGAAGATTAAATAAATTAACAAAGAACAAATGTGGTCTTCTGTTTCACGAATTTAGTTATATATATATATATATATATATATATATATATATATATATATATATATATATATACTACATCTGTCCCTATATAAATGTTGCTCCGACAGCTTATTACGGTAGTGTATTTCTAGTTCAATTCCTGGCCGAGAACGACAAATACTAAAAACCAGAGGTAGTAGTATGTAATTTCTGGATTTAGAAGTAAATGACGCACGGGCTATCTGACCAACGACTCCAAATGTTATACCCTCATTCCTGTTTTACAAATTTGTATTCCTAAGATTTTTAGTTCCCATGGTTTTTAAACTTTTTTCTTTCTTGTGGCTTTCTCGGATCGTACGTTTTTTCTATTCTTTCTTTTCTAATTCTTCCGTTAGTAACAAACACTGCAGTTTATAGAAAGCACACCATCCGATCAAAAATCTATGTCGGTCATGTAATTTGACGTTATCACTGTTATTTGGAATGACTACTTACAATGCTCTTTACATTAGGAACAAAACATCAAATACGTGATGTCGTCTACAAGCATTCATGGTGGCCAACAAGCACCTGATATAACTATAAATGTGTTTACTATCAAAATTAAACAAATTTAGACAACATTAAATCATTTGCATGGTACGCAGAGAATATTGCAGCACATGATGTTCAGGAACCCCGAGGTTCTTCACTCCCTCGTACTACTACGATGCATGAACCAACAACAGGTATAGATATACAAACCAGAAATACTTCTTCCGCCCCAGCGTAATTTTACTTTTGGAGCTTAAAAAATGTCCCACTCCAACTCTATCCTCGGTAGTACCTTCCAACTACCCATATCGCATCACATTACTACCTGCCTCTCTACCGTGCCATTTGTTTTGGCAGAGTGTGTTAGATTTTTACTCCTTTTGCATTGAATTTGGAGCATTTTGAGAGACTATGTTATGTCCTTTAGATGTATTGATGATGGGTGTATCATGGTCATTTGCATTCTTTCGTAGGCTCTACTAATTGTTTTAGCATGCCTTGCGATTCTACTTTCTTAGTACTTAGTCTTTATAGTTAACAGTTCATCAGCCTGTGTGATGGTGTGATTTTTTTATGCCTCCACGCTGTGCTCTCTCGCCGCCGGCCACTCCGGCGGGCACCGGCGCCCACGCCCTACTGCTGGTCACTTCAGTGTCCTCCCCGACGCATCTCCCTTGCCCATCTCCACGTCCCATCCTTCACGTGCCATGATTACCCCGTCGTCTGCAAATCCCTGGCCATTACTCGCCCTGCCACCAATCCTCATCGAGAGTTTTGGCGATACCGAACCCTAGCTTTGTTGAGCGTCGCAAGCTGGCACTATGTAGTATTGCACCTGCAGTAGCCGCCACTCACAAGTAGACCCGATGTCTCATGGGCCCACATGTCAGTGGCGGCTAATGCAGGTGCAGTACTGCGGAGGATTTCAATCCCGCAAGCTGCCTACCTTATCTGTCTTGCATTCACCACCTGCTATTGTTGGCGTTCATTACTTGCCCTGCAACTAATAATTCTCTTCTAGACGCGCTCCGGCTGGTGTCAGTTAGACCAAACCGGTGAACTCTATCTTTGTCTAGTCTAGCGTTGCTAGCTGCATGCCCCCTCACAGTCTTGCCTGCTTCACTCATGGACTGAAAATCCTCTGCAGTACTATGAGTGCGTACCGCCACTAACATGTGTATCTGATGGCTCATTTTAGGGTATGAACATCAACAGAGAAGTCAATAATGTAACCCCCCCCCATCAAAATAGTTGTTGTTCGGACAGTCCTAACTAGTAGTTCATTTTTAATTCATTTGTTGGTCTGATACGACAATTAATATAAACCAGGAGGGAGTAATACAGAACAAAATGGTGCTGGCATGACGCGGTCGTCCCATGCTCGTATTTGCCGCTCTCGTTCTAAAGATAGTATGAACATCAGACTTTTCTTCTTTTCACACTATTTGTACATGATACTAAACTTGTTCAGGCGATAATTTGCTTTAATCGTTTACCGTTTGAATCAATGTAACAGAAGGAAGGAAGCTAGGAAGAAGTGTGGCTAAAGGACTTAAGGTTGCCAGAATACGCTATGCATCCCAAGTTAGTAGAACGGAGCATGTGAAGCTACCAATTCAGTTCTCCGCTAGGTTGGGTGCTGCGGTTGGTATTAATCAGCAGCACTTTGTCTATGATGTGGTTATGTTTACAAAAAGACATGCATCCCTCAGCGGTGCAAGAAAGTGGGCAGAGGTTGGCCATAGTAACAAGAGAGATATAGTACGAGACATTCTAGTTAGTGTTGTCACACCCCCACACAATTATTTTTTTTTTGCAATCTTCATCCTATACGTTTACATCAACTTATTATACAATGTACAGGATTCCTGGGACATGGTGGACACACTGGAGAGCACAAGAAAAATTTTGAAAAGTGCTGGTGAGCGATACAAGGGGTGGCGCTCGACTTTGCATGCCACCTATAAGAGTTATTCTACCGATGAAGAACGTATACGAAACAAGCCTCCCGACGTAACGACGCCCGAGTGGTTGCACCTAATAGAATATTTTGGGTCTGAGCGATTCAAGGTCAGCTAACTTTTTAATAGCTTCACATCATACAAAAAATATTTCATTTACTTTCATTCGTGGAATTAATTCTTAAAATTATTGCAGTCAATAAGCAGGACCAATTCTAAAAATCGAAGAAGACAAAAGACGTGTCACTTGCTTGGCTGCAAACCCTACGCCCAACTTAGTTATGAGAAGGTATGAAAAATAAATCACGCTTTTACTTTGTGCTGCAAACAATATGTATACCGACATGTTGAAGTTTACTTGTATTTTATGTAGCAAGACCCAGAGACCAGAGAATAAGCCGATGACATACAATTGTGGGAGGCAAGCCATTTGTTGGAGAACGGTAACTGGGCAAACAAGCTGGCAGAAGTTGTACATGTGAGTAACACTTCAAACAATCCCCAATTAAATAAATATTTGCAAATTACCAGTGACTTTTCTTTTCGTATATAGATCCAGGCACGTGCCCATGTGGACAACATGGAAGCTGAGCAGGGAGGCCCAATTCCAAATGAGGAGAGAACCACATCTTCCAGCGTTGTTATAGATCCTAAATCGGTTGTGCAGGAACACAAGTTTGGGGGGCGTGGTTATATGGCTAACCCAACTGGTCCCGAACGTGAACGTATGCGTATCTAGATGTCTGAACACCTCAACGACCAAGTTTGAAATATAGAGGATAGAAATGCAGGCCTCAATCAAATAGTGCAGGAGTTGGAAGGAAGAAATGATAGCTTAAACACCCAGATGGACTGCATAAACTAGAAGAATGAAGAGTTAAACATTCAAGTCTAGAACTTACAAGGTCAGATAGCAGCTGATCGTGAACAGACAGCTAAGGAAATGTAGGACATGCGCGCCTCAATGGCTGAAATGCACAAAATGATGATGGCGACCACTCCACAGAAGGTCCACCAAAGGAACCGCCAAAAGCCACCTGCTCCAACAATTAGTCCTTGTAAGCTTAGGAAAACTCTTAGCATGCAAACACGTCGCTTTAGTAATCCTAGAGTGTTGTTATTCGTGTTGTAATATCAATTGATGGATGTTTATTGTTAAACTTGTGATTCTGTTGCCACTAATTTTCAAATCTGGTGCATTCGAGTTCTACTGCCGCTAATTATAAAACGTGGCATTACGAATTTCTTGTCACGAATGATAAATTGTTGCAATAGGAAGCTATTTCCAATACGGATGATAAAACGTGGCAAAAGAATGACAAAACGTTACAGTATAAACATTTGGCAACGACTCAAAAAACATTGCATTAAAACACTATTGCCATAGATAAGAAATCGTTGCAATACCAAACTATTCGCCACGAATGTGAAATCGTTGCGGTACCATACTAATTCCAAAGGATCTGAAATCGTTGCAATACGGTACTATTTGCCACGTTTGTGGACTCGTTGCAATATCCAACTATTCGCCACGAATACAAAATCGTTGCAGTACCAGACTAGTTCTCACGGATCTAAAATCGTTGCGATACGGTACTATTCGCCACGTTTGTTGACTCGTTGCAATAACCTACTATTTGCGACGGATATTAAACCGTCGCAGTATCATACTATTTGCCACGGGTGTGACATCGTTGTAGTACCATACTATTTGTAACGAATGTGAAATCGTTGCAATACCGTGATATTCATTGCAATATGGTAAATCATCACTACACCATAACTCGTTGCAATATGTTACTATTTGCCACGGCTGTGAAAATCGTTGCAATACTGTAGTATTTGCCACGAATGTGAAAAGTGTTGCAATCACATACTATTACCACGAACGCGAAATCGTTGCAATACGCTAAATTGTTGCAATAACATACTATTTGCCACAAATGTGAAATCGTTACAATACCGTAATATTGCCACACTTGTGAAATTGTTGCAACCACATACAATTACCATAAATGCGAAATCGTTGCAATACCATGCTATTTGTTGCAATACGTTAAATCATCGCAATACGCTAAATCGTTGTAACAACATACTATTTGCCACGGATATGAAATCTTTGCAATACCGTACTATTTGCCACGATCGTGAACCCATTGCGATACCGTACAATTTGTTGCGATACGTTAAATCGTCGCAATACATGAAAATGTTGCAATAGCGTCTTATTTGCCACCGATGTAAAATCGTTGCAATACCATACTATTTGTCATGGAGGCCAAGGCGTCGCAAATAACCTATCGCCGCGGGAATTATTACGACGATTCATAAAAACTATCACCACGCTCTTTTTTGTTGCAAGAACAACCTATTGCGACGAAAAACAACCTATCGCGACGAATTTTTTCGCTGCGATAAACCGGAATCCTTGCAGTGCACTACACCACTGCTCCAGTTGTTATCAACCATGATGCACACGCTTGACCTCGCCAAGAAGGCTAATAACTGCATGTGCAATCGAGAACACAAGCAAGAACGTCGAAGACACGATCTGATATCGCGTAGTTGGGGTCTCACAAACCGAATAACGGCCATATTATTAATCTAAGAAAATCCCCATTGTTTATGGCGGCCACCATAGAGTATATCTAGGTGGGAACACGTCTAAGGAGGTTTTTGGGTCGTGACCTGACCCTAAGACATGTGACTAATAGACTTAGACTTGATACAAGGCCCAATAGCCCAATACGGTGGTACAACACCCTGACAGATACTGAACTCAATTTTTTTCGATGATTCCCGTCTACTCCCTAGGAATTTTGACATGGGACCAGCAACATTGGAAAGGTTATCCTCTCCCCTTTATGTGAATATGTAGAACGTCCAAAATGGAGATTGTATGCGTCCTGTACGTCCATTTTAATGCGAACTGCTCCTGGACTCCGAGTTAAATACGATTTTAAGTTGGGCTCAGTTTCCATTTTCTTTGAATGTATTCTCTGGTCCTCCACGTCCCTAAGACTTCCTCCAAGTACTCCTTGAAGCTCTCCATGGATGATAATCACTATTTAATTATTAGGTAGCAATCTATGCTCAAAAACATATAAGGAAACATATAAGAACGAGCTCACCTCTGAAATTACTTGTTGTGTGTGAACTCTATTGATTGCATATTGTATGTTCAAATTGTTTGTATCCATAGAAGTGATATCCTCATCATCCTCCCCTTCTTGAATTGGAGTCGTCCTCGACTCAAGTTCATCTTCTCTCACGTGTTGGTCCAAATGTGCAACGCCATCAAATCTTCTTGTATGCCTGAAAAGAGGAGGCCAAGGTGTTGGACGATATAGTGCACCATCTTCATTTTCTCCATCAAGTAAGCGAGCACATTCACTTGAGCTAGGATCCAAAACAAATAAACATTGTACCTGTTTGTATGTGCATTTATAATGTGCATGATCTCATCACCAGAGCTTCGATTACCTCTGGCTCAGGTACTAGAGCTTCCGCAGTCTCTCGCTCCAAGGAGGGAGCTTCAACTATTTCTGGCTCGGGGGTCGGAGCTTCAGTTACCTATGGCTTAGGTACCGGAGCTTTTGCCAACTCTGTCTCAGAAGCAGGAACTTCAGCCACCGGCTCTGAGGCCGTCGGTGCTTCATCATGAACATCTCCCCCGTGGTCTAACACTACCACATGAGCTTCAAGTGTTGTCTCTGGATCTAGATCCACGATAGCTAGCGCCGGAGCTATCATGTCGTCAGCCACCACTTGGGGAGGCACAGGGTTTGAAGCCGGAGCTTCTGCCTGCACAACCTCAGTTGCTGCAGCAGGAGCCGAAGCTTCAGTCTTCTATTTTGACACCCTGGAAACAAAAGATCGGGAAAATTCAAGACATGATAAAGACAAAATTAGCACATCAAGGTGAGATGACAATACTTACCTTGGATGCTACCGCTCCAATCAGAGCGGAACCCCTTTATCGGTCGGCCAGAGCCAGAACCCACTGTCGCTGTTGTGGTGGAGGCTCCGGACTGCTGCCCGGAACTTGTCGTAGTTGTCGGCATCACCTCAGTCGGGATCTCCCTAGGCTGGGAAGAACCTATGGACCTAGAGCCCATGACTGGCAATGGGGCCAGAGTTGATTTGCTGGAGTTAGCGCCCCTTGAGGACGCCGGCACCGAAGGAGGCTTGGCCGGGGGGGGGGGGGGGGGGGGGGTGGGGGGGGGGGGTTGGGGGGAGAAGCTTTTGGAGATGAAGCCGACCTGAGCGAGATCCCATTCGCATGTCTTAGCTTCCTCTTCCGGGTGGAGGATTTTGCTGGCTCCTTGCCCTTGCCCTTGCCCTTGTCGACGTCATCAACCTTCTGGCTTGGAGCAGTGGTGGACACCCTCTCCGAAGCTCCAGGAATTGCAACCCCGGAGGTATTGCATCTCTCAACCACGCCGAGGTCGTCCAGCACCGGCATTCTACTTCGGAATTCCCTACTAACCTCTAGAAGCATGTTCAAGGGGAGGAAGGCAGTGGGTGGAGTCAAGGCGTCGCGGGAGATAGCTCTGTTCTGAAACTTCTGGAGATAGAGCTTCAAAGCTTCATCATCTAAGTTGGTATTCAAACCGGCTTCAATCTGGTTATGATCTATGTCACTGTTGAAAGCCCACGCGGGCCACTCCCATGTCATCAGCGGAGCACACCTGTTCACCAGAAAATTGTCGAAGACCATCTGAGGGGTCACTCCACTCTATGCATTCTTGGATCCTTCTTAGGATGGGCTTGTACGCTTCGGACAGCTACATATTTGTATTCCAGGCGTCGGTGTCGACATTGAGGAGGCTCTTGGGAAACTCCAACCTCTCGTGCTCATCCACTACGATGATCATCCAATATTTCTTCCAGTTGTCCCAGTTTCCGGAGGGGAAGGTCTTCAAGTACTTGAAGGGGAAGTTCTTGCGCTTCACGAAGTAGTAGAAGCCAATTAGCTCTGTCCCCTTTTCGGTAGTGTGGACCATGAAGAAGGTCTAGAAGAGCTCAATGCATGTCGGCACACCCACCCACATCTCGCAGAAGTGGACGAAGGTCGCCACTAGCAAGAAGGAGTGGGGGTCGAGGTGATGAAGCTGGAGGCCGTAGAAGTCCAACAGCATCAAGAGAAAGCTTGAAAAGGGCAGGATCAGACCCACCATAGCGTACGCTAAGAAGTAGACCATCTCTCCAGTGCGCTCCATCTTGAAGGGGAGCTTGCCGAAGTGGATGTCGTTGTTGAAGAGGTCGCTGGACCACCCCATATAGGTCCGGACCCTCAACAAATCTTCATTACTCTTGATTTTGCCGCGGGGAATACCCAACTCCATCACGGCAAAGGGGAGCAAAGGATGAAAGGGATATTCAAAGGTTGGGAGGCTCTGAGCGCAAGTTCGAATGAAAGTGTAAAGAGTCCTCAAACCGTGTGGCTTTTTTCTTAAGTAAGTCTCCGCAACGCTTGGATAGAAATAGCGTCGGGATCAAGATTTCATTTAAAAAATCTACCCCATCATTGACAAATGGGTTTGTGTCCACTTCAGCGGAAAGGTCGAAGTTATTACACCAGGTGAACCGTTGTCATGATGTGAAGTTGGAAGCCCGAGGGCGGCGGCCTGACATGGCACGCAAAACCAATACGATTTTCATATTGGGAACCGACGACCTTCAATTGCGTGAGATCCGCACGCCGAGATCTCACCCGCGGCATAAATAAGAGCCACACGATGATGGTTCAATTGTGCACCATCGCCCCAACGGCACAAGAAAAGACCTTTGAAGTCGCAGAGCAGGAATCGAAGATGGCCCCACCTTTGGTAGAATAACTTAACCCAAAGGGTTTCCCCCAGAGGTAGAACCGGGGGCCACTGTCTGTACCCTGCGTACCGAGTATCCCATGATACCGCAAGAAATGCTACGGAGTTCCACCTCTGCGAGTTGAAGACCTCCGAAGGCTCCACGTGTCCTGTAGCACTGGGCCCGCCTTCCTCATTAGGGTAGCTCCAGCGCTGCCACGTCTACAGCAAGGCCAGACCTAACTCCCTATATAGGGAAGCTCCAGTCGTGCCACATGTTCAGGGGCCCCGAACCTAACCACCAGTAGAGCGAAGCTCCACTGCTGACACGTGTATAGCAGCTCCGGACCTACCTCCCCACAGACGGAAGCTCCGGAGCTGCCATGTGTCGAGCCTCTGGACCTAAGATAGTAACAGGAAGATAGACGGATCTCCAACGGTGCAAACATTCAAGGAGCAGTTAAAGCAATTGTTACAAGACCTGATTACGTGTCATTAATACCATGTTAATGACACACGATCAGAGGACCTTTAGTACTAGTAATGCCACCATCAAGGCATGTTATCACACCATTAATCATGCTTAATACATACAGATTGTGTATTAGGTGATTAAAACCGTCGGGGCCACATGTCGGGCCAGGCTGACAATTTAACGGCTAGTCCTTGGACTATAAAAGGGTTGTGTCGCACAGTACAAGGGACAGACTCTCTGAACCCCAAGCAACACATACTCATGCATACAACAACCACCCGTGGAGTAGGGCATTACGCTTAGGCGGCCCAAACCATGTAAAAACTCTCGTGTCACTGTCTCGTTCATGTTCTCACGCACCCCCCAACCAATTACGAACCTCTGCGGAGTACGATCTAGTAGTACCGGGGGAAGTGGCATCTACACACTTTGACAACTATCATATTTATCGCCTTCACCTATTCCATAAGTTATCAAATTGTATGTGTATATAAATTTCTTCTAACCTATGATGATCATACTTGCCTTCCAATAGTTGGGTGTCAAACAACATCTAAAAGCACAACTCTGGAAGCTCCTGTCAAGCTAATCACTTCACAACAAGCTCTTGTAGATGCAAGTAACACCCGAGACTCATCATTTGGAATGTTAAAAGCTTCAGTTGACGTCTGACGATACTTCTCATCCATTTGAGGCCTTGTTTGGATAGGAGTGGATCCACTTCAATATAAGTGGATTGAGGTGGATTGAAGAGAAAATTAGTTTATTTTCCACTCCAGTCCACTTCAATCCAATCAAGCCCTGAAGGATTTCTTTCATTCTCTCCATTTTAAAAACTTATGAAGATGCTACTTTATCAGTTCTAATGGCAAAATATATTGATTAAAAATCAATATCATCTCTCTTAGTGCTTCAAACAAGCGACAAAGCGAACAACTTCAATCACAAATCTTCTTTTTACCCTTTTCATAGGAATTTGACCTTAATATTTCAAGCATAAATTGATTTATCAATAAGTGAAGCTTCCTCATCAGACATGTTAATAGCAGTTACAAGTGAAGGGTGTGTTGAAGCTAACAAAATCTCAACGGGACTGAATACAAAGAGATGTTGTATATGAGTGGCAATGTCTAGGTTAGACAGCATGAATCTATGATGACAGCCTTCAACAACATGAAAAGTGATGACAAGGTTATGTTTGCATCAACCAAGGCATATTGTGAGGGCATAACACTTGTTGGGGCATCACAGTTATGCTTGCCCCAACAAGTGTTATGCCCTCACAACATGCATTAGTTGATGCAAGCATAACCTTAGCATCACTTTTCATTTTGTTGAAGGTTGCCAACATAGCTTCACGCTGTCTAACCTGGAAATTGCCACTCATATGCAGGATCTCATTGTCTTCAGTCCCGTTGAGATTTCGTTAGCTTCGACACACCCTTTGCTTGTAACTGCCATTAACATGTCTGATGAGGAAGCTTCACTTATTGATAAATCTATATATGCTTGAAAGATTAAGGTCAAATCCCTATGAAAGGTTAAAAACAATATTTGTGATTGAAGTTGTTCGCTTCCTCGCTTGTGTGAAAGAGAAGGTACTGATTTTTTGTCAATATATTCAGGCATTAAAACTGATAAAGGAACAACTTCCTAGGTTTTCAAATGGATAGGAGGGGGAAAAAATCCTTCAAATGGATGGGAAAATCCTTTCAAGGGATCGTCAGGCTTCAATAGAGGCTTTCAACAATCCAAATGATAAGTCACGGGTGTTACTTGCATATACAAGAGCTTGTTGTGCAGGGATTAGCTTGACATGAGCTTATCAGTATCACAGGCGGTTCTTAAATTAAAAGCAGCCTGTGAAAACAACGACTTTGCCTAGGCGGTTCTTTAATAAAAACCGTTTGTGATGTTTGAACTAGTACATACGGTTCTTAAATAATGATTGCCCATGAAAATCATGTATTTATCTAGGCAGTGGTTAATTAAAAACCGCCTGTGAAGTCTGTTAGTGTACAGACGGTTCTTAATTAATAGCCGCCTAAGAAAATCATAGATTTACCCATACGGCTGTTTTTTTAAATCCGCATGTGATGTTCGGTCATGACAGGCGGTTATAGTATCATTCGTCATCACAGTCACATTTTTTATGGACCGCCTGTGTTTGAAAAATAAAGGAGCCTGTAAAAATGCTTTTTGTAGTAGTGGCAGCTACAGGATCAGCGCCTGGTCGTCGTCCCCGGCGGAGCAGAGGTGCCTGGTAGCCTGCGGCGCATGGGCGGTCGCGTTGGCCCCTACGTAGCTCGGCCACCGGCACCCCGAGCGCCCGTATGTCGGGTACTACGACAGCGCTGCTGTCCATGAGCAGCGCGACCATGTAGCGGAGGTCGGCACGGTTCAATGCGAGCCTGAGTAGCGGCGTGTCCGGGCAAGGACTCTCGTATATGATGGTGGAGTGCTACTTGTCTCGGAGGTCGAAGACCAGGACGGAACCGTCGGCCGAGACGGAGGCGATTCAGGCGAAGACCTTGGTCTCGTCCCAGACCGCGAAAGACGCCGAGCACGTCGAGCGTGATCAAAAGCGATTAGGAGTAGGGGGAGCCGAGCCGATTTGCTGTGCGATAGGTTCTACCACTGAAAACCTAGCGAGCCAGCGAACGGGTGGAGCCGAGTCTGGATTTTCTGGATTCGTGCTCGTACGTACGTGGCATTCATCCGGACGGGTTCGTACAGAAGCGTCCGTGCGGCAGGGCTGCAAAAAATTCGCTTCCGTCTGTAGCGTACATGCTTATACCGGTGGCATACAAAACTGAACCAGAAATAGGTATTTCTTTAGAGACTGTCCAAGTAGAAGCAAGTGAGGTCTCAACCTTGCATCACGCATACGCTGACGGTTAGCATTCTGGTGAATTAGCCATTTTATGGTAAGACAGCGAAGGTAATGAGATTTGTTTTAAGGTACAATAACTGGGACCAATATTTTTCTGTAATGCTGTCAAAAGTAATAATTTGTGAATGAAGAAACTTCTTTCTCTATGATCAATATTTGCTAATTTCTTTAAATTTTTAATATAAAACTATCAAATCTTGTCTTTTTTTTGAAATACAAATCCCTGAGGATTTATACACGCTGGTGGTTGTACATTACAACAGGAGCATTACCCCTATACGTAAGCCACCCCAACTAAGGAAGGTTGTCCACAGCCAACCATTCCAAATTAAGACAACCTACTACGCCACACCTTAACATCTACAATTGACACTCTTTTCTGAAGTTCCTCCTGCGCACTCTCACACTAACTAATTCCCCTTCAAATATTCTTTTATTTCTATGATACCAAATAGACCAGCACATTATGATGAAGACATCCATGGATATCTTTCTCGGAAGGCTCTGCAATCCCTTTAGGAGCATATCAAAATATAGTAATTTGTTATCCCAAATGATTCTCAACCAACTCCATAGCTCCTTACTAAATTTGCATTTGAAAAATAAATGCATTGCAGTTTCCTGAGCACACTTGTTGCATAAAACACAAGTGTAATCTTCATTAGACACCTGAATGTTTTTCGTTTCAATTTGCTCCTTGTGTTATGCCTATCGCTCAATAGAAGTCAACTGAATACCTATAGTTTATTGTTGCATTTCGCTTTCCAGATTTGATGTTGAGGTCGAGGGACCATTGTTTCCTGATATGGGAGCAGATAGAATTTCTTTGTAGCGTATGATGGCCTCAAGGCATAAGTCCAAGAGTCAGAGGCATGAAGCTGAATTTCATTAAGTATGTTATCCAAAGATATCAACTCATGATAGGCTTGTGATGATAAGGTGGCTGTAAAATGTTATATATTTAAGACTCCCCATAGAATTTTTGAATTGAGTCATTTCTTGATTTCGCAAAGGAATACAGATTGGGAAGCTCTTCTTTTAAGAGGTGATTAGCTCATTTGTCTTTCTAGAATGTTAGCTGTTGATCCATCCCCAAGCTTATAAGTTACCATATCATTGAAGCTCCTGTGATATTGGAAGATGTACTTCCACAAAAATGAAGCTTTGACTAAAGATTTGTGGTTGATGATTCCTTCCTTAAAGTAAGAATCCCATATTAAACCGACCCATGAGATATTCCTCATGTGATAGAATTTATCCAAATTCATGAGTAGGGCTTCATTCTGTCTATATAGGTTGATGATCCCTAAACCACCAAGTTGCATGGGGATTGTACACTTATTCCAAGCTGCTAGTGCTTTAGTTCTTCCATTGAAGTCCGGACCATTCCATAAGCAATGTTTCCTGGCCTTGTCAATATACTGAAGTATTGTGATAGGCACCTTTAATGCACACATTGTGTGGGTTGGTGAACAGCATTGACCAATTGAAGTCTACCATCATGATTTAGGAATCGAGAAGTGGTTGAAAGTCTTTTTTGTCTTAGCCATCAAGGGACCATATCTCTGAATCTAGGTCAGTTGATACTCAGTGGGAGACCTAGGTAACTAAAAGGGAAGATAACAATCTGGCAACCAAAGACACCAGCAAGGATTTGTGTATCCAAAGGATTGCCATTTATAGTAATTAATGAAGATTCCCCATAGTTAACTTTTAATCCAATTGAAATTCTTAATGATTCAAGCAATCCTTTTAAACAGAAGAGATCTTTTTGAGAGGCCTTCATGATTATCAGGGTATCATCCGTGTACTGCACTGTTGGGAAGTTCCTTACTTCATTCGAATTTATAGGCCAACACATCAGATTCATTTCCGCAGCTTTGTTTACAATGTATTGTAGCAACTCAGCTCCTAAAACAAATAATAATGGATCACCTTGCCTTATGCCTCTTTTGCAGTTAAATTAGTTCCCAGGAACTGCATTTAATAGCACTGAGGCTGTACCTGATTCTAGGATACTTTCTACCCAGTCAATTCACTTATTAGGAGACCCTAAGCTTTCCAGCATCAACAGGACTGCCCCATGCTCTATAGTGTTGAATGCCTTGGCAAAGTCATGCTTTAGGATTATGACATGTTGTTTTGAAGCTTTGCATTGATGGATAACCTCATAGACCTAGCCCAGACAGTCTTGAATAGTGCGTTGCTTGATGAATCCATACTGGTTTTCATGGATTAAGAAAAGAATGACACTCTGGAGTCTATTGGCCATTAGTTTTGTGATTAACTTTACCGACATGTTTAACAGAGATATAGGTCTGTAATCATTGATGTTAGATGGGTTTGGCACTTTAGGCACAAGAGTTATAAAAGACATGTTAATTGGAGTTAGATTCAACTGACCGTTGAAAAAGTCGTCACAGAGGGTACATAATTCACTTTTTACTATATCCCAACAACTTATGATGAAACAATTATTGAACCCGTCCGGTCCAAGGGCTTGTCTCTTGGCAAGTTTTTGAGGACCTGATCAATATCATGCTTGGAGAAAGAATCAGCTAGCTAGCCCAATTGTGTGTTCCTTGGGGTCAGTGACTGTGGATCAAAAGGCATTTATGGTCCAAACAACACTAGCAAAGCCCTAATTAATCAGCTACGCCGCACTCATACTTGGCCTCGTGGTGACACTGTAGTCCTGGCTTATTCTCGCATGAACCGGTCCTTAGATCTAGAGCAAGCAAACCACCATATCATCTAACCCATCCACATACCAATCTTGCTTAGATCACCCATTACCATATCATATTAACCAGTTCACATTAACCATAATATCATTAATGCATAATAAAATGTGTAGTGTTGTTTTCCCATCCCAATTAATTAAGCGAAGCAAGAAGGTAAAAAGCCCATCCCGACTCTCTACCATGAATTCCAGGTGACAAGGGTGGTCAACAAATCTAGAAAACTTCCTATCATAGGATTTCCCATCAAATTGACACAAGCATGCAGTTTTGTAAACAAAACATTTATTTTAAAACAGGATCAATATGCTTCAAGGAAACTTGCCTTGCTCTTGGGATTGGTTCGGATCAAATCCTTCAAACTCTTGGTGTTGGAGATCCTCTGCGGCACTCTCTAGTGCAAATTCGTCTAATCCACACAATAAACATACAAGACATGAAACACAATCAAAGAGTGCACATATATTACTCAATATAACATGACATGCATGATTAATGCAATGCAAGGTGGAATTTGTTAATGAGTTGCTTTTAATGATTACTAACTAGTTCTAATAGCTTATAACAAGTTTATACAGGTTTGGAGTTGATTCGATCAAATTTAGAATTAATTCAACACAATTTAACCAGGAAAATCGGACTAGTCCGCTAGGGATTGGACAAGTCCGCACTGCGCGAGAATCAGCAGATTAGGGTTTTCTAGATCGATGTGAATTTGGAGAAACGGGGTTGAATTCATGTAAGGAAAAGAGAATAGAAGGTGTACCAGGTATTTAGAACTCCAATGAATCAAGGATCTTGGATGTAACTTGGATCTTGATGAAGAACTTGATGGTGAATTGTTGACAAAGAACGCGAAGTTGATGGAGATCTTGATCCTCTTTCGTTTCCTCCTCTTCTTCTTCTTGCTCTAGATCTCCTTCTCCCTCCTTGGTGGCGGCTATCCACGAGCTATGGTTTGGGTGTGGTGGAAAAGTGGCAAATAGATGTCAATCCAAGGGTGGGGTTGTTTATATAGAGGTGGAGGCTAGGGTTAGATGGATTTCGAGTTTGAGATGAGTAGAGGTCGGTTTAGAGTCCCACATGGGCTCTAAAAGAGTTAGACACGACGTCCCTAGGCCCTCTTAATGTAAAACCCAAGAAACAAGTCGTGAAAAAAAAAAGATCAATTCGGAGTCACAATTTATCGGACAGGTCCGAAAAGGGCCGGACTAGTCCGAAATTGTCTAGAGAAATCGTACAAGTCCGGACTGGACATTGGACAAGTCCGAACTTATCCAGAGGGGGAAAATAGACATGTCTGGTCTAAAATTGGACAAGTCCGACTTTAGTTAGAGGGAAAAACGGACAAGTCCACTGGGACACCGGACTAGTCTGGACAAGTCCAGGGACTTAGCAAAATTTTCAAGGAATGAGAACATCGGACTAGTCCGCACAAGATCGGACAAGTCCAAAAGTGTCCAGAGGGAAAAACAGACTAGTCCGCTGAAAAACGGACAAGTCCGATCGAAGTCAGAGAGAAATCGTACTAGTCCGCACCAAAATCGGACTAGTCCGCACTTTCGAGAATTCTTAAGTGCAGTTTTGTTTCTAATTGATTTTAAACTTGTTTCTTTTTATGTGGATTAATGTTAAACATGTATTAGAATGTATGCAATGGATGATGGACAAAAATGAGGGTGTTACACTATTAGGGCAGTCTGGTGTGCCTGTAGTCGCAACACTAATAGTGTTGCATCCCTATCGTCCAAATTCAAGAATCTCAAAAGACAATTGAAACATTGGAGGAGCCCAGTTTCGGTCACAATTTCTAATATTAAACATTGTGAAGAAATCATAGAAATATTGGATAAACTGGAAGACAACAGACCTCTATTCTTACAGGAGTTCAACTTCAGAATCATTTTGAGGAAACGTTTATCCAATCTAATGCCGCTCAACACTGAATCCGATAAGATGGACGAGGTTGGATAATCAGTCAAGTAAATTCTTTCATGCTGCGGCTACAGAAAGATATAGATGCAACCTAATTTCTTCCTTGGAAATGGAAGATGGCACCACCCTCAGCAAACATGAGGAGAAAGCAGAGGCATAGTCTTTTAGGAACAAGATGGGACAGTCCCTCTTCACGAGGTCATCCCTCAGCTCCAGGAGTTTTTGCTCTTCATCTTCGAGCTTTTTCTCTCGCTCCTCAAGAGCCTTCCGATGCTTGACGAGACTCTCGTGGATAGTGCTAAGCTTCTCCTGGCAATCATTCGCTGCTTCATTAGCAGCCACGGCTTGTTCGTGTATAGCCCGGGACTGGTTGTCGAGGGATCGCACCATGCTTTCCCTCTCGTCCAGCAGCTGGCCCCAGTACTCCATCCAGGCCTTCTCCCTCATGACCCACTCCTTGTCGTCGACCAGCCTTGTTTGCGCCAGCTTGGTCTTGAATTGGAGCCGGTTGTGCTCCTCCTCGAGGGCCTTGCTATCGTGATAAAAGGCTAGCTGGACCTGACGAAGGCTGGAGCAGGCGTTGTCCATGGATAACGACAGGGGGATTGGCTCTGGACCTGCCGGGGTCCTCTCTGCTGACTCCAGCGGGTTCTCCATAACAAAAATCGGGTCCCACTCTACAAGAGCGGTCCCCTGAGCTTCCACGGCACTAGGGCCGCCCTCCGAGATAGCCTCGGTCGCCGCCGAGGAAGGTCTTGCAATGGAAGCTTCTACCTCTGGAGTCAGCTCCGAAGATCCCACCGCCAGGTCATCAGAACTGATCCCTCAGGCAAAGGAATGCTCGCTTCGTCTTGACACCCTGGCTCAGGTGCGGGTACCTCTGGGACTACCACCTCCGGGGCAGGCATTGAAGATTCGACCAGAGCTGAGGCCACCTCTGGCCCCGGTGCTGGTGCCTCCTCTACGGCCGGTGCAGGCGCTGGCGCTTCAACCTCCATCGGTTCGGGTGCCGGCACCTCCACGACAACTGGCTCAGACGCCAGAACTTCATGAATCACCAGCTCCATCGCCAGGGATTCAACAACATCCGGCCCTAAGGCCGGAACTGCAGCTACCTCTGGCTCTGAGGCCGGAGCATCCATCATCACAACATCAAAAACTGGAGCTTCAACCTCCAGAGCTGGTGCTGCTGGTACATCTTCATTCCCGTGGTCCAGTGCTACCACGGGAGCTTCAGGAGATGACTTGAGGTCCAGAACCTCGACAGCCGGCGCCGGAGCTGCCGAGACCTCAACCACCGCCTGGGGTGGTGCAGGAACTGGAGCCGGAGCCTCCGCCTGCACAACATCAACTGTTGTCACAGGAACCGGAGCTTCAGCCCATTTTTTGGATACCCTGTGAATGAAGGATGAAGAAACTCAAAATATGATTACAACAAAAACAATCAACTAATGTAAAAAAGCAAATTTACCTTGGGAGACTTCCGCTCCAGCTAGCATGAAACCTCTTCGCTGGGTGCTCAGAACCCGACCCAGTCGCAACTTGGGTAGTAGCTCCGGAAGGCTCTTAGGTGCTTGCTGCTCCCGCCAGCGACGTCTTGGTTGCGGCCCCCCTCGACTGAGAAGGACCCTCGGACCTGGAGCCCTTAGTTGGCCCTGGTGTCGGAGTCACCCGGTCGGAGCTGGCGTCCCGAGGAGACGCCAATGCTGGAGTTGGTGAAGCCATTGAAGACCTCCTCCACTGGGGAGAAGGAGCTGTTGTTTAAGGAGCAGGTCTGACGGGCTTCCCGTCAGAGTGCTTCAACTTACTCTTTCGGCTGGAGGGCTCAGCCAACTCTTTGCCCTTGCCAATGACTTCAGCTCTCTGTCTCGGGGCAGAAGCAGGGCCACCCTCGGAAGCTCCGGGGATCACCAACCTGGTGGTCGGACGCCTCTCTACTTCACCGAGGTTGTCAAGCACCGGCATCTTCCGCCAGAGCTCCTTGCTGAACTCTGCCTCCATGTTCGGAGGGAGGAAAGCCGCCGACGGAGTTAAGTCGTCGCCCTCGATGTTGATGCCATGCTAGAACTTCTTGAGATGAAGCTCCAAAGCAGCGCCTCCCAAATTGTACCTCAAACTGGACTCAATCCACTCGTCGTCCATCACACTGTTGAGGGCCCAGGCGAGCTTCTCTCTCTTCTTCAACGGAGCCCACCTGTTGACCAGGAAGTTGCAAAAGACCACCTGGGGGGTCACTCCTCCTTCCACACATTGGCGGATCCTGGTCAAGGCAGGATTGAAGGCCTCCGGCAGCACCAAAGCCTCGCTCCAGGCATCAGTGTCAACATTGGGAAGGCCTTCGGGCAGCTCCAGCTTCTCATGCTCCTCTGCCATGATGACAATCCAATTCTTCTTCCAGTCGTCCCACATGCCGGAAGGGAATGACCTCAAGTACTTGTAGGGGCATTTCTTGCGCTCCAAAAAATAGTAGAAGCCAAGATACTCATCACTCTTGCCGGTGGTGTGGATGGTGAAGAAGGTACGGAAAAGCTCGACGCGGGGGGGGGGGGGGGGGAATACCCACCCACATCTTGCAGAAGTGGACGAATGTTGACACAAGAAGAATGGAGTGGGGGCCAAGGTGGTACAACTGCAGACCATAGAAGTCTAACGGCATCAAGAGAAAAGTGGAGAAAGGTGGGATTAGTCCCACCATGGCATACGCAGAAAAGTACACCATGTCGGCAGTGCGCTTCTTGAACGGGAGCTTGCCGGCGCGGACCAGGTGGTTTAAGGAGTCACTGGACCACCCCATGTAGGTCCAGACCTTCTTCAAATCATCATCGGTCATGAGACGGCTCTTCGGGAGACACAACTCCATCGCAGCATGGCGGGACGAGAGAGGAAAAGCAAGCGAATGTTTGGAGGATTCGAGCACAAGTTCAAATGAAGGCGTAAGGAATCCCCAAACAATGCGCACTTTCGTTCTTAAGTAAGCCCCAGAAACGCTTGGATGGAAATTGCAGAAGGGCCAAGGATATAGTTCAAAAGTTTCACCCTACCAATGACAAGGGGGCCCGGGGCCACCCAGACGATCAAGTTGAGGTCCTTACCCCAGGCGAACAGTTGTCATCAAGAGAGGCGGGAAACCCGAGGGCGGCGTCCTAATAGGGCGCGCGGAACCAATACAGTTTTCATATTGGGAACCGGCGACCTTCAATTGCGTGAGATCCGCACATGCAGATCTCACCTGCCGCATCTTGAAGATGTCACACGATGATGGTTTAACTGTGAACCACCACCTCAACGGCACATCCAAAAACCCTTGAAGACATGGCGAAAAAATCGAAAGATGGACCCACCTTCGGAGGAATGACTTAATCCAAAAGGTCTCTCATAGAGGTGGGCCCAGGGGCCACTGTCGGTACCCTGCGTACCGGATACCCCTTGGAACTGAAAAGATTACAAAGGAACTCCACCTTTTGAGTTGAAGACCTCCGTAGGCCGCACGTGTCACTCGGAACCGGACCTGCCTCCCTTCTATGGTTATTCCCAGTGCTGCCACGTGTATCATAAAACCGGAGCTACATTCCATACATGGGAAAGCTCCGTACTAGAAGCTCAAATCAATCATGCCACAACTGAAAAAGAGCTCTTGGTTGTAGCTTTTGCTATCAATAAGTTTAGGTCCTATTTTGTTGGAGCCAAGGTTATAGTCTATACAGACCATGTTGCCCTGAAGTATTTGCTCACCAAAAAGGATACTAAACCAAGGCTAATCCGTTGGATTCTTCTAATCCAAGAGTTTGACTTAGAAATCGAGGATAAGAAAGGAGTATAGAATTCCATGGTAGATCATCTCTCACGTATGGAAGTCACCCAAACCATGGAGATTCCTATCAATGACTTCCTACGAGATGATATGTTTCTCAACGTGACTAACTCTCACCCTTGGTATGCGGATATCGTGAACTTCATGGTCACGAGATACGTACCACCAGGGGAAAACAAAAAGAAACTCATCTATGAGAGTCGTATACACCTTTGGTATGACCCATACCTCTATCGAGTTTGTGCCGATGGCCTTCTTCGAAGGTGCGTCCCATCAATTGAAGGCACCAAGATTATTGAGAAATACCATGCTAGCCCCTATGGTGGCCATTACAGTGTTTACCGTACCCAGGCAAAGATCTGGCAAAGTGGATTCTATTGGCCTTCTATGTATGATGATACAAAAGAATTCATTCGCATATGTTGGAAATGCCAAATGCATGGAGGAATTTCAGCCCGCAATGCGATGTCCCTAACCTATAATCTTCAGGTGGAATTATTTGATGTATGGGGTATTGATTTCATGGGACCTTCCCCTAGATCCTATGATTGTGAGTATATCCTTGTGGCTGTAGATTATGTGTCAAAGTGGGTAGAAGCTTTGCCATGCAAGAATGTCGATTCCAAGCAAGCTAGGAAAATGTTCCATGAGATCATTTTCCCACGCTTTGGCACTCCCTGTATGGTCATAAGTGATGGAGGGTCTCCTTTCATAGATAAGACCTTCCGAAACATTTTGAAGGAGCTTGGAGTCCAGCATAACATTGCTACACCATACGACCCACAAACAAGTGGTCAGTCAGAAACATCTAATAAGAAAATTAAGAATATTGTGCAAAAGACCATCTTGGAAATGGGAACGAGATGGAAGCATAAGCTACCCGACGCATTGTCGGCATACCGTACTGCCCACAAAACTACCATCAGCATGTCTCCTTTCCAACTTGTCTATGGGAAGACTTGGCATCTTCCTGTAGAATTGGAACATAGATCCTATTGGGCCATTAAGCGGTGGAACATGGACCTTCACCAAGCAAAAAAACCAAAAGATGGCAAGGAAAGAACCAAAAGATGGCATGATAATAGGATTACACCTAAAGAGTTCAAACATGGAGATTAAGTTCTACTCTTCAACTCTAGGGTTAAACTCTTTGGACATGAGAAGCTTAGAAGTAAATGTAAAGGACCCTTCACTATAGTAGAAACCTCATCCCATGGAGCAATGATACTCCAAGGTGATGATGATCAGTTATTTAAGGTGAATGGGCACCGACTCAAATTATTTCTTGAATCCTAGGAGGAGGAGATGGAAAAAGAAATTGATGTGATAAATCTAATCGATTTTCATGCCATTTCTTTAAATTCTGTCTAAATTCTCCGTGTCCAATCAATGGGCCCATCCAATTAATCATCTATGGGGCCCATTAAGCCAGCCCACGAAAACTTACTCCGAACGGAGCCAGGAAGGGTCCAGTCGAACCTTAGGGTCGGCCGACCTTCCCTTTGCGCCGTCGGCCTTCTGTTTTCTCTTGCGAACTCTCTCGACGTATCACAACAAAACTCTCAATGCTATCGTAATTTACCCGCTCATATATTGACGGAACAGAGAGGAGAAACTTGCACCATACAGAAAAACCCATCTCTTGTTCCTCCCATCCAAGTCATGGCCAAAAAGAAAATGGTGCCTCATGCCTCCTCTAGCTCAACCTTCAACTTGAGCGGAGAAATTGCACTAACCAATGACAAGTCAACCCTTGCTTTGGAGTACGTCATGGCATTGGATGTCGTACCACTTGCCATGATCCCGCTGCCAACGATGACTTCACGTGGATGTAGCACCACGCCTCGTGGTGCTGCACGGTCGCTCTCGCCTTGAAGGACGCCCATGAAGTCGACGACACCTGCACGTCATCTGACTACGGCTGGCCTTAAGTCAGTCAAGACACGATTTTTCCTGAGAAAGATGAGTCTCTCCCAAAGTTGCAGCCTGGCGAGGAGTTCATGTACACTCTCAAGACCAAGGACGGTGACGTAGTGTGCCAACACTACAAGTCACCTACACGTACATTGCTTGAGCGTGTGGGAGACCGCCTCATTGTCCATGGTGTGCGCAAGCCTGAAGGAGGCTATGCAAAAGGATTTTTCAAGCAAATGGATAATGTTCTGATGGAGGAACCGACGGGCTCGTCATCCTCCAAGATTAGGCATCACCTCTCGCCACCTGCCATCAGAGGGCCACCTGGCCAATTTGAGGACTGCGACGGGAAATCTCCTCGTGCCCCTAAAGTGGCACAACTCTCTAAGGAGTTAGCTTCTCTCCGTTTGGAGAACAAGAAGTTATCGGACTTAGTGGCTGAAGGGCGCATTGAGAGGGCGAAACTGAAGGATGAACTCATATCCCTCAAGAAGAAGATTGATGGTGTTCGCCGTGGCATGGGCACCAAGTTGCGACGCGTATGCAATGCCGTCGGGAAGCCCGACATCTACAATGCTCCATAGTTTAGATGTCCTGACCACATAGGATGCTCACTAACTTAGTTTAGTTTTATTCAAAAAATTTATTTCATTAAATTTAGATTGGATAATGTAAGCATCCCCATATTTTGAGTTCAATGAAGTGAACTTACCGGTTCATCTAACCCGGTAAAGTTCTCCCTTTAGTTTATTTGTGTTGAATAAAGAATTCAGGGTACAAGTGTGGGAGAGGCACCCTAAAATCGAAAATCCCGACGTGCAAAAATAGTGTTGCATCTCAAAACACGTCGCAACCGAACATATCATTCGACGCATCAAAACAGAGCAACAGAAAGGTCAGAAGCGGGTCGGCCGAGCCCCCTGGTCCGCCGACCTGGTTGTGGCCCCACACGGCTCCGTTTTGCTCCACAAATTCGGTTTGAATCTTCTACCCCTGAATATGCATGCTATGTTACTGTTTGAGTTGATTTAATATTTAAAACTGAATATTTGAAAGCAATTCAACTCAACAATTGGTAGTCAAAATTTTCTCAAAATGAAAATTTGAATACTTTATATTTTGATTTATAGCCTTGTTTATGATTCCCACAAGCAAAATAGAAAAAACACGTCATTTAAGTATTTGACTATTGTGATATGTAAATGAGTTTTTCGGGAGATGCCTCTTTGCTTGAAATTGATTTTGATGTTTCCACAACTTGGAGTCTTGAACTTTGCCTGATTCTCTCATTGGAAATTTAAATACCCACCATAGCCATATGCTACAAATTCTTGAACAACCACATGCATAAGCCACTTTGTTTTTCATTGAACTTTGTCAAACTCGTGACCCAATTGAGTGACATGCATGAACTTCTTTGACTTAGAAATTCTTGTGCACCATATTCATGCAAAATTTCTCACATTGAGAATTTGCATCCACCATTCATCCATCCAATAAAGAAACTCCATACATTTTGGTCATCAATTTCTCTCTGGAAAAATAAGGAGTAGAAGACATGGCTACGAAAAAAAAGCATCTACTCTTCAAGAGAGGGAGTATACCAAAAAAAGAGAAAAAGAAAAGAAAGTATCTAAGTTTCATCCTCAAAGAGAGAAAACCATGGAGTCCACAAAATATCTATTCCATTCTTCAGCACAAGAATTTTCTTTGTCAATTTTTTTTTGCATAAGTCTCTCATAGGGTCAAGTTTTTGGCTTAGTAATATATGTATTACAATGTGTGCCACATTTATCCCTACCAAGCTCTAGATATAGCCATATTTAGTATAGGGACAAAATTGGCACAACATGCCAAGGCGAGGATGAAAACACTTTGAGATACTTGAGAGATTCCAAATGAGAGACAAGGGCAATTGTTTCTTTGACTTTACGAATATAGCAAATCATTAGATCATTTAGACAGGGGAAGACCCAAGAGAACTACATTCCAACCATTCCACTCTTCAAACACCTAAGATTCACTACAGGGATTCCACCCTGTTGCAAAGATTGTACTGCAACGAATACTAAATCATTGCAATAAGCTTGGTATTTTGCCACGATTCACTAGTTCATGGCATTAGGATCTATCGCCACAGAACATAATCCTTGCATTAGGATCTGTTGCCACAATTCACTAGTTTGTGGCATTAGGATCTATCGCCACTGAACACGATTGTTGCATTAGGATATGTTACCACGATTCACTAGTTCGTGGCATGGATCTATCACCACGGCACACAATCGTTGCATTAGGATCTTTGCCACGATCCACTAGTTCATGACATTAGAATCTATCATCACGACACACGATCGTTGCATCAGGATCTGTTGCCATGATCAACTAGTTCGTGGCATTAGAATCTATCGCCATAGAACACAATCATTGCATTAGGATCTATTGCCACGATTCACTAGTTCGTGGTGTTAGGATCTATCGACATGGAACACAATCGTTACATTAGGAACTTTTGCCACGATTCATCAGTTTGTGGTGTTAGGATCTATCGCTATGCAACACAATCGTTGCATTAGGAACTTTTGCCACGATTCACCAGTTTGTGGCGTTAGGATCTATTGTCGTAGAACAAAATTTTTGCATTAGGATCTATTGCCACGATTCATCAGTTCGTTGCGTTAGGATCTATCACGACAAAACACAATCGTTGCATTAAGATCTATTGCCACGATTCTCCACTTTGTGGCATTATAATCTATCGCCACAGAACATAATCGTTGCACTATGAACTTTTTCCACGATTCACCAGTTCGTGGTGTTAGGATCTATCACCACGGAACACAATCGTTGCATTAGGATATGTTGCCACGATGCACCAGTTCTTGGCATTAGGATCTATCGCCATGTAACACAATCATTGCATTAGGATCTCTTGCCACGATTCACCAGTTCATGGCATTAGGATCTATCGCCATGAAACACAATCGTTGCATTAGGAACTTTTGCCATGATTCACCAGTTTGTGGTGTTAGGATCTATCGCCATTGAACACAATCTTTGCTTTAGGAACTTTTGCCACGATTCACCAGTTTGTGGTGTTAGGATCTATCGCCACGGAACACAATCGTTGCATTAAGAACTCTTTCCACGATTCACCAGTTCTTGCCATTAGGATCTATTGCCACGAAACACAATCATTGCATTAGGAACTTTTGCCTTGATTAACCAGTTCGTGGCATTACGATCTATTGCCACAAAACACAATCGTTGCATTAGGATCTGTTGCCATGATTGTACTAGTTCGTGGCGTTAGTATCTATCGCTAAGGAACACAATCGTTGGCCTCACAATATATTACAAAATGTTGGCCCCTGTGTGAACGAATGAATGTGTTATGTGTTGATTGTCTTCCTTAGGAATCATAAGAAAGGATTTTGTATTTTATGGACAAGTGAATGATTTTGTTATCAAGTGAATGTGCTATAAGTTCAGTGATGTGTGATATCAACAGTGAACCGAAGCAAAATGGAGAAAATCACGAAGCTAAGGAGACGTGGGGAAGACGCGCTTTCCATATAAGAAACGCACTTTGTTGCTAAGTGAGTCTCCATTTTGCTTCTTCCCACAGTCTAAGTCACCATCAGTATCTCCTCTTCTCCCTTCGTTCGTCTTATCCACGCAGACAACCCACTATGGCCAACGTTCTGCCGCCAAGTCCACCGAGGGAACCACCCTGCAAGAAAACGTGATGGCGCTCCCCCGAGAGGCTTAACAACGAGCTGCTCGAGATGCTGTCCGACAGGTTGTTCGACCGGTTCCAAAGGCTGTTTGAGACGATGGCCGAGGTGCTCGGCGTCGAGGGCCACAGTATCCTGGTGGCGGCAATGGCGAGGAACCTTGGTCGTGAGGTTGCACCACCGGATCCGGACAAGCCGGAGCAACCAGCAAAGAGGCCAGAGCAACCGGCGAAGCAGCCGGAGGAGGAGGATGAGGAGGAGGGGGAGGAGGAGTAGGATTTAGGTTTTCTTTTGTTATTTTTTAGTTGATGTTGTTTTTATTTTCTTGTGTCTTGTACTTTTTTCTTGTGTTTTGTAATATATTTGTTAATGAATGAATGGAAAAAAGATTATTTCCACAATTGTAGCCCATTTAGGTTGCTTCACACTTTGAACTTAAAAAACTTGTTCTGCTTGGGTGGCTAGAATGTAAGGCTCATACTTAAGCTAAGAAAGAGTAGTGTCAACATCTATCATTCCATATTGATCCGTTTTGTAGCCTCTGCTTTGGCTCTAACTCGAACAAGGCCGATCAAACCAGTCACATTCAAATAACAGAACCTCTTGATTTTTTTTCAAAATCAAAAGAAATCATTTTCTTGATTACCCCAAACCAATCATGATCACCATCCCGAACAACAACACCACTGTTTTGCGTCTGTAAATATTTTTCCACCTCTGCAATTCGATAGAAGAAGTCATTTATGAATGATCGACTACAAAAATGTGTGCGGCGATCAGGTCCTCTAGATAATGCATACAAATAATTGGTTACTTTGCCTTCTTTGTGTAATGTCATAACCTGTACACATTAGTATAAAAGGGGTTATGGATAAACCATCTTCAAAACACATATTTGTTCAATATTTCATCAAAGTAAACTTGCATGTACTTACTCGTTTCTGAAACCAATAAAAAACTCATCTCTATGGCATTTTTCAACATCACGAGAATGAATCTTTTTTAATTCTTCAAAATGCTCACTGAAAAGGGTACAACATTAAATTAGCCATCTATAATAAGCATGACCCAATATAGTATAGAAAATCTGAGTTATACGTACTTGATCCATGGAGCGGCCTCTTCAAAATTAGAAATAATATAATGTCTGATGTTATGTAGTTCCACCATAGTAAGTTGGCCCCATTTAAACCCTTTCTAGAATTATCAACTTCTGTAAATATATTAGACTCAAGAGAAGGTTCATTCTTAGCTGCAGCTTCATGACGTTCTGGCCTATTAAGCTTGATGTTGATGTTATAAAAAAAGTGACTACAAAAAGTCATACACTCTTCTATAATATATCCCTCAGCTATAGAACCCTCTGGGTGAGCTCTGTTACGTACATATCTCTTCAATGTACCAAGGTACCTCTTAATTGGATACATCTATCTGTAAGAAACAGGTCCACCCAAGCGAGCTTCTTTGGCAAGATGGGTTGGAAGATGTACCACAATATCAAAGAAAGCGGGAGGAAGCAACATCTCAAGCTTACAAATTGTTTCAGGAAATTGTTTGATCATCTTATCCAAATCTAGTTCCTCTTTAACACAAATTCCATAAAAGAATCTGCTAAACTCAATTAAAGGTGCAACAACCTTTTCAGAAAATATGTCATGTATTGCAATAGGAAGGAGCTTCTGAAATATAATATGGCAGTAATGAGTTTTTAGACCTGATACCTTACGTGCTTTTATGTCCACACATCTCTTGATGTTTGAGGCATAACCATCGGGCATCTTCACATCTCCCAAAAACTTGCACAAGGTGGTCTTCTCATCTTTATGCAAAATATATGATGATGATGGACAATCATACTTCCCATTTATAGCCACCGGATGTTGCTATGGCCGTATACCCATATCCTGCATATCAATACGAGCTTGTAGACTATCTTTTGTTTTACCATCCATATTAAGCAATGTCTCCAATATGCTATCACAAATGTTTTTCTCAATGTGCATGACATTCAAGTTATGCCTTATTAGCAATGTCTTTCAATACAAGAGCTGGAAAAATATACTTTTCTTCTTCCAACTATGCTACCAATTTTCCTCAGTGCGCCTTCTCTTATTATTCGTCTTTCCAAAACTCACTTGATCAAAACTCCCGTGTTGTTGGAGTACTTCGTCACCAAAGAGTGATGTTGGAGCCTCTCTACTCTCTATGTTGTTGTTGAGAGAAGCTTTGTTTCGACGCCACCTGTGATTCTCAGGTAGGAAACAATGATGACCCATGTAGCAATACTTCCGCCCATGTTTCAACCACAAGGTGTTAGTGTTTATATGGCAGTATGGACATGCCAGCTTACCTTTTGTGCTCCATCCATATAGCATTGCATATGCTGAAAAAACATTTATTGCCCACAATATAGAAGCTCGCATGAGAAATGTATCTTTCCTTGAACTGTCGTATGTTTCAACACCATCAGACCATAATTTTAGTAGCTCATCAATCAAAGGTGGCAGATACACATCAATGTTGTTTCCATGTGACTTTGGCCCAAGAATTATCATTGAAATCAACCAATAAGCTTGCTTCATACACAACTGTAACACCCTCATTTTCATGCATCATGCCCTACATGCACTTATATACATGTTTAACATTAACCCACATAAAGAGGAATGAGTTTAAAATTGATTTGGAGCATTTAAAATTGATTTGGAGCAAAACCGCACTTAAAATGCAGGAAAGTGCGGACTTGTCCAATTTTACTGAGGACTAGTCCGATTTCTCCCTGACTAAAAACGGATTTGTCCATTTTTGCTGCGGACTAGTCCGATTTTGCCTCTGGAAACTTTCGGACTTGTCCGATTTTGCGCGGACTAGTCCGATATTCCAAGAATGCTTGAAAAATTGCTAAGTCCTTGGACTTTTTCGGACTAGTCCGGTGTTCCAGCGGACTTTTCTGTTTTCCTCTCTGTTTGAAGTCGGACTTGTCCGATTTTTGGCCAGACTTGTCCGATTTTCTCTCTGGACGACTTCGGACTAGTCCGGTATTTCGCGACCCCGAGTTGATCTTTTGTTTTACGACTTGTTTCTTGGGGTTCACGTTAAGTGGGCCTAGGGACGTCGTGCCTAACTCTTTTAGATCCCATGTGGGACTCCATACCGGCCTCTACTCCTCTCAAACTCGAAATCCATCTAACCCTAGCCTCCACCTCTATATAAACAACCCCACCCCTTGTCTTGACATCTATTTGCCACTTTTCCACCCCACCCAAACCCTAGTTCGTGGAGATCCACCACCAAGGAGGGAGGAGAAGATCCCAAGCAAGAAGAAGAAGAGGAGGAAACGAAATAGGATCAAGATCTCCATCAAGCTTTCGTTCTTCATCACCAATTCATCTCCAAGTTCATCCCCAACCCTAGATCACAAAGATCCAAGTGCTACCTCCAAGTTTCTTGATTCAATGGAGTCCTAAACACCTGGTATACCTTCTATTATCTTTTCCTTACGTGAGTTCAACACCTAATCTCCAAATTCACGTCGATCTAGAAAACCCTAATCTGCTGATCTCACAAAGTGGAGACTTGTCCAGTCCCTAGCGGACTAGTCCGATCTTCGTGGTTAAATTGGGTTGAATTGATTCTAAAATGAGATCTAATCACATCCAAACTTGTATAAACTTGTTAAAAGATATTAGAACTAGTTATTGATCATTAAAAGCAATCTATTGACAAGTTCTACCTTGCATTTGCATCAATCATGCCTGTCATGACATATTGAGTAATATTTGTGCACTCTTTGATTGTGTTTCTTGTCTTGTATGTTTATTGTGTGGATTAGACGGATTTGCGCTAGAGAGTGCCGCGGAGGATCTACAGCACCAAGAGTTTGAAGGCTTTGACCCTAATCAACCGCAAGAGGAAGGCAAGTGTCCTTGAAGCATATTGATCCTGTTTTTAAAGTGAATGTTTTGTTTGCAAAACTGCATGCTTGTGTCAATTTTGATGGGAATCCTATGATAGGAAGTTTACTAGCTTTGTTTAACCACCCTTGTCACCTTGGAATATATGGTAGAGAGTCAGGGAGGGCTTTTTACCTTTTTGCTTCGCTTAATCAACTGAGATAGGAAAGAACAATTACACTACTTAATTTAATTATGCATTAATGAGATTGTGATTGACATGAACTGGTTAATATGATATGATAATGGATGATCTAAGCAAGGCTGGTATGTGGATGGGTTGGATGTTATGGTGGTTTTGCTTGCTTTAGATCTAAGGACCATTTCATGCGAGAATAAGCCAGGACTACAGTGCCACCACGAGGCCAAGTATGGGTGTGGCGTAGCTGATTAATTAGGTTTTTGCCAGTGCTATTTGGACCATTATGGATGCTCGGGGAAGGGGTAGTCGAATTGGGTTTGTTGATGATTGGTGGGACTACCTTGGGATCCGAATGGCTCAAGAGGGGGCCCTTGGTTGAAGATGTGCTTTGTAGGAGACATCGCCATCGGTGAAACCGCAGTGGGGTCTAAATAGGCTAGTAATCCCTTTGTAAAGGCTATTTTGTGATCTCTTGACCACTTACCAACGGAAGTGTGAGACGGCATAATATAGGTTCTAGTCATCGAAAGGTGATGAAATCACGAACACGTGGGTAAAGAGGTACAAACTCTGCAGAGTCTAATAAAACTATCATGATAGCCGTGCTCCCGGTTATGAGCACCTGGACAACTTCCATGATTTGAGGGAACTCGGTATTGGGATGGTTATGGTTTGGTAATGGTTATAGCTGGTTATAGATTAATTTCTGGTATTGAATATGGTTATTAGCAATGGTGAAATCTGGAATTATTGATGATGGTAGTGAATTCAGATTGGTATTATGATATTACTTATGATTATGATGGATTTACTTCACATACATATAATATATTGCTTTTCAAATGTTTTAATGTACTTTCAGTACTTTGCCAGTATTATTGTCGTCATTTGAATCAGCCACATGTCATACTTTCCACACTTGTTGAGTACGATATGTACTCACTCTTGCAATCCCCCCCCCCAACAGTTGCAGGTCAGGATTGGGAGTTTAATGGTGATAATGCGGAGTTCTAGGCCGTGTCTACAGTCAGCTTGCCTGTGGTGTTGATTGGAGCTGCGCTATAATCTATTGCTTATGCTGTCTAGCTGTTTAGTTTGCTTATTTAGTTTATTTCCGCTGCATTAGTTGAACTTGTCATAAATATTCATTAGAGGTTGTATTTGAGGATAATATGTTTTGTGTAATAAAATTTGGTTAATTAATCTTGTTCTATGGTAATTTTCTGTATACTCTTTTGTGAATGCACTCGTGTATGTGTGATGAACATCCTGGGCACACATATGCGTAATCTTGGTTCATTTTTCGGAACTGGGCATCACAGATTGGTATCAGAGCCACAGGTTGACCCTAGGATGCAGCCTAGATAGAATGGACACTTTAGAGCACATAGGAGCACTTAGAAACCGATGTGTTTTTGCTTGGAGTGCTGTTTGCTTTATATATTGCTTGCTTGTGTGCTTAATAGAGGATTTTGGGTTGCTTTAGCATTGCCATGTCCACCTAGGCTAGTATAGCTAGTTGTTTAGTTTCATATCCCTTGATGCATATAGTTGGGGACGTTTTCCAATTCTTACCTATTGCTTTTCTCCAGATGGTGAGGACTCGCAACCAGAGAGATGGCAATGATGAGGAGGGGAACAATGGAGTGCCTCAGAACAACATTGGACAAGGATCTATGCAGGGAGCTAGCAACATTGAGCAGCTATTGGCTATGCAAAACCAGCTCATGCAGACCATGATACAGACTATGGGACAGCTACAGGCTGGCAATATCAACAATCAGCCCCACATGCCTCCACCGCCACCCCCCGCCTCCTCATAACCGATTGGGAGAGTTTATGAGGACTAGGCCACCAACCTTTGCTCAAGCCACTAACCCTATGGATGCGGATGATTGGCTCAAGTCCGTGGAGAAGAAGCTAGCTATTGTCCAATGTAGTGACCGGGAGAAGGTCTTGTTTGCTTCTCATCAACTAGTTGGAGCAGCTGCGGATTGGTGGATTCTTATTGCAATGCTCATGAGAACCAAGAGAGAATTACTTGGGCCGAATTCAAGGAGAATTTCCATTCTCATTTTGTGCTGGAGGGAGTGATGATCTTGAAGAGGCAGGAATTTGAGAACTTTAGGCAAGGGAGATCAAGCGTGAGTGATATCTCAATAAGTTCACTCAACTCTCAAGATATGCGCCTGAGGATGTTAAATGGGACAGCCGGAAACAATACTTGTTCATGAGGGGCTTGAACAATGAAATCCAAGTGCAACTACTCAATTGTGATTATGCCAATTTCCAGAAGCTTGTGGACAAAGCAATTGTGGTTGAGAACAAGATCCGTGAGATGGAGAAAGATAACAAGAGGAAGGCGCCATATCAAGGAGAGCAACAAGGAAGTAATGTGCACCCTCGTTTTGCACCTCCTAATGTGGCATACTACAGCTCCTCCACTCCTACACAGCGCCCAGGCTATGCACCGCGCCCAACTCCAGTTGTGCAGCAGCGCCCTGTCATGCAAGCACCTAGGCCTCCAATGCCTTTTGCACCTCGTGCTAACTTTCCTGCTGCATGTGTTTAAAACTAAGCATGTCCCAATAATTCTGGTGGAGTTAGGAAGTGTTATACTTGCGAAGAAGCTGGACACTTTGCGCATCAATGTCCTAAGTCAGGCCTTAGTCAAGGAAGCAATGCACCGAGGCAAAACCCATGACCCAATGGAGGACAGCCACAAGGGAACTGTGGACAACAGAATTTTGCTCGTGGCAACGTGAACCATGTCTCTACGGAGGATGCTCAACAAGCGGATGATGTGGTCATTGGTATGTTTCTCGCAAACTCCAACCCCACGACTATGTTATTTGATTCTGGAGCATCGCATTCATTCATTGCATCGAAATATGTTGCCAACTATATTTTGCCTGTCTCTCATATGAAGTTTACTCTATTGGTTAAGTCTCCTGGAGGAGAGATGAGGACAAATATAGTATGTCCAAAAGTAAGCTTTAGAATAAGGGGGGTAGACTTCTCCGCCAACCTCATTGTTTTGGATTCTCAAGGATTGGACATTATACTTGGTATGGACTGGTTGAGGAAGCACAATGGAGTTATTGAGTGTGCCATGAAGACTGTGAAGTTAACCAATGAACAAGGGATCACCGTAGAATTTGAAGCATCTCAAACCACACCGAAGCAATTGGAGCTGAACCATATGGACAGTGCCGCAACTGAGGAGATTCCGGTGGTGTGCGAATTTTTGGATAATTTTCCGGACGAGGTGCCAGGTATGCCACCCGATCGACATTGAGTTTGTTATTGATTTAATACCTAGAACTGCACCTATAGCTAAGAGGCCATATAGGATGCCTCCTATGGAATTAGCGGAGCTTAAGAAGCAAATTCAAGAGCAACTAGAGAAGGGTTTTATTCGCCCAAGCTCTTCACCTTGGGGAGCGCCCGTTCTATTTGTGGACAAGAAGGATGGATCCCAAAGGATGTGTGTGGATTACCGAGCTCTCAACGAGGTAACAATCAAGAACAAGTACACCTTGCCACGCATAGAAGATTTGTTTCATCAGCTGAAGGGTGCTTGTGTCTTCTCTAAGATTGATTTGAGTTCGGGATATTTTCAAATGAAGATTAGACCACCGTACATACCCAAGACAGCTTTTAGGACACGGTATGGATCTTATGAGTACACTGTGATGTCTTTTGGATTGACAAATGCGCCTGCCTACTTTATGTACCTCATGAATAAGGTCTTCATGGAGTACTTGGATAAGTTCGTTGTGGTGTTTATTGATGATATTATGATCTACTCGAAGTATGAGAAGGAACATGAGGAACACTTGAGGCTTACGTTGCAGAAATTGAGGGAGCATTGATTGTATGCCAAGTTCAACAAGTGTCAGTTTTCGTTGAAAGAGGTGCCATTTTTGGGTCATATCATCTTAGGAGGAGGAGTATCGGTTGACCCCGGAAAAGTGAGAGATGTGTTGAAGTGGGAACCACCGCAAACTGTCAAGGAAATAAGAAGTTTTCTTGGGATGGCTGAATATTACCGTCGGTTCATCAAGGACTTTTCCAGGATAGCCAAGCCTATGACGGAGTTGATAATGAAGGGAAAGGCTTTCCAATGGACTCAAGCTTGTCAAAATAGTTTCGATGAGTTGAAAAAGAGGTTAACAACAGCACCAGTTTTGGTACTGCCGGATGTGAGCAAGAGTTTTGATATTTATTGCGATGCATCGAACAAGGACTTGGATGTGTATTGATACAAGAAGGTCAAGTGGTTGCATATGCTTCGAGACAACTGAAGAAACATGAGCAGAATTACCCAACACATGATTTAGAACTTGCAACCGTGGTACATGCATTGAAAATTTGGAGACACTACATCCTTGGACATAGGTGTGAAATTTATACGGATCATAAGAGTTTGAAGTATATTTTCACGCAAGCAGATCTGAACTTGAGGCAACGAAGATGGTTGGAGCTCATCAAAGATTATGATTTGGGAATCAACTATCATCCGGGAAAAGCCAATGTAGTGGCCGATGCTTTGAGTAGAAAAGGAGTAAGTCATCAACTCACAGTTCGAGAGTTACCATCCAAGTTATGTAAGGAGTTTGAAAGGTTGAACCTCGGATTTGTAAATGAGATGGAGATGATGGTGTTAAACCCAACCTTGGAGCAAGAAATTCTAGAGGCACAAACCGCAGATGAAGAGATCAAGGAAATCAAGGACAGGACCGAAGAAGGGAGAGAATTCAGATTTGATGAAGACGAACATGGTACCTTATGGCTTGGAAAGAGAATCGTTGTGCCTAATGTAAAGCATATCCGGGAGACAATATTAAAGGAGGCACATGACTCGCCGTACTCGATTCACCCCGGTTCCACGAAAATGTACAAAGACTTGAAGACTTGCTATTGGTGGGATAGCATGAAAAAAAACATAGCTGAATATGTGGCATTGTGTGATGTGTGCCAACGAGTCAAGGCGGACCATCAAAGGCCAGCTGGATTATTGCAACCATTGAAGATTCCAAAATGGAAGTGGGAAGAAATCGGTATGGACTTCATAGTTGGCTTACCGCGTACCCAGTCCGGGTATGACTCAATTTGGGTAATTGTGGATCGTTTAACCAAGTCAGCTCATTTTTTTTCCCTGTGAAGACCAAATATACAGCTGCACAATTGGCCGAAATATACATGGAGCAGATTGTGTGTCGACACGGAGTACCGAAGAAGATAGTCTCGAATAGAGGTTCACAATTCACTTCCAGGTTTTGGCAAAAATTGCATGAAGCATTAGGAACAAGGTTGAATTTAGTTCAGCATATCATCCTCAAACAGATGAACAAACCGAGAGGACCAATCAAATTTTGGAGGACATGTTAAGAGCTTGCGCTTTAAAGCATGGGAAAAGTTGGGACAAAAGATTGCCATACGCAGAATTTTTCATATAACAATAGCTACCAAGCAAGTTTGAAGATGTCACCATATGAAGCGCTTTATGGGAGGAAGTGTAGGACACCTTTATTCTGGAATGAGGTAGGAGAAACTCAAGTATTTGGTCCAGATGTGTTGCAAGAAGCCGAGAAGCAAGTACAAACAATTCGTGAAAACTTGAGGGATGCCCAATCAAGGCAAAAAGGCTATGCGAACAATAGGAGAAGGAAATTAGCCTTTGAAATAGGAGATTTTGTTTACCTCAAGGTGTCACCAATGAGAGGTCATAAGAGGTTTAACATAAGAGGCAAACTAGCTCCTCGTTATATTGGACTATTCGAAATTTTGGACAAAAGAGGAGAAGTAGCGTATAAGTTGGAGATACCAACTCATCTTTTAGATGTTCATGATGTCTTTCTTGTTTCCCAACTCAAGAAGTGCTTGAGAGCACCGGAAGAACAACTGCCAATGGAAGAATTGGAACTAGAAGAAGATTTGACTTATGCCGAGCAACCGATGAAAATCTTGGAAATTAAGGAGAGGGTCACAAGGAACAAGGTTATTACATGGTATAAAGTTCAATGGAAGCACCACACAAAAAAAGAAGCGACGTGGGAATTGGAGGATGATCTCAAGAAGGAATTTCCCTATCTCTTCTCTTCCGCGTCAAATCTCGAGGGAGGGATTCATTTTAAGGGGGGTAGGTTTGTAACACCCTCATGTTCATGCATCATGCCCTACATACACTCATATACATGTTTAACATTAACCCACATAAAGAGGAACGAGTTTACAATTGATTTGGAGCATTTAAAATTGATTTGGAGCAAAATCGCACTTAAAATGCAGGAAAGTGCGGACTAGTCCGATTTTACTGAAGACTAGTCTGATTTCTCTCTAACTAAAAACGGACTTGTCCGTTTTTGCTGCGGACTAGTCCAATTTTGCCTCTGGAAACTTTCGGACTTGTCCGATTTTGTGCGGACTAGTCCGTTATTCCAAGAATCCTTGAAAAATTGCTAAGTCCTTGGACTTTTCCGCACTAGTCTGGTGTTCTAGTGGACTTGTCCGTTTTCCTCTCTGTTTAAAGTCGGACTTGTCCGATTTTTGGCCAGACATGTCCGATTTTCTCTCTGGACGACTTCGGGCTAGTCCGGTCCTTTCCTCACTTGTCCGATATTTCGTGACCCCAAGTTGATCTTTTGTTTTATGACTTGTTTCTTGGGGTTCACATTAAGTGGGCCTAGAGACGTTGTGCCTAACTCTTTTAGATCCCATGTGGGACTCCAAACCGGCCTCTACTCCTCTCAAACTCAAAATCCATCTAACCCTAGCCTCCACCTCTATATAAACAACCCCACCCCTTGTCTTGACATCTATTTACCACTTTTCAACCCCACCCAAACCCTAGTTCATGGAGAGCCACCACCAAGGAGGGAGGAGAAGATCCCAAGCAAGAAGAAGAAGAGGAGGAAACGAAAGAGGATCAAGATCTCCAACAAGCTGTCATTCATCATCACCAATTCATCTCCAAGTTCATCCCTAACCTTAGATCCCCAAGATCAAAGTGCTACCTCCAAGTTTCTTGATTCATTGGAGTCCTAAACACCTGGTATACCTTCTATTATCTTTTCCTTACGTGAATTCAACACCTAATCTCCAAATTCACGTCGATCTAGAAAACCCTAATCTGCTGATCTCGCAGAGTGCGGACTTGTCCGGTCCCTAGTGGACTAGTCCGATCTTCCTGGTTAAATTGGGTTGAATTGATTCTAAAATGAGATCTAATCACATCCAAACCTGTATAAACTTGTTAAAAGCTATTAGAACTAGTTATTGATCATTAAAAGCAATCTATTGACAAGTTCTACCTTGCATTTGCATCAATCATGCATGTCATGACATATAGAGTAATATGTGTGCACTCTTTGATTGTGTTTCTTGTCTTGTATGTTTATTGTGTGGATTAGACGGATTTGCACTAGAGAGTGCCGCAGAGGATCTACAGCACCAAGAGTTTGAAGGCTTTGACCCTAATCAACCGCAAGAGCATGGCAAGTGTCCTTGAAGCATATTGATCCTGCTTTTAAAGTCAATGTTTTGTTTGCAAAACTGCATGCTTGTGCCAATTTTGATGGGAATCATATGATAGGAAGTTTACTAGCTTTGTTTAACCACCTTTGTCACCTGGAATATATGGTAGAGAGTCGGGAAGGGCTTTTTACCTTTTTGCTTCGCTTAATCAACTGGGATGGGAAAGAACAATTACACTACTTAATTTAATTATGCATTAATGAGATTGTGGTTGACATGAACTGGTTAATATGATATGGTAATGGGTGATCTAAGCAAGCCTGGTATGTGGATGGGTTGGATGTTATGGTGGTTTTGCTTGCTTTAGATCTAAGGATCGGTTCATGCGAGAATAAGCCAGGACTACAGTGCCACCACGAGGCCAAGTATGGGTGTGGCGTAGATGATTAATTATGGTTTTGCCAGTGCTACTTGGACCATTATGGATGCTCGGGGAAGGGGTAGTCGGATTGGGTTTGTTGATGATTGGTGGGACTACCCTGGGATCCGAAAGGCTCAAGAAGGGGCCCTTGGTTGAAGATGTGCTCTGTAGGAGACATCACCACCGGTGAAACCTCAGTGGGATCTAAATAGGCTAGTAATCCCTTTGTAAAGGCTATTTTGTGATCTCTTGGCAACATACCGACGGAAGTGTGAGACGGCATAATAGAGGTTCTAGTCATTGAAAGGTGATAAAATCACGAACTCGTGGGTAAAGAGGTACAAACTCTACAGAGTCTAATACAACTATCATGATAGTCGTGCTCCCGGTTATGAGCACTTGGACAACTTCCATGATTAGAGGGAACTCGGTATTGGGATGGTATTTGGGATGGTTATGGTTTGGTAATGGTTATGGCTGGTTATGGATCAATTTCTGGTATTGAATATGGTTATTAGCAATGGTGAAATCTGTAATTATTGATGATGGTAGTGAATTCAGATTGGTATTATGATATTACTTATGATTATGTTTGTTTACTTCACATACATATAATATATTGCTTTTCAAATGTTTTAATGTATTTTTCAGCACTTTGCCATTATTATTGTCGTCATTTGAATCAGCCACATGTCATACTTTCCACACTTGCTGAGTACGACATGTACTCACTCTTGCAACCCCCCCCCCCAAAGTTGCAGGTCAGGATTGGGAGTTTAATAGGGATAATGCGGAGTTCTAGGCCGTGTCTACCGTCAGCTTGCTTGTGGTGTTGATTGGAGCTGCGCTATACCCTATTGCTTATGCTGCCTAGCTGTTTAGTTTGCTTATTTAGTTTATTTCTGCTGCACTAGTTGAACTTGTCATAAATATTCATTAGAGGTTGTATTTGAGGATAATATGTTTTGTGTAATAAAATTTGGTTAATTAATCTTGTTTTGTGGTAATTTTCTGTATACTCTTTTGTTAATGCACTCGTGTATGTGTGATGAACATCCTGGGCACACATATGCGTTAGCTTGGTTCATTTTTCAGAATCGAGCGTCACAACAACAAAGGTGGTAGACTATAAGGGATTAGAATCACAGGCCATATACTATAAGAAACATTCATTATTCCAAAATAATTGAAACCATCGGATGCTAGCCCAAGTCTTATGTTGCGAAGATCAGATGAGAAATTTGGGTGAATGCTATCAAAATGCTACCATGCTTTCGAATCTGCAGGATGGCATAATATTCCATCATCAATAAGTTTTTCTTTGTGCTAGAACATATTTGATGCCATTGATTCTGCCATATAAAACCTTTGAAGACGGAGAATAAGAGGGAAGTATCATAGAATCTTGCGTGCTACAAGCTTATTGGCTTTTCCACAACGTAAAGCCTCTCTTGCATCCCCACCAATACTATTTTTCCATCTTAATTCCCCACGTTTTCAGCATCGATCCATCAGAGAATAGTCCTTCCGAAATAACACACGGTCATTGACATATGCATCAATCTTTTGGTAGTCCAGCCTGAGGTCACGAACAACCTTCTGAACTTTATCAAGTGTATTAGGAATGCAGTGGCCCTCTGGAATCATATATGAGAATAGTTCAAGGATCAACTCACATGCTTTTTTGCTCAAACCAGTTAAACACTTTATCTGGTACAACCTGACAATTAAGGATAATTGGGTCACCTTCTCACAACCTGGATACAACTCCTTTTTGGCATCATTTAATAAGTCATAGAATGCCTTTGCACACCCAGTTGGCTCCTATTGGTTTATAGCATTTTCTGGATCATCAACATCTGCTGATGTACCACCATGATCAGTGCTTCTAAGTAGACTGGACAACATATTTTCGATAGCAGCATCGTCAGAAATTATCTCCTCATTATTTGCTCATTGCTCAGCAATATTTTTCTCAACTCGTTTTTCTCCATGTTGTACCCAACAAGTATAATCGAATGACATCCCATTACGAAGCGTGTGAAGATGAACTTCCTTGCGTGTCCTGTGGCAAATATTACGACATTTTGTTCAAGGACAAGGCATAGTTCCTTCTTCATGAGTGCCCTAGAATGCAAAATTTAAAAATGACTTCATTCCATCCTGCCACTCCTTCGTACATCTGTCTTTTCCCATCAATGTCTTATCTTCTGACATTGCTTCCTACAATTCAATCAGCCTATTCGTAAGAGGATAGATCTACAATAACATTATGTGAGCAATTGTACCTAGCGCTGTTGCTACTCCACGTGTTGCGGCCGGCGGATGCTCTTCCAAGAGCATGGTGGCTAGCGGATTCACTTCATAATGTGCACAAAATAGAAACAAAATGTAGTGGTAGAGTTAAAAACTAACCAATTCCACAAGTGTTGTTGTTTATTTGTATGCAGCTGAATTTCAACCCAAAATACCAAGACCTGCAGGGAGTAATCCATAAAATTATATTTTGAGGAATCAGGCGATGCCACGTGTCATCGCGGGGATCAAATGGCCCACAAACAGAAGCATCCAACGGTGTAGCACCCATATAAAGGGATGAGACCCACCTGGCAGAGACCTGGAGGAAGCACAGCCCCAATGGGGCTGAGACCAGGTCGGCCGACTAGGGAGTGGCGCCAAACCTGGTCAAATGCCACATGTTGGCTTCTCCCGGCTTGAAGAAGTCATGTGTGACTGATTCGCGCGCAATTGGTGGTGGTAACCGACCCTCCCCCCCCCCCTATAAATAGAACCCCGCACCTCACTTCACACACACACCAAAAATTGAAATAGAATACCACTCCTAAGGTTTAGAGTAGTCCTAGAGGTTGCCAAGTAGAAGGAGAGTGTGATGAGAGTTTAGGAGAAGGAGGCTTGGGCTTGTCAAGTCCCTCTTATACACGTGCCCCTACAGAGGTGTACTCAAATAATGTAAGCCATTTGTGAATTCATTTCAATTTTGATTCTTAATTCACAGTAGTTTGCACAAGTAGTTACTTGTGGGTTCATTGCTTTAATTTATTAGAGGCTCTAGTTGTAGCTTTGTGTTCGAAACAACTAGAGTTGTGATTTAAAATGTAAGTGTGGTGCTTAGGTTAGAAATCACAAGTGAATATCTCGTAGACCCACGGATTGAAGAGGTAGGCGGTAGGTGGTGACAACCCTATCTGTCCTTTGTAATCCTCCACATTCGGCTATGCCATTGGCTCTTTGTGGGAGTCGTCCTAGTATTGCTAGGGGTAAACCCGTGCCCGAAGCAAGCAGCTACTGCAAATTCCTTTGAATTAGACTCAATACTTTGAATTCCTCTCTCTTCCCTGCCTACCAAACAACTTTGTGTCCTTAGGTGAATTAGTTTGTAATATTACACACACGTTCCTTAGATTCGATACCCTTGGGAATACTCTCTTAAGGGGAAGTGCTACACGACAGTTTTTGTGCACTTGCGGATTTTTATCTGTGATGTAAGAAACTTCAACAACAGCTCGAGTGGGATTGGCTCCGAGCCTACTTGAGGGTCGTCCTCCTTCCTCCAAGTCTTCCGGGACGGTCGTTTGATCCCATGGCACGAGCATGGACTCTAGTAGCTCGACGTTGGTGGGGCTAGTCTCCAGCAATTCTTCCATCTCTGGTGCGGGTGAGGAAGGTCCCATAGCCGAATCTTCTACCTTCGGAGTTGATGAGGAGGGTCCCGCAGTCGGAACTTCATCTACCAGCACAAGAAGTCAGAGGTCTCGCAGTCGGATCCCCTTGTGTAGGATCGGGCATGGACACCTCCAGTGTTCCCACCTCCAGAGCTGGCGTCGGGACTTCCTTCGGAGCTTCATTGATTTCCGGCATTGATGCTGGAACCTCCGTAGCTGGCTCCGCACAAGCTGGAGCTTTCTCTGGCATTTCTTCCTCGTGGTTCGACGCTACCACGAGCTCTTCGTTCATCGGTGCTGAATTCGTCTCCACGACAGTCGGCGCTGGAGCTGTCGTGTCGTCCGCCACAACCATAGGAGGAGGGGCCAGAGAAGTAGCAGGAGCTTCAGCTGGCGCAGTCTCCTAGGCTAAAGTAGGCACCAGAGCTACTGTTCCTGTTCTTGACACTCTAGAAATAGAGAATAGAGAATTAAGGACAAAGCAAGAAACAAAATCAAGACATAAGCTAAAGATCCTGCCCTTACCTAGGGATGTTGCCACTCAAGTCAGCGCGGATCTTCTTCATCGGGCGCTTGGAGCTAGAGCCCATCATCGTCAGTGTGGCGGAAGCTCTGGGCTACGTGCCAGGCATTGAGGCAACCGCCAGCGCTGCCTCAGCTAGTACCTCCATCGTCGGAGGATTCACTCCAGATCCAGAGCCTTCCACTGGCACCGGAGTCGGAGTTGTCTTGTCAGACCTAGCGTTGTCTGAGGACACTGAGGTTGAAGGATCAACTGGAGCTGAAGGCATAACCATCACGGATCTCAATCGAGGCTGAGGGGTCTCTTCTCTCGGAGCGTCCCTCACATAGCTCCCATTGCTTCTAGCCAACTTACACTTGCGGCTCATTGTGACAATGGGATCTTTCCCTTGCCTCGACTTGAGGTCGACTTAGGATGGAGTTATAGGACCCTTGCCTTTGCCGCTGACTAGCGTAGGATCGGAACTTGCATGGGGACAAGGAGCTCCGGAGATCACGAACTCTACTGGAGGAGTGCTCCTATGGCTCTCCACAAGGCCTAAGTCATCAAGCATTGGCATCTTCCTCTGCAACACTCTCCTGAACTCCGGAACAATGTTCAGGGGAAGAAACTCCGTCGGAGGTGTCAGATCATCGAGATTAATGTATCTATGGTGAAACCTTTTGAGATGAAGCTTCAAAGCCTTTTCATCCAAATTTTACTCGACGCCAACAACAATCCTGTACAGATCCATTTCTCCACTGAATGCCCATGCTGGCCACTTCCTCATCTTCAGCAGAGCCCACCGGTTGGTCAGAAAATTTGCAATCCCCATTTGGGGAGTCACTCCTCCTTCCACGCACCCTAGGATCCTTGACAAGATCGGGTTATATGCCTCTGACAGCTTCGGAACCACCTCCCAGGCATCGGTGTCAACAGCGGGAAGGCTGTCAGGCATCTCCAGCATGTCATGGTGATCCACCCTAATGACCACCCGATCCTTCTTCCAGCGATCTCACTTCTTGGAAGGGAACGTCTTCAAGTACTTCAGGGGCGAGTTCTTGCACTTCACAAAGTAGTATAAGCCGAGAAGCTCATTCGCTTTCTCGGTTGTGTGGACCTTGAAGAAGGTCAAGAAGAGCTCGATGCAGGGCGGCACACCCACCCACATCTTGCAAGGGTGGACGAATGTTGCCACTAGCAAGAAGGAGTGGGGGCCGAGATGGTGGAGCTGCAGGCCCTCGAAGTCCAGCAGCATCAGCAGGAAGCTGGACAACGACGGGATGAGCCCCACCATGGCGAACGCTGAGAAATATACAGTCTTGTTGGCGCTTTCCTTCTTGAAGGGGAGCTTGCCGAGGCAAATCAAGTTGTTGAATGAGTCGCTCGAACACCCCATGTAGGTGCGGGCTCTCGACAACTCTTCATCACTCTTGATCCGGCTACGGGGAAGACCCAACTCCGTCGCTGCAAAGTGGAGCAGAAGTGGAAGAAGAATTGCAAGGGCAGAGAGCTCTAAACGCAACATCGAATGAAAGCGTAAGGATTCCTCTTCCCGTACAGACTTTCTCTCTTTAGTAAGCCTCCACAATTCTTGGATGGAAACTACCTCCAGATCCAAATCTCAAATGACCTCATCAATGACAGGGGGGCCTAGGTCCACTTTGTTAAAAAGTCGCACCAGTTGAACCGTTGTCATGATGGGAAGTTGGAAGCCCGAGGGCAGCGGACTGATAGGGCTACAAAGATTACGCTGGAAACCAATACGAATTTCGTATTGGGAACTGGCGACCTTCAATTGCATGAGATCCGCACGTCAGGATCCCACTCACCGTATTAAAAATGGCCATGTGGCGATGGCATAACTGCATGTCGTCGCCCCAACCGTCCAAGAAAAGACTTTGAAGCTGTAGAATGGGAATTGATGATGACCCCATCTCCGGTAGCATAACTTCTCCCTGAGGACCTCTCCCTGAGGTGGGCTCGGGGGCCACTGTCGGTAACCTACGTACCGGATACCCCTTGATACCGTAAACAAAGCCGAGGAGTTCCTATGTCCAAGGCGGGCGTCCGAGGGGGATTCGCATCCCGCTAAACCGGATCTACCTCCCTCCTTAGCGTGGCTCCGGTGTAGCCACGTGTCCAGAAGAGCCCAACATGCCTCTCTCATTTTGGTAGCTCATGTGCTGCCATGTGTCCTAGAGAGCTGGACCTACCTCCCTCCTCAGGGAAGCTCTGATAATGTCATGTGTCCAACGGCATCGGACAAATCCCCACTAGAGGGAAGTTCCGAAGATTCCACATGTCAACGTCCAGACCTACGTCAGCAACATGAAGACTACAAGATTTCTAATGGCGCAACTATTTAAGGGCTGTCAATTAGTTGTTACAAGGCCTGGTTAACGCGTCATTAAGCTATATTAATGACCAAAAATCATAGGACTATCAAGGCTAATAACACTGCCATTAAGGCATGTTATCACACCATTAACCCCTCATAACACTATAGATCATGTACAAGATAGTTAATACAGTCGGGGCCACCTGTCGGGTCAGGCACAAATTGTAACAGTCAGTCCTTGGCATATAAAAGGGATGTGATGCACGGTAGAAGACAAGCTACCTCAAGCTATCTCAACTGATCTAAAGGCAACATATACACACTCATATAATCAACACACACCCCGTGGAGTTGGATATTATGCTTAGGCATCCCAAACCACGTAAAACTCTTAGTGTTCACCTCTAGTCTCGATCTTGACTCGCGTCCCAACCGAATACGAACATTCACGGACTACTTTTTAGTAGTACTAGGGGGAGTGTCCTAGTCCACACTTCGACAGCTACCCACTACCGTTTCTATGCTATGTGATCATGTGTAGCGATGTAAGAGGGATAGACCGTTTCGAGCTTAAGCGGGATTTTAGGGGCGCCCGCAAACACCTCTCTCTGTCCCGCAAGACCGCAGCGGCGGCGCCAGTCTTAGTCCATCCCGCAAACAGGTTGTCTTTCCTGGTGTTAACACCTTGTTCAGTTTCAGTAAGTATATAGTACTAGTTCATTTTTAAATTTGTAAAAGCATAATATATTGTATATTGCTCAAAACATATAAAACTAGATTTTATTCTATATATGGTGATGAGATCTACACATTAAAATTGATTGCATGTTATTAGCAGTAACAGCTAACTGAATTTGTCCGTCACACATACACACATTTTTCAGAAGATATCGTGTTAATATGAGGAAATCTAAATGACCATACATTGTTCAACAGATTCTTATCACTGTGGCGCCCCACAAAAGTCTGAAAAAGAAAAATAGCAGCATTAGGCAAAACCAAGTGCAAACTAGGCCCATAAAAACTATCTGCCCAGCTCGTCAATATTAGGTACACTGAGAACAACAGAAGCATGCTAGCCCTAAGTTGCTGATGAGCGATTCCGGATCATTTAATGAAAAACATGACCATGGAAGTTAACTGCATTATCCTTACATACCGTGGAATGAATTGAAGTCCTGATGGTTCGTGTCAAAAAACTTAAATCCACTGATGGTTTTCATTTGGTTGGGGGGAATAAGCAGCATGAGGATTTAAATATTTGTCCATCAACGAAATGTTCGCTGAGCACAGATAAAAACTCTAAAAACTGCCAGGTAAAATGAATTAGCTGTCTGTATAAGAGTTCGTTTTAGCTTTTAAATAATGTACTGATCCTGTTGAGCTTGATGGGTATGTACAACAATTTTCTTGAACAATAGCAGAAACTTAATATCTAAAGAATTTAATTGTAGGATCGAAGAGCACGTGAAAAGCTACCAGAGGGGGGTGAATGGTAGATTTAAAAATCTTACGCAGCGGAAACAATTAAAACCCCAAACCCTTTCGGCAGAAAAATGATCTGTTAAAGAAATCGTGTATGAAACTAATCTAAACGTGTTTCACCGTGACAAAAGTGATATATATCAGAGAGAATCAAGTCACAAAGACAACACAAAAAGAATCACTCAAATCCGTCGAGAAAAACTCAAGTTATGATCGAAAGATCAAACAATGGTCAATCTGCCCTATCCGAGAAAAAACAGTTCTGGAACGCTGCAAAGAAACTCGTGTAGATCAGTAACCACAAATACAATGACCGTGAAATTTTTACATATGATAGATAATCAATTGATGAAGACAACCCAAAAAGAATCACGTCAATTGGATCTTTAAAACTCGAGTTATGATAAAACCACCGACGAAAGGTAGTGATGTCCAGAAACTCGACGAGTAAAACTTGTCTGGAACAAGTCGGACGAACAAGGCACAAAAGTTCCTTCAAACTACGAATTTTATTCAATATAACACAAGAGGAACAGCCCCCAAAGTCGTCTCCCACGAGCTCTGGGCTCCCTTGCTTATATAACCAGCCCTTAGGCCATCCCAATCTCAACAAGGACTCCAATCCTAACCAGATCACAATCGGAACTTTCCATAACTGCTTAGGACTCTTCAATACGCAGATAGAAGCAATCTTAAGACCTTCAAACACCTTAGGAACGTATCCCACATTCCTAAACAACTCAAATTCGTGACCCACACGAAATCCTAACATAACCAACTCGATATTTCCATATCGAGCCATAACCGACTCAGCTAGCAGCCTAAGTCTTCAATCGATACGATCCGATCCTTCCGATCAGATCTTCCTTCCATAATCCGTCTCTAGAAGCATATTTCCACGTCATGCACCTCATGAACACGTGCGAACACCTTCCTTTGACCTTCATATGCACTGCCTTTGATTCAATCATCCTGCGCGACCTCCTGACCCGCTCAACCACAGTTCCTCCTGAACTTGGTTGTTGGAACCTCATCTCCTCCTGAGACTAGTCCAATGGATCCTGTCACCAGCCATGAATTGAACTCAAGCAACACCTGCACATGAATAAACAACCAATCCATACGAGCCCAAGTCCTCGACTTGACTCAAGTTAGTTTCGAACACAACACCTTACGTGAGAACCTCACATAAGCATGTTGCAAAACCACAGTAACACAATATCATCCATATCAACCAAAACGCACCAAAAACTTAGCAAATGAATACTAAGCAATCTTTCCAACAATGTAAAGCAAGTACGAAACATTGCAAATGAAAATCTGAAGCACCACGATCAAGATCCGGACCTTGCCAGAGCAACCCGGAGCTTGAGCCGGAGCTATCAAAAGCAAGTAGAACCTAGCGCCGGAGCTTTCCAAAACTAGTAGATCCTAGCCCCGGAGCTTACCAAAAACTAGTCAAAACTAGTCAACCCAAAACCGGAGCTAGACAAAGTACGTCGGAGCTTAGCAAAAGCATGCCGGAGCTAAGGATAAAGCTCACCGGAGCTAACCAAAGCTAGTCGGACCTTACCAAGAAGCCGGACCTAGCATCTAACGTAGCTGGAGCTACCCAAAACAAGCCGGACCTACCGTCGGACCTTGCTGTAGCTCAGAGCTAGAGTCGGACCTTGACAAAAAGGTGTTTTGGTGATATTTAAAACTTTTATCATCAAAGTCAAGTGTATTCACTACAAGCCAATGTATTCAGCACATATAGGTCTTACAATCTCCCCCTTGATGAATGCATTGGCAACACCATTTAAAATCCGAACATTGGCTTATTTACATAAAAGTTTTGAAGGCAATTTCTCCCCCTTTTGTAAATCAAAAGTAAAATGAGAAGAAAAATTATCCCAAGAAAAATTATCCCATATTATCTCTCCCCCTTTATTATCTCTCCTTATGCACATATTCTCTTTCTCTTCATGCTTACCTCTCCCCCTTTGACAATGTATTCAGCAAGTCATGAGCATATAAACAAGTTATCTCTCCCTCTTTAGTTGTTATGAGCATATTATAACATATACATATAAACAAAGCTCATCCAAGTCATACTATCAAGTACCTTACATTATCACATCAATGAGATACATAAAGTAGTGTAAGCCATGCTAGAGATCAAATGTAATTTTCAATTTAAGCAAGTCATGATCTCACAAACTTAACTATTTCAAAACTTGAAAGCATGACACTAGTTGCTGCATTTTATTATTTTTCAAAGCACAAATTTAGATTATATGATATTTGCAAGAGATTATATGCGCATCTGCCTTATTTTAACCAACCAAGCCAAGCCTATGTCATTTGACAATCAGAAGCTTAAGGACATGGTTTTAGTCATACACAACTTCTTCCAAGTTCATATCTAAGTGCAATGACAAGCCATCTCAAAAGAAGAAGTGCGATGCATGCATATTCTCTTGATCTTTTCTCAATTTATATTTGTTCATAAAAACTCAACATGTGAGTTGATTACTTGATGAATTCTTAATGATTAAAAGCATTTGTGAGCATGCAACAAGTTCAAAACAGCAAGAAAGTTCAACCATGACCAGATTTAGTGTAAGTAATTATTCCAATTACTAGACATGGCAAAAACTACTAAATGTATAACACGAGTAATGTAGTAAGAACTTTCAGCATGTAAAAGGAATCACAAAGTCATATATGTATGAAATACTATGCTCATATTATTTTAATTTCAGATTCACACATAGACTTCCCAAGTTTCAAAAACTCCCCTCAATTTAAGCCTTGGGGATGCATAACCCCTATTTCACTACGAATGTAACAAAAACGAGTAAAATCTAAAGGTTTTGTAAAAATGTCAGCCAATTGTTGTTCGGTATCTACATGGTGAAGCACAATGTTTCCCTTTTCAACGTTATCTCGTAGAAAGTGATACCTAATATCAATGTGCTTAGTTCTAGAATGTTGCACGGGGTTTTTGGCAATGCAAATGGCACTAGTGTTATCACAGAACAGTGGAACACTATCTAGATCAACCCCATAGTCCTTAAGTGTTTGAACAATCCAAAGAATTTGTGAGCAAGCACTAGCAGCAGCTATATATTCAGATTCGGCTGTGGATTGTGCAACTGAATTTTGTTTTCTAGAGGACCAAGAAACAAGAGAATTACCAAGAAAATGACAAGCACTGGAAGTACTTTTCCTATCAATCCTACAACGCCCAAAATCAGCATCCGAAAAAGCTTTCAAAGTAATGGTTGAGGAAGAAGGAAGAAAAATGCCAAATTCTTGAGTTCCATGTAAGTACCTGAGAATATTTTTGACGGCTTGACGATGTGAAGCACGTGGGGAAGCTTGAAACCGTGCGCAAAGACATACGCTGAATTGTATGTCCGGTCTTGATGCCGTGAGGTACAAAAGTGATCTGATCATGCTTCTATATTCTTTTTGATTCACGGGTTCACCATCTTCATCAAGTTCAAGTGTTGTTGCTGTTCCCATTGGTGTCCGAAGAGGCTTGCTTTTGTCCATGTTGAAGCGCCTTAGGAGGTCTTTGGTATACTTCGTTTGATGCACAAAGGTACCCTCCTTGGTTTGCTTGATTTGCAGCCCCAAAAAGTAAGTGAGTTCACCCATCATACTCATTTCAAATTCGGAACTCATCATTGCTGAAAACTTGGACACAAGATCATGAGAAGCACAACCAAAAATAATATCATCCACATACACTTGAACGAATAATGAGTCATTGCCATGTTTAAGCACAAAAAGAGTTTTATCAACCTTGCCCATGGTAAACCCCTTTTCAAGTAAGAATGTTTTTAACCTGTCATACCATGCTCTAGGGGCTTGTTTGAGACCGTATAAGTCTTTGGACAGTTTGTAAACATGATTAGGAAAATCTGGATTTTCAAAACCTGGTGGTTGTTTGACATAAACCTCCTCATCTATGTAGACATTAAGAAAAGCACTTTTAACATCCATTTGAAATAGCTTAAAACCTTTAGATGCTGCAAAAGCTAACAAAATTCTTATGGCTTCTAATCTAGCAACGGGAGCAAAAGTTTCATCAAAATCTAGACCTTCAACTTGAGTGAAACCTTGAGCAACCAACCTAGCCTTATTCCTAACCACAACCCCATCCTCACTTTGTTTATTTTTAAATACCCATTTAGTTCCAATTAAAGTGTGATCTTGAGGTGGAGGTACAAGTTTCCAAACATTATTTATTTCAAAAAATTTTAACTCTTCTTGCATGGCAATAATCCAAGATTCATTAGTGAGTGCGTGTGATATATCTTTGGGTTCAAAAGAAGCAACAAAAGCAGAATGAGCATAAGAGTTTGGATCACAAAACCTGGACCGTGTGACTCGTTCGTGCAAGCTTCCAATCATCTGTTGTGGGGGATGATCTTTGTAAAACCGTAGGGGAACAGATGTCTCACAAGCTTCTTCTTCATTAGGTTCATCGTAGATTGATGAGCTTGTGACTTGTGGATGATCAGGACCAGCATAGGTGATAGCCGGAGCTTGTTCAATGTCCGGAGCTGGATACGTGTCAGCTTCGGAACTACCAGGCAGTATCACTGGCTCTTCTTCATCTTCGAAAATACCCTCCCCCTGAGGATACGGATATGGTCCTGCAACACCGGATCTTGTACCTGGGCTAGCTTCATCAAAAGACACTTCACAAGTCTCCACAATTTTGTTAGTGTCAAGTAAAAGCACACGGTAGCCTCTAGAATGAGATGGATAACCAAGAAACATGCCATCAATGGATCGAGGTTCAAATTTATCAAGATTACCATGTTTCTTAACAAAGAATTTGCAACCAAATACCCGAAAGTGTGTAACACTAGGCCTATGTCCAAACCGAAGCTCATATGGTGTTTTATCTAGCTTAGCACGCAAGAAAACACGATTTGAGACATAACAAGTGGTTGCTAACGCATCAGCCCAAAATTTCCTAGGAGTTTGATATTCATCAAGCATAGTCCTAGCCATCTCAACTAAGGTTCTGTTCTTTCTTTCTACAACACCGTTTTGTTGGGGTACATATGGTGAAGAAAATTGATGATCTCTTCTATTTTCAGCACAAAAGTGATCAAAAGATTGATTTTTAAATTCAGTTCCATTATCACTTCTAATTGCTTTTAATGATCATGGGTGATCAATTGATAATCTAAGAAATAAAGTTCTAAAGTGACTAAAAACTTCATTCTTAGACGCCATAAAATACACCCAAGAATATCTAGAATAATCATCAGCAATAACAAGAGCATACCATTTACCTCCGAAGGATTGAACACGTGAAGGTCCTACGGTGTCAAGGTGCAAAAGTTGACATGGTTCAGTTGTCATGATCATTGTGAGAGGAGTATGTGAACCTGCAACCATCTTAGAATGTCTACAAGAAGAGCACACAATTTCTTTGTCCCATTTAAGCTTAGGCAGCCCACGTATGCGATCAAGAGCACTAACACGCGTTAGGTGATCAAAGCCTACGTGACCAAGTCTACGATGCCAAAAATATAAGTCCTTTGAATCATTAGCAACTAGACACCTATGCTTAGAGGAAGACATATCAAAATCAGCTTTAAAAACTCTTCCAAACCGAGACATGTTAAAAATAAGCTCACTGTTTGAACCTACAACTTTGCAGCAGTTTTTATTGAAAATAATTTCTAGATTTTCATCTAGCAATTGTGAAACAGAAAGCAAGTTGTATTTCAAATTTTTGACAAGTGCCACATTTTTCAAAGTGTAGTGATCATTTACTCTAACCGAACCCTTAGCAATTATAGGAGTTGAAGAATTATCGGCAAAAGTAACATTCTCTACATGTGACACAAAAGAGAGGGAGGAGAACCAAACTTTGTTACCGGTCATGTGGCGTGAGCAACCTGAATCCACAATCCAAATGTTCTCCTTCCTCAAACGTGTAACATACATAGAAGCACAATACGTCGATGACTCAATACTGGGGTTAGTCAAAAGGCATTTAGGTATCCAGTACTGAGTCACACGACGTGCAGTAGGAAAAACACGCGAAAGCTGAGATAAAACAGCAGGTTTATGAGTCGAAGTTTGAGGTTTTCTATTCTAAATTCTTTTAGCACAAAAACCAGTAGCTCCGGAGGTAAAAGCAACAGTTCCAAAAGACAAGGCTGATGCTCCGGAAGCAAAGGCTGAAGTTCCGAAGGAAACAACAGAAGGTCCGGGAGCTCTCGGAGCTATCGGAACTATCGGAGCTGCTTTTGCGGATTTCTTACCAGAAGGTCCGGAAGCTACCTTTTCAAATTTCTGACTCACTAAAGCAGGTTGTGTTTTTCTAATTGCATGAAAGTTATAAGATCTAGCAATTTTTCTTTCCTTTTTCTGTTGTTTAGCTAGTCTATAACAAAAATCTATGACATGACCATCTCTACCACAGTAGGTACAATGAAATTTAACTTTGTGTTCATGCCTAGATGAGCAAACAATATTTTTAGTTGAAACCAAATGAGACAACACTCCTGCAGATTTGAAAACCACATCCTTTTGTTTAGGAACTGTTTGAATCAAACCACTTCCTAATGACTTTACAATTTTAGGTGGATGTGCCTTAGCATGAGCATGAGAATCAAAACCTAAACCAGTTTTATCATTGCATGACTTGGAAGAATTCAGCAGCAAGTTTAGATTCTTATTCCCATTACAAAACCGACCTAGTGTCCTATTCATGTCATCAAGTTTCTTGGACAAGTCTAGGCAGTTTGCACATGAAGTTTTTCCTTTTAGTTTGCAATTGGAACAATTTTTAACTTCATGATATCGTAAACCATTGTTTAGAATGGAAATTTCATTCATTGCATCTTTTAGTTTCTTATCAAGATTTTCACATGCAGAACAATGCAAATCATCTGTAGAACAAGAAGCATCTTTTAAGTTTTTATCACTAAGTGCAGCAAGCTTTTTGTTCTTTACAATTTCTTCATCAAGTCTATCTAGAGTGGAGGAATGTGCACTTCTTAGGGAGGACAATTGTTCATAGATTAAGTCACATGAGGGACATGCATCATCACTAGGAATCAAAGTTTTTAAACGGTTAATTTCAGATTCTAGTGATTCAATTTTAGCAGCATTATCCCTAAGCTTTTTGTCCTTTTTCTTGACAATAATAGTTGCACGAGAAATAGCATCACACATTTCATTGCAGGTAGAACATACCTCATCGTCTTCACTGCTGTGTTCTGCATCCTCCTGACTTGATCTTGATCTTGTTATGCCCGCCATGAAGCATAAGTTGGCCAGATTGTCATCATCTTCATCACTTTCAAAGTCTACATCACTTGAACTAAGTTCTTGAAGTGCGGTGATGAAGCTGTTAATCATCTTGCATCCTATGGCACCCTTCTTCTTCTTGTTGGAGTTTCCAGAGGAGGTCCGGACCTTGCTTTGTTTTTCTTCCCGGGTGGTCGGACCTAAAAGGTTAGGGCATTCTGTACGAAAGTGTCCTATTTTACCACATTCAAAACAGCGTTGAGGTCCGGAGCTTCCTCTCCTTCTAGTTCTCACATTTTGCAATGCTTTTGAAAATCTAGTAGAGATGAGTGCCAATTCCTCTTCTAGAAATTCTTCGATCTGCTCCAGGGTTAGTGAGGACAATAAAGAAAGAGTATTGCAAGATGATGATTGGCCGGTGCTAGACATATCACGTTGTGAAACAAATGCAATAGACTTATTTGGGTTCTTACGTTCTAGGATGTCAATTTCATGAGTTTTTAGTTTAGAATAAAGTACATCTAATGTAAGAGAACTCATAACAGTTGATTCACGAATAGATGTTACCTTCATTTCCCAAATTGACATGTCTAATGCACTAAGAAGTTGCCTAGCATTCTCAGCATCAGAAAAATTTACATTGACACTACGTAAGTTGCTGAGAATCTTATTGAAACGAGCAAAGAGGTCATCGATTGACTCACCTGGTTGCATCTCAAAACGCATATATTCTTTCTTGAACATATCTTGTTTTACCTCCTTGATTGTGTTGGAGCCTCCATGATAATCACAGAGAGCTCTCCAAACATCATATGCTGACTGGAGGTGCGCGACACGATCAAAGTCGCTTTGAGTGAGTCCTTGGATGATCAAGTTTCGGACTTTGTTGTTGTTGTCGATGTCCCTTAGGTTTGTGGCCGTGACTTGATCATTGGGTGGCACTTCATAAGGCTTATACACCTTCTCCCATATTGCAAAGCCTTGTGCCTGGATGAAAGCCTCCATGCGTGCCTTCCAAACCTGAAAATCAATACCAGCAAACACACAAGGTTTGGCGGAGTACTTCTCCATGATGATTAGTCAAAAACACGTACAAATCACAAATATTAGAGCACCGTGGCTCTGATACCAGTTGTAGGATCGAAGAGCACGTGAAAAGCTACCAGAGGGGGGGTGAATGGTAGATTTAAAAATCTTACGCAGCGGAAACAATTAAAACCCCAAACCCTTTCGGCAGAAAAATGATCTGTTAAAGAAATCATGTATGAGACTAATATAAACATGTTTCACCATGACAAAAGTGATAGATATCAGAGAGAATAAAGTCACGAAGACAACACAAAAAGAATCACTCAAATCCGTCGAGAAAAACTCAAGTTATGATCGAAAGATCAAACAATGGTCAATCTGCCCTATCCGAGAAAAAAACAGTTCTGGAATGCTGCAAAGAAACTCGTGTAGATCAGTAACCACAAATCCAATGACCGTGAAATTTTGACATATGATAGATAATCAAGTTCTGAAGACAACTCAAAAATAATCACGTCAATTGGATCTTTAAAACTCAAGTTATGATAAAACCACCGGTGAAAGGTAGTGCTGTCCAGAAACTCGACGAGTAAAACTTCTCTGGAACAAGTCGGACGAACAAGGTACAAAAGTTCCTTCAAACTACGAATTTTATTCAATAGAACACAAGAGGAACAGCCCCCAAAGTCGTCTCCCACGAGCTCTGGGCTCCCTTGCTTATATAACCATCCCTTAGGCCATCCCAATCTCAACTAGGACTCCAATCCTAACCAGATCACAATCGGAACTTTCCATAACTGCTTCGGACTCTTCTATACGCAGATAGAAGCAATATTAAGACTTCCAAACACCTTAGGAACGTATCCCACATTCCTAAACAACTCAAATTCGTGACCCACACGAAATCCTAACATAACCAACTCGATATTTCCATACCGAGCCATAACCAACTCAGCTAGCAGCCTAAGTCTTCAACCGATACGATCCGATCCTTCCGATCAGATCTTCCTTCCATAATCCGTCTCTAGAAGCATATTGCCACGTCATGCACCTCATGCACACGTGCGAACACCTTCCTTTGACCTTCATATGCACTGCCCTTGATTCAATCATCCTGCGCGACCTCCTGACCCGCTCAACCACAGTTCCTCCCGAACTTGGTTGTTGGAACCTCATCTCCTCCTGAGACTAGTCCAATGGATCCTGTCACCAGCCATGACTTGAACTCAAGCAACACCCGCACATGAATAAACAACCAATCCATACGAGCCCAAGTCCTCGACTTGACTCAAGTTAGTTCCGAACACAACATCTTACGTGAGAACCTCACATAAGCATGTTGCAAAACCACAGTAACACAATATCATCCATATCAACCAAAACACACCAAAAACTTAGCAAATGAATACTAAGCAATCTTTCCAACAATGTAAAGCAAGTACGAAACATTGCAAATGAAAATTAGAAGCACCGCGATCAAGATCCGGACCTTGCCAGAGCAACCCGGAGCTTGAGCCGGAGCTATCAAAAGCTAGTAGAACCTAGCGCCGGAGCTTTCCAAAACTAGTAGATCCTAGCAGCGGAGCTTACCAAAAACTAGTCAAAACTAGTCAACCCAAAACCGGAGCTAGACAAAGTACGTCGGAGCTTAGCAAAAGCATGTCGGAGCTAAGGATAAAGCTCACCGGAGCTAACCAAAGCTAGTCGGACCTTACCAAGAAGCCGGACCTAGCATCTAACGTAGCCGGAGCTACCCAAAACAAGCCGGACCTACCGTCGGACCTTGCTGTAGCTCAGAGCTAGAGTCGGACCTTGACAGAAAGGTGTTTTGGTGATATTTAAAACTTTTATCATCAAAGCCAAGTGTATTCACTACAAGCCAATGTATTCAGCACATATAGGTCTTACATTAATATCAGCAGGGACTATCGTAGTATAAATTTAATATCTCAAGAAGTTAATATCAGCAGGGACTGCCATAGTAGAAAGTTAATATCTGCTTTAGTACATTACATAGAGATCATAGATGACCTGGTTCTTACCTGTTTAGTACATAAATTCAGGACTTCAGGTATGTCCCGCACATCTTTTATTGGAAGCAAGTTAGAATGACACTGTTTTACAAATAAGAAATAACATACTTTTGCATGTAACAAAAAGAAACAAGGTAATTATATTTGACCCATATATTATCGGTAGTGGACTACTTAACCTTCTGAACTATAAAACAAGATATTCAATCTTCTAAAGTATTGAAAACCATTGAAATAACTCTTTGGGTGGTTTCGCTGAGTTGTTTCAAAAAATAAAGTCTATTTGATCCCTCAATGTATTGCCCATGGACTACTTAACCTCCTAAACTACAAAAACAAATATTTTACCCTTTCACCATTGTAATAACATCTATTTCACCCCTATGTTAGTCTTAGAGGGTGATCTAACCACGTTGGATTTATCAGGTGATTCCACTTGCCAAGTTACATTAGAGTGATGAGCGAGACCAACAATGGTGCTGTTGTCGGGCCTATTGTTGAGCTTCACCTGAAGCGGGAGATAATCTTAACCTAGTTGCTTCTATAGCCAGCTGTTGTCGCTCGTCAATCTACATGTAACTTAGATGGTATAGTTGAGGGAGTAAAATATCCATATTTATGGTTTGGGGGGTTAAGTAGTCGTTGATGATACGTTAGGTGGTTAAATAGACTTATTATTGGTGAAACCTCTCACCAAACCACCCATGGGTTATTTAGACGATTTTCAATTCTTTAGGAGGTTCAATATCCGGTTTTATAGTTCAGAGGTTAAGTACTCCACTACCAATACCTTGAGAGTTTAAATAGACTTATTTCCTTTTAAAATATTAGCATGTGGCAAAACAAAAGATATAACAGAAATAATTACCCTGCAATAGCCCCACACATTTTTGTCTCCCAAATTTGCAGTCATTAACATGTGTTAAATGATAAGCAAGAAATAGTTTTATGTTCAAACATACTTTATAATCGAGGTTACCTTAAGGTTAACGTCATCTTCAACCATATTGCCAACAATATTATCCTTGTTTCCCACTTTGGACCTTATCCGATCCTGACGACAAACTAAAGCCTCAACTGTATCACTAGCTAACATGCTTGTATAGTCACTAATGACCCTTTGTCCCATCAAAAAAGCAGATTTCTGGCTAATATATCTCGTGATCTCCTATCAAGAGCTGGATATAGATAATGAAAGAGCCTCCAACGGGCACCATTTCTTCACCGGTGTAATCTTCGAGGTCCATAGTTGTCTTCATTTGCTGCACATATTGGACATGTCCCCAATCTGCCCATGGATCACTTTCATCAACAATTGTCACATCCTTGTTGTCCGACTTCGGATCCTTGGATATTGAATCAACAGAGTGTAAAGAATACTCATCAAATAGCTCACTCAAGGTCTAGTCTATTTTGTAAAGGTATTTCTTATTCCCAAAACCTTTTTATAATATAAAGTCCATAAAGCCCATCTTAAATCTATGATACAAAATTACATGTATGCAAATTTGCAAGAAAGACGTATCCCAATACTTCTTGAATTTTGTCTCATTTCATTGACCATCGATACAATCATAGGGTCCAAACTTGATGCCTCTTTTTCCAACATTTTCTTAACTTACCATAGTTGATGGAAATATAAGTCTTTGGTAGGGTATTGAGAACCCGATACCTCTTTAGTTGCATCACTGAATATCTTCAACATGTTGCAAAACTTTGTGGACAAATTCCATTCCTCGATGATGGTTGATACACACATTAAGGATCCTCTTTGGCCAACCCGTCAAATGCTCTCTTATAATCAACTGCTGATAAGAGCATTTCATATGTGGAATTCAATCTTGTAGCAATATCAAGAGTAGGGCCTTTTGTACATGAGATGCCTGCTTGGAGGACGGTTTTCTCAAATCGCTCCTTTCAAGCTGGTGAGCTCCTTATGTATTTTACACTCTCTCTTATATTGTAAATAGCCTCACTCATAGGCTCGAATCCTTCTTGAACAATTAAATTCAGAACATGGGTAGGACATCGATAGTGAAGCATTTTTCATCATCCAACAACAAGAACTTGGCTACAAGATTGTCTTGTGAGGACCCGACAAAAGAGTCATTGCTTGTTGCATTATCCAAAGTTGTAGAAAAAACCTTGTATTCTATATTTCAATTTTGAAGGGTTCTTAACATAGCATTAAACAAGTTCATCCCATTATGTGGTGTTTCTACTGATGTGAACTTAATAATCCTTTTGTCAATTTCCCAACTAACATCAATGAAATGAATAGTACCCTAGATTTTGATTGGATGTCCATAGATAAACTATAAGAAAAAATATGCAATTCAATCTCTCTATGGCATATTGTAATACTTTTGTTGGTGTTTTGGATACTGACTAGTATCATGTAGCCGCGCGCTCGTTCTCGATGGCCTAGCTAGCAAGACACGGGAAGTTTATACTGATTCCGGAAAAATGCTCTACGTCCAGTTTCGATATTTTCGTTCTCTTTTTTAGCTTGAGGTGTACGGATGTGTAGGATCGAAGAGCATGTGAAAAGATACCAGAGGGGGGTGAATGGTAGATTTGAAAATCTTACGCAGCCGAAACAATTAAATCCCAACCCCTTCGGCAGAGAAACGACCTGTTAAAGAAATCGTGTGTGAGACTAATCTATACGTGTTTCACCATGAAAAAAGTGATATATATCAGAGAGAATCAAGTCACGATGAAAGCACAAAAAGAATCACTCAAATCCGTCGAGAGAAACTCAAGTTATGATCGAAAGATCGAACAAAGGTCAATATGTCCTACCCTAGAAAAACAGTTCTGGAACGCTGCAAAGAAACTCGTATAGATCAGAAACCACAAATCCAATGACCGTGAAATTTTTACAGATGATAGATAATCAAGTTGGGAAGACAACTCAAAACGAATCACGTCAATTGGATCTGTAAAACTTGAGTTATGATAAAACCACCGACAAAAGGTAGTGCTGTCCAGAAACTCGACGAGTAAAACTTTTCTGGAATAAGTCGGACGAACAAGGCACAAAAGTGCCTTCAAACTACGAATTTTATTCAATAGAACATAAGAGGAACAGACTCAAAGTCGTGCACCATGAGCTTTGGTCTCCCATGCTTATATAACCAGCCCTTAGGCCAACCCAATTTCAACTAGGACTCTAATCCTACTCAGATCACGAACCGAAACTTCCCATGACTGCTTAGGACTCTTCTATACATAGATAGAAGCAATCTTAAGACTTCCAAACACCTTAGGAATGTATCCCACATTCCTAAAACAACTCAAATTCGTAGCCCACACGAAATCCTATCATAACCAACTCGATACTTTCCATACCGAGCCATAACCGACTCCGTCGCAGCCAAAGTCATCAAACGATATGATCCGATCCTTCCAACCAGATCTTCCCATCCATAAACCATCTTCGGAACCATGTTGCCACATCATGCACCGCATGCATACGTGCAAATACCTTCCTTCAACGTCCAGTAACCTTCATATGCACTGCCCTTGATTCAATCATCCTGCGCAACCTCCTGACCCGCTCAACCACAATTCCTCCTGAATTTGGTTGTTGGAACCTCATCTCCTCCCTGAGACTAGTCCAAAGGATCCTGTCACCAGCCATGACTTGAACTCAAGCAACACCTGCACATGAATAAACAACCAATCTATACGAGCCCAAGTCCGCGAGAATAAACAACCAATCTATACGAGCCCAAGTCCGCGACTTGACTCAAGTCAGTTCCGAACACAACACCTTACGTGAGCACCTCACATAAGCATGTTGCAAAGGATAGCAAAACGATATCAGCCATATCAACCGAAACGCACCAAAAACTTAGCAAATGAATACTAAGCAATCTTTCTAAGAATATAAAGTATGTTCGAAACATTTCACATGAAAATTTGGAACATTACGATCAAGATCCAAACCTTGCCAAAGCTAACCGGAGCTTGAGACGGAGCTTACCAAAGTTAGTACAACCTAGCACCGGAGCTTATCAAAACTAGCAGGACCTAGCACCGGAGCTCACCAAAGCTAGTCGGACCTAGCGCCAGAGCTGACCAAAACTAGTCGGAACTAGTCAACCCAAAAGCCGGAGCTAGAAAAACATGTCGGAGCTAACCAACATAAGTCGGACCTAGCAAAACATATCGGAGCTTAACAAAGACATGCTGGAGCTATCAAAGACATGCCGGAGCTGAAGACAAAGCTCATCGGAGCTACCCAAAAACATGTAGGACCTAGACAAAGCAAGTCGGACCTTACGTCGGACCTTGCAGAAGCTCAGAGCTAGAGTTGGACCTTGCTAAAAAGATGTTATGGCAGCATTCAAAACTTTTATTGTCAAAGCCAATATAATCAGCACACATAGGTCTCACAGGATGAAAGGGTTACAAGTGTGTGTTATTTGTGGAGTTCTCGTCACCTACTTGAGGAAGAAACCTCAATGCCCTTTTATACCCAGCTCAGGCATGCTCTGTCTAATCATCTCGTCGAACCGCTCTATCTACCCTAGTTCCCTTATAAATGGGGCGAGGTGTACAATATTCCTTATCTATCTGGCTGGTTTTTCAGGACTGCCTCATGCTGAACTCGGGTCACGAAAGTCAGCACCGAACCTGCTCCGGTCTTCTCACCAGCTTGCATTGTACTGCGGTGCTTCATCTGCCATTGTGTAGAACGAGACAGGACGAGGAACGCATTAGCAGGGACTATTATGAGGACATCAATCCAATAGATATACAAAACACTCCATTCAACATACAAGATGCAATCAATAGAATTCACACACACCAATTAATTTCAGAGGTGAGCTCGTTCCTATATGTTTCCTTGTATATTTTTTAGAATAGATTGCTACCTGATAATTTAATTTTGGTTAGGATACATGGAGTGATTCAAGGAGTAATTGGAGGAAGGTTTAGGGGCGTGAAGGACCAGAGAATACTTTCAAAGAAGATGGAAACTGACCCCAACTCAAAATCGTGTCCAACTCGGAGTCCAGGAGCAGTTTGCACTAAAACAGACATCGAGGACGCATACTACTCCGTTTTGGATGTTCTACATATGCACGGAAAGGGAAGAGGGTAAACTTTTCAATGGCAATGGTCCCATGTCAAAATTCCTTCGGAGTCGACAGGAAACATCAAAACAAAATCGAGTTCAGAATCTGTCAGGGTGTTGCGCCACCGTACTGGGCCATTGGGCCTTGTATCAAGTCTAATTCCATTATTTTTGTGTCATAGGGTTAGTTCACGACCCCAAAACCCCCTTGGACGTCCTCCTACCTATATATACTCCATAGATGCCGTCATAAACAATTGTATTGCTTAGATCAATAATATCGTTGTTCTACGGTTTGTTAAACCTCAACTTCGCGATTTCAGATCGTGTCTTCTACGTTCTTGCTTGTGTTTGGTTGCACTTGCAGGGATTAGCCTTCTTGGCGAGGTCAATCATGTGAAGCACAGTTGATAACCAACGAAGCGGTGGTGTAGTGATTGCATGGGTTGTTTGTGTTCTACTCGAGAGCCTCGGATCATCAAAATCGAGATCTCCAAATCAATCGACTTGTCCATTACCTTTTGGAAGATCGGGCCTAAACTACTCATCAATTGGTATCAGATTTCTAGGTTGTCCATTAGGTAATTCATCTATCTCTTAAATTATTTCTGTTTTTCATACCTAGAGTCCACAAAAAAAGCCACAAAAAAACATGTAGTTTAGTAGATCTATTCATCACTTTGTCCAAACCACCATTTAGTCTTTGTAACTTTGTTTTTCAGTTCGGATTTGTTCAGTATGTGTCCATGGTTTAGTCATATTGCTGGTTTAGAAAGTGTGTTTGGTTTTTGATCGAGTTTTGCATTAAGTTGATTCATCCTTTTTAATAACGTCATCACATCCAGATTAGATTCATCTCTATCTAGTTCGGTATTTTCATCATATCTCACTAATACCAACTCGGATTTTGGAGTTATTGTACTTTATGGAAATCTTACAAAGTTCTCTACAACTTTCGTATTCATAGGTTTCTAATAAAACGTAGTTATCATGGTCAAAAGTGTATTAGATATGAATCTGTTCTTGACCTAGAATTTTTGAACAGTCTGTGTTTCAGGGGCAATATCACCTATTGTTCTTGTCCAAAATAGGTCTTCTATATAATGAAATCAAACAGGAGATATATATCTATAATCTTTCTGTTGTATGTTTTTCTATTTTGAGTCTCTAAGTGTTCCTATTTGTCCTTTGAAGATTGAGCAGAAAATTTAGGACAGGCCCACGAGATATCTTTAATTGCTTTTCATTGTATTCTTTTGCGGCACATTCTGAAAAAAGGAAGACAAAAGAAAAAGGCAAGTGCAAAACAAGATACAAAAGCCGCACAAATAAAAAAGAGGAGAAAAAAACGGAAGTGCTTGCATCCTTTGTGTCGTCTAGTTTTGTCTCGTGTCTTGCTAGCTTGAACTACTAGGAACACATTTAGGCCAGCAACATTGACAAGTACTTTGGACACTTATTCAACTTTACTATCTAATTTTCATTGTTGCTAATCCTTTATACATATAAAGTGTCATCCAAGCTACACTTACTGTTGAGCAGAATCGTTACACCTTTGCAATCATCCCCCTTCATTGGTTTCTTCATACCATCCACCGTTTGCCACTTGTAGTGTCAATAAGAACACTTGTAAGAGCGTGGTAAGACACTTGAGAGTGTGTGATTCCACTTCCACTTTGCCATTATCCTTTGTAGTTGATAGGGATAACATATTTTTTTGTTGTCTTCTGTTTGCTACTAACAATGTCAGGTAAAAGCAAGAATCATGCATTATATGCTGAGATGATTGACATGATGAAGACGGCGATGGAGTTGCTCGCTAAGAATCAAGCATCAACCAAGGTTTCTCATGACATTCAGACCATCTTTACAACTCCTTCCACAAAAATTAATTACATTCTCGCACCTCCTTTTTATAATGGTTTTGGTTACGATGAATATATTGCTTGGGAAATAGAGTTGGCTAAAATTTTAGGACAATGTCATATGTGTGAGAGGAGAAAGATTAGAAAAGTTGCAAGTGCATTAGTAGATTGTGCATTAACTTGGTCGAATAATTTAAATGATTTAGAAAAACCTCGAACATGGAAGGACATGAAAATTTGTATGCGAGAAACTTTTATGAATTTATCTAATTGCAAAGATGAAGTGCATCAATTTGAGGATAAATTTCTTTTTCTACCTCCTTTTGTTTCTAACGTTTTGCAGGACAATATAGAAAATAATGTAGATGATGCAAAAGAGAACGAGGCTTTCGACAACACTTGTGAAATTTTAGATGGATCAACTCATAATGCACTCGAAATCACTGCTAAAAATGGTAAGGCAAAACATTCTACAAATACAGAAGGTGAGAATTTTTTGGATGTTCTGAATTTTTCCACCAATCATGCTATTTTCGAGGAGCAACTATTAGAAACGTTTATTTATACACCATTGTCACATGTTGATTTTCCTGCTGATCGTTGCATTAAGAAAGAGTTGTGTGCTGATAACTCTATTATACCTATGCGAAAACAAGTTAATGTATTAGATTATTGTGTTTTGGATTCACCTACTTGTGCTAAAATTTATAATTTGATCACCGCTACTGCTGCAATTCTTGTCTTCTCTAAATACTTTGGGTTATATCAAATTTGATACTCTTTGTGATTTAGATATTGTAGAGAGGATAATATTTTCCCAATCTGAATTGCCTTTGTTAAGTAGAAATATTTTTCATGCTATAGGCAACTATGAATATAGTGGTGATTTTATGGTGCATAAAGTTTACATATGCTCAAATGAGAAATTTAATTTTGTGCTGCAACAACATGGTGAAATGAATAGATGCACCAACACTAATAATTCTTTTTCAACTTTTCCTAGTATTTTTTTCTTGCAGCACGAACAACATTTAATAGAGGAGCATTGTTCTTTGCGGTTGTGCAATATGGACAACACTCATTCTACCCCCAAAGCAAGCCTCTTTGTTGGACATACGAGCAAGTCGAGGACGGCTTGTCATAAAGAAAGGGAGAATGATGAGATCATGCACATTATCATTGCACAAATAAAAATGGCACAATGTTTATTTGTTTGGGATCCTGGCTCAAGTGAATGGTCATGCTTATTTGATGGAGAACATTGAGATGGTGCACTATATCGTCCACCACCTTGGCCTCCTCCTTTGATGCACACAAGAGGATTTGATGGCATTGCACATATGGACCCACACATGAGAGAAGATAACCTTGAATCGAGGACGACTCCAATTCAAGAAGGGGGGATGATGAGGACATCACTCCTATAGATATACACAACACTCCATTCAACATACAAGATGCAATAAATAGAATTCACACACACCAATTAATTTCAGAGGTGAGCTCGTTCTTATATGTTTCCTTATATATTTTTGAGAATAGATTGCTACCTAATTTAATTGTGATTAGGATACATGGAGTGATTCAAGGAGTAATTGGAGGAAGGTTTAGGAGCGTGGAGGACCAAAGAATACATTCATTGAAGATGGAAACTGACCCCAACTAAAAATCATGTCCAACTCGAAGTCCACGAGCAATTCGCACTAAAATAGATGTCAAGGACGCATACGAACTCGTTTTGGACGTTCTACATATGCATGGAAAAGGGAGAGGATAAACTTTCCAATGGCGCTAGTACCATGTTAAAATTCCTTCGGAGTCGACAGTAATCATCAAAACAAAATCGAGTTTAGAATCTGTCAGGGTGTTGCACCATCGTATTGAGCCATTGGGCCTTGTATCAAGTCTAAGTCCATTATTTTCGCGTCTTAGGGTTAGGTCACGATCCCAGCACCCCCTTGGACGTCCTCCCACCTATATATACTCCATAGTAGCCGCCATAAACAATTAGGTTTTGCTTAGATCAATAATGTCGTTGTTCTACGGTTTGTGAAACCCCAACTTCGTGATTTCAAATTGTGTCTTCTACGTTCTTGCTTGTGTTCTCAGTTGCACTTGCAGGGATTATCCTTCTTGGCGAGGTCAATCGTGTGAAGCACGGTTGATAACCAATGGAGCGGTGATGTAGTGATTGCAGGGGCTATTCATGTTGTACTCGAGAGCCTCGGATCATCAACATCGATATCTCCACATCAATCGACTTATCCATTACCTTTCGGACGATCAGGCCTAAACTACTCATCAGACTATGTCTTGTGTCAGGATTAGCTTGAGTGTGGTTTTACATTCGGTAACGAAGGCGTCTGCTTTGGCCCATGCTTCCATTTAATGTCGCTGGTTACTTCAATCTCTCAAGCTCGGGCTCGAACGCGTTCCCGTCCTAACCTTAGTGGTCGGGGCTTGGGTGTAGCGTCCTGCCTTGGGCCTGTAGTCGGGTTTGACGCGTGCCGTATTGTGTCAGAATTCCATCATTTGGCCGTATTATTCGGTACTTGGTGTATAGAACCCCATCAGTAGCCCCCGAGCCTATGGTCGAGTTGTTTAGTCGGTCGGAGGTGAATTTCACATTGCGTCATGGCTTCTGGAGAGAAAGAGATTGATAAACGCATTAGTGTGAGTTTGTGATATGCTTAGTATTACTGCGGAATTCGAGGTCAGAAAAGAGGGTGCGGACTTGTCTGGCCACAACCTCAGAGTACTCTGGTATTCCTCTGTTGTTTCAGAAATTCATATTTCTTCAGAACTCCAGACTTGTCCGGCACATTGCACGGATTAGTCCGATTTAGTTTCTGATGTTGTCCAGACTTGTCTGATTTTTCGAGCGAACTAGTTCGATCTTGTCCAATTTCCAGTCCAGAAGGCTATTCTTTTTCCACCCCGGACTTGTCCGGCCCTGTATACCGGACTTGTCCGAAAACCTTTCTATTCCGAAATGGACTTGTCTGGCCATCCTTGCGGACTAGTCCGGTCTGCTGAATTCAACTCGGATTCTGTTTTTCCTCCACGTTAAGTTATTGGTTAATTGCCTTAATTGGGCCCAAGAACTTCGTGCCCAACCTTATAGGAGCCCAAGTGGACCCCACCATGGCCCCTACTCGTCCCCCACCAAATTCTACTTGGAATTCACCCCAAAACCCTACCTCTACACCCCTATATAAACAACCCAATACCCCCAAACCTCTTCATCATGTTAAAAAATCCTCGCTGCCGTGTTCTTGACGTATGCTGCCATCAAGTGAAGATCCAGCAGCAAGGAGAAGGAGGAGGATCAATCAAGCATGATCTTCATCAACTTCTTGACGTCAATGTTCTTCATCACCAAATTGTACTCAACAACTCTCATCAAGCCCTTCAAGTTTCACGCCCAATTCTTGATCCATAGATCTCAAAACACACGGTACACCCTCTACATTCACTTTCCCACGTGAGTTTTAACCTAAATCTCGCTGTCCAGAAAACCCTATTCCTGCAGTTTCTGGTCAGGGCGGACTAGTCCGACCCTGATACCGAACTTGTCCGGCCTTCTGTTCTATTTTGGCTGAATTAAATCTAATTTGACTCAAATCAATTTGTAACTTGTTCAAACTTGTTATAAACCATTGTAACTAGTTAGTAAACATTAATAGTAACTCATTAACGAGTTTTACCTCACAATTGCACAAATCATGCATATCATGGCATGTTGAGCAATATATGAGTAGTATTTGATTGTAATGTTTGTTTTGCATTTTGTCGCGCGAAATAGAAGCTGTCACTGTAGAGAGTGCTTTCGGGGACCTGTTGAACCAGAACTTTGAAGCCTTTGATCCAAACAAAGCTCAAGAGCAAAGCAAGTGTCCTTGATCATTTTGATCTAGGTTTTTAAATGTTTTTTTTTTTGCAAAATTGCATGCTTGTGTTGAATTGATGGGAAACCCAATTGTAGGAGCTTACTAGTCTTGTATGACCACCCTTGTCACTTGAACAAAATGTAGAGAGTCAGGAAGGGTATTTTACACTTTTCCTTTGCTATACTCAATTGGGTTTGGGAAATAATCATATTTTTGAATTATAAACTATTGAACACTTTAATGATGAAATTGATAATAATGACCCTTTAGCAACATGGTGCCTAGGTATCTAAGAAAGCCGGTTATGTGGAATGGGTTGGATTGTTTTGGTGGTTTTGCTTGCTTTAGATATAAGGACCAGTTCATGGAGCGACCATCTAGGATTTACAGTGCCACCAAAAGGCCAAGTATGGGTGCGGCTTAGCTGACTAATTAGTGTAGTGCCAGTACTATTTGGACAATTTGGAAAGCTCGGGGAAGGGGTAGTCGGATGGGTTTGTTGAGATGGTGGGACTACCTTGGGATCAGAATGGCTCAAGAGGGGGCCCTTGGTTGGATGTGCTCAGTTTGAGACATCACCACCGGTGAAACCTCAGTGGGGTCTAAATATGCTAGTAATCACTTTGTAAAGGTTATTTTGTGATCTCTTAGCCACACACCAAAGGAAGTGTGAGACGGCATAATTGAGATTCCTTAATCATCGAAAGGTGATGAAATCATAGACTTGCGGGTTAGGCGGTACAACCTCTATAGAGTGTGTTAAAAACTATCGTGATAGTCGTGCTCTCGGTTATGAGCAACCTGGACCCTCTCATGATTAGAGTTATGGACCTTGAACATGGTTTAATTGTTGGGATTGAATTGGGAATTGGTATTGGTTCGGTAATTGGCTTTGGTATTTGGAATTGATGAAATTGTGAAAAATGAGAATTTATAAGTTGATTATGGATTATTATTGCTGGTATTGGTTACTTAAGTTGAAATTAATCTTATTTGGGTTATTTTTGGAAGGACCACACTTAATGATCATATTATTGTATTTTCAACTATTTTGAATGTCCTTTTATGCAAATGGCCATTAATTGTTATCATTTCTTGTTTAAGCTACATGTCATACTTTCCCACACTTATTGAGTACGATATGTGCTAACCCTTGCTATTCCCCCAGCAAATTCAGACGCGGGCGTTAATGTGGAGTACCCGGTGGTCTTTGAGGAGTTCTAGGCGTGCGTGTTACCGTCAAGCTTGCCTGTGGAGTTGGAGTCTTTAGTTTTTAGTGTTTTCCGCTGCAGTCTTTTAGAGGTTGTATTCGAGACTATTTGGTTTGTAATAAGGTACTATTTTTAGTGTTATTATTCGAGACATGGTTTTATTTGTTTATCGTTCATGAATCACTTGTGTATGTGTGTTAAACATCCTGGGCACACATATGCATCACGCTTGGTTCATTTTCAGAACCGGGTGTTACAAATTGGTATCAGAGCCGTGTTTGACCGTAGGACGCAAGCCTAGTTAGAATGGACACCACAAATCATTTAGGACTCCTTCCCTATTCAAAATTTGTCTGTTTTCCATTATTTTGGCTTCCACTAGCTATATAATGTGGAGAGATTTGTGCTTTTGCTGCTTTTGCAATTTTTGCCACTTTTCTATCTTTTTTAGCAAATGCACAACCTCTCATCTTAATTTATTGCTGCTGCACTAAAATTGAATTTTCCACTTCTTTCTGCTGCCATATCTTTTCTTGTCTCTTCTTGCTGAAATAAAATGTTTACTAGAACCTGCGTCCCACACTTGCACCGACCATCACTTCACACACCGATGACCCGTCCCTAGTCCATCCTTGTAGATCATTAGTGCTCGCTTGGATTTGGTGGGCTGATTGTATGATTGCTTGTTTGCATGCTTGGAGTGCGTTGTGGAGATGCTTAGCGTTTTGTCCACATCCGCACTAAGTAGAGAGTTGTGGGATGCTTGTCCACATCCTCTAATAGGTTTTTTTAGTTTTTATAAGAGGGTTGTTTTGTTACATATACATTGATGCATATAGTTGGGGCGTTCCTTTTCAAATTATCAATTATTTCGTCTTTTCTATTCTTTCACCAATAAATGTTGAGGACTCGCAACCAAAGGAATGCTAATGTTGAGGAGGAGAACAATGGAGCACCTTGGAACAACAATGGACTTGGACATGGGGCTATCAACCTTGAGCAGTTGTTGGCTATGCAGAACCAGCTCATGCAAACCATGATACAGACCATGGGACAGCTGCAAGCTGGCAACAACAATCAGCCCCACATGCCCCCACCAGCACCCACCCCTCCACCTCACAATCATTTGGGATAGTTCATGAGGACTAAGCTGCCTACCTTTACTCAATCCATAGACCCTACGGAAGCTGATGATTGGCTGAAGTCTGTGGATAAGAAAATCGCTATTGTCCAATGCAGCGACAGAGAAAAGGTACTTTTGCCTCACACCAGTTGGTTGGAGCTGCTGCAGATTGGTATGAATATCTATGCAATGCCCATGCTAATCATGAAAGAATCACCTGGGCTGAATTTAAGGAAAGTTTTCATTCTCACTATGTACCTGAGGGAGTTATGATACTTAGAAGGCAGGAATTTGAAAACCTTAGGCAAGGAAGGATGAGTGTGAGTCAGTATCTCAACAAATTCACTCATTTGTCTAGATATGCTCCAGAGGACATCAGTACTGATAGCAGGAAGTAGTATCTGTTCATGAGAGGTCTCAACAATGAAATTCATATTCAGTTGCTCAACACTGACTATGCAAATTTTCAGAAGCTGATTGACAAAGCCATTGTGGTTGAGAACAAGATTCATGAGATGGAGCTAGATCACAAGTGGAAGATGTCATATCATGGACAGCCGCAAGGAAGCAATGTCCACCCTCGCTATGCACCGCCTGCTGCACCATATTACAACCCGTCTGCTGCTGCATACCGCCCTGCTTTTCCACCGCGACCGCAACAGCCAATGCAGCAACGCCCATCCATGCAAGCACCTTGCTTACCTATGCAGCCTGCGCCACGTCCAAATATGGCTGCTTATGCTCAGAATCAGCATCACCCTAACTTCTCTGGCACCACCGGTGCAAAGACTTGCCATACTTGTGGTCAAGTGGGACATTTTGCAAACCAATGCCTAAGATCAGGTCAAGGTCAGATGAACAATGCTCCAAGGCAGAATCCTAGGCCCAATGGAGGAGCAACTCAAGGCAACCGAGGACCACAATATTTCGCTTGTGGCATGGTGCACCATGTATCTGCAGAAGAGGCTCAGCAAGCTGAATATGTTGTGATTGGTATGTTTCTTGCAAACTCCAACCCCGCTACTATATTATTTGGTTCTGGATCATCCCATTCATTCATCTCATCAAAGTATGTTGCAAAGCATAGCATGCCTATATCATACTTGAAGTATACTTTGTTGGTTAAATCTCCTGGGAGAGAGATGAGGACAAATATAGTATGTCCAAAAGTGAGTATTTCCATAAGGGGGCATATTTCCTCGCCAACCTTATAGTCATGAATTCACAAGGCTTGGACATCTTACTTGAAATGGATTGGCTAAGGAAGCATAACAGATTGATCCAGTGTGCCACTCGAATTGTGCAATCGACAAACGAGGAAGGAGACGGTATAGAATTCATGGCAGTTTAGCCGACAACCGAGAAGGAAATGGTAAATCATGCAGGAGTAACTTTGGCGGAAATCCTGGTTGTTCGTGAGTACTTAGAAGTGTTTCCTGAGGAATTGTCAGGTATGCCACCTGATCTTGACATCGAGTTCGTCATTGATTTAATACCTGGAACTGCACCTATAGCAAAGAGGCCATATAGGATGCCTCCTAAGGAATTAGTAGAGCTCAAGAAGCAGATTCAAGAGCAGTTAGAAAAGGGTTTTATATGCCCAAGTTCATTGCCATGGGGAGCTCCAGAGCTTTTCGTAGATAAGAAAGATGGATCCCAAAGGATGTGTGTGGATTACCGGTCTCTCAATGAGGTAACAATTAAGGATAAGTACACGTTACCCGCATAGAGGACCTGTTCGACCAAATGAAGGGAGCCATAATATTCTCTAAGTTTGATCTTCAGTCGAGATATTTCCAAATGAAGATTAGACCATCAGACATACCCAAAGCGGCTTTCAGGACATGGTATGGATCCTATGAGTACACTGTCATATCATTTGGATTGACTAACGCAACCGCATACTTCATGTATCTTATGAATAAAGTCTTCATGGAATATTTGGATAAGTTTGTGGTAGTATTCATTGATGACATCATGATCTACTCAAAGAGTGAAGAGGAGCATAAAGAGTAATTAATGCTAACATTGCAGAAATTGCGAGAGCACCAGTTGTATGTCAAGTTTAACAAGTGCCAATTATGGTTGAGGGTGATATCATTCCTAGTTCATGTTATCTCTGGAGGAGGAGTGTCAGTCGACCCAGGAAAGGTTAGAGATGTGTTAAAGTGGGAACCGCCGTAGAATGTGAAGGAAATAAGGAGTTTTCTTAGAATGGCAGGATATTACCATTGGTTCATCAAGGACTTTTCCAAGATAGTGAAGCCCATGATTGAACTGTCAATGAAGGACAAGCCCTTCAAGTGCACTCAAGCTTATCAAGACAGCTTTGTGGAGTTAAAGAAGAGAATGACGACCACACATGTGTTGGTATTGCCTGATGTCAGCAAGAGTTTTGATATCTATTGCAATGCTTAAGGCAAGGACTTGGTTGTGTATTGATGCAAGAAGGTCTAGTAGTAGCTTATGCATCTAGGCAATTGAAGAAACATGAGCAGTATCCTACGCATGATTTCGAACTTGCAGCCATATTGCACGCGTTGAAGATTTGGAGACATTACGTTCTTGGCCATAGATGCGAGATTTATACGGATCATAAGAGTCTCAAGTGCATATTCACACAAACGGATCTGAATTTGAGGCAACGACGATGGTTGGAACTCATTAATGATAATGACGTGGGAATCGATTATCATTCTGGAAAAGCCAATGTAGTGGCCGATGTTGAGTCGAAAGGGAGCAAGCCACCGGCTCACTGTTAGGGAGTTTCCATCTGAGTTATCCAAGGAGTTTGAACAGTTAAATCTTGGATTTTGTGAATGATATGGGAATGATGGAGTTAAATCCAACCTTGGAACAGGAAATTCTAGACTGACAAATGAAGGATAAGGAAATCAAGGAAAGTACCCAAGAAGGGAGAGAATTCAGATTTGATGAGGATGACCATGGTACTCTATGGCTTGGGAAGCAGATTGTTGTGCCTAACGAGAAGCATCTCCGACAGGCGATATTAAAGGCGGCACATGACTCAGTTTACTCCATCCATCCCAGCTATACGAAGATGTACAAGGACCTGAAGATGTGCTACTGGTAGGATGGTATGAAAAGGGACATGGCTGAATATGTTGCGTTGTGTGATGTATGTCAATGAGTCAAGGCTGAACATCAAAGGCCGGCTAGATTATTGCAGCCATTGAAGATTTTGGAATGGAAGTGGGAAGAGGTTGTATGGATTTCACAGTCAGTTTGCCTCGCACTTGAGCAGGATATGATTCAATATGGGTTATTCTGGATCGGTTAATTAAATCAGAGCATTTCATTCCTGTCAAGAATACTTACAGTAGAGCAAAATTGGCAGAATTTTATATGGGAAGAATAGTGTGTTTACACAGTGTACCCAAGAAAATAGTGTCCGATAGAGGTTCTCACTTTACCTCAAGGTTCTGGCAAAAGTTGCACGAGTTTATGGGAACTCAATTGAATTTTAGTTCTGCATATCACTCTCAGACGGATGGACAAACCGGGAGAACAAATCAGATATTGGAGATATGCTAAGAGCTTATGTGCTAATGTATGGAGGAAGTTGGCACAAGAGTTTGCCATATGCTAAATTCTCCTACAACAACAGTTACCAAATGAATCATCCTTTTTTTGAACAAAGAGATGTACAAGGACCTGAAGATGTAGAACACCCTTTTTTTGAAATAAAACAAGAGAAACTCAGGTGTTTGGACCTGACGTAATCCAAGATGCCGAAAAGCAAGTTCAGACAGTCCATGAGAATTTGAGAGCTGCTCAGTCAAGACAAAAGGGTTATGCGGATAATAGACGAAGAAGCATAGCTTTTGAGGTGGGAGACTTCGTATACATCAAAGTGTCACCCATGCGAGGTCACAAGCGATTTAATGTCAAAGGCAAGTTGGCACCTTGCTATATTGGACCATTCAAGATTTTGGACAAAGGGGGAGAAGTAGCATATGCGTTGGAGATGCCAGCACATCTTGTTGATGTTCATGATGTGTTCCATGTTTTGCAACTCAAGAAGTGCTTGAGGGTTCCGAAATAGCAAGTGCCAATGAAAGAATTGGAGCTTGAGGAACATTTGACCTATGTTGAGCAAACTGTCAAAATTATAGAAACCAAGGAGAGGATCACAAGGAACAAGGTGATTCGATGGTGCAAAGTGCAATGGAAGCATCATACAGAATTGGAAGTCACTTGGGAGCAAGAAGATGATCTCAAGAAGAAATTTCCCTATCTCTTTCCTTTCGCGTCGAATCTCGAGGGCGGGATTCATTTTAAGGGGGGTAGGTTCGTAACACCCTCATTTTTATGCATAATGCATTGCATGCATCCTCATACATGTTTAACATTAAGCAACATAAAAAGGAACCAGATTAAAATGATTTTCAGTTTAATCAGCAATTTAATCCTATCAGGGTGCGGACTTGTCCGACCTCCACCCCGGACTAGTCTGGTATTCCTCTGCTGTTTCAAAAAATCAGATTTCTTCAGAACTTCGGACTTGTCTAGCACATAGCACGAACTAGTCTGATTTAGTTTCTGATGTTGTACGGACTTGTCTCATTTTTCAAACGGACTAGTTCGATCTTGACCAATTTCCAGTCCAGAAGCCTATTCTTTTGCCACCACGAACTTGTCCGGCCCTGTATACCGTACTTGTCCGAAGACCTTTCTGTTCCAAAACGGACTTGTCCAGCCATCCTTGTGGAGTAGTCCAGCTTGTTGAATTCATCTCGGATTCTGTTTTTCCTCGACGTTAAGTTATTCGGTAATTGTGTTAATTGGGCCTAAGAACTTCGTGCCCAACCTCAGAGGAGCCCAAGTGGACCCCATCATGGCCCCTACTCTTCCCCCACCGAATTCTACTTGGAATTCACCCCAAAACCCTGCCTCTCCACCCCTATATAAACAACCCAATACCCCCATACTTCTTCATCACGTTGAAAAACCCTCGTTGTCGTGTTCTTGACGTGTGCCACCATCACGTGAAGATCTAGCGGCAAGGAGAAGGAGGAGAAGGGGGAGGAGGATCAATCAAGCACGATCTTCATCAACTTCTCGACATCAACGTTCTTCATCACCAAATTGTCCTCAACACCTCTCATCAAGCCCTGATCGTCAAGATTCAAGTTTCACCCCCAATGCTTGATCCTTGGATCTCTAAACACACGGTACACCTTCAACATTCACTTTTCCACATGAGTTTTAACCTAAACCTCATTGTACAGAAAACCTTATTTCTGCAGTTTCTCATCAGGGCGGACTAGTCCAACCTTGATATCGGACTTGTTCGACCTTCTAGTCTGTTTTGGATGAATTAAATCCAATTTGACTCAAATCAATTCGAAACTTGTTCAAACTTATTATAAACCATTGTAACTAGTTAGTAAACATTAATAGCAACTCATTAACGAGTTTACCTCACAATTGCACAAATCATGCATATCATGGCATGTTGAGTAATATGAGCATTATTTGATTATAATGTTTGTTTTGCATGTTTGTCACGAGGAATAGGTGTCACTGTAGAGAGTGCTTTTGAGGACCTGCAGAACCAGAACTTCAAAGCCTTTGATCCAAACCAAGCTCAAGAGCAAGGCAAGTGTCCATCCAGGTTTTTAAATGTTTTGTTTGCAAAATTGCATGCATGTGTCGAATTGATGGGAAACCCAACTGTAGGAGTTTACTAGTCTTGTATGACCACCCTTGGCTTGAACAGAATGTAGACAGTCAGAAAGGGTATTTTACACTTTTGCTTCGCTATGCTCAATTGGGTTTGGGAAATAATCATATTGCCTAATTATGAACTATTGAACACTTTAATGATGAGAATTGATAATAATGACCCTTTAGCAACATGGTGCCTAGGGATCAAAGCATGTCGGTTATGTGTAATGGGTTGGACTATTTTTCTGGTTTTGCTTGCTTTAGATCTGTTCGTGGAGCGACCATCCAGGATTTATAGTGCCACCACAGGGCCGAGTATGGGTGCGGCTTAGCTGACTAATTAGTGTATTGCCAGTACTATTTAGACCATTTGGAAAGCTCGAGGAAGGGGTAGTCGGATAAGTTTGTAGAGATGGTGGGACTACCCTTGGATCTGAATGGCTCCAGAGAGGGCCCTTGGTTGGATGTGCTCAGTTGGAGACATCACCACCAGTGAAACCTCAGTGGGGTCTAAATATGCTAGTAATCACTTTGTAAAGGCTATTTTGTGATCTCTCGACCAGACACCAAACAAAGTGTGAGACGGCATAATTGAGATTCCTTAGTCATCGAAAGGTGATGAAATCACAGACTTGTGGGCAAAGCGGTACAACCTCTGCAAAGTGTGTTAAAAACTATCATGATAGTCGTGCTCTCGGTTTTGAGCAACCTAGACCCTCACATGATTAGAGTTATGGACCTTGAACATGGTTTAATGGATGGGATTGAATTGGGAATTGGTATTGGTTCGGTAATTGGCTTTGGTATATGGAATTGATGAAATTGGGACAAATGAACATTTATGAATTGATTATGGGTTATTCTTGCTAGTATTGGTTACTTAAGTTGGAATTAATGTTTTTTGGGTTACTTTGGGAAGGATCACACTTAATGATCATATTATTGCATTTTCAACTATTTTGAATGTACTTTTATGCAAAAAGCCATTAATTGTTATCATTCTTTGTTTAAGCTACATGTAATACTTTCCCACACTTGATGAGTACGATATGTGCTCACCCTTGCTATTTCTCCAACAAATTTAGACGCAGGCGTCAATGTGGGTTACTCGAAGGACTTTGAGTAGTTCTAGGCGTGCGTGTTACCGTCAAGCTTGCTTGTGGATTTGGAGTCTTTACTGTTTAGTATTTTTCCATTGCAGTCTTTTAGAGCTTGTATTCGAGACTATTTGCTTTGTAATAAGGTACTATTATTAGTGTTATTATTCGAGATATGGTTTTATCTGTTTATCTTTTGTGAATCATTTGTGTATGTGTGTTAAACATCCTAGGCACACATATGCATCACAGTTGGTTCATTTTTATAACCGGGTGTCACACGAGACAAGGTAGAGGAAAACACCCCATCACCACCACCAATTCCTTCATAGTACTTTGCTTCGTTTGATAGCATCCTGAGTGAAATTCTGCATCCATTCAAACCACGTCGCAAACCTAGTCGGCAAGGGGATGTTCTCGCCATGTGACTCACACGCCATCTACCTCGCTGACGGGGAGTCCATCCCCGAACCAAGCCATGATGTGGTGGTGATGCTCCTGGGCTTCCACATGCAGGGGTTGGGGTTGCCGACACATGTCTTCTTCCGAGGGCTCCTGAATGAATACGGGCTAAAGCTCTACCACCTCACGCTGCACGACATGCTCCACATAGTGATGTTTATCACTCTACATGAGGCGTACAAGGGGATTGAGCCCCACTTCAACCTATGGTGGCACTTTTTCCAAGTGCATGCAGTGGCCAAATACTCATCACTCTCGATCATTGGTCATGTCTACATCCAGCTTCGTGGGTGTTGACGACGGTTATGTACCAATTTCACCTGTAAATATAACTCAAATATGTGAAGGAATTGTCATTTCTTGCACACATCACCTTTCTATTTAACCTATTTCCACTTGTCCTTGGAGAAATAGTGTATGCAGGGAATTATTGCAAGAAATGAGGTAAAAGAGGGGGAGTGATCCTATAAAATACCATCCCAGCCAATCAAGCGACGACATGTGGCACTACATGGATCAAATGGCCTACAAACATAAGTATATTGGGCCATCCAATGGTGTAGCACCCATATCAATGGATGGGACCCACCTGGCAGTGACCTGGAGAAAGCACACGAGAAATGGTGCAAAGACCAGGTCGGCCGACCCCCCTAGTCGGTCGACCTGTGATAAGGAGGTTTAGGTCTGATTTTCCAATAGGTAATGGATAAGTTGATTGATGGAGATCTCGATGTTGATGATCCGAGGCTCTCTAGTAGAACACAAAAAACCCCTGCAATCACTACACCACCGCTCTGTTGGTTATCAACCATGTTGCACACGATTGACCTCGCCAGGAAGGCTAATCCCTGCAAGTGCAACTGAGAACACAAGCAAGAACATAGAAGACACGATCTGAAATCGCGATGTTGGGGTTTCATAAACCATAGAATGGCGATATTTTTAGTCTAAGCAAAACCCCATTGTTCATGATGGCTAATATGAAGTATATATAGGTGGGAGGACGTCCAAAGGGTGTTGGAGTCGTGACCTAACCCTAAGACACGAAAATAAGGGATGTAGACTTGATACAAGGCCCAATGGCCCAATACGGTGGCGCAGCACTGGATAGAAATCTGGACTCAACTTGTTTCGATGATTCCTAATGACTCCGGAGGAATTTTGATTTGGGACCAAATCCATTGGAAATTTTATCTTCTCCTATTTTTGTTCATATGTAGAACATCGAATACAAAGTTCGTATGCATCTTGGGCGTCTGCTTTAAAGTGGACTGCTTCTGGACTCCGAGTTGAACTCGAGTCCGAGTTGTCAACTGGTTCCATCAACTTGTGGACGTCCCAGATGGTTCTCCACATTACCAAGACCTTCTTTCCTCACTTTTTGATCTCCTCCATGGTTCCTGATAACAATTAAATCATTGCATAGCAATCCATTCTCAAATTCAAATAGGTATGCATTTAGGAAAGAGTTCACCTGTTGGTTTAGTAGCCGCGCTCGTGCTCTTGTGATTGGTCCTTGTAGTTCAACATGTGTATCCACTGTTGTGACGTCCTCATCATCCTCCCCCTCTTGAATCGGAGTCATCCTCGACTAATGATCTTCTTCCCCCAAGTATGGCCGCAAATCTGAAATGTTAAAAGTGGTACTAATCTTGAAATCGAGAAGAAAATCAAGCTTGTATACATTATCATTAATCCTTTCAATAATCTTAAAAGGACCAGCAGCTCGAGACATAATTTTAGATTTTCTCAAGTCAAGGATACGCTCTTTTCTCAAATGTAACCATACTAAATCACCCGGCTCAAGTTTTACTTCTTTTGTACCTTTACTACCTGCAATCCTATATTTCTCATTCATTCTTTTAATATTTTTCTATGTAGTTTCATGCATCTTAAGAATGAATTCAGATCGTTGTGTAGCATCCAAATTTATAGTTTCAGAAGGAGGCAAAGGTAGTAAATCAATAGGAGCACGGGGATTAAAAGCATACACTACCTGGAATGGACTTACCTTCATTGTGGAGTGAACGGATGTGTTGTAAGCAAATTCTATATGTGGTAAACACTCCTCCCACAACTTTAAATTTGTTTTCAAGACAGCCCGCAACATAGTGGATAGAGTATGATTAACTACTTCAGTTTGTCCATCTGTTTGTGGGTCACAAGTAGTTGAAAACAGCAACTTGGTTCCCAATTTATACCACAAAGTTCTCCAAAAATAACTTAGAAATTTTGCATCACGATCAGAAACAATGGTATTTGGCACACCATGTAAAAGAACAATTTTTGTCATAAACAATCAGCAATATGTGAGGCATTATCATTCTTATGACAAGGTATAAACTGTGCCATTTTGGAGAAGCGATCAACGACCACAAAATACTATGCCTCCACCTCATGGTCCTAGGCAATCCTAAAACAAAGTCCATAGAAATATCTGCCCAAAGTACACTAGGAACAGAAAGAGGCATATAAAGACCATATGGGTTAAGGCAAGACTTAGCTTTATTGCAAGTAGTGCATCGTGATACGTAGCGCTCGATATCACTCCTCATCTTCGGCCAAAAGAAGTGTGTGGACAGCATGTCCTCAAGTTTCTTCATGCCAAAATGTCCCATCAATCCTCCTCCATGTGCTTCCTGCAAAAGTAATAGACGAATGGAGCTAGCTGGAACGCATAGCTTGTTAGAAAGATAGAGGAGACCCCCTCGTAGCACATATTTATTCCAAGTTCTTCCTTCTCTACAATTTTGAAAGCATCTTTGAAGTCCAAATCAGTAGGATATAATGCTTTTATTGTTTCCAAACCAAAGATTTTATGATCAAGTTGGGACAGCATAGTATAACGTCTAGATAACGCATCGGCAATGACATATTCCTTCCCTTTCTTATGCTTAATTATGTATGGAAACGACTCTAATTCAATCCACTTAGCATGTCGTTTATTCAGATTGGTTTGACACTTAAGATACTTCAAAGATTCATGATCGGAATGTATGATAAACACCTTAGACCAAAGATAATGTTGTCAAGTTTGTAGAACTCATACTAAGGCATACAATTCTTTATCATAAGTAGAATAATTCAGAGAAGGACCATGCAATATTTCACTAAAGAAGCAACAGGTTTACCTCCTTGTATGAGAACACCTCCAATACCAATGCCGCTTGCATCGCATTCTAGCTCAAATGTCTTGTCAAAATCAGGAAGTTCTAGCAATGGTGCTTGTGTATGCTTCAATTTGAGAGCATCAAAAGCGTGTTGTTGTTGTTCGCTCCACCAAAATGGCACTCCCGTCTTTGTTAGCTCATGTAGAGGTGCTGCAATGGTGCTAAAATCCTTCACAAAGCAGCGATAAAAACCTGCAAGAGCAAGAAAATTGCGCACCTGTGTGATGGTTGTTGGAGTTGGCCAGCTAGTGATTGTGTCAATTTTTTGTCTCATCTATCTCAATTCTCAGCGGAGAAACAACATATCCAAGAAACAAGACTCGATTGGTGTAAAAGATAAACTTTTTGAGGTTACCCAACAAGCGTCCATCTCTCAAAACAGCAAAAACAGCACGTAAATGATCAAGATGTTCATCATATGACTTGCTGTAAATGAGAATATCATCGAAGTAAACCACCACAAATTTTCCAATGAAAGCACATAAAACCTCGTTCATTAATCGCATAAAGGTACTAGGTGCATTAGTTAAACCAAAAGGCATGACTAACCACTCATAAAGTCCAAATTTTGTTTTAAATGCAGTTTTCCATTCATCTCCTAGTGCCATTCTAATTTGGTGGTAACCACTACGCAAGTCAATTTTTCTGAAGATGATAGCACCACTCAATTCATCAAGCATGTTATCTAAGCGAGGAATAGGATAACGATATCGAATGGTGATGTTATTAATTGCACGACTATAAACACACATGCACCAACTACCATCTTTCTTAGGAACCAAAAGAACAGGAACGGAACAAGGGCTAAGGCTTTCACGAATGTACCCGCGGTACAAGAGATCTTGGACTTGACTCTGAATTTCTTTACCCTCCTCTAGATTGGCTCTGTACGCTGCACAATTTGGCAAGCTTGCTCCTGGAATTAAGTCAATCTTGTGTTCAATGCCCCTCATGGGTGGTAACCCAGGGGGTATCTCAGAGGGAAACACATCCTCAAACTCCTGCAAAAATTTAGCAACAGCAGGGGGCAATGCAATAGACAATTCATGAAGTGAAAACAGGGCTTCTTTGCATACTAAAGCATAGCACATCCCCTTGGCATCAAAAAAAATCAGCAAGGTCAGATTTAGTTGCGAGCAATGAAGGTGATTTTAACTTAATGACTTGCTGTTTTTCAGATTCTAGTTCTGTTGCTTTATCATCACAAATTTTATTCTTCTCAAAATGCACAATTTCAGAAGGAGTCATAGGAAGCAAAGTGATTTTCTTTCCTTTATGCATGAGAGTGTATTTATTAGTGTAGGATCGAAGAGCACGTGAAAAGCTACCAGAGAGGGGGTGAATGGTAGATTTAAAAATCTTACGTAGCGGAAACAATTAAACCCCAAACCCCTTCGGCAGAAAAACGATCTGTTAAAGAAATCATGTGTGAGACTAATCTAAACGTGTTTCACCGTGACAAAAGTGATAAAAATCAGAGAGAATCAAGTCACGAAGACAACACAAAAAGAATCACTCAAATCCATCGAGAAAAACTCAAGTTATGATCAAAAGATCAAACAATGGTCAATCTGCCCTACCCGAGAAAAAAACAGTTTTGGAACGCTGCAAAGAAACTCGTGTAGATCATAGAACACAAATCCAATGACCGTGAAATTTTGACAGATGATAGACAATCAAGTTGTGAAGACAACCCAAAAAGAATCACGTAAATTGTATCTGTAAAACTCGAGTTATGATAAAACCACCGACGAAAGGTAGTGCTGTCCAGAAACTCGGCGAGTAAAACTTGTCTGGAACAAGTCAGACGAACAAGGCACAAAAGTTCCTTCAAACTACGAATTTTATTCAATAGAACACAATAGGAACAGCCCCAAAGTCGTGCACCACGAGCTCTGGGCTCCCTTGCTTATATAACCAGCCCTTAGGCCAACCAAATACCAACTAGGACTCCAATCCTACTCAGATCACAAATCGTAACTTTCCATAACTGCTCAAGATTCTTCTATACGCAGATAGAAGCAATCTTAAGACTTCCAAACACCTTAGGAACGTATCCCACATTCCTGAACAACTCAAATTCGTGACCCACACGAAATCCTATCATAACCAATTCGATACTTTCCATAACGAGTCATAACCAACTCCGCCGCAGCCAAAGTCATCAACCGGTACGATATGATCCTTCCAACCAGATCTTTCCTTCCTTATCCCATCTTCGGAACCATGTTGCCACATCATGCACCGCATGCATACGTGTGAACACCTTCCTTCGACGTTCAGTATCCTTCATATGCACTGCCCTTGATTCAATCATCCTACGCGACCTCCTGATCAGCTCAACCACAGTTCCTCCCGAACTTGGTTGTTGGAACCTCATCTCCTCCCTGAGACTAGTCCAATGGATCCCGTCACCAGCCATGTCTTTAACTCAAGCAACACCTGCACATGAATAAACAACCAATCCATACGAGGCCAAGTCCTCGACTTGACTCAAGTTAGTTCCGAACACAACACCCTACGTGAGAATCTCACATAAGCATGTTGCAAAACCACAGTAACACGATATCATCCATATCAACCAAAACGCACCAAAAACTTAGCAAATGAATACTAAGCAATCTTTCCAACAATGTAAAGCAAGTACGAAACATTGCAAATGAAAAGCAGAAGCACTACGGTCAAGTTCTGGACCTTGCTAGAGCAACCCGGACCTTGAGCCGGAGCTAACAAAAGCTAGTAGAACCTAGCACTGGAGCTTACCAAAACTAGTACAATGAAGCACCTGCCGGAGCTTACCAAAAACTAGTAAAATGAAGCACCTGCCGGAGCTTACCAAAAACTAGTCAACCCAAAACCGGAGCTAGACAAAGTACGTCGGAGCTTAGCAAAAGCATGCCAGAGCTATCAAATATATGCCGAAGCTATCAAAGACATGCCGGAGCTAACAAAGTCATGCCGGAGCTAAAGATAAAGCTCAATGGAGCTAACCAAAGCTAGTCGGACCTTACCAAGAAGTCGGACCTAGCATCTAACATAGCCGGAGCTACCCAAACCAAGCCGGAACTACCGTCGGACCTTGCTGTAGCTCAGAGCTAGAGTCGGACCTTGATAAAAAGGTGTTTTGGTGATATTCAAAACTTTTATCATCAAAGCCAAGTGTATTCACTACAATCCAATGTATTCAGCACACATAGGTCTTACAATCTCCCCCTTGATGAATGCATTGGCAACACCATTTAAAATCCGAACATTGGCTTATTCACATAAAAGTTTTGAAGACAATTTCTCCCCCTTTGTAAATCAAAAGTAAATGAGAAGAAAAATTATCCCATATTATCTCTCCCCCTTTATTATCTCTCCTTATGCACATATTCTCTCTCTCTCTTCATGCTTATCTCTCCCCCTTTGACAATGTATTCAGCAAGTCATGAGATATAAACAAATTATCTCTCCAACTTTAGTTGTTATGAGCATATTATAACATATACATATAAACAAAGCTCATCCAAGTCATACTATCAAGTAACTTACACTATCACTTCAATGAGATACATAAAGTAGTGTAAGCCATGCTAGAGATCATATGTAATTTTCAATTTAAGCAAGTCATGATCTCACAAACTTAACTATTTCATAACTTGAAAGCATGACACTAGTTGCTGCATTTTATTATTTTTCAAAGCATAAATTTAGATCATATGATATTTGCAAGAGATTATATGCGCATCTGCCTTATTCTAACCAACCAAGCCAAGCCACGGGATTATATGGATGTAGGAAGATCTTGACGATCTTGCCGAACCACGGGATAAATCCTCGTGTCTCCTCGGGAGTTTGCATCCTCTTCATCTCCCTTACATTTATGCATTTTATATTCCGCGAAGTTGCTATTTACTTCAATGCATAGATTGTTTGCATAGGGAATTGGGCTTTTAGGAATTAAGTTTTATTGCTTAGATTTTTGAAAAGAAGCCCAATTCACCCTACCCCCTTGGGCATTCGATCCTTACAATTGGTATCAGAGCAAGGTTGCTCATAGGATCATTCTAGCTTCACCGCTAGAGAGCTAAAATGGCCAAGGTTGGGGGTTCGGTTCCTATCTTCGAGGGCAAGAACTTTGCCTATTGGAAAGCACGCATGCGCGCTTATCTAGAGGCTATTGCTTCCGAAGTATGGGAAGCGACCCACGCGGGGTTTGGAGAACACAACTATGTTGGTGATCAAATTAAATGGGATGCTAAAGCTAGGAATGCAATCTATGAATGTATTAGTCAAGATGTGTTTGCTAGAATTGCTAATAAAGAAAAAGCTTTTGAAATTTGGGCTTGCTTAATAGAAATTCATGAGGGTTCTTCTCGTGTCAAAGAACTAAAATATCATATGCTTAAAGACAAATATGATGAGTTCAAAATGTTACCTCATGAAAATTTCAACGAAATGTTTTCTCGCTTAAATGTGCTTATTGAAGAAATTAATGCTCTTGACATTGCTTCTCTTGGAAAAGGACTCATCAACCGCAAGATTCTTATGCTCCTCCCTAAGCCAAAGTACAACATCATCAACTCCATGCTCCAAAAAGAATCTCTTGACCACATTGAAGTTTCGGAACTCATTGGAGAGATTCATGCTCATGAGATGAGTGTACATGGGATGATGGAGCAATCATCTTCAAAGACAATTGCTCTTAAGGCATTCACCAAGAGAACAAATCTGAACAAAAAGAAAGTGGTTGAGCCTAGTCCAAATGAAGAAGAGTGTAAGACCTATGTGTGCAGAATACATTGGCTTGTAGTGAATACACTTGGCTTTGATGATAAAAGTTTTAAATATCACCAAAACACCTTTTTATCAAGGTCCGACTCTAGCTCTGAGCTACAGCAAGGTCCGACGGTAGGTCCGTCTTGTTTTGGGTAGCTCCGGCTACGTTAGATGCTAGGTCTGGCTTCTTGGTAAGGTCCGACTAGCTTTGGTTAGCTCCGGTGAGTTTTGTCTTTTTTAGCTCCGGCATGTCTTTGTTAGCTCCGGCATGTCTTTGATAGCTCCGGCATATACTTGATAGCTCCGGCATGCTTTTGCTAAGCTCCGAAGTACTTTGTCTAGCTCCGGTTTTGGGTTGACTAGTTTTTACTAGTTTTTGGTAAGCTCCGGTGCTAGGATCTACTAGTTTTGGAAAGCTGCGTCGCTAGGTTCTACTAGCTTTTGATAGCTCCGGCTCAAGCTCCGGGTTGCTCTGGCAAGGTCCAGAACTTGACCGCAGTGCTTCTGCTTTTCATTTGCAATGTTTTGTACTTGCTTTACATTATTGGAAAGATTGCTTAGTATTCATTTGCTAAGTTTTTGGTGCGTTTTGGTTGAATACGGTTGATATCGTTTCCACTGTGGTTTTGCAACATGCTTATGTGAGGTTTTCACGTAAGGTGTTGTGTTCGGAACTAACTTGAGTCAAGTCAAGGACTTGGGCTCGTATGGATTGTTTGTTTGTTCATGTGCAGGTGTTGCTTGAGTTCAATTCATGGCTGGTGACAGGATCCATTGGACTAGTCTCAGGAGGAGATGAGGTTCCAACAACCAAGTTCGGGAGGAACTGTGGTTGAGCGGGTCAGGAGGTCACGCAGGATGATTGAATCAAGGGCAGTGCATATGAAGGTCGAAGGAAGGTGTTCGCACGTATGCATGCGGTGCATGACGTGGCAATATGCTTCTAGAGATGGATTAGGAAGGAAGATCTGATCGGAAGGATCGGATCGTATCGGTTGAAGACGTAGGCTGCTAGCTGAGTTAGTTATGGCTCGGTATGGAAAGTATCGAGTTGGTTATGTTAGGATTTGTGTGGGTCACGAATTTGAGTTGTTTAGGAATGTGGGATACGTTCCTAAGGTGTTTGGAAGTCTTAAGATTGCTTCTATCTGCATATAGAAGAGTCCTAAGCAGTTATGGAAAGTTCTGATTGTGATCGGATTAGGATTGGAGTCCTAGTTGAGATTGGGATGGCCTAAGGGCTGGTTATATAAGCAAGAGAAGGCCAAAGTTCGAGTAAGACGACTTTGGGGATGTTCCTCTTGTGTTCTATTGAATAAAATTTATAGTTTGAAGGAACTTTTGTGCCTTGTTCGTCCGACTTGTTCCAGACAAGTTTTACTCGTCGAGTTTCTGGACAGCACTACCTTTCGTCGGTGGTTTTATAATAACTCGAGTTCTACTGATCCAATTGACGTGATTATTTTTGGGTTGTCTTCACAACTTGATTGTTTATCATCTGTCAAAATTTCACTGTCATTGGATTTGTGTTTTTGATCTACACGAGTTTCTTTGCAGCATTCCAGAAACTGTTTTTCTCGGGTAGGTCAGATTGATCATTGTTTGATCTTTCGATCATAACTTGAGTTTTTCTCGACGGATTGGAGTGATTCCTTTTGTGTTGTCTTCGTGACTTGATTCTCTCTGATATCTATCACGTTTGTCACAGTGAAACACGTTTAGATTAGTCTCACACACGATTTCTTTAACATATCGTTTTTCTGCCGGAAGGGTTTGGGGTTTTATTGTTTCCGCTGCGTAAGATTTTTAAATCTACCATTCACCCCCCCCCCCCCTCTGGTAGCTTTTCACGTGCTCTTCGATCCTACAAAGAGCAAGCATCAAGTGAAGATGATGATAATGAGCTTGCATCAATGATGAGAAAGTTCTCTCACTTAAACTCCAAGATTGCCAAGAAGGGATACACCTTTGATCCCAAAAAGAAAGCATTTCTACCAAAGAGATATGACAACAAGACTTGCTATAATTGTGGTGATCAAGGTCATATCTCCTATGATTGTCCAAAACCGGACAAAAGAAGAGAGAATCACAAGAGCAAGCATCGCAAGCTTGAAGATAGTGAGGATGATGAAGAGGACAAGCCCAAACCAAGATCCTTTGGGAAAAAGAAACATGACAAGAGCAAGAAGGGAAAACTTTTCCCAAAGAAGAGAAATGGTCCTCAAAAGGTGTTCATGTGTGAGGCAAATGAATGGGTCACCGACGAAGAAACAAGTGATGAAGAGGGTGAAGTGGAAGAAGAAAGTTTGGCTGGCATCGCCATTGCAAACAATGATGACTCACCTCTTCATCCGCCGCCCATGTGCCTCATGGCGAAAGGTAACACCAAGGTATGTGACGACTCTAGTGATGATGAGCTTTCCCCCGATGATTTAACTTCTTTAATAAATGAATATCACACTATCATTAAGAGGGAAAATAGTAAGGTTAAGGCTCTTGAAGGAACTCGTGCTAAGCTTGAGAGTGCTAACCTTGATTTGCTTGACAAGTATGAAAGCATACTCAAAGAGCATGACACGCTCAAATCCAATGTCAAGAAAGTTGAGGAGTATAAGGCTCAAATCAAGCTAGATCATCATGAGCTTGACTTAGCCCACCAAGCACTCTTGGGAAAGCACAATGAGTTAATCCAAGAGCATCAAACACTTAACCTTGCATATGAAGTGCTTGATCAAGAGTTAAAAACTATGAAGAAACAAACTCTTAATGATAAGATATCCATTACTTCTCATGCCACTAATGTCTTTCACAAGTCTTTGCCTTTGAAAGAAAATGCTAGGGAGAAGGACTTGTTGGAAGAAATTGAGAGTCTCCGCACTAGTGTGGCTAGACTTTCAAAAGGAGAAGTCAAGCACAAGAAAATCCTCTTCCAACAAGCAAAGGCCTTCAACAAGAGAGGACTTGGATCCTTCCCGGTGCCTAACAAAGGAAAGGTGCCCTCACCGGAGCTAAGAACAAGCTTCATCAAGGAAGTTGGTTCTTATTGCCAACATTGTGAGGTCACCGGTCACCACACAAGGGAGTGTCCTCTTCCTAACCGACCTTCTCCAAAATTGCCTACTAACTACAAATCTACTTTCAATGATCATTATTATCTCTTGAGTAAAGTACATGGCAAGGTGAAGGCAAGGTTCATTGGCAAAGACATGAAGGGCATGAAGGGGAAGCTCCCCAAGCAACTTTGGGTCCCAAAAACACTTGTATCACACATACAAGGACCTAAGTTGGCTTGGGTGCCTAAAGTCAAAAATTGAATTCATGTGTGTAGGTGAACTACAAAGCTGGAGGAAAGCATTGGGTACTCAATAGCGGGTGCACTCAACATATGACCGGCAATGATGGTATGTTTAGCACCATAGAAAACCCCGGCAATCATGAACAAGTCACCTTTGGTGATAACTCTAAGGGAAAGGTAATTGGGTTAGGTAAAATTGCTATTTCAAATGACTTATCTATTTCTAATGTTTTGTACGTTAAGTCACTTAGTTTTAATTTACTTTCTATTGCACAACTATGTGATCTTGGACTAACAAGCACATTTAGCAAAAATGATGTTGTTGTGAGTAGTGAAACAAGCCAAGACATAGTCTTCAAAGGATTTCGGCATGGACACCTCTACCTAGTGGACTTCTCCAACAAGAATGCTAGCTTGACCACTTGCCTTTTCACTAAGACAAGTTTGGGATGGCTATGGCACCGACGCATAGCACACATAGGGATGAGCAAACTCAAGAAGTCATTCAAGCTTGGGATGGTGACCGGCGTGAAGGATGTCACTTTTGAGAAGAACAAGCTTTGTAGCGCTTGTCAAGCCGGGAAGAAAGTTGCTTCACACCACCCAATGAACACAATGGTGTCAACCTCCAAGCCACTTGAGCTACTTCACATGGACCTCTTCGGACCGTCCACATATCAAAGCCTTGGCGGTAACCTCTATTGTCTCGTTATAGTTGATGACTACTCTCGCTATGCTTGGACTTTATTTTTAGGTGACAAGAGTGAAACTCCGGAAGTGTTCAAGACCTTTGCCAACCGTGCTCAAAGGGAATTTCAACTTCCCATCATCAAGTTCCGGAGTGACAACAGCACCGAATTCAAGAACTACAACATTGGGGAGTGGTGTGACCGTGAAGGAGTAAAACATGAGTTTTCGGCCACATACACTCCTCAACAAAATGGTGTTGTTGAAAGGAAAAACAAGACACTCATCACTCTTGCGAGAGCAATGCTTGATGACTACGGCACGTCGGAGAAGTTTTGGGCCGAAGCAATCAACACGGCGTGCCATGCCGCAAATAGGGTCTACCTCCATCGACTACTTCAAAAGACCCCGTACGAGCTTCTCATTGGGAGGAAACCCAACATCTCCTACTTTCGAGTCTTTGCGTGCAAGTGCTACATCTACCGCAAGAAAAGGCTCGGTAAGTTTGAAAGAAGATGTGATGTTTGTATATTTCTTGGCTATGCATCAAACTCAAAAGCATATCGAGTATTCAACCAAACCTCCGGTTTAGTTGAGGAAAGTTGTGATGTTGAGTTTGATAAATCTAATGGCTCCCAAGAGGAGAGTTTTGGTCATGATGAAATAGATGATGAGCCTCTACGAGAAGCCATGAAGAGCATGACCATTGGAGACGTCAAGCCTAAAGTTGAGGAGAGCCATGATCAAGGGGGAGCTTCCAACACCTCTATGGCGCCTCAAGTTGACGAAGAAGAGAAGGATGATCCATTGTCGACTCAAGACTCACAAGCCCAACAACATCAAGAAGAAGAAGAAGAAGTCCATGATCAAGTCCAACCACAAGAGGAGCAACATGCATCACCATCGCCAAGTGCTTCACAACCACTTATGAGGCATGGACGCATCTCCAAGGCGCATCCGATGGACCAAATCATCGGAAGTCCTTCAAGGGGTGTAAGTACACATTCTTGCCATTTCGCTTCGTTTTGTGAGCACTACTCGTTTGTTTCATGTGTAGAACCCACTCACATTGAGGAAGCACTCCAAGACCCAAATTGGGTGATGGCTATGCAAGAAGAACTCAACAACTTCATCCGCAATGATGTTTGGATGTTGGAGGAGCGACCCAAGGACAAGAACGTCATCGGTACAAAGTGGGTGTACCGCAACAAACAAGATGAGAATGGCGTTGTGGTCCGCAACAAGGCAAGACTTGTGGCCAAAGGGTTTTCGCAAGTTGAAGGACTAGACTTTGGGGAGACATTTGCTCCGGTCGCCCGGCTAGAAGCCATCCGTATACTTCTTGCCTTTGCATTACATCATAATATTAGACTTTATCAAATGGATATGAAAAGTGCCTTTCTTAATGGTTACATTAATGAGCTTGTTTATGTTGAACAACCTCCTGGGTTTGAAGATCCGAGGAATCCTAATCATGTGTATAGGTTGCACAAGGCGCTCTACGGGCTCAAGCAAGCACCTAGGGCGTGGTATGAATGACTACGGGATTTCTTGATCATGCAAGGATTCAAGATCGGGAGGGTGGACACTACACTCTTCACCAAAGACATCAACGGAGATTTGTTTATTTGTCAAATTTATGTTGATGATATTATTTTTGGTTCAACTAACGAAGCTCTTAGCCATGAGTTTGGAAAAATGATGTCTAGGGAATTCGAGATGTCAATGATTGGAGAGCTCAACTTCTTCCTTGGATTTCAAATCAAGCAACTTCAAGAGGGGACCTTCGTCTATCAAGAGAAGTACACCAAGGACCTCTTGAAGAAATTTGAGATGGGAGATTGTAGCTCAAGAAGCACTCCAATGGCAACAAATTGTCATCTCGACACGGATAAGGACGGTAAACCTATTGATCAATCTAACTACCGTTCTATGATTGGTTCATTGCTTTATATTACCGCATCTAGGCCCGATATCATGTTTAGTGTATGCTTGTGTGCTCGCTTTCAAGCGGCACCTAAAGAATCGCATAGGAAGGCGGTCTTTAGGATACTTCGGTATCTTAAGCATACCCCTAGTGTGGGCTTGTGGTACCCTAAAGGTGCAAAATTCTACCTCTTGGGATACTCGGATTTGGACTTTGCCGGATGCCGCGTGGATTGCAAGAGTACCTCCGGTGGGTGCCACTTGCTTGGGCGTTCCCTAGTTTCTTGGTCTAGCAAGAAGCAAAATTCCGTCGCTTTGTCCACGGCGGAAGCGGAATATATTGCAGCCGGTGCTTGTTGTGCCCAAATTCTTTATATGAAGCAAACCCTTTTTGACTTTGGTATTAAACTTGGTTGTGTGCCTCTCCTTTGTGACAATGAAAGTGTGGTTAAGATAGCTAAAAACCCCGTTCAACACTCCCGCGCTAAGCACATTGATATTCATCATCATTTCTTGAGGGACCATGAAGCTAAGGGAGACATCTCTTTGAGAGGTGTTAGGTCCGAAGAACAATTGGGCGGATATCTTCACTAAACCACTTGATGAGAAAACTTTTTCTAGGCTAAGAAGTGAATTAAATCTGCTAGATGCATCAAACGTCATGTAAGTTGCCATGATCATGTAAGAATGCATATCATATAGGTCTTGCCTAACTCTCAAAGGATAGGGGTGAGCAAGGGTTAGCTTGGAATGGAGGTTCTTTTGGGTTTTTCCCAAGGCTTGGAGAGCGGCTCTCCCTGAAGAAGCCTTTGAAAGGTTCAAATTTGGCAAGATAGATTTACTTTATGCCTTGCATGATGCTTGCCATATAAACTTGCACTCATATTTAAACTTCTTGCATTATAAATGTTTGGCATTGCATACGGTAGATTGTCACAAAGGGGAACCCACCTCATGAGGAAGATACTTGTTTGAAATGCAATATCTCAAGTCATATGTGGTGGAAAGAACAAAATGTTAGGTGCGTTAATGCCTAAAGGAACATGCTTCTAAGAGATAGAAGGCTTCATCCTCTAGCTCACAAAGCATGGGCCTTACATTTTATTTGGATGTTTTCCTACCTATTTTTCTCGGTGTTCCATTTGCTTTAGGTTTAGCCAAGTTATTGGCATATTAGCTTTTTGAGGGGTGAGGGGTTGCCCAAAAAGTCCTAAGACATGTGTTTCTCATTGTTTGTTTGTTTGGTCAAAGGACATATATGGGATGTTGCTCTTTTGTAGTCATCGAATTATCCGATGCTTAGGTCAGACCATCATCGGATCAGTTGGTGTTCAAAAGCCAAGAGTCAGACCAGTCAGCAACACAAATCAACCGACGCGTTCATCTGGAAAAACATCGGTCCATCCGGTGTTCACTCTTCTGGAACTATGCCAAATTCCACCGATGCACATCAGTTCAACATCGGTTCATCCGGTGTCAACGGTACCTTTTTGAATATCCTTACTATGTCATTCGACCGATGCTTCTAACGTTTAACGTCGGTCCATCCGGTGTCAAATCTTCGGCTAGGGTTTGGGACCCACTATTTAAACGGCGCTTCGCCTCCGTCGTTTCTCTCTCCACGACCCTGCGCTGAATCACGCCGCCGCCGTTCCTCTCACCAGCGCCACCGCCGTCTCCGGTCGCCACCGCCGCACTCCGGCCGCCGCCGTCGCCCTCCGGTCGCCGCCGCCGACCTCCGGCCGCCGCCGCCATCCTCCAGCGCTGTCGCCGCACCATCTAGCGCCGCCGCCACTCGCCTCCACCGCAGCCGCCGTCGCCGCTCCACCCAGCTGCCGCCGCCGCTCCACCCAAGCGCCGCCACCGCCTCTCTTCACCACCACAGCCGCCCCACGCACACACCACCCTCTGCGTTGTTGGTACCTCCACCGGTTGCCGACGCTAGGGTTTCCGACCGCATCAACCTTCGTGTCGCCGTTCCATGCATCGTCTACTTCATTCTCGTGCATCGCCCGATCGCAATGGCTCGTGACAAGAAGAACAAGGGCAAGGCCATTGCGGAGCTGGCCGCAAAGAAGTAGAATCTCTTGAAGGAGGAGAAGAAGGCGTTGATGGCCGCTCGCGCCACCGAGGAGCGAGAGCGTGGCCGAGGAGGATCACTGAGGATCCGTGAGGCTCGTCCGAGGCAGCCTCCCGTGATCGATGAGTCCGAGGCCGAAGAAGAGCCGGAAGTGCCTCTTGTTCGTCGGCGCTCCGCCAGAACCCGTGGGGGTCATCCGCCGGCAGTACCACGTTCACGACCGACTGCTGCCGATCCTCGTGAGGACAGAGAGGCCCAGAGAGCCATCTACGAGATGGACACCACCGTCTGTGTCGGTGAAGGTGTCCGATTGACCGATTACCGGAAGATGAAGGCCAAGCAGCTCCGAAGACTCATATGGAGTGTGTTGCTTGAGGAGTGGTACGCGCAGCCCAGAGAGGCTCTGGTGGACAGTCGTTTCTGGACTATGACACAGGCGTCACTCTACGAGACCTACAGACGCCACGGCCACAAGTTTTTCCAACACAACTTTCTGGATTGGGATCAGCTCGCCCTGGCTGCGGAGACAGAGATACGCCCTTACTTTGAGAGGTACAGAGGGCTGGTTCAGTTGATGTACTATGAGAGGAGTGCTTATGTGGAGGATTGGGTCCGCGTGTTCTACGCTACCCTCTACGTCTCTGAGGGCCGCAGGTCGATTGACTTCATGTTCATGGGCCAGCACCATCACCTGACGAGGCATACATTGGCACAGCTGCTGGGAGTGGACCTGCACGACACTTGCGTGCATGAGAGGGTATATGGTCAGGCAGACCCGCCGAGGAGGCCGCTCACTGGAGAAGTGGCACCACCACTGGAGGAGATCCGCTCTTTGTTTGGACTGACCTTCTCTCCAGACCAGTCGAGGGTACCGGCACTAGTTACTCCTGCTGCGCGCACAGTGCACCTTGCCCTGCGCCACACTCTCTTGCCAAGGTCAGGGTACTTAGAGGGGTTCACTAGCCTGCAGCAGACCCTCCTGTTCTACATCATGAACGGGATGGAGTTTGATATAGTGGACGTCCTCATATGCGAGATGGAGGATGTGATCACCGATGGAGTGGGCATGATGAGGCAGCTTGTGTTTGGACACTGGATCAGCTACCTTCTCTCTATGATGGTTCCTGAGGAGTCCGCCGTGTGTGATCGTCTCACTGACGAGAGTGTCACATGGTTCAGCCACTACCGTGCTCCAGCTCCTGGAGACCGCTGCCTTGGCCATCCAGTCGAGCGTCAGGTTCGTGCCCGTCTGTCTGAGGAGGACTGGTCAGATCTGGAGAAGGAGGATGAGAGGCTGGCAGAGGCAGAAGCTCAGGGTGAGGACCTGCAGCATATATGGTCTGAGAGCGACACGGATAACAGTGTCGAGGAGTACTTCCCACCTCCTCCCTCACCCAGGCAGCACGACGCGGAGGCTGGAGGCTCTACAGTGCCACCCCCTACTCCACCTCCCGTCACAGAGGCACAGGTCTCTTAGCCATCTGAGCTCACCTCACTCCTGCAGGAGATGGTTGAGCAGCAGCGCCTGAACCGGCTTGCAGCTGAGCAGGCCCGAGTGGAGCAGGCCGCACGACTTCTGGAGCTCCAGCAGCAGCAGCAGGAGATGCAGCGCCAGATCGCCCGTGAGAGGCGAGAGGACACTGACCGGCTGACTGGGCTGATCGACCAGATGCACCAGCGCTCCCTCGACCAGCAGCAGCAGACGCAGCAGGCGATGATGGGCATCCTGGGGTTGATCACCAACCTCTATACCCAGACCGGGATTGCCCTGCCATCGCAGCTGCCAGGCGTCGCTCCACCTCCACCTGTCCTTGCTCCTGCTGCCGCTCTAGTGCCGACCACGCCGATCTCGTCGTTCAGCATGTCTCCACTGCTGGCTCCGAGCGCACCTATCCACTCTCCCCTGCCGGCGACGACGCTGTTCCAGCAGACGCCGGCATCCGTTGTCAGTCCCCCTTGCCAGCAGCTACTACTCAGCAGGCACAGACGGCGGCTCCTACGGCTCCGACAGCTCCTTCCACCTCTACTCCAGGCAGCAGCTTCGATGAGAGCACCCCCGACGGTGACCAGTTCGTCATCGCGCCTAGTACTCAGGGTTCTTAGGCACTTGGATCCCTTTTTGGTGTCTTGATACCAAAGGGGGAGAAGAGTTAGAGAGTCAGGGGGAGGGTTGCTTAGAGGATAGCTTAGTCTCAGGGGGAGTCTTTATCTCTATATTTTGTAATTTGGTGCTTATCTTTTGTAATTCGATGTTTTTGCTACTCATTTGGTGTTTATTGAGTACTCTTATGTTATTAATCGATTGAGCTTATTCGGTGTCTATCTATATCTTATGATCACTTATTCACTTGAGTTATTCCTTGATTGAGCTTTCAAATTCATTACTATCAAGTGTGATAATCTTGTATTCATTGCATATCCTCTTAAGTTTCGTACTATCAAATTCATTACTATTTTGCTTTAATTGTTGTGTTGTCATCAATCACCAAAAAGGGGGAGATTGAAAGCATCTAGGCCCCCATGAGGTACGGTTTCGGTGATTAATGACAACCATTGGATTTTACTAATGAATTTGTGAATGCAAGGTCCCCATAATCACTCAATCAAATGAAATCTATATGTCATTGGAGACCCATATACAATCACTTTATCAAATCAAATCAATGATATGAAGACAAGAAGTGAAAGCTCTTATGTCAAAGTCATTCAACCACAATTGATGACACTTAATGCTTGACAACCATCAGAAGTACATTTCCAACAAAAGTCTAAGAGGTCAATCGAGCAAGACACAAAAGAATCACTTAGAAACAACTCGAAGGAAACAAAATCAACTCACCGGATCAACCGATGATTTCTGAGAACAACACATCAGTCGAGTTGGTTCAGCAGAAGAAGAAGACCTCAGAACAAAGCACTCACCGGATCATCCGATGTTAAGGGATAGGCTACATCGGTCCATCAGTACAGTTGGTAATATCCTTGGACCAAGTGTAGCACCGGATCATCCGATGTACAAAAATATACACATCGGTCAATCACTCCAGTAAGCATCAAGTTTGAGTCAGTTCTGGGGGAAGAGCCACCGGATCATCCGATGAGAAGACAAGTGCAACATCGGTCTAACAACGGTCATATCTGACACAATGACGTCAGCTAAAGTAAACTTGACCGATGATAACTAAAGGGGAGACATCGGATCATCCGGTGTTCGCAGAAAAGTTCTGTCGGCCTACTTTTCCAACGGCTATTTCATGGAGGCTGGCTATAAATACCCCCTAAACCAGTCATTTCGACAAGTCTTGATCACTAGACATTCTCAACACATCCACAAGCATTCAAGACCAAGAGCCATCACTTCTACATCATTTCGACCACCTACACACCAAGAGATAGGCTAGAACTAGCTAGAGAGAGAGCTTGTGTGCCTCCATTCTAGGTGAGTGGAATCTCTAGGATAGTGAGAGCCTCAAGGGAGTGCCCCTTGGTGTTTGTAACCGTGAGAGACTTCCAGAGCTTGCCAAGGCGTTTGTGGAAGCCCGGAGGGTCGAAGTTGTACAAGGCTTGAGCTCCACCTTGCCGAGGTTGGCAAACGGAGAAGAATAGTGGAGATCCCTCGTCTCGGTGACTTAGGTGTGGCTATACCCTTTGGTGGGTGCCACAACGTGGATGTAGGAAGATCTTGACGATCTTGCCGAACCACGGGATAAATCCTCGTGTCTGCTCGGGAGTTTGCATCCTCTTCCTCTCCCTTACATTTATGCATTTTATATTCCACGAAGTTGCTATTTACTTCAATGCATAGATTGTTTGCGTAGGGAATTGGGCTTTTAGGAATTAAGTTTTATTTCTTAGATTTTTTAAAAGAAGCCCAATTCACCCCCCCCCCCCTCTTGGGCATTCGATCCTTACACCATGGTGCAGACTCAAGTGCACGCCCCTCTTCCGTTGCTACACAAAGTTCATGGAGGAGGAGTGTAGGTGAGGACACTCCCATGGGTGGGAGAAGCAACCCGCACCAACTTCTTCACGACGACGACCTTGACATAAAAAGTTAAGTTGAAGACCAAGCACGTAAGCTCCTCCAAGATCGTATGTTTTCTCATATGAAAGCTTATGATCTGGATTTGATATCCAAAATAGGTATGGATTCTGAATTCTTTTCCATTTGGAGTGCACTAGGATGAGAAAACTTTGCTCACATGGAGGACAGAGGTTCACGCCTTCTCTCCATGCTATTTGCACACTCAAAATAGGATTTGATGGTATTACTTTTAGATTATTTCAAAAAGAATACAACATCCTATGGAAAGAATTAAGTGAAATCCTAGGCTTCCATAAATGTTGTTTGCTAGATTTAGATGTTTTGCCTAAGTTTAGAAAACAAAGTTTTTGGCAAGATTTAACTAGTGAGGTCAGATGTAGTGCACCTAGGATTAGCCACTTACACAACCCTACTTTACGCTTCATGCACAGATGGGTGGTTATGACTATGTTCCCTAAAGGATACATAAGGGTAGTGCGTGAAGATGAGCTAAAAATTTTATTTGCCATGATTAAAAAGATAAAAGTTGCTCCAGTTATTGCCATGATGACATAATGGTTAGATTACATTCCAAGAACAGGGCCAATTGAATACACTTCATTGATTACTCGTATTGCTACTAGGGTAGGAGCACTAGAATATTCTTCATTTGAGTATATTGAAAATGAAAGAGAATTAATTAATGAAGATTATTTAGTGCAAGGACATCCTTTAAGCATGATCAATATGGCTCTTTGTTATTTTATTATCCCGGCTTTGTCAATGAAATTTGGTTACCTAACCTAGATTATCATTTGTACAAATGCCAGAGTCTAACCATTGACCTTCTTCCCATCGAGGAAGCCCGAAGAAGTAATGTCTTTGGCAGGGTAACTAGAAGCCGTACATGCCCCCCGACAACCTCCACAATCCATGAGTACGAAGAGGAAAAGAACCCAATGGGTAATGCACCCGGATGGACTCAACCTCCATCGTATGAGACCAAAGGTCCGTCATGGCATGGATGGCCGGGTGCCACATGGGAGCCACCCCTATCCACTTCAAGCTCTAGCAGCTTGCCTCCAATGTCCATGAGAAGATGTTGTTCCTCTTCGGCTAGAAGTCATCATGACTATAGCTAAGGAATGACGGATCTCACTAGACGTATGGAAGAGCTTGAAGTGAGAACGGGTGATATCTACAACACTCTCCAAAGGCATGTCCAAGGTGCCCAAGACTGGCAACAACACATGGACGCTCAATTCATCACCATCAACTCCATGCTACAACAACAACAAGCTGATCTCGCGGCATACTTCCGTCATCAAGTGTTCAACCCTCATCACGGAGGTGAGTGAAGAACAAGCTTGGGAGAGGACCTCCACTTGAGATAAATTGTATCAACCCCTTGCATATTCATTTTCCATTCATACATTATCCACTTGCATAAAAATGTAAAGTAGTATAGATTTGTTCTCAAATAAAACAAAAGATGTGCGATAAGAATGACTTGGAATTCATATAGATGAAATGATGAATAGTTGCTCTGTTTTAATTTTCCTAAGTCCCTAGTTTACAACTTACTACTCTTCAACATATTGCTCTCATTGGCTAAAATTGCTTTTGCTAATTGTGGGTTGCAAAATCTTAATCCATTCTAAGTTGTTGTGAGATATGATATAGTGATAGGGATGCTATTCCTAGTTTGAAATGTAAACTTGGATTTCCAGAGAAAATTCTAAAAAGATTTAAGTTACTCTCATTTAATTGGAAATACCTACCAAAGACATATGATGAATTACATTGATAGATCGTATGCATATGTTATTTGCCTTCACATTGAGCTTTGTCAAACTAGTATAGACCTATATGAAAGTTCATTTATTACTTTTTGAATTCAAGACTTCACTTGCACATGCTATACTTCTACACAAGAAGTAAGCAAAATCCCATCATACCACCATTCCACAATAAAAAGAGAAACTCCATATCATTCATGCTTAGTACTCTCTCCAAAACTTATTGCATAAAAGGGAGTAGAAGACATGGCTACAAGAAAAAATAAAAAAGAAAAGAAAATGCATGCTTACTTCAAAAGCATGAGAGAAAAAGGGGAGAAAAAAAGTAGCCATGTTTCATCCTTGCAAAATAAGAGAGTCCACTCAAAAAGGAGTCACCTCAAATATCCACATCCACCTCTATTCCATCACACGTGCATAAGTCTTGAACCAAATTGTTTTGAATTGATTTCTCCTAAGGCTTGTTCTTTTGACTTGGCAATATTACGTGTTGCAACTATGCCTACTGTATTCCCTACAAAGCTCCACATACAAGCCTTATGTAGAGGTAGGATGAATTTAGGCACAATGCCTAGGTGAGAAAATATTTCCACTGCACATAAAGGAGAGATTGAGAGAATCAAATTGAGATACTTAAAATCTAAATTGAACTCTCTGGAATTTGAGTGAAACTTGATTTCTAGGGTATGTGTGCTCCATGTGATGTTCTATCTCTCAACCACCCATGAATAGGAGGCATAAGCCCCATAATGACTTGAGATGGGTGAAGTACCATGCCAATTTTTGCAATACTAGGTAGAGTATTTTATTGTGCACATGGTACTTTTGAAAATGTAGAACATTGTAGCAACTCCTGATCATAAAGCTAAAGTCGTGACTTTGCTTGGGATGAGCAAATAATAAGCTTGGGGAAGTTTGTTGACGGCTGTTATATACCAATTTCACCCGTCAATATAACTCAATTATGTGAAGGAATTGTCATTTCTTGCACACATCACATTTCTATTTAACCTATTTCCACTTGTCCTTGGAGAAATAGTGCATGTAGGGAATTATTGTAGGAAATGAGGTAAAAGAGGGGGAGCAATTATATAAAATACCATCCCAGCCAATCAAGTGACGACATGTGGCACCACATGGATCAAATGGCACACAAAGAGAAGTATCCGAGGCAATTCTACGGTGTAGCACTCATATCAATGGATGGGACCCACCTGGCAGTGACCTAGAGAAAGCACACGAGAAACGGTGCAACACTAGGTTGGCCGACCCCTTAGTCGGCCGACCTGGTCCTGGCACCAAGCTCAGTTAGCTTCCACGTGTTGGCTCCTCACGGCTTGAAGAAGTCAGTGGTGACTGATTTGCGCACTTTTGGTGGCAGGAACTGACCCTTCTCCACCTATAAATAGGACCCCCTACCCTTACTTCACACGCACACACCACTTGAGTATTTGTAACACCGTCATTTTCATGCATCATGCCCAGCATACATTCATGTATATGTCTAAAATTAATCAACATAAAAAGGAATAAGTTTAAAATGAATTGGAAACAAAACCGCACTTAAGAATTCTGGGAAGTGCGGACTAGTCTGATTTTGGTGCGGACTAGTCCGATTTCTCTCTAACCTCAATCGGACTTGTCCGTTTTCCTACGGATTAGTCTGTTTTTGCCTCTGGACAATTTCGGACTTGTCCGGTTTTGTGCGGACTAGTCCGGTGTTCTAAGAATCCTTGAAAAAGTCCTAAGTCCCTAGACTTGTTCGGACTAGTCCGGTACTCCAGGGGACTTGTCCGTTTTCCTCTCTGACTAAAGTCGGACTTGTCTCACTTTTTGCCAGACTTGTCTGTTTTTCCCCTCTGGATAATTTCAGACTTGTCCGATGTCCAGTCCGGACTTGTCTGATTTCTCTCTTTCCAACTTCGAACTAGTCCGGTACTTCTTGGACTTGTCCGATATTTCGTGACTCCGAGTTGATATTTTGTTTCATGAATTGTTTCTTGGGTTTTACGTTAAGTGGGCCTAGGGACGTCGTGCCTAACTCTTTTAGAGCCCATGTGGGACTCTAAACCGGCCTCTACTCATCTCAAACTCTAAATCCATCTAACCCTAGCCTCCACTTCTATATAAACAACCCCACCCCTTGGCTTGACATCTATTTGCCTCTTTTCCTCCACACCCAAATCCTAGCTCGTGATTAGCCGCTACCAAGGAGGGATAAGGAGATCCCAAGAAAGAAGAAGAAGAGGAGGAAATGAAAGAGACTCAAGATCTCCACCAACTTTGAGCTCTTCATCACCAAATCATCTTCAAGTTCTTTATCAACCCTAGATCGTCAAGATCCATGTGTTGTTACCAAGATCCTTGATTCATTGGAGTTCTAAACACCTTGTATACCTTCTATTCTTTTTTCCTTACGTGAATTCGACCCCTAATCTCCAAATTTAGGTCGATCTAGAAAACCCTAATCTGCCGATCTCGCGAAGTGTGGACTTGTCTGGTTCCTAGCGGACTAGTTCGATTTTGCTGGTTAAATTGTGTTGAGTTAATTCCAAATTAGATCTAATCAACTCCAAACCTGTATAAACTTGTTAAAAGCTATTAGAACTAGCTAGTGATCATTAAAAGCAACTCATTAACAAGTTCCACCTTGCATTTGCATTAACCATGCATGTCATGTCATCTTGAGTAATGTTTGTGCACTCTTTGATTGTGTTTCTTGTCTTGTATGTTTATTGTGTGGGTTAGACGGATTTGCGCTATAGAGTGTCGCGGAGGATCTATAGCACCAAGAGTTTGAAGGCTTTGATCCGAACCAATCCCAAGAGCAAGGCAAGTGTCCTTGAAGCATATTGATCCTGTTTTGAAGTAAATGTTTTGTTTGCAAACTACATGCTCGTGTCAATTTGACGGGAATCCTATGATAGGGAGTTTACTAGCATTGTTTAACCACCCTTGTCACCTGGTATTTATGGTAGAGAGTTGGGAAGGGATTTTACCTTTTTGCTTCGCTTAATTAATTGGGATGGGAACACAACTATACCACTTAAATTAATTATGCATTTATGAGATTTTGGTTAATATGAACTGGTTAATATGATGTGGTATTGGGTGATCTAAGCAAGCCTGGTATGTGGATGGGTTGGAAGTTATGGTGGTTTGCTTGCTTTAGATCTAAGGACCGGTTCATGCGAGAATAAGCCATGACTACAGTGCCACCACGAGGCCAAGTATGGGTGCGGCGTACCTAATTAATTAGGGCTTTACTAGTGCTGATTGGACCATTAAAGATGCTCGGGGAAGGGATAGTCGGTTTGGGTTTGCTGATGATTGGTGAGACTACCCTGGGATCCGAATGGCTCAAGAGGGGGCCCTAGGTTGAAGATGTACTCAGTTGGAGGCATTGCCACTGGTGAAACCTCACTAGGGTCTAAATAGGCTAGTAATCCCTTTGTAAAGGCTATTTTGTGATCTCTTGTCCATACACCAAATGAAGTGTAATTGGCATAAGGGAGGTTCTTTAGTTGCCAACGGGTGATGAAATCACAAGCACGTGGGTAAAGTGGTATAAACTCTGCAGAGTCTAATAAAATTATCATGATAGCCATGCTCCCTGGTTATGAGCGCCTGGATGACCTACATGATTAGAGGGACTTGGTTTTTGGGATGGTTATGGATTGGAACTGGTTATATATTGATGATATGGATATGGCTGATTATGAATTAAATTCTGGTATTGAATATGGTTATTGGTATATAGATGATGGATATGGAATATGGGCTGGTACTATGTTATTAATTATGGTTTATGATGGGAATAATTCACATACGTATAATAGATTGCTTTTCAAATGTTTTAATGTACTTTTCAGCACTTAGTCATTTTTATATTCGTAATTTGTATCAGCTATGATAGGAGGATGAGTCCCGATCTTCCGAGAGGTATGGTAAACTTGATTGGGTGGAGATCTCGACGTTGATAATCCAAGACTCCGAACGAACGAAACCCCGCAATCACTACACCACTGCTCTGTTGGTTATCACCCTTGCCACACGAATGACCTCGCCACGAAGGCTTATCCCTGCAAGCGCAATCAAGAACACAAGAAAGAACAGAGAAGTTGCAATCAAACTGAATTGATCACGAATTTGGGGTCTCACAACCTCGGCAACACTGTTCAATGACAGATTGTATCTAAGCAAAACCCAACTCTAATGTGGTGACGGCTGCTGTATAAAAAGTAGTTTAGGGGCGTGCAAGACCCCTGGACGCAACCCTAATGGGCTTCCACACGATACACGGGCCAGCAGCCCAAAAGACGGTGGCGCAGCACCGGACAGATTTTGGACACCCACTTGTTTAGCTGATTCCCGTAAACTTAGAAGGAATTTTGAGATGGGGCTGGTTTCATTGGAAGCTTTATGAAATCACGGTTCCAACTACATATAGGACGTCCAAATCCAACTCCATATGTGTCCGGGACATCAGTTTTGGTGAAGGCAGCTCCTGGAACCCGAAGTGGAGTCGAAGTCGAGTTGTACTTGGGTTCCTCCATGGTGTGCACATCGTATCTCCTCCTCCTTGATTCCTTGGACTCCTCCAAGCCCTTGCTGGTCCTCTCCATTGTTCCTAATCAATAAAAAAAGCATGGAATTAAGTGTAAGTTCTGAAAAACAATTGACAAGGTTAGAACGTACCTGGAGATCCAATTGTCGTGCACGTGCTCTAGTGATCGATCCTTGCATTGTATGCAAAGGAGAGATGTCCTCATCATCCTCCCCCTCTTGAATTCGATTCGTCCTCGAGTCAAGCTCATCTTCCTCACCCAAGTATGGCTTCAAATCTGAAATGTTAAATGTGGGACTAACCCCAAACTAGGGAGGCAACTCAAGTTTATATGCATTGTCATTTATCTTCTCAAGAACGTTAAAAGGTCCAGCAGCACGTGGCATGAGTTTGGACTTTCTCAAATCCGGGAACCTATCTTTTCTCAAATGAACCCACACCAAATCACCGGGTTCCAATTTTACCTCCTTCCTACCTTTGCTAGCAGCAATGCGATACTTTTCATTCATTTTTTCAATTTGTAACTTGGTAGTTTCATGCAACTTAAGAATAAATTCAGAACGTTTTGTAGCATCCAAGTTCACAGTTTCAGTATGTGGTAAAGGTGACAAATCAATTGGAGCACGAGGATTGAAATGATAGACTACCATAAACGGACTTAACTTGGTTGTGGAGTGAATAGACCTGTTATAAGCAAACTCAATATGTGGCAAACACTCCTCCCACAACCTCAATTTGTCTTTCAAAACAGCCCGCAACATAGTAGATAAGGTACGATTAACTACCTCCGTTTGCCCATCAGTTTGTGGATGACAAGTAGTAGAAAACAGCAACTTTGTCCCCAATTTATACCATAAAGTTCTCCAAAAGTGACTCAGAAACTTAGCATCCCTATCAGAAACAATACTATTAGGAACACCATGCAAACGCACAACCACATTAAAGAACAAATCAGCAACATGTGAAGCATTATCGGTCTTGTGGCAGGGTATAAAATGATTTTAGAGAAACGATCAACAACCACAAAGACATTATCCCTCCCCCTCTTTGTTCTAGGCAATCTTAAAACAAAGTCCATAGAAATATCCTCCCAAGGTGCACTAGGAATATGAAGAAGCATATAAAGACCATGTAGATTATGTCGAGACTTAGCTTTGTTGCATGTCGTGCAACGTGAAACGTAGCGCTCCACATCACGCCTCATTCGTGGCCAAAAGAAGTGAGTGGCCAGCACATCCTCTATCTTTTTAACACCAAAATGTCCCATCAAACCACCTCCATGCGCTTCCTGCAACAACAAAAGACGAACGGAGCTAGCTGGAAGACACAGCTTGTTAGCTCGGTAGAGAAGGCCTTCACGCAGCAGAAATTTTTGCCACGTTCTTCCCTCTCTACAATTTTCAAAGGCATCTTTGAAGTCCAAATCAGTAGCATATAACCTCTTTTTGGTTTCCAAACCAAAGATTTTATGAGAAAGTTGGGACAGCATGGTATAACGTCTAGATAAAGCATCGGCAATCACATTGTCTTTCCCTTTCTTATGTTTAATGATGTAAGGAAATGATTCTATGAACTCAATCCATTTAGCATGATGTTTGTTCAGATTAGCTTGTCCTTTAAGATACTTCAAAGACTCATGATCTGAATGTATGACAAATTCTTTAGACCATAGGTAATGTTGCCAAGTTTGCAAGACATGCACTAAAGCATAAAGTTCTTTGTCATATGTAGAATAATTCAGCGAAGGCCCATGAAATTTTTCACTAAAGAAGGCAACAGGTTTACCTCCTTAAATTAGCACTCCTCCATTGCCAATGCCGCTCGTGTCACATTCAAGTTCGAAGGTCTTCTCAAAATCAGGAACATGCAGCAATGGTGCTTGTGTGAGCTTCGACTTGAGAACATCAAAAGCTTGTTGTTGTGTTGGTCCCCATCGAAACGGCACTCCATGCTTTGTCAACTCGTGGCGAGGTGCCGCAATGGTGCTGAAATCCCGCACGAAACGCCGGTAGAAACCTGCGAGACCAAGAAAACTCTGAACCTGTGTGACCGTAGTTGGAAGTGGCCAGCTCGTGATGGCAACAATCTTTGCCTCGTCCACCTCAATGCCCTGCGAAGTAACAACATAACCAAGAAAAGACACACGATCGGTACAAAAGGTGCACTTCTCAAGGTTACCAAATAAACGTGCATCACGTAAGACATTAAAAACAGCACGCGAATGTTCAAGATGCTCATCATATGACTTGCTGTAAATAAGGATATCATCAAAGTAAACCACCACAAATTTACCAATGAAAGCACATAAACTTCATTCATCAACCTCATAAAAGTGTTGGGCGCATAAGTTAAACCAAATGGCATGACTAACCATTCATAAAGTCCGAATTTAGTTTTAAAAGCAGTTTTCCATTCGTCACCTAAAGTCATACGAATCTGATGATACCCACTATGCAAATCAATCTTGGTGAAAATAACAGAACCACTCAACTCATCAAGCATGTCATCCAATCTAGGAATAGGATAGCGATAACGAATGGTAATGTTATTGATGGCTCTACAATCAACACACATGCGCCAAGTGCCATCTTTTTTCGGAACCAAAAGAACAGGAACAGAACAAGGACTAAGGCTCTCACGAATGTACCCGCGTCCAGAAGATCTTGGACTTGTCGCAGAATTTCTTTAGTCTCGTTGGGGTTGGTCCTGTAGGCAGCACGGTTTGGCAAGCTCGCCCTGGAATCAAATCAATCTTGTGCTCAATGCCTCGCACAGGTGGTAATCCCGGGGGTATCTCTGATGGAAAAACATCCATATATTCCTACAAAAGGTTAGCAACAGCAGGGGGCAAGACAATGGATGTATCCTCAATGGAATATAAAGCATGTTTGCACACTAAAGCATATCAAGTTCCATTAGAGGCATATAAATCATCAAGATCAGATTTAGTTGCAAGCAAAATAGGATTTTTCAACTTAATAGGTTGCTGAATTTCAGAATTGAAAACACCCTTTTGCTTAGCGTTATTCTTTTTCTCCTGATCAAATTGCACAATTTCAGTGGGACTCATAGGAAGCAACACATTTTCTTGCCCTTATGCATGAGAGTATACTTATTAGATCGACCATGGTGAATAGCATCAGTATCAAACTCTCAAGGACGTCCCAACAAAAAAAGAGCAAGCATCCATAGGTACCACATCAAAATCAGCAAAATCATGATAAGAACCAATAGAAAAATGTATCCTTGCTGTTTGTGTTACATTTACCTTACCATTGTTGTTAAACCATTGAATGTGATAAGGGTGGGGATGCTCTCGTGTGGTCAAGCCAAGCTTCTTGACCACCTCAACATTCACCAAATTATTGCAGCTACCACCATCAATGATGGTATGTACACGGCAGTCCTTGACGACGAGAAACATGTTGAAAAGATTGTGACGTTGGCGGTTGTCGTCCTCTCGAACCGTGGCACTCAAAGCTCGCTGCACAATCAAAGTACTATAGTTGTTGGTTGCAGATGTACCAAGAACCTCCTCAGCACCATCATCCGAACCTGAAATGTTAGTTGCAATAATATTTTCATCTTCAATATCAGAAGCACTAACATACCCACCATCAGCAGTGGCAATGATCGCCCGTTTGCTGGGGCAATCTCGTTGCATATGGCCAAGTCCCTGGCAGCGGTGACACTTGATGTCGGAGGTGCGACTTGTCGAAGCGTTGGGTGCAGTCGCCTTTGCTGCAACGCCTGGAGGCATCTGTGACTTGCTGTTATCTTGTCCCCGTGATGTAGAAGGTGCGGTGCTGCTGCGTACAACACCAGTGGAGGGTGTTGTAGAAGCACGTACGCTCAAGGAGGGCGCTGCTTTGGATGACACCAGAAGCTGTCGTGGCGTGAAGGTGTTGTTCCGCCGCTGTTGTTGGCAACCCTGCACTTCTTTTTTCTGCTAATATAGCAAGTTGAAATAAATGTTGAATAGAATGATATTCTTTGTAGTCAACTATGTCCTGGATCTCCCGCCGCAAGCCCCCATAAAACATAACAATTTGGTCTTCCTGATCCTCAACTACCCCACAACGAAGCATACCTTTCTACAACTCTTAGTAGTACTCTTGGACAGTCATGTCACCCTGATCAAAGCGTTGCAATTTCTTAAGAAGATCACGTCTATATGATGCAGGAACAAACCTAGCGTGCATCTCTTGTTTTAACGCAGCCCATGTTTGTGGTGCATTACGTGTATTTACAAGTTCATTCCACCAAATTATAGCAAAATCTTTAAACTCACTAGTGGCTTGTCTAACTCTATGTCACTCAAGAACAAGATGCGAGCTAAATTTTTGTGCTACCATCATCTCTCAATCCAAGTAAGTCTCAGCATCATAAGATCCATAAAATGGTGGAATAGAAAACTTTATCTTAGTGTAAGGATCATTATCTTGTTCTGGAGCATGAGGACAAGGTATACCTCCCATACCTTGACGATTTCGTCGAGGGGGACGGCGCTGCTGTGCATCAACCTCATCGTTATTGAAGTCATCCTCTGTGTCGTAGTGAGCATGTGCATCAGCATCAAGGATGATAGAGGGTGTAGCTTGTTGGGGAAGACGAGTCTCCATCTCTTCCAACCGTGTGATCACACCAGCAACACTTGTATGGAGCCTCTGAAAGGTGGCTGTTGTAGTGGTCTGGTAATTGTTGAAAGCTTTGGTCATCGCCCGCATCATGTCCCTTAGTTCCATATGGGACACGCACTCATCATCATCCGGGGGTGTAGAACCAGAGGTCTTATCCATAGGCTTCTTTCTTGTCATTGTTAGTACAAAATAGAAATGAAGACAAAAAGATCGTGAAGAACCCTATTACTACGCTCTCTGAAGTGGAAGTGGAAAATCGATCAGTAAGATGTGTCTTACCCTGCTCTTACAAGTTTCTTACCGGCACTACAGGTGGCCAACGGTGACCGGTGTGAAGCAAGTAGAGAGTGGGTGTGATTGTAGGGGTTACCTGTTCTGCTCGAGAGAAGGTGGAGCTTGGAAGGCTCAAATGCAGTATATGTATGTGGCACACAAGTTAGTAATAGATAGCAATGCTGAATAAGTGTCCAAAGAATATCACCTAGTTGCTGGCCCAAGAATGTATTAGAACAGTTGTGGCAACAAGCAAGGACAAGGATGAATGATGATTAACAACAAGGATAATATTAGCAAGTATCCAGCACTCACACAGGAACAACACAACTAGAAAACCCCTTAGCCTCCTGTTTTTGCCTTGAAGCACTAGTAGAAATCAAAATCTTTTTTATTTATTTTTTTGATATTTTTTCTCAACCAGGGGCACTAGAATAGAAACAACACCAAGTATTAGCTCAAACAGATGAAAGATGTGATCGGTACAAATTCAGGAGCGATTGAAAAAACTGGTGCCGAAACTTCGGGGTTTGAAACTAGGGCCTTCTTAATTTTTTTTAATTTTTTTGAAAACACCGTGACCGGCATAGTTGGTGTATCGTATGTGGATTTTTTCGAGACCTTTCTGGGAAATAAAAAATGCGCCTTAATCGGAGTTCCGAGCGAAGAGTTATGCCCGTTTTAAGGAGGATACCCCGAATCAGGTTTTGGTGGTGCTGGAAACTGCAACAGAAACGAATCGATGGATGGAATTTTTTTTGTAGATTGGTTTTTTGTAGATGGCAGCGGATGGAAGAAACAAAACTGAACCAAAACAAATCTAAACCAGTAACCAGACTCAACCTAGGACATGAACTCAGAACTACGGACTCTGAAACTAAATTGTACAAAAGGCTGAGCGGGGGTTGTAGGTCAGGGAAAGTAAAACTTTTTTGTGGCTTTTTGTGGATGATAGGACTGAAACAAAATAAATCTAAAGGGCACACAAGTATACCTCATGGTGAACATGGAAATATGATACCAATTGATAGGAGGATGAGTCTCGATCCTCCGAGAGGTATGTTAAACTTGATTGGGTGGAGATCTCGACGTTGATGATCCAAGACTCCGAACGAACGAAACCACACAATCACTACACCACTGCTCCGTTGGTTATCACCCGTGTCACACGAATGATCTTGCCACGAAGGCTTATCCCTGCAAGCGCAATCAAGAACACAAGCAAGAACAGAGAAGTTGCAATCAAACTGAATTGATCACGAATTTGGGGTCTCACAACCGATGATTGGCGACACTGTTCAAAGACAGATTGTATCTAAGCAAAACCCAACCCTAATGTGGTGACGGATGTTGTATAAAAAGGAGTCTAGGGGCATGCAAGACCCCTGGATGCAACCCTAATGGGCTTCCACACGATACACGGGCCAGCAGCCCAAAAGACGGTGGCGCGGCACCGGACAAATTCTGGATGCCCACTTGTTTAGCTTATTCCCGTAAACTTAGAAGGGATTTTGAGGTGGGACTGGTTTCATTGGAAGCTTTATGAAATCACGGTTCCAACCATATATAGAACGTCCAAATCCGACTCCGTATGTGTCCGGGACGTCAGTTTTGGTGAAGGCAGCTCCTGGAACCTAAGGTGGAGTTGAAGTCAAGTTGTACTTGGGTTCCTCCTTGGTGTGCATGTCCTATATACTCCTCCTTGATTCCTTGGACTCCTCCAAGTCCTTGCTGGTCCTATCGATTGTTCCTAATCAATAAAACATGCATGGAAACAAGCGTAAGTTCTGAAAAACAGTTAACAAGGTTAGAACGTACCTGGAGATCCAATTGTCGTGCACGTGCCCTAGTGATCGGTCCTTGCATTGTATGCAAAGGAGAGATGTCCTCATCAAGCTACATGTAATACTTTCCACACTTGCTGAGTACGACATGTACTCACTCTTGCAATTCACCCACCAACAGTTGCAGATCAGGACTAGGAGTTTAAAGGTGATAATGCGGAGTTCTAGGCCATGTCTCCCGTCAGCTTGCCTGTGGTGTTGTTTGGAGCTGCGCATATATGTCCCTATTTCTTAGTTTGCTTCGCTGCATAGTTGCTTATTACTTATTTCCGCTGCATTAGTTGAACTTGTCATTAACATTCATTAGAGCTTGTATTCGAGGATATTATAAATTGTGTAATAAAATTTGGTTAATTAATCTTGTTCTGTGGTTACTATATGTATACTCTTTTGTGAATGCACTCGTGTATGTGTGTTGAACGTCCTCGGCACACATATGCGTTCACTTGGTTTATTTTCAGAACCGGGTGTCATAGTATTCATCAATTGTATACACTATTCTCCATAGTTTTAGAGGAGTATAGGTTGTAGAGAGGAGAGCCTCTAATCCATAGTCCAAGTAGGAGAGGATTAGAAGGAGTCTCTTCCCAATTCCTAATTTTGAAAGGTATGGCTCTCATATTCCTATTCATATTTGTGACTTTGCTCTTAATAAAGATGTTATCTTTAGTCTTCTATTGTTCATATAATTGGATGAGACATTTCTTTTTTGATTGTGGATTCCATATATGTGGTAGGAGTAGTATTTATGATTGTGTTATACCATTCTCATTATATCATCATAGACACTACAAACCCCCACTATAGTTTAATTATCTATGACATGATTATATTAATATGAATCACTTATGCTATGAATTAACATTGGTTCAACGATGATTTAGTTTATTGCCTTAGGATGGCTTGTGCCTAGACTCTTAAGGTAATTACTTAATATGCTAGCATGGTGCTAGGATAGATGAGTAGCATTGAATATCTCGTAGACCCACGGATCGAAGAGGTAAGCGGTAGGTGGTGACAACCCTATTTGTCCTTTGTAATCCTCCAGGTTCTGCTATGCCATAGGCTTCGTCCTAGTGTTGCTAGGGGTAAACCCATGTTCGATGTGTTAATCCACTTAGCATGAGAATTCATAATTCATATAATCATTAGTAAATAATTTAGGCTATGTATATGTACATTAGAAGCATAGTAGGAGTATCTACCTAACTCTTATCCTAGTCCCTCTTTACCTCATTTACCCCCCTTAGAATAGAATGCTCTTGTGTGTGTCACACTACCTCCAACTTATCAATTACCCATGTTTGCTAGAACCCTACCTAGACCAACCTAGCCTCTCCATTTGATGATTGTTTTGCTTCCACTTAGCCTTTCTTTGGGAGAATATAAATGACACCCTTTAGAAATACTCTAAAAAGAGAAATACTAAATCGATAGATTATGTGCGCTTGCGAACTTACATCTGTAATCTAAAAACTATTAATCGTGGGCAGCAGCCATGATACTTTGAACTTTCCCTGTCGTCTTTCCTAATTGGTTGGCATCAGGATGGTTCTACATTCGGATCATCAAGCCCAACCTTTCGCCCTTCACCGACAAGCTTTCAGTGTACAATCACTCCTACAACTGGGTCTCGGAAAAGGAGATGGGACAGTTGAGTCCAATCTGGGACTAGGTGGAGGCGTTGAACGAGGAGGGCCTTACAAGTGAGGCCATCCTCTGCACCTTCATCAAGCGGAGGATCAAGCTGGTTCGGGCCCAGAAGACGCGACGTGGGAGTCGGTGAATGTGGCCTAGAGGGGGGTGAATAGGCCTTTTTGAAAATTGTCGGAACCAACAACCAGAGATATCGGACTAGTTCGGTAAAGTGCGGACTAGTCCAGTGTGTATGGACTAGGTTGATTAAGTTTGATCAATTAATTTGATTCTTCAGTGTATGCAGCGGAAATATACAATCAAATGAAGTGTTACAAGGTTATGAACCAGGTTATATCACAATTCAATCTTATATTTGATGATTCAACTTGAAGTAAGCAATAATGATTGAAAACCTAGACTATAGTGAAGAATAAGAACGGTGAACACAAAAACAAGACACAAGGATTTATCCCGTGGTTCGGCTCCCACAGAGGCAACCTACGTCCACGTTGAGGAGTCCACAAAAGGACCGGGTCTTCTCCAACCCTACCCTCGTCGGATCGCCACGAAGGTCAATCCTCTTCCACTTATCACAAAGGGGTGAATAACCGAATTCAAAGGGGCCTTCTCACACGTTGAGAGCTCCCTTGGATTACAACACGAAATACCACCAAGAACACACTCAAAAGATTACAATGAAATCACAGGAGTGTGTTAGAGAATCAAACCAAGAGCTCAATGTGGTGTTGAACGTGTCTCTCTAATGAACTAGAGTGAATCCTCAAAGGATTGATCTTTGTTGCACTTAATTTCGTGGAGAGATGTGATTTTGAGGCTCTTGGGAGGTGTGACGGCGCTAGGGTTCAAGAGTTGTTGAAATATGGCCGTGCACCTCTATTTATATGGGTTTCTAAAAGTGACCGTTAGGGTTCAGAAAGATCGTACTAGTCTGTGATGGTCACCGGACTAGTCCGGTGTGCTGTGTGTAGCAAATCCTAAGTGTCCTGAAACATCGGACTAGTCTGGCTAGAAGCGGACTTGTCCGATTTTGCTTCTGGAAATCTTCAGACTAGTCTGATTGTCATCGGACTTGTCCAAACATGTGAAACCCTAGGTGTATTGGGTTACAAGTCCGCACATGGAGGACTTGTCCGATTTAGTTCAGAGGGTTTTTCGGACTAGTCCGTGATAATATCCGACTTGTCCGATTTGGACAAGAGAGAATATCGAACTAGTCTGGTTGTGATCGGACTAGTCCGATTTTTGTGACTTGTGAAGTGTTTTGAGGACTAGTCCGCACTGGGGAGGACTAGTCCAATTCTAGTCAGAGAGTTATCGGACTAGTCCGATGGATATCGTACTTGTCCGATTTTGTGCGGAGAGGATATCGGACTAGTCCGATCTCAGTCGCACTAGTCCTGTCCTGTGTAACTTTGTGCAATGTGTGCGTTTAATTGTGATTGAGCTCTTGGGGTGTGTTTCCTTAACACACTCCACACACAATGATCTACTATTCTTCTTCCTTGAGCTCATTTCCACTTTGCTCCTCATTCTTCCTTCTTTTTGGCACTTTGCTTATTTTGCTATTAAAAAATTTGTGCTCATCTCAACAAAGATGTTAGGATCCCAATTGCTTGTCATAAATCATCCAAAACCCACAAAGGATTCCTAGATGCACTTTCAATCTCTCCCTTTTTGGTGATTGATGACAACCAATTGAGATTTCACAAAACATGATAAAAGTTAAGATTTTCATAAAGTATTCACATATGAGTTTACAATACATCAAGCAATGAAAACATAATCCATATGTGCATTCTTTATGGTGGGATGCATAACTAAGTACATTAAAACACTAAGAAAGACATAATTGACATTAATCAACCATAAGCAAGCATATATGTCATTCTAGGAGCAAAATCACATATTTCAACAAATACTTCTCAAAAGACCATAACATTGCATCATAGAACCATAATTAACTTAAGAACAACGTTAAAGCTTTAAAACCCACAAAATAGTCAAAAAAACATACAAGAGAGCTCTCTCTTCACATCCTACACAAGAGAGCTCTCTCCTCGCATCCTACAGCTAAGGCTAAGACTCCCCCTCAATCTCTCCCCCTTTGGCATCAAGACACCAAAAAGAAAGAGAGAAGGGTCCTAAGGTCTTCACTCTTCGCTGTCGGTCCTCTCATCGTCGTCTTCGTCATCTTCATCTTCAGCTTGAGGAGGAGGAGGAGGGGGGGGGGGGGGGGGTGTGCGGAGCCACTCGAGCCCCCAATGCCAAAGTAGGCAAGCTCGGAGGGGGTCAAGGGCCCGACCTCAGTGGTGTCTGGGTCGGAGTCCTCAGAAATCACTAGAGATCCAATGGGGTCGATCTCCATCTTCTAGCAAATTTGCTTCACATTTGCCTTCATGTACTTCATGTCTTCCTTCCTTTTCTTGTTCAGCTTGTGGGCCCTTACTTCGGCCTTCTTGCAGGAAGCGAAGATGGCAGCCAGGTATTTGAAGATTCCACTGGCTGATCCCCTTTGAGGGGCTGCCCTACTAGCAGGGGCAGCTCTTGCATCTTCAGATCTTCTTGTTGGTGCCTCAGGACTGGAGGCCGGCGAGGGAGCAGCCTCGATACTTGGCTTTTGAGGCATCTGAGGCCTCAAAGGTAGATGCTCCACATCCTTGACAAATTCAATCCCGGTGACCTTCTCGATCACAAACATTAGATATGGGGCATACCCACAAGATCTGTTGGGTGTGCAAGAAATGTTCACCATATCATTCCAAATGTAGTCCGCCACATCGAACTGACGGTCTCTGCTTATCACCCTCATTAACTTCTGGAGATAACCTTGCACACTCCCAGCATCTCCATCCTTGGGAGCAATGGTATTCCTCAAGACTCTATTCAGGACCACAAAGAAAGGCTTCATGTTCTTTGTGGAGGGAGGGACAAACTTTGAGTTTGGCTCATATAGGAACTTCATCCTATCCCTCTCAATGACACCTATGTTGTGGATGATCAAGCAGTCAGATCTTGAGGTGTCAAGGTGAAGTAGGCTTGCAAAATCTTCTTGGGTGATACTGTACTTGGATCCATGAGTCATCCAAGTAACACTTTCCTCATCTTCACCAGAGAAGTGGCAAGTTGCAAAGAACTGAGCAATCTCTTCATCATTCCAGTTATTTCTGAAGGCAAAAAGATTTTGCAGGCCATGCCTCTTAATGGCTTGCACGACTTCAGTGAATGGGGAGCAGCCCTTCTTCTCAAAACGTGCCCAGTCAATCCACTGACTACGCACAACTGGTGTCTTCATTGGGAGATACACAGATTTGTAGAAATCAACATGGAAGTTGCACCAGAATCTTCCATCAACAGCTTGCTTCGGTCGGCCATACCAATTGATGCTTCTGAATTTTGCCGCCGAATCACTGCCCTTCCCGTTGAACTTCTCATCAGTGGGGTCCCGAACCCCTTCCCTTGGAGCATGGAGTTTCAACGGGCCAACTGGACCCGTCGATATCCCTTTGCCCTTGCCTTTGGCTAGGCGGGCACTTGCCGAGCTAGAACCACCGCTGGTGGTGGCCCTAGAAGCTGGCACCTTGGAGGCTGGCTTCTTTGCTAGCACTTTCCTCCGAGCCTGTGGAGGAGACGGAGCTGGCTCGGAAGGTCTCTCTTGGCGCTTCTTGCCAAGACCCGTCAAGGTCTGAGGTGCCACCTCGTGGTCCATCTCGGCCTCAAAGTCGGAGATTTCATTGTCCGAGCTCAACATGACCTGAGAATGAGTGGCATGATTGAGAATGAATGGTACAAGGCATAGGTATGTAAGGATAGCAAGGAATTGCATTGAGGAATTGAAAAGTTAGGTTTTGAGTACAGAAAAATCGGACTTGTCCGGTGCACAGGCACGGACTAGTCTGGGGGACCGGAGTTGTCCGTGCATGGACCAGATTAGTTCGATATTCATCCTTAAAAACCGAGGCTACCAGTCACATGGTGATTCCTAATGCACAATAAGCGTAGCGTAAACGTAATATATCAAGGAGGCATGTATATAGTGAGATATGCTAGGCTATTCGATCAACAATGGAGAAATTTGGAATTTATAGGGTTTTAGTGAAAATTACCGAAGAATTCGATTGATGCTCGAAGAGGAGGGTGTTGAAGTTCGGACTTGTCCATGAACTTCAATCTTTGAGCAAGGATGCTTGATATCCACCCAAATGCGGAGCTTTTTGGTGGAGGGGATGCTCGAGTGGAAGAGAGAGAACGCGTGAGGCAAGAGTGGAGGTGAATGAATTAGGCTTTGGCGGCGGCTAGGGTTATGGACACGAAAAATCGGACAAGTCCGGAGATGACCGGACAGTCCGAACTTTTCGAGAGGACTATATCGGACTAGTCCGTTGTATACCGGACTAGTCCGGCCTAACCGGCACTCTGCGGACTAGTCTGCATGGGCGGACTAGTCTGGGTAACCTTGGACTAGTCCGTGGTCACCAGGTAAGAATTGCTTAGCCCATTCATATATATTTGAAGGTACATATTTAGAGAATAGGGAGGCAAATCAAATCAAATAATCTTGATGAATATGTCCAGTAAGCATACAAAATTCAAGCAATGATCATAATTCACCAAGATCTAGTAATTGACATAGTTTTTTGGAGAAAATTGAGAGAGATGATTTTCACAATCCAATCAACATATTTGAATAATTCATACAGGTATGCAACATTTCAAGCCACACTCCGAGCATCAAGAATATTTAGTTCATTTCAGAGTTCGCAAAAGCGTTTTTCATCAAGTGATTGGTGAATATGTCGGTCAATTGCTTTTGAGTGTTGACATGGGAAATGGCTATGTCTCCTTTCATGGAATGATCTCTCAAAAAGTGATGTCTTATATCTATGTGTTTAGTTCTGGAGTGCTCAACTGGGTTGTGGAAAATTTTGATGGCACTCTCATTGTCACAAAGGAGTGGAATATGGTTCATATTGTAACCATAATCCCTTAGAGTTTGTCGCATCCAAAGAAGTTGTGTACAACAACTCCCGGCTACAACATACTCCGCTTCGGCTGTGGATAAGGCAATGGAATTTTGTTTCTTGGAGGACCAAGAAACTAAGGATCTCCCTAGGAATTGGCATGTACCGGAGGTGCTTCTTCTATCTACTTTGCACCCGGCATAGTCTGCATCGGAGTAACCAATGAGATTGAATTTTGAGCCTTTTGGGTACCAAAGACCAATGCTGGGTGTATGAACTAAATATCTCAAGATCCTTTTTACGATTGTCTAATGACATTCCTTAGGATTGGCTTGAAATCTTGCACACAAACATACACTCAACATAATGTCTGGCCTAGATGCACATAAATAGAGTAGAGATCCAATCATGGAGCGATATACCTTTTGGTCGACGTTAGGTCCATCTTCATTGAGATCCAAGTGGCCATTTGTTGCCATGGGAGTCTTTATCGTCTTCGCCTTGTCCATACCAAACTTCTTGAGTATGTCTTGCGTGTACTTGGTTTGGCTTATAAACGTCCCTTCCTTTTGTTGCCGCACTTGGAATCCCAAGAAGTACTTTAGTTCTCCCATCATTGATATTTCGAACCTATCTGTCATGATCTTACTAAATTCCTCACAAAAAGATTGATTAGTTGACCCAAAAATTATATCATCAACATAAATTTGACAAATAAAAAGATCATTGTCAAAATTCTTTGTAAATAGTGTATAATCAACTTTGGCAATCTTAAAGCCATTTTAATTAAGAAATCTCTAAGACACTCATACCAAGCTCTAGGAGCTTGTTTGAGGCCGTAGAGAGCCTTACGAATTTAAATACGTGGTCGGGGAACTCTTCATCTTCAAACCCGGGGGTTGCTCCACATACACCTCCTCCTTGATTGGTCCGTTGAGGAAGGCACTTTTCACATCCATTTGATACATCTTGAAATCATGGTGAGTAGCATATGCAAGTAATATTCTAATAGATTCAAGTCTAGCTACTGGAGCAAAGGTCTCATCGAAATCCAAACCTTTGACTTGTGAATATCCTTTGGCCACAAGTCGTGCCTCGTTCCTTGTCACCACCCTGTGTTTGTCTTGTTTGTTGCGGAAGACCCACTTGGTGCCGACGATGTTTGCATTGGTTCTTGCCATAAGTTCCCACACCTCATTTCGCTTGAAGTTGTTCAATTCTTCTTGCATTGCCACCACCCAGTCTGGATCCTTCAATGCATCCTCAACCCTAGGCGGTTCCAAAAAGGATACAAACGAATAGTGCTCACAAAAGTTAGCTATGCAAGATCTAGTGGTTACACCCTTTTGGATGTCATCGATGATATTGTCGATTGGGTGATCCCTTTGGACGCATTGGTGTACTCTTGGGTGTGGCACTTGAGGTGTTGTATCTTCACGATCATATGCTTCTCCCCCTAAGTGATTGCCTTCATTGACTTGCTGATTATCTTCATATTCTTGTGGATTGTGTTGTGCTGAAGCTCCCCCTTGATCGTTGACCTCCTCTTGTGGTTCATCTTCCTCATGTACGTGTGGAGGTGGCTCTTGTGGTCGAACTTCACCTAGAGCCATTCTTTTCAATGCTTGACAAGGAGCTTCTTCTTTACCTAGTTCACATGGATCAACTTGCTCCTTTTGGGAGCCATTAGTCTCATCGAACACCACGTCACGTGCTACTTCAACAAGTATGGAGGTGTTATTGAAAACACGATACGCGTAAGTGTTCGAATCATAACCAAGCAAGAAACCTTCATCGGACTTCAAAGCGAACTTTGAAGTCCTAGGATTCTTGTTCAAGATATAACATGGAGAACCGAAAACTCAAAAATATGAAATATTTGGTTTGTTACCGGTGAGTAGCTCATAGGATGTCTTCTTGAGTAGTCGATGAAGATAAAGTCAATTTACGGCGTGGCAAGCGGTGTTAATCGCTTCCGCCCAAAATCGATCCGAGGTCTTGTACTCATCAAGCATTGTTCTTGCCATCTCTATGAGTGTTCAGTTCTTTCTCTCAGCAACTCCATTTTGTTGTGGGGAGTACGGCGCTGAAAATTTGTGCTTTATGCCTTCTTAATCAAGGTACTCCTCCACTTGTGTGTTCTTGAACTCCGTGCAGATGTCCCTTCGAATATTCTTGATTGTCAATGAGAGTTCGTTTTGAGCTCGCTTGAAGAAATTCTTGAGTATTCCTTGTGTTTCTAACTTATCATGCAAAAAGAAAACCCAAGTGAAGCGAGAAAAATCATCAACGACAACTAAACCATATTTGTTATCGCCGATGCTTATGTAGGCAATTGGACCAAACAAGTCCATGTGTAGTAGCTCGAGTGGTCTTGTTGTAGTCATGACGTTTTTGGCGGGGTGAGGTGCTCCAACTTGCTTCCCAGCTTGGCACGCGCTACAAGGCCTGTCTTTATCAAATACAACATCCTTTAAACCTCGGATGTGATTGCCTTTGAGGAGTTTTTGAAGGTTCCTCATACCAACATGTGCTAGCCGTCTATGCCACAGCCAATCCATGTTGGTCTTTGCAATCAAGCATGTGTCAAGTTCAGCTTTATCCTTGTTGAAGTCAACAAGATAAAGCTTTCCCTTTAACATACCCTTGAATGCAATGGAACCATCACTCCTCCTTGAGACTGTCACACCCTTGTTAGTGAACAAGCAATTATAAACTTTGTCACATAACTGAGATATGGACAGCAGGTTATAATCTAAGGATTCAACATGTAAAACATGAGAAAGTGTGTGTTTAGAAGATATTGCAATTTTACCGGTACCGAGCACCTTTTCTTGACTATTATCTCCAAAGTATATGCTCTCGTTTGGGTCCTCATTCTCTTCATATTCCACGAACATTCTTCTTTCTCCGGTCATATGGTTGGTGCAGCCACTGTCTAGCACCCATTTAGATCCACCGGAGGAATAGGCCTGCAAAAACAAATTATGCTATGGTTTTAGGTACCCAAGCTTTCTTGGGTCCTTGGAGGTTAGTTACAATACATTTGGGCACCCACACATGAGACTTGGTGTTCACATGGCATGGCCCAACATAATGAGCATAAACCTTGCCAAAATTACTTCTCATTAAGACATACGAGACATCGAAAGTTTTAAATAGTAACTGTTGTTGTTTATGTACAGGACTAGTCTGGGAGGCCGGACTTGTCCGGAGGACCGGACTTGTCCGGACACCAACTGGACTAGTCCGGTGATCATGTATAATTACTGTCTTAATCTTTGACTTTCCAGTTTGAGAGAGTCTTCCCTTTACAAAGGTAATCATCTCCTTGTTATTCTTATGGCTTCTAGCATGTTGCTTTTCACCATAAGAGTAACCAATGCCATATTTGACATTTGGAGGTCTTTTGACCAAGTATGCATTGCGTGCATATTTGATCTTCTCCTTGTCAAATATGCCACTTTGGGCAGGATGTTTATCCTTTGTAGAGGTTGGCTTGTCCTTCAAACTGGTGTCAACTTTCTTACATGTACAAGCATGAGCAAATTCAGTTTTAGTGGGTTGAGAAGGTGAGCTTGAAGAGGAAGAAGGTTCACTTAGCTTGAGTGACTCAACTTGCACTTCAAGGATCTTGTTAACCTTGATCAGGTCAGCAAGTTGGTCCTTGATTTTAGCATTTGAGTCGGTTAACTCCAAGCAAGTTTCCTTGCTCGAAGCTAACTCAAGCTCTAGTGATTTGCTTCGTTCCTTTTCAAGTTCTAGAAGCTTGTCAAGTTCGACATATTCCTCCTTTTGGGAGATGATCATGTACTCTTGACGATGTATTAACCTCTCCTTCTCAACAAGTTGATCAAGCAAAAATTTCATTTTTGTGGTTGTTTTCCTATCTAGTCCAATAAGCATGTCCTCATTATCACTATTGATTTCATCATCGCTAGAATAGGAATGCACGGAAGGGGGTTTAATGGTTACCTTGCGTTTACCTTCCTTTTCCATAAGGCAAGTGCCATCTCCCTTCCATGCGCCAAGTGTAGGGAAGGGGGTAGACTTCTTGGATGTCTTCTCAATGGCTATGCTAGCCATCTCTTCTTCTTCGGATGATGAGGACTCATCATTTGAGTCCCACTCTTTCCCAATGTGCACTTGTTCGGCTTGTTTCTTCTTCTTGAGGAATTTCTTGGTTTGAGGCTTGGCTTCTTTGGTCTTCTTCTTGTTCTCCTCATATGGGCAATCAACTATAAAGTGGTTGTACTCACCACAATTATAGCATGCCCGCCTCAACTTTGGCTTTGTTCTTTCCTTGTACTTTCCTTCGCTTGACTTTGTACCTTGTCTCTTTTTCATTATTCTCTTGAATTTCTTCATGAACAATATCATGTCTTCTTCATCTAATTCATTGCTCTCGTCGTCACTATCTTCCTCTAGTTGTGCTTCTCTAGCTTCTTTGGATAGGGGCTTGAGGGTGGACTTCAAAGCAACCCCTTTCTTCTTTGCCGAGGTGAGGTCGGCAATCTCCTTGACATGGTTTGCTTGTTTTTCCATCATCTTGAAGTTGATGATCTTTCCAAGCACTTCATCCGGAGTCATCCTTTTGTATTCGGGGATTTCTCTGATCATGGAGCATAGGGTGACGTTGTGAGGCATGAAAGCTCTAAGGATGAGCTTTACCACCTCGTGGTCATTCCACTTATTACTTCCGTATGATCTGACCTTGTTGACGAGTGTCTTTAATCGATTGTACATGTCTTAGGGTGACTCGTCTTCTTTAATTGCAAATCTTCCTAACTCGCCTTCAATCATTTTGATTTTTGCTTCACGCACATGTCGGTCACCTTCATGTGCAGTTTGTAGTGTGTCCCATATCTCCTTAGCAATTTCGAGTCCATCCACCTTGGTGAACTCATCTCGACTGAGTGAAGAGGTAATTAAGGCCGCAGCTTGAGCGTTTCGATGAATAGCCTGCTCTTGGCTTGGTGTGAGCTCTTCGTCGTCATCTGGGATATCTATCCCTGTGCACACAATATGCCATAAACTTGGATTGAGGGAAATTAGATGCATTTTCATATTTTGCCTCCACATTGAGTAATCACTTCCGTCGAAGTATGGGGCTTTTCCAAGTGGGATAGACAAATAATGATTCTTATTGGAATTGAGACGATCATAGTTAAAAGGATATCGGGAGTAGTCGGTGTGACTACTCCCCTTCTTCTTTTCCTCGATCTTCACTTTCCCTTTGGAGAGTGTCTTCTTTCTTAGGAGCGCCTTAAGTTCTAGCGTCTCCTCATCGTCGTCCTCGAAGTCTTGAATGGCTTTGAGGAGCTTCTCAACCTTGAGGTTCTTTTCATCATCAACCTTTTCTTGGTTGTTGCTTTTGTGGGTGTCCTTCATGTCCGACATGATCTTCTTCGAGCGATTAGTCTCTTTCTTGAAGAACCTGCTCTGATACCAATTGAATGTAGCCTAGAGGGGGGGTGAATAGGCCTTTTTGAAAATTGTCGGAACCTGCAACACTTAACAACCAGTTCAAAACCAGAGATATCGGACTAGTCCGGTAAAGTGCGGACTAGTCCGGTGTGTATGGACTAGCTTGATTAAGTTTGATCAATTAATTTGATTCTTCAATGTATGCAGCCGAAATATACAATCAAATAAGTGTTACAAGGTTATGAACCAGGTTATATCACAATTCAATCTTATATTTTAAGATTCAACTTGAAGTAAGCAATAATGATTGAAACCCTAGATTATAGTGAAGAATAAGAATGATGAACACAAAAATAAGACACAATGATTTATCCTGTGGTTCGGCTCCCACAGAGGCAACCTACGTCCATGTTGAGGAGTCCAAAAAAGGACCGGGTCTTCTCCAACCCTACCCTCGTCGGATCGTCACGAAGGCCAATCCTCTTCCACTTATCACAAAGGGGTGAATAACCGAATTCAAAGGGGCCTTCTCACACCTTGAGAGCTCCCTTGGATTACAACACGAAATACCACCAAGAACACACTCAAAAGATTACAATGAAATCACAGGAGTGTGTTAGAGAATCAAACCAAGAGCTCAATGTGGTGTTGAACGTGTCTCTCCGATGAACTAGAGTGAATCCTCAAAGGATTGATCTTTGTTGCACTTATTTTCGTGGAGAGATGTGTTTTTGAGGATCTTGGGAGGTGTGACGGTGCTAGGGTTTGAGAGTTGGTGAAATATGGCCGTGCACCTCTATTTATATGGGTTTCTAGAAGTGGCTGTTAGGGTTCAGAAAGATCGGACTAGTCCGTGATGGTCACCGGACTAGTCCGGTGTGCTGTGTGTAGCAAACCCTATGTGTCCCGAAACATCGGACTAGTCCAGCTAGAAGCGGACTTGTCCGATTTCGCTTCTGGAAATCTTCGGACTAGTCCGATAGTCATCGGACTTGTCCAGACATGTGAAACCCTAAGTGTATTGGGTGACAAGTCCGCACTTGGAGGACTTGTCCGATTTAGTTCAAAGGGTTTTTCGAACTAGTCCGTGCAAATATCGGACTTGTCCGATTTGGACCAGAGAGAATATTAGACTAGTCCGGTTGTGATCGGACTTGTCCAATTTTGTGTGACTTGTGAAGTGTTTTGAGGACTAGTCTGCACTGGGGAGGACTAGTCCGATTCTAGTCAGAGAGATATCGGACTAGTCCGATGGATATCGGACTTGTCCGATTTTGTGCAGAGAGGATATCGGACTAGTCCGGTGTCAGTCGGACTAGTCCGGTCCTGTGTAGCTTTGTGCAATGTGTGTGTTTAATTGTGATTGAGCTCTTGGGGTGTGTTTCCTTAACACACTCCATACACAATGATCTACTATTCTTCTTCCTTGAGCTCATTTCCACTTTGCTCCTCATTCTTCCTTCTTTTTGACACTTTGCTTATTTTGCTATCAAAAAACTTGTGCTCATCTCAACAAAGAGGTTAGGATCCCAAATGCTTGTCATAAATCATCCAAAACCCACAAAGGATTCCTAGATGCACTTTCAATCGGCATCCAAGCTCTCAATCGAGGTCAAAGAAGCTAATGGGGGCGGCCTTCGTGGGGGACGCTGGACCCCGACCGCTCCCATTGGCCACAGGTTGGCCCTGCACTCGAAGGGCTCAGAGGCTTCATGTTAGGATCAGCGATAGCGAAAATCAATTCAACACCGATCTGGACACGATGAACACACACGGGAGTTTTTGCGCTGCGAACTGACTGCAGCCTTTCCTGTTTTCTCTTCCTTTTATTATGCAAAGAGTACAAGTAAGCATGCCTACAATTAAGCTAAGCCAAGGAACGTGCCCACGCTCAGCTATCTTCGCGTGCCCACGTCCAGTTTTCTCGGCGTCCAGAGCGATTCTCGGAATGCCGCTAGTGCACGTTATGGCGACCACAAGTTGGTGCTCATGCCCGCATATGCAGATGACTTGATCAACATGCAATCCACTAAGCTAGACGCTTACACAAATATGCAGTACACCCAAACAGTCAAGTAACGTGTCAGGCTTACTAACAATTCTCCCCCTAAGCCTGACGCCCTTCACTTATCTTGACGAGGCGGAGTCTTGTACACAGCTCAACAAAATGATCCCGCCCAAGAGACTTCGTCAGGATGTCAGCCAGCTGACTGCCAGTATCGACGTGTTCCACAATTACCCTGCCTTCTTCTACACACTGCCTAATGAAGTGAAATCTTGTATCAATGTGCTTACTGCGGTCATGGAACACAGGGTTTTGGCTCAGTTGGATGGCTGACTGGTTGTTGATCTTCAGTATGAATGGATCATCTTCTATCTCCCCTTTGAACTCTGCTAGGAGCCTGCTAAGCCAAATCCCTTGACACACTGCTGTGGCGGCCGCGATGTACTCTGCCTCGCAGCTTGATAGGGCCACCACTCTCTGCTTATGGGACTGCCAAGTGACTAGACTGCCATTTAAGAAGAAAAGCACTCCTGTGGTGCTCTTGCATGTGTCAATGTCCCCAGCAAGATCGTTATCACTATAGACGATCAGGACATCACCTCCTTTCTCCTTCCATAGTAACATCCATAGTCCACTGCCATGCAATGTACCTCAACACCCTCTTCACAGCTAGAAGATGCTCCGTTGTGGGCTTCTCCATGAATCTGCTCACATAACCTATAGCATATGCAAGGTCTGGCCTTGTGTTTACCAGATACCTCAAGGCCCCCACAATCCTCCTATATTCAGTAGCATCAACAAGAGGTCAAGTGCTTGACTTACTAAGCTTCAATCTGCTCTCCATGGGAATATGGCTTGGATTGCACCCCTCCAAGCCTGCAGCAGCTAAAATCTTCAATGCATATGCCCTCTGTCTCACTGTTATGCCATCTTCACCTTGACTCACCTCCAGCCCAAGGTAGTACTGCAGTAGACCAAGATCTGCCATCTGAAAGGTGCTCTTCATTTCCTCCTTGAACTGCTTGAGCTCGTCGAGGTTGCCACCCTTGATCAAAAGATCGTCAACGTACACTCCAATAATGAGTCGGTGTTGATGTCATTGACCTCCCCCTCGCATGTACACCGCATGCTCCGACTCACTGCGATGAAAGCTGAGCGCCAGCAGGACGGCGTCCAGCTTGGAGTACCATGCGCGAGGTGCTTGGCATAGTCCGTAGAGTGCCTTTGACAGGCGCAGCACCTTTGTCTCCTCACCGGCGACGATGAATCCCGGTGGCTGCGCGACGTAGACCTCTTCTTGTAACTACCCATTGAGGAATGTCGATTTCACATCCATGTGATGTATTGGCCATCCCTGTCCCGCCACATAGGCCAGCAAGAGTCGCACAGACTCGAGCCGCGCCACTGGCGCGAACACCTCGCCGAAGTCCACGCCCTGCTGCTGCACGTATCCCTTAGCCACGAGCCGCGCCTTGTACTTGGTGACGATGTCGGTTGTGTCCCTCTTCGTCTTGAAGACCCACTTGAGACCGATCGGGCGGATGCCGGCCGGTGCTTCCTCCAGCTTCCACGTTCCATTCGCCTCTATTGCTGTCATCTCATCGAGCATGGCTTGATGCCAACACTCGTGCACCTGTGCCTCCTAGAACGACGCTGGTTCCTCCGTGTCCACCATCAAAAGATCTGCCACTGGCTCGGGCTGGGCGAGCCCGAACGCCGGCCCAGTGTCGTTGATGTTCCGCAGTGTGCGGAACAACAGTGGCTCTTCGTCGTCGTGGTTCGCATCCTGTTGCATTCCTGCGTCAGCCGGAGACAACGTGTGCACAATCGCCGGTCCAGGTGAGGCTTGTGCAGTAGCTGGTGATACAGCCCCTCCTTCTGGAACAGGGGATGTCGCCTGCTGCTCATGGCGCGTGATCACCACCTCTGGTTGGCCGACCTGCACATATTCCATGATGAACTCGTTGTTGATCTTGTCATTCTCCCAGCACCACTTCGCGTCCTCGTCGAACACCACGTCATGAGTGATTGCAACCGCCTTGTCGTCGGATCGTAAGCCTGGTATGATGTTGACCCGGCTTCATATCCCACAAAAATCATGGGCTTGCTTCTGTCATCAAGCTTGCGCAGGTGTGGCCTCGTGTCCTTGACATGAGCCACGCACCCGAAAGTGCGCAAGTGATGAACCGAAGGCGTGTTGCCGGTCCACAGCTCGTACGGCGTTCTGCCACCAGCTCCCTTCATCGACGACTGGTTGAGGACGTACACGGCCGTCATGATCGCCTCCCCCCAGAACGTGCCTGGGAGGTCCTTTGTCTTCAGCATGCAGCGCGCCGCCCCAACCACAGTCTGGTTCCGTCGTTCAACGACGCCATTCTGTGGTGGCGAGTAAGGTGCAGTGAGCTACCGCTGCGCACCCAGCTCCACGAAGTAGTCGTTGGAGTGGTTCGCCGTGAATTCGCCTCCTCGATCGGTACGCAGGGCGCGCAACTTCTTGCCGCTCTTCTGCTCCGTCGCCACCTGCACACGCTTGATGGCTGCTGGCATGCCGTCCTTGGTGGGCAGCAATACAACCCACATGTACCTGTTGTAGTCATCCACCAGCAGGAGGAAGTAGCGATTACCACTTGGAGTTGCCAGGGTGATTGGCCCGCAGATGTCCCCGCGCACGAGCTCCAGCGGCTCTGCAGCCCGACGAATCGCCTCGTGCGGGAACGGCGTCCTGCGGTGCTTGCCAGCGACGCAAGCTTCACAGATCTGCTCGACCTGCGCCAGCACCGGCAGGCCTCGCACCAATTCTTCTCTCCCCATCTTGCGTAGAGCCCCAAAGTTGATGTGGCCGAAGCGTGCATGCCACCTCCAAGCATCCTCCCCGGTGCACGCCGCTAGACAGATTGGTCGTGCAATGGCGATGTCAAGCACGTACAGTCGCCTGGCGCTGCGTCAAATCTTGGCGAGTAGTCGCATCTGATCGTCACGGATCCTCATGAACCCGTCCTCGATGAGAATCTTGAACCCGCCTTCATCCAACTGGCCGCAGTTGACGATATTGGCGGTGAGGCGTGGGATGTAGTAGGCCTTGTGGAGAGTTTGGTGCTCTTCGTTCTTGCAGGCGAAGAGGATGGTACCGCAGCCTTCAATCTGCACAATGGAGCCTTCGCCGAACCGCATTGTGCCAACGACGCCGGTGTCGAGGTCCGCGAAGGCCTCCTTGATTCTGGTCATGTGGTTGGAGGCCCCCGTGTCGAAGATCCATCACTTGGGGTCTCCCTCTTCTCCGTCTCCTAGCACCGTGTACACCTTTTCCTCCACCAACTCGACGCACCGCTTGGCGCCTACGAGGTGATGAGTGGCCATTGCTGCGTCGCTCCAACTGGCTTTGCCGCCTGCACCTCTGTCCGAACGAGATTTGGGGTTGGAAGAGTGTCCGAACCAATTACCTCAGCATGGGCCAGCAGGAGGGTGCCCTCATCCTCTTCAGCCACGTCGGCCTGCTCCTCACGCTTGGGCCAACTGCGACATTCCCTGGCCCAGTGCCCGATTTTGCCGCAGCTTCTGCACTTGTCCTTGCCGCAAGTTCCTGGTGGCCCAGGTCAATCACCACCAGAGTATGAGATCGCATTGGACTTGTTCTTTCCGCCGCGGCCGGCGGAGCCGCCGCCGCGACGGCTTCCCACTGGCTCCTTCGATTTGTAACGCTCGAGCCACTCTTCCTCGGTGAGATAAAGTTTGTCACCACCATCTCGATTGCCGGCGAGACCTCCATCGTCTTCGACGGCCTTCAACCGCGCTATGACCTCCTCCACCGACAACGTAGTGATTTCAAGAAGTGTCTCAATTGAAACAACGAGCTGGCGATACCTCGGTCGCGCGAAGCGCAGGTACTTCGCGACGATCTTGTCATCGGGCTCGGGATCATTCAACGTATCCAGCTGGTTCTTCATGCTTGTCAGACGCATGGCAAAGTCCTCGACCGACTCGCCGTCGCGGAACGCCAGTTGCTCGTAATCTCGCTGCAGCTTTTGCATGCTTACCTTGTGTACTCAATCCCCGCCAATTCTCATGTTCTTGATGCTCTCCCATGCCTCCTTCGCCGACGGCTTGGTCGCGAGAGTGGAGATCATTTCAGGCAGGACCGCACTGCAAATTGCGTCAAGCGCCATGCGATCCACCTGAAAATCGACATCGTCGGGATCAACTGCCACCCAGAGCAACCGCACCTCTAGCTTGATCTTCATCAAAAACGCCGAATCGTTGTAGTTGGTCTTCGTCAGCAGTGGATAGTTCGCCGGGCCTGCCGACGCCACCTTCTCCACCACCCGCTCCAGAACGTGCAGGGGGGCCTGCCACGGCCCTGCAGCCTGCGTGATGGGGGCCTGCCACGGCCAAGACACCTACGGGAGTTCGTAAACGGCTCGCCATCGATCACCCTTGGCTCTGATACCAAATGTTAGGATCAGCGATAGCGAAAATCAATTCAACATCGATCTGGACACGATGAACACACACGGAAGTTTTTGCGCTGCAAACTGACTGCAGCCTTTTCTGTTTTCTCTTCCTTTTATTATGCAAAAAGTACAAGTAAACATGCCTATAATTAAGCTAAGCCAAGGAACGTGCCAACGCTCAGCTATCTTTGCGTGCCCACGTCCAGTTTTCCCGGTGTCTAGAGCGATTCTCAGAACGCCGCTAGTGCGCGTTATGGCGACCACAAGTTGGTGCTCATGCCTGCATATGCAGATGACTTGATCAACATGCAATCCACTAAGCTAGACGCTTAAACAAATATGCAGTACACCCAAACGGTCAAGTAACGTGTCAGGCTTACTAACACTTCAGCCTTTCAAAGATGCCGAAGGGTAGTGAGGAGAGGGTGGCAAGGGCCTTCGTGCCGCGACAGAGAAGAGGATGAGCTCAAGGCTCGTTAAATGAAGCACCTGTGGGCGGTGCAGGGCGCAAGGGTAGCTGGTCGGTCCTCCTCGGAGACGCTAATGGACTACTTAAGCTCGGATGGCCATGGCTAGGATGAGTTGGGGTCACCGCTGGCCGTTGCTGAACGAAAGCAACCGGTAGTGCCCGTCATCGGCCATTGCGCCAAAAAGGCGAGGTAGAGCGTCGAGCAAGCCCTCCCCTCCTCCGCGGAACCCGCTGTCGATACCTCTAGGGATTTATCCTCCGCCTGGCTTGTGGTGGCTTGGGGCTCGAGAGCCAGGCCCGCCCCTCTTGGTCGACCACCGCTGACTCGGCTGGGGCTCGACTGTTGTCGTGTTGGGTAGCTGCCCAACCTGATAGCGGTCAGGACTCGAGCGCCCGGACTATGGTCCATCCGATCGTCGTCGGCTCGCCCGAGACTCCATCAGTGGCTCAACCGGCTGGGGCCGTGGATGATTTCATAGCGGGTTGGGAATCCTTCTCTGCCGCTCATTGAGGTAAGTGTGTTTCGTTTCGTCCTCTTTGTTTATGAGACAAAACTTGCATGGCTTCTTACGGGTTCCTTGGTGCAGGGGGTACAAGCTTGGTGTTGATGACTCAACCAAGGGTTCGGTGGGGACGTTTTGTCCACCTCCACCGTTGTCTTTGATCGTTGCGGCTCCGTCAGCATAGCAGGAGGATGTGGGGCTACCGTTGGGGGCCATGATGCCTGTTCGTTGTATTCTTGACCTCTTAGCCTCTTCGTTGGGCCGATACAAAGGGCGGTGGACACTTAGCCTCTTCGTTGTATTCTTGACTTTTCATCATACGTATAGATCTCGAGGTCCTCACGGGTAGAACCATTTTAGGTACTATATATTCCATGCCTTGGGGAAGATGTTGCTGTTGACGTCCTTCAAGCGGTAGGCTCCGGGCCATATGACCCCCGTCTCCATGTAAGGTCCCTCCCACGAGGAGGACAGCTTGTTCTTGTCCTTGTTGGTTTGGATCCTTCATAGGATCATATCGCAAACTTGAAAAGATTGAGGCTGAATTCATCAGCACTGGTAGCGGTGTAGCATATGCTGGTACTTAGCCGACCGTAGAAGGGCGATGTCTCAGGCTTAGTCTAACTGGTTGATGGATTCCTGTTGTGCCTACTCGATGTGATTACGATGGACGGAGCTCTCGGCTGGATATTTTAATCACGTTGCAGCGGAGGTGCGCGACACGCATCATCGCGAGTTCACATTCGCCGGAAAAATCTTGCTTCCGAGATGAACGCAGATGAGGAAATTAGCGAGAGCCGATCTTGAGCGAGGAGACTGGAAACGCGCGAGCGGCGATCTGCGCGGCGATAGGCCATCGCTCGGGCGGCGTCTGTGAACATCGGGTCTGGCAAGAAAGAAAAACTCGATCGAGCGGGGGCACGGGAGCCGAGCCGTGGCCTCGGTGGAGCGTGGGGCGCACCTGATGGATCTAGCGCTGCTTTGAGATCCAGTTCTGGGACACGTGGCAAAGATCCGGAAGGTGCTGTAGGAGACCTGGTTTACAGCAGTGCTGCATAAAATTTTCTTCCTCTTCATAGGCTCTGGACCGGGACGGAGCTGTATTCCAGCTCAATCGGTAGGACGGCTTTTTGGGTTGTATGCCATGAAGAAATGCGTGAAATCAGCCGAGCGGTTAGGTGTAGTGTGTAGTCTCCATAGTACAGATGGCTCCTCCGCGCCCTACAAACTTATTTAGTTGATCAAATATGCAAAGCTTCAGCCCCTGCAAGATCATGCCATTGGTGCACTCGACCTGCCCATTTGTTCGGGGGTGCGCCATCGAGGCCTAGTCGACTCTGATGTTGTAGTCGCTGCAGAATTCGAGGAACTTTTTCCCGGTGAACTATGTGCCATTGTCGGTGATGATGGCGTTGGGCACCTCAAAGCATTGTCGATGTCATGGAAGAAGCTCGCCGCCTGCTTGGAATTAACCGTGGAAAACAGTTTCGCTTCTATCCACTTCGTGAATTTGTTGATCACAACAAGGAGGACGGTGAAACCTCCATGTGCCTTCTTGAAAGGGCCGAGGAGGTTGAGTCCCCACATGGCGAATGACCATGTGATTGGGATAGCCTGGGGATTGTGTGCTGGTAGATATGTCTGTCGATCGAAGTATTATCAGCCTTTGCAGCTGCATGCAATCTGTTGAGCGTCGGTGACGACAATCGGCCAGTACAAGCCCTGTTGGAACGCCTTTCTGACAAGGGATCTGGGGGCCAGTACAAGCCCTGTTGGATATACATATCCCGTCCTGGATGTCGAGGAGGAGAGCCCATTCTTGAGTGCTCAGGATGCATCGTTGGAGGATTCTCGATGTGCTGCACCGGAAGAGCTTGTTATCGTTGATGATGAATGCCTTAGCTCGGTGGGCGAGCAGCCAAGCTACGACTTCATCGTCCGGCAGTTCTCCGTGTTGCAGGCACTCGACGAAGGGGCCTATCAACTGAGCTCGATGGTGAGCACGACCAAGTCGGGCTCAACAACCACCATGCCCGAGCCGCCCAAAGGGTATAGCCCAGGCGTTGGATCAGAGCTCTGCTGGTCGTGTTCGGCTCAGGCAAAAGGCTCATGGATGTCACTAACAAAGACGCCTGGGAAGATCCCACGAGCTCATGTACCGAGTTGCACGAGGGGGTTGATGACCCATCCCTTTCGGCCTTGTCTATCTGGCTCGGGGCATGGGTCTTTGCTGGCATGGTGCTGCTCCTAGTGTGCCCTCGGCTCCCGCCATGGGCTGAAGCATCCGGCTGCCGAGTGAGGTATCTCTCCGCATGCTGGACGGTGGCCGTGTCCAGCAAAGTTTGTAGTTTTGGGCAGGTGCGTCGAGCTCCGGGCTCAGGCACACCGCACAGTATCGCTTCAGCGGCCGTCATGTTCTGAATCGGCCTGCTCACGTGCACGCGCCTCTTGTTGCTCAAGCGTGTGCTGCTGTGGTGTGTTGGCAGGCATGCCAACGTGGGAGCCATCATCTGCTTCCACGATGTGGCACTGGCGAGAGGGATGCTCGTTTCCCTCGGTGCAAACATCAGAATCGGAGACTCAACCTATGACATCCTCCAGTACGTGGTGGAGGGGCGACGACGCGTAGTCGATCATCCCCATGAGGGTTTCTCCGAAGATGTCATTTGTAGCATCGATGTCACCGCCAACTGCTATGTTACCTATTGAGGGCTAGTCGGTAGACTTATGACCACTCATTCGAAGGGTGCCAGGGTTGCATGTGAATAAGTCTAGGCTCTCGAAGCGGGAAGGTCTGGTGCATGGTGCAGATGGGGTCGGCCTTGAGCCCGCCATCATTGGCGGCGGTGAACTCAAAGTCATTGAAATTGATATTCTCATTCGGCGTGAAAGCTGAGCGTGATGAAGCCATCAAAAATTAAAGAAAAAACATGTGGCAGATCCCATACCTGACACGCCAACTGTTGGTGTTTTGGATACCGACTAGTATCTTGTAGCCGCACAATCGTTCTCGATGGCCCAGCTAGCAAGACACAAGATGTTTATACTGGTTTCGGCAAAATTCTCTACGTCCAGTTTCGGTCGTTTCCTTGCTCTTTGTTAGCTCAGGTTGTATGGTTGCAAGAGTACAAGTGTATGTTCTTTGCGGAGTTCTCGTCGCCTTCCTAAGGAAGAAACCTCGGGGCCCTTTTATGGCTGGCTCGAGCGTGTCCTGTCTAATCGTCCTGTCCAATCGCTCTATCTATCCCAGTTCCCCTATAAATGGAGTGTGGTGTACAATGTTCCATATCTCTCCGGCGGGTTTTCCGGCTTGCCTCGAACCAAGCTCGGGTTGCGGAAGTCGGTGTTGCATGTGCTCCGGTCTTGTCACCATCCTTTGTTGTACCACGATGCTTTATCAGCCACTGTGTAGAATAGGACGGGACAAGGAAGGCGTCAGCAGGGACTGGCTTGTGTCAGGATTAGGTAGAGTACGACTGTCCTTTCGGTAATGAACGCGCCTACTTTGGCCAACGTGCTTCCATTGAATTCCACTGCCTACTTCAATCTCTCGAGCTCGGGCTCGGGCGGGTTCCCGTCCCGACCTCGGTGGTCGGGGCTCGGGCATTGCGTACTTCCTTGGGCTGTAGTTGGATACGGAACATGCCGTATTACATCGGAATTTGTTGGCCCGTATTCTTCGGTACCCGGGGTATAGAACCCTGTCAACTTCATTATATTTCACATATGTGGCAACACGATATTTTTAAATAGTAATTATGGACTTATGTTTAAACCAAGGGTTGAGGGTTGTGGCAACTTCCATCTCTTTCTCATATGTGGCAGTTGTACATTACAGTATCAGACATGGAAAATGTGTGACTGGCAATACCAGGCATGTACTAGCAATATTGCGGGTGTATATAACCCAATGAAGAGTGTTGCAGAAGTAAAATATTTTTCAAAAACACGTCTGAGTACACAATGATATCCAGAAGGTAAAGAAAACTTCACAATATATCCGCTGACAGTAGGTATTGATTATCAAGTTGACACGGAAATTAGGTAGAAACATAGAACAATGCAATTTCTTGTTTATGCATTCAGTATGATTCAAGCAACAAAACCGTAAACGTCATAATGGAATTTGGATTACGTACTTTCTCATGCCATAAACAAGTATGGCAAAACATCTGTGAATATCAATGTTGATGTTGGATGTTGCATTCAAACAAATAAATGTCAAGAATCTAATCAACAACCAGCTAGAATAGATAACTAAACACAAGACTTCATAACACATCTTTAGACTTCAACCAGGACATTGTTCCTTTCATTTAGGGCTACTGGTCCCAAAGTATTTATCCCCAAAATTGCTACCATCAATCAAAATAGAGCATACCTTGACCGGATGGGAGTCGCTCGCTCGAGCGGACGTCATTGGCGATGATGGAAGGCAGGTTGTGAGGTGCCCTGACAGTGATGGGTGGTGGTGTCGCTCGAGGTCGAAGAGAGGCTGAGTGCGGTCGTGCGGCGTTGGAAGGCATGCTGTTGACAGTAGAGGGTGAGGTGTTGGAGGGTGCAGATTCAACAGTGGATGGCAAGGCGTCGCCATAGCCACCGTATAGAAGCTCAGCAGTGATGGCTAGGGTTTGTTCGCAGAGTTGCGGTCATGCGGGTTTGTATCGGTGCCGCTGGCAGCGGCAGGGTGCCAACTTGGTAATGTATGTTTAAGTGGGCCTTTATGCGGGCCCTTAGCGAGACAATGTTTTGGGACGGTCCAGCGGTGTTGCGAGCAGTCCCGTGCCTCTTGCGTCACTAATCATGTGGTGTCCTGTACCGTGTTATCGTTTGCATCCATTGGCACCCGTTGGTCAATGCGAACACATGGAAGGTCCTCTAGGTCAAATGTGGGACTATAAGTCTTCACATATGGCCATGTCCCGATTAGTTATCAAAATTAGTGTAGTTTGCAAAACATGATATGTAAAAATAAGTTTTCAGTTCATAATAATGTAGATGTAATAACTATTTAGAAGTCAGAAACTACAGGTAGTCCTTCAATTAAATTTAGTATTTCCACATGAACATATCTTTAGTAGGTACTCTATTCGTTCCCAAATATTTGTCACTGGTTAGTTCACTTTTGGATTAACCGTTGACAAATATTTGGAGACAGAGTGAATACTTTTTGCACGTTAAAAAAATATAAAAATAATCTTATGCTCACTTGAAATGGGCCAATGTATGTTGAAAGGTTCCACTAGATGTTCAGAAAAAAGAGTTATTTAGATGTTCACATATCATTGGGGCACTAAATTTATTCATGCTCAGCATCCACATGCTCCGTGCAGCGACCACACTACTACTATATGTCTCTTTCAATAGATGACATGTGCACTACAGTCTACAGGACGTCTTGGTAAAGGCATTCTAAAAAGCGCCTTGATTAGCGATATGGGAAGGCCAAATTGTGAAAATGCCTTAAAAATATTTTGGATAGAAACTATGAGTACTTGTTTGTCATGGACCCGTGCTCTATAAAAGTATAATTTCCTTTTGGACACGTGTGTTAACTTTAGGTATAGTTTTCCAAATGGGCCGCCTGGCACGAGCCCGGTTTGGCCCGGCACTACCTGGCCCGACTCAATAGCCGTGTCGTGTCGGGTCATGTTGTCGTGCCGAACAGGAAGCCAAGTCACGCCACGGCGACCCTTTTCCGTGTCGGTCCGGCACGATGGCATTATGGCAAGCACGACCATGCTAGTCTTGGGCCCGACACTATAGGCAAATGACCACTCAAACTTACAAGTGCGGCTCATTCATCTTCAAAAAATTTGAACTTGGACATAATTTGAGCAACAAATTGATTCATTATAAATGGGAGCTGGTGCAACAGCTGCCTCATTAGTAACCTATCTAGGTAAAACTCACACCTCGTGATAAAAAACCCTAGATAGGAAAAAAAATGCAGCCGAGCTCCATAGTTACAATTAAAAAGTTTACAACAGTTCAATTACAGACTGGAGATAATCATCACTCATTAGAGACATCTAGGTACAAATTAGCAAAACTTTTTCTCAAGTTCTGCATCCTCGACTATGTTCTGAAGCCTTGCTTTTGCAGCCTCCCCGTCCTTGACACATGCGAGCATCTCAATAGTCTCCTTTTTCAATCGACGTCACCTCTCCTCGATTATTCTGCCTGTAGTGCTGAAAACATATTCTGATGAAACTGTAGAGACGGGTACAGAAAGAACATCTCTAGCTAAGATGGACAGAACTGGATATGTTCTTTTATGCTCATGCCACCAAGATAAGATGTTAAAGTTATCATCAAAATGGGTCACAATGTTACTGTTTAAGTAGGAAGAGAGTTCATTACAAATACCCATAGAAGGTGCACTACTACTTGCTACTTGCAACAAAGCACTCGCAGATGACCTTCTAGACAAAGAAAGAGACATAGAGAGAGGGGTGCAGAAAAATTACCAGGGACTTCTTCAATTCCAAAGGCACCAAAATCTAAACCTGTGGAAAAATATCATCTCAAGCACTACTTTTCTTACCATAATTGGCTGGAGGTGGAGGTTTTTTCAATTTAATTGCATCAAACTTGTCATCATACAGTTTAAATGTAGTAGACAATTCACTTCTAACTTTAGTGAAGTAACCAGAATAAACAGTAGCAGTAAGATTCGATAACAACCTAAGCACATTTCAAAACCATTCAATTTAGCTCTAGGGTCCAATATGAATGCAACAGAATAAAGCATAGAAATGTCTCTCCAGTACTTAAGATAGTAATTTTGCATGACAATAACAACATTCCTAAGAAATCTATCATTTTTATAAGCCTTAATATGCTTAGCAATCAAAATGAGCTAATGCAACATAAGTGGAGAGGTAGGATAGTAAACACCAGAAAGTGCAACAGTACAATCATAAAAGAGTTCAAAGAAGGATAGCATAATCTCTTCAATAGTCCAATGCTCATCTGTCAAGAGTAAAGAATCCCTTTGACCTTTGTGATAGTTAGTCTCAATGAAAATATTAAATGTTTGTCTATAACGGATCAAATAATTGAGCATGAGGTAAGTGGAGTTCCACCTAACCTCCATGTCCAAACCAAACTTTCTAGAACGAACATTCACAGCAAGACAAAACCTTTTAAATGCAGCAATGTGTTGGTTAGAAGCATTGATGAAAGATATTGCAGATCTAAATGCATCTAGATATGACTGAATGAGATACAAAATAGACTTAACCATGAGATTTATGATATGACAAGCACAACGCTGATGAAAGAACAATGATCCAACATAAGTAGCTAAGTTAGGACTAAGTTTATCCATAGCAGTAGAATTAGCAGATGCACTATCTAAAGTAACAAAAAACACCATGGAATTTAAACCATACTCCTCTAGCACATTAATCACATGGTTAGCAATGTTTTGACCAGAGTGAGATTCATCAATCAGCCTTAAATCTATTATTCTTTTCTCTTATTGTCGATCAAAATTATAATAACTACACTAAGGTAATCTTCCTCAGCATTACCATACCAAATATCAGATGTAATATACACAAATGAAATAGCAAGGAATGATTTAATAAGCTTAGCACAACAATCACTGAAGTACTTGCACATATCTCTACTGGTTGATTGAGTCAAGATAGCAAAAAACCTAGGATTATGAGCAATTTTTATATAGCCTTCAAATGCAGCAGAGGCACCAACACATAATGGAAGATCTAGTCTAGCAATCAGACGACATAGTTGAGTACGAGCAACATCAACAGAGTAATACCAATGACGGCTAGAGCCATCAGGGTTGAATTGAATTAAATACTGGGAACTACGGATATTAGCCCTTCTGTTGGCGCATTTCTCAACATGTCTGTTGAGATGGCCAGTGTCATTTGCGGATCAAGCAGCATAAACAATGCCACAATGATTACATTTGGCAGAAACCATTACCTTGTTTCCAATGATATCCTTGTAGATCTTTTCAAAGTCCTTCCAGCACTCAGAGGTGGTAGAATGGGTCCTCTTGATGCCGCTGGCGCCGCTCTCTGTGTCTGGATCAGGAGCAACAGGTGCTTCTTCACCAGCAGGAGGCGCTTCTTCAACGTCAGCTCTGTTGATTGGATCGATAGCACTGCCACCGAATAGCTCGTCTTGCTCTGCCTCCATGTCGCTCTCATCATCTCCTCACTGGCCCACCACCCGAAGCTCATCATTGATGGATTGCTCCTTGAACTCGTCAACACCGTCCATCATTGAGGCTCTGGTCCCTCAATGGATCCACCTGTGACACGACAAGGTCAATGAAAACCGGATCCAAAGCAGAAAGCACTAGAGCAAATGACATGGTGGAGCAACGACTTACCAACAAATCTGGATCACCAGAGCGCGCGACAAGGTCAAAGAACAACATATCTGGAGCACCAGAGCCAGGGTCCAGGGAGGAGCCCAACGAGGCATCAAGAACAGAGGAGTCAAGACTTAGGAATGTGGGGAAAGAAGACAACAAGTCCGGAGCAACGACTTACCAGCAAATTCAAAGCACCAAAGCGCACGACAAGGTCAATGAACAATGGATCCGGAGCACCAGAGCCACGGTCTAGAGTGGAGCACTACGAGGCAATAGTAACATAGGTCGTGGGAGAGGGAAGAGACAAGACAGGGGCGCCACCGCGCCAGGAGGCCATCAACGCTGGCTTCCAGTCGCCGGAGAAGGAGGAGACGATGGGATCAAGAGGCGGAGGCGCTGAGGCAGCAGGAGCATGTGAGAGCGAGAGGAGAGGACAGGACAGGGGCGCTGCCGCGCCGGGAGGCAGTCGACGTTGGCCTCCAGTTGGCGGAGAGAGAGGAGGCGACGAGATCTAGAGGCGAAGGCGTCGAGGCAGCGAGGAGCGTGCGAGAGCGAGAAGAGAGCTAGGGTTTGCAAATTGCGGCAGGGGAGGAATGCAAATGAGTCCAGGGTTCATGAATGACGATGGCGCGTCGGCCGGCGGGTTTCCCTGCCAAAATCCTATATCCAAAGGCTGGGACTCCACCAAGGCGGCGATCAACGATTGCAATGTGTCGGGCCAGCATCGAGCCAACCATTGATCGTGTCGGGCCTGGGCTAGCCCAACGTGTCGAAGGCGCGGCCCAGGCAAGGCACTATAATAGTGTCTGGGCCAGCCAACACTATTCGCCTCGGGTCGGACCCATGATCGCGCCGTGGTTTTTTGTGGCAGGCCCCAGGTCGTCGGATGGGCCCGGTCCATTTGAAAATCTATAAATTTTGGTGAGTGGAGACTTTGAATTCTTGCTTGGAAGCATCAAGTTATTTGATCAAACTTTTTGGAGTTGTGGTATGAATGTTAGAAATATGTACTTGATTCATAATATGTATGTCTCTCTGGAGTGGCAAGTGTGTTAGCCAGTCACTGTTGTGAAGATTCCATAGCGACTGGTCATTGAACTTGTAAAGTAGATCAATGTATATTGAGTTGTGAAATTATCTTTTGTTTTAGTTTCTTGCGGTGAGCATGGTCTTGTGAAAATAAATGTGTCGGTGCAATGGGAAAGAGAATTCCCATTGCTCATCACAAATAAGGTCAGAAATAAGATCGTCACCATTCAGGTCTGTCCGGGTGAAGGCCAAGCCCCGAAAGAAGTCATGAAACGAAGGACGCTAGCTCGCGTGGCCAAGTCTCGGGTATGCATGCGACCCGACCTGGCCACGTCACCCTCCCAGGGTCGGGATTTGGCTTGGAAGGGGATTTCCATCCTCTATCAATCTGAGCAGGTTGGGGATCGAACCGCCTCAAAGCTTCGATTACCTCCGACCTGGCCAGGTCAGGAACCACCTCGCTAGGGGGCTTCAGACTCCATTGACTAGGCGAAGTACCGATAGAAGGGTCCATATCCTCTGCCATGAGGAACAAAATTTAGAGAACTGTAGCGATTTATACAGTAATTCGTGAGACGGGGAACAGTTTTCCGCTGTAGTCTTGTAGCAACAGTGCTCGGAACAGTATATCTGAGTATTGGAGCGCCAATCGGTTACTGCTTTGGTTGTATTGTAGCAGATGATCACGGTCTTCCATTTTTCAACAAAAGGTCCAGAATGAAGATAATTCAGAGTACTATAGCATCTCTGAATTTTATTCTCTAATTCAGAGGATGTGAATCCCCGATAGAATGGGAGAGGTAAAGACGACATCTAGCACTCGAGTAGGAGATGTATGAGATTAGCGATGAGACAACTCGTATCTACTACGTCTTAGGTGGGTTGAAGCGGTGAAATCAAATCATGCATGTCAGACGATGCGCGTAACTAGAGGATTAAGTTTCGTGTATCCTTCCAACCGAAAGTAGTCCCACTATGTGCGAGATGCGACGGTTGAAGCAGGAGCATTAAAGAAAAGGCAGGCCAACTGCTGCCATGAATATCCCTTTTGTCCCATCGTGTGAAAGCTTCCTTAGGCTATAAGACTGTCCGCAGTGGCACACTGTAAAACATACTCAATACACTGTTTCATAGTATAATTTAGAGTATATACTGTAAAAGTAGAAGAAAAATAGTGTATAGAGTATGATTTAGAGGGCACTGGTGCGGATCTAAAAGGATAGTCTTGGGACCGAAGGGACAAGGCCAACGGAGCTAAGAACAATAGCACCATACTTGTAATCCATAGTAATTCCCCAAATACAATTTACAAACAAGATGAAGGGTTATATTAGGTTTCGGGCGGTCTAAACCCGTATAAATCGTGGTGCGCACTCCCCTAATCCTCACTACCTTCATAGAACACAGGAAACTATTACGTCCCTCATCAAATCCTAATGGGTGACTCGATTCTCTCATATCGACAAAAATGGTACTGTATATGAGATATGTTCAACTGATGTGTGGAGGTGCTTTTTCTGAGATGCTTTGAGAATTAGCCAGGTGTTCTAAAAACGCCTAAAAGTAGTCTTTTAGGTATTCCACGAGCGGAAGAATATTGAAGGCGTTCTGAAAAAATGCCGGCTGCTGGTGTAACATAAGCATCTTAAGAAAGCCTTGATTTGAATATTATCTATTGATTACGGCCTCTCGTCAGCTTATTCCCTGTACAGGAGTAAGCATGCCATCTCTACAACCTCGACGTGGAGCCCTGACGCCCGCCCATGCCAACCACCCGGGCTTGCCCCCTCTATATGCAGAGGACCAATCTGTGCTTGAAATGCATCGGTCGCTGCTCCTTTTCTGAACTTTTGTGCGGCCTGTGCAACGACATGCATGGTCACTCTCCCTTCACCTGTCCTCTGCTCGCTCTGATATCTCAATGTATTGTTAACCTGATTCATGTGATTAATGTGTGCGCAGAGCTCGGTGTTGAAGCTCGGGACGTGGGGTGGGGGATGGTGGTCTCGCCCACGACATCACGGTGGCGCCGCAGCGGCTGGAGAGCATCACCATTCGCAACGGCAAGGTCATCGACTTCATCGCCTTCTCCTACCGCGACCAGGACAAGAAGGTGCACATCGCCGGCCCTTGGGGCGGCACCGGAGGAAGGGACGAGAGGACGGTGAGTGACCACGCAGCGCGAGCCACTTCTTAGTAGAAGTTAATTAGACGCAGCTTCTTGTAATGGTACTATACGACTAGCGACATTGAAGGATCTCAAGTTCTGGACAAACTAACCCTGGTCTCACGTCACATGTCCACAGATCACTCCCGACGCTTTCGAGTATACGTGATGGAGGTTGCCGGAGTAATCAGCCCGATCGGCGAGACGTTCCCCACGTCATCACCTCACTCAAGATCGTCACCAACCGCACCACTTACGGGCCATTCGGACAGGGCTACGGGACGCCATTCAACATCCCCGTGCTCAACAATAGCAGCATCGTCGGCATGTTCGCCCGCGCCACGTATTACCTCGACGCCATCGGCTTCTACATTGGCCCCTTCTGAATCCGGCAGCCTCGTCATGTCCAAGTCCAAGCTCGCTCATTCGAAATCCGTCATTGCATCGATGTTGCCGCTAGCGCAAGCGTCTTTAAGCTCCACGAGAGCAGTCGTTCCTCGTTCATTCGCTGTTTTCGATTCATTGTGTTGTTGGTTCTGTTACCCCCAACAAATGAGTCAGGGATCATGTTTGTGAGGATATGTGTGTTTTACTAGTTAATTACGATAATGGTCATCCAATTGTTGAGCTCAAATGTTTGTTAGCAACTCGGAAGGGAGTTTGCCAGAAGATCGCCGGAGAGGAGGAAGAAGGGCGCCGGTAGAGGAGATGAGAGCCGAAGGAAGAGAATAAACGTGAGCAGCAAGAAGATGCTTGCAATTAACAATATTCTCTCCCTCAACCCATACGGAATTCCAGGCCAAATAGTCATCAAGGTGGGGCCTATGGGCCATGGGTGCTAACATTCCTCCCTCCTTGCGAGCCTGCTTACCCTCAAGCAAGAGCTCGAATGTACGCTTGACGTGATCTCGATCGACTGTTAGGAGTAAACTTTAGGTGTAAACAGTAAACATGGACCCTAATCTCCATTATGCACTAGATAAACATGATTCAGGACGAGATTAGCACTTACGGGATGAAGATCCGTAGGCTGCCATGAGTGTCTTGCTTCTTGAGGGCGACGGGATGAGTTGCTCGGATCTTCTCACCGTTCTCGCTCACTTTTTGATTGGATGTTGACTTGTGATTAGAATGTCATTAGTTTAACTTAATCACTTTTCTTTTATAGAGCGAGGCGGCAGGGGGCCCAAGCCGAGTCGGTTGAGGACGCCCCCGATCGTGGCGTCGGATTCGTCCGGGATTCCCGGTGGGTTTTACCGGGTCCCTTTTCTTTTACTTTACTATGGGATAAATATATCCATAGCGGGAAAAGTCATCTGTGAAGGTTATGAACGAATCAAAACCATCTACGGATTTAACGTTAAAAGGCCCGCATATGTCAGTATGAATGAGCTCTAAGACTTTAGTGGCTCTTGTCGCTCCCTTCTTTATCGTCTTAACATATTTTCCTTTAATGCAATCAATGCAATAATCAGTATTTAAAAAGTCAAGTGAAAGAAGCATGTCATTTTTGATTAATCGTTCGATTCTCCCCCTCGAAATGTGGCAAAGGCGACGGTGCCACAATTTCGATGAGGTACTAACGCCTTTCCACTTCTTTTTAGCGCTGCACTTCAAATCATCATCATCATAATCATCATTTACGTGCATAACAGAATCATGTAAAGATAACATATATAACTTTCCTCGTCGGAAGGTGAGGCCAACATTTTTATTATAATGCATCAAACTACATTGTCCATTACCAAATAAGCAAGCATAATTGTCATCATCTAAATATGAAACTGAAATGAGATTCCTACTCAAGGAATTAACATAAAGAACATTATTCAATCTAAGCGGATGTCCTTAATACAACTTTAATGTGAGAGACCCCACAGCTTGAACCTCCACTTCTTTTCTATTAGCAACTTTAAGGCTTCTTCCCCTATCCCGAAGGTCTTGGGTTGTACGGAAACCATGCATAAAATTTGCAACATGAACAGTTGCACCTGAGTCAATCCACCATGTATTTCTTGAAAAATCAACATAAAGTGATTCATCAATAAATTTAATTTCATCATTACCTCTCTTCATTAGCCATTTCAGAAAGTCAGGGCAATCCTTTCTGAAATGTCCCTTATCCTTGCAGTGCTTGCACACAACTTCTCATTTAGGTGTAAAAGTGCTAGGTGCATTAGAAGTGTCAGGCGCAGCGGAAGTACTAGCACCTTTACCTTTTTTAGGAGACTGATTCTTAAATGGCATCTTATGAGCTTTTGAGGGACCAGGACCATTCCACTCCTTCCTTTTGGAAGAATTAACATAATGAGCTTGGTCCTGAACATGCTTAAGTATCCTTTCTTCTTCCTGGACAACTCTAGGAATCATCTTAGCAAGTGACTATTTTTCCTTCAGCGAGTTATAGTTGATCTTAAATTGATCAAACTCACTTGGAAGAGATTCCAACATCATAATAATGAGAAGATTCTCACTTAATTCACATTTTAAAGACTTAAGTTTGAAGATGCATACACCTTCCTCAATATGTGACTCCTCACATTCCCATTCATAGTGTATTTCGCAAGAAGCTTCGCAAAAAGCTCATGAGCATAAATCTTTTTGGAGCCTTGGAATTGCTCCTCCACCACAGCAAGAAATTCTTTAGTGGTATCTTTCTTTGGAAGGGCACCTGCAATATCCGGAGATATTGAGGCGTTCATAACGAGGAGAGACACACGATTGGAATTCTCCAATCTTTCCAACTTAAACTCATAAGTCCTTTTGAGGACATCATACCTTTCGACACCAAGAGTGAGTGTCGTCGACTTATCTTCCCTCATGGTATAATCCAGTTGATTAAACCACAAGGACACTACAACGCAGGTCTTCCAACCAAAGAAGTTACTGCCCATAAGTTGTTCGTTATTCTCATATCGAAACGGCGTCACAGTGGTTGTCATTATTTATACGTGAGTAATATCAGAAAATTGCATAAAAGTAAATTTATGTCGGTAAATAAATAAACATGCAATAAAATACAATTCTATGTTACATCACCGTTGAGCAGAAATAACATAAAATTGCGTAACATAATTAAACATAAGTATATGACTCAAAATTAAATCAACGTTGGTCAGAATTAATTTTGAAGTCATCATTCATCAATTTAAGCATCATTCATCAAAATTAAACATAAGTCATCATTAATGATGCTTAAAGTGATCAAAACGTCATTAACATATTAAATCATCCAAATTAAATTATCCCGTTGGCTCAAATTTAATTTAGACTCATTAACATGTTATACATACTGGACATAAACATTTTGTATTAAAATAGTGTATAAACATAAATAAAACACATAATTTTCACTAAATTAAATAGAAAATGCGAAAAAAGACATTAATCAGTGGCAGCCCATTAAAACCCAGGGTCAGCACATCAATCACAGCCCAGTCCAGCAAGAAAATTAAAAAGAAAACAAATTTTTGCTGGATTTCTTAAACCTAGGACGCAGCCCATGGCAAAAACTGGCCTGTTAACCCCTCCCGCCGGCCTACTTGACCCCTCCCTAATCCCCACCATAGATCAAAATCAACGGCCAAAAGTTACTCGCGGTGGAACAAAAACCAGGAGCCCTAGAAAACCCTAGACCATTTCCTCACTTTAGCCCCGAAAAATTCGGATCTGAGGAGAGCGGAGCTCCCTGCGGTGGTGGCGGTCGGCGCATGGCGCGGCCAGCACGCGCGGGAGCGAGCGGCTAGCGCTCGGGGGCCGGCGCTCGCTGTCAGCGCCCAGCGCACGCAGGAGCGAGCGGCTAGCGCTCGGGGCCGGTGCCCGCGGTCAGCGCCCGGTGCCAGGGCGCGTGGCCAACGGATGCGGCGCTTGGCAGCCGATTTAGCGGCTGCACGACAGGTGGCATGTGGCAGGCTGGCCCTCACGCAGCCAGCGCTCGGAGCCAGCAGGGGCAACGCCGTCCGGTGAGCTGATGCGTCATTAGGAGACACGGTTCATCAAGCAATGTCAAAAAACATAAGATAAGTCCTCTCTCTACATCAATTCCATCATTTGATCCGAATTTTGGGGCTTCTAGGGTTTCGGGATTTGGGGAAATCACCTACATTTGCCTTAATTCTTTTACTATAAAGTGCTAATCCGACATAATGAAGGGCATAAAAGGATTAGGTGTCACGACCGGTCATCGTAAAGATGAACAGACGCTAATCACATGTACGCCAAGATCAGTTGAATCGTACATGCGTCGACGAAAGTGAAATATCATTACATTGCCATGTTCGAATACATAAATAGTCTTACAATACGACCCGAAGGTCTACAAATACAAACCACAACTATTACAACACTAAAGTAGTTCATCAACTTCAAACTACAGCGGAAAGCAGGATAGGTAAGCATGGCTCCATCTTCACGGGCAGCAGTTGCGCGTACGGTCGTTAGCCTAGTCCAAGTCCTCCGAATTGACGAAGAAGTCCTCCGGTGCCGCTTCTTCTTCTTCATATTCTAAAGGAAAATTAAACGCTTGAGTACATAGAGTACTCAGCAAGTGCGGGAAGAGATGACATGATTGGCCAGAACAAGGGAAGGCCAATTATGGCTTAGCACTATGCTTAGAACCTAACCTTAGCTTTCAATTATCAATATCATAATTCAAGAAGTAATCAACACATGAGTAATGATAGTGAATGTAACTTGAATCATAATTAACCACCGTTTCCCAACCATAGACTAATTATGAACTGGCCCCAAACCGCTCTTGTCCGTGAGCACGGCTGTCATGACAGTTTTACCAAATCTCTGCAGAGAGTGTACCCTTTCCCCACAAGCAGTGATTTCATCCCCTGTTGCCAGGTGGACTAGCGAACCTCCCCGAATGCCCGTGGTAGCTAACCACATTTCACACATCCTTTGGTGTGAGGCTAGGAGATCACTACATGGTCTTTACAAAGGTACTCCCGACTAGTGCTAGCCCTCTAAGGTTTCCACCACTGAGGATTCTCGAAGTAACCCTCCGCCTCAGAGCCCCCTCTTGAGCCTTGCAAATCTCAGAGCAGATCACCCGCATCATTCCCCGCACCATCCAACTACTAGCATTTCATCGGGAGAAACCTAATTAATTGACCAAGCTGCCCCATCTCAGTCTCGTGGTGGTACTATAAAGCTTAGTGGCTTCCTCCATAAACCGGTCCTTAGAATTCGATGGTAACAAACCCAATCCCGGGTCTCGTGCAAACTGCACCATGCCAAAACTAACGAACCACCAGATTCCTATCCACTACTATTGTGTAATCACCACAAGTTCAAGTAACCATAAAGTTTAACATAGCACCATTGTATGAAATCCCAATCCCAATGTCTAAGCATGGCTAAGCATAAATAAGACCTATCTACTTCCCAACCCATTTCAGGTAACAAGGAATTATGTGGAACAGGGCATGTAAACATGAAATAGGACATCAATTTAATTAGCATGCATCTATCTAAATCCCTAGAATTGGTACAAGATGGTCAAGGGCACTTGCCTTCGTTGAAGACTTGAGTGTTGGTGAAGTCTTGGTCTTGGAGGTTAAGATTAGGGTCGTAGAACGACTCTAATATATTTCCCAAGCATGGCAAGAATAAAATAAAGCTAAATAAGTAAAGAGCACGCAAAAACAGTACATCACAACATACACATAGGCATAAAATCCTATACTAATGCGTCCCTACAAAGTATTTATTACTTAACATGGCCAAGGTATGCATTTTATATTTATCCTACATTTTTGGGATTTAATCATAGCCTAAAACCATTTTTATTGGATTTTCTATGGCCAAAATGTATTTTTAAGCATTTATAATAAATATTCCATGGACAAAATATATTTTACATGAACTCTACAATTTATTCACAGCATAAAATAGTTTATACCAATTTTTTCCTAACATTTCTACACTTAATTACCATTTTTATCTATTTTCTACACCTCAAATACACCTAAAAACCATATTCAGCAAATAAATAAAAGTCCAGGGACTAATTAAATAGTTTTCTAAACTGCACAGGGGTTAAATTCATGATTCTACAAATTTACAGGGGTTAGATTGCTTATTTAAATGATTAAATCCAATTTTTGGGTGTTCAGGGGCTAGACTTGAATTTCTGTGAAGTCCAGTGGGTAGCAAGCAAGGTTCCAGGGGCCTGGGTGAAAATCCGAGGGTGGGAATGAGATTTTGAATGTGGGCCGTCGGATCTGCGCTGGATGGCTCGGATTTTATTACGCGAAGGGGTATGCTGTGTTTTAATCACAGTCGTAGGGGTTCAACCTATGGCCCAGATGGGGCCACGCCGACGCTTGGCCGGCGCCAGCGCCCTGCGCGGTGCCGCACGGCGGCGCACGGCGACGAGCTCACCGGAGCTAACCCGAAAACACGAAGCAATGCCTAATCCACGAATTCAAGCGCATAGAATTGAAGGGGGAGATCGAGGGAACTCACCGGAGGGATTGATTGAGCTCGGGGTGTAGCATAGGATGCCAGCGACAGGGTGAGGTGGCGGAGCTCGATGGTGCATGGCGATTCCGGCGGTGCAGTGACGATCCACCTGATCAAGCGTGTCCGGTGAATTCCTGGTGGAGCGGTGATCATGTGAGGCCAAGAAAATGGGGAGCAGGGGGGCTGCAGCGACGGGAACGCGAGCGCAGAGGTGACTCACCGGCGGTGAAGGGGCTAGGGTTCCGGGAGGCTCGGGGAAGGTGGAGAAGTGGGGGCGCCGGGTTCTTTATAGAGCGGAGGAGGGCGCGGTTGTGGCACTCGGCCGAAATTCAAACGGGAGAGACAGTTTCAGGTCGAGGGAATTGTGGGTGCGGGGAGGGTGCGGTGACGGTTGCGCGCAGCGCGGGGAAGAGAGGGGAGAGAGGGGGGGAGAACGTGCCGACAGGTGGGGTCCCGGGCGCAGAGAGAGGGAAGGAGGGAGGGGTTCGGCTGGGCCGCGAGAGAAAAGGGGGAGGGAATTGGGCCAGGGGAAAGAAATCGGCCCAGGGTGGGATTTTACCTTTTTCTTTTTCCTTTTCTTTTCTTTTGATTTGAATTCAACTTCAAATTTAAATCGTTTGCTACACGTTTGAACTTCAAGAATCACCCAAAAATGCATACAAGAATGTGCAAGGGTTTGATCAAGTTTTTATACATGAAATTATAGGTGTTACAACTCTACCCCCCTTAAAAGGAATCTCGCCCTCAAGATTCGGACGTCCTAAGAGAACAGATGAGGGAAATCAGCCTTAAGAGTTTCTTATCTTTCCCATGGTGCTTCTGCCTCCGAGTGATGCTTCCATTGCACTTTACACATGCAAATGACTTTGTTTCTTGTGATCTTTTCCAGTGTCTCAAGTATCTTGACAGGCTGCTCCACATAAGACAAGTCTTCATGTACATCCACTGCTTCCATAGGCAATTGCTCTTCAGGCACTCTTAAGCACTTCTTAAGCTGTGATACATGGAACACATTATGCACATCTGACAAGTGTGGCGGAAGCTCAAGCTGATATGCCACTTCACCTCGTCGCTCTAATATCTTGAACGGACCAATGTAGCGGGGTGACAACTTGCCTCTTACTTTAAATCTTCTCAATCCTCTCATAGGTGACACCTTCAAGTACACGTAATCACCAACCTCAAATGTGAGATCACGTCTTCGAGTATCCGCATAACTCTTCTGTCTTGTTTGGGCTGCCTTTAGATTCTTCCAAATTTCTTGTACTTGTCTTTCAGCCTCTTGTAGTACGTCAGGCCCAAAGACTTGACTTTCCCCAGTTTGATTCCAAAACAACGGTGTCCTACACTTTCGCCCATACAATGCTTCAAAAGGAGACATCTTCAAACTGGCTTGATAACTGTTGTTGTAAGAGAATTCGGCATATGGCAGATTCTTATCCCAACTTTTGCTATTCTTTAAAGCACACGCCCTCAACATGTCTTCTAATATCTGGTTGGTGCGTTCAGTTGGACCATCAGTCTGAGGATGATACGCCGAAATAAAATTTAGACGGGTATCCATTGATTCATGCAACTTCTGCCAGAATCTTGAGGTGAATTGAGTGCCTCTGTCTGAGATGATCTTCTTAGGAACTCCATGTAAGCATACAATCCTGGAGATGTACAGTTCCGCCAACTTGGGACCATTGTACGTTTCTTTCACGGGAATAAAGTGAGCAACTTTAGTTAGACGGTCCACAATATGTAGGATCGAAGAGCACGTGAAAAGCTACCAGAGGGGGGGTGAATGGTAGATTTAAAAATCTTACGCAGCGGAAACAATAAAACCCTAATCCCTTCAGTAGAAAAACGATCTGTTAAAGAAATCGTGTATGAGACTAATCTAAACGTGTTTCACCGTGAAAAAGTGATATATATCAGAGAGAATCAAGTCACGAAGACAACACAAAAAGAATTACTCAAATCCGTCGAGAACAACTCAAGTTATGATCAAAAGATCAAACACTGGTCAATCTGACCTACCCGAGAAAAACAGTTTCTGGAGTGCTGCAAAGAAACTCGTGTAGATCAAAAACCACAAATCCAATGACCGTGAAATTTTGACAGATGATAGACAATCAAGTTGTGAATACAAACCAAAAAGAATCACGTCAATTGGATCAGAAAAACTCGAGTTATGATAAAACCACCGACGAAAGGTAGTGCTGTCCAGAAACTCGACGAGTAAAACTTGTCTGGAACAAGTCGGACGAACAAGGCACAAAAGTTCCTTCAAAGTACGAATTTTATTCAATAGAACACAAGAGGAACAGCCCCAAAGTCGTCTGTCGAGCTTTGGCCTTCCCTTGCTTATATAACCAGCCCTTAGGCCAACCCAATAAAACTAGGACTCCAATCCTACTCAGATCACGAATCCTAACTTTCCATAACTGCTCAAGATTCTTCTATACGCAGATAGAAGCAATCTTAAGACTTCCAAACACCTTAGGAACGTATCTCACATTCCTAAACAACTCAAATACGTGACACACACGAAATCCTAACATAACCAACTCGATATTTCCATATCAAGCCATAACCGACTCAGCTAGCAGCCTAAGTCTTCAACCGATACGATCCAATCCTTCCGATCGGATCTTCCTTCAATAATCCGTCTCTAGAAGCATATTGCCACGTCATGCACCTCATGCATACGTGCGAATACCTTCCTTCGACCTTCATATGCGCTGCCCTTGATTCAATCATCCTGCGCGACCTCCTGACCCGCTCAACCACAGTTCCTCCCGAACTTGGTTGTTGGAACCTCATCTCCTCCTGAGACTAGTCCAATGGATCCTGTCACCAGCCATGACTTGAACTCAAGCAACACCTGCACATGAACAAACAAACAATCCATACGAGCCCAAGTCCTCGACTTGACTCATGTTAGTTCCGAACACAACACCTTACGTGAGAACCTCACATAAGCATGTTGCAAAACCACAGTAGAAACGATATCAACCATATCATCCAAAACACACCAAAAAATTAGCAAATGAATACTAAGAAATCTTTCCAATCTTGTAAAGCAAGTACGAAACAATGCTAATGAAAAGCAGAAGCACTTTGATCAAGTTCCGGACCTTGCCAGAGCAACCCGGAGCTTGAGCCGGAGCTAACAAGAGCTAGTAGAACCTAGCGCCGGAGCTTACCAAAACTAGTACAATGAAGCACCTGTCGGAGCTTACCAAAACTAGTACAAAGAAGCACCTGCCGGAGCTTACCAAAACAAGTAGATCCTGGATCCGGAGCTTGCCAAAACTAGTAGATCCTAGATCCGGAGCTTGCCAAAACTAGTCGGAACTAGTCAACCCAAAACCCGGAGCTAGACAAAGTACGTCGAAGCTTAGCATCCCGGAGCTAACGAAAATATGCCGGAGCTATCAAATATATGCCGGAGCTAAACATAAAGCTCACCGGAGCTAACCAAAGCTGGTCGGACCTTACCAAGAAGTCGGATCTAGCATCAAACGTAACCGGAGCTACCCAAAGCAAGCCGGACCTATCGTCGGACCTTGCTGTAGCTCGGAGCTAGAGTCGGACCTTGATAAAAAGGTGTTTTGGTGATATTAAAAACTTTTATCATCAAGGCCAAGTGTATTCACTACAAGCCAATGTATTCAGCACACATAGGTCTTACAATCTCCCCCTTGATGAATGCATTGGCAACACCATTTAAAATTCCGAACATTGGCTTATTCAAATAAAAGTTTTGAAAACAATTTCTCCCCTTTTTGTTTAAATAAAAAATAAAATGAGAAGGAAAAAAATATCCCATATTATCTCTCCCCCTTTATTAACTTTCCTTATGCACAATATCCCATATTATCTCCCCCCCTTTATTAACTTTCCTTATGCACAATTTCTCTTCATGCTTATCTCTTCCTTTTTGAATGTGTGATTAATCTCTCCCCCTTTGACAATGTATTCAGCAAGGTAAAAGAGAAATTTTAATTGTTATGAGATATAAACAAATTATCTCTCCTTCTTTAGTTGTTATGAGCATATTATAACATATACATATAAACAAAGCTCACCCAAGTCATACTATCAAGTAACTTACACTATCACATCAGTGAGATACATAATGTAGTGTAAGCCATGCTAGAAAGCAAGTGTGATTTTCAATTTTAGCAGGTCATGATCTCACAAACTCAACTATTTCAAAACCTGAAAGCATGACATTTGTTGCTGCATCTTATTATTTTTCAAAGCATAAATTTAGATAATATGACATTTGCAAGAGATTATATGCTCATCTGCCTTATTCTAACCAACCAAGCCAAGCCTATGTCATTTGACAATCAGAAGCTTAAGGACATGGTTTTAGTCATACACAACTTCTTCCAAGTTCATATCTGAGTGCAATGACAAGCCATCTCGAAAGAAGAAGTGCGATGCATGCATATTCTCTTGATCTTTTCTCAATTTATATTTGTTCATAAAAACTCAACATGTGAGTTGATTACTTGATAAATTCTTAATGATTAAAAGCATTTGTGAGCATGCAACAAGTTCAAAAAAAGCAAGAAAGTTCGACCATGACCAGATTTAGTGTAAGTAATTATTCCAATTACTAGACATGGCAAAAACTACAAAAAGTATAACACGAGTAATGTAGTAAGAACTTTCAGCATGTAAAAGGAATCACAAAGTCATATATGTATGAAATAATATGCTCATATTATTTTAATTTCAGATTCACACATAGACTTCCTAAGTTTCAACAACTCCCCCTCAATTTAAGTCATGATGATGCATAACCCCTATTTCACTACGAATGTAACAAAAACGAGTGAAATCCAAAGGTTTTGTAAAAATGTCAGCCAATTGTTGTTCGGTATCTACATGGTGAAGCACAATGTTTCCTTTTTCAACATTATCACGGAGAAAGTGATACCTAATGTCAATGTGCTTAGTTCTAGAATGTTGCACGGGGTTTTTAGCAATGCAAATAGCACTAGTGTTATCACAGAACAGTGGAACACTATCTAGATCAACCCCATAGTCCTTAAGTGTTTGAACAATCCAAAGAATTTGTGAACAAGCACTAGCAGCAGCTACATACTCAGATTCGGCTGTGGATTGTGCAACTGAACTTTGTTTTCTAGAGGACCAAGCAACAAGAGAATTACCAAGAAAATGACAAGCACCGGAAGTACTTTTCCTATCAACCCTACAACCCCCAAAATCAGCATCCGAAAAAGCTTTCAAAGAAACGATTGAGGAAGAAGGAAGAAAAATGCCAAATTCTTGAGTTCCATGTAAGTACCTGAGAATCCTTTTGACGGCTTGACGATGTGAAACACGTGGGGAAGCTTGAAACCGTGCACAAAGACATACGCTGAATTGTATGTCCGGTCTTGATGCCGTAAGGTACAAAAGTGATCCGATCATACTTCTATAATCTTTTTGATCCACGGATTCACCATCTTCATCAAGTTCAAGTGTTGTTGCTGTTCCCATTGGTGTCCGAAGAGGCTTGCTTTTGTCCATGTTGAAGCGCCTTAGGAGATCTTTGGTATACTTTGTTTGATGCACAAAGGTACCCTCCTTGGTTTGCTTGATTTGCAGCCCCAAAAAGTAAGTGAGTTCACCCATCATACTCATTTCAAATTCGGAACTCATCATTGCTGAAAACTTGGACACAAGATCATGAGAAGCACAACCAAAGATAATATCATCCACATACACTTGAACGAATAATGAGTCATTGCCATGATTAAGCACAAAAAGAGTTTTATCAACCTTTCCCATTGTAAACCCATTTTCAAGTAAGAATGTTTTTAACCTATCATACCATGCTCTAGGGGCTTGTTTGAGACCATATAAGGCTTTGGACAGTTTGTAAACATGATTAGGAAAATCTGGATTTTCAAAACCTGGTGGTTGTTTGACATAAACCTCCTCATCTATGTAGCCATTAAGAAAAGCACTTTTAACATTCATTTGATATAGCTTAAAACCTTTAGATGCTGCAAAAGCTAACAAAATTCTTATGGCTTCTAATCTAGCGACAGGAGCAAAAGTTTCATCAAAATCTAGACCTTCAACTTGAGTGAAACCTTGAGCAACCAACCTAGCCTTATTCCTAATCACAACCCCATCCTCACTTTGTTTATTTTTATATACCCATTTAGTTCCAATTAAAGTGTGGCCTTGAGGTGGAGGTACAAGTTTCCAAACATTATTTCTTTCAAAATTTTCTAACTCTTCTTGCATGGCAATAATCCAAGATTCATTAGTGAGTGCGTGTGATATATCTTTGGGTTCAAAAGAAGCAACAAAAGCAGAATGAGCATGAGAGTTTGGATCGCAAAACCTGGACCGTGTGACTCGTTCATGCAAGCTTCCAATCATCTGTTGTGGGGGATGATCTTTGTAAAAACGTAGGGGAACAGATGTCTCACAAGCTTCTTTTTCATTAGGTTCATTGTAGATTGATGAGCTTGTGATTTGTGGACGATCAGGACCAGCAGAGGTGACAGCTGGAGCTTGTTCAATGTCCGGAGCTGGACACGTGTCAACTTCGGAACTACCAGGCAGTATCACCGGCTCTTCTTCATCTTCGAAAATACCCTCCCCCTGAGAATATGAATCTGGTCCTGCAACACCGGAGCAAGTACCTGGGCTAGCTTCATCAAAAGACACTTCACAAGTCTCCACAATTTTGTTAGTGTCAAGTAAAAGCACACGGTAGCCTCTAGTATGAGATGGATAACCAAGAAACATGCCATCATTGGATCTAGGTTCAAATTTATCAAGATTACCATGTTTCTTAACAAAGCATTTGCAACCAAAGACCCGAAAGTGTGTAACACTAGGCCTATGTCCAAACCGGAGCTCATATGGTGTTTTACCTAGCTTAGCACGCAAGAAAACACGATTTGAGACATAACAAGCGGTTGCTAACGCATCAGCCCAAAATTTCCTAGGGGTTTGATATTCATCAAGCATAGTCCTAGCCATCTCAACTAGGGTTCTGTTCTTTCTTTCTACAACACCGTTTTGTTGAGGTACATATGGTGAAGAAAATTGATGATCTATTCTATTTTCAGCACAAAAGTGATCAAAGAATTGATTTTTAAATTCAGTTCCATTATCACTTCTAATTGCTTTTAATGATCCTGGGTGATCAATTGATAATCTAAGAAATAAAGTTCTAAAGTGACTAAAGACTTCATTCTTAGACGCCATAAAATACACCCAAGAATATCTAGAATAATCATCAACAATAACAAGAGCATACCATTTACCTCCGAAGGATTGAACACGTGAAGGTCCTACGGTGTCAAGATGCAAAAGTTGACATGGTTCAGTTGTCATGATCATTGTGAGAGGAGTATGTGAACCTGCAACCATCTTAGCATGTCTACAAGAAGAGCACACAATTTGTTTGTCCCCTTTAAGCTTAGGCAGCCCACGTATGCGATCAAGAGCACTAACACGCGTTAGGTGATCAAAGCCTACGTGACCAAGTCTACAATGCCAAAAATATAAGTCCTTTGAATCATTAGCAACTAGACACCTATGCTTAGAAGAAGACATATCAAAATCAGCTTTAAAAACTCTTCCAAACCGAGACATGTTAAAAATAAGCTCACTATTTGAATCTACAACTTTGCAGCAGTTTTTATTGAAAGTAATTTCTAGATTTTCATCTAGCAATTGTGAAACAGAAAGCAAGTTATATTTCAAATTTTTGACAAGTGCCACATCCTTCAAAGTGTAGTGATCATTTACTCTAACCGAACCCTTAGCAATTATAGAAGTTGAAGAATTATCGGCAAAAGTAACATTCTCTACACGTGACACAAAGGTGAGGGAGGAGAACCAATCTTTGTTACCGGTCATGTGGCGTGAGCAACCTGAATCCACAATCCAAATATTCTCCTTCCTCAAGCGTGTAACCTACATAGAGGCACAATACGCCGATGACTCAATACTGGGGTTAGTCAAAAGGCATTTAGGAATCTAGTACTGAGTCACGCGACGTGCACCAGGAAAAACACGCGAATGTTGAGATAAAACAGCAGGTTTATGAGTCAAAGATTGAGGTTTTCTGTTCTTAACAGTTGATTTAGAAGTTGTTACTTGTTTAGAGTGAAAATCGGTAGCTCCGGAGGTAAAAGCAGAAGGTCCGCAGACAAAAACTGAAGCTCCAGAGGGAACAACAGAAGATCCGGTAGCTCTCGGAGCTATCGGAACTATCGGAGCTGCTTTTGCGGATTTCTTACCAGAAGGTCTGGAAGATACCTTCTCAAATTTCTGACTCACTAGAGCAGGTTGTGTTTTTCTAATTGCATGAAAGTTATAAGATCTAGCAATTTTTCTTTCCTTTTTCTGTTGTTTAGCTAGTCTATAACAAAAATCTATGACATGACCATCTCTACCACAGAAGGTACAATGAAATTTAACTTTGTGTTCATGTCTAGATGAGCAAGCAATATTTTTATTTGAAACCGAATGAGGCAACACTCCTGCAAATTTGAAAACCACTTCTTTTTGTTTAGGAACTGTTTGAATCAAACCACTTCCTAATGACCTTACAATTTTAGGTGGATGTGCCTTAGCATGAACATGAGAATCAAAACCTAAACCAGTTTTATCTTTGCTAGACTTGGAAGAATTCAGCAGCAAGTTTAGATTCTTATCCCCATTACAAAACCGACCTAGTGTCCTATTCATGTCATCAAGTTTCTTGGACAAGTCTAGGCAGTTTTCACATGAAGTTTTTCCTTTTAGTTTGCAATTGGAACAAAATTTAACTTCATGAGAACGTAAAGCATTGTTCAACATAAAAATTTCATTCATAGCATCTTGCAGTTTCTTATCAAGATTTTCACATGCAGAACAATGCAAGTCAATTGTAGAACAGCTAGCATCCTTCAAGTTTTTATCATTAAGTGCAGCAAACTCTTTGTTCTTTTTAATTTCTTCATCAAGTTTATCTAGAGTGGAGGAGTGTGCACTTCTTAATGTGGACAATTGTTCATAGATTAAGTCACATGAGGGACATGCATCATCACTAGGAATCAAAGTTTTTAAACGGTTAATTTCAGATTCTAGTGATTCAATTTTAGCAGCACTATCCCTAAGCTTTTTGTCCTTTTTCTTGATAATAATAGTTGCACGAGAAATAGCATCACACATTTCATTGCAGGTAGCACATACCTCATCATCGTCACTGTTGTGTTCTGCTTCCTCCTGACTTGATCTTGATCTTTCTTTGCCCGCCATGAAGCATAAGTTGGCCAGATCATCATTATCTTCATCACTTTCAAAGTCTACATCACTTGAACTGAGCTCTTGAAGCGCGGTGATGAAGCTGTTGATCATCTTGCGTCCTATGGTACCTTTCTTCTTCTTGTTGGAATTTCCAGAGGAGGTCCGGATCTTGCTTTGTTTTTCTTCCCAGGTGGTCGGACCTGAAAGGTTAGAGCATTCTGTACGAAAGTGTCCTATTTTACCACATTCAAAACAGCGTTGAGGTCCGGAGCTTCCTCTCCTTCTAGTTCTCACATTTTGCAATGCTTTTGAGAATCTAGTAGAGATGAGTGCCAACTCCTCTTCTGGAATTTCTTCGATCTGCTCCAGGGTTAGTGAGGACAATAAATCAAGAGTATTGCAGGATGATGATTGGCCGGAGCTAGACATATCACGTTGTGAGACAAATGCAATAGACTTGTTTGGGTTCTTACGTGCTAGGATGTCAATTTCATGAGTTTTTAGTTTAGAATAAAGTACATCTAATGTAAGAGAACTCATGACATTTGATTCACGAATAGATGTTACTTTCATCTCCCAATTTGTCATGTCTAATGCACTAAGAAGTTGTCTAGCGTTCTCAGCATCAGAAAAATTTACATTGACACTACGTAAGTTGCTGAGAATTTTATTGAAACGAGCAAAGAGGTCATCGATCGACTCACCTGGTTGCATCTCAAAACGCATATATTCTTTCTTGAACATATCTTGTTTTACCTCCTTGATTGTGTTGGAGCCTTCATGATAATCACAGAGAGTTCTCCAAACGTCGTATGCTGACCGGAGGTGTGCGACACGATCAAAGTCGCTTTGAGTGAGTCCTTGGATGATCAAGTTTCGGGCTTTGTTGTTGTTGTCGACGTCCCGGAGGTTCGTGGCCGTGACTTGATCATTGGGTGGCACTTCATAAGGCTTATACACCTTCTCCCATATTGCAAAGCCTTGTGCCTGGATAAAAGCCTCCATGCGTGCCTTCCAAACCTGAAAATCAATACCAGCAAACACACAAGGTTTGACGGAGTACTTCTCCATGATGATTAGTCAAAAACACGTGCAAATCACAAAGATTAGAGCACCGTTGCTCTGATACCAATTGTAGGATCGAAGAGCACGTGAAAAGCTACCAGAGGGAGGGTGAATGGTAGATTTAAAAATCTTACGCAGCGGAAACAATAAAACCCTAATCCCTTCAGTAGAAAAACGATCTGTTAAAGAAATCGTGTATGAGACTAATCTAAACGTGTTTCACCGTGAAAAAGTGATATATATCAGAGAGAATCAAGTCACGAAGACAACACAAAAAGAATTACTCAAATCCGTCGTGAACAACTCAAGTTATGATCAAAAGATCAAACACTGGTCAATCTGACCTACCCGAGAAAAACAGTTTCTGGAGTGCTGCAAAGAAACTCGTGTAGATCAAAAACCACAAATCCAATGACCGTGAAATTTTGACAGATGATAGACAATCAAGTTGTGAAGACAAACCAAAAAGAATCACGTCAATTGGATCAGAAAAACTCGAGTTATGATAAAACCACCGACGAAAGGTAGTGCTGTCCAGAAACTCGACGAGTAAAACTTGTCTGGAACAAGTCGGATGAACAAGGCACAAAAGTTCCTTCAAAGTACGAATTTTATTCAATAGAACACAAGAGGAACAGCCCCAAAGTCGTCTTTCGAGCTTTGGCCTTCCCTTGCTTATATAACCAGCCCTTAGGCCAACCCAATAAAACTAGGACTCCAATCCTACTCAGATCACGAATCCTAACTTTCCATAACTGCTCAAGATTCTTCTATACGCAGATAGAAGCAATCTTAAGACTTCCAAACACCTTATGAACGTATCCCACATTCCTAAACAACTCAAATACGTGACACACACGAAATCCTAACATAACCAACTCGATATTTCCATATCAAGCCATAACCGACTCAGCTAGCAGCCTAAGTCTTCAACCGATACGATCCAATCCTTCCGATCGGATCTTCCTTCAATAATCCGTCTCTAGAAGCATATTGCCACGTCATGCACCTCATGCATATGTGCGAATACCTTCCTTCGACCTTCATATGCGCTGCCCTTGATTCAATCATCCTGCGCGACCTCCTGACCCGCTCAACCACAGTTCCTCCCGAACTTGGTTGTTGGAACCTCATCTCCTCCTGAGACTAGTCCAATGGATCCTGTCACCAGCCATGACTTGAACTCAAGCAACACCTGCACATGAACAAACAAACAATCCATACGAGCCCAAGTCCTCAACTTGACTCATGTTAGTTCCGAACACAACACCTTACGTGAGAACCTCACATAAGCATGTTGCAAAACCACAGTAGAAACGATATCAACCATATCATCCAAAACACACCAAAAACTTAGCAAATGAATACTAAGCAATCTTTCCAATCTTGTAAAGCAAGTACGAAACAATGCAAATGAAAAGCAGAAGCACTTTGATCAAGTTCCGGACCTTGCCAGAGCAACCCGGAGCTTGAGCTGGAGCTAACAAGAGCTAGTAGAACCTAGCGCCGGAGCTTACCAAAACTAGTACAATGAAGCACCTGCCGGAGCTTACCAAAACTAGTACAAAGAAGCACCTGCCGGAGCTTACCAAAACTAGTAGATCCTGGATCCGGAGCTTGCCAAAACTAGTAGATCCTAGATCCGGAGCTTGCCAAAACTAGTCGGAACTAGTCAACCCAAAACCCGGAGCTAGACAAAGTACATCGAAGCTTAGCATCCCGGAGCTAACGAAAATATGCCGGAGCTATCAAATATATGCCGGAGCTAAAGATAAAGCTCACCGGAGCTAACCAAAGCTGGTCGGACCTTACCAAGAAGTCGGACCTAGCATCAAACGTAACCGGAGCTACCCAAAGCAAGCCGGACCTATCGTCGGACCTTGCTGTAGCTCGGAGCTAGAGTCGGACCTTGATAAAAAGGTGTTTTGGTGATATTAAAAACTTTTATCATCAAGGCCAAGTGTATTCACTACAAGCCAATGTATTCAGCACACATAGGTCTTACACAATAACCCATATAGAATCATACCCAGACTGTGTTCTTGGTAATCCCACAATGAAATCCATACTAATTTCTTCCCATTTCCATTCTGGCACTTTGATTGGTTGCAGCAACTCTGCTGGTCTTTGGTGTTCCGCCTTAATCAATTAACATGTATCACATATGGCCACATATTCTTCTACATCCCGTTTCATTCCATGCCACCAATATCGATCTTTAAGGTCTTGATACATCTTTGTGCTTCCGGGATGAATGGAGTATGATGAGTTATGAGCTTCCCTTAGTATCAATTCTTTAATCTCCTTGATATCTGGAACACAAATCCTCTTTCCAAGCCATAAGGTTCCTTGTTCATCCTCTCTAAAGTTCGGAGCTTTTCCCTTCTTCATCAACTGCTTAATCTCCTTGACCTTCTCATCATTCTTTTGTCCTTCTCGTATATCATGTTCAAGGGTTGAGTCCACTTCCATAGCAACTGCTTCAGTGCTAGACACTAGACATAGGTTTAACCTTGCAAACTCTTCACATAACTGGGGTTGAAGAGCTTGTGCTGTCAAGTTATTACATTGTCCCTTCCTGCTTAGAGCGTCGGCGACCACATTAGCCTTTCCTGGATGGTAGTTGATTCCCACATCGAAGTCATTTATTAACTCCAACCAACGACGTTGTCTAAGATTAAGATCTGGTTGTGTGAATATGTACTTCAAGCTCTTGTGATCCGTGTATATCTCGGTTCTCTTTCCCATCAAGTAGTGTCTCCAGATCTTCAATGCATGGACAACGGCTGCCAATTCTAAATCATGTGTTGGATAGTTCCTCTCATGTTTCCGAAGCGTCTTGAAGCATAGGCTACCACATGTCCTCCTTGCATTAAGACACATCCTAAACCATGACCAGATGCATCACAATAAACCACAAACTCCTTCTGCATATCAGGCATCACCAATACCGGTGCACTGGTTAACCTCTTCTTCAACTCGGCGAAGCTTACTTCACATTCGGGGGTCCACTTGAAGGCAACTCCTTTCTCAAGCAACTTGGTTAGTGGTCGAGAGATCTTTGAAAATCCCTCGATGAATCTGCGGTAATAACCAGCCATGCCTAAGAATCTTCGTATATCATGCACACTCTCAGGTGTTTCCCACTTAAGGACATCGACCACTTTGCCTGGATCCACTGCTATTCCTCCTTCGGATATGACATGACCCAAAAATGACACCTCCTTTAGCCAAAACTCACATTTACTAAGTTTGGCATACAATTGGTGTTGACGTAGCTTCTGTAGAGCCATCCTGAGGTGCTCCTCATGCTCTTCTTCAGTCTTGGAGTAGATAAGTATGTCATCGATGAATACCACTACAAACTCGTCCAAGTACTCCATGAATACTTTGTTCATTAGATACATAAAATATGCCGGAGCATTGGTCAATCCAAACGACATAACTGTATACTCATATAATCCATATCGAGAGACAAATGCCGTCTTGGGAATGTCTGAGGGTCTAATCTTCAGTTGGTGGCAGCCCGAACGAAGATCAATCTTGGAGAACACACATGCTCCTCTCAACTGATCAAACAAATCTTCAATCCTTGGTAGTGGATATTTATTCTTGATCGTTACCTCATTTAAGGCACGGTAATCCACACACAACATTTGAGTTCCATCCTTCTTAGGTACAAATATAACTGGTGCTCCCCAAGGTGATGAGCTAGGACGAATATATCCTTTTTCCAGTAACTCCTCAATGTGATCCTTTAGTTCAGCTAGTTGTTTAGCATCCATTCTATACGGCCTCTTATATATTGGGGCCATTCCAGGTACTAACTCAATGACAAATTCAATCTCTCGATCCGGGGGCATACCTGGTAAGTCGTCTGGGAATACATCCGGAAATTCCTTCACAACCCTGATGTCTTCGGTACTCTCAAGATGGTTGAGTTGTACTACTACCTCTTGTGTCCGATCTGGCTTGAACTCCACTGTGGTGCCATCCAGGTGTGTTAAGCAAACTGTTCTTGTTGCACAATGGATTACTCCTTGATTCTTCGTCAACCAGTCCATTCCCAGAATAATATCTAATCCTTGTGAGTCCAACACTATTAAGTTGGCCCAAAAGACTACCCCCTTATGTTTATACTCACTTTACGGCATAGATGCCTTGCCACCATCTCTCCTCCAAGAGAGTTTATCAATAATGACCGATTCAAGAATGTAACTACCATGTCATGCTTCTTTATGAAATCCTTGGATATAAATAAATGTGTGGCACCCGAATCAAACAATATGGTGGCAGGGTGGGAGTTAACAGAAAACATACCGATCACCACATCAGGCGCTTCCTGTGCTTGCTCCAGAGTCACATGGTTGACACGACCAGATGGGTTTTGTTGCTTCTTTGGACAACTGCTGGCGTAGTGTCCCCATTCTCTGCACTTGTAACATTGAACTCCCGCAGCATTACTCTGGCCCTTGTTGCCTCCTGATTGGTTTCTTGGGGGTTGGCCATTTGGACGGTTAGCTGGAGCTGAAGGGCGGGGTGGCTGCATCTGTTGACGTGGGGGTTGCATTGGCTGGCGTGATGGCTGCTGCTGCTGGCGCAATTGCTGATTGTAGGGAGTGGGTGGCCTGTAGTTGGAGTTTGGAAATCTCGGTCCCGAGTAGTTCATGGGACGAGTCATATGGGTTGCAGGCTGAGGGTTGAGACGGGGGCGTACATTGCTGCTAGAGGCATGTGCCATAGTCAACTTCCTTTTCCTTTCATCATCATCCAGTTCCTTTTTAGTCCTATCCACTTCAAAAGCTTTATCAACTAACTTCTGAAAGTCGATGTAATCACTGGAAGACATGGCGAACTTTATCTCTTTGTCCAATCCATTCTTGAAACGGAATTGTTTCTTGGAATCAGTATCCACGTCTGTCGGTGCATAGCGGGATAACTGGATGAAGGCATTCAGATAGGCTCTCACAGTCATACGGCCTTGCTTTAACATCAGGAACTCCTCACGTCTTGCTTGTATTTCTCCCTCAGGCACAAAGTGATTACGGAAATTGGTCCTGAATTCTTCCCAAGTAATGTTTTCCGGATCCTGGTGGGCTTCAGTAAAGGCGGTCCACCAGTCAGCTGCCGGTCCTTGGAGTTGATGGGAGGCTAATAATACTTTCTCTCTTCCTTCACAGTGGATGAGCCTCAACTTGCTTTCAACTGTACGGAGCCAATCATCAGCATCCATGGGTTCAGTGATTGTGGCAAAAGTGGGTGGATGAGTGTTTAGGAAGTCCCTTAGAAAGGACCTAGGTGGAAAAGGTGGTGGTGATGGAAGGTTGTAATTTGGTGGTGGTGGGGGTGGGGCTTGCTGCATGTTGGTGACAATCTGGGTAAGGTTGTTAAGCAGCTGGGTTTGGATAGCCATCATCTGCTGCATCTGCTGCGCGGCTGGGGCTCCTCGAGCACCCCTACCATTCCATCCTGGCACACCTCCAAGTCCTTCATCTTGGGGCACAGCACCCCTTCCACGACCTCTACCTCTACCTCGACCAGCCATCTGTGTTAGAGAAGTTCAATGAAGTTTTAGAATAATAGATGAGATAGGAAGGAATACACTAGGGTAAAACGGTCCCAACTATATGCATCAAGGATAATAGATATAAAGCAAATTCATTAATTAACTAGTTTGGATGTGGACAAGATGCTAAGGCATTTCCACAACTCACACGACACACTAACAAGCCTATATACAAATGACATGGATGTGGACAGGATGTCGAAGCATTCCACAACTCATGTCGCACACACACAACATAAAGCAACTACTAGCACGACATCATAAACAACACAACTCAAGACTAAAGAGGGCGTAGCTACACGCTCCTACATACTAAGGATAACTGTCCTGAGTCGTCCGGCGGGGAAACAAGTCCACTCCTACTCATCGGAGTCCTCCTCAACCTCCATATCCGGGTCTTCTTCTTCTGAATCCTCTCTTGAATTCTCGGGGGAGTTCATGCGACGATCTGGAGAGTTCGGGTCCCAAGGCTCCACGTCCGAAGCGTACTTAGGAGAGTTCGGATCAACTGCAGTGATCCTCGCGTAGCGTCGGCGAAGTCGCTCGTAGCGGTCAACCAGGTCCCTACTGTCCTGTAGCTCCTGCTGACAACGCTGGAGTCGCGAAGACAACTCCACCACGTCGTCCACCAGCCTCTCGCACTGAGGGTGGGTCAAAGGCCCCTCGACATCACGTCCAGTGAAGTCAGCCATGCCACTAGGGCGCTGAGGGGTGTACGCGTGCTCCGTGCACCCGAGGCGGAACCTGTGGGCGTGACTCCAGTAGGTAGTCGCCTCCCACGTAGCATCCTCCTCAGCCGCACGCTGGGAGCTCCTCCAGGCCAGAGAGAAGTGTGAGTGCAGCAGCTTCGAGTCGTAGTAGACGGCCAGCTGAGAAGTCCACTCCAGTCCACCAGTATAGGGTGCAAAGACCCTAGTGGTGTGGTAGACTAGGCGAACACAGTACTCACGGTACCCCGCAGCACGAAGAAGAAAGCAAAGACGGACACGCATCCTCGAAGCAGCACTCCCAGTGGAGAACATCGTCGTCTCCCTCCTGGGGGTGTGAGGTGCGGAGCGACTGGCTAGGGCGTGGTGAGGAACACGACCCCCAGTCGACTTACGAGCCGTCTGCTTGGTTCGCGCCATCTACAAACATTTGAAAAAAAGAAGAGAGTGAGATCAATAATCAATAAGTTAAGTTAGAATTAAAACAACAAGCACAACAAGATAAGAAGCACAAGGGTTGAGATGGAGAGCACAAAGTTTTGGAAATACTATTTTATAAGAAAATAGTATAGTCCTTATTTTTCGGCCATTTCTAATTAGGCTTGCGTCCTACGGGCAACACGGCTCTGATACCACTTTGTCACGCCCGGTCATCGTAAAGATGAACAGACGCTAATCACATGTACGCCAGGATCAGTTGAATCGTACATGCATCGACGAAAGTGAAATATAATTACATTGCCATGTTCGAATACATAAATAGTCTTACAATACGACCCGAAGGTCTACAAATACAAACCACAACTATTACAACACTAAAGCAGTTCATCAACTTCAAACTACAGCGGAAAGCAGGATAGGTAAGCATGGCTCCATCTTCACAGGCAGCAGTTGCGCGTACGGTCGCCAGCCTAGTCCAAGTCCTCCGGATTGACGAAGAAGTCCTCCGGTGCCGCTTCTTCTTCTTCATATTCTAAAGGAAAATTAAACGCTTGAGTACATAGAGTACTCAGCAAGTGCGGGAAGAGATGACATGATTGGCCAGAACAAGAGAAGGCCAATTATGGCTTAGCACTATGCTTAGAACCTAACTTTAGCTTTCAATTATCAATATCATAATTCAAGAAGTAATCAACACATGAGTAATGATAGTGAATGTAACTTGAATCATAATTAACCACTGTTTCCCAACCATAGACTAATTATGAACTGGCCCCAAACCGCTCTTGTCCGTGAGCACGGCTGTCATGACAGTTTTACCAAATCTCTGCAGAGAGTGTACTCTTTCCCCACAAGCAGTGATTTCATCCCCTGTTGCCAGGTGGACTAGCGAACCTCCCCGAATGCCCGTGGTAGCTAACCACATTTCACACTTCCTTTGGTGTGAGGCTAGGAGATCACTACATGGTCTTTACAAAGGTACTCCCGACTAGTGCTAGCCCTCTAAGGTTTCCACCACTGAGGATTCTCGGAGTAACCCTCCGCCTCAGAGCCCCCTCTTGAGCCTTGCGGATCTCAGAGCAGATCACCCGCATCATTCCCCACACCATCCAACTACTAGCATTTCATCGGGAGAAACCTAATTAATTGACCAAGCCGCCCCATCTCAGTCTCGTGGTGGTACTATAAAGCTTAGTGGCTTCCTCCATAAACCGGTCCTTAGAATCCGGTGGTAACAAACCCAATCTCGGGTCTCGTGCAAACTGCACCATGCCAAAACTAACCAACCACCAGATTCCTATCCACTACTATTGTGTAATCACCACAAGTTCAAGTAACCATAAAGTTTAACATAGCACCATTGTATGAAATCCCAATCCCAATGTCTAAGCATGGCTAAGCATAAATAAGACCTATCTACTTCCCAACCCATTTCAGATAACAAGGAAGTATGTGGAACAGGACATGTAAACATGAAATAGGACATCAATTTAATTAGCATGCATCTATCTAAATTCCTAGAATTGGTACAAGATGGTCAAGGGCACTTGCCTTCGTTGAAGACTTGAGTGTTGGTGAAGTCTTGGTCTTGGAGGTTAAGATTAGGGTCGTAGAACGACTCTAAATATATTGCCCAAGCATGGCAAGAATAAAATAAAGCTAAATAAGTAAAGAGCACACAAAACAGTACATCACAACATACACATAGGCATAAAATCCTATACTAATGTGTCTCTATGAAGTATTTATTACTTAACATGGCCAAGGTATGCATTTTATATTTATCCTACATTTTTGGGATTTAATCATAGCCTAAAACCATTTTTATTGGATTTTCTATGGCCAAAATGTATTTTTAAGCATTTATAATAAATATTCCATAGACAAAATATATTTTACATGAACTCTACAATTTATTCACAGCATAAAATAGTTTATACCAATTTTTTCCTAACATTTCTACACTTAATTACCATTTTTATCTATTTTCTACACCTCAAATACACCTAAAAACCATATTCAGCAAATAAATAAAAGTCCAGGGACTAATTAAATAGTTTTCTAAACTGCACAGGGGTTAAATTCATGATTCTACAAATTTACAGAGGTTAGATTGCTTATTTAAATGATTAAATCCAATTTTTGGGTGTTCAGGGGCTAGTCTGCAATTCCCAGGGGCTAGACTTGAATTTCTGTGAAGTCCAGGGGGTAGCAAGCAAGGTTCCAGGGGCCTGGGTGAAAATCCGAGGGCGGGAATGAGATTTTGAATGTGGTCCGTCGGATCTGCGCTGGATGGCTCGGATTTTATTACGCAAAGGGGTATGCTGTGTTTTAATCACAGCCGTAGAGGTTCAACCGATGGCCCAGATGGGGCCACGCCGACGCTTGGCCGGCGCCAGCGCCCTGCGCGGCGCCGCACGGCGGCGCACGGCGACGAGCTCGCCGGAGCTAACCCGAAAACACGAAGCAATGCCTAATCCACGAATTCAAGCGCATAGAATTGAAGGGGGAGATCGAGGGAACTCACCGGAGGGATTGATTGAGCTCGGGGTGGAGCAGAGGATGCCGGCGACAGGGTGAGGCAGCGGAGCTCGATGGTGCACGGCGATTCCAGCGGTGCAGTGACGATCCACCCGATCAAGCGTGTCCGGCGAATTCCTGGTGGAGCGGTGATCACGTGAGGCCAAGAAAATGGGGAGTAGGGGGGGGGGGCTGCAGCGACGGGAACGCGAGCGCAGAGGTGACTCACCGGCGGTGAAGGGGCTAGGGTTCCGGGAGGCTCGGGGAAGGTGGAGAAGTGGGGGCGCCGAGTTCTTTATAGAGCGGAGGAGGGCGCGGTTGCGGCACTCGGCCGAAATTCGAACGGGAGAGACAGTTTCGGGTCGAGGGAATCGTGGGCGCGGGGAGGGTGCGGTGACGGTTGCGTGCCGCGCGAGGAAGAGAGGGGAGAGAGGGGGGGGGAGAATGTGCCGACAGGTGGGGTCCCGGGCGCAGAGAGAGGGAAGGAGGGAGGGGTTCGGCTGGGCCGCGAGAGAAAGGGGGAGGGAATTGGGCCAGGGGAAAGAAATCGGCCCAGGGTGAGGTTTTACCTTTTTCTTTTTCTTTTTCCTTTTCTTTTCTTTTGATTTGAATTCAACTTCAAATTTAAATCGTTTGCTACACGTTTGAACTTCAAGAATCACCCAAAAATGCATACAAGAATGTGCAAGGGTTTGATCAAGTTTTTATACATGAAATTATGGGTGTTACATTAGGGGTGGCTCTGAATCCATTGTTAAGAGTAAACTTAGGTGTAAACAGTAAACATGGACCCTAATCTCCACTATGCACCGGATAAACATGATTAAGGACAAGATTAGCACTTACAGGATGAAGATTCGTTGGCTGCCATGAGTGTCTTGCTTCTCGAGGGCGACGAGATGAGTTGCTCGGATCTTCCCACCGTTCTCGCTCACTTTTTGATCGGATGTTGACTTGTGATTAGAATGTTATTAGTTTAACTTAATCACCTTCTTTTTATAGAGCGAAGCGGCAGGGGACCCAAGCCGGGTCGGTTGAGGACGCCCCCGATCGTGGCGTCGGATTCGTCCAGGATTCCCGGTAGGTTTTATCAAGTCCCTTTTCTTTTACTTTTGACTTTATCTTTTGTTTTTATTTATTCACTTTTCCATTTTTGTTTCTCTCAGTTGAACCGAGAGCAACACCAACATCGACGTCTCAAACGGCGAAATGCGCAAGAGTTCCCCACGCCCACCACACTCCCACTGCGATGAGACTGGAAGTCGCCGAACGATAGTGTGTGTCATGCAGGACGCAGTGTAGACGAATTGCACTCACTCAGACGAAGCTTGTCGGATGAAGCTTGATGTGATGCCTGCAAATTTCCACTGATGTGCTGACATCAGAAATGATTGTGGGTTCGATATGGTATCCTTTCTCAAGAAGCTTCAGTCTAACACCCATTGTCATAGTAGTAGCACCTTCGCATTTAGCATTCGATAGAAACTTCTTGATCTTCACATACTGTCCATCACTAAAAACGGTTCCAAGCCTGCTCTGACCATTTGTCCCAAAGCACCAAAACAGAGTCCATTCAGCAGCCTTGGCAACGTCAGCATCATCAAAAATTATAATAGGACTTTTTCCATCAAGTTCCAAAGAAACAGGTTTGATCATCGTAGCAGCAGCAGTCATAGCCTTCTCACCATTAGATGAACTCCCAATAAAAAGATCTTGTCAGGGCATAATCCAGAGACAATGTTTGAGACACCTGAAGGAAGACCAATTTCTCTACAAACATCAGCCAGCTCTAAGCATGTCATCGAATCCAGTGCAGATGGCTTTAGCACAGCTGTACAATCAACAACCAGAGCAACAGAGGATTTTTTGCTTTTTGTCTAAGACAGCTGCCAATTCCGCAAGGAACTCAACAATCAGCAGAGGCTTTTGTTACTTCGGAGGTAACTCTAAATCAGCCCGAGCAACAGATTTGCACCCCTCGGTCAATATTGATTTTGCCGAGAAAGTAGCACAAGTGGTAGCATCTTCAGCAGTATTTTCAAGGCTTGCACCACCATTCTTCACTCTATCCTTGGACTCAATACTCTTGGCAACAGCTACACCATCCAACTTGACTGCGGTGACATCACCATTGGCATTAGCATCAAAGACGACAGCTATCGCGCCCTTCACAATCTTGACCCCTTTGTTAGCATAGTAAGCACCGTAGGAAGCTGCAATATCAACAGTAAAGGGACCGTGCATGCACCAAGGTTCAGGTAACACTACGGTGACAACAAAGTCATTGAGCTTCAATGTTGAACTAGTGAGAGTCTTGGTAGCAAGATCAGCCTTGACGATTTCTGTGTTGGGGATCAGCTCAATCCCTTTCTCTGCATACCATTCAGGTAATAGCTTCTCACCCCCACTTCCTATGCTCACATGAAATCCTCGGAGTCTTGCAGCATTAGGAAGGAAGAGATTATCCTTGCTGGTGGCAGGACACTCGTAAGGAGCCTCCACCTCCATGGAGATGATGGCAAGCTCGCCTGGCCTGATTCCCTGCTTGGCGAACTCGCACACGGCTGTGTTCCAGGACAAAATGTCCTGAGTCGGCATATCGTCGAACACCTTCCAGGCGTCCGGAACCCCGCCCCTCTGGAAGGAGGCGTTTGTCAGTGCAGATTGAGCACACAGAAGGACTCGAAGCACACGTCCTGCAGCCGGGTGTCACGGCTCTGGGAGTGGCGCTACCTGGCGGGAAGAAGACGTCGAGGGCTTTTGAAGCAAATGCGGGAAAGGAAGGTGGCGGCCCAGCTGGCCCAGGTCGAAAGACGCCCCAACTCAAATCTGTTTAAAAGTGAGGCACCGCAGGGGACAGAAGGCATCTCGATGTAACAAAATTTCGCCTCTGTTCCTTCTCCGGCTTCTCCTCCTCCCCCCTCTCTCCCTTCCCCATCTAGCTTCTCTTCTTGTTCTACAAGTTGTACTGAACACTACCATTAATCAAGAGGAGAGAGGCATCTGGGAGTTGCCGAGAATTATCGCGAGTTTCTTTGTGTCGTTGAGTTGATCGGGTTCTGTGATTCCCTTGTTGCGACGTGATCATATCGTTCCTCTTACACTGGTATCAGACTCGGTCCTTCCTCTACGTTCTTCTTGTTGTGCCCGTGATTCTCTTGCTTTGTGCTGATGGCTGACAGCAACAAGAAGGAAATTATTGATACTATTACGGCCACCATCGAAGCAGTTGAGAAGAAGTTTTCTGCAAGTCTTGAGGCTGTTGAACTGAAGATCCAATCTATGGGAACTGATCTCTCTAAAGTCAAGTCTCAGCTAGATCTTTCGATGAAGACCATAGCAGTGTTGTCTTTGCAAGATCAAGGAACATCTCATCAGACATCAAGAACATCTAGATCTGGTGTTATTGGGCCTCCACCTCCTGCAACTAATATACCACCGATCTTTCCTCAGGTGAATTGTGTCGTTCCTCCTCATACTTCTGCTCCTACTACTTCTGTTCCTAGTGGTAGACCTATGCATATTCTTGATAATTCCACCAGACGCCACTGGCTATCTAAAATGGAGTTTCCTAAGTTTGATGGCACAGATGTTCGTATTTGGCTAGATAAGTGCACCTCCTATTTTGATCTGTATGAGATACCTCTGGAGTTTCGAGTCACTGCTGCATCCATACACATGATTGAGAAGGCTTCTCATTGGTTTCAGACTTATAAAACCACTGTTCAAGCTTTAGTATGGGACCATTTTGCTGCTGCTGTTATTGAAGCTTTCGAGCTAGACACTCATAGAGTCAAAACTATGGAATTACTCACCCTTAAGCAGACTGGAACTGTGGAACAATATAGACTGTTGTTTGAACAGTTGATATACCACATCAGGTTGTATGACTCCTCTGTCAGTGAGACATTTTTGGTCTCACAATTTTTGATGGGCTTGAAAGATGAAATACGAGTGGTGGTAGAGATGCATTTACCAGATTCTGTCACTCAAGCAGCTACTCTTGCATCCATACAAGAAAAATTGAATGCTAAGGTGAAGCCCAAACCATTCAGATATTCAGGCTTTAGATCTGCTACCACATCTTTTGGGAAACGGGAGAGCAAACCCACTTTCAGTACTAATGATATGTGGAAGGCCCAACAACTGAAGAATTTTAGACGACTGAACAACTTGTGTTTTAAGTGTGGTGACAAGTATACTCCGAGCCACAAGTGTGTTGTACCTGCTGGTGGTCAGTTAAATGTCCTTTGGTCTGAAACAGTTGATGAAGGGGGATATTTGCCTGAGGCCATGCTAGATGCTCTGGAGAATTCAGCAGTACATACTGAGGACAATAGTTCTCAGCTCTCACTATATGCTTTGTTAGGCAAACCAGAATATATGTCGATTCAGTTGCAGGCATTGGTAGGTAATACACCACTTATCATACTCATTGACTCAGGAAGCACACACTCTTTCTTGAATTATCCTCTGGTTCAAAGTCTGCATTGTCCTCTTTCACCAATACCACCACTGTATATTGAGGTAGCAAATGGGGAGAAGCTTCATTGTACAGAGGAGGTTAAGAAATTCACATGGTGGACCCAGGGCCACACCTTTTCCCATGATGTCAAAGTGTTGCACATAGGTGCCTATGACATGGTATTAGGCATGGATTGGCTGGAGCTTTACAGCCCAATGAACTGTAATTCGTCTGAAAAATGGCTGGAGTTTTCATACAAGGGGGCAACAGTCAGGCTGCAGGGGAATTCATCTAAGTCAGACAAATTAATGGCAGAGGCCTCTGGTGAGAAAATATGCAAATGGCTAAGAGGTAATTACTTGTGGGCAGCAGTGGTCATTCAGCCAGAGAACAACAGTTCCTTATTCTCGGAAGAACTTCTTATGCAGAGCATACCTGAACCTATCAAGGAACTTATATTTTGATATGACACTCTTTTCCAAGAGCCAACTGCATTACCACCAACTCGTGTTTATGATCACTCAATACCATCGATACCTGGCTCTACACCAATTAATTGCAGGCCTTATCGTTACAGTCCAGAACAAAAAGATGAGATAGAAGCTCAAGTGGCAGCCATGTTGCAGTCAGGTATCATCATACTAAGAATGAGCCCCTTTGCATCCCCAGTCTTGCTTGTTAAGAAAAAAGATGGTAATTGGCGTTTTTGTGTTGACTACCGAAAGTTGAACTCTATAACCATCAAAAACAAGTTTCCCATGCCCATCATTGAGGACTTTTTAGATGAGATAGCTGGTGCTTCATACTTCTCTACACTGGACCTTGCATCTGGCTTTCACCAAATAAGAGTAGCACCACTTGATGAACACAAAACAGCATTTAAAACACATCATGGTCATTTCCAATTTAGAGTCATGCCATTTGGACTCACTAATGCACCAGCCACGTTTCAATGTTTGATGAACTCTATATTTGCAAAATTCATGAGGAAATTTGTTCTTTTGTTCATGGATGACATTTTAATATATAGCAAAAGTCTTGAGGACCATGTGCAGCATGTGGCTCTAGTATTTCAAACATTGCAGGAGAATTCTTTGTACATCAAGTTCAAGAAATGTTCATTTGCTCAACAGAAAATCTCATATCTTGGGCATATTATATCACAAGAAGGGGTTGCAACAGATCCCTCTAAAATTGACGCTATGGTAAACTGGCCTGTTCCATTGTCCTTTACTGAATTAAGGGGCTTTCTTGGGCTTACTGGGTATTATAGGAAGTTCGTTAAAGACTATGGAGTTATAGCTAGGCCACTGACAAATTTATTACATCACAAGAATTTTTCTTGGTCAGAATCAGCTCAAAAGGCTTTTGAACAGCTCAAAACTGCAATGACCACAACCCCTGTCCTGGTGTTTCCAGACTTTTCACAAGATTTTGTGATTGAGACAGATGCCTGTGATACTGGAATTGGTGCAGTGCTACTCCAAAATGGCCATCCAGTGGCATACTTTAGTAAAGGCTTAAGTCTGACAAACCAAAAGCTATCAGCATATGAAAAAGAATTTTTAGCAGTCCTCATGTCTGTGGAGAAGTGGAGACCTTATCTCCAAAGAAGGCCATTTTTCATCAGGACTGATCATCAATCCTTGTGCCATCTACAAGAACAAAATTTGTCCACTGATTTGCAGAAAAGAGCTATGAGGAAGCTGGCAGGGCTTCAATTCAAATTCCTTTATAAAAAGGCTCTGAAAACAAGGTAGCTGATGCTCTTTCAAGAGTGGCAAAATTTTACAGTTTAAATGTTGTCTCTGCTATAGTTCCAGTGTGGATTCAGGAGATACTAAACTCCTACCACACTGACAGTGAAGCTCAAACCTTGCTGGTAGAGCTAGCAGTATCAAGCCCAAATGCCCTAGGATTTTCATTAGTGGATGGAATAATCAGGCACAAGAGGAAAATATGGGTGGGCTGTAATACAGCTCTCAGGACCAAACTTATTTCAGTTTTCCACTGCTCTGCACTTGGAGGACATTCTGGAACCAATGCCACATATCAAAGGCTGCACAAGTTGTTTACTTGGAAAGGTATTAAGGGGGATGTTGATTCCTTTATCAAGCAATGCTCTGTTTGTCAGCAATCTAAGCATGAATTATGCAAATATTCTGGCCTTCTTAATCCTCTGCCAATACCTGACAGCAGTTGGACAGATTTGTCTGTGGACTTTATTGAAGGCTTGTCCAATTCTTTTGGCTTCACTGTTATACTGGTGGTGGTAGATCGTTTCACAAAATATTCACATTTTATATCTGTCAAGCATCCATTTACTGCATCTGCTATAGCTCAGTTATTCCTTGACAATGTGGTAAAATTGCATGGGGTGCCTAAAAGAATTGTCTCTGACAGGGATAAGGTTTTCACAAGTGCCTTCTGGACAGAATTATTTCGACTGTTAAACACTGGTTTACAGCTGAGCAGTGCTTACCATCCACAAACCGATGGCCAAACAGAGCGAGTGAACCAATATGTTGAGATGTTTCTTCGCTGTTCAGTTCAGGCAACACAAAAAAAGTGGTCCAAATGGCTATCCTTGGCTGAGCTATGGTATAACACATCATACCATTCTGGGCTGCAATGTTCACCCTTCAAGGCTCTTTATGGGGTGGATCATACACCTGGATTTTTTCCTTCATTAGCTCCCTCTCATATCCCTGAAGTTTCAGAAATGCTTAGGGAGAGACAAATGTTTTCAGTGCTGCTGAAAGAGCAACTCTGCAGGGCACAAAATAGGATGAAGCATTTTGCTGACAAGAGAAGGATTGACAGGCAATTTTCCGTGGGAGAGCAGGTGCTACTAAAGCTACAACCTTATGTGCAGCAATCACTAGTCAGCAGGGACTTTCCAAAGCTTTCATATAAGTACTATGGTCCATATTCAATCTTGGAGAAAATAGGCCAGTCTGCATATAAACTGGACCTCCCTGCATCAGCCTCAATACATCCAGTTTTTCATGTCTCCCAATTAAAGGAATTCACTCCTGATCACAACCCAGTCTTCACCACATTGTCTGACATACCAACATTGGACATTGCAGACTTGGCTCCTATCAGAATTTTGGATCGCCGATTGGTTAAAAAGGGAAACTCGTCTGTTACTCAGGTACTTGTTCAATGGGATCAGTTACCAGCAACAGCAGCGACTTGGGAGGATTATTATGTTGTGAAGACCAAGTTTCCATCATCACCTGTCTGGGGACAGTCAGGTCCTTCGGCGAGGGGAAGTGTCACGGCTCTGGGAGTGGCGCTACCTGGCGGGAAGAAGACGTCGAGGGCTTTTGAAGCAAATGCGGGAAAGGAAGGTCGCGGCCCAGCTGGCCCAGGTCGAAAGGCGCCCCAACTCAAGTCTGTTTAAAAGTGAGGCACCGCAGGGGACAGAAGACATCTCGATGTAACAGAATTTCGCCTCTGTTCCTTCTCCGGCTTCTCCTCCTCCCCCCTCTCTCCCTTCCCCATCTAGCTTCTCTTCTTGTTCTACAAGTTGTACTGAACACTACCATTAATCAAGAGAAGAGAGGCATCTAGGAGTTGCCGAGAATTATCGCGAGTTTCTTTGTGTCGTTGAGTTGATCGGGTTCTGTGATTCCCTTGTTGCGACTGATCATATTGTTCCTCTTACACCGGGGCGCATGGAAGGTGGCTTCGATGGAGTAGGCGTTGTCGAAGGAGATGGAAGGGAACGCCCTTGCGCTTGACGTGGTACGCCCGCCATGGTGGTGGTGGCCATGGTGGTGGAAGCGGGCATCGGTGCCCGGAGCAGAGCAGCTGCTCCACGCCCGTGCAGTGTTCTGCGATGACGACGTTCATGAGCTCCTCGCCACGGCTGTCGTCGATGCACACGCGAGGCCCGAAGGTGTTGAAGACGGAGCCCCTTGCCACGAGCTTGTTCTGCGGCGCTTCAATGTTGACGAGCTTGCCACTACGCACGTCGGCCACCTGCTCGAACCGATTCCCAGCGAGGAACGGCTGCACGTTGCGCAGCGATGCGGCGCCGCCGGTGGTGGAGTAGCGCACGCGCCCGATGGCGGAAGAGCCGGGAGGAGGCCAGTGGGGATGGGTCCTCGAACACGTCTGCCACGAACCTGGGGTAGCTGTAGAAGAAGCCAAGTAAGAGAAGCCTGCGGACGGAGTCAAGCTCGTTGCTGGTGCCCTGTTGAAGCTCGAGGTTGAAGAAGGCGGTGTCGCGGGAGGCGGCGAAAACTGCTGAGCCCGGCAGATTGCGGGTCCAGTCCGAGATGCGGAAGGAGTCGAGGCAGGCATAGGAGGCGAGGAAGCGGTGCGCCTCCGCGTTCGTAGCAGACGGCGGGCGGGCGCTCTGGATGGCGAAGATGGTCTCAAATCGGTCGCACTCGATGATTTGTATGCGGGGCTGCTTGGGGAAGAAGTCGCGCTCGAGGCAGCGGTCGTCGACGGCGACGTCGTCTTCGATGCCGCTGGACTCCTCCATCTCATCCTCCTTTGGGCTCTCATCCCCTTTTGGCTGCTGCTCCTCCTGCGAGGCGGAGAGGGAGCCGGAAGAGGCGTGGAAGACGGAAACGGGGAGGGAGGCCGCGGCATCGGCGCTGAGCTCCATGACGCCCACGGGTCCGCATGCACGAATTCGTCGGCGGCAGAGACCAGCACGTCGACGCTGACGAGAAGAGGATCCGATGGCGCAACGCTCTCCTAGACGGCTGCCTCCGGCTCGATCTCCTCGTCCGTAGGCACATGGTAGTGCTCCGAATGCGCCACCGCAGCAACGTCGCTCGTGGTGTCGTATTTGGCGAAGGCATCACAGATTGCCTCGCCAAGCGTCCGACGAAGCTCCTGGACGAAGTACTCAGCATCTCCTTCGTCATTTCGGGGTCCATTTAGGATCGTGAGATCTGATACTAATTGTTAGCAACTCGGAAGGGAGTTCGTCGGAAGATCGCCGGAGAGGAGAAAGAAGAGCGCCCATAGAGGAGATGAGAGCTGAAGGAAGAGAATAAACGTGGGCAGCAAGAAGATGCTTGCAATTAACAATATTCTCTCCCTCAATCCATACGGAATTACAGGCTAAATAGTCATTAAGGTGGGATCTAGTGGGCCATGAGTGCTAACAATGTTGGTCCGTCATTTTATTCTAATAAATTTGTCACGAGATTTTTTTGTTTACCGGTTTTTCCTCGAGTTTGAGAACCATTTAGTCGTGATAAGTTTTTATGGATCATACACCGTACCACACACACAGAAGGAACATATTCGTCAATGGATACTCGAAAAATTGATTTTGCTGCCAGCAATTGGTCAGACAGTACTATGAAAGGCGTTTACATTGTTGCAGTTACTCTCTCTCCTTTCTTTTTGTTGGAGGTCGGTTAGCTTAACGCTAACAAGTGTAAAAGAGTGTTACAATGCTATTTTTTTAAATGATGAGTCTTACATTGTTAATATGCAATACACATTTATGACGATCCAGTATATCACACAAGCGCTAATGTGGAATGTAAGAAACACATGAGTATAGGTTTTTTAAGAACATTTATTACAGTTGAATTGCACATCTACCTCCCCTAATCTTAGCCTCCGGTGATAGATTAGATGATCATGTTAGCATTGTAGACCTTTTTACACTAGATATGTCACTATGATCTTATTGAACATATTTTCCTTACATGCTTGCAACCAACTATCACAATGACAACATGTATACGCTTTCTTATTTAATTAAACAAAGAAAGCACGCCTCCGGATGCCTATGATTTCATTACACATACTTGCAACCCACATTCGTTTGCATGCGTGTCAACCTAATAATTACCATAAATATGGATAATGACACCTATGTGTTTGTGTCTGTTGGCACCTTATTATTTTTATTTATTTATTATGAAGATTCAGCACCTTATTATTGTGAAGGAAGCTACTTGTTGTGCAAAAATGCTTATACTCAGTTGCTACTACATTGTGCTCCTGTTGATATTTTTTATCATAGGCAACTTTCTACAACAATCCCCGACTTAGGATTAAACATTTCTGCTGGTGTCTGTCCAGATTCATAGCCGCTAGAAATCCTTATATTTAGGACCGAGGAGGTAGTAGAAGATACTTCTCATTTCGTTGTCAGTCACAGTTAGCATTAATTTTTCCGTCGAAGAAGTTAGCAATAATGTGCCCTCTTAAATCTCTAGCGGACAAAATAGTCAGGAGAGCGATCTACAAACATAAATAAGATGCAGGACGTGGACACGTGGACGTTGAACATCCAACGATTCCACCTACCCACCTGTATACGCTTATATAAAACTCATTCAAAGCGCCTGATCAGCTCCGGTTACCTTCAACTGCTGCTTCGTTTTGCCAGCACAAATGGTCTCTTCCCCCTCTCTTACTTATTAGACAAGCAGCTCTGATGAGCTCTCCATAGTCTACTTACTTGCTTAGCTTCATCATTCATGGAGGGTTAAAAAATTTGATGTGTGTGCGTGCAGGGATCGGTGGTGAAGCTGGGGACGTGGGGCGGCGACGGTGGCGTCGCCCACGACATCGCCGTGGCGCCGCAGCGGCTGGAGAGCATCACCATCCGCTGGGGCAAGGTTCTCGACTCCGTCGCCTTCACCTACCGGGACCGCGACAAGCAGCTGCACACCGCCGGCCCGTGGGGCGGCACCGGCGGCGAGAAGAACGATCCGGACACGGTGAGTGTGGCCGGGGATTTTTGGGCCCGTCACTCTCAGACTCATTTGACTGTTTCTCCTGGTCTCGCAGATCACGCTGGGGCCGTCGGAGTACGTAACGGAAGTTGCCTGGTCCGTGGGCCCGTTCAAGCTCAAGGACGTGGAGAGCTGCATCACCTCGCTCAAGTTCGTGACCAACCAAGGGACCTACGGGCCCTTTGGGTACGGGGTGGACAGCACGCACTACAGCTTGCCCGTGCTCAACAACGGCAGCGTCGTCGGCATGTTCGCCCGCGCCGGAGAATACCTCAACGCCATCGGCTTCTATGTCCTCCCCTTCTAACCAGTAGTGTGTATATGACGCCGCGCCGATCGCTGCGATGGACGTCCAGAGACAGAGACACCTGGAATTTGAAGCCCAATACATGTCTCCTTGTGCAGTTGCTCCTGTACACGTGTCTTTGTGTAAAAACTTCCAAGATAATATTACACGTCTTGTTGGGATGAATTAAAGGTGTATGTTTTGTCGTAAATATAATTGCTGACGTGTACACAGTTGGACTCGACCCACAAACACCCGTCCCACGATCTTGCTTGCACAACGTTTGTCGAGGTGGGGGGAGAAAACCGTTGTGCAAACCGGGTCGAGGACGTGCGTGTGCGGATCGGCTACAAACAATACACTTCAGCAGTCCACTCAATATATTCCTAAAGTCACTAAATCGGGGTCCTATTTACTAAAACCGGGTTAGGAAAGTCATTAAAAGTGTGACTAATGCTTCAGTTCTTCAAAATGTGGGCTTAGATACACTAAACATAGTATATTGGATGAAATAAACACTAGTCACAGCATGAGGGTAAAATATATTTTTCCTGTTTTAAAAACTATCAATATAAAGCACCAACCACTCCAGTCCAACAAATACTCTGATCTGTTTGGTACAGTTCCAGATTCTACGAGGACCAGTGACGTTTCAGTTTCCACTATTCAATGTCTCTCGACATGAAATGTAATCACTTTAGAAACTATTTAAAAGTAAATAGATAACTATCCAAATTACCCTTGATTTTTGCATCATGAAATGTAAGGAATTCAGCTTATGACATGTCGATGAAGAGGAGCTTCCATTGATTTTAGCGCGATGAAAAATTCTCTAATGTGACAGGAATCATAGTCTTGGTGTTGAGGATGGAGACAGTCTGCAAGTGGAGGGAAGCCACTGCTGTGAAGTCATCCCCAATCGCCATCGTGATGGCAGCGACAGAGATACGGCGGGTTAGAGTTAGGGTTTCTAGTGGTCTGGCCGTGAGGGGTGGCGATCGAACTGCTCGCCGTTGTGGTGGTGGCTTGCTTAGGGTTAGTGGATGATACGGAAGGAGTGCCACGAGTCAGAGGTTGGTGGTCAGACTGTGGGTGATGGCAGTCTGAGTGCAGGCTCGTGCCACCTCGACTCGGATGGGTCCCATGTGTCGGGGGCTGGAGGTCTGACCGTTATTGAGTCAGCAGTGGGATTGCAGGGGCTCCGCGTGCTGGAAAACGGCTGCGTAGGGAGGAGAAGGAGGGTCTGAGGCCGCGGGGCAAGATGGTGGCTAGGGCTGCAGAAGGAGATTTTTAGGAGTGAAACATCAGAAATACTATGATCGAAATAAATGGAAAAACAATATTTTTTTGTTAAAACCTCTAGATGATGGTACATATTGTTAGAATAATAGTACCACATTGTACGTGTAACCAAGGGAGGTCCCCTAGGAGTTTTAATCGATCAAATACAATAATTATTTTCTTCCCAATTACTTATATCATGGTATCATATTAGCTTAACTTCCGCTAGCCACGCCTGACTCCGCCTCTTGTGTCGGGTTTGGCTTCCAGCGAATCGTCACCCCTCGCGCGCGATCCTTTTTTTCGACGTGCCCCCGCCGTCGGAAAAATCCCGCGCGCACCCGCACTCCTGGGCGGGGCCCTCCGAAGACCGCCGCATGCCTACGTGCGGCTTTCCACGCGGCTCGCGCCCGTTCTGCGATCTTCGTCTCCACGCATTGCGCGTCCGTGGTCTCCGCTGTAGCAGATCGACTCCCGCGCGTCGTTTCTTCCAGCAAGGGCACTGAGCATCGAAGGGTCCATCAGAGTTCATCTGCGCGATCCTCCCCAGGTTCCCCTCTCCAGGTTACCAAACTTCTTGATGGCTTCCATTGGCGATGGCTACCCAGACGCACAAGCATCCTCACAGGACATAGCCTTGGCGGCCGAGCTAACTCGATTGACCGAGGAGGAGGATCAACTGGCCATCGAGGCAGCACGTGCACGTGCAGCAGCCGACAAGGCACGTCACAAGCTGCTTCTCGCAGCCAATGAGATTCGTTGTGACTTGATCAACCATGACCCCTCTTCTCCAGCGGTTGACGACGTTGCTTCTCTACATACTCAAGCAATCGCCATCCTCAACATCAAGTCAATGATCCCCATCGTCCTCGACAACCTTTCGCCGCACTATAATCAGTGGAAGAGTTTCTTCCTCAACACCCTTGGGAAGTACGAGCTCTCCGATCATGTCCTCACCGACATTGATCTCACCATCGTCGACTCTCATTGGCGACGTATAAACTGCACCGTCATCTCCTGGCTTCACGACACCGTCTTTCCTGATCACCTTAGTGGGCATACCCACAGCTCGTTCCATCTGGCTCGGGCTTCTGCAACAGTTCATCGGCAACCAGGAGACTCGTGCTATGATTCTGGATGCCGAGTTTCGCACGTTTGTCCAGGGTGACCTCTCCAACACCGACTATTGTCGTCGCCTCAAGATGATGGGCCAAGCACTCCGTGACTTGGGTGAGGTTGTCCCCGACCGCACTCTCGTTCTCACGATGCTTCGTGGGCTGAACGAGTTGTTCTCTCACATGGCTTCCCTTCTAGCGATAGCGCCCCTTTCACACATTCGCCGAGGTCCGCAACGACCTCCAACTTGAGGAGATCGAGATGAAGTCCAAGCTGGGGAATGCTAATGCATTGGCGGCCACCTCCGTAGGTGCGGGACACACCCCGTCTCCTGCATCATCTGGTGGCACTCCCTCACATTCTCCTGCTCGTGGCGGCCCTGCATCAAGCACCCCTACCTCCGACGCTGTTGTCTTTGGCCCCTCGTCCTCCAACCGAAGTTGAAACTGGCGTAATCGGAACAAGCGTAATGACACAAGTAAAAGCGATGGATTTCCCACTCCGGGGAATCCATGGAATGGGACCTTGCAGCTCTGGGGTGGTGTTGTGCCCCGTTCCGGTCCTCCTCCAGGCTTCTCGGCACGTCCACGCGCACCTGCTCCTCTCAGCAGGCTCTTCTAGCGCACGGAGGACTCTACAATGCATCTGCTTATCAGCCACCAGGCACCTGGACACCTAGCAGACTAACCATGCAATTCTACTACAAACCAACTACCTACACCTGGCGGTAGTCAAACTGCCTCCTTCTACAGCGGCCAGACTATGGCTTCTAGTGATCCAACCACCAGATCTTTGTATGGGGGACCTTTCAACTACACCGTGTCTTCTACAACATGGGATTAGAACGAGCTGGCTAACTCTTTCAACACCATGTCACTGACGCCGCCACCATTCGTTGAATGGTACAATGACTCCGGTGCCGATAGCCACATGTGCTCCTCCTCCGGTAACCTCTCCTCCTCCCACCCTCCTTCTTTTTCGACTCCTTCATCTATCGTTGTCGGTAATGGGTCATTGATACCCGTCACCTCCATGGGCCGTACTTCTTTTTCCACATCTGCTCGTCCTTTACATTTATATCGAGTTCTCGTGTCTCCTCACATAATTAAAAATTTGGTTTTTGTTCATTAGTTCACCACTGATAACAATATTTCCATCGAATTTTATCCATTTGGTCTTTCTGTGAAGGATCTGGACATCAAGAACGTGATTGCCAGGTGTAATAGTTCCGGGCAGCTCTAGTCCATCTCTTTGCCGATGCTTTCTCCACCACATCCTTAGCCGCAGCCACGACACCGTCTATGCTTTAGCATCGTCGTCTTGGTCATTTAGGTTTTGAGACTTTGTCTAGATTATTTCCACAATGTAACAAATAGGAACTTGACACTCTTTGTTATGCATGTCAGCTTGGTTGTCACACACGTCTTCCATTTTCTTTATCAAATTCTCGTGCTTTGAACAACTTCGATTTAATACATTGTGATCTATGGTCATCTCCCGTGCGAAGTGTTTCTGGTCACAAGTATTATCTTGTTGTTCTTGATGACTGCTCTCATTATTCGTGGACTTTTCCTCTACGCCTCAAATTCGACACTTTTCCGACCTTGTCACAATTTTTTGCCTATGTATCCACTTAATTGGGTCGCACCATAATGGCGGTCCAATGTGACAATGGTCGTGAATTCGATAATTCCACATCACGCGCATTGTTTTTCCATCTTGGTGTACTTTTGCGTCTCTCTTGTCCTCACATGTCTCCGCAAAATGGACATGCTTCACGTATTATTTGCACCACCAATGACACTATACGCTCGATTATGTTCTAAGCTAGTGTTCTGTCTGGTTATTGGGTAGAAGCGCTCCACACCGCTACACACCTCATAAACTTGCGACCATCTAAAATGCTCTCCTTTGTCACACCACATTTCGTCCTCTTTGGCACCCAACCTGATATTTCCCACCTATGCATTTTTTGTTGCAAGTGCTATCCAAACCTCTCAGCCACAGCTGAACACAAGCTTGCTCCTCGCTCTACAGTTTATGTCTTCCTTGGCTATTGTTGACAGCTCCCAAGATATACTAACAAATCATCCCCGGCAACGGCGCCAGAAATGCTTGTTGGTATCATCTCCGGTAAATAGATGAGATCCGCAAGCGCACGGAAGATATTGTTGTAGCATTTCACCCATGAGTATTCCCAAGGGTATCACATTTATCCCAAAGGAAGGCAATGGAGTAAAGTATATACTACTCTTATGGTCAAGCTATGGGATACTAATCCATTATCCGGACAGGGGTAAGTTGATAATAGGGGTAGTGTGACACACACCTAGGCGATCTATTCTAAAGGGTAAAATGGGTCCTAGAGGGAGATTGGATTGAGAGTTAGAGAGTTGCTCCTACAATGCTCCTAATACATATACATAGCCTAAGGTAGATACTAATGGTCATGTCAATGATGAATTCCTATGCAATGCTATTCAACACATCGGGCACGGGCTTACCCCTAGCAATACTAGGGCGACTCCCGCCAAGAGCATGTGGCATAACCGAACGTGGAGGATTACAAAGGACAGATAGGGTTGTCACCACCTACTGCCTACCTCTTCAATCCGTGGGTCTACGAGACATCCAACGCTACTTAAATACCCTAGCACCATGCTAGCATACTAAGAAAATACATTTGGAGCCATGGCACAAGCCATCCTAAGGCAATGACTAACCTAAACATCGTTGAACCAATGTTGAAGCACAGCATAAGTCATTCATATTAACATAATCATATCATAACTATATAGACTATAGTGGGGGTCTATAGTGTTTATGACCATAAGATGTGATCATGAGAGTGAAATCATAAAGACTATACCTTCCACATACATGGACTCCATAATCAAACAAGAAACGCTTTGTCCAAGTATATGTATAAAAGAAGACTAAAGATAATATCTTTATTGAGCACAAAATCACAAATACAAGAAGGAATACATAAGCCATAACTTTCACAATGTGGAATTGGGAAGAGAGACTCCTTCTACTCCTTTCCCAATTTGGACTTGGGACAAGAGGCTCTCGTCTCTACATCCTAACTCCTCTAGGGACTATGGAAGATAGTGTACACAATAGAATGATGCCCAAGTGGTGTGTGTTGAAGTGAGGGGTAGGGGGTCCTATTTATACTAGTGTTGAGGTCGGTTCCCGCCACCAAAAGTGCGCGAATCAGTCACCATTGACTCTAGGGAGCCGGGAGGAGCCAACATGTGGAGGCTGACCGAGTTTGGTGCAAAGACCAGGTTGGCCGACCCCCTGGTTCGGCCGACCTGGTCATTGCACGGTTTCTCGTGTGCTTTCTCCAGGTGGCTGCCAGGTGGGTCCCATTGATGTATATGGGTGATACATCGTTGGATCTCCTTGGATACTTCTGTTTGTGGGCCATTTGATCCATGGGATGCCACATGTCATCGCCTGATTGGCTGGGGTGATATTTTATAGGATTGGTCCCTCTACATTTCCTCATTTCCTGCATAAAATGTTGCATACACATATTTCTCCAAGTCCAAGTGGAATTGGGTTAGATAGAAAGGTGATGTGTGCAAGAAATGACAAATCCTTCACATAATTAAGTTAAATTGACAGATGAAATTGGTATATAACAGTTGTCAACAAACTCCCCCAAGCTTATCCTTTGCCCGTCCCGAGCAAAGTCAAGACTTTAGGTTGATGATCAGGAGTTGCTACAATATCTTATTTTCAAAAGTATCTAATGCACAACAAGATACTCTACCAAGTATTTGCAGAAATTGGTTATGATACCCTACCTTTCTTAAGTTATCATGGGGCTTATGCTTTTTTCATATTCATGAGTAGTTGAAAGGTAGAATATCAAATGGAGCAAACATAGCCTAGAAATCAAGTTCCACTTAAATCCCAGAGAATTCAATTTAGATATTAAGTACCTCAATTTGATTCTCTCAGTCACTCCTTTGTGGATAGTGGGAATATTTCCTCACCAAAGCATTGTGCCTCTACTATTTCTACTCATTGAATATGGCTTGTATGTGGAGCTTGGTAAGGAAAGTAAGTAGGCATATTTGCATCACATATATTCTAGGTCAAAAGAGTAAGCCTTAGGAGAATTCAAATCAAAACTTTTTGATTCAAGACTAGTGCATGTGTGATGGAGTGGAAGTGGATGTGGATACTTGAGATAACTCCTTTTTGGTGTAATCTCTCTTTCTTTTGCAGGGATGAAACATGGCTACTTTTTTTCTCATGCTTATGATGTAAGCATGCTTTTTTTCTCTTCTTTTCTGTAGCCATGTCTTCTACTCCCTTTCTTTGCAATGAATTTTCAAGAGAGTGCTAAATATGAATAACATGGAGTTTCCCTTTTATTGTGGTATGGTGGATATGATGGACATTTTGCTTACTTCTAGTGTAGAAGTATAGCATGTGCAAGTGAAGTTTTGACTTCAAAAAGGGTTGAATGATTTCTCACATAGGTCTATACTAGTTTTACTAGGCTCAATGTGAAAGCAAATAGCATATGCATAAGGTTTTGTCTATGTATGAACATCATATGGCTTTGGTAGGTATTTCCAATAAATTGAGGGAAACTTAAATCTTTTTAGAATTTCTCCGGAAATCTAAGTTTTACTTTCAAACTAGGACTGGCAGCCCTATTACCAGTTCTAGTCTTGCAACAACCTAGAATTAGATTAAGCTTTTACTACCCACAACTTCCAAATTAAGGTAAAAGTATTTCAAACCAATGAAAGCAATATTCAGAGAGTAGCAAGTTGTAAACTAGAGACTTAGGAAAATAAAATAGAGCAACTATTCATCATTTCATCTATGTGAATTCTAAATCATTCTTACCACACATCTTTATTTGATGAAAGCAAATCTAACCTATTTTTATATTTTTTTAGATGCATGGTGGATGGTGGATGAATGGAAAGTAAATATGCAATGGATGATTTGAAATAAAAATGCAGTGGGTGTGATACAAGTTACCTCAAGTGGGGGTCCTCCCCCAAGCTTGTTCTTGATCAAGGTCCGTGATAGGGGTTGAAACCCTAACGACGGAGGTAGGCCATGAGTTGGCCTATCCTTGTTGCAACGTGGCTTTGACAATGGAGGGTTGAGTGTTGATTGTTGTGTTGCTTCCCATTGACACCATGAGTGTGGTTGAATAGAGTGTTTTCGATGTTGATCGTTCGCACATCGGGGTCTCCATGTGCTGGGTGTGATTTGTCATTCCTTGGTTAGGATAATGATAACCTTTAGATCCAAAGGAATGACGTGCACTCAACATACATTGAGTATGTTTGTCATTCTTTGGCTAAGGTGTATCATATCTTTTTGCCATAAGGGAGTGACATGTGCCCAACATGCATTGGGTATGATCAGTTGTTCCTAGAGTAAGGTACAACATACCTAGAACCACAAAGGAATGACATGCACTCAACATGGGTTGAGTGTGATCTGTTGTTCCTTGGCTAAGGCATGACATACCTTCTAGCCACATAGGAACAACTTGCACCCAATATAAATTGGATGTGATCTTCCTTGGTCATGGTACATCATAACTCTTAGCCACATTGGAATAACCTATACCCAATGATTGTGGCAAATCCCTTGAGCTTGAATGAGTGCTTAAAATAGTTGAGAGCATAATGCTCTCACCCATTCGTGGCAGCTCATTGGTTACTCATCGAGGGTTCCCATTTCAAATCTCTAGCCTCGTATAGTTATGATTGACCTTCGGCCATAATTTCTGATAGATAACAACCATCCTTACTCCTTGGCCAAGAGATGTTAAAATGGGATCCTCTAGGGATCCCAACAATCAGCTTCATGAATGTGTGCATTGTAATATTACTCCTGCAAACTTCCTCTCTTGAATGAAGAGGGATGGTTAGCTCCCGAGACTTGTACAAATGAACGTTCGAGTTAGGTAACCGAACTTTCATTTGTACATACGGGGAAGAACAAAATCAAATATGCATTGGATCCAATGTCAAGTGTATCTATGATCAATGTTTTATTCATTGATAAGAGTGGAGCTTTATGAATAATTCATGTTGCATATTTTCTAAAGCTCCTACTCATAGCAATGCATGTGATAGAAATACACTATATGGATCCCTACACCTTTTAAAGTTTATAACCATCTTAGCTTTCAAGAGCAAATTTTCATCATTTAGACCATGACAAATAAGATTTTCAATTTTATCCTCCTGAACCTCACTAGGAATTTGAAATTTAGTGACTCCTCCTAAAAATGCAATTCAATTTCAGAGCAAGGATATCACTTATTCCTAGGAGTTTGAAATCTAGTTTCAACCATCTATGCATGAAGCTCAATTAAAAATTATGGCTGTCACTATGCCCAAGTTCCTATATGCCAATTCACCTATTAAGTCATGCCCAAAAGTTTTGTTTTCTAAACCTCGACAAATGACTAAGTTTACAAAACAATTCTTAAAGGATTCTAGGTACTTGTTTGAGATTTTTCCAAGTAAGGTGGGATTTCCTTTTGGAGATCCAAAAGTCAATACCCACGCTTACTCTTGTGAGGATGCTTGAGAATTGAATGATGAGGAAGTGTCAACCTTCCTCACAAATGCAAGCAAATACACTCAATTCTATGGCAAACCAAAAAATGGAAAATTCTAAACTCATACCTCATTTGGGGATTAGTTGGTGACGAAGGTCTTTGTGTGAGAAACTCACAACCTTGATTTTTGGCGTAGGCTTGATGGTTGATGTCAAATGCCAAGTTGAGATTGGATTTGGCAATGGATTTTGTTCTGGCTCCTCCATTGGGTCATCATCTTGAAAATTTCACTTCCTCAAACTCAAAATGAGTTTGAAGGAGAGAAGTGTTCTCGAATCCTCCCAATGGTGACTTGAGCTTAATAAAACCTTCCACTTTTTTGCCATACCACCTCTTCACAATTTTGACCTAGCTGCACTTTGAAAGTTGCCTAGAGGGGGGGTGAATAGGATAATTGACCTGAAATGACTTAATAAAACGAGATTAATACTTAGGGGGCGGACTAGTCCGGTCCAGGGGTGGACTAGTCCGGTCCACCTACAGAGAAAACCCTAAAAAAGGGTTTCTAACAAGTTTTAGTCCAATTCTTGTGATGCAAAGTTTGTTAGAAGGACTTAGTGAGCCTTAACAAGTTATATGACAAGTATGAAGCTAAGGATCACGATGAGACAAAAGTGATGAGCAAAAACGGTAAAGCTAACCCTAGAAGCAATATGCGATGAATGAAAGCTAAGAACACAAGTGACACAAGGATTTTATCCCTAGGTTCGATCCCACGAAGGAATCTACGTCCCCGTTGAGGAGTCCACGAAGGACCAGGTTCAACATCCCTTCCCTCACCAAGTTTACCGCACGGGCCTAACTTGGTTTTCCACTATCACAAAGGGTGAATACAAGATTCGTTGGGGCTTCTCACAATCTGAGGCTCCCACCACAAATACAATCACAAATCACAAATATTGACTCTAGCCACATATCACAAAGATTCACAAAGTGCAAGAGATCAAACCGAGAGCCAAAGAGCGGTGTTCTTCCTCTTCTTCACCTCACCAAACCCTAATCCACACAAGAATTAGTTTTAGAGGGAATGTAGGCAAGAAGGAGGCTTTTTGGAGGCTCAAGGTTGCTGTGGCGGCGCTAGGGTTTCAACTTGCTCAAAGGTTGGTTCAAATGAACCCAGGGGTCCTCTATTTATAGAGGTTCCAAGCCCATATTGCTGACTTCAGTAGATGGGCGGACTAGTCCGGCCTACAGCCTGGACTAGTCTGGCCTAGGGGACCACTAACGTCCCTGACAACTGTCGCACTGCGCGGCAATCGTCACACTACCCGCCAAACTTCAAATTCAAACGGTCACTTCAACAACGGACTAGTCCGGCCCTCACCGGACTAGTCCGATCTCACACAGAACCTTTTGTTCCGTGTGAAAACGGACTAGTCTGAAGACCACGGACTAGTCCGGCCCCCAGGGCCGACTAGTTCGACCTTCCCAGACTTAGTCTCTAAAGCACTGACTCTCTCAAACCCGGACTAGTCCGGCCCCCAGGGCGGACTAGTCCGATCTCAGTCAGGACCTCTTGGTCCAGACCAAAACGGACAAGTCCGTAGTTTTGGTACTTAGTCCCCAAAACCCACTTCACGACAACCCGGACTAGTCCGTCCCACTTCGGACTAGTCCGAACTCAGTCAGACCCTTCTGGTCCGGCTGAAAACGGACTTGGCCGGCCAGGAGCAGACTAGTCCAGCCACCTGCACGAACTAGTCCGACCCTACTGCCAGACTACTTCCAACTCTTTTCTCTCAATGGGTTTGACCTCTAAACCGCTTTGAGCTCCCAACTTGATCTCATTGCACTTTACACACACACATCCTCACACATATTTGGCTAGTCCAAACTCGACACACTAGAAACCCTAGTTTCTCCTTTTCGAGTTGACATTCGCCGTTTTCATCCTTTTCCTTTTTGAGGGATTGTGCTTCCACTTGTGTCCACACCTGTGCTTAAGATCACTGAGCTCGTTAGTCACTTAATTGTCGTCATCCATCATCCAAAACCCACGGGGATCCTAGATGCACTTTCAATCTCCCTGTTTTTGGTGATTGATGACAACACATTAAGTCTTCACATATTAGAGTATAAATTTGTGGTTTTATAACGTGCGGGTGTATGAGTGACTCCCCCTCAATGAATGCATCATAAAATAGAGATTGAGGAAGTCCTTCATACATACACACGTTATGGTGGGGTGCCTATGTGTTGTGCTCAACAATTTGTGACAAGACATAATAAATATGAATATGATTGAGAGATAGACATTCAAAGCATCATATTGATATTGAACATTCAAAACATAGTTGTCGGTACCCTAAAAACCGTACACCCCTTGAGATTACAAAGATCTTGAGGGAAGGACTACTACTTGAATTGAAGACCCTCGGAGGCCCACTTGTCAGACATGACCGGAACTGCTTCTCCAACATGGTTAATCCCTAGGTCGCCACGTGTACTGACGAACCGTAGCTACCACCCACAAGGGGGAAGCTCCGGACCAAGTACCGAAATGGCACATCCGGACTTAACCCCTGACCGAGAGAAGCTCCGGACCTGACACGTGTCAGGTAGCCCCGGAGCTTCCTGCTTCCCATAGCAACCTCCGGAGCTGCCACGTGTCTAAACGTCGGAGCTGGCAGCCTCTAACCTCCGGAAGACCTTGTAACGGCTCCGGATCTTCAAAGGAGAGCCAAGGACTTCAATACCCGTTTGAATGTCATTAATGCCATATTAATGACACTTAAACGGACGATCTTAACACCTGTAACGGCACTGTCGGAGCCCGTTACAGGATTATTAACAACAATCAATCGTGTATCAATACTAGTAACCGCCGGGGCCACATGTCGGGCCAGGCTAGCTTGTAACGGCCTGTCTTTGTAACTATAAAAGGACAAGCCGACGATACACAGAGACAGACGAAAAGATCATACGTGATAAGCTAATACAACACCAACACACCCGTGGAGTAGGGTATTACGCTCAGGCGGCCCGAACCACGTAAATCCTAGTGTCTCCTGTGTTAAACCGCGATTCACCTTCTTGAGTCTCCGCGCGCCCACATCGAACCACAAACTCCTTCAACACTTTAGCAGTGTCAGGAGATCTGCCGACTCCAACAGTCGACAGTTGGCGCGCCAGGAAGGGGCGCCTGAGATTTTCGAGAATGGTGAACTCCGCGGCTGGATCATCCAACGGCCAACATGCTGCTCAAGCTGTTGAGGGCAATCCCTCCAACAGGCAACCACCAGCAGGAGCCTTGGCACCAGCAGGAGCCACTCTCCCACCACCACCATCTTCTCCGGCAAATCGTGCTGGACAACGTGATGGTGCGCTGGCATCACTGACTGCATCGGCAAGTCATGACAACCCGGAACACGCGCTCCATGCAGCGCGTGCTCTTCTCCAACGACCACCACCTCCGGACGCATCTCGAGATGCAATGGAGCAGTAGAGGGCCGATGTGGAGCATTTGGTCGCAGCAGCGGACGAACGCCTCAACAACCAGGGTCCTCCTCCTTCGGGACGAGCCCCGTCGCAGCGACGGACTTTGTCTGGAAGACTTGGTCCGCACGTCTCCAACAACAGGAGACGATCTGCGTCACAGCAGGTGACGTCGTTGCCCTCTGGGGCACGACGCACCAACACGGTATCCAGGCTTTCGACTCATGACCTCCGAGCGGAGCTTGATCGCCGATACCGCCAACAGGATGGCTGTGTCCATATCGAGCGTGCTCGTGAAAGACGGGAAGCTCAGGACCTTTCTACTCTGGAAGGAGTAGGAGGAGGCTGTTCAGCCCTAGCCATGCACCTGCGCATGGTTAGATGGCCACAGAAGTTCCGGCCACACCTGCCGGAAAAATTCGACGGGACTGTCAACCCCACTGAATTCCTTCAGATATACTCCACTGCAATCTTGGCAGCTGGAGGAAACGAGGCCGTAATGGCCAATTACTTTCCAGTGTCCTTAACCGGGACCGCCAGGTCCTGGTTTATGAGCCTTCCACCCAACTCTATCAACAGTTGGGAAGAGCTGTGCCGTCAGTTCACTGCCAACTTTGGGAGTTCATACACCCGACCAGGCACTGAACTGGACCTTTTTGCGGTCGTGCAAAAAGGGGGAGAATCTTTGCGGTCCTTCATCCAGAGGTTCTCTCAGGTACGCAACACAATTCCTTCTATCTCAAGTGCTTCTGTCATTGTGGCATTCAGACAGGGTGTACGGGACAAGAAGATGTTGGAGAAGCTGGCGATCAAAGAGATCACCAGCGTCACGGAACTCTTTAGCCTGGCAGACAAATGTGCCAGAGCTGCGGAGGGCTGTGAAATGCACTCCAAACCAGCCTCGGAGGATCACAAGAAATCCTCCAAAGAAGAAGCCGCTACCTCCGAGGGTGGCAAGAAGAAAAAGAAGACCCACGGCAAGAAGAAGCCGTCGGCCGGTACATCCAACGTTGCAGCTGCTGCAACTCCTGGTGGCTGGGGGCCACGCCCCGAGAAGCGATCTCGACCGTCTTCCGAAGACGGTGGCAAACCCAAGGTGTGGTGTCCCATTCACAAAACGGGCAGCCACGGTTTGGAAGACTGCCGAGAGGTCCAAAACCTTGCCGAGCGCTACAGCAAGCGCCGGGAAGGGTCTCCTTTCCGACAGAGGGAAGGAAAACAGAAGGTCGACAAAGCTCCGGCTGAAGAGGAGTTAGGGTTTTAGGATCCCAAAAAGGTCCTGAAGGCCGTCTACACCTCCGTCGACAACGACTCTGACATCTCTGACAACGAGCGTCGGAAAACCATGAACACCATTTTTGGTGGATCATGGGACATCACCTCCCGTCGCGTCATCAAGACTATGCGGCGGGATATGGCCGCTGTAGCTCCTACAGCTAGATCGGAGCCACATCAAAAGTGGATGGACACATCCATCACTTTTGATGCTTCGGACTGTCCTCGAAGCATGGTCGGAGCTGGACAGTTACCTTTGATGGTATTTCCCACCATCAATAACATCCAGCTCCATCATGTTATGGTGGACGGAGGTTCGGGGCTAAACCTCATAAGCTTTGAAGCTTTTACCAAGCTTCAGCTCCGGCCTTCGGATCTCCAGCCCTCTCGACCTTTCTCCGGAGTAGGTTCGGGGGCCATTACTCCACTCGGAGCTATAACTCTCCCCGTTACCTTCGGGACACGCGAGAAGTATCGCACCGAGAAGTTGGTCTTCGACGTCGCTCAGATCAACTTACCATTCAACGCCATCTTGGGTAGACCTGCCCTATACAAATTTATGGCAGCTGCTCATTATGGATACCTGGTGTTGAAGATGCCAACACCAGTAGGCGTTCTCCGGATCCGCGGAGATCGCACCGCCGGAGTAACTGCTCTGGAGGAGCTCCATGCATTTACCACGGCGCAAGAGGAGGACTCCAGACAGGAGCAAGATCCGAAACCCCCGAGCATTCATCAACGGGGCTCGACCTCTGCACCTCGTGTGCAGCCAAGCGGCGACACCGACATTCCCGTCAAGGTCGTCCAAATTGGTTCCGATGCCGCTCAAACCACCCGCATATCGGGAGGGTTGAACGACAAATAGGAACTCGCACTCATCACTTTCCTCCGGGCTAATGTTGACGTGTTTGCCTGACAACCGTCACAAATGCCTGGGATCCCCAGGGAAGTGATTGAGCACAATCTGAAGATTTACCCCGATGCTCGGCCTGTGCATCAGAAGCCTCGGAAGCAATCCGTAGAGCGGCATAACTTCATCCGACAAGAAGTGAAGAAGTTGCTCGAAGCTGGATTCATCCGAGAAGTCTTCCATCCAAAATGGCTGGCGAACCCAGTCGTTGTGCCCAAGGCCGGCGGGAAGCTTCGGATGTGCATCGACTACACCACGCTGAATAAGGCATGTCCAAAAGATCCATTCCCACTACCTAGAATAGATCAGATAGTGGATTCCACCTCCGGGTGTGAATTACTGTGTTTCCTAGATGCATATTCTGGGTATCATAAAATCAGGATGTCTAGGGAGGATGAAGAGCATACTTCATTCATCACAGTAGATGGATTGTATTGTTACACAGCCATGCCATTTGGTCTCAAGAATGCAGCTTAAACTTTTGTACGAGCTATGTACAAAACTTTTGAAGAACTCATCAGAGACATAGTGGAAGTGTACGTCGATGACATCGTGGTCAAGGTCAAGAACAAAGAGTCCCTCTTGGACACCTTGCAGGCTGTCTTCGACAAGCTGCGGGCCACCCGCACGAAGCTAAACCCAGACAAGTGTGTCTTCGGGGTTAGCTCCGGAAAACTTCTGGGTTTCCTAGTAAGTCACCGGGGCATAGAAGCTAATCTGGCGAAGATAAAAGCCATTGAAGATATGCGGCCACCAACCCGCATCAAAGACGTCCAAAAGTTAACTGGGTGTCTAGCAGCCCTCAGCCGGTTCATATCAAGACTGGCGGAACGGGCACTCCCTTTCTTCAAGTTGTTGAGGAAGTCCGGACCATTCCAATGGTCCGAAGAAGCAGAGAAGGCATTCCAGGAGCTGAAACAGTTCCTCACCACCCTACCAATTCTGGTAGCTCCAAACCCTGGTGAGCCTTTGTTGCTTTACATTTCAGCTACTGACGAAGTTGTCAGTATGGTTCTGGTTGCGGAGAGACCAGAACTACCCCATACTCAGGAATCCAGACCCCTTCAGGAGGGTCCGGAGGTCCCTGAAAGTGAGTCTGGGTCCCAGCTCCCAGACTCAAATCCACAAGAAGTCACTTCAGAAGACTCAGACCCCTCCGAGAGGGCCCAGGTCATTTCTGAAGAAGCTCCGGGTTCCTCCAGCCAGAACCCGAAGGTCCCCGAAGAAAATCTAGACTCCTCCGACAGGGTCCGGATCAATAGAGAGGAAGCTCCGGACCCCTCCGGGAGGGTCCGGACCATTCAACGCCCGGTATACTTCATCAGTGAAGTATTACATGATGCCAAGACTTGATACCTAGAGGTGCATAAGCTGCTTTATGCAGTTCTTATTGCCTCCAGGAAGCTCCGACACTACTTCCAAGCTCACAAAGTCTCGGTGGTGACCTCTTATCCACTTCGAGCAATCTTGCATAATCCCAATTCAACTGGGAATACTGCAAAGTGGGCAACGGAATTGGCTGAATTCGATCTCGAATTCATTTTGAGACAAGCAATCAAGAGTCAAGCGTTGGCAGATTTCGTGGCGGAATGGACTCCCTCTCCATCAAACCCTGGGGGCCCCAGCGAGCAGAAGACGGAACATCAAGTTCCAACCTTCACCGAGCCTCACTGGACCCTTTACTTCGATGGCTCCATGCAGAAGCAGGGGGCCGGAGCTGGAATCCTTCTCCTTGCACCAACTGGGGAGAAAGTAAAATACATGGTACACCTTGACTTCAAGGCAACCAACAACATGTCGGAGTATGAAACACTCATCTATGGGCTAAAGGTGGCACTATCGTACGGTGTCAAGCAACTGCTGGTCAAAGGAGATTCACAACTCATCATTAAGCAGGTGAAGGGTGAATGTTCCTGCAATAATCTCCAGCTAGCTGCTTACCTCCTTGAAGTCCAGAGGCTTTAGAAGGACTTTGAAGTCCTAGACCTCCACCATGTTCAGCGTGCCCACAACGCTGAAGCTGACGAACTCTCGACCAAAGCGTCAACCGGAGCTCCGGCTCCTAACGGAATCTTTGTACGGAGGTTGTCAAAACCCACAGTTCAGCCTGCCGAACTGAACGAAGGGGGCGAGATCAGCATCCCGAAGCTGACGGTCCCGATGGCCCTGTTACCATGGCAGCCATCAAGGGTCGTAGGTGCTGCCGGAAGCTCCGAGCAACCCAGCACGCAAGACTCAAATGCTCAAGGCAGTTCCGATGCATGGATCTCGGAGATCCAGAACTACTTGAAAGACAACATCCTTCCTGACGATGATGTATCCGCTGACCGGGTAGTCAGATCGGCTAAAAGATACACACTGGTAGAGGGGGATCTCTACCGGCGCGGTGCCAACGGCATCCTAATGCGGTGCATCACAAGGGAAGAAGGCTGCGAGCTTCTCGCAGAAATCCATGGAGGCGAGTGTGGGAACCACGCATCTTCCCGCACGCTGGTCGGAAAAGCCTTTCGGCATGGCTTCTATTGGCCTACAGCGCTCCAGGATGCCACTGAGCTGGTGAAGAAATGCGAAGCATGCCAATTTCATGCAAAGCAAATTCATACACCTGCTCAGCCCTTACAAATGATACCTCCTACATGGCCCTTCGCTGTGTGGGGGATGGACATCTTGGGACCCTTCCCAAGAGCCGTCGGAGGTTACAAGTTCCTGTACGTCGCCATCGACAAGTTCACCAAGTGGCCGGAAGCAACTCCAGTTGTGACGATCAACAAGCAATCTGCTATCAACTTTCCGCAATCCATTGTAAGCAGATTCGGAGTCCCAAACAAGATCATCACTGATAATGGGACTCAATTCACAAGCTCCGCATTCCAAGGGTATTGCGAAGACCTCGGCATACAGGTTTGCTACGCTTCCGTAGCTCATCCCGCCAGCAATGGCCAAGCTGAGAGAGCAAATGCAGAAATCCTTAAAGGACTCAAAACGCGCACCTATGAGCGTTTGAAAAAGCATGGAGCCAATTGGATCGAAGAGCTTCCGCCCACTCTATGGGCTAACCGGACTTCTCCAAACCGGTCAACCGGAGAAACACCCTTCTTTCTGGTGTACGGAGCTGAAGCAATCCTTCCTCCGGAAATCACCTTGGATTCGCTCCGGGTCCGGACCTTCGACGAAGCCGCGCAGGACCAGCTCCGGCGTGAAGACCTAGACCTCCTTGAGGAGGGAAGGTGCCAAGCAGCTGTTCGGAATGCCCGATATCGCCAAGCTCTACGGCGTTATCACCAGCGGCATGTACACAACCGACAGCTCGAGGAAGGCGATCTGGTGCTATGGAGAATACTATCCAGAGAAGGGCTAAACAAACTTTCCCCCGACTGGGAGGGGCCCTTCCGAGTGATCAAAATATCCCGTCCCGGAAGCGTTCGCTTGTCTACTGAGGATGGGACACCTCTCCCAAATCCTTGGAACATCGAACACCTCCGTAAGTTCTACACTTAATTCCACGGAGGTGAGTCTTGAGTAACTTGAGATGTATGTTATAGAGTCATTGTACAGAGTCGGGTAGTTCCTCCGGGAGAGCAGCCGGACCTTTTCCGAAAGGTCTGCAAAGCTCGGGCAGCACTTTTCATAGTCTCCGGACTAAAAGCATGGCTAACTACCCTGGGTCAAACGAGAAACCAAGCACACTTAGCATGGTCCCGTACCCTAAGAGTGTACTTGTTTCCCCTGTACCCCGGACCTATAATGAAAGACATCTTCATGTGAAATAGACTCCACGTGCATTCATTTTGTGCAGGCTCGACATTTTTATTTTTCTCTTTCTTGTCTATAACAGAAACGTGCAATTCTTAAGAACTTTTAGTTTAACCGGTTTATATACGACTCGAGTTGAATTGTCAGATCTCTTGGATTTAAATATCGTTTATGGCCAACTTGCCTGAAAGCCGCCAAGCCAATCTAGGGCCGGAGTGCGCTATCGACTTAGCCTGGTCAAGCACCCTAAGTACGCCACTCTACCTACACCCCGGCAGGCCAAAGTAAGGCGGGTCCATGGACAATTGGATCTAAGAGAAAAGACAACGCATCTAGTTGTATTTAAAATCGCGTTCAACTTAAAATTTTCTTGAGAATCGTAAGCCGCGACGAAATTATAGACAAGGAACAAATTTTACTGTTTTTCTTGGCTTAAGTGTGCAGGAAAAATAAACTCTACGTTGATGGAGAAAAGCCGGAGCTAACCAAGCTCTGACCCCCTCAAGGGGGTCAACCGTCAGTGCTGAGTAAAAGATGGTGAGAAGACCCCGTACATGGAGTCTGTTGCCAACTAACCAAGTGTTGGCAAAGGTCATTGCCGGAGCTACTAAGCTCTGACACCTTGGAGTACTAACTATCGACGCTCTACGTGTTGATAGAGGCTATTGCCGGAGCTACTAAGCTCCAGCGATGGACAGTACCGGAGCTTCTAAGCTCCGACAACTTCAGGGGACCTTCACTATCAAAGACTTCAGACCTAAATTCTACAAGTTTGAAGCAAATTCGTCTTCAACAAAACTCAATATCCTTTTGGTACATGTTCACAATCAAATTGTGTACATCTACCAAGGGGCCAAGAGAAGATAAAGATGTTGAAGACAAAAAATGAAATTCGCAAAAATTTGGGGATTTCATTCAACTGGAGACAGGAGATTACATCTGGAGACAAGGGATTACAAAATTGAGGAAGAAGAAGAGAAAATACAAGCGAGAGCTAAAGAGATGGTCCTAGACCCTATGGAAGAACTCGGCGACCTTCTGGGCGACCTCCGATACGCTGGCTCGGGTAGCTTCGCCTTCTCCTTCGACGGGGCCTTCAAGCACCGGGTCCAGAGGAAATCGAGGGTTCCGGCTGGTGTAGCATGTCAGCACATATTCTGTGACGTTCCTCGCCAGGGATTGCCCCTCGACCTCCAGTTGGTCCACGATGACGTCGCCCACCTTGGAGAGCTTGCTGCCTACTGCGCTCAACGTTTGCAGCGCAAGGTCCGGCTCCGGCTCCGGATCATCCGGGCGCACGGGGCTGAAACCCATCGGCGTCAGCGCATCGTTGGCCTTGCCCAGGAACTCCCAAATCTGCAGGGAGTCCGCCGTCCTCAGGCTCTTCACCTCTTCCAAGGATCTCTTAGCCGCTGTCAGTTCGGAATTCTCACGGGCGAGGCGCTCAACTTCTTTGGCGTTTTGCTGAATTTTTGCAGCAACCCGCCTCTCAAGTCTTCCGAGCTCCTCCTCCCGGAGGTGGATCTTGTTCCGACGATCGACCAGGTCCTTCTCCCTAGCCTCCACTTTCTTCTCCCGGGCAACAAGTGCACACTCGTATTCGTAGAGTTCCTGCCCTCGCACCCAGGTCTTCTCCTCTTCCTCGAGGCAACGCTCTTCCAACTTCTTAGTGCGCTCCTCGAGGCCCTTGTCAGCCAGAGCTGTTTTCTCGGCGAGTTCCTCTTCCCTTCTCAGGACGTCATCCCGCAGCTCCAGGAGTTTTTGCTCTTTGTCTTCGAGCCGTCTCTCCCTCCCTTCAAGTGCCTCTCGGCGCTTGATGAGCGCTGCGTTGATGGCCTCAAGCTGCTCGAACCGAGCATTGGCCGCGTCGTTGGCAGCCTTGGCCTGATCGTGGAACTCCCGGGAATGAGCGTCGAGGGCATGGGTCATGCTCTCCCTCTCATCCAGCAGCTTCTCCCAGTACTCCAGGCGGATCTTCTCCCGCTTGATCCACTCCTTGTCATCCGCTAGCCTGGACTACGCCAGCTTAGTCTCGAAGTGGAGCTGATTACGCCACCGCCTAAGGGTTTGGCGTTCCTCTTCAAGAGCCTTGCTGTCGTGGAAGAAGGCCAGTTGGACCTGACGTAGACTGGAGCAGGCGTTGCCGATAGACATCGACAGCGGGATGGGCTCTGGACCTGCTGGGGTTTCCTCCGCTGGTTCCAGCGGGTCTTCACATACAAAAATTGGGTCCCACTCTACGAGAGCGGAACCCTGAGCCTCCAAGGCGCTAGGGCCGACCTCCGGGATGGCCTCAGTTGCCATCGAAGAAGGCCCCGCCGCCAAGTTTTCATTCGCCCCCTCAGGCAGGGGGCCGGCGACTTCGCTTAGGCACTCTGGCTCTGCCACAGGTACCATCGACGTCGTCGCTTCCGGAGCAGGAGCTGCTACTGGCTCCGACCGGGGCACCTCTTCCGAGGGAGACTCGAGCTCCCTCGCCTCTTCAACCGCCGGCTCTGTGACCGGCGCTCCAACAACAACCGGCTCAACGACCGGTACTTCGGAGGTAACCGACTCAACTGTCGGAACTACCTCGACTTCCGGCTCGTACGCCGGAGCTTCAATCACCTCCAGTTCAATCGCCGGAGCTTCGACGAATTCCGGCTCCGAGGCCGGGACTACTACTTCTTCCGGCTCTGCAGCCGGAGCTTCCACTACTGCAGCATCAGGACCTGGAGCTTCGACCTCCGAGACAAGTGCCGCTGGCGTGTCTTCACTCCCATGGTCCGGCGCTACCACGGGAAGTTCTAGGGACGAGTCGAGGTTCATAACCACGACAGCCGGCGCCGGAGCTGTCGCAGCCTCAGCCTCCACCTGAGGCGGAACTGGGACAGGAGCAGAAGCTCCCACGACCTCAGAGATCGTGGCCGAGGGTGGAGCTTCACTCCCCTTCTTGGGGACGCTGCAGAGGATGGATAAAGAAAATTAACAAACAATCGCTACAACTAAAAAGTTAACCAAGGTAAAAATCAGAAATTACCTTGGAAGGCTTCCGCACCAGCTTGCGCGAAACCTTTTTCCCGGATGTTCCGGGCTGGCCATGGTCGGCGTAGGAGCTCCGGGAGGCCCCCCAGAACTTGTCGCAGCCACGGGCGTTTCCCGGGTCGAGGCTCTCCTCGATCGGGAGGAACCCCTGGACCGGGAGGCTCCAACCACCCCAGGTGCCGGAGTCGTACACCTGGAGCTAGCACCACCGGAGGGCTTCACCACGGAGACAGACGTGCTCCTTGAGGATCCCACTGCCGGAACAGTCTTGTTCTGGGAGGACCCCACCACGGGGACAGTCGCCACGACGGCAGAAGATTTTCCCCCCTGGGGAGAAGGAGCCAAGGTGGAAGTAGCGGGCCTGACGGACCTTCCGTCGGCATGTCGCAGCTTCCTCTTCCGACTCTCTGGCTCCTCCGCCAGCTCCTTGCCCTTGCCGATGACTTCAACCCTCGGCTTTGGAGCAGGGACCGAGCCATCTTCGGGCACCCCGGGGATTGCCACCCGGGTGGTTGGTCTTCTCTCGACGACACCAAGGTCGTCAAGCGCAGGCATCTTCCGCCAGAGCTCTCTGCTGAACTCCACTTCCACGTTCAGAGGGAGAAAGGCCGACGGCGGAGTCAAGTAATCCCCGTCGACGTCGATGCCGTGCTAGAATTTCTTGAGGTGGAACTCCAAGGTCTTCCCCACCATATTGGACTTCAACCCGGTCTCAACCCGGTCCTCGTCCATCACGCTGTTGAGGGTCCAGGCGAGCTTCTCCCTCCTCTTCAGCGGCGCCCACCTGTTGGTCAGGAAGTTGCAGAACACCGCCTGGGGAGTCAATCCTCCCTCCACACATCGGCGGATCCTGGTCAGGACGGGTTCGAAAACTTCCGCCAGCACCGGAACTTCACTCCATATCGACGTGTCGATGCCGGGCAGGCTGTCTGGCAGTTCCAACCGCTCATGCTCCTCCACCTTGACGACTATCCAATCTTTCTTCCAGTCATCCCACTTCCCGGAAGGGAACGACCGGAGGTACTTGAATGGGCACTTCTTGCGCTTCACGAAGTAGTAGAAGCCAAGGTACTCATTGCTCCGGCCGGTGGTGTGAACGGTGAAGAAGGTTCGGAAGAGCTCGACGGAGGGGGGGATGCCCACCCACATCTCGCAGAAGTGGACAAAGATGGACACGAGGAGAGTGGAGTGAGGGCCAAGGTGGTATAGCTGCAGACCATAGAAGTCTAGCAGCATCAAGAAGAAAGAAGAAAATGGTGGGATCAGCCCCACCATGGCGTACGAAGAAAAGTACACCATCTCGCCAGCGCACTCCTTCTCAAAGGGGAGCTCTCTGCCGACACGGACCAAGCGGCTGAAGAAGTCCGAGGACCACCCCATGAGGGCCCGGACCTTCTTCAAATCGTTGTCGGTCTTCAGGCGACTCTCGCGCAGACCCAACTCCATCGCGCCACAGCTAGGCAAGAGAAGAGGAGCAAAGTACGAGTCGGGAGTTCTGAGCGCAAGATCAGATGGGAGGCGTAAAGAACTCCCGACGGTGCGCGCTTTCCTTCTTAAGTAAGCCCTCGCAACGCTTGGATGGAAACTGCAGGGGAGTCGAAGATACTACTCAAGAATTCCACCCATCCGATGACAAGAAGGCCCGGGACCACCCCGACGATCAAGTCGAGGCTCTTACCCAGGCGAACGGTTGTCATCACGAGGCGGGAAACCCAAAGGCGGCGGCCTGACAGGGCGCGCGGAACCGATACGGTTTTCGTATCGAGAACCGGCGACCTTCAATTGCGTGAGATCCGCATGTCAAAGATCTTATCGGCCGCCTGAGGTGCACCACGCGTCGGGATCTAACTGTAAAATCCTGCCAACGGCACCTCCGAAGACCCTTGAAGACCCAGTTCAAGAGTCGCAAGGATGGACCCACCTCCGATGGAACGACTTCACCCCAGTGACCTTCCTCGGAGGTAGGTCCAGGGGGCCACTGTCGGTACCCTAAAAATCGTACACCCCCTGAGATTACAAAGATCTCGAGGGAAGGACTACTACTTGAATTGAAGACCCTCGGAGGCCCACTTGTCAGACATGACCGGACCTGCTTCTCCAACATGGTTAATCCCTAGGTCGCCACGTGTACTGACGAACCGTAGCTACCGCCCACAAGGGGGAAGCTCCGGACCAAGTACCGAAATGGCACCTCCGGACTTAACCCCTGACCGAGAGAAGCTCCGGACCTGACACGTGTCAGGTAGCCCCGGAGCTTCCTGCTTCCCACAGCAAGCTCCGGAGCTGCCACGTGTCTAAACGTCGGAGCTGGCAGCCTCTAACCTCCGGAAGACCTTGTAACGGCTCCGGATCTTCAAAGGAGAGCCAAGGACTTCAAGACCCGTTTGAATGTCATTAATTCCATATTAATGACACTTAAACGGACGATCTTAACACCTGTAACGGCACTGTCGGAGCCCGTTATAGGATTATTAACAACAATCAATCGTGTATCAATACTAGTAACCGCCGGGGCCACATGTCGGGCCAGGCCAGCTTGTAACGGCCTGTCTTTGTAACTATAAAAGGACAGGCCGACGATACACAGAGACAGACAAAAAGATCATACGTGATAAGCTAATACAACACCAACACACCCGTGGAGTAGGGTATTACGCTCAGGCGGCCCGAACCACGTAAATCCTAGTGTCTCCTGTGTTAAACCGCGATTCACCTTCTTGAGTCTCCGCGCGCCCACATCGAACCACAAACTCCTTCAACACTTTAGCAGTGTCAGGAGATCTGCCGACTCCAACAGTCGACAATAGTCTTGCACAAATTTAAACAGCCGACATGACATAAATATTACAATAAGAAGTGCAACATGTCCAAGGATCCAAAATAAAGGGATACAACTAATTACCTTCCTTTCTAACTCTCCCCTGTCTAACTCTCCCCCCTTTGGCATCAAGACACCAAAAAGGAAAAGAAGAAGAGAACTACAAACCCTATCCACCTAGTCGTCGTCGTCCTCACTATCATCGGCCCCAGCGTCAGATTCGCTCTCCGTGGCCTCCGGGTCCTCGTGATCATTGTCGTCGTCGTCGTCGGAGGCACGAGCTGAAGGAGCTTCCCAGGAAGAGCTCCCGTCCTCTTGGATCTGGACGAGCTCGTCGGCGATGAAGTCGGGGAAGGGAGTGATCTCCCCGTCGCTCGCCTCCGGAGAAGACATAGGAACCTCCAGCTTGTCACACACCGCCTTGAGGTACTTCTCTTGGCGCTTGTGTGCCCTCTGGTTCCTAATCTCCTACTTCTGGGAGGAAGTGAAGATCGCCTTGAAGCAATTGAAGAAAGCGCTCATGGATTGAGGCGGAGGTGGGGAAGGAGGTGCCACGGGGCGAGAAGTTGGCATCGCCGAGGAAGAGGGAGGCTCCGCATTCTTCCGGCGTGGAGGAGGCGGGACTGCAGGAGGTGTCTGAGGATGGAGCGGGCGATGAGTCACATCTTTGATGAAGGTCATGCCCGACACCTTCTCAATGAGGTACATGATGTAGGGGGCATACCCGCAAGCACGGTTGGGGGTATCCGAGATGTTGAAAATGTCTTCGAAGATGTAATCGACGAGATTGAATTTCTCCTCCCCATCAATGAGAAGTAGCAGGTGCCTCAGGTTGCCTTGAATCACCCCTGCATCACCATCCTTTGGTGCTATGGTCCGCCTCAGGATCCTGTTCAGAATGCTGTAGAAAGGCTTGATGTTGCAAGCATGCCCGACGTCAAACAGAACATGACTTGGATACATGTAGGAAAGCTCGTCTCGGTCTATAGCCTTGAGGTTAGAGATGATTATCTCATGATCCAGGTGTGCCTCAAGACCTAGAATCTTTGCAAAATCCTCAAAAGTGACTGAATGCTGCTCGCCATGCGTCATCCATATGATCCGTCTATCACCTGAGGAGGTGAAATAGATGGTGGAATAGAACTGCAGGATGACTTCAACGTTTTAGTCATACTTGAATCCCATGATTTTCTTGAGCACATGGCGCTCAACTGCTTCAATGACCGCATCAAAAGCAGATTGTTGCTTCATGGCCATGTACTCCCAGTCTACCCACTGTGCTTCAATCACAGGCTTCTTCATGCTTTGGTAGACGAGACAGTAATAATCACAATGAAAGTCACACCAAAACCGAGGGTCGGCGGTGCTCCTTTCATACTTGTACACCTTGTCCGTCCGGAGCCTTCTTGCTTTCTCGGCTCCCTTTCCATGGAAGACATTCGCAACTATTTCACGCTGCCTGTTGGGGTTTCTCTCGGGAGTGTGCACTTCCAGGGGGCCAATTGGTTTGGCTTTCCCCTTCTCCTTGATAGCAATGCCCTTGGCCTTCGCAGCCGGGACCTTCACTGTGGGCTTTCTTTTCTTGGGCTCAGCAGGAGCTGGGGCCTCGCCCTTCTTCGGATCTCGCTCGATCCGCTGTTCAACATTTTCTTCTTGTACTGGCTCCTTTCCCTTGTCTTTCTCTCCAAGTGTCACAAGTCTCTTCCGCTTGGAGACTTGTGCAGCAGCAGCCTAAGAGTTATGAGCCTCGCGCTCCTCTCTCTTCTTCTTCCGGAGTTCCTTGCGGGACTTCTCAATGGCCCGAGCCATTGCTTCATCTTCGTTATAGGCCAAAGCTGCAACCCTTTCTTGTTGCTTCTTGGCTGCTTTAGCCCTCTCATGCTGCTCGAGATACTTCTCAGCAGCCTCAACCTCAGCTCTTGCTCGTTCTTCGCCAAGGCGAAGCTGCTCCGTCTCCCACTCGGGGTCAGTGGTGGGAGAAGCGGAACGGCGAGGAGCAGCCATTTCAGCTGAGAAGAATAGAAGCCATAAGATAGTAGGTCAAGGAGTCGGAATAATGCGAAAGAAATCTCGAGAAACAACCAAAGTTGGAGTTTGACCTATGTACACCAGACTTGTCCGCCCCAGGGGCGGACTAGTCCGCCTGGCACCGGACTAGTCCGGGTTACACAGGCTAAACCCTAACTCTAATGGTTTTTCGAGAAAATTTGGAATCAAGTCGCAATATTCCTAGGCTATGATCACAAGGTCACTAGAAGTAACTTTAATGAAGAGGCATCTATAAAAAACTCAATGAATCAAGAATGAGGCAAGATTTTGAAAAGTAGAGGATACCTCTTCAAATCTTGAGAAAACGATCGAATCGGGGATGGATCGCGTCGCGAGTGGTCGGGGAAAGTTTCCCACACCTCCGGGGCTTCCAAAGCATGGATTGGAAACAATTTTTGGTGGTTGGAATCGAAAATCGCCGAAAGAGGCGGTTTCGCACGCGTGGGAGAGGGAGAAACAGCAAAAGGAAGTGGAGGGGTTGGCCGCCTCCTGGAGGGTTTAAGTCCCCAGGGGCCGGACTAGTCCGGTAGAGGAGTCGGACTAGTCCGGTCATCGGACCAGACTCGGACCAGTCTGGATCCGGACTTGTCCGGCCAGAGGGCGGACTAGTCCGGTCTAGGGAGGCTGAAAACATATATATTTGAGTTTTAGCCACTATAGATGATCCTTTTGGACATATTGCCACAACAAAACTTTATGAATATGGTCAGTAAGCAATCAACATTCAAACTATGACCATAGCTCACAAAGTCAATAGTTTTTCAAATATTTTGAAGAAAATCGAGATAGATGGATTTTTCAACCACATGCATTCTTTTGAATAAGGCTAAAAATAAACATTCAGATGTGCATGTTTCAAGCCACATTTCGAGAATCTAAGATATTGAGCTCACTTCTAAGCTCACAAAATCGCTTCTCATCTAGGGGCTTGGTGAATATGTCGGGTAGTTGGTTCTCGGTTCTCACATGGGAAATCACTATATCCCCCTTTAAGGAATGATCTCTCAAGAAGTGGCGTCTAATGTCTATGTGTTTGGTCCTTGAATGCTCAACTGGATTATGGGCTATTTTGATGGCGCTCTCATTGTCACATAGGAGAGGAATATGGCGCAAGTTTATACCATAATACCTTAGAGTTTGTCTCTTCCAAAGAAGTTGTGCACAACAACTTCCGGCTGCGACATACTCCGCTTTGGCTGTGGAAAGAGCAATGAAATTTTGTTTCTTAGAGGACCAAGACACTAATGATCTACCCAAAAATCGGCATGTCCCGTATGTGCTCTTTCTATCAACTTTGCACCTCGCATAATACGCATCGAAATAGCCAATGAGGTTAAACTTGGATCCTTTGGGGTACCAAAGTCCTAGGCTAGGTGTGTGAACTAAATAGAATTCTCTTCACGGCAGTCATATGACACACCTTAGGTGCATCTTGAAAACATGCACACATACACACACTAAGCATAATAACCGGTCTAGATGCACAAAGATATAACAAAGAGCCAATCATGGAACGATATACCTTTTGGTCCACACTTGGACCATCTTCGTTTAGGTCTAAGTGTCCATTTGTTGCCATAGGAGTCTTGATGGGTTTGGCCTTGTCCATGTCAAACTTCTTTAATATGTCTTGAGTGTACTTTGTTTGACTTATGAACGTGCCTTCTTTGAGTTGCTTGACTTGAAAACCTAAAAAGAACTTCAACTCCCCCATCATGGACATCTCAAATCTTTCCATCATTATCTTAGAGAACTCATCACAAAACACTTTGTTAGTAGAACCAAATATAATATCATCGACATATATTTTGGCACAAAAAGAGATAATTATTAATGTGCTTTGTAAAGAGAGTGTAATAAGCTTTTCCTATCTTAAAACCATTTTGAATTAGAAAGTCTCTAAGACACTCATACCAAGCTCTAGGAGCTTGTTTGAGGCCATAGAGAGCCTTACGCAACTTGAAGACATGGTTTGGGAATTCTTGGTCTTCGAAGCCTGTTGGTTGCTCCACATGGACTTCCTCCTTTATTGGGCCATTTAGGAACGCACTCTTGACGTCCATTTAGTAGAGCTTAAATCATGGTGAGTAGCAAAGGCAAGTAATATTCGAATTGACTCTAACATAGCTACGGGAGCAAAGGTTTTATCAAAATCCAAACCTTCGACTTGTGAGTACCCCTTGGCCACAAGTTGTGCCTTGTTCCTTGTCACAACACCATGTTCATCTTGCTTGTTGCGAAACACCCACTTGGTGGCCACAACATTTGCTTGTGGACGCTTGACAAGCTCCCAAACTTTGTTCCTCTCAAAGTTGTTAAGCTCCTCTTGCATGGCCACCACCCAATCTGGGTCTCTCAAGGCATCTTCAACCCTATGGGTCTCCAAGGAAGAGACAAAAGAGTAATGTTCACAAAAATTTGCAACACGAGAACGAGTGATTACCCCTTTAGTAATATCTCCTAGTATGTTGTCAACGGGGTGATCCCGTTGAACACTTTGATGCACACGAGGATATGGAGGTTGAGCTCTTGAGTCATCATCATCTTCTTCTTCTTGATCCCCCCCTTGATGAATGCCTTCCCCTTGACTTTTGTCTTCTTGATCGATTTGAGGTGCCACTTGACCATCTTCAACTTGATCGCGTAGGGGATGGTTTGCATCATCTTGTTGTTGGTCACTTGAGCATTGAGGTTGTTATTGTGGTCGAACATCTCCAAGTGCCATCCTCCTAAGAGCTTCTTGTGGAGAGTCTTCTTGATCTAGCACACTTTGATCAACTTGCTCCACTTGGGAGCCATTAGTTTCATCAAACACCACGTCGCATGCTATTTCAACAATTCCGGAGGTTTTGTTAAAGACACGGTAGGCGTGGGTGTTTGAGTCATAACCAAGCAAGAAACCTTCATCGTACTTTGAAGCAAACTTCGAAGTCCTAGGCTTCTTGTTGAGAATATAACACTTGCTCCCAAAAACACGAAAGTAAGAGACATTGGGTTTCTTACCAACTAGAAGCTCATAGGGAGTCTTCTTGAGGAGGTGGTGAAGGTATAATCAGTTGACGGCGTGGCAAGCGGTGTTAACCGCTTCCGCCCAAAACCGATCTGATGTATTGTACTCATCAAGCATTGTCCTTGACATCTCGATGAGTGTCCTATTCTTCCGTCCGCCACCCCATTTTGTTGAGGGGAGTATGGAGCTGAAAATTCATGCTTGATGCCCTCCTCATCCAAGAATTCTTCCACTTGAGTGTTCTTGAATTTGGTACTGTTGTCGCTTCTTATAGCTTTGATTCTTGAGGCGAACTCATTTTGAGCTCTCCTCAAGAACCTCTTGAGGACACCGTGAGTTTCACCCTTATCATGCAAGAAGAACACTCAAGTGAAACAAGAAAAATCGTCAACAATGACAAGACCATATTTGTTACTGCCAATGCTTATGTAGCTTATTGGGCCGAAAAGGTCCATATGTAGCAGCTCCAACGGTCTTGTTGTCGTCATGATGTTCTTGGAGGGGTGTTGAGCTCCCGCTTGCTTCCCCGCTTGGCAAGCACTACATGGCCTATCCTTTTCAAAGACAACATTCTTCAAGCCATGGATGTGCTCACCCTTAAGAAGCTTTTGTAAGTTCCTCATCCTAACATGGGCTAGCCGTCTATGCCAAAGACATCCCATGTTGGTTTTCGCCATTAATCATGTGTCAAGTTGAGCTTTATCCAAGGCAAAGTCCACAAGATAAAGCTTCCCCTTGAGCACACCCTTAAAAGCGATTGAGTTATCACTTCTTCTAAGGACGCTCACACCCTCATTAGTGAAAACACAATTATAACCCTTGTCACATAGTTGTGATATGGACAAAATGTTATAGTCTAGAGAATCAATATGTAAAACGCTAGAAAGAGTATGTTGGGGAGAAATGACAATTTTACCGGAGCCAAGGATTTTCCCTCAGCTATTGTCACCAAAGAGGATTCCTTCATTTGGATCATCATGTTCCTCATACTCCTCGAACATCTTCCTCTCTCCGGTCATGTGGTTTGTGCACCCACTATCGAGCACCCATTTGGATCCACCGGAGGAGTACGCCTACAAAACAAGATTATGCCTTCCTTTTAGGTACCCAAGCGGAGTTGGGTCCTTTTACATTAGTGGAGAGGCATTTGGGCACCCACACGCAATGCTTGGGGCTCTTGCTGAGTGGCCCAACATATCTAGCATATACTTTGCCATGCTTGTTCCTCATCAAAACATATAATGCATCAAAATCATGAAATAGAGGATGCGGTTTAGATTTAGGCATGTAAGTGCTAGTTGAAGTATTCTTCTCAATTTTAGTTGAAGATGAGCTTCCTTTGACAAATATAATCAAGTCTTTGCCATACTTGGAGGTTTTGGCATTTTGCTTTCCACCTCTAGTATAACCAAGACCATCCTTGAAATTGGGAGGTCTTGTATTGGTGTATGCACTTCGTGCATACGCCACCTTCTCTTTGTCAAAGATGCCACCCTTAGGTGCTTTCTTGCCTTGAGTCAACTTAAGTTCATCCTTTAATTTAAGAATCAAGTTAGAAAATTTACAAGTTGATATTGCTTCGGATGCAACTTTTGAGGAGGATAAGCTTTTGGAGGAAGAGGCTACATTAGTCTTAAGGGACTCAACTTGAGTCTCAAGGATCTTCTTAACTTTTTCCAAGTTGCCAAGTTCGTCCTTGAGCCCAATGGTTGTCTCCTCAAGACTTGAGCATGTTTTCTTGCTTAGAGCAAGTTCATGCTCTAATGCCTTGCTCTTCTCTCTCTCAATCTCAAGGAGCTCAATGAGCTCTTTACATCTTTCCTTTTCTTGGATAAGCAAGTCCTGTTGCCTATCTATGAGCTCCTCCTTCTCAAAAATCTCATCCGAAAGCAATTTCATTCTTCGTAATGTGCTCTTACTCATATCCTTAAACATGTGTTCATTTTTGCTAGCACTATCAAAATCATCATGGGAGGATATGGAGGAGGATGAGTTAGAATTAACCTTTCTCCTTCCTTGTTTTGCCATGAGGCAAGTTGGCTTGTGGTCGTAGAGATTGGGGAAGAGCTTGCTTCCCTTGGAGCTCCTCCCGATGGCTATGGTTGCCATCTTGTCCTCATCTTCGGACGAGGAGGACTCATCGTTAGAGTCCCACTCCTTGCCTAAGTGAGCATGACCGGAGGGCCTCTTATTCTTGTAGAACTTCTTCTCTTGTGGTTGCCCTCCTTCTTCTTCTTGCCATCTTCATGTGGGCAATCTACAATGAAGTGCCCGTACTCGCCACAATTGTAGCAAGCCCTCTTGGTTTTGGGCCTTGCCTTTTCTTTGCCTTTGCTCTCATGCTTGTATCCTCCTTTCCTTCTCCTCATCATCTTCTTGAAGTTGTTGATGAAGAAGGCCTCTTCCTCATCGGTGTCAAGGCTCTCCTCATCATCCTCGTTTTGCTTTTTTGAGGAGGATGTTGCTTTGAGTGCAACATTCTTCATCTTCGGGGCGGTGAACCTTTGGATGTCATTGTAGAAGAGCGCCTCCTTCTCCATGATATCATGGTTGATAATCCTTCCAAGGACCTCCTCCGGGGTCATTTTGGCAAACCCCGGGCTTTCTCGGATCATGGAGCACAGAGAGACGTTTCTAGGCAAGAATGCCTGAATCATCCTATTCACCACCTCGCGGTCCGTCCACTTGGTACAGCCATACAATCTACTCTTGTTGATGAGTATCTTTAGGCGGTTTTACATCTCTTGGGGAGATTCACCATCCATAATGGCAAACCTCCCGAGCTCTCCTTCTATGAGCTCAATCTTTGCTTCTTTCATGACTCGATTGCCTTCATGAGCTGTCTTGAGAGTGTCCTAAATGTCCTTGGCCACCTCAAGTCCATCCACTCGATTGAACTCATCTCTTGAGAGAGATGAGATGATCACTCCGGCCGCTTGAGCATTGCGGTGAAGGAGCACGGCTTGCTCCGGAGTGATATCTTCTTCATTCTTCGGGATGTGCACCCCGGTCAACACAATTTGCCATAGTGAGGGGTTGAGTGACACAAGGTGGATCTTCATGTTGTGCTTCCACATCCCGTAGTCGGTTCCATCGAATTGGGGAGGCTTCCCCAATGGAATGGAAAGGTAGTGGTTGTTGGAGACAAGGCATTCATAGTTGTAGCCTTGTTGGTTGTAGTTGATTGTGCCACTCGATGTGGAGGTTGAGGTGTCAACCTTGGGAATCTTTAACTTCTCTCGAAGTTTCGCCTTGAGCTGGCGAATCTCTTCGTCATCCGTTGATTTGTCTTGATAGAGGAGAATATCTTCTGGAGTTGCTTGGACCTCACTGGTTGAGACTTCTTCGTACCCCACTCCGGCCATCTTCTCTTCGAGTTGTTAGACTCTTTTGGGAGAGTCCTGCTCTGATACCATTTGAAAGTTGCCTAGAGGGGGGGGGGGTGAATAGGCTAAACGAGATTAATACTCAGGGGGCGGACTAGTCTGGTCTAGGGGCGGACTAGTCCGGTCCACCTACAATGAAAAGCCTAAAAAGGGTTTCTAACAAGTTTTAGTCCAATTCTTGTGATGCAATGTTTGTTAGAATGACTTAGTGAGTCTTAACTAGTTATATGGCAAGTATGAAGCTAAGGATCACGATGAGACAAAAGTGATGAGAAAAAACGGTAAAGCTAACCCTAGAAGCAATATGCGATGAATGAAAGCTAAGAACACAAGTGACACAAGGATTTTATCCCGAGGTTCGATCCCACGAAGGAATCTACGTCCCCGTTGAGGAGTCCACGAAGGACCGGGTTCAACAACCCTTCCCTCACCAAGTTTACCGCACGGGCCTAACTTGGTTTTCCACTATCACAAAGGGTGAATACAAGATTCGTTGGGGCTTCTCACAATTTGAGGCTCCCACCACAAATACAATCACAAATCACAAAGATTGACTCTAGCCACAGATCACAAAGATTCACAAAGTGCAAGAGATCAAACCGAGAGCCAAAGAGCGGTGTTCTTCCTCTACTTCACCTCACCAAACCCTAATCCACACAAGAATTAGTTTTAGAGGGAATGTAGGCAAGAAGGAGGCTTTTTGGAGGCTCAAGGTGTTTCAACTTGCTCAAAGGTTGGTTCAAATGAACCCAGGGGTCCTCTATTTATAGAGGTTCCAAGCCCATACTGCTGACTTCAACAGATGGGCGGACTAGTCCAGCCTACAGCCCAGACTAGTCCGGCCTAGGGGACCACTGACGTCCCTGACAACTGTCGCACTGCGCGGCAATCGTCACACTACCCGCCAAACTTCAAATTCAAAGGTCACTTCAACAACGGACTAGTCCGGCCCTCACTGGACTAGTCCGATCTCACACAGAACCTTTTGTTCCGTGTGGAAACGGACTAGTCTGAAGACCACGGACTAGTCCGGCCCCCAAGGCGGACTAGTCCGGCCTTCCCAGACTTGTCTCTGAAGCACCGACTCTGTCAAACCCGGACTAGTCCGGCCCCTAGGGCGGACTAGTCCGAGCTCAGTCAGGACCTCTTGGTCTGGACCAAAACGAACAAGTCCGTAGTTTTGGGACTTAGTCCCCAAAGCCCACTTCACGACTACCCGGATTAGTCCGACCCACTACGGACTAGTCCGAACTCAGTCAGACCCTTCTGGTCCGGCTGAAAACGGACTTGGACGGCCAGGAGCGGACTAGTCCGGCCACCTGCACGGACTAGTCCGGCCCTACTGCCAGACTACTTCCAACTCTTTTCTCGCAATGGGTTTGACCTCTAAACCGCTTTGAGCTCCCAACTTGATCTCAATGCACTATACACACACATCCTCACACATATTTGGCTAGTCCAAACTCGACACACTAGAAACCCTAGTTTCTCCTTTTCGAGTTGACATTCACCGTTTTCATCCTTTTCCATTTTGAGGGATTGTGCTTCCACTTGTGTCCACACCTGTGCTTAAGATCACTAAGCTCATTAGTCACTTAATTGTCATCATCAATCATCCAAAACCCACGGGGATCCTAGATGCACTTTCACACTTTAATCAGTAACACACAAAACAACTCGAAAACAGGTTATGTTAGTCAAAAGCAAATTGAACCCAATTTTCAAATTATCTTGCCCAGCTTGAAATAACTTGTAAATGCAATGAGGGTCAAAACAAATGTTTTTGGTTTGAACTAGGGAGATAAATTCAAGTGGTCATGCACGTAGTTCATATCCAATTAAATTTCCCCCCTAATTCAAAATTTTAGTTTTATAATGGTTGGAAATTTTACTTTCCAACATGCAAGTGTGGAATTTCAAATATGTAAATGCAAGGGTTGATGCAATTTGGAAAACAAATATGAGATAACTACCAATTAACCTATTGGCAAGGACTCACCGAATTTTTGAAGTCCGGTGAGTGATAACTACCAATTAACCTATTGGCAAGGACTCACCGAATTTTTGAAGTCCGATGAGTAGGACTTACCTCCCTTCTGTTCAGCACGATGATTTGTTGTCCAATCCCGGAGTTGAAGATGTGGACGATTTCTTCTGTTTGACATGCCAAACTCATTTGGTTGTCATTTGGACATGTGGGCCACATGGTGGCCCTAGCCTCTCCCTATTGTATTGATATAGACATGTTGTTGTAGCGACGGGTTCTCACTCTTGAATGTATTCCTTCATGAGCATGGTGAGGATTTGTCCTTCTTAGGGGTGCCACTCTGACCATATTGATATTCCATTGAATCAACCCATACCTTGATCATGGGTCAAAGGCTTCCTTGGGCATGATGACATGTGGACTCCACAATCAAACAAGAAACGCTTCATCCACAATGTCACTTACCCTAGGTTGAATGGGTTTGGTCGAAGTGTGGGAATCCCAACAAGTGATGTGGGAAATCTTGGACTTTGAATGCTCCTTAAGTTCTTGTCCTTGGCCAAGATCTTCATGTGAATGTTGTTATGATTTCTGCTTGGCCAAGATACTTCAAGGTAGGCTAGTTGAATTTAAATCCCTTGAAAAGCCATAGCCTCCTTGAATACAAGGGTGACGTTAATTCCACCCTTGACATCCTTGTGAATGGTAGCCATTGGAGTTGTTATTTGAAAAAGTTCCTCATGGGTCATAGGGAAATAATTCCCACGCGTCCCATGATGATATGGATTTTCACAAATCATGTGAATATCCACGACTTGGATTATCCAAACAAATCTCCAACGACCTGGATATTCATGACACTTCAATGGGAGGTGTAGTTCCATAACTAGCATATCCACCTTGTGAAGTGGTGTGCATGAAAAGCTATGGGAACTCGAGCATTCTTCAATTCACCCCTTGAGTGGATACCTTCTTCTCATCCATGATGGATGAGAATAGGGCTCCTTCAGCTCCAGCACGAATGTGGTCATGGATTGGTGGAGCCAACCCATGACATGAGTGTTGGATGAGGAGCCAACTATCCACCCCATGGTGGAGGCAAACCAAGAAGAACTCTTGGAGCCTCCCCCAAGCTTGGGTATGGATGACTTTGGCTCCTACTGAAAGCTGAAATTCTCCCACAAAAAGGCAATGGTGTTGCCTAGCGGACATTTGTTGATGTACGCCTTAAATCATCTTGCATTTTAGCACTTACATCCTCGTTGGCCATCCCATACAATGGGTTGGCCAACACTACCCTATTTTCACACAAAGGAGAAAACAAACAAGGGTAATCCTGTCTAATAACTATTAGTACCTATAGCTTAATCACAAGTGATAGCTATCCTTCACTTCCTTTGCCTTCCCCGGTAATGGCGCCAGAAATGCTTGTTGACGGCTCCTAAGATATACTAACAAATCATCCCCGGCAACGGCGCCAAAAATGCTTGTCGATATTTCTTAACACCACAGATCATCTCCAGTAAAGAGATGAGATCCACAAGCGCACGGAAGATACCGTTGTAGCATTTCACCCATGAGTATTCCCAAGGGTATCGTATTTATCCCAAAGGAAGGCAATGGAGTAAAAAGTATATACTACTCTTATGGTCAAGCTATGGGATACTAATCCATTATCCGGACAGGGGTAAGTTGATAATAGGGGTAGTGTGACACACACCTAGGCAATATATTCTAATGGGTAAAATGGGTCCTAGAGGGAGATTGGATTGAGAGTTAGAGAGTTGCTCCTACAATGCTCCTAATACATATACATAGCCTAAAGTAGATACTAATGGTCATGTCAATGATGAATTCCTATGCAATGCTATTCAACACATCGGGCACGGGCTTACCCCTAGCAATACTAGGGCGACTCCTGCCAAGAGTCTGTGGTGTAGCCGAACGTGGAGGATTACAAAGGACAGATAGGGTTGTCACCACCTACTGCCTACCTCTTCAATCCGTGGGTCTACGAGACATCCAACGCTACTTAAATACCCTAGCACCATGCTAGCATACTAAGCAAATACCTTAGGAGCCATGGCACAAGCCATCCTAAGGCAATGACTAACCTAAACATCGTTGAACCAATGTTGAATCATAGCATAAGTCATTCATATTAACATAATCATATCATAACTATATAGACTATAGTGGGGGTATATAGTGTTTATGACCATAAGATGTGATCATGAGAGTGAAGTCATAAAGACTATACCTTCCACATACATGGACTCCACAATCAAACAAGAAAAGCTTTGTCCAAGTATACGTATAAAAGAAGACTAAAGATAATATCTTTATTGAGCACAAAGTCACAAATACAAGAAGGAATACATAAGCCATACCTTTCCCAATGTGGAATTGGGAAGAGAGACTCCTTCTACTCCTTTCCCAATTTGGACTTGGGACTAGAGGCTCTCGTCTCTACATCCTAACTCCTCTAGGGACTATGGAAGATAGTGTATACAATAGAATGATGCCTAAGTGGTGTGTGTTGAAGTGGGGGGTAGGGGGTCCTATTTGCACTAGTGTTGAGGTCGGTTCTCGTCACCAAAAGTGCGTGAATCAGTCACCATCGACTCTAGGGAGCCGGAAGGAGCCAACACGTAGAGGCTGATCGAGTTTGGTGCAAAGACTAGGTCGGCCGACCCCCTGGTTCGGCCGACCTGGTCATTGCACCGTTTCTCGTGTGCTTTCTCCAGGTGGCTGCCAGGTGGGTCCCATTCATGTATATGGGTGATACATCGTTGGATCTCCTTGGATACTTCTATTTGTGGGCCATTTGATCCATGGGATGCCACATGTCGTCGCCTGATTGGCTGGGGTGATATTTTATAGGATTGGTCCCTCTACATTTCCTCATTTCCTGCATAAAATGTTGCATACACATATTTCTCCAAGTCCAAGTGGAATTGGGTTAGATAGAAAGGTGATGTGTGCAAGAAATGACAAATACTTCACATAATTAAGTTAAATTAACGGATGAAATTGGTATATAACAGTCGTCAACAAACTCCCCCAAGCTTATCCTTTGCTCGTCCCGAGCAAAGTCAAGACTTTAGGTTGATGATCAGGAGTTGCTACAATATCTTATTTTCAAAAGTATCTAATGCACAACAACATACTCTACCAAGTATTTGCAGAAATTGGTTATGATACCCTACCTTTTTTAAGTTATCATGGGGCTTATGCTTTTTTTCATATTCATGAGTAGTTGAAAGGTCGAATAGCAAATGGAGCAAACATAGCCTAGAAATCAAGTTCCACTTAAATCCCAGAGAATTCAATTTAGATATTAAGTACCTCAATTTGATTCTCTCAGTCACTCCTTTGCGGATAGTGGGAATATTTCCTCACCAAAGCATTGTGCCTCTACTATTCCTACTCATTGAATATGGCTTGTATGTGGAGCTTGGTAAGGAAAGTAAGTAGGCATATTTGCATCACATATATTGCTAGGTCAAAAGAGTAAGCCTTAGGAGAATTCAAATTGAAACTTTTTGATTCAAGACTAGTGCATGTGTGATGGAGTGGAAGTGGATGTGGATACTTGAGGTAACTCCTTTTTGGTGTAATCTCTCTTTCTTTTGCAGGGATGAAACATGACTACTTTTTTTCTCATGCTTATGATGTAATCATGCTTTTTTTTTCTCTTCTTTTCTGTAGCCATGTCTTCTACTCCCTTTCTTTGCAATGAATTTTGAAGAGAGTGCTAAATATGAATAACATGGAGTTTCCCTTTTTATTGTGGTATGGTGGATATGATGGACGTTTTGCTTACTTCTAGTGTAGAAGTATAGCATGTGCAAGTGAAGTCTTGAATTCAAAAAGAGTTGAATGATTTCTCACATAGGTCTATACTAGTTTGACTAGGCTCAATGTGAAAGCAAATAGCATATGCCTAAGGTTTTGTCTATGTATGAACATCATATGGCTTTGGTAGGTATTTCCAATAAATTGAGGGAAACATAAATCTTTTAGAATTTCTCCGAAAATCTAAGTTTTACTTTCAAACTAGGACTAGAAGCCCTATTACCAATTCTATTCTTGCAACAACCTAGAATTAGATTAAGCTTTCGCTACCCACAACTTCCAAATTAAGGTAAAAGTATTTCAAACCAATGAAAGCAATATTCGGAGAGTAGCAAGTTGTAAACTAGAGACTTAGGAAAATAAAATAGATCAACTATTCATCATTTCATCTATGTGAATTCTAAATCATTCTTACCGCACATCTTTATTTGATGAAAGCAAATCTAACCTATTTTTATATTTTTTTTAGATGCATGGTGGATGGTGGATGAATGGAAAGTAAATATGCAATGGATGATTTGAAATAAAAATGCAGTGGGTTGATACAAGTTACCTCAAGTGGGGGTCCTCCCCCAAGATTATTCTTGATCAAGGTCCGTGATAGGGGTTGAAACCCTAACGACGGAGGTAGGCCATGAGTTGGCCTATCCTTGTTGCAACGTGGCTTTGACAATGGAGGGTTGAGTGTTGATTGTTGTCTTGCTTCCCATTGACACCATGAGTGTGGTTGAATAGAGTGTTTTCGATGTTGATCGTTCGCACATCGGGGTCTCCATGTGCTGGTGTGATTTGTCATTCCTTGGTTAGGATAATGGTAACCTTTAGATCCAAAGGAATGATGTGCACTCAACATACATTGAGTATGTTTGTCATTCTTTGGCTACGGTGTATCATATCTTTTTGCCATAAGGGAGTGACATGTGCCCAACATGCATTGGGTATGATCAGTTGTTCCTTCAGTAAGGTACAACATACCTAGAACCACAAAGGAATGACATGCACTCAACATGGGTTGAGTGTGATCTGTTGTTCCTTGGCTAAGGCATGACATACCTTCTAGCCACATAGGAACAACTTGCACCCAATATAAATTGGGTGTGATCTTGTCATTCCTTGGTCATGGTACATCATAACTCTTAGCCACATTGGAATAACCTGTACCCAATGATGGTGGCAAATCCCTTGAGCTTGAATGAGTGCTTAAAATAGTTGAGAGCATAATGCTCTCACCCATTCGTGGCAGCTCATTGGTTGCTCATGGAGGGTTCCCATTTTAAATCTCTAGCCTCGTATAGTTATGATTGACCTTCGGCCATAATTTCCGGAGATAACAACCATCCTTACTCCTTGGCCAAGAGATGTTGAAATGGAATCCTCTAGGGATCCCAAAAATCAGCTTCATGAATGTGTGCATTGTAATATTACTCCTGCAAACTTCCTCTCTTGAATGAAGAGCGATGGTTAGCTCCCGAGACTTGTACAAATGAACGTTCGAGTTAGGTAACCGAACTTTCATTTGTACATACGGGGAAGAACAAAATCAAATATGCATTAGATCCAATGTCAAGTGTATCTATGATCAATGTTTCATTTATTGATAAGAGTGGAGCTTTATGGATAATTCATGTTGCATATTTTCTAAAGCTCCTACTCATAGCAATGCATGTGATAGAAATACACTATATGGATCCCTACACCTTTTAAAGTTTATAACCATCTTAGCTTTCAAGAGCAAATTTTTATCATTTAGACCATGACAAACAAGATTTTCAATTTTATCCTCCTGAACCTCACTAGGAATTTGAAAATTAGTGACTCCTCCTAAAAATGCAATTCAATTTTAGAGCAAGGATATCACTTATTCCTAGGAGTTTGAAATCTAGTGAAACCATCTATGCATGAAGCTCAATTAAAAACTATGGCTGTCATTATGCCCAAGTTCCAATATGCCAATTCACTAATTAAGTCACGCCCAAAAGTTTTGTTTTCTAAACATCGACAAAAATGACTAAGTTTACAAAACAATTCTTAAAGGATTCTAGGTACTTGTTTGAGATTTTCCAAGTAAGGTGGGATTTCCTTTTGGAGATCCAAAAGTCAATACCCACGCTTACTCTTGTGGGGATGCTTGAGAATTGAATGATGAGGAAGTGTCAAACTTCCTTACAAATGCAAGCAAATACACTCAATTCTATGGCAAACCAAACAATGGAAAATTCTAAACTCATACCTCATTTGGGGATTAGTTGGTCACGAAGGTCTTTGTGTGAGAAACTCACAACCTTGATTTTTGGCGTAGGCTTGATGGTTGATGCCAAATGCCAAGTTGAGATTGGATTTGGCAATGGATTTTGTTTTGGCTCCTCCATTGGGTCATCATCTTGAACATTTCACTTCCTCAAACTCAGAATGAGTTTGAAGGAGAGAAGTGTTCTCGAATCCTCCCAATGGTGACTTGAGCTTGATGAAACCTTCCACTTTTTTGCAATGACTCACCGAATTTTTTGCAATTAACCTTGTGGCAAGGACTCACCAAATTTTTGAAGTCCGATGAGTAGGACTTACCTCAGTTGTGTTCAGCATGATGATTTGTTGTCCAATCCCAGAGTTGAAGATGTGGACGATTTCTTCTGTTTTGACATGCCAAACTCATTTGGTTGTCATTTGGACATGTGGGCCACATGGTGGCCCTAGCCTCTCCTCGTTGTATTGATATAGACATGTTGTTGTAGCGACGGGTTCTCACTCTTGAATGTATTCCTTCATGAGCATGGTGAGGCTTTGTCCTTCTTAGGGGTGCCACTCTGACCATATTGATATTCCATTGAATCAACCCATACCTTGATCATGGGTCAAAGGCTTCCATGGGCATGATGACATGTGGACTCCACAATCAAACAAGAAATGCTTCATCCACAATGTCACTTGCCCTAGGTTGAATGGGTTTGGTCGAAGTGTGGGAATACCAACAAGTGATGTGGGAAATCTTGGACTTTGAATGCTCCTTAAGTTCTTGTCCTTGGCCAAGATCTTCATGTGAATGTTGTCTTGATTTCTGCTTGGCCAAGATACTTCAAGGTAGGCTAGTTGAACTTAAATCCCTTGAAAAGCCATAGCCTCCTTGAATACAAGGGTGATGTTAATTCCACCCTTGACCTCCTTGTGAATGGTAGCCATTGGAGTTGTTATTTGAAAAAGGTCCTCATGGGTCATAGGGAAATAATTCCCACGCGTCCCATGATGACATGGATTTTCACAAATCATGTGAATATCGACGACTTGGATTATCCAAACAAATCTCCAACGACTTGGATATTCATGAAACTTCAATGGGAGGTGTAGTTCCATAACTAGCATATCCATCTTGTGAAGTGGTGTACATGACAAGCTATGGGAACTCGAGCATTCTTCAATTCACCCCTTGAGTGGATACCTTCTTCTCATCCATGATGGATGAGAATAGGGCTCCTTCAGCTCCAGCACGAATGTGGTCATGGATTGGTGGAGCCAACCCATGACATGAGTGTTGGATAAAGAGCCAACTATCCACCCCATGGTGGAGGCAAACCAAGAAGAACTCTTGGAGCCTCCCCCAAGCTTGGGTATGGATGACTTTGGCTCCTACTGAAAGCTGAAATTCTCCTGCAAAAAGGCAATGGTGTTGCCTAGCGGACATTTGTTGATGTACGCCTTAAATCATCTTGCATTTTAGCACTTGCGTCCTCGTTGACCATCCCATACAATGGGTTGGCCAACACTACCCTATTTTCACACAAAGGAGAAAACAAACAAGGGTAATCCTGTCTAATAACTATTAGTACCTATAGCTTAATCACAAGTGATAGTTATCTTTCACTTCCTTTGCCTTCCCCGGCAACGGCGCCAGAAATGCTTGTTGACAGCTCCTAAGATATACTAACAAATCATCCCAGGCAACGACGCCAGAAATGCTTGTTGGTATTTCTTAACACCACAGATCATCTCCAGTAAAGAGATGAGATCCACAAGCGCACGAAAGATACCGTTGTAGCATTTCACCCTGAATGTGGCCTAGAGGGGGGTGAATAGGCCTTTTGAATTTCCTGCACACTTAATAGAGTCGTCAAAAACTTGATTGACCGGACTAGTGCGGTTGTGTGGGCGGACTAGTCCGGTGTGCTGAAATATGTGAATTGATTAAGTTTTATTTGGGAAACTAGGTTCTTTTAGCAGAGGAAATGAGAACAACAGATTCTTTGATTTAAGATTATTGTATGAGTGCACGTGAAGACTTATAAGCAACTTAAATTGTTGTTTAGCAATCAAGTGATCTAGTGAACAAAAAGTAAAGTAAATGAGGCACGAGAGACACGAATTTTTACCAAGGTTCGATCTCACCACGAGATCTACGTCCTCGTTGAGGAAGCTCACACAGAGTCGGGTCTCCAACCCTTTCCCTCTTCAAGTAACCACACAGGCCGACTTGATTGCACTAGCACGGGTAATCACCGAGTTTGTGGGGCAACCTCACACGTTGAGGGCTCCCACGAGAATTACAATGAAAGAGGCAATCAAGTACACTTGAAAGTATTACAATGCAGAGTATAAGTGTAGAAAGATCAAACCCCAAGAGCTCGCAACGAAGGAACAACGATTTCCCAATCCCGAATCCAAGTGTTCAAATGATTTGACTCTTTTTGCACCTTAGATGTGTGGGGAGATGTGTTTTGGGCTCTTGGGACAAAGTGGCAGCACTAGGGTTTGTGTTTTCAGCAGTATTCGACGTGTATCTACTGTGGAAGGCCGTGGATTCTCTATTTATAGGGTTTCCAAAAAGTTACCGTTGAAAAACCCTAATACCGGACTTGTCCAGTGCAAGTCCGGACTTGTCCGGTTATAGTTTAACTCAAAGTCCAGAAAGTCTGGCGGACTAGTCTGGTTGGAAAACGGACTAGTCCGGCCTTTTGTGAAAACAGACTCCAGAAAGTTCGGCGGACTAGTCCGGTGGACACACGGACTAGTCTGGTCTCCAGAGATGGGAGACTCCAGAAAGTCTGGCGGACTAGTCCGTTCCAAGATCGGACTAGTCCAGTGTTGTGTGAAGGTGGACTCCAGAAAGTTTGGCGGACTAGTCCGGTGGACACACGAACTAGTCCGGTCTCTAGAGATGGGAGACTCCATAAAGTCTAGCAGACTAGTCGGGTCCATGATCCGACTAGTCCGGTGCACTGTGAATGTTAGGTTAATTTTAAAACCATTACCCATGCGCAAAGTCGTGAGCTCTTGGAGTGTGTCTTTCATACACTCCCTATACATTTAAGATCTAATTTGTTCTTCCAGGTTCCATCAAAGTATCCCTCTTTGGGCACCACTCCATTTTTCACCTTTTTGTGTGCACCGAGCTGTTTCACTTTGTTTGTCCTGCAATCATCTCAATAGTTTCATTAGGATCTCATATGTTTGTCATCAATTAGCCAAAACCCACAAGGGATATCCTAGATGCACTTACAATCTCCCCCTTTTTGGTGATTGATGACAACCATTTGAGATATCACAAATGAGAGTAAAATTTTGACTTTCATAAGGTGTGCACATATGAAAATAACGATAAATCAACAAAAAGCTTCTCACATATGCACACACCTTATGGTGGGGTGCCTAACAGGTGTGTGATCAACAAAGTGTGATAAAATAAAGATAAACAATAATGAGCATAGAAGTAAGTATTAGAGCAACAATAAGCATCACACATAGGAAAAGAAATAGTGCATTACAAAGTTTTAAAAATAGGTACATGTCCTCGATCACACAAGCTTAATAACTAATACTAGAGAAAGTTTGAGTCTCAATCTAGTCTCAATCTCTCACCCTTTGGCATCAAGGCACCAAAAAGGGAAAAATCGATGGGAATCACTCATCGCCGCTCCCTTCTTCAGTTTCGGTCCGATATTTATATTCATCATCATTCACCAGGGCAGGATCTTCCTCGGAGTCCTCGAAGGTAGGCGGTAATCCAACCGACTCAATCTCAAGCTTGTCACAGATAGCTTTGATGTTGGCATTTACATATTGTTGATATTTATTCTGCCTGACTTCGATCTTGCGGCAGCAGGCAAAGATGGAGGAGAGAATTTTGAGGACGCCACCGAAGGGTTCATGAACAGGAGCAGAGCCAGGAGGAGCAGCTGTAGATCTTGTGGCATTCACATCCTGAGATTGTTTCGACCTCCTCTCAGCTCCGGGGGAGGAAGGGGCAGTTGGTGTTGAGGGAAGGGTGTACTCGGTGGGCTTTTGTGGCTTCAACCCCGTATGAGAGACATCCTTTACAAACTCATGTCCCGTCACTTTCTCAATCATGAACATGATGTACGGGGCATACCCGCAAGACCTATTGGGAGTGATTGAGATGTTCACAATGTCATTGTAGATGTACTCAAAAACATTGAACGGTCTCCTTCCACTAATGACCTTCATTAGGGTCCTCAAGGTTCCTTGGATAGTCCCCGCATCTCCATCTTTCAGGGCTATTGTCTTCCTCAAGATTCTATTGAGGACCACAAAGAAGGGCTTCAGATATATGATGTTGGGAGGAGTATAGGGCATCCTTGTGTCATAGAGGAACTTAAGCTCATCCTTCTCCAAGGGTTGCAGATTGTGGATGACAAGCTCATGATCTAGAGTGTGTTCAAGGTGAAGAATCCTTGCAATATCATCATAAGTGACACTATACTTGGAACCATGAGTCATCCAAGTAAGACTGTCCCCATCACCACGAGCAAAGTAGAGCGTTGAGTAAAATTGGGTGATGATCTCATTGTTCCAGTCATTCTCAAAGGAAATCAGTTCCTTCAAATTGTGCCTATCCAGAGCCTCAACCACCTCACAAAAAGCAGGATACTTCTTCGACTGCAAGTATCCAATACCCACCCATTGACTCTCCACAACAGGATTCTTCATCTTCATGTACACGTGCTCGTAGTAGTCGGCATGGAAGTTGCTCCAGAATATTGGGTCAGAGCATTGCCTAGGTTGATTGTACACATTAATCTTCTTGAAGTTATCGGCTAGCTCACCCCCTTTTCCGGTGAAATTCTCACTAGAAGGCTGCCTGTTGCGGTGACTGGGGTTCTTCATCTTCAGGGGCCCAATGGGACCACTAGCAAGTCCCTTCCCTTTATTGAGAGCCCTCTTTGGCCCTGAGGAGCTCTCAGCAGCATCTTTTCTTTGAGCCTTTTTGATAATGATCTTCTTAGGCAGATTGTCGTCGGAGGGTGGAGAGTGGACATTTACATCATGTCTTTTCTTCATAACTCTCTCCTTGGCTCTCATCACTCTTTCACGTTTAACTTCTTCATCAATGTGAAAGGAGCTGTCATCTGAGCTTGAAGACATCGTGCCTAATAAGGAGTTCATGGATTAGATAAGAATGAACCAAGGATCGAAGTCAAATTAGGGATTCAGATGTCAGAGATCGGACTTGTCCGGGTTCAGAGTGCGGACTTGTCCGGCGTACCGGACTTGTCCATATCTGAGCGTCGGACTAGTCCGGCCTGGCATAAGAACCCTAATGGTTTTCTTGAATTCCAAAACTTCTATCTAAAGATACAAAAGGACAGGAAGGTGGTAGGAATACATCTATGAAGCCAATGTATAACCTTGGAATCAAAGGAAACGAGCTAGAACGAGAAAAGTTGAGATTTTGGTTTTAGGGTGAAATTTACTGAGATTTGAAGATACGCATTGATAGAGCAAGAATTTGTTTGGATGAGTCCGGAGGGGAGGATCAACTCGTCGAGGAGAGTATTTCCCATGGAGAAAACTTGGTTTTGGAGGGCTTAACTCGAAGGTCTCTTTGGGGGCTAGGGTTTAGGAGAGAAGAGGAGAGGTGAGGGAGACCAAGTGGAGGGAGGTTTAAAATTTGATTTGGGTCGGCCAGCCGCTTATATACGCGGCCGACCGGACTAGTCCGGTCAAGGAAGCGGACTAGTCCGGTGCTCCTAGAAAACCTAAGTATTTTGAGATAATTAATAGTGATCCAAGGACAATAGTTTTGCAAATAATCTTGGTAATTATGACCAGTAGGCAATCAACAATAAAAGTGGTCATAAACTGCAAGACTTCTTTATTAAAATAGTTTTCTTAGAAGAAAAAAAGGTGAGGAGCAGTTTTTAACAATAAAATGCGACGTTTGAAGTTTCAACCAGGTATGCAACATTTCAAGCCACATTTAGAGAGTCAAGAATATTAAGTTCATTCCTAAGCTCACAAAACCTTTTCTCATCTAATGGTTTGGTGAAAATATCCGCAAGTTGTTTTTCAGTCCTAACATGTGAAATAGAAATGTCACCTTTTAACGAATGATCTCTAAGAAAGAGATGACGGATATCTATGTGCTTAGTTCTTGAGTGCTCTACAGGTTTGTGTGCAATTTTATAGCACTTTCATTATCACATAGAAGCGGGATATGGCTAAGATTGTAGCCGTAGTCCCTAAGAGTATGTTGCATCCAAAGTAGTTGTGCGCAACAACTACCGGCTGCAACATACTCTACTTCAGCTGTGGAAAGAGCAATGGAGTTTTGCTTTTTAGATGACCAAGAAACTAGGGACCTACCAAGAAATTGACAAGTCCCTGACGTGCTCTTTCTATCAACTTTGCGTCCTGCATAGTTTGTGTCGGAGTAGCCTATCAAGTTAAACTTGGATCCTTGGGGTACCAAAGGCCCAAGTTGGGTGTGTGCACAAGATACCTTAGGATTCTTTTTACAGCAATTAAGTGACACTCTTTAGGTGCGGCTTGAAACCTTGCACACAAGCAAACACTAAGCATTATGTCTGGCCTAGATGCACATAAATAAAGTAAGGAGCCGATCATGGACCGATATACCTTCTGGTCCACATTTGGACCATCTTCATTGAGGTCGAGATGTCCATTAATGGCCATGGGTGTCTTGATGGGCTTGGCTTTGTCCATATTGAATTTATTGAGAATGTCCTGTGTATATTTGGTTTGGCTTATAAATGTACCTTCTCTTAGTTGCTTCACTTGGAATCCCAAGAAGAACTTCAATTCGCCCATCATTGACATCTCGAACCTATCTGTCATAATTTTACTAAATTCTTCACGGAAAGACTTGTTAGTGGATCCAAAGATAATGTCATCAACATAAATTTGACATACGAATAGATGATCATCACAATGTTTAGTAAAGATTGTATAGTCAGCTTTACCAATTTTGAATCCATTTTGAGTCAAAAAATCTCTAAGGCACTCATACCAAGCTCGAGGAGCTTGTTTGAGGCCATAGAGAGCCTTACGCAGTTTGTAGACATGGTTGGGATACCTTTGGTCTTCGAATCCTGGTGGCTGCTCGACATAAACTTCCTCCTTTATCGGGCCATTTAAGAAGGCGCTTTTGACGTCCATTTGATACAGCTTAAAATTATGGTGAGTAGCATATGCCAATAAAATACGAATGGACTCAAGTCTAGCTACAGGAGCGAAAGTTTCATTGAAGTCCAAACCTTCGACCTGAGAATAACCTTTGGCCACGAATCTCGCTTTATTTCTTGTTACTACTCCATGTTCATCTTGCTTGTTCTGAAAGACCCATTTGGTTCCAACGATGTTCGCCTTTTGTCTCTCCACCAGCTCCCACACTTCATTTCTTTTGAAGTTGTTCAATTCCTCTTGCATTGCAATCACCCAGTATGGATCCCTTAAGGCTTCTTCTACCCTGTATGGTTCCAGAAAAGACACAAAAGAATAGTATTCACAGAAATTTGCAACTCGAGATCTAGTAGTTACTCCGTTAGCAATATCTCCAATGATAATGTTGATAGGATGGTCTCTTTGCACGCTCTGATGTACTCTTGGGTGTGAAACTTGTGTAGTTGCTTGTTCTTCATTATCTTCATGTGCATTGTCTCCCCCTAGATCATTGCTTCCATGATTGTCTTGATCTTCTTGATCTTCCTCATCTTGATCTTGTGAAAGAGCTCCCCCTTGATCATTGCCTCCGTGTTGAAGTTCATTTTGTGCATTTGAGTCGAATGTTTGCTCTTATGGTAAGATATCACCAAGTGCCATTTTCTTCAGTGCTCCATATGGAGCTTCCTCTTTATCTAGCACACACTTATCAACTTGCTCCACTTGTGAGCCGTTAGATTCATCGAACACCACGTCACGTGCTACTTCGACAAGGCCGGACACCTTGTCGAAGACACGATAGGCGTAGGCATTCAATTCATATCCGAGCAAGAACCCTTCATCGGACTTTGAAGCGAACTTCGAGGCTCTCTGTTTCTTGTTCAGAATAAAACATTTGCAACTAAAGACTTTGAAGTAAGAAACATTAGGCTTTTTACTGGTAAGAATCTCATATGGAGTTTTCTTCAGTAGTCGGTGAAGGTACAGCCGATTTGTGGCATGACAAGCGGTATTCACCGCTTCTGCCCAAAACCGATCTGATGTCTTGTATTCATCCAACATAGTTCTTGCCATTTCGATCAATGTTCTATTCTTCCTTTCGGCCACTCTGTTTTGTTGAGGAGAGTAGGGTGCCGAGAACTCATGCTTTATCCCTTCTTCATCGAGATACTCTTCAACTTGGAGGTTATTGAATTATGTCCCGTGTCACTTCTGATGTTCTTTATGATTGATGAGAATTCGTTCTGAGCTCTTTTCAAGAACTTCTTGAGGGTTCCCTGAGTTTCTGATTTATCATACAAGAAAAATACCCAGGTAAATCTTGAAAAATCATCAACAATTACTAAACCGTATTTGTTACCGCCGATGCTGATGTACGAAATTGGACCAAAGAGATCCATGTGGAGGAGTTCAAGCGGTCTTCCGGTAGTCATCACATTCTTGGCGGGGTGTGGTGCTCTGACTTGTTTTCCTGCTTGACAAGCGTTGTGCGGCCTGCCTTTTTCAAAAACCACATCCTTAAGACCACGGATGTGACCACCTTTTAGAAGTTTCTGCAGATTTCTCATCCCAACATGGGCTAGCCGTCTATGCCACAGCCATCCCATGTTGGTCTTAGCAACCAAGCAAGTGTTGAGTTCGGCTTTATCTTTGTTGAAGTCAACAAGATAAAGTTTGCCCTTCAACATTCCCTTGAATGTAATCGAGCCATCGCTTCTTCTAAAAACGGTCACACCCTCATTAGTGAATAAACAGTTGTAACCTTTGTCGCATAGTTGAGATATTGACAAAAGGTTATAATCTAGAGAATCTACATGTAAAACATTAGATAAGGTGTGTTGAGAGGATATTTCAATGTTACCGCTACCAAGGACCTTTCCTTGGCTGTTGTCTCCAAAGTATATGCCTTCACTTGGATCCTTGTTATACTCGTACTCCACAAACATATCTCTCTCTCCAGTTTTGTGCATCCGCTATCTAGCACCCATTTAGATCCACCGGAGGAGTAAGCCTGCAAAAATTATTCTTTGGTTTTAGGTACCCAAGCTTGCTTGGGTCCTCTCAGGTTAGTCACAAGAGTCTTGCGCATCCACACACAAGTTTTCGAGTTCTTGTGGCGTGGCCCTATATATTTAGCAATGACTTTTCCATATTTGGCTTTCATAAGAACATAGGAAGCATCAAATGTATGAAACAATATTTGTAAATCAGATTCGTGGGATTTTTCCTTAACAAAGACAATAGTTGTCGCAAGTGCGTCGAGCCTTAGATTTTCCTTTATCCTTGCTTTTTCCTTCATTTGAATTGTTGCCGTGTCTTCTTTTCATCATACGCTTGAACTTCTTGATAAAGAGTACCATTTCTTCTTCATCAAGATCGGTACTCTCGTCGCTTGTATGCCTGTCATCTTGGTCTTCGCGAGTTTCTTTGAGCTTGGGTCTGCACGTTGCTTTGAGAGCAGCTTCTTTCTTTTTGGAAGAGAGGAGTTCGGCTGAGTCTTTGACGTATTGAGCCTCTTTCTCCATCATTTCATGATTTATGATCTTCCCCAATAACTCATCGGGAGTAATTTTGTGAAATCCAGGGCTTTCTCTAATCTTTGAGCAAATTGTGACATTCCTTGGCATGAAGGCTCTAATCATTCTTTTGACCACCTCGTGATCCATCCATTTTTTACTTCCATAGGCACGAATTTTGTTGATGAGTGCCTTCATCCGGTTGTACATGTCTTGAGGTGATTCGCCTTCTTCAATAGCAAATATCCCCAACTCTCCTTCAAGCATCTCAATTTTAGCTTCACGAACCGACCTATTTCCTTCGTGAGCTGTCTTAAGTGTATCCCAGATTTCTTTTGCACTTTCTAAACCATCGATCTTGGTGAATTCCTCTCTGCTTAGTGATGATGTGATCACGGCGACGGCTTGTGCATTTCTTTGAATATCTTGTTCTTGTTCTGGAGTGAGTTCCTCATCCGTGTCCGGGATATCTATGACTGTGCAAACAATGTGCCACAGACTAGGATTCAGGGATATTAGATGCATTTTCATGTTGTAATTCCACATGGTGTAGTCACTTCCGTCAAACTGTGGAGGCTTTCCCATAGGAATAGAGAGATAGTGATTGTTTGAATTGAGATGGTTGTAGTTGTAAGGATATCGGGAGTAGTCGTGATGACCACTCCCGGTCGTCTTCTCTTCTTCCTTTCCTTTTTGTGCCAGCAACTTCTTTCTCAGGAGTGCCTTTAGTTGTCGCACTTCTTCATCATCATGTGGACTTTCTTTCAACACATCGAAGGCTTTAGCTTCTTGTTCCTCCTCATTGATGTTCATCTTCGGGATATCGTTGTTCTTCTCAGAGGCCATTGATCTCTCCGAGATGTGAGTCTCGTTGGCAGAGAACCTTGCTCTGATACCAATTGAATGTGGCCTAGAGGGGGGGGTGAATAGTCCTTTTGAATTTCCTGCACACTTAATAGAGTCGTCAAAAACTTGATTGACCGGACTAGTCCGAATGTGTGGGCGGACTAGTCCGGTGTGCTGAAATATGTGAATAGATTGAGTGTTATTTGGGAAACTAGGTTCTTTTAGCAACGGAAATGAGAATAACAGATTCTTTGATTTAAGATTATTGTATGAGTGCACGTGAAGACTTATAAGCAACTTAAATTGTTGTTTAGCAATCAAGTGATCTAGTGAACAAAAAGTAAAGTAAATGAGGCACAAGAGACACGAATTTTTATCGAGGTTCGATCTCACAACGAGATCTACGTCCTCATTGAGGAAGCTCACACAGAGCCGGGTCTCCAACCCTTTCCCTCTTCAAGTGACCACACAGGCCAACTTGATTCCACTAGCACGGGTAATCATCGAGTTTGTGGGGCAACCTCACACGTTGAGGGCTCCCACGAGAATTACAATGAAAGAGGCGATCATGTACACTTGAAAGTATTACAATGCAGAGTATAAGTGTAGAAAGATCAAACCCCAAGAGGTCGCAACGAAGGAACGACGATCTCCCAATCCCGAATCCAAGTGTTCAAATGATTTGACTCTTTTTGCACCTTAGATGTGTGGGGAGATGTGTTTTGGGCTCTTGGGACAAAGTGGCGGCACTAGGGTTTGTGTTTTCAGCAGTATTCAACGTGTATCTACTGTGGAAGGCCGTGAATTCTCTATTTATAGGGTTTCCAAAAAGTTACCATTGAAAAACCCTAATACCGGACTAGTCCGGTGCAAGTCCGGACTTGTCCGGTCACAGTGTAACTTGAAGTCCAAAAAGTCTGGCGGACTAGTCTGGTTGTAAAACGGACTAGTCCGGCCTTTTGTGAAAACAGACTCCAGAAAGTTCGGCGGACTAGTCCGGTGGACACACGGACTAGTCCGATCTCCAGAGATGGGAGACTCCAGAAAGTCTGGCGGACTAGTCTGGTCCAAGCTCGGACTAGTCCGGTGCTGTGTGAAGGTGGACTCCAGAGTCGTGAGCTCTTGGAGTGTGTCTTTCATACACTCCCTATACATTTAAGATCTAATTTGTTCTTCCAAGTTCCATCAAAGTATCCCTCTTTGGGCACCACTCCATTTTTCACCTTTTTGTGTGCACCGAGCTATTTCACTTTGTTTGTTCTGCAATCATCTCAATAGTTTCATTAGGATCTCATATGTTTGTCAACAATTATCCAAAACCCACAAGGGATATCCTAGATGCACTTACACACCCAAGAGTATTCCCAAGGGTATCGTATTTATCCCAAAGGAAGGCAATGGAGTAAAGTATATACTACTCTTATGGTCAAGCTATGGGATACTAATCCATTATCCGGACAGGGGTAAGTTGATAATAGGGGTAGTGTGACACACACCTAGGCGATCTATTCTAAAGGGTAAAATGGGTCCTAGAGGGAGATTGGATTGAGAGTTAGAGAGTTGCTCCTACAATGCTCCTAATACATATACATAGCCTAAGGTAGATACTAATGGTCATGTCAATGATGAATTCCTATGCAATGCTATTCAACACATCGGGCACGGGCTTACCCCTAGCAATACTAGGGCGACTCCCGCCAAGAGCCTTTGGCATAGCCAAACGTGGAGGATTACAAAGGACAGATAGGGTTGTGTCACCACCTACTGCCTACCTCTTCAATATGTGGGTCTACGAGACATCCAACGCTACTTAAATACCCTAGCACCATGCTAGCATACTAAGCAAATACCTTAGGAGCCATGGCACAAGCCATCCTAAGGCAATGACTAACCTAAACATCATTGAACCAATGTTGAAGCATAGCATAAGTCATTCATATTAACATAATCATATCATTACTATATAGACTATAGTGGGGGTCTATAGTGTTTATGACCATAAGATGTGATCATGAGAGTGAAATCATAAAGACTATACCTTCCATATATATGGACTCCACAATCCAACAAGAAAGGCTTTGTCCAAGTATACGTATAAAAGAAGACTAAAGATAATATCTTTATTGAGCACAAAGTCACAAATACAAGAAGGAATACATAAGCCATACCTTTCCCAATGTGGAATTGGGGAGAGAGACTCCTTCTACTCCTTTCCCAATTTGGACATGGGACTAGAGGCTCTCCTCTCTACATCCTAACTCCTCTAGGGACTATGGAAGATAGTGTATACAATAGTATGATGCCCAAGTGGTGTGTGTTGAAGTGAGGGGTAGGGGTCCTATTTATACTAGTGTTGAGGTCAGTTCCCGCCACCAAAAGCGCTTGAATTAGTCACCATTAACTCTAGGGAGCTGGGAGGAGCCAACACGTGGAGGCTGACCGAGTTTGGTGCAAAGACCAGGTCGGCCGACCCCCTGGTTCGGTCGACCTGGTCATTGCACCGTTTCTCGTGTGCCTTCTCCAGGTGGCTGTCAGGTGGGTCCCATTGATGTATATGAGTGATACACCGTTGGATCTCCTTGTATACTTTTATTTGTGGGCCATTTGATCCATGGGATGCCACGTGTGGTCGCCTGGTTGGCTGGGATGATATTTTATAGAATTGGTCCCTCTACATTTCCTGCATAAAATGTTGCATACACATATTTCTCCAAGTCCAAGTGGAATTGGGTTAGATAGAAATGTGATGTGTGCAAGAAATGATAAATCCTTCACATAATTGAGTTAAATTGACGGATGAAATTGGTATATAACAGTCGTCAATAGATATCCATCCAATAACAAAGGATACTGATGTCTAGACTTAACCACGAACCGCATCATTATTTCTCGTCATGTCACTTTTGACAAATCCTCCTTTCCGTTTGCGGAAATATCCAACCCTTTTTCATCCCACTTTGACTTTCTTCTTAATACTAACGATTCATTGGTGCTCCGTAGCACTGACTGTTTCGCATGTACTCGTCAACGTGAGCCTCCACTAGACTTCTACAAGCCTCGCCGTCAGACCTCGGCTCTAGTCGATCAGACTGCGCCTATGCACAGAGGCCTTCTCGGCCCCTGTCCACCCAGCGACCTCCCCAACAGAGGCCAGGCGGTCCTCTGTTTGCCTCACCGTCCCATCGTGACTCACGAGGTCAGACCGTCAGCCCGAGTAGAGGCTAGGAGGGCTGCTACTCCTCGATCGGTCAGATCGCGGATCCTCGCGGTCCAACAAATGGTATTCTTTCCGACATTGCATATCCCATGCAGCATTTGGTGAAACGCATTCATTGATACGTTTGAGGCACCTTAGATCATGGTCTTCAGCTTCATCGTTCTTCGATTAGCGAGCTTGTGGCATATTCTGATGCTGATTGGGTTGGTTGTCCTAATACACGTTGTTCCACTTCCGAATACAGTATCTTCCTTGATGATAATCTGATCTCCTAGTCTTTGAAGCGTCAACACATGGTATCTCGCTCCAGCACCTAAGTGGAATATCGTGTTGTAGCCAACCCCGTCGCCGAAGCTTCTTGGTTGCGTCAGTTGCTGGAGTAACTTCACTATCCACTTCAGAAGGCCACTTTGGTCTATTGAGACAATATCAGTGCTATGTATCTCTTGACCAATCCAGTGCAGCATCAAAGCACCAAGCATATCGAGATTGATTTGTACTTCGTTCACGATAAGGTGGTCACTGGTATAGTTCGAGTTATCCATGTTCCCACCAGCTCACAGTATGCTACCATCTTCACCAAGGGGCTACCATCTTCGGTGTTTGTGAAGTTTCGATCCAGTTTGAATGTTCTAGCTAATAGACGTTCACACTGCGGGGGAGTGTTAGAATAATAGTACCACACACTACGTAAGAAAGGCCGAGATGTGCCCTAACGAAGAAGGGAGACGAACAAACTGTGTGTCCGCGTCGTCGCGTCTCGCATTATGTTGTCATCAGAGACGTGCTTATGGTGCGTCGTCGTTTATCCTAAGTGCGAGACATGCTTAAAAGAAGCACATCTCCTTTCGTTGTGTCATAATAGACGATCTTTACAGGGTCATTGGATACGCGGGTGACGCGCGTCGCCCATCAGCATACATGCATGATAAGCCCTAACAAAGTACGTCGCAGATATATTGACTGATTCGAGACGTTGTATATTGTAGCGCGTCGCAAATAAGTTTACTGATTTGAGATAGACTTTATGGAAGCTTGTATCCTTTATGTAGATTATCCGAGATGCTCTCTGCTATAGCTCGTCGCGGATTGTTTACAGGTAGGGTCTCCTATTAGGTCTCCCACCCCTGATTATCTTGATTATCGGCTACATCCTGGAGCTAGCCAGGATTTGGCATCCGTATTACCAGTGTCAGCAACATACTTTTTATATATTAACATACTATTTATACTGTTCATGAACATATGTATAGCCAAAAAGATCACACGTTAAATTATATTGACAAATCAAATATTAACAAAGTGTCAATCGTGGTTATCAAGTATACTAATTACACAAAAAAGATTGTTCATCATAATTACAATGTAACTAATTACACACATCATAAATGTCATTATCTAGTCCTATATACCGTATGAAAATTCTCCCGATCAATGACTTTATTAACGATGAGCCTTCATAGCCTCTAATGCTCCGACTGAGACATCCTCAAATTCAATAAAATCTGAAATCATATAAAACATTATTAAATTGCAGTCACATTCGCTTAATGCCAGATAAGGCAGCAAATATCTGTTAGTGAATGGAAAACCGAGCTTACTTGTAGCACAGGCAGTTGGTGAGCATCTGCAAAGCATCAGTAGAGAAATTGTTCTCATGATAAAGGACATGGTAGTGAGTTGGTGTGCTCGTCCCCTAAAAAAACAAACAATTTACATTCCACTGATGCATTTCTAGCCTGATATCAAAAACTCATTAGAGAAACACCAATTGTCGCATATGTACCTTCATTCCAGCATGGCTGCAGAGGTAGAAATCAAACTTACTGGGATCGCAAATGCTAGTGTCAACCACAGTTCCTGCAGTTTCAAGGGTTTGCGAATCATAATTCATTATATACATTCGTAGTAAAAATAAATACATTACTTCTGCATTGGACATAAACAAGGAAGATAAGTGTATACCATAGTGAAAATTCTCCCTTTGGATCAATGACTTCATTAACGATGAGCCTTCATTGGACATCCTCAAATTCAATAAAATCACTAAAATGCACGCTCTGAGGGCATGGTCGAGGCGGCGGCGTGCTCCGGAGATAGGGGACGAAGCAACGGCGTGCTCCAGGACGAGCTGGCGGAGGCACCGGAGTGGCAATTCCTCAACTCTTTGATGACAGCAAGTCGGTGTGCTTCGGGGACAGGGAGAACATATCCACTTATGTTAAGGTGGCGTCGTGCTCATACCAATTACCGAGGTCGGGGTCGAGGCGAAGACGTTCTCCGAGGAAAGGGGACAAGGAAGCATGCTCCAGCATGCTCAACTCTCTGATGGCGCGAAGGTCGGGGTCAACGGCGGGGTCGGGGTCGATGGAGGCAGCGCGACGTTGACGATTACGGGAGGCGGCAGCATGCTCACGAGCTGCGGTTTCTAGGTCGAGAGAGCACGCCAGATCTAGAATTTTTCTCCAAATCTAGGAGAGAGCGTGCGATGGATAAAAATAGCGAAACTCGGAGACGTGTCTGTATAACATCCGTCTCTCATTTCAGCGTCCTTTGGTCGAGAGAGCGCGAGAAAATTTTCGCCATAGAGCGCGCGAGTGTTTAAAATAAAACTCGAAGACGCACATATATAATGCACGTCTCATATTATCTTCTTTTCGCATCAGGGCATTTTACCGCATGCAAAAGACGAGCCACAGCGTGCTGAAGCCGGGAACATCTTTCGCATGCGGGGATATACCACTGGCAACTGTGTGCAATGCCTTATATGATTGTTGCATTACGCTCAGCTTTCCGAGGTGGTACAAAAGATCTTCGGTGTAAATCTGAGACTTGCCCATGTAAGGTGCGTCTCACATTATTTTGTGGCCCCAGACACGTTGGAGTGCCCTAGATGTGCCACGATGTGTTGAAGCCAGGAACAACATCTAGGACATTCCGGCGTGTCCAACTGGCAACTATGCGCAATGCCTTATACAATTGTTGTAACGTTCTTAGCTTTCTGAGGTGGGACAAAAGATTTTTAGCACAAATCGAAAACGTGCCCGAGTAAGGAGCGTCTCCCTTTTGCCGGATCTCAGATATCTGAGATGCACCTTTCTAAAGTGCATCTCTCGTGCACTCATGCAACTCACACAACATTGTGAGCATCCGTTGCAGGGATAAATAAACGCAATGATATTGCAAGTAATGGATTAATTGGCGTTCAGGGATAAACAAGCGCAATGACATCACAATTCAGAGATAATTTGCAACTCAATGAATTTCATAGTTTATACATTGCGTGCCCTCTAAACTAATTTCGAATCTAAACTTATTCCTAAAGCTCCAATCAATCAATCTAAAATGTATAGTCTAGCTTGCTCTCGAACAAGTCTCTTATATTCTCATGGATACTGAAAATATTGAAATTCTTTAAATTAACAAATGTTGAAGGAGGAATGAATAACCTATGTTGGTCAGTAACACAAAGTGCCTAACCTTGATAAGTAGATTATAGCAATCATTTTCAACGTCGGACGGATTTGGCTGATGCAGCAAACGCTGAACTTCAAGTAGTATAGTTTTGTTTGTAAAACCAGTCCACCACCCCTACGAAATATCAATGTAAGCAATATAAGAAACCAATTCAAATAAGTTCAACAACAATTACTAATTAATGAGCAAAATAGGTCTATCTTATAGTCTCTTGATCAAGAATCCCAAAGAGTGGTCCTGAGGGATGGACATTTGGGTGGAAGAAACCATTTGGAAAGGCGCATCTTGGAGGCACCAATGGATAGTCCTCTGAGAAGGAGATTGTCAGGGGGTAGTAACCACCTTCTGAGTCAGTCTACAAAGAAAATTCATTAATAGTAGGACAATGATTAAAATCATATTGTGCTTGTTCTTCATGACTTACCCCTTCTTTACCGGGGACGATGCACTACCACTTCAATAAAACTCCCGATTCATGCTTTGCAGAGAAACCCTATGCAGAGAAATTGAAAACACCAAAAACAAACAAGACGGAAAAACAAAACTACAGTTAAGTTCATCACTCTATTGCAGATCTACATATATACAATCATGTGACCGGTGTGCCATATGTACGTACATGGGGATGGTTCTTGCACAACATCAAGCACTCCTCCTTCAGTCGCCTACGCACCAAGCCGATACCAGCCATGAACAGTGACGACGATGACAACGAGGACGACAACGATGATGACGACGACAACCACGATGGCAAATAGAGGCGGCGGTCACACTGGAGTTGGTCGATTAGTAAAGAACGGTTGGTCCATTAGTAAAGGAGCACCAGAGGCAAAGAGACGAGGGAGATAAATGCGAGACACACGAGAACAAAGACAGATGTGCATTGCGTTAAAGCACATCTTCCATTGTCGAAAGAGAGAAGCAAGACACGAGGACTATCGAGAACTTAATTTTGGCGGTGATGCAGAGACGCGTGTGATGTCTGGCGTGCCCGACCTTTCGTTTCCCTGAGGCGGTATCGATGCGTCCCTTCGTTCCATCAATGCACGAGAAACCAACCGCTCCATCGTCGACTCTGCGCAGACCATATTTAAGACGCGCCATCACCCGTGAGTTCTACACAAGCGCGTCGCTCACTTCGAATCCTTTTCTTCTTTTCTTCGTCTTCTCCGCGCCGATGACCCACCACCACCATGGCCGACCTTTCGCCGCCAAGCCCTCCGAGGGAGCCACCGTGCAAGAAATTGTGTTGCAGCTCCTCCGAGAGGTTCAACACTGAGCAGCGCCTCCTTATGGCGCAAGAGGCGTACAAAGATACGTCTCGCGCCATGAGTTCCTTGGGTCTGGGTACCCTTCTCCAGTTTACTAGAATGGGTAACATCGGCCACCACCTCTTCGCCCTTACGGAGGTGGCCGATCGTCTCGACATTCTGTTCGAGACGATAGCCCAGGTGCTTGGCTCCGAGGGCCGCAAAAACAGGTGCAGCCGGCGCAGGCTCATGTTGCACCGGCGTGAGAGTCACCGCTGGAAAAGGAGGAGGAGGCGGAGTAGGAGTAAAATTTAGTTTTTCTTTGTTATTTTTAGTTTCTTATGTTTTGTAATATATTTTGTTAATGAATGAAATCTATCTTTGTTCATCTATGTGAATGAATATTATCTTGTGTGTTCTTTAACTGTGTGAATGAATGAATGTGTAGTGTGTTCATCGTGTGCCTCATGTATCATAAGGAAGGATTTGATTATTTTCTGGACAAGTGAATGATTTAGTCATCAAGTAAATATGCTCTAAGTTCAGTGATGTGTGATATGAACAGCGAACCGAAGCAAAATGGAGAAAATCACGAAGCTAAAGGTGACGTGTGGAATCAAAGACGCGCTCTTCATAAAAGCGCGTCTCCATTTTGCTTCTCCACCCAGATGATTTTATCCCATTCCTATTTTATTTATTATCCCTGATCCGAAAGCCACCTTTTCTTTTTATTGGGGGCGCCATCAGTCTCTTCTCTTCGTTCGTCTTCTCCGCGGCAGAAAAGCTTAAGGTTTTCTTTTGTTGTTTTCTAGTTGATGTTGTTTTTATTTTCTTGTGTCTTGTACTTTTTTCTTGTGTTTTGTAATATATTTGTTAATGAATGTTATTTGTGTTTATCAGTGTGATGAATATTTTGTGTGTTCATCTGTGTTATTGTGTTCAACTGTGAATGAATGAATGAATTAAACGTTCTGCGATGAGAGTCTATAAGCGAAGACAAAGGAAACACACTTTGTGAAGAGCACATCTTATTTGTTGCGCATATTGGAGACACACTTTGTTTGGAGCGCGTCTCCCGTTTGTCAGAGAGGATGACGTGTCTCAGATACCTATTTAACTGAGACGGACTTTATTTTAACGCGTCTCCTTCTACGTTTAGTTGAGCCATGTCAGATCCTCGCTGAAGAGAACACATCTCGCTTAACGTTATCAGAGACCATCGCCTTTGAGCGTGTCACCCATCTTTGTCTCCTATTTAGGTTTCTTACGTAGTGACATTGTCCTTATAACTAAGAGAGGTCCCCTGACACTCTTATATATATGTATCATATCCCCTAAGAGTTTTAATCGATCACATACAATAATTATTTTCTTCTCAATTACTTCCATCAATTTGATTTTATTGTTCTAACACTAACCATGGTATAGTCGCAGCTGGCGAAGGAACCAGCAAACGACCACGGCCGGTCATCATCTACGAGCGAGGGAACGGATGCATCCGTGTGTGGGCGATTTGGGCCTCAATTCGTCTCTATCCCATCCCCATGGGCTGGCCGGAAACTGGCCTACTCCACGTACACGCAGCCTAGAAGACATCGATCACCGGCGACACCGCCGTCTACCGCCACAGCCGAAGCACTCCCATGAAGTATGCCCACGAGTATGTCTAGGCTACCGATACGCCTTGGTGGCCGTCGCCGTGACCCGTCTCATTACTTGGTCGCCGCCCCATAACGTCAGCACAAAACTTGCACGCGTCACAGCGATGCGTGTCCGTGCGAGACCAACGAGACCACGATATCAGCAGGAAGGAATCAGACCAATTTACAGTATAGGACGATGAACCGGCTTATCCATATATGTATGGTATCGTGATTCACTGATCAAAATCGGTGCATGTGCTGGTGTGCATCTGGCCAAGTTGCCAAGTTGTGGCTGATAATAAAATGGGTATATTGTATGGGAATTGTTAAACTTCATACCCTTAAAATTAGCATATTCGTTTAACATATGCTATGAGTCGTCCGATCTAGATCAAACAGGTATAACTCAATACATCAATATTTTTTTCTATATCCAATACATAATCCTACAAAATAAAAAAAAATTGACAACAACAGTACAGATCTTAAAAAAAAATCACACAACTCGGAAGGTAAGTTGATAATAGATACTATTTTAATTTTAAATGTCTGAAAATTTGGATTGACGATTTATATTTGGTTTCTGGATTTGTCTTATAGGTGAACCACCTGGTACACTTAAACATGAGCATCGATCCATGCACGGTACTAATATACGTGGTATGTAACGATTTCGGGAGAAATTGGTTGAGGATTGGAGAATTTTGAGGAAGAGAAAGGAAGAACACGGAAGAGATGGGGCAGAAGACTTGAAGAAGAAGAAGTAAATTGACAATTCAAATTTGACTGGTTCACAATATATGTTACATCTATATTTATACCCTCCTCTCCTCCTCTCTCCTCTTTTACAGATAAGCGGGCTCCATGGGTCATGACATTATCCTCTCCTTGAAAATCTGCTCGCCCTCAAGTAGAAGCTTGAAGATGTGGTGGGCAGAGCTTCAAGCTTCATGGCAACAGGTTCTTCAGCTGTGAGTAGTTGCACTAACAATCATAGGAGGCATCAATCCAATGAATATCATCTTCAGAGTAGCATTTCCCACACTCTTCATGGTCAGCGCAGAGAACTTCTGAGTTCCAAAGTTGAAGATAGTGAACTTGCTAACGTTTAAACCAATACGAGTACCATCAGAGGTCCTTGAAGTTGAACTATTAGTCGGCATGAAAGGATAAAAACAAGTTCTCTTGCTTCTAATAGTATCCAAATGCATGAGTCCTTAACTCTTAGCATCAAGGTGACACGATCAGAATCCGGTTGATAAGATTTTTCATCATGAGGCTCATCCCAACCAACCTTCAGTGAAGCAACTGTAACATTTGCTCCTGCTCTGCTCAAATTAAGAGCTTCCATTCCCCATTAGCAACTGGCACAACAATGCCGCTTCTTATACTCACCACGACAATATAATCTTCTGAGTCTGATTTCTCCATACCAGTGCCACTATCACCCACGTCAACCTCATCATGAACCCAAGGGTCTTCACTTGATCCCACCATGTCACATCATCCATCAATAGTCATAATCTGATTAATATCCTTTTTTTCGCTGCAGCTTATAACCAACTTATCACCATCTTGTCTTTTATCACCACTTGTCACCGTCTCCTTATTTCCATTTCTTTCACTGACGCTTTTCATCAGTTCTACACTATTTCTTGCTTCATTAGTTTTTGCTATCATTAGTGCAGCGTTGGTACAGTGTTCACAATGTTATGGTTCAGATAACAGTTCTGACTCAGTATACAAAGCTAAGTAGCTTTCAACTGATACAGGAACATTACTGTCATCCACCTCATCATCAGCACGGTTGCTATCCCAAGCCATCACATCAATATCTTCTACCGTACCAGTTCCTTCATTTACTTCAGAAGTAATTTCAAGCTCACTGAACATATCACCAAAGCCAACAAAGTTATCTTGCTCCACATCACCCAAATTGACATTTGAAGCCTTCTTTATGTTCTGCACCCATGGATGATCAAACACTTGCTGAGCTGTAAATCTACGTTTCTGATCTGGTTTGAGCATTCCCCTGACAAGATCCCGTTCAATTTCTGCCCAAAATGGAGGAACTCCACAAGAAAGAATGTAAAAAATCACTCCTGCACTCCAGACATCAAGTGCAGCTGGGGCATCCATCCCAAATCTCTCAGCAATGGGCATAATATGTTCAGGTCAAAATGTTTCCCTAGTGTTAATAAAGGCAACCTTGCCAGTTCCCCCATGCAAGTGGATTGGGAGCAGGATGGCAATACAGAGAATATGAGCCAGCTGGGACTTCCCTGACTGGTAGGCGGCGTTGATGGTGCGCTCGTTGGAGCAGATTTTCTCAGCAGACAATTCCTCGAATAGCTGGTGTTCGCACCGGAAGCGCTCTACGTTGTCGGTGCTGCTCACCAGGTGCACCGCCTCACTGACGACATCCATGTTGACGTCGCCGTGCAGCATCTGGAACAGGCCAACCATGAGGGAGAATGTAGCAGACTTGTTGACGATCTGCACGGGAGAAGGCAGCATTTCCTCGAACACGTGGAGCGCGAACTGCGGTGACGGCCATGGCAGTGCAGGTGGGCATTGATGTACCCCAGCATCGATGGGCAGAGATGCGAGCACCATGGCAACACTGATGAAGTACTTCACGGCGAACTGGACGATAGGGAGGCGGGAGCGCGGAATGGCGCAGGCGAGCGAGGCGTTGCTATCGACGAGGAACGCCTCCGCCTCTTCCTTGAGCTGGACCAGCAGCCGACCCAAAGTTGTCGACGCGCCGTACGGGTCGACCAGATCAGCCGTCGAGAAGAAAACAGGGCCGCTAAAGAAGTCGCGCGGGGGGCGGCGATCGCCGATGAGGAGTTCGCCATCTGGGTAGCGCATGAAGACGACGGTGCCGCTCGAGACGAGCAGCTTCGCCTTGATGAACCTGCTCCGGCCCGTGGTGAGGATGCGGTGGACGGACCAGGTGACGTCGCAGTTGCAGTTTGGGATCCCGTCGAGGAGGACGTACTCCAGGTCGAGGAAGTCCAAACGGGAAGGATCTTTGGAGGAGGGACGCAACGTCGCGGGGAACAAGAGCATCGCGAGTAGCGCCTGCAACAGCAGGAGTAGTTCCTCCGGCCCAGCACGTCCCGCACTGACGAGGACCACCACAGAGGAGCGGAGGTTGGCGCCGTTGCGGTCGAGGTACTTCCTATCGACGGTCTTCTGGTTCTCCGGAAAGAAGGTAGAGCCTTTGATGTAGACGTCGGGGGTCGAAGACAGCAACGCGCTTGATGTTTATCATGCGGCCTGGCTCGAGAAATTTGCAATAATACTATCTCTAAGAATGGGCTTCGTCGAAACGCTATCCTCAATAAGCAACACGACCAAATACCATTATAATAGTTTGGATCTTGCTCGTTTACCATTCAAATAGATTACATCTCTAACTCATATTTTTAACAGCAAAACATTCTCAAATAGACAAAAATACCCTTCATCTAATTTTGAAGTACATAGACACGGAGTCTCTTCGTCTACCTCCAAAACCCCCGACGCCATTCGACGAGCGCGCGACATGGCTGGGCAGCCCGCCGCCGCCGCCGTCCCAGGGCAGCCCACCGCCGCCGCTGCCGGTAAGTCACCGCCCCTCCCAGCTCCGCTGCAGCCGCTCCCTCGCGCAAAACCGCCGTCGCCCGACCATCCTGCCGCCCCAGCACAGCCCGCCGCCGCTGCCGCCGCAGGGCAGCCCGCCGCCGCCGGCGCCCCAGGGAGTCCCGCCGCTGCCGGCGCCGAGACCGATGCCCTGGAGGTCGACGCTCTGGAAACAGAGACTGACGCCCATTTCTATTCTTCTCTGGTACTTTTTCTCCTGTATACAAATTTAATTTTCTGTTTTTGTTTAAACTATATTTTCATCTTCATAATCATCTTCATTTTATTTAGCAAAATTCACTTAACATGATGAACTTTCAAATTGAGAATGTTACTATGGAGAAGGAGCAAGATTTTAGTTGCAATGCAATGTAAGTTATTTACGTTCTTGCGGTTATTTTGTTATGTAGTATGTTGTTGTTAAGCTACTAACAGAATTAAATTTTTATATGATCAGATAGGTTTTCTTTACCGTCACAACAAATTGTTGATTGGGATGGATTACAAATTATTGAAGAATGGCATGAGGATAAAAGTAGAACGGAAGTTCCTTGCGAAGAAAATATGTATGATATATTGGGATTGAGTCGTGAAGATGAGATGACAGCAGAAAATGTGAGAGAGGAAGCTCCAAATACCACAAGAGATATGAATGAATTTGATATTCAAGATGTTGCTATTACGGTGAATGATGATATACCAGAAGAGAGGGCAATTGTGTATGACAAGAATAATCCTGAGATGATACTTGTCATTTTATGTCCATCAATGAAGGAGTTTAGGTTGGCTATGAGATAATATGCCATCAACAAAGAAATTGAGTTGGGCATTGAGGCAACCGATACTACTAAATATCGTGGCTACTGTAAAGGTGGTGATTGTCCTTGGAGAATTCATGCACGTCTAGAGCGAGAAGGCTCATCCACCATTGTGGTATGAACTTTCTATCATTTTTTATAACTATGTGTTGCAATGTGTGCTTTTGAGTAATAGAGTATTATTATGTTTATGTTGTAGGTGACAGTGTTGGTTGATGAGCACACATGTACGTTAAGTGGTAGGAGAAAAACTACTACACCGACTAGTACTTGGGTTGCTTCAAAGGTACTTCCTATACTTAGGAAGACTCCTGATTTGGGTGCTAAGGATTTACAGTTAAGGATGCAGGATGAGCATCATTGCATTATTTCTTATGACACGGTTTGGAAAGGGAAAGATAAAGCTTTGAAAGAATTGTATAGCAGTTGGGAGGAAAGCTTTCAACTTTTGTTCAATTGGAAGGAAGCGATATTAAAGGTTTCACCAAATAGTGTTATTGAGATTGATTTAGATGTGGATGATGATTGCAAGCTTTACTTTTGAAGGTTCTTTTGTGCACTTGGTCCTTGCATTGAGGGTTTCCTGGAGGGTTGCAGACCATATCTTAGTGTAGATGCAACTGCACTAAATGGAAGGTGTTTTTATTTAACACATGTTTAACTCACGTTATTTAACTTACTATGCTTACATTCTCATTTGTCTTTGTTTATTTTTATGAAAGGTGGAAAGGGCAATTAGCTTCAGCTACTGGTGTTGATGGTCACAACTGGATGTTTCCAGTTGCTTTTGGTTTTTTTGACAGTGAAACAACAGATAATTGGACTTGGTTCATGATACAGTTGCACAAGGCTATAGGAGATCTTCCACAATTTGCAATTTGCACAGATGCTTGCAAAGGATTGGAAAATGCAGTGATATCTGTTTTCCTTAATGTTGAAAAGAGGGAGTGTTTTAGGCATCTTATGTAGAACTACTTACCAACAAGTCACAATGGCCACTCCGACAAGTTCATAAATGCATATAAAAGAATGGTAGAGCCACTTACCGACAAGTCACAATGGCCAAAAGTGGATATAGCTAGTGATGTACACGTACCGATTGTAAAAAGAGGTGTAGGACGACAAAGAAAGAAAAGAATTAAATGTTGTCTAGAAGGTGGTAGTGGCAAGAAATCAAATGGGAATGAGACCGAGAAGGAAAAAAATTAATTAGAGGCAAGTTCAAATGTCCGAATTGTGGAGAATTGGGACATAGAAAAAACAGCCCCAAATGTCCTCTCAATGGAACAAAGAAAATGTATGTTTCATTCTTTATTTGTTTGTCTATGTTACATTAAAATTTTCATCTAATTGTGTTGTTCTTCACATTGTAGGAAGAGCAAACCAAGAAAGAATACCACTAAAGGTTGGTTTCCAACACCGTCCGTTGACACCACCTGAGGAAGAGTGTGCCTATGTGATATGAGAGATGCTATTTTGTGCATAATTTGTGCTATGTGAACATGTTGATGTATGACATATGACATGTGAGCTTCATTTTGTGTTATGTGAACATGTTGATGTATGACATGTGACATGTGAGCTTCATTTTGTGTTATGTGAACATTTTGATGTATGACACGTGAGCTTTATTTTGTGTTATGTGAATATTTTGATGTATGACATGTGACATGTGAGCTTTTATTTTGTGCTATGTGAACATTTTGATGTATGACATGTGAATATTTCTATGTGTGAAGTGTGACATATGAATATTTTTATGTGTGACATGTCATGCCAACATTATTATGTATATGATCAATTTATACATGTATTTTACAATTTTCATAATATTTTGCTTTGCATTTTCCCATATTTTTACAATTTTTCCGTTTTTGAAAATATTTTGTAAAATTTATTTCTGATTTTTTTGTTCATTTTATTCATTTTATAATTTTGTACTTTTTTATAATTTTTTGTTAATTTTTAATCTGTTTTATTTATTTATTTTACTTAATTCTGATTTTTGTATGTTTTATATCTATTTTATTGCATTTTATATTTTTTATTTAATTCTGATGTTTTATGATTTTTTGTTAATTTTTTATTTGTTTTATATATTTTTTACTTATTTCTGATTTTTATAATTCTTTGATATTTTTTGTATTTTTAAATAACACAAGGGTATTTTGGTCTATTTGAGAATGTTTTGCTGTTAAAAATATGAGTTAGGGATGTAATCTATCTGGAATGGTAAACGAGCAAGATCTAGACTATTATAATGGTATTTGGGCGTGTTGCTTGTTGGGGATAGCGTTTTGGCGAAGCCCACTCTTGGGGATAGCATAATTGCAAATTTCTCGCCTGGCTCGGACGGGTAGACGACCCCGCCCTGAGTGCAAATGTCGACGGCGAACGTCGCCGGGTGTTGCTGGGCCCTTGTGGCCGGAAGGAAGCAGCACAAGGCGAAGTTGATGCTGAGGCCATGCCCGGTGGCGAAGTAGAAGAGCGCACTGGAGGAATTCGTGACGAGGATCTAGGGAAGGTGAACGGGTCCGGCGCCGAAGAGGTTGAAGTCGACAAAGGGCAACTTGGGGACGCGTGGTGATAGGGCAATGTCGACGGAGAGCTCCTCGAGCTCGTCGATGGAGTTCTCCACGCGGGCGACGCGAGAATCATCCTTCTACTTAGATCCGGCGAGGATGGAGCGGTTGCTGGTGTCAGGGTTGGTCGGGCGAGCTGCGACGAGGATCGGAGGAAGAGGAGGCTCACTGGTTTCGCTTCCCACGATCTCGTCTGTCTAGATCTCGGGCTTCTTGATGGCAGCCACGATCTCTTCTCCATCCGTCGCAACAGCTCGGAGCTCCTCTCTCCGAATAATCGCTTGACGTAACTCCTCCACTGCCTGATGGAGCTCACCCATCTCTCCTGGTAGGTCCACCCAGGACTCCTTCATGTCAGCCAAGCTATCCTTCACGCCAGCTAAGGATTCCTTCACAACACCTAATTCATGATATGCTTGCTCCAATAATTGCTGCATCTGCATTCTATGGAACAATCACATGGTGAAATCCATCCGAGAATAATGGGCTTTGATACCAATGTAACGATTTCGGGAGAAGTTGGTTGAGGATTGGGGAATTTGGAGGAAGAGGAAGGAAGAACGGGGAAGAGGTGGGACAGAAGACTTGAAGAAGAAGTAAATTGACTATTCAAACTTGACTGGTTCACAATATATGTTACATCAATATTTATACCCTCCTCTCCTACTCTCTCCTCTTTTACAGATAAGCAGGCTCCACAGGTCATGACATGGTAGGTAGTAGATCGTTAGAGATGTTCACTCACATTCATGAAGTGGACTACCTATCCACTTAATTGCTCAGTTAGACCGATCGCATCGACACCCGCTATTGGCAGCACGTATGCAAATACAACGGCCAATGTTGTAGTGGGCTTGCGCATCGAGGGTGTTTAGTGGCCCTCTAGAATCACGATACGAGAAGTCTATTTCTAAATTTTGCGAGTTCCTATAGCATGCACCATGCCTTCCGAAGAAGAGAGAGAAAGAATGAGAGGAGGAAGAAAATGAAGAAAAGAAGAAGAAGATAGGGGAAAATGGGAAAAAATAAAGGAAAAATAAAGAAGGGAGGGAAATGAAAAAAAAAGAATGATAAAAGGGGAAAGATAAAGAGAAAAAATAAAGACAAAAATATAAAAATGGGAAAAATGAATTTGGTGATAGATTTTAAATTATGAACATAACATTAGTGAAATATAATTATTTATATGATATAATTAAAATAAGAGGTAGTACTAGTTTGAAATGATATAAAATAGGTGTTAGTTGATATGGAGGTCTGCTTTAGAGATGAATGAGTATGAACAATGAAATTGTAAATCTGAGAATCTTTTAGAAATAAGGAACTGATACAGAGCGTCACAAGTACGACCTTACGAACAGCTGCACCGGCATCTGTGTTGGGAATTGGGTCGGGCCAAATTTGAATGGCCCGAAGCACGACAAGGCGGTCCGAACCATGGCCCGACCCGGCATGGAATGTTTCCGGGCCGTTCCATGTGTGACATTTGGGCCCGTCGGGCGGCACACCACGACACGCCACGCCGAATTGGGCCGTGCTCGGGTTGGCACGGGCCCATTTTGTCCTGATTTTAAATTGACCCGAAATTAAGCTCAGCGACACCAACCTAGCATCTCTAACAAAAAAAAGTTGAGTTGATGCACACCAACCAAGCACTCAGTGCAGAAGCAACAGCACGGCCCAATTACCAGAGCGGCCAAAGAAGTTGCAGGGAAATGAAGTTCAAGTGAGCTCAGTAGAGGAGCTGCGTCCAGGTTTATAAGTTGGGCGGTTGGCAACAAAACAAGAAAGATTGTACTAAAGTGTAAGTGCATCTAGGACCCTTGTGAGTTTTGGATGATTAATGACAAACAATAAAGAACTAATCAAATTGTTGAGATTTTACCGAGATTAAATGTGAGAAAATACCTTTATTGGAAATACTTGAAAAGGGAGTAAAGGCATGCGAAAAGCAAGGACTTGAAGAATTAGGGTTTTACACTTTCTTGAGTCGTAGGAAAAATCGTACTATCAAGAGAGACACGACTCCTGTAAACTTAGGGAATCATTGGGTGCTCAACCCTTGGGATAGTAAAAGTCAACAAACCCTAAATTCGAACTTGTCCCAGCCAAAAGCCCGAACATTTCCAAGTTTCCACTACACCACACCGGACTTGTTCGAGTCCCATCGGACATGTGTGAGTCATTACTGTGTAGCCTGGACTTAGAAAATTTCCAAGTCCCCCGGCCCCTCGGACTTGTCCGAGTTGGGTCAGACATATCCAAATCGTCGCTGCATTGATCCTGACTTATCCGACCCTGGTCAGACATGTCCGAATCCTCACAGCACATCCATGACTTAGAAAAATTCTAAGTCTCTTGGTCACTCGGACTTGTCCAAGTTTGGCCAGACATACCCGAGTTGTCGCTGCAAAACCCCCAACATATACGAGGTGGTCAGACTTATTCGAAGTGGATTGTATGAGGTGTTCAACCTCGGACAAGTCAATGAAAAACCCACCTTGGACACCCGAACTTGTACGAGTCATGTCGGACATGTCCGAGGCGGCTTTATGCACTGATTCAAAAATTAGATGTTAGTCGTACCATCAATGGGCCCCTAAACTCGGACATGCTCAAAATATTTTCGGACTTGTCCACCGTAGGCAGCCTAACAATGATCATAATCACTTTTTGGCTGTAAATAGAGGACCCCTCCTCTCTCAGCCATACCCTAACCTCTCATTTTCACCCTTGCTCCCATGACTCCCACAAGAGCACTTCTTCACCTAGTTTTCACCTCCAAGAGCTAAAAGTTGAGATTTTTTGGGAGAGTGAAAGATTTGATTGTGAGATTGAAGAAGAACTGGCTTTGGGGTTGAGAATCGATTCGATTTGCTTTGTTTGCCTGAGTTCTCTTTCGTGTTTGTTACTCTTGGGTAAAAACCCTAGATAGTTAGGCGTCGCGCGATGATTTCGTGTTGTGGTTTCTTTCCGGGAAGTTTGTATCTGTGACGCCCGGTTCCAAAAAATGAACCAAGCTAACACATATGTGTGCCCAGGATGTTCATCACACATACATGAGTGCAATCACAAAAGAGTATACAGAAAATTACCACAGAACAAGATTAATTAACCAAATTTTATTACACAAACAAAATTATCCTCAAATACAAGCTATAATGAATATTTATGACAAGTTCAACTAATGCATCGGAAATAAACTAATTAAGCAACTAAGCAAACTAAACAGGTAAACAGCGTAAGCAATAGGGTATAGCGCAGCTGCAATAACACCACAGGCAAAGCTGACGGTAGACACGGCCTATAACTCCGCATTATCACCATTAAACTCCCAATCCTGACCTGCAACTGTTGGGGGGGATTGCAAGAGTGAGTACATCTCGTACCCAGCAAGTGTGGAAAGTATGACATGTGGCTGATTTAAATGACGACAATAATAATGGCAAAGTGCTGAAAAGTACATAAAAACATCTGAAAAACAATATATTATATTTATATGAATCAAACCCATTATAATCATAAGTAATATCATAATACCAGTCCATAATTCACCATCCTCATCCGTAATTCCAGATTTCACCATTCGCCAATAACCATATTCGATACCAGAAATTAATCCATAACCATAATACCAACCATAACCATCCCAAATACCATCCCAATACCAAATTCCCTCTAATGATGGAAGTTGTCCAGGTGCTCATAACCGGGAGCACGACTATCATGATAGTTTTATTTAACTCTACAGAGTTTGTACCGCTTTACCCACGTGTTTGTGATTTCATCACCTTTCAATGACTAGAACCTCTATCATGCCGTCTAACACTTCCATCGGTGTGTGGCCAAGAGATCACAAAATAGCCTTTACAAAGGGATTACTAGCCTATTTAGACCCCACTGAGGTTTCACCAGTGGCAATGTCTCCTACAGAGCACATCTTCAACCAAGGGCCCCCTCTTGAGCCATTAGGATCCTAGGGTAGTCCCACCAATCTTCAACAAACCCAATCCGACTACCCCTTCCCCGAGCATCCACAATGGTCCAAACAGCACTAGCAAAGCCCTAATTAATCAGCTACGCCGCACCCATACTTGGCCTCGTGGTGGCACTGTAGTCCTGGCTTATTCTCGCATGAACCGGTCCTTAGATCTAAAGCAAGCAAACCACCATAACATCCAACCCATTCACATACCAGGCTTGCTTAGATCACCCATTACCATACCGTATTAACCAGTTCATGTTAATCATAATCTCATAAATGCATAATTAAATTGAGTGGTATAGTTGTTTCCATCCCAATTGATTAAGCAAAGCAAAAAGGTAAAAACCCTTCCCGACTCTCTACCATGAATTCCAGGTGACAAGGGTGGTTTAACAAATCTAGTAAACTTCCTACCATAGGATTCCCATCAATTTGACACAAGCATGCAATTTTGCAAACAAAACATTTATTTTAAAAAAACAGGATCAATATGCTTCAAGGACACTTGCCTTGCTCTTGCTGTTGATTAGGATCAAAGCCTTCAAACTCTTGGTGTTGAAGATCCTCCGCGGCACTCTCTAGCGCAAATCCATCTAATCCGCACAATAAACATACAAGACAAGAAACACAATCAAAGAGTGCACAAATATTACTCAATATGACATGACATGCATGATTTATGCAAATGCAAGGTAGAACTTGTTACTGGATTGCTTTTAATGATCACTAACTAGTTCTAAAAGCTTTTAACAAGTTTATACAGGTTTGGATTTGATTAGATCAAATTTTATAATTAATTCAACACAATTTAACTATAAAGATCGGTCTAGTCCGCTAGGGACCGGACAAGTCCGCACTTTACGAGATCAGAAGATTAGGGTTTTCTATATCGACGTGAATTTGGAGATAGGGGTTGAGTTCACGTAAGGAAAAGAGAATAGAAGGTATACCAGGTGTTTTAGGACTCCAATGAATCAAGAAACTTGGAGGTTAACACTTGGATCTTGATGATCTAGGGTTGGAGATGAACTTTGAGGTGAATTGGTGGTGAAGAACGAAACTTGGTGGAGATCTTGATCCTCTTTCGTTTCCTCCTCTTCTTCTTCTTGCTTGGGATCTTCTCCTCCTTCCTTGGCAGTGGCTCCCCATGAACTAGGGTTTGGGTGGGTGGAAAAGTGGCAAATAGATGTCAATCCAAGCGGTGGGGCTGTTTATATAGAGGTGGAGGCTAGGATTAGATGGATTTCGAGTTTGGGATGAGTAGAGGCAGGTTTAGAGTCCCACATGGGCTCTAAAAGAGTTAGGCACGATGCCCCTAGGCCCACTTAACGTGAAACCCAAGAAACAAGTCATAAAACAAAAGATCAACTCGGAGTCGCAAAATATCGGACAAGTCCAGAAAGGACCGAACCAGTCCGAAGTCGTCCAGAGAGAAAATCGGACAAGTCTGGCCAAATATCGGACAAGTCCGACTTTAAACAGAGAGGAAAATGGACAAGTCCCCTGGAACACCGGACTAGTTTGGAAAAGTCTAAGGACTTAGCAATTTTTCAAGGATTCTTGGAATATCGGACTAGTCCGCACAAAATCGGACAAGTCCAAAAGTTTCCAGAGCCAAAATCGGACAAGTCCGCAGCAAAAACGGACAAGTCTGTTTTTAGTCAGAGAGAAATCGGACTAGTCCTCAGTAAAATCGGACTAGTCTGCACTTTCCTGCGTTTTAAGTGCAGTTTTGCTCCAAATCAATTTTAAATGCTCCGAATCAATTTTAAACTCGTTCCTTTTGTTGTGGGTTAATGTTAAAAATGTATATGAGTGTATGCAAGGCATGATGCATGAAAATTAGGGTGTTACATTATTACCCTTTGAGATAATGGAAGATCAAACTGTCCTTTGTGGTGGTTTGGTGAGGGTAGGGCTAGAGAAAGCTCAGTCCTTTGTGGACTCCTCAACGGGGACATAAGTTTCTTTGTGATTCCCAACCTCGGTGAAAAATTCCCTTTGTCACTTGTCTCATTTACCTTCCGCACTGTTTTTCACTTTATTGTGTTAATCTTAGATTTACTTGTCTAAATTTTCTCTAGCACGTTCCTCTACTTGTTTCACCCATCATACTGCTCGTAGAACTGCTAGGTTGCATTTTGGTTCAATAGACTTGCTAAAAATCCCTCTTTCGATGATGTCCTGCGTAGGAGATCGGACATATCCGACTCTGCCAGACTTGTCCGAGCAGAGTCGAACAAGTCCGGTCCCAGTTCGAACTTATCTGAGATTTTGGGATCAGGACAGTTTTAATTGCTGGTTATTCATTTTAATTTCCTATTCACCCCCTCTAGGCCACCTTTCAATTGGTATTAGAACAAGTTTATCTGCGAAAAGTTTAACCGCTCGAAGATAAGATGGCCAATACCACAGGCAATGAGGACTCGCTCAAGCAAGCACCAAGGGAGGACGACACCAAGCCTGAAGAGACTCAAGGATCCAACCCCCGCCTAACAAGCCTCAAGGATTTCCTTCAACGCATGACATCTCAAGCTCCGATGAGAAAGAACAAGATGAGGAAGTTGCCCGACTTGCAGCGCAACTAAGGAAGATGAAGAAAGAGGCAAGGAAGAAGAAAGGACCTGAAAGAGAGGAGGCAAAGAGTAGTCAACAGACTACTCTTGATATCCTTTCAACTATGAACACTTAAATTCTGATTCTAATTATCTATCCATTCCTATGGGCAAGCCTCCATAATTTGATGGCACAAATTACACTATGTGGAAGCACAATATGAAATTGCATCTAAACTCTCTCAATTCTAGCCTATGGCACATTGTATGCACAAGTTTAGATATCCCAATAGATGATCAAGAGCTTTCCTATGAGCTAGAATAACAAATCTATCACAATGCTCAAGCGACAGTCGTACTCAACTCATCCCTAAGCCACGAAGAATTCAACAAGCTGGATGGGTTTGAGCTTACCAAGGATATATGTGATACACTCAAGATTGCTCATGGGGGCAATCAAACCGTGCGAGAGGCCAAGATAGAGATGATTGAGGGGGAGCTTGGTTGGTTCGCCATGGAAGACGATGAAACACCACAAGAGATGTACAATAGGCTCAAAACACTCATCAACAAGAGTTGTTCCTATGGATGCACCAAATGGACAGAGCATGAGGTGGTGAAGAGATTGATAAGGGCATTCATGGCAAGGAATGTCACACTTTGCACTCTCATCTGGAAAAGCCCCGATTTCCACAACATGACTCCGGATGATGTTCTTGGCGAGATCATCAACCATGAGATGATGGAAAAGGAAACACAACATGTACAAGACCTTGCCAAGGTGACTTCTTCAAGGAAGAAAGGCGTTGCTATCAAAGCCTCATCCAAGACCAAGGGCAAAGAAATCCAAGAATCAAGTGAGGATGAAGGAAGTGAAGAAGAAGAGAGCAAGGACACGAATGATGAAGAATTGGATTTCTTCATTAAAAAGTTCAAAAGGATGATAAGAAGAAGAAGAAGTCCCAACCGTGATGGAAAAGGCAAGGAAAGAAACAAGACAGGAACTAAGAGAGCTTGCTACAATTGCAGAGAGTATGGGCATTTCATTGTAAATTGCCCATACGAGAAGGAAGATGATAAGAGGAAGAAGAAGGAAGAAAAGAAGCCCCAAGAAAAGAAGTTTATCAAGAAGAAGAAGACTCAAGGGAAAGCCCACATCGGCAAGGAGTTGGACTCCAACAATGAGTCCTACTCCGAAGACGATGAAGAGGCGGCAACAATTCCCATCAAGAAGGCAACCATGAAGAAGTCACTCTTGCCCAATGCGGGAGCTTGGAAGACCTCATCCCACACTTGCCTCATGGACAAAGAAGGCAAGAGAAAGGTCAAATCTAAAACTTCCTCATTGCATTCCTTTAAAGGTGATGTCTTTGATAGTGCTAGTGAAAATAATTATATGTTTAAAGGCATGAACAAGAGTGTTATAGCTAGAACGAAAATGCTTTCCGATGAAATATTGGATAAGGAGGAGCTTCTCGATTAGCAAGAGGAATTGATTGTCGATGAGAGGCATAGGAATCTTGATATCGAGAAGCTCCTCGAGCTTGAGAGGGAGAAGAACAAAGCACTTGAACTTGCCAAGAGCAAGGAGACTAGCTCAAGTATCAAGATTTCGAATGTTGTACTCCAAGATGAACTTGTGAACTTGAACAAAGTTCACAAGACTCTTGAAGCACAATTCAAAACTCTCAAGTCAAGTATGTCCTCTTCTACCACAATAAGCTCAAACTCATCCACTGTGGATTCCAAGGCTAAAACTTGCAATTGTGCTAGTTTTGTTCAAAAGTTGAAGAATGATCCTAAAGAGACAAAATGCAAACACACTCTAAGGGGTGGCATCTTTGACAAGGAGAAGACCAAATATGCACGTAGTGCATATTCGATTTCAAGATCTCCTCTTATCATGGATGACCTTGTATTCAAAGGGAGGAAAGCAAAATGCTAGGTTCCACAGGAATAACAAGGAGTTTGTCTCTTTTGTCAAAGAAGGTTCATATCAACCCAAGAACGACACTTATGCATCCACTTAACATGCAAATGCTAAAAATGTCAAAATGCAAATAATGCCAAAGATGCTAACTTGAACATGTTTTATGAATTTGATGCATCTTATGTGCTCATGAAGAGAAAACTTGGACATATTTATGCAAAATATGTAGGGCCACACTGCAAGAGTCTCAAATCGTGTGTGTGGGTGCCAAAATACCTTGTGACTAACATTAAAGGACCCAACCTAGTTTGGGTACCTAAATCAGAAGGCTAACTTGGTTTGTAGGCGTACTCCTTCGGTTGTCCAAAATGGGTACTCGATAGCGGGTGCACCAACCACCTGACTGGAGAGAGGCAGATGTTCATAGACTATGAGGAGAATGAAGATCCAATCGAGGGCATCTACTTTGGCGACAATAGCCAAGGTAGAGTCCTCGATGTCAGTAAAATTGCAATCTCTCATCAACAACCTATTTTAAATGTTTTGCATGGTTACTCTCTTGATTACAACCTATTTTCCATATCTCAATTGTGTGCAAAAGTTTATAATTGTTCATTCACTAATGAGGGTGTGAACGTATCTAGAAGAAGAGACAACTCAATTGCCTTCAAGTGTGTGTTAAAGGGCAAGCTTTACCTTGCGGATTTCAACACATGTAAAGTGCAACTTGACACATGCTTGATCACAAAAACTAACATGGGATGACTTTGGCATAGAAGGCTAGCCCATGTTGGTATGAGGAACTTGCAAAAGCTTCTAAAAGGCGATCACGTTCGTGGACTAAAGAATGTTGTGTTTGAGCAAGATAGGCCATGCAGCGCGTGTCAAGCCGGGAAGCAAGTAGGAGCCTCCCATCCCGCCAAGAACGTGATGACGACATCGACACCGCTGGAGATGCTCCACATGGATCTCTTCAGTCCCATTGCTTAAATAAGCATCAACAGTAACAAATATGACCTAGTCATTGTCAATGATTTTTCTTGCTTCACTTGGGTGTTTTTCTTGCATGAAAAAAGTGAAACACAAGGTGTACTCAAAATATTATTGAGGAGGGCTCAAAATGAGCTCCTTGAGAGTCAAGAAGATAAGATGTGACAATGATACCGAATTCAAGAACACTCAAGTGGAAGAGTACTTGGATGAGGAGGGCATCAAGCATGAGTTTTTGGCACCCTACTCCCCCGAACAAAATGGCGTGGCCGAAAGGAAGAACCGTACACACATAGAGATGTCAAGAACCATGCTTGAGGAGTACAAGACTTCTGATAGGTTTTGGGCGGAAGCGGTCAACACCGCTTGTCATGCCACAAGCTGCCTCTACCTCCATCATCTATTGAAGAAAACTTCGTATGAGCTTCTCACCGGTAACAAACCCAATATCTCATACATTTGAGTTTTTGGTTGTAAATGCTATATTCTCAATAATAAACCTAGGACTTCAAAGTTTTCTTCAAATTCGATAAAGGGTTCTTGCTTGTCTATGACTCAAACACCTACACCTACCGTGTCTTCAACAAAACCTCTAGGTGTGTTGAAATAGCACGTGACGTGGTGTTTGATGAGACTGTTGGCTCCCAAGTGGAGAAAGTTGATCAATGTGTGCTAGATGACGAGGATGAACCAAGAGTTGCATTTAAGAGGATGGCACTTGGTGACATTCGACCTCAAGAAGAGTCAAGTCCAAGTGATCCATCCCCATCACAATCCAAACCTCAAGTACAAGAACAAGAGCAACCCTCTCAAGATCAAGACCACCAAGTGCAAGAAGAAGCAAATCAAGATGGTGGCATTGATTAAGGGGGAGACAAAGGACAAGAGGATGATGAAGTTGATTCGAGACAACAAGGGCCACACCCACGAGTCCATCAAAGTGTTCAACGAGATCATCCCATTGACAACATACTTGGAGATATCTCTAAGGGGGTAACAAGTTGATCTCGTATGGTCAAATTTTGTGCGAATTACTCTTTTGTCTTCTTTGGAACCATACAAGGTACAAGATGAACTACGAGATCTGGATTGGGTGATGGTGATGTAAGAAGAGTTGAACAACTTCAAGAAGAATCAATTATGGGATCTCGGGAAGAGACCCAATGCCAATGTGGTAGACACCAAGTGGGTGTTTCGAAACAAGCAAGATGAGAACGGAGTGGTAACAAGGAACAAGGCACGACTTGTTGCAAAAGGCTATGCACAAGTCAAAGTTGTATCAAATGGACGTTAAAAGCGCCTTCCTTAATGGTCCAATCAAGCAGGAGGTGTATGTGGAGCAACCTCCCGATTTCGAGGACGATAAGTATCCTAACCATGCCTTTAAGTTACACAAAGCACTCTATGGTCTCAAACAAGCTCCAAGAGCTTGTTATGAGTGCCTTAGAGATTTCTCATTAAGAATGGTTTTAAAATTAGGAAAGTTGATTATACCCTCTTTACTAAGTATGTTGACAATGATCTATTTGTATGCCAAATTTATGTCGACGACATAATATTTGGCTCCACTAACAAATCTTATTACAATGATTTAGAAAAATTATGACCGATAGGTTTGAGATGTTAATGATGGGAGAATTGAAGTTATTCCTTGGATTCCAAGTGAAGAAACTCAAGCAAGGCACCTTCATATGTCAAACGAAGTACACTCAAGATCTTCTCAAAAAGTTTGACATGGATAAGGCAAAGCCCATCAAAACACCAATAACGACCAATGGGCATCTTGACCTTCACCAAGAAGGATCGAGCATTGACCATAAGGTATATCGCTCCATGATTGGATCTTTACTCTACATTTGTGCATCTAGACCCGACATTATGCTTAGTGTATGCTGATGTGCAAGATTTCAAGCCACTCCAAAAGAATGTCATTTGACGGTCATTAAGAGAATCTTGCGTTATTTAGTTCACACACCTAACCTTGGGCTTTGGTACCCAAAAGATAATCTCATTGGATATTCCGATGCAGATTATGCGGGATGTAAGGTAGATAAAAAGCACCTTCGGGACTTGCCAATTCTTGGGTAGGTCCCTAGTATCATGGTCATCCAAGAAACAAAACTCCATGGCCTTATCCACAGCCGAAGCGGAGTATGTTGCAGGCGGAAGTTGTTGTGCACAACTTCTTTGGATGCGACAAACTATAAGGGACTATGATCTCAATATGAACCATATTCCACTCCTATGTGACAATGAAAGTGCCATTAAGATTGCCCATAACCCCGTTGAGCACTCTAGGACCAAACACATAGATATTCAACACCACTTCTTGAGAGATCATTCTTTGAAGTGGAATGTAGTCATTTCTCATGTTAAAACCGAAAAAAAAAATTAGTCGACATATTCACCAAGACATTAGATGAAAAATGCTTTTATGAACTCAGGAGTGAGCTGAATATCCTAGATTCTCAAAATTTGGGCCTTCAAAATCTTGCATGCTTTCGAAAACTCATCTCCGTCGATTTACCTTCAAACTATTTTACCTTTTATTGTCTTTTTTTGGATTTTTGGTTATTGTACAAATGTTGATTGCTTTACTAACCAAAATCCACCACGGGTATTTGTGAAAACTAGTCCTTTAATATCTCCACACATAAGTGTCGCCATATAGTGTTTCCCTTCAAAGGAACACACTGTTTCTAATAAAGGGAAGTTGAACTTGTCCGACCACTAGGTCCGAACATGTTCAACGTGGGTTTTGTATCTGTTGTTTTGTTGTCCGTCGGACTTGTCCAACAGGAGCCTCAGACATATATGACGCGGATCTGCCTGAGCCTTTAAGTCTGACGGCTCCGCTTCTTTTCCCCATTCCAATCTCAATCAAACTCGAGCTCTCCTTAATACTTTGGCAATTTTTCCTCTATCCTTGAGTGAAAGTTGAATAAAAGCTTGGTGAACACTTCTCCATGTTCGATAATCAAGCCCTAGCTTGATTCCCCCTCTTTTGAAGTTCCTCCCAAAGTTCTTCCCCCTCTCAAGGTATTCATCATTGAATCCTATCGATTTCTTTGGTTCTAGTTGAAAATCCTTGCATGCAATGCTAGAATAATGTTCTAAGGACCTTATCTTAGTCCATGCGATGTATTGCATCGATGCAACTTGATTTGAGTGATTTTGCAATAGGTAGGGTTAGAACTGTCAGGCTCAGACATGTCCGACCTATGTCTCGGACAAGTCCGAGGCACATCGGACAAGTCTGAAGGTTTTCTTTGGATATATCCTACCTTCTCGGACATATTCGACTGAAACCTTAGACTTATCCGAGTTTCCGCAGTTTCTAACTCCAACTTTGCAACACTCTCAAATCATGGCTGGAAGTCCAAGTTCGCAAAGAAGTCCAAGAGGAGACATGATCCCGAAGAAACCCCTATTGCTCCTCAACCACCCATGAGGGGACATAGGAGCCATGCTTTGGTCATTCAAAGCCCGAGCCAAGGACATGGTAGTGGGATAGGGGGATCAGCCCCCGATGCTAAAATCGGTCCTTTGGTTGTTACCGCTCCTACTAACTCTAGGAGGGTCAATCAAAGAGTCAACTACAGGAGGAGCATTCAAGAAGCTAGTGAACAAAGAGACCAACCCTGTTATGCTTCAGAGCATGTAGCCACCGATCAAAGATTTTGGACGAAGAAGAATCTAGTGCTTGAGATGCAATGGATAGACTGGGATGCTCCGGTAGCAAAGCAAAGCTCTGTGTTCAATGAGGTGATCAGTGCTTTCCACAATGTGAAGAACCTCATGGGGACCAAATACCCATGGAATGTGGAGGTGATTCTCCAATTCTTGGCAACAGTGTTCTACAACCAGGACAAGAGCATCACTTGGATGACACACGAAGAGAGATACTCCGTGTCCTATGAAGAGTTCCCTAATATCTTAGGTCTTCACAAGACTCTAAGATATGAGGATAAGTGAATGTGGTCTAGAGGGGGGTGAATAGGCTTTTTGTACTTTTGTCGATCCCTAAAACACTTAACAGATTGATCAAATACAGGGAAATAGGACTAGTCCGGTATGCGCAGACTAGAAAGATCAAGATTGGTCGATAAAATCACTTCTAGTACCCTATGCAACGGAAAGTAATATGCAACTTGGAAGTATTACGACAATGAAACAATGTATGGCAAAGATCAATTTTAGTTCCAATGTTTCAATGTTAATTACACAAGATTATGTAAACCCTAGAATGATGAACAATGAAACAAAAGTGTGCAAGACAAGATTTTTATCCCATGGTTCGATTCTCACAGAGGAAACCTACATCCACGTTGAGTAGTCCATAGAGGACCTGGTCTTCACCAACCCTACCCTCGTCGAATCACCACGGAGGCCGATTCTCTTCCACTAATCACAAAGGGGCAAATAACTCGTTCAAGGGGCCTTCTCACAAGTTGAGCCCCCATCCCCAAGAATTACAATGAAGAACACCACCAAACACACTCAAAAGATATACAATGAAAAACAAGAGTGTGTGAGAGATCAAACCCAAGAGCTCAAGATCGTGTGGAACAAGTCTCTCCTTTGATCAATTGCTAATCCTCAAAGATTTGATCCTTTTAGGGTTATAATGTGTGGAGAGATGTGTATTTTGGGCTCTTGGAAGGTGTGACGGCGCAAGGGGTCGAGAGTTGTTGATGTATGGTCGTACACCTCTATTTATACTAGGATTTCCAAAGTTACCATTAGGGTTTGTGATGTCTGTACTAGTTCGTGGTGGACTCCGGACTAGTCCGGTGTGCAGCGTGTGGAAAACCCTAAGTGTTGAGATATACCGGACTAGTCCATTACTGGTGCGGACTAGTCCGTTTTTAGTCAGAAACTTCTCGGACTAGTCTGATTAATATCGGACTAGTCCAGTGTAGTGAACACCGTGAAGAACTGAGGACAAGTCCGCACTTGGAGGGACTTGTCCGATTTTAGTCAGAGAGTTTTCACACTAGTCCGGCTGATATCGGACTTGTCCGGTGTAGTGAAAAATTGTGGGGCTAAGGACAAGTCCGGACTTGGAGGACTTGTCTGATTTTAGTCAGAGGTTCATCGGACAAGTCCGATAGATATCGGACTTGTCTGATGTTGTGCAAATGTGAAGTGTTGAGGACTAGTCCATACTAGGGGGGGGGGGACTAGTCCGATCTTAGTCAAAGAGATATCGGACTAGTCCAGTATATATCGGACTAGTCCTGTTTTCCTATGAATTGTGCAGTGAGTTGAATTATTTGTTCACTTGAGCTCTTGGGGTGTGTTTCTCAAACACACTCCATACAAAATAATCTAATTTTTTCAGCTCTTGAGCTCTTTTCACTTTAGATCCTTATTCTCCTTCCTTTTTGTGCTTTCTTTCTAATTTCTTTAAAACCTGTGCTCATCTCAACAATTTTTTTAGGATGTCATTTGTTTTTCATAAATCAACCAAAACCCACAAGGGATGCCTAGATGCACTTTCAATCTCCCCCTTTTTGGTGATTGATGACAACCAATTGAGATTTACACAAATATGATAAAAATTCAGATTTTCATAAAGTGTGCACATATGAGCTTTGAGCAAAATAGGCAATGTAGACATAAGACATTTGTGCACTCTTTATGGTGGGGTGCAAGGCTATGTGTGTGAGCAATAATATTGATGTGAGTATCATAAGAGACATAATCATAATAACATCAAGAATCTCAAGCATACATAGCAATTTTAATCTCAAGCATACATAGCATTTTTAAACATATACCATTGATCATAAGCATAACATAGTCATCATTTCACACCACATGTCTAGAAACATGAGAGAGCATCATTAAAGTTTTACAATAACAAAAGCAAGACAAAGTCGCAACAAAGACACAAATAGAGCTCTCTCTCTCTCTCTCAAACTAAAGCTACAACCTAAGATTCCCCCTCAATCTCTCCCCCTTTGGCATCAAGGAACCAAAAAGAAGGAGAGGAGGGATCTACTTGTCTTCGTCAGCCAACTCCGCGCTGTCGGTACTTTCATCATCTTCATCATCAGGTTGAGGAGAAAGAGGAGAGGAACCACTCGTTGTGCCCCGAACGCCAAAGTAAGCAAGCTCGAAAGGTGAAAGAGGTGGAAGCTCCGAGAAGTCAGAGGCGGAGTCCTCTGAGATGACTGGGGACCCAATAGGCTCAATCTCCAGTTTTTGACAAATGGCTTTGACATTGTCCTTCATGTATCTCATTTGCTCTTTTCTTGCCTTTTTCATCTTGTGAACCTTCACCTCAGTCTTGCGGCAAGAGCCAAAGATAGCAGCCAAGTACTTCATGATTCCACTAGCGGACACTTTGTTAGAAGGAGGAGCCCTTGAGCTAGATGGATGTCTTGCCTCTCCTTAGGCTCTCCTAGGAGCCTCTTCACTTGAAACCGGGGATGGAGCAGTTGGAAGAACAGCTTGAGGCGGCTTTTGAGGCCTCAAAGTTGTATGCTCAACATCCTTCACAAATTCTATGTCTGTGACCTTCTCTATCGTAAACATGATATACAGTGCATAGCCATAGGAGCGATTAGGGGTGCAGGAGATGTTTACCATGTCGTTCCAGATGTAGTCAAAGATGTCAAACTTCCTCTTCTTGCTAATCACTTTCATCAAGGTTCTCAAGTAACCCTGGACACTCCCTGCATCTCCATCTTTTGGAGCAATGGTCTTCCGGAGCACTCTATTGAGAACCATGAAGAAGGGCTTCATGTTCTTGGTTGAGGGAGGATTGTATTTGAGGCAAGTGTCATAGAGAAAGTACATCTTGTCTTTCTCTAGGACACCAAGATTATGAATCACAATTGCATTGTTGTCGGTGTCCTCTAGATGCAGCAGCCTGGCAAACTCATCATATGTGACTATGTACTTGGATCCATGAGTCATCCAAGTCATTCTCTCTTCTTCATCGCTGGCAAAGTAGCAAGTTGCAAAGAATTGAGCAATGACCTCATCATTCCAGTTATACCAGAAAGCAAACAAGTCCTTTAAACCATGACTCTCTGCAGCCTCTACCACTTCATCAAAAAAACCACAACTTTTTCTTTCAAAATGGCTCCAGTCAATCCATTGGTTGCGGACTACTTCACTCTTCATCTGAAGGTTCACGGTACTATAGTAGTCCGCATGAAAGTGACTCCAAAATCTTGGGTCAGCTGCCTTCTTGCCACTGCTATAGGCATCAATCTTTCTGAGCTTCCATGCCACATCACTCCCCTTGCCATTGAATTTCTCTTCTGCGGGGTTTCTATTCCCTTGTTTTGGAGCAATCATCTCCAAGCGACCAATCGGACCGGAAGCAAGTCCCTTTCATTTGCCCTTAGTTTCGCATGGAGCCGTCGAGCTAGGACCAGCCGTATCTTTCACTCTGGAAGCTGGTTTCCTGGCTGGAACCTTCCGCCACACCTTAGGTGGAGTGAGAGAGGGCTCGATAACACGCTTATGTCTTTTGTTGGCGCGAGACTCTGAGACAGGCGACGACACATATTGATCCATCTCGGCCTTAAAGTCGGAGATGTTTTCATCCGACATGATTCTGAGAAGTAAGATATAGAGGATATGGATGAGCAAAGATGACAAGGAATTTCATGGAATTGATATAGGTTAGGGTTTGATCAGGGCATACCAGACTTGTCCGTTGTTTAGGGCCGGACTAGTCCATAGTACTGGACTTGTCCGCCCTGAGAACGGACTAGTCCGTTATGCGACTTTTCAAAACCTAACTTGACAAAATTTTAGATTACTCAATGCAAAAGTGTTCTAGGGTAAATGGAATACATCACTAGAGCATGTATTGGCCAGAAGTGCTAAGCTTTTTGAGCAAGAACAAAGAAAATTGAAGATTCTAGTGTTTGGAGATGAATTTACCAAATCCATCGATTTGAGGCATTGAGGAGGTTGTTGATGCGGACTAGTCCATGGTTTTCGATCCCCTTGCAATGGAGATAAAATCCCACTGAAACTTGAGTGGAGTTGATGGAGATTTTGTGAAATCGCCTTGAGAGCACTCGAGTGAAGAGAGGGAACGTGAGAGTAGTTGTGAGGAGGAAGAAGATTAGGGTTGCGCCGACCCTAGGGTTATGGAGTCAAAAGTCGTACTAGTCCGTTGTCGGACCGGACTATTCCAGACTACCGGAAAACTCAGCAGACTAGTCTGCAGTGTGCGGACTAGTCCGGTGTAACCACGGACTAGCCCGTGGTCACCTGGACAGAAAAAATATAGACCTTTCGTATATATTCGAAGGTGCTAAAAGAGAAAATAGGGGGTAAAAACACACAAATAATCTTGATGATTATGATCAGTAAACATACAACAATCAAGTTATGACCATAATTCACCATGATCAAGTAATTAACATAGTTTTTTTTCTGGGAAAATAGAGAGAGATGATTTTTCAACACAGTCAACATGCTTTTGAAGATGGTATACAGGTATGCAAGTTTTCAAGCCACGTTCCGTGTATCAAGGATATTTAGTTCATTTCAGAGCTCACAAAAACGTTTTTCATCAAGTGGCTTGGTGAAGATATCGGCTAGTTGTTTTTCAATGTTAACATGGGAAATGGCTATGTCTCCTTTCATTGAGTGATCTCTCAAAAAGTGATGCCAAATGTCTATGTGTTTGGTTCTAGAGTCCTCAACGGGGTTATGGGCAATTTTAATGGCACTCTCATTATCACAAAGGAGTGGAATACGACTCATATTGTAACTGTAATCCCTTAGAGTTTGTCGCATCCAAAGGAGTTGTGCACAACAACTCCCGGCCATACTCCGCTTCGCCCGTGGATAAGGCAATGAAATTTTGTTTCTTGGAGGACAAGTACTAGGGATCTACCTAGGAATTGGCAAGTACGGGAGGTACTTTTTCTATCTACCTTGCATCCGACATATCCGCATCGGAGTATCCAATGAGACTGAATTTTGAACCTTTGGGATACCAAAGGCCTAGGTTGGGTGTATGAACTAAATATCTAAGGATCCTTTTAATGGTTGTCAAATGACATTCCTTAGGATTGGCTTGAAACCTTGCACACAAACATACACTTAACATAATGTCTGTCCTAGATGCACATAGATATAGTAAAGAGCCAATCATGGAGCGATATACCTTTTGATCCACGTTTGGTCCGTCTTCATTGGGATCCAATTGTCCATTTGTTGCCATGGGACTCTTTATGGGCTTTGCTTTGTCCATTCCAAACTTCTTGAGAATGTCTTGAGTGTACTTCGTTTGGATTATGAACGTCTCGTCCTTTTGTTGCTTCACTTGAAATCCCAAGAAGTATCTCAACCCTCCCGTCATGGACATCTCGAATCTATCTATCATAATCTTACTAAATTCTTGACAAAAGGATTTGTTAGTTGAACCAAATATAATATCGTTAACATAGATTTGACAAACGAAGAGATCATCATCAAAGTGTTTAGTAAACAAAGTGTAATAAGCTTTACCGCTCTTGAAGCCATTCTCAATCAAAAAATCTCTAAAGCACTCATACCAAGCTCTAGGAGCTTGTTTGAGGCCATAGAGAGCCTTACACAGTTTGAATACATAGTCAGGGTACTCTTGATCTTCAAAACCAGGTGGTTGCTCCATGTACACCTCCTCCTTGATCGGTCCATTGAGGAATGCGCTTTTCACGTCCATTTTATAAAGCTTGAAATCATGGTGAGTAGCATATGCAAGTAATATACGAATCGATTCAAGCCTAGCTACGGGAGCAAAAGTCTTGTCGAAATCCAAAACTTCGACTTGTGAGTACCCTTTGGCCACAAGTCGTGCCTTGTTCCTTGTTACAGCTCCATGTTCTCTTGCTTATTGCGGAAGACCCATTTAGTGCCGACGATGTTGGACTTGGGTCTTTCAACAAGCTCCCGTACTTCATTCCTTTTGAGGTTGTTCAATTCTTCTTGCATCGCCATCACCCAATCCGGATCTTTTATTGCATCTTCAACCCGATATGGTTCCAAAGAAGATACAAAAGAATAGTGTTCACAAAAATTAGCTATGCAAGATCGAGTTATTACTCCCTTTTGGATGTCATCGATTATATTGTCGATGGGGTGATCTCTTTGGATGCTTTGGTGTACTCTTGGATGTGGCACTTGTGGTCTCGAATCTTCATTATTGTCTACTTCTCCCCCTAGATAGTTGCCCTCATTGATGTTTTGATTATCTTGATCTCCTTGATGTTGATCTTGTGTGGAAGCTCCCCCTTGATCATTTTCCTCCACTTGTGGTTCATCTTCTTCATTCACATTTGGAGGTGGCACTTGTGGTCGAACATCGCCCAATGCCATTCTTCTCAATGCTTGACATGGAGCTTCTTCTTGATCTAGCACACATTGATCAACTTGCTCTTCTTGAGAGCCGTTAGTTTCATCGAACACTATGCCACATGCTACTTCAGCAAGTTCGGAGGCCTTGTTGAAGACACGATAGGCGTAGGAGTTTGAATCATAGCCAAGTAAGAAACCTTCATCGAACTTCGAAGCGAACTTCGAAGCCTGAGGCTTGTTGTTGAGAATATAACATTTTAAGAAAAAAAACTCGAAAGTAAGAAATGTTTGGTTTGTTACCGGTGAGTAGTTCATATGAGGTTTTCTTGAGTAGACGATAAAGATAGAGTCTGTTTATGGCGTGACAGGAGGTGTTAACCGCTTTAGCTCAAAACCGATCCAAAGTTTTGTAGTCATCGAGCATTGTCCGTGCCATTCCAATGAGTGTTTGGTTCTTCCTTTTGGCTACCCTGTTTTGTTGAGGAGAATATGGTGCTGAAAATTCGTGATTTATCCCTTCTTGGTCTAGATTTTCCTCAACTTGGGTATTCTTGAATTCTGTCCCATTGTCACTTCTTATGTTCTTGATCTTCAATGAGAATTCATTTTGGACACACTTGATGAACTTCTTGAGGGTTCCTTGAGTTTATGTCTTATCATGCAAAAAGAAAACCCATGTGAAGCATAAAAAATCATTGATAATGACTAAACCATACTTATTACCACCAATGCTTATGTAAGCAATTGGGACGAATAGATCCATGCGGAGGATATAAAGCGGTCTCGTTGTAGTCATGACATTCTTTGCGGGATGGGGTGCTCCTACTTGCTTCGTGGCTTGGCACGCTCTACAAGGTTTGTCTTTCTCAAAAATAACATCCTTTAAACCATGGATGTGATCGCCTTTTACAAGTTTTTGAAGATTCCTCATACCAACATGTGCTAGCCGATTATGCCACATCCAACCCATGTTGGTCTTTGCAATCAATCATGTGTCAAGTTCAGCTTTATCTTTGTTGAAGTCAACTAGACAAATTTTTTCCTTTAACACACCCTTGAATGCAACCGAGTTATCATTGCTTCTAGAGACGGTCACACCCTCATTAGTGAATAAACAATTATAACCCTTGTCACATTATTGAAATATGGACAAAAGGTTATAATCCAAGGAGTCAACGTGTAATACATGAGAAAGAGTATGTTGTGATGAAATTACAATTTTACTGGTACCAAGCACTCTCCTTGATTATTATCACCAAACTAAATGCCTTCACTTGGATCTTCATTTTCTTCATATTCCATGAACATTCTTCTTGTTGCAGTCATGTGATTGGTGCATCCACTATCTAGCACCCATTTAGCTCCACCAGATGAATATGCCTACAAAAGAAAAATTATGCCTTGGTCTTAGGTAACCAAGCTTGGTTGGGTCCTTTGAGGTTAGTCACAAGTGATTTGGGCACCCACACATGAGACTTGGTGTTCCCATGGCATGTCCCAACATATTTAGCATAAACTTTACCAAGATTACTTTTCATGAGTACATATGAAGCATCAAAAGTTCTAAATAGGAGTTTTTGTTCATATGTGTTCACAATGTTAAATTTATCAACATTATTAGGTTTTCTAACTTGATAAGAGTTTCCCTTGACAAATGCAATGCGCTCCTTGTTATTCTTATGGCTTCTAGCGTTTTGCTTTTCACCTTAAGAATATCCAATGCCATATTTGACATTAGGAGGTCTTGTGACCGAGTATGCACTACGTGCATACTTGACCTTCTCCTTGTCAAATATGACACTTCGAGAAGAACGCTTGTCCTTGGTCAAGTTTGGCTTTTCCTTCAAGTTAGCGTTATTTTTAGCACATGTACAAGCAATGACATTTTCAGATTTTATATGTTGAGAAGGTGAGCTTGAAGAGGATGAAGAACCACTTTGTTTGAGTGACTCAACTTGTACCTCAAGGATCTTGTTAACCTTGGTTAAGTTAGCAAGTTCATCCTTGATAGCCACGTTTGAGTCTTTTAACTTCAAATAAGCTTCCTTGCTTGAAGCTAACTCAAGTTCCAGTGAATTACTTTGCTCCTTTTCAAGCTCAAGGAGCTTTTTGATCTTAAGATATTCTTCCTTTTGGAGGATGACCATATCTTCTTGACAATCAACTTGCTCCTCCTTATCAACAAGCTTATCCATTAGAAATTTCATCTTAGCATCAATTTTCTTGTCTAAACCCCTAAGCATATCTTCATCATCACTAGAATTATCACTATCACTAGCAAAAGACTGTGAAGAGGAAGATTTAGTTGTTACCTTTCTTTTACCTTCCTTGGCCATTAGACATGTGTTGTCGTTGTCCTTCCATGCACCCATGGTCGGGAAGAGAGTGGATTTCTTGGTAGTCTTCTTGATGGCTATGGTGGCCATCTCCTCCTCTTCTTCGGATGAGGATTCATCATTGGAGTCCCACTCCTTCCCTATATGTGCTTGGCAATATTGCTTCTTCTTCGGTTGAGGCTTGTTTTCCTTAGTCTTCCTCTTATTTTCGTGATGTGGACAATCAACTATGAAATGGTCGTACTCTCCACAGTTATAGCATGCACGCCTCATTTTGGGTCTTTGTTTGTCCTTTTGCCTTCCTTCATTTGAGATAACACCCTTTCTTCTTCTCATCATTTTCTTAAACTTCTTCACGAACAAGATCATGTCTTCTTCATCGATATCACTGCTTTCATCATCGATGTCGTCTTCTCCATGAGCTTCTCGAGCTTATTTTGATGCGGGTTTGCAAGTTGACTTCAACGCCACTCCTTTCTTCTTTGCCGAGGTAACATCAGTAATTTCCTTGACATGCTTGGCTTGCTTCTCCATCATTTCAAAGTTGATGATCTTGCCAAGAAGTTCGCCCGGTGTCATTTTCTGATACCCCGGGCTTTCTCTAATCATAGAGCATAGGGTCACAATACGAGGCATGAATGCTTTAAGAATCAGCTTTACAACCTCATGATCATTCCACTTCTTTATGCCATAAGCTCAGACTTTGTTGATGAGATTCTTGAGTCTATTGTACATGTCTTGTGGTGATTCATCTTTTTCTATAGTGAATCTTCCCAATTCGCCTTCAATCATCTCGATCTTGGCTTCGCGTACATGGTGTAACACCCTCATTTTCATGCATCATGCCCTACACACACTCATATACATGTTTAACATTAACCCACAACAAGAGGAGCGAGTTTAAAATTGATTTGGAGCATTTAAAATTGATTTGGAACAAAATCGCACTTAAAATGCAGGAAAGTGCGGACTAGTCCGATTTCTCTCTGACTAAAAACGGACTTGTCCGTTTTTGCTGCGGACTAGTCCGATTTTGCCTCTGGAAACTTTCGGACTTGTCCGATTTTGTGCGGACTAGTCCAATATTCCAAGAATCCTTGAAAATTTGCTAAGTCCTTGGACTTTTCTGGACTAGTCCAGTGTTCCAGCAGACTTGTCCAATTTCCTCTCTGTTTAAAGTCGTACTTGTCCAATTTTTGGCCAGACTTGTCCGATTTTCTCTCTGGACGACTTCGGACTAGTCCGGTCCTTTTCGGACTTGTCCAATATTTCGTGACTCCGAATTGATCTTTTGTTTTATGACTTGTTTCTTGGGTATCACGTTAAGTGGGCCTAGGGACGTCGTGCCTAACTCTTTTAGAGCCATGTGGGACTCTAAACCGGCCTCTACTCATCCCAAACTCGAAATCCATCTAACCCTAGCCTCCACCTCTATATAAACAACCCCACCCCTTGGTTTGACATCTATTTGCCACTTTTCCACCCCACCCAAACCCTAGTTCGTGGAGAGCCACCATCAAGGAGGGAGGAGAAGATCTCAAGCAAGAAGAAAAAGAGGAGGAAACGAAAGAGGATCAAGATTTCCACCAAGCTTTCGTTCTTCGTCACCAATTCATCTCCAAGTTCGTCACCAACCCTAGATCATCAAGATCCAAGTGTTACCTCCAAGTTTCTTGATTCATTGGAGTCCTAAACACCTGGTATACCTTCTATTCTCTTTTCCTTACGTGAATTCAACCCCAAATCTCCAAATTTACGTCGATCTAGAAAACCCTAATCCGCTGATCTCGCAGAGTGCGGACTTGTCCGGTCCCTAGCAGACTAGTCCGATCTTTCTGGTTAAATTCTGTTGAATTAATTCTAAAATTTGATATAATCACATCCAAACCTGTATAAACTTGTTAAAAGCTATTAGAACTTGTTATTGATCATTAAAAGCAATCTATTAATAAGTTCCACCTTGCATTTGCATTAATCATGCATGTCATGTCATCTTGAGTAATATTTGTGCACTCTTTGATTGTGTTTCTTGTCTTGTATGTCTATTGTGTGGACTAGACGGATTTGCGCTAGAGAGTGCCGCGGAGGATCTACAGCACCAAGAGTTTGAAGGCTTTGACCCTAATCAACAGCAAGAGCAAGGCAAGTGTCCTTGAAGCATATTGATCCTGTTTTTAAAATAAATATTTTGTTTGCAAAATTGCATGCTTGTGTCAATTTGATGGGAATCCTATAGTAGGAAGTTTACTACATTTGCTAAGCCACCCTTGTCACCTGTAATATATGGTAGAGAGTCGGGAAAGGGCTTTTTACCTTTTGCTTCACCTAATCAACTGGGATGGGAAACAACTATATCACTCAATTTAATTATGCATGGATGAGATTATGGTTAACATGAACTGGTTAAATATTATATGGTAATGGGTGATCTAAGCAAGCCTGGTATGTGGATGGGTTGGATATTATGGTGGTTTGCTTGCTTTATATCTAAGGACCGGTTCATGCGAGAATAAGCCAGGACTATAGTGCCACCACGAGCCCAAGTATGGGTGCGGCATAGCTGATTAATTAGGGATTTGCCAGTGCTATTTGGACCATTATGGATGCTCGGGGAAGGGGTAATCGGATTGGGTTTGTTGTTGATTGGTGGGACTACCCTAGGATCCGAATGGCTCAAGAGGGGGCCCTTGGTTGAAGATGTGCTCAGTTGGAGGCATCGCCACCGGTGAAACCTCAGTGGGGTCTAAATAGGCTAGTAATCCCTTTGTAAAGGCTATTTTTTGATCTCTTGGCCACACACCGACGGAAGTGTGAGATGGCATAATAGAGGTTCTAGTCATCGAAAGGTGATGAAATCACAAACACGTGGGTAAAGAGGTACAAACTCTGTAGAGTGTGTCTAAAACTATCATGATAGTCGTGCTCCCGGTTATGAGCACCTGGACAACTTCCATGATTAGAGGGAACTCGGTATTGGGATGGTTATGGTTTGGTAATGGTTATGGTTGGTTATGAATTTATTTCTGGTATTGAATATGGTTATTAGCAAGTGGTGAAATCTGGAATTTGATGATGGTAGTGAATTCGGACTGGTATTATGATATTACTTATGATTATGATGGGTTTACTTCACATACATGTAATCTATTGCTCTTCAAATGTTTTGATGTACTTTTCAGCACTTTGCCATTATTATTGTCGTCATTTGAATCAGCCACATGTCATACTTTCCACACTTGCTGAGTACAACATGTACTCACTCTTGCAATCCCCCCCCAACAGTTGCAGGTCAGGATTGGGAATTTAATGGTGATAATGTGGAGTTCTAGGCCGTGTCTACCGTCAGCTTTGCCTGTGGTGTTATTGGAGTTGTGCTAGCCCTTATGCTTAGTTTGCTTAGTTGCTTAATTAGTTTATTCTGCTGCATTAGTTGAACTTGTCGTTAATATTCATTAGAGGTTGTAATCAAGGATAATATGGTTTGTGTAATAAAATTTGGTTAATTAATTTTGTTTCGTGGTAATTTTCTGTATACTCTTTTGTGAATGCAGACGTGTATGTGTGATGAACATCCTGGGCACACATATGTGTTAGCTTGGTTCTTTTTCGGAACCGGGCGTCACAGATTGGTATCAGAGCCACATGTTGACCGTAGGATGCAGCCTAGATAGAATGGACACTTAAGAGCACATAGGAGCACTCAGGAATCGATGTGTTTTTGCTTGGTGTGTTGTTGCTATATATATTGGATGCTTGTGTGCTTAATAGAGGATTTTGGGATGCTTTAGCATTGCCATGTCCACCTAGGCTAGTATAGCTAGTTGTTTAGTTTCATATCCCTTGGTGCATATAGTTGGGGGCGTTCTCTAATTCTTACCTATTGCTTTTCTTTAGATGGTGAGGACTCACAACCAGAGGGATGACAATGACGAGGAGAAGAACAATGGAGTGCCTCAAAACAACATTGGACAAGGATCTACTCAGGGAGCTATCAACATTGAGCAGCTATTGGCTATGCAAAACCAGCTCATGCAGACCATGATACAAACAATGGGACAGCTACAGGCTGGCAACATCAACAATCAACCCCACATGCCTCCACCGCCACCCCCGCCTCCTCATAACCGATTGGGAGAGTTTATGAGGACTAGGCCACCGACCTTTGCTCAAACTGCCGACCCTATGGATGCGGATGATTGGCTCAAGTCCGTGGAGAAAAAGATAGCTATTGTCCAATGCAATGACCGAGGGAAGGTGCTATTTGCTTCTCATCAACTCGTTGGAGCAGCTACGGATTGGTGGGATGCTTATTGCAATGCTCATGAGAACCAAGAGGGAATTACCTGGGCGGAATTCAAGGAGAGTTTCCGTTCCCATTATGTGTCGGAAGGTGTTATGATTTTGAAGAGGCAAGAATTTGAGAATTTAAGGCAAGGGAGATCAAGCGTGAGTGAATATCTCAATAAGTTCACTCAACTCTCAAGATATGCGCCTGAGGATGTTAGTCGGAACAGCCGGAAACAATACTTGTTCATGAGGGGCCTCAACAATGAAATCCAAGCGCAACTACTCAATTGTGACTATGCAAATTTTCAGAAGCTTGTGGACAAAGCAATTGTGGTTGAGAACAAGATCAGTGAGATGGAGAAAGATAACAAGAGGAAGGCGCCATATCAAGGAGAGCAACAAGGAAGTAATGTGCGCCATCGCCTTGCACCACCCAATGCGCCCTATTACAGCTCCTCTATTCCTGCTCAACGCCCTGGTTATGCACCACACCCAACTCAGTTTGTGCAGCAACGCCCTGTCATGCAAGCACCTAGGCCTCAAATGCCTTATGCACCTCGCGCTAATTTTTCTGGTGCAAATGTTCAAAACCAAGCTCGTCCCAATAATTCTGGTGGAGTTAAGAAGTGTTATACTTGTGGAGAAGCTGGACACTTTGCGTATCAATGTTCTAAGTCAGGCCTTGGTCAAGGAATCAATGCGTCGAGGCAAAACCCAAGACTCAATGGAGGACATCCACAAGGGAACCGTGGACAACAAAATTTTGCTCGTGGCAACATGAACCATGTCTCTACGGAGGATGCTCAACAAGCGGATGACGTGGTCATTGGTATGTTTCTCGCAAACTCCAACCCCGTGACTATGTTATTTGATTCTGGAGCATCGCATTCATTCATTGCATCGAAGTATGTTGCCAAGTATAGTTTGCCTATCTCGCATATGAAGTTTACTCTATTGGTTAAGCCTCCTGGAGGAGAGATGAGGAAAAATATAGTATGTCCAAAAGTAAGCCTTAGAATAAGGGGGGTAGACTTCTCTGCCAACCTCATTATTTTGGATTCTCAAGGATTGGACATTATACTTGGTATGGACTGGTTGAGAAAGCACAATGGAGTTATTAAGTATGCCACGAAGATGGTGAAGTTGACCAATGAGGAAGGGATCACCGTAGAATTTGAAGCATCTCAAACCGCACCAAAGCAATTGGAGTTGAATCATATGGACGGTGCCGCAATTAAGGAGATTCCGGTGGTGTGTGAATTTTTGGATGTTTTTCCGGACGAGTTGCCAGGTATGCCACCTGATCGAGACATTGAGTTTGTTATTGATATAATACCTGGAACTGCACCTATAGCTAAGAGGCCGTATAGGATGCCTCCTTTGGAATTAGCGGAGCTCAAGAAACAAATTCAAGAGCAACTCGAGAAAGGTTTTATTCGCCCAAGATCTTCACCTTGGGGAGCGCCCGTTCTATTTGTAGACAAGAAGGATGGATCCCAAAAGGATGTGCGTGGATTACCAAGCTCTCAATGAGGTAACAATCAAGAACAAGTACACCTTGCCACGCATAGAAGACTTGTTTGATCAGATGAAGGGTGCTTGTGTCTTCTCTAAGATTGATTTGAGCTCGGGATACTTTCAAATGAAGATTAGACCATCGGACATACCCAAGACAGCTTTTAGGACGCGGTATGGATCTTATGAGTACACCGTGATGTCATTTGGATTGACAAATGCGCCTGCCTACTTTATGTACCTCATGAATAAGGTCTTCATGGAATACTTGGATAGATTCGTCGTGGTGTTCATTGATGACATTGTGATCTACTCGAAGGATGAGAAGGAACATGAGGAACACTTGAGGCTTACATTGCAGAAATTGAGGGAGCATCAATTGTATGCCAAGTTCAACAAGTGTCAGTTTCGATTGAAAGAGGTGTCGTTTTTGGGTCATATCATCTCAAGAGGAGGAGTATCGGTTGACCTTGGAAAAGTAAGAGACGTGTTGAAGTGGGAACCACCGCAAAATGTCAAGGAAATAAGGAGTTTTCTTGGGATGGCTGGATATTACCGTAGATTCATCAAGGACTTTTCCAAGATAGCCAAGCCTATGACGGAGTTGCTAATGAAGGGAAAGGCTTTCCGATGGACTGAAGCTTGTCAAAACAGTTTTGAGGAGTTAAAGAAGGGGTTGACAACAGCCCCAGTTTAGTTTTGACATTTATTGCGATGCTTCGAGACAAGGACTTGGATGTGTATTGATGCAAGAAGGTCAAGTGGTCGCCTATGCATCAAGACAATTGAAGAAACATGAGCAGAATTACCCCACGCACGATTTGGAACTCGCGGCCATGGTACATGCGTTGAAGATTTGGAGACACTATATCCTTGGACATAGGTGTGACATTTATACGGATCATAAGAGTTTGAAGTATATTTTCACACAAACGGATCTGAACTTGAGGCAACAAAGATGGTTGGAGATCATCAAAGATTATGATTAGGGGATCAACTATCATCCGGGAAAAGCCAATGTAGCGGCCGATGCTTTGAGTAGAAAGGGAGTAAGTCATCAACTCACACTTCGAGAGTTACCATCCAAGTTATGTAAGGAGTTTGAGATGTTGAACCTCGGATTTGTAAATGAGATGGAGATGATGGAGTTAAACCCAACCTTGGAGCAAGAAATTTGAGAGGCACAAACCGCGGATGAGGAGATCAAGGAAATCAAGGAAAGGACCGAAGAAGGGAGAGAATTCAGATTTGATGAAGATGAACATGGTACCTTATGGCTCGGAAAGAGAATCGTTGTGCTTAATGTGAAGCATATTCAGGAGATGATATTAAAAGAGGCACATGATTGGCCGTACTCGATTCACCCTGGTTATACGAAGATGTACAAAGACTTGAAGGCTTGCTATTGGTGGGATAGCATGAAAAAGGACATAGCTGAATATGTAGCATTGTGTGATGTGTGCCAACGAGTCAAGGCAGAACATCAGAGGCCAGCTGGATTATTGCAACCATTGAAGATCCCAGAATGGAAGTGGGAAGAAATCGGTATGGACTTCATTGTTGGGTTACCACGTACTCAGTCCGGGTATGACTCAATTTGGGTGATTGTGGATCGCTTAACCAAGTCAGCTCATTTTGTCCCTGTGAAGACCAAATATACAGCTGCACGATTGGCCGAAATATACTTGGAGCATATTGTGTGTCGACATGGAGTCCCTAAGAATATAGTCTCGGATAGAGGTTCTCAATTCACTTCCAGGTTTTGGCAAAAATTGCATGAAGCTTTGGGAACGAGGTTGAATTTTAGTTCAACATATCACCCTCAAACGGACGGACAAACTGAGAGGACCAATCAAATTTTGGAGGACATGTTAAGAGCCTGCGCTTTAAAGCATCGGAAAAGTTGGGACAAAAGCTTGCCATACACGGAATTTTCATACAACAATATTTACCAAGCGAGCTTGAAAATGTTGCCATATGAAGCGCTTTTTGGGAGGAAGTGTAGGACACCTTTATTCTAGAATGAGGCAGGAGAAACTCAAGTATTTGGTCCGGATGTGTTGCAAGAAGCCGAAAAGCAAGTCCAAATAATTCGTGAAAACTTTAGGGCTGCCCAATCAAGGCAAAAGGGCTATGTGGACAATAGGAGAAGGAAATTAGCCTTTGAAGTGGGAGATTTTGTTTACCTCAAGGTGTCACCAATGAGGGGTCATAAGAGGTTTAACATAAGAGGCAAGCTCGCACCTTGTTATATTGGACCATTCAAGATTTTGGACAAAAGAGGAGAAGTAGCGTATAAGTTGGAGATGCCAGCTCATCTTTCGGATGTCCATGATGTCTTTCATGTTTCCCAACTCAAGAAGTGCTTGAGAGTATCGGAAGAACAAGTGCCAATGGAAGAATTGGAACTAGAGGAAGATTTGACTTATGCCGAACAACCAGTCAAAATCGTGGAAACCAAGGAGGGTCACAAGGAACAAGGTTATTAGATGGTCTAAAGTTCAATGGAAGCACCACACCGAAAAAGAAGCAACTTGGGAGATAGAAGATGATCTCAAGAAGGAATTTCCCTATCTCTTCTCTTCCGCGTCGAATCTCGAGGGCGAGATTCATTTAAAGGGGGGTAGGTTTGTAACACCCTCATTTTCATGCATCATGCCTTACACACACACATATACATGTTTAACATTAACCCACAACAAGAGAAACGAGTTTAAAATTGATTTGGAGCATTTAAAATTGATTTGGAACAAAACTGCACTTAAAACGCAGGAAAGTGCGGACTAGTCCAATTTCTCTCTGGCTAAAAACGGACTTGTCCGTTTTTGCTGCGGACTAGTCCGATTTTGCCTCTGGAAACTTTCGTACTTGTCTGATTTTGTGCGGACTAGTCCGATATTCCAAGAATCCTTGAAAATTTGCTAAGTCCTTGGACTTTTCCAGACTAGTCCGGTGTTCCAGCGGACTTGTCCGATTTCCTCTCTGTTTAAAGTCGGACTTGTCCGATTTTTGGCCAGACTTGTTCGATTTTCTCTCTGGACGATCTCGGACTAGTCCGGTCCTTTTCGGACTTGTCCGATATTTTGTGACTCCGAATTGATCTTTTGTTTTACAACTTGTTTCTTGGGTTTCACGTTAAGTGGGCCTAGGGAGGTCGTGCCTAACTCTTTTAGAGCCATCTGGGACTCTGTAAGGATCGAAACGCCCAAGAGGGGGGGGTGAATTGGGCTTTTTTAAATTTTAAGGCAATTTAAAAACTTTAATTGTTAAGCCCAATTCCCTATGCAAGTCAACTACGCAATCAAGAGAGTTAAGTGCGGGATAGTAAAACGTAATCGTAAAGGGGTAGGGAGAGGAATGCAAACGCTCGAAGACGCGGAGACACGGCGATTTTTCCCATGGTTCGGTAAGATCACTAGGATCTTCCTACATCCACGTTGTGGCACCCACCAAAGGGTATTGCCACTCCCAAGTCACCAAGACGAGGGAATCCACTAACTTTCTCCGTTCGCCATCTCCGGCAAGGTGGAGCTCAAGCCTTGTACAACTTCGATGCTCCGGGCTTCCACAATTGTCTCGGCAAGCTCCGGAGCAATCTCTCTACTCTCCTCTTGATACAAGATGAATGCAATCACCAAGAATGCACTCCCTCACGGCTCTCACTGGTCTAGAGACTCCACTCACCCAGAGAGGACGCACACAAGCTTCTCTCTAGCTAGGTCTAGCCTATATCTTGAGGTGTAGATGGACAAAAAGGGTGTGTAAATGATTGTTCTAGGTCTTGGACACTTGAGGATGTGTGGGCATGTTCTGGTTGTCAAGTGTTGTCGAAATGACTGGTGGAAGGGGGTTAAATAGCCAGCCCAACTGAATTAGCCGTTGAAAAAGTTGGCTGATTACTTTTTCTGTGTACATCGGATGATCCGATGACCACCTTTTCTGAGCATCGGTCTAATTAGATTAGCTGACGTCACTATGTCAGAAGTGACCGTTATTCGACCGATGCTGCCCCTTCTCAATCATCGGATGATCCGGTGAGCTTTGTCTTCAGACTTGGTCCAGAAATAATGTTTCTGTTGAATTAGACCGATGTACACTTTGCTTCTGCATCGGATGATCCGGTGAGTGTTTCTCCAGAATTGTTGAGACAAATTAATCTTTCTGTTGAACTTCACCGATGTCCACTTGTCTCTAGCATCGGTTGATCTGGTGTGCACTTCATTCTGAGGTCTTCTTCTTCTGTTGAGCCCCAATCGACCGATGTGTGCATTTCCCAGAACATCGGACGATCCGGTGAGTGTGATTTGTTTGCTTCGAGTTGAACTTTTAGAAGCTTCTCGAGTGACCTCTTTGACACTTGCTGCAAATAATGTTCTGATGAATATTGATCTTCTTGTGTTGCCAATTTTGATAGAATAGAGTCGTTGTGTGAGTTCTTCATTTAGCCTTAATGAGAATTGAATAACCCCCTTAGAATAGGTCGTTTGAGGGGTCTCCATTCGTATCCAATGAGTGGTAGATGATTTGAATAGATAGTCGTTAACGCTTGATGTGATATACGTGAAACCTTGCATCCACAAACTCATTAGTAATTACGAATGGTTGTCATTAATCACCAAAACCATACCTCACGGGGGCCTAGATGCTTTCAATCTCCCCCTTTTTGGTGATTGATGACAACACAACGAGTAGAGCATAGAAGTAAATGAATTTAATAACGCAATGCTCATAAAAGATTGTAACTGGAACAAAATGCAACACAAGGAGCTCGAAGGCTCAAACAGTGATCAAATAAGTCATGAAATAGCACACTGAATTACAATAGAAGGAAAAGATAACAAGCAAAACTCAAATCGAAGCAAATGACAATAAGTCCAAATAGATAAAGGTAAAACTCCCCAAACTCCCCCTAAGACCAAGACTGACTCCCCCTAGAGCTAAACTCCCCCTGACTCTAACTCTTCTCCCCCTTTGGCATCAAGACACCAAAAAGGGAAGATGAGTACCTAGGACTCCGGAGCACTCGGGGCGACGGTGAAGCGGTCGACGTCGGCGGTGCTGTCATCGGAGCTGCTCGAGGTGGAGGTCGCAGGTGCTGGCGCTGGAGCGGGAGGAGCTGGAGCTGCTGACGCTGCTGGGGGATCTACTGGGACTGCTGGCGCCGGCGGAGAAGGTACTGCTGGGGGAGGTGAGAATTGGAATGGCACTGTCGAGGCTAGAAGAGGTGACATGCTAAAGCTTGGTATGGGCGACGCTGGTGCTGGAGCTGCAGTAGGTGCCAGTGGAGAAGCTGCTGGAGCCTGACCAAGACCCAGCTGCTGAGGCGGAAGGGCTATCCCGGTCTGCTGGTAGAGGTTGGTGATCAACCCCAGGATGCCCATCATAGCCTGCTGAGTCTGCTGCTGCTGGTCCAGGGTCCTCCGGTGCATCTGATCCACCAGGCTCGTGAAGCGGTCAGTGTCCTCTCGCCTCTGGCGGGCGATCTCCAACTGCATCTCCTGCTGCTGTCTCTGTAGCTCCGCGAGCCGTGCAGCCTGCTCCGCTCGGGCCTGCTCAGCTGCAAGCCTGTCCTGGCGCTGCTGCTCGACCATCTGCTGGAGCAGCGAGGTGAGCTCTGACGGCTGTGACACCTGAGCCTCGGACACTGGAGGTGGTGGAGCAGTCGAACCTCCCGCCTCCGCGTCGTGCTGCCTCGGAGAAGGAGGTGGAGGAGGGAAGTACTCCTCGACGCTGTCGCTGGTGTCGCTGTCCGACCAGACGTGCTCCAGTCCTCCACCCTGTGCCTCTGCCTGGGCGAGCGCCTCGTCCTCCTGGGCTAGCTCGGTCCAGTCCTCCTCGGAGAGTCGAGCTCTGACCTGACGCTCGACTGGACGACCAAGGCGGCGGTCTCCAGGAGTGGGCACTCGGTAGTGGCCAAACCGAGTGGCGTGGAGCTCTGTCAGGGGAGCAGTGGCTGGCGAGTCCTCAGGTGCTAGCAGGAACAGCAGACGGCAGATCCATTGGCCGTAGACCAACTGCCTCAACATCCCAACTCCATCAGTGATCACGTCCTCCATCTCGCAGATCAAGATGTCCACGATATCAAATTACATCCCGTTCATCACATAGAACAGGATGGTCTGCTGGAGGCTCGTGAAGCCCTCTAGGTAGCCGGACCTCGGTAGAAGGGTACGCCTGAGGATGTGGTGAACTGTCCGAGCGGCTGGAGTGAGGAGAGCTGGCACCCTCGGCTGTTCTGGCGTGAAAGGAGGGGTGAACAGACCTTTGATCTCCTCAAACGGCGGTGACACTCCCCCTGTCAGTGGCCTCCTCGGCGGGTCGGCTCCTCCGTAGACCACCTCGTGCAGACAAGTGAGGTGTGTGTCCACTCCAAGCAGCTGTGCCAGTCGCTCTCGAGACACGGTGTGCTGCTGCCTCAGAAACATGAAGTGGATCGAGCGCCGACCCTCTGAGATATAGAGAGTGGCGTAGAAGACTCGAACCCACTCCTCCACGTAAGCGCTCCTCTGGCGTGAGAGCAGCTCCACAAGGCCTCTGTACCTCTCGAAGAATGGCCTGATCCCGTGTCCAACTGCTGTTGCAAGCTGATTCCAGTCGATGTAAGTGTGCTGGAACAGCTTATGACCCCGACGCCTGTACGTCTCGTACAGGGACGCCTGTGTCAGGGTCCAAAAGTGGGGATCAACCCGAGTGTCCCTGGGCTGCGGGAACCACTCCTCTGGCAATGCTGTCCATCTGAGCTTCTTCAGTTGTTTTGCCTTGAACTTGCGATAGTCTGTAAGCCTAACATCCTCGGTAACTCTGGCAGCGGTATCCATCTCGTAGATGGCCCTCTGGGCCTCTCTGTCCTCTGCGCGGTCGGCAGCAGTGGGGCGCTGACTCGCGGTGGGGGTCTGACCTCCCCCTCGGGTCCTAACGGTGCGCCGGCAAATCAGTGGCGTCACCGCAGTCTCCTCCTCATCCTCAGAGTCGTCGGGCGGCACGGGCTGCACTGTGGGGCGCTGCTGCCTCTGCCGAGACTCGCGGAGCCGCAAGGAACCGCGATGGCCGCGCTCACGCTCCTCGGCGGCGCGAGCGGCCAAATCTGCCCGGCGAGCTTCCTTCGAGAGCTTTTGTTTCTTTGCTGTGGGCTCCTCGATGGCCTTGCCTTTTCCCTTGCGATCACGGCCCATCTTGATGCAAAAGAGAGGGCTAGGGTTAGCGGAAAGATGATCGACGAGAAACAAGGATGGATGTCGCACGGCACGGTACAAACCTTAGCGACGAAAAGGATCACACGAACGATGAACGGCGACGCAGCGACCGGGATGATGTCGCGTGGTTCGTGGGAACCCTAGCGACGAAAATCGTCGAACGGAAGGAGGGCTGCCGGCGGTGAGGTGGAGAGACGACGAGGTGGTGATGGAGGCCGAGAGGCGATGACGGCGGCGCCCTGAAGAGACGGCGGCGGCGGCCGCAGCGGCGGCGGCGGCTGCGGCGGCGGCAGCGGCGGTGGAGGCGTGGCGGCGGCTCGGCCTAAGGTGGCGGCACGGGAGGCGCGGCGGCGGTGGAGGCGCGGCGGTGGCTCGGCCTAAGGCGGCGGCGCGGGAGGCGTGGCGGCGGTGGAGGCGTGGCGGCGGCTCAGCCTAAGGTGGCGGCGCGGAGTGAAGAAGACGAAGCGGCCGTACGTCTTTAAATAGGAACCCGATGACCTAACGGTTACGCGAACACCGGATCGACCGATGCGCGTCGGGGAGGTCATCGGTCGAGTTCAACAGAGAGTTGGTCCAAAAACTCTCTTTGCACACCGGATGATCCGACGTTGCTACGTCGATCATCGGTCGAATTCTGCAGGGTAACAGAGGATTGAACATCGGATGCTCCGATGTTTTCTGAAATGAACTCATCGGTCGATTTCTTGGTTCTGACTGATCTGTTCGATGAACTGAAGCATCAATTGATCCGATGTAGCTGCTGACCCTAGCATCGGATAATCCGATGACTACAGAAATCCTAAGAATGCCCATATATGTCCGTTGACTTTAAACACACAAAGAGAAAACGAGTCTTAGGACCTTTTTGGGCAACCCCTTACCCCTCAAAAAAGGCTAATATGCCAATAGCTTGGCTAGACCTTAAAGCAAATAGAGCACACAAGGAAAATTAGGAGGGAAAAAAAACAAGAAAATGTAAGGTCCATGCTTTGTGAGCTAGAGTATTGAAACTTCTATCTCTTTAAAGCATGTTCCTTTAGAATTTTGCTCTTTCCACATCATATGAGTTAAGATATTGCATTTCAAACAAGTCTTCTTCTCATGATGTGGGTTCCCCTTTGTGACAATCTACCGTATGCAATGCCAAACAAGTTAATGCAAGATATTAAATGAGTGCAAGTTTATATGGCAGGAATCATGCAAGGCATAAAATAAATCTATCTTGCTATGTTTAAACCTTCCAAAGGCTTCCTCAGGGAAAACTATTTCTAGCTCGCCCCTATCCTTTGGGAGTTAGGCAAGACCTATATGATATGCAACCTTACATGAACATGGCAACTTACATGACGTTAGATGCATCTAGCACATTTAATTCACTTCTAAGCCTAGAAAAAGTTTTCTCACCAAGTGGTTTGGTGAAGATATCCGCCAATTGTTCTTCGGACCTAACACCTTGCAATGAGATGTCTCCCTTAGCCTCATGGTCCCGCAAGAAGTGATGGCGAATATCAATGTGCTTGGTGCGGGAGTGTTGAACGGGGTTTCTAGCTATCTTAACCGCACTTTCATTGTTACAAAGGAGAGGCACACAACCAAACTTAATTCCAAAGTCCAAAAGGGTTTGCTTCATGTATAGAATTTGGGCACAACATGCACCGGCCGCTATATACTCCGCCTCCGCGGTGGACAAAGCCACGGAATTTTGCTTTTTGCTAGACCAAGACACTAGGGAACGCCCAAGTAGGTGGCACCCTCCGGAGGTACTCTTGCAGTCCACACGACATCCGGCAAAGTCCGAATCCGAGTAGCCTAAGAGATGAAAACTAGCGTTCTTGGGGTACCACAAACCTACACTTGGGGTATGCTTGAGATACCGAAGTATCCTAAAGACCGCCTTCTTGTGCGATTCTTTAGGTGCCGCTTGAAGGCGAGCACACAAGCACACACTAAACATAATATCGGGCCTAGATGCGGTAAGATATAACAATGAGCCAATCATGGAACGGTAATGAGATTGATCAATAGGTTTACCGTCCATGTCCGCGTCGAGATGGCAATTTGTCGCCATTGGAGTGCTTCTTGAGCTACAATCTCCCATCTCAAATTTCTTCAAGAGGTCCTTTGTGTACTTCTCTTGATAGATGAAGGTCCCCTCTTGAAGTTGCTTGATTTGAAATCCTAGGAAGAAGTTGAGCTCTCCAATCATTGACATCTCGAATTCCCTAGACATCATTTTGCCAAACTCATGGCTAAGAGCTTTGTTAGTTGAGCCAAAAATAATGTCATCAACGTAAATTTGACAAAGAAATAAATCTCCGTCGATGTCCTTGGTGAAGAGTGTAGTATCCACCCTCCCGATCTTGAATCCTTGCATGACTAGGAAATCCCTTAGTCGTTCATACCACGCCCTAGGTGCTTGCTTGAGTCCGTAGAGCGCCTTGTGTAACCTATACACATGATTAGGATTCCTCGGATCTTCAAACCCGGGAGGTTGCTCAACATAAACAAGCTCATTAATATAGCCATTAAGAAAGGCACTTTTCACATCCATTTGATAAAGCATTATGTTATGATGTGAAGCAAAAGCAAGGAGTATACGAATAGCTTCTAACCGAGCGACCGGAGCGAATGTCTCTCCAAAGTCTAGTCCTTCAACTTGCGCAAAACCCTTGGCAACAAGTCTTGCCTTGTTGCGGACCACAACGCCATTCTCATCTTGCTTGTTGCGGTACACCCACTTCGTTCCGATGACGTTCTTGTCCTTGGGTCGCTCCTCCAACACCCAAACTTCGTTGCGGGTGAAGTTGTTGAGTTCTTCTTGCATTGCCATCACCCAATTTGGATCTTGAAGTGCTTCCTCGATGCGAGTGGGTTCTACACACGAAACAAACGAGTAGTGCTCACAAAACGAAGCGACATGGCGAGAACGAGTACTTACTCCCCGTGACGGACTTCCGATGATTTGATCCATCGGATGCGCCTTGGAGATGCGCCCATGCCTCATGAGTGGTTGTGAAGCACTTGGCGGTGGTGATGCGTTTTGCTCGTCTTGTGGATGGACTTGATCTTGGACTTCTTCTTCTTCATCTTGATGTTGTAGGACTTGTGAATCTTGCGTAGGCAATGAATCATCTTTTTCTTCTTCTTCGTCAATTTGAGGCGCCATGGAGGTGTCGATGTTAGCATTTGAGGCTCCCCCTTGATCATGGCTCTCCTCAACTTCGGGCTTGATGTCTCCAATGGTCATGTTATTCATGGCTTCTCGTAGAGGCTCATCATCTATATCATCATGACCAAAACTCTCCTCAAGCCTCTTCTTGCGGTAGATGTAGCACTTGCATCCGAAGACTCGGAAGTAGGAGATGTTGGGCTTTCTCCCAATGAGGAGCTCATAGGGGGTCTTTTGAAGTAGTCGATGAAGATAGATCCTATTAGCGGCATGGCACGCCGTGTTGATTGCTTCGGCCCAAAACTTCTCCGACGTGCCATAGTCATCAAGCATTGCTCTTGCAAGGGTGATGAGAGTCTTGTTCTTCCTTTCAACGACACCATTTTGTTGAGGGGTGTATGTGGCCGAAAACTCGTGCTTCACGCCTTCACGGTCACACCACTCCCCAATGTTGTAGTTCTTGAACTCGGTGCCGTTGTCACTCCGGACCTTGATGATGGGAAGTTGAAATTCCCTTTGAGCTCGTTTTGCAAAGGTCTTGAAAACTTCCGGAGTTTCACCCTTGTCACCTAGAAACAAAGTCCAAGCATATCGAGAATAATCATCAACAATAACGAGACAATAGAGGTTACCGCCAAGACTTTGGTATGTGGACGGTCCGAAGAGGTCCATGTGAAGCAGTTCAAGTGGCTTGGAGGTTGACACCATTGTCTTCATCGGATGGTGCGAGGCAACTTGCTTCCCGGCTTGACATGCGCTACAAAGCTTGTTCTTCTCAAATGTGACGTCCTTCACGCCGGTCACCATCCCAAGCTTGAATGACTTCTTGAGCTTGCTCATCCCTATGTGAGCAATGCGTCGATGCCATAGCCAACCCAAACTTGTCTTGGTGAAAAGACAAGTGGTCAAGCTAGTGTTCTTGTTGGAGAAGTCCACCAAGTAAAGATGTCCATGCCTAAACCCCTTGAAGATTAGTTCTTTGCTAGACTCACTAGACACCACAACACCATTCTTGTCAAATGTGCACGTTAGTCCAAGATCACATAATTGAGCAATAGAGAGTAAATTGAAACTAAGAGACTTAACATAAAGCACGTTAGAGATAGACAAATCATTAGAAATAGCAATTTTACCTAAACCAATTACCTTCCCCTTTGAGTTACCACCAAAGGTGACTTGTTCGTGATTTCCGGGGTCCTCTATGGAGGTGAACATACCATCATTGCCGGTCATGTGTTGAGTGCACCCACTATCGAGTACCCAATGTTTTCCTCCGGCTTTGTAGTTCACCTACACACATGAAGTTAGTTTTTGAGTTTAGGAACCCAAGTCAACTTAGGTCCTTGTATGTGTGATACAAGTGATTTAGGGACCCAAAGTTGCTTGGGGAGCTTCCCCTTCATGCCCTTGATGTCTTTGCTGATGAACCTTGCCTTCACCTTCCCACCTACTTTGCTCAATAGATAATAGTGATTATCAAAAGTAGATGTATAGTTAGGAGGCAATTTGGGAGAAGGACGATTAGGAAGAGGACACTCCCTTGTGTGATGTCCGGTGACCTCACAGTGTTGGCAATAGGAACCAACTTCCTTGATGAAGCTTGTCCTAAGCTCCGGTGAGGGCACCTTCCCTTTGTTTGGCACCGGGAAGGATCCAAGTCCTCTCTTGTTGAAGCCTTTGGCTTGTTGGAAGAGGATTTCCTTATGCTTGTCCTCTCCCTTGGTTAGTCTTGCCACGCTAGCATGGAGACTTTCAATCTCGTCCATTAGCTCCTTCTCCCTAGCATTTGCTTTCAACGGCAAAGACTCATGCAAATTGTTAGTGGCATGTGAACTAGCGGGTATTTTGCCATCAAGGGTTTCTTTCTTCAAGTTTTTCAATTTTAGTTCAATAGCTTCATAAGCAAGGTTAAGTACTTGATGCTCTTGAACCAACTCATTGTGCTTGCCCAAGAGTGCTTGATGAGCTAAGTCAAGCTCATGGTGATCAAGCTTGATTTGAGCCTTCTCTTCCTCAATTTGCTTGACATGAGACTTGAGCATGTCATGCTCCTTAAGTATGCTTTCATACTTGTCATGCAAATTGAGGTTAGCACTCTCAAGCTTAGCACGAGCTTGTTCAAGTGCCTTAACCTTGCCCTTTTCCCTTTTTATGATGGCATGATATTCATTAATCATAGATGCTAATTCATCGGGAGAAAGTTCATCATCATCACTAGAGTCATCACATACCTTGGTGTTACCTTTCGCCATGAGGCACATGGGCGGTGGGGGAAGAGGTGAGTCATCCTTGTTGACGATAGCGAGGCTTGCCAAGTTTCCTTCCTCATCTTCACTATCATCGTCACTTGTTTCCTCATCGGTGACCCACTCATTGGCTTCGCACATGAAGACCTTTTGAGGCCCTCTTCTCTTCTTTGGAAAGAGCTTGGTCTTCTTGCCTTTGTCAAATTTCTTCTTTCCAAAGGAGCGCTTGGGCTTGACCTCTTCTTCATCTTCATCACTTTCTTCTAGCTTTCGATGCTTTCCCTTGTGGTTGTCCTTCCTCTTGTCCGGTTTTGGACAATCATATGATATGTGGCCTTGATCACCACAATTATAGCATATCTTGTTTTCATCTTTTCTTGGAAGGAAGGCTTTCTTCTTGGGATCAAAGGAGTAACCCTTCTTTGCGATCTTGGAGTTTAACCGTGAGAATTTCCTCATCATCAATGCAAGTTCGTCATCGTCCTCTTCGCTTGTTGCTTGCTCTTCTTCACTTGAGCTAGGCTCAACTACTTTCTTCTTCTTGGGAGTTGTCTTCTTGGTTGAGGCCTTGAGAGCAATGGTCTTTGACGATGACTCCTCCATCATTCCAAGAACGCTCATCTCATGAGCATGAATTTCTCCAATAAGCTCCGAGACTTCAATGTTGTCAAGCGATTCCTTTTGGAGCATTGAATTGATAATGTTGTACTTGGGCTTGGGTAGAAGCATGAGGATCTTGCGGTTAATAAGTCCCTTACCAAGAGAGGCAATGTCAAGTGCGTTAATCTCCTCAATGAGTACATTTAAACGGGAAAACATTTGGTTAACATTCTCATGAGGAAGCATTTTGAATTCATCATACTTGGATTTAAGCAAGTGATATTTGAGTTCTTTAACACGAGATGAGCCCTCATGTATTTCAAATAAACATGCCCAAATTTCACATGCTTTCTCTTTACTAGCAATTCTAGCAAATACGTCTTGACTTATGCATTCGTAGATAGCATTTCTAGCCTTAGCATCCCATTTTAGTTGATCACCAACATAATTGAGATCTCCAAATCCCGCATGGGTCGCTTCCCAAACTTCGGGAGCAATAGCCTCTAGGTAGGCACGCATGCGTGCTTTCCAATAGGCAAAGTTCTTGCCCTCGAAGGTGGGAACCGAACCCCCATTCTTGGCCATTTAAGCTCTCTAGCGGTGAAGCTAGAATGATCCTATGAGCAACCAGGCTCTGATACCAATTGTAAGGATCGAAACGCCCAAGAGGGGGGGTGAATTGGGCTTTTTTAAATTTTAAGGCAATTTAAAAACTTTAATTGTTAAGCCCAATTCCCTATGCAAGTCAACTACGCAATCAAGAGAGTTAAGTGCGGGATAGTAAAACGTAATCGTAAAGGGGTAGGGAGAGGAATGCAAACGCTCGAAGACGCGGAGACACGACGATTTTTCCCGTGGTTCGGTAAGATCACTAGGATCTTCCTACATCCACGTTGTGGCACCCACCAAAGGGTATTGCCACTCCCAAGTCACCAAGACGAGGGAATCCACTAACTTTCTCCGTTCTCCATCTCCTGCAAGGTGGAGCTCAAGCCTTGTACAACTTCGATGCTCCGGGCTTCCACAATTGTCTCGGCAAGCTCCGGAGCAATCTCTCTACTCTCCTCTTGATACAAGATGAATGCAATCACCAAGAATGCACTCCCTCACGGCTCTCACTGGTCTAGAGACTCCACTCACCCAGAGAGGACGCACACAAGCTTCTCTCTAGCTAGGTCTAGCCTATATCTTGAGGTGTAGATGGACGAAAAGGGTGTGTAAATGATTGTTCTAGGTCTTGGACACTTGAGGATGTGTGGGCATGTTCTGGTTGTCAAGTGTTGTCGAAATGACTGGTGGAAGGGGGTTAAATAGCCAGCCCAACTGAATTAGCCGTTGAAAAAGTTGGCTGATTACTTTTTCTGTGTACATCGGATGATCCGATGACCACCTTTTCTGAGCATCGGTCTAATTAGATTAGATGACGTCACTGTGTCAGAAGTGACCGTTATTCGACCGATGCTGCCCCTTCTCAATCATCGGATGATCCGGTGAGCTTTGTCTTCAGACTTGGTCCAGAAATAATGTTTCTGTTGAATTAGACCGATGTACACTTTGCTTCTGCATCGGATGATCCGGTGAGTGTTTCTCCAGAATTGTTGAGACAAATTAATCTTTCTGTTGAACTTCACCGATGTCCACTTGTCTCTAGCATCGGTTGATCCGGTGTGCACTTCATTCTGAGGTCTTCTTCTTCTGTTGAGCCCCAATCGACCGATGTGTGCATTTTCCAGAACATCGGACGATCCGGTGAGTGTGATTTGTTTGCTTCGAGTTGAACTTTTAGAAGCTTCTCGAGTGACCTCTTTGACACTTGTTGCAAATAATGTTCTGATGAATATTGATCTTCTTGTGTTGCCAATTTTGATAGAATAGAGTCGTTGTGTGAGTTCTTCATTTAGCCTTAATGAGAATTGAATAACCCCCTTAGAATAGGTCGTTTGAGGGGTCTCCATTCGTATCCAATGAGTGGTAGATGATTTGAATAGATAGTCGTTAACGCTTGATGTGATATACGTGAAACCTTGCATCCACAAACTCATTAGTAATTACGAATGGTTGTCATTAATCACCAAAACCATACCTCACGGGGGCCTAGATGCTTTCAGACTCTAAACCGGTCTCTACTCATCCCAAACTCGAAATCCATCTAACCCTATCCTCCACCTCTATATAAACAACCCCACCCCTTGGTTCGACATCTATTTGCCACTTTTCCACCCCACCCAAACCCTAGTTCGTGGAGAGCCACCATCAAGGAGGGAGGAGAAGATCTCAACCAAGAAGAAGAAGAGGATGAAATGAAAGAGGATCAAGATTTCCACCAAGCTTTCGTTCTTCATCACCAATTCATCTCCAAGTTCATCACCAACCCTAGATCATCAAGATCCAAGTGTTACCTCCAAGTTTCTTGATTCATTGAAGTCCTAAACACCTGGTATACCTTCTATTCTCTTTTCCTTACGTGAATTCAACCCCAAATCTCCAAATTTACGTCGATCTAGAAAACCCTAATCTGCTGATCTCGCAGAGTGCGGACTTGTCCGGTCCCTAGCGGACTAGTCTGATCTTTCTGGTTAAATTCTGTTGAATTAATTCTAAAATTTGATCTAATCACATACAAACATGTATAAACTTGTTAAAATCTATTAGAACTTGTTATTGATCATTAAAAGCAATCTATTAACAAGTTCCACCTTGCATTTGCATTAATCATGCATGTCATGTCATCTTGAGTAATATTTGTGCACTCTTTGATTGTGTTTCTTGTCTTGTATGTCTATTGTGTGGACGAGACGGATTTGCGCTAGAGAGTGCCGTGGAGGATCTACAGCACCAAGAGTTTGAAGGCTTTGACCCTAATCAATAGCAAGAGCAAGGCAAGTGTCCTTGAAGCATATTGATCCTATTTTAAAATAAATATTTTGTTTGCAAAATTGCATGCTTGTGTAAATTTGATGGGAATCCTATGGTAGGAAGTTTACTAGATTTGCTAAACCACCCTTGTCACCTGGAATATATGGTAGAGAGTCGGGAAAGGGCTTTTTACCTTTTGCTTCGCTTAATCAACTGGGAGGGAAACAACTATATCACTCAATTTAATTATGCATGGATGAGATTATGGTTAACATGAACTGGTTAAATATTATATGGTAATGAGTGATCTAAGCAAGCCTGGTATGTGGATGGGTTGGATGTTATGGTGATTTGCTTACTTTAGATCTAAGGACCGGTTCATGCGAGAATAAGCCAGGACTACAGTGCCACCACGAGGCCAAGTATGGGTGCGGCGTAGCTGATTAATTAGGGTTTTGCCAGTGCTATTTGGACCATTATGGATGATCGGGGAAGGGGTAGTCGGATTGGGTTTGTTGATGATTGGTGGGACTACCCTGGGATCCGAATGGCTCAAGAGGGGGCCCTTGGTTGAAGATGTGCTCAGTTCGAGGCATCGCCACCAGTGAAACCTCAGTGGGGTCTAAATAGGCTAGTAATCCCTTTGTAAAGGATATTTTGTGATCTCTTGGCCACACACCGACGAAAGTGTGAGACGGCATAATAGAGGTTCTAGTCATCGAAAGGTGATGAAATCACAAACACGTGGGTAAAGAGGTACAAACTCTGCAGAGTGTGTCTAAAACTATCATGATAGTCGTGCTCCCGGTTATGAGCACCTGTACAACTTCCATGATTAGAGGGAACTCGATATTGGGATGGTTATGGTTTGGTAATGGTTATGGTTGGTTATGAATTTATTTCTGGTATTGAATATGGTTATTGGCAAATGTTGAAATCTGGAATTATTGATGATGGTAGTGAATTCGGACTGGTATTATGATATTACTTATGATTATGATGGGTTTACTTCACATACATGTAATCTATTGCTTTTCAAATGTTTTGATGTACTTTTCAGCACTTTTCCATTATTATTGTCATCATTTGAATCAGCCACATGTCATACTTTCCACACTTGCTGAGTACGACATGTAATCACTCTTGCAATCCCCTCCCCCCCAACAGTTGCAGGCCAGGATTGGGAATTTAATGGTGATAATGCAGAGTTCTAGGCCGTGTCTACCGTCAGCTTTGCCTGTGGTGTTATTGGAGCTGCGTTATCCCTTATGCTTAGTTTGCTTAGTTGCTTAATTAGTTTATTCCGCTGCATTAGTTGAACTTGTCGTTAATATTCATTAGAGGTTGTAATCAAGGATAATATGGTTTGTTTAATAAAATTTGGTTAATTAATTTTGTTCCGTGGTAATTTTCTGTATACTCTTTTGTGAATGCACACGTGTATGTGTGATGAACATCCTGGGCACACATATGCATTAGCTTGGTTCTTTTTCGGAATCGGGCATCACACATGGCGATCACCTTCATGTGCGGTTTGTAGTGTATCTCATATCTCCTTGACGATTTCGAGTCCATCCACATTGGTGAACTCGTCTATGCTCAGTGATGAAGTAATGACAGTTGCAGCTTGAGCATTCCGATGAATGGCTTGTTCTTGGCTTGGAGTCAGCCCTTCATCATCATCCGGGATATCCATCCATGTACACACTATATTCCAAATACTTGGGTTAAGCGAGATGAGATGAATTTTCATGTTTTGTATCCACATTAATAGTCATTTCCATCAAAGTAAGGTGCTTTTCCTAGAGTAATTGATAAGTAATGACTAGTGTTAGAATTCAAACGGTCATAGTTAAAAGGATATCGGGAATAGTTGGTGTGACTACTCCCCTTCTTTTCGTTGTCGATATTCTTCTTCCCTTTTGGGGAGAGAGCCTTATTCCGTAGAAGAGCCTTGAGTTGAAGCATCTCCTCATCATCATCCTCACAGTCTTGGATGGCATCGAGGAGCTTCTCCAGCGTTTGGGCCTTTTCATCATCGCCCTTCTCGTTGTTGAAGTTCTTGTGTACATCTTGATGTCCGACATCGTCTCTTCGAGCGGTGAGTCTCTTTTGAAGAGTTTAGCTCTAATACCAATTGAATGTAACCTAGAGGGGGGTGAATAGGCTTTTTTGTACTTTTGTCGATCCCTGAAACACTTAAAAGATTTATCAAATACAAGGAAATCGGACTAGTCTGGTAATGTGCGGACTAGTCCGATATGCGCGGACTAGAAAGACCAAGATTGGTCGATAAAATCACTTCTAGTACCCTATGCAGAGGAAAGTAATTTGCAACTTGGATGTATTACAACAGTGAAATATTGTATGGAAAAGATCAATTTTATTTCCAATGTTTCAACGTGAATTACACAAAATTATGTAAACCCTAGAATGATGAACAATGAAACAAAAGTGTGCGAGACAATATTTTTATCCCGTGGTTCGATTCTCGCAGAGGAAACCTACATCCATGTTGAGGAGTCCATGGAGGACCGGGTCTTCACCAACCTTACACTCGTTGAATCGCCATGGAGGTAGATTCTCTTCCACCAATCACAAAGGGGCAAATAACTCGTTTAAGGGGCCTTCTCACAAGTTGAGGGCTCCCCAAGAATTACAATGAAGAACACCACCAAATACACTCAGAAGATGTACAATGAACAACAAGAGTGTGCGAGGGATCAAACCCAAGAGCTCAAGATCGTGTGGAACAAGTCTCTCCTTTGATCAATTGCTAATCCTAAAAGATTTGATCCTTTTAGGGTTAGAATGTGTGGAGAGATGTGTATTTTGGGCTCTTGGAAGGTGTGACCGTGCAGGGGGTCGAGAGTTGTTGATGTATGGTCGTACACCTCTATTTATACTAGGGTTTCCAAAAGTTACCGATAGGGTTTGGGATGTCCGGACTAGTCCGTGGTGGACTTCGGACTAGTCCGGTTTGCGGCGTGTGGAAAACCCTAAGTGTTGAGATATACCGGACTAGTCCGTTACTGGTGCGGACTAGTCTGTTTTTAGTCAAAAACTTCTTGGACTAGTCTGGTTGATATCGGACTAGTCCCGTGTAGTGAACACCGTGAAGAACTAAGGATAAGTCCACACTTGGAGGACTTGTCCGATTTTAGTTAGAGAGTTTTCGGACTAGTCCGGCTGATATCGGACTTGTCCAGTGTAGTGAAAAATTGTGGGGCTAAGGACAAGTCCGGACTTGGAGGACTTGTCCGATTTTAGTTAGACGATTATCGGACTAGTCCGATGGATATCGAACTTGTCTGATGTTGTGCCAATGTGAAGTGTTGAGGACTAGTCTGCACTAGGGGGACTAGTCCGATCTTAGTCAGAGAGATATCAGACTAGTCCGGTGTATATCGGACTAGTCCGGTTTTCCTGTGAATTGTGCAGTGAGTTGAATTATTTGTTCACTTGAGCTCTTGGGGTGTGTTTCCCCAACACACTCCATATAAAATAATCTAACCTTTTCAGCTCTTGAGATCTTTTCACGTTAGATCCTCATTCTTCTTCGTTTTTGTGCTTTCTTCCTAATTTCTTTAAAACCTGCGCTTCTCATTTGTTTGTCATAAATCAACCAAAACCCACAAGGGGTGCCTAGATGCACTTTCAATAAGATCCATGAGGAGGACATTCTACAACCTCATGAGATTCTAGACTTCTATGACGAGAACCTCCAAAGGAATCCTCCTCTCACTCCTGGACTCCTCCCCTTCTTCCAGGTGATGAACCACATCACCCGAAGATGTTGGCTCCTAAGGACGGGGATGCCAACCGCCTAAACTCCAACTCCAGGAATATCCTCAAGTGGCTTCATGGAGAGAACAAGTTCAATGTGTTCAAATTCATCTATGAAGAGATATATCAAGCATTTGAGAACCCAGTTGGGTCTTGCTGCTACGCTCCTTACATCATGAAGATGATTGAGCGGGTATCTCAGAAGAAGTTTATAAAGGATGTCCCTCATTGTCGTTTGTTTCCACAGATGCCTTCGGTGGCTCTTCGTCATGTGATGACCGCTAGGGCACCTGCCTCCAAGCCCAGCTTCACCAGACATCGCCGTGACTCTCCACCTCTCCCGGCTCCTCAGCAGCAACCTTCTTGTACTACCGGCATCTTCAAAATGTTGAAGACGATCTTTACTGCTTGTCGATAGCTAAATCAATGCTCAGGAGGCAAAGAAGATTAGGAAGGGGAACCAGAGGGACCTTGCAGACATCCGGGTGCACTGCAACTTCCAGTTTGGGGAGCTCAAGTCTCTGATGATAGAGAGAACGAGCCTCCCGTCAAGCTTCTAGAGTTCACCGAGGAGGAGGGGGCTTTCTTCACCTCCGGCGCGTCTTCGAGCGCTCCTCCTCCACCTGCGGCTACCTCCTTTCCCTCCATGGTGATGAAGACTACATCACGGAAGACTCCGACAATGACAACAACGACGATGAAGACGAAGACTAGATTTTGCTTCCTTTTCTCCTTTTTTGGTGTCTTGATGCCAAAGGGGGAGAACTAGTAGAGTAGTTTTCTCATTGTGCGCGTGTGTTCTAGAGCTATAGACTTGTATCTTTTTTCAAAACTTGTTTAAGTCATTGCAACTTGTTTAAGGTTATTGCACTTATGCTTTTTATGCATGTATGTTGTGAATGCAACTCATGTTAATGCATTTTGAATTCATTGATGTTTATGTGCCTAACTTTTGTGAATTTCATGAATTTCGTCTATTTGTGCCAAATCATGTCATTTGTGCATCACAAATTCATCACTTTGTACATGTAGAACTGAAGAGCATGTGAAAATCTACCAAAGGGGGGTGAATGGTAGATTGAAACTTTTTTCAGCGGAAGCAATAAAAACCCCTCGACAGAAAATCGACCTGATAACTAAGCCATGTGTACGACTATTTTCAACGTGATCAAACATGTCTAAACTAATGAAAATTGTAGATGATTAAGTCACGAAGATACACCAACAAGAATCACGTGAAAACACTAAGTAGAACTCGAGATGATTATAATACTAAGCAAAGGTCAATATTTTCTACTCGAGTTAAAAAAGAAAAACTGCGATGCTGCAAATAAACTCGTGTATCTCAAAAACCACATATTCAATGACAGTAAAATTTCCACAGATGATAGATAATTAAGCTGTGAAGACAACCCAAAAAGAATCACGTCAATTGGATATCTAAAACTTGAGTTATGATCGAAACACCGACACAACATTTGTGTGTCCAGAAACTCGCCAAGAAAACATGCCAAAAATAAGTCGGGCGAATAAGGCACAAAAGCTCTTGTAAAACTATGAGTTTTATTCAATGAAACACAAGAGAAACAGCGACAAGTCATGCTCTCCATGAGACTTGGCCTCACTTGTTTATATAACAAGTCCTAAGGCCAACCTAGTCCAAATTAGGACTCCCACTCCTACTTAGATTCAATCTCTAACTTTCTATAACTGCTCAAGACTCTTCCGTACACAGATAGAAGCAATCTTATAACTTTCAAACACCTTAGGAACGCCCCAAACATTTCCGAAACAACTCTACTTCGTGCTAGGCACGAAATCCACCATAACCAACTCAAATCTTTCTATATTTGAGCCATAACCATCTCAGCCACAACCTCAGCGCAAAATCAGCTTGGTTAGACCTTTCCAACCATATCTCCACTTTCATATCTCTTCACCACACATTGAAATAATGCATACATGTCCATGCACCCCTTGCATACGTGCAAACACTTTCCAAAACGTCCACAATACCTTCATATGCATTGTTCTTGGCCAAAACATGTTGTGTGACCTTCCCGATCAACTCAACCATAACTTCTTTCGAACTTGGTTGTTGAATCTCATCTTACCCATAAGACTAGTTCAAGGATATCCATCACAAGCCATGTCTTGACCTCAAGCAACACCTGCACATGAACAAACAACCATTCTTTTCGAGCCCAAGTCCTTGACTTGACTCAAGTTAGTCTGAAAACCACAACACCTTACGTGAGCACCTCACGTAAGCATGTTGCAAAGCATAGTAAAATATTAACCACCATAATCAGCCATAACTCATAAAAATTTAGTAAGATAATACTAAGCAACCTTTCCATAAGTCAAAAGGCATGTTTAAAACATTGCATGTTAAAAACAAATCTGCTGCACAAGTATTTCAACAAATAGAATTATTGTATCGACCGAAAGTGGCGCTGTAGTGTAAAGGCAAAACATCTGACATTCCAATCCGAAACTCACGTGCAAATCACGTGTCGGAAAGTTCGGACAGTTCTAACCATGTAAAGAGTAAATGTTACTCCTGAAAGTACATTTGTGATCAACCCTGTCGACTCACGTGCAACTCATGTGAGTGAAAGTTCAGACAATTCGAAGCGTGTGTTTTGGCAATATTCAAAACTTTGTATGTAAACCATCACTTTTATTCTAACTGCCAACATATTTAGCACACATGGGTCTCACAATCTCTCCCTTGATGAATGCATTGGCAACACCACTTAGAATTTGAACATTGGCTCATTAACATGAAAAAGTTTTGAAAGCAAATTTCTCTCCCTTTTTGAAAATAAAAAATCAAACGTGTAAAAACTCGTGAATGTGCAATGCGTGACATATATATCCCCCTTTGAAAATGTATGTAGCAAGGTTCAAAAGAGAAATTTCAATTGTTATGAACATAATATGGCGTATACATATAAAACAAAGCTCATCCAAGTCATACTATCAAGTAACTTACACTATCACATCAATGAGATACATAAAGTAGTGTAAGTCATGCTAGATATCAAGTGTAATTTTCAATTTATGCAAGTCATGATCTCAAAAAATTAACTATTTCAAAACCTAAAAGCATGACACATGTTGCTGCCTTTTTATTATATTTTAAAGCACAAATTCAGATCATATGGCATTTGCAAGAGATTATATGTCGCATTAGCCTTATTCTAACCAAACAAGCCAACCTATGTCATTTGACAATCAGAAGCTTAAGAACATGGTTTTAGTCATACACAACTTATTCCAAGTTGATATCTATGTGCAATGATAAGCCATCTCAAAATAAGAAGTGTGATGCATGCATATGCTCTTGATCTTTTCTCATTTTTTCATTTGATCATAAAAGCTCAACATGTGGATAGATGATAGATTAATTTTTCACTATTAAAAGCACTTGTGAGCATGTAACAAGTTAAAAATAACAAGAAAGTTTGATCATGACCAGATTTAGTGTAAGTAATTATTCCAATTACTAGTCATGGTAAAAACTAAAAAAATGTATAACACGAGTAATGTCCTAAGAACTTTCAGCATGTAAAAGGAATCACAAAGTCATATATATATGAAATATTATGCTCATATTATTTTAAAATCATATTGACACATAGACTTCCCAATTTTCAAAACTCCCCCTCAATTTAAGCTATGAGGATGCATAACCCCTATTTCACTACGAATGAAACAAAAACGATTGAAATCCAAATGTTTTATAAAAATGTCAGCAAATTGTTGTTTGGTATCTACATGGTGAAGCACAATATTTCTCTTTTCAACATTATCACGTAGAAAGTGATACCTAATATCAATGTGCTTTGTTCTATAATGTTGCACGGAGTTTTTATCGATGCAAATGGCACTAGTCTTATCACAAAATAGTGGAACACTATCTAAATCAACCCCATAGTCCTTAAGTGTTTGAATAATCCAAAGAATCTGTGAGCAAGCACTAGAAGCAGCTACATATTCAGATTTGACCATTGATTTGTTTTCTAGAAGACCAAGCAACAAGTGAATTACCAAGAAAATGACAAGCACCTGAAGTACTTTTCCTATCAATCCTACAACCCCCAAAATCACCATCTGAAAAATCTTTCAAAGTAACAGTTGAGGAAGAAGGTAGAAAAATGCCAAATTCTTGAGTTCCATGTAAGTATGTGAGAATTATGTTGACGGCTTGATGATGTGAAGCTCGTGGGGAAGCTTGAAATCATGAACACAGATATAAGTTGAATTATATATCTGATCTTGATGCCGTGAGATACAAAATTGACCCGGTCATGCTTCTATATTCTTTTTGATCCACGGTTTCACCTTCTTCGTCAAGTTAAGTGTTATTAATGTTCCCTTTGGTGTCCGAAGATGCTTGCTTTTGTCTATGTTGAAGCTCTTAAGAAGGTCTCTTGTATACTTTGTTGATGCGCAAAAGTTCTTTCCTTTTTGGTTTGCTTGATTTGCAGCCCTAAAAAGTATGTGAGTTCTCCCATCATACTCATCTCAAACTCCAAACTCATCATAGCTGAAATCTTGGACATAAGATCATGAGAAGCACAACCAAAGATAATATCATCCATATACACTTGAATGAATAGTGAGTCATCACCATGCTTAAGTACAAAAAGAATTTTATCAACCTTGCCCATGGTAAACCCCTTTTCAAGTAAGAATGTTTTTAAGCTATCATACCATGCTCTAGGGGCTTGTTTGAGACCATACAAGGCTTTGAACAGTTCGTAAACATGATTAGGAAAATCTGGATTTTCAAAACTTGGTGGTTGCTTGACATAAACCTCCTCATCTATGTAGCCATTTAGAAAAACACTTTAAGATCCATTTGATATAGCTTGAAACCTTTAGATGCAGCAAATGCTAACGAAATTCTTATGCCTTCTAATCTAGCAACGAGAGCAAAAGTTTAATCAAAATCTAAACCTTCAACTTGTGCGAAACCTTGAGCAACCAACCTAGCCTTATTCCTAACCACAATAACATCGTCACTTTGTTTATTTTTAAACACCTATTTAGTACCAATTAAAGTGTGACCTTGAGGTTCGAAATTTTCTAACTCTTCTTGCATGGCAATAATCCAAGATTCATTAGTGAGTTCGTGTGATATATATTTGGGTTCAAAAGAAGCAACAAAAGCGGAATGAGCAAGAGAGTTTGGATCGCAAAACTTGGACCGTGTGACCCGTTCGTGCAAGATTCCAATGATTTGTTGTGGAGGATGACTTTTGAGCATGCAGAGGGGAGTAGACACTTCACAATCTCCTTCTTCTTTATGTTCATCACAAATTGAAGAACTTGTGGCTTGAGGAAATCTGGAACAGCAATAGTGGTTGTTGGTGCTGGTTGTGGAGCGGGATCAAGAGCTGGACCACCATTATTAATTTCTGAAATTTTGAGCAGCAGCTCCACTCCTTCTTCATCTTCAATAAAAATACTCTCCCCCTCTGGATATGCATCTTGACCTCTAAAAGACTGAAGACGTGAAGGACCGGTCATGTGGCGTGAGCAACCTGAATCCACAATCCAATTGTTGTCTTTCCTCAAGCGTGTAACCTACATAGCAACACAATGCAATGACTCAATACTGGAGTTAGTCAAAAGTCATTTAGGAATCCTATACTAAGTCACACAACATCAAACAAGAATAAAACGCGAAAGCTGAGAAAATACAATAGGTTTATGAGTTAAATTTTGAGAATTCTTGTTCCCAACTACTGATTTATGAAGTGTTATGTGTAGCACAAAAAAGTAGATTTGGGAGCAAACTTTGCATGTTTATGACTCATTACAATAGGTTGCATGTTCCTAACATCCGGTTTATCACGTCTTACAAGTTTTGCTTGGTCGTTATGTGAACTAGCAATTTTACTTTCCTTTTTTTGTTGTTTAGCTAGTCTATAACAAAAATCTATAACATGACCATCTCTACAATAGTAGGTACAATGAAAAGTAATCTTATGTTCATGTCTAGACGAGCAAGCAACATGTTTATTAGCACCCGAATGAGACAATACTCCTGCAGATTTGAAAACCACCTCTTTTTTTGTTTAGGAACCGTTTGAATCAAACCACTCCCTGATGATTTTACAACTTTAGGTGGATGTGCTTTAGCATGAGCATGAGAATCAAAACCTAAACCAGTTTTATCATTACAAGACTTTGATGAATTCAACAGCAAGTTTAGGTTCTTATTTGCACTACAAAACCGCTCTAGTATCCTATGCATGTCATCAAGCTTTTTAGACTAGCCTAGATAGTTTTCACATGAATTTTTTCCTTTTAATTTGTAATTAGAAAAAGAATTAACTTCATGAACACGTAAAGCATTGTTCCAAGAAAAAAATCTCATCCCTAGCATCATGTAGTTTCTTATTAAGATCATCATAGCTAGAAAAATGCAAATTAATTGTAGAACAACTAGAACCTTTCATGTTTTTATCATTTAGTGCAGCAAGATTTTTGTTCTTTTCAATTTCAAGTTCAAGTCTATCAAGTGTGGAGGTGTGCGCACTTCTCAAGGAGGACAACTGTACATATATAAGCTCAATTGAGGAACAAGAATCATCACTAGAAATCAAAGATTTTAGGCGATTAATTTATGATTCTAGTGATTTAATTTTAGCAACATTGTCCCTAAGTTTTTAGTCCTTTTTCTTAAGTACAACAGCGGCACGAGAAAGAGTATCACACCATTTTTCACAAGTAGGACATACCTCATCATTGATGCTGTATGATTCGGCTTCCTCCATACTTGAACTTGATTTGCTCGCCATAAGACACGTATTTGCCAAAGCATCTTAATCTTCATCACTCCCAATATCAACATCACTCAAGCAATACTCTTGAATTGCAGAGAAAATTTTGTCCATCATTGACGTTGAGTGAAACCCTTTTTTTCTTGTTGTAGTTGGTAGAGGAGTGCTTCGTCCTTGTTTGCTTTTCATTAGAAGAAGTAGGACCTAAAATGTTAGGGAAATCCGTAAGAAAATGTCATGTCTTACCACATTTGAAGCATCTTTGAGAACCGACACTTCCTCTCCTTCTAGTTCTCACATTTTGCAATGCTTTTGAGAACCGAGTAGAGATGAGTGCAAGCTCCTCCTCCGGAAACTCTACAATCTATTCAATGGTTAGAGAGGAAAACAAAGCAAGTGTACCACAAGATGAATATTGGCTAGAACTAGGCATGTCACGTTGAGAAACAAATGCAAGAGACTTGTTGGGGTTCTTACTCGAGATTATGTCAATTTCATGAGTTTTTAGTTTTGAATATAGAAAATCTAAAGTAAGTGTACTCATGACAGTAGATGCACAGATAGATGTGACATTAATTTCCCAAATTAACATGTCTAATGCACTTAACAATTGCCTAGCATTTTCAGCATCGAAAAAATTAACATTGACACTATGCAAGTTGCTGATAATTTTATTAAAGCAAGCAAATAGATCATCGATGGACTCACTCGATTGCATCTCAAAGTGTATATATTCTTTCTTGAACATATATTTCTTTACCTCCTTGATCGTGTTGGATCCTTCATGGTAGTCACAAAGTTGCGACACGATTGAAAGTGTGCAACACGGTCGAGGTCGCTTTGAGTCAATCCTTGTATAATCAAGTTGCAAGCCTTGTTATTGTTGTCGACATATCTCATGTTTGCAGCCATTACTTGATCATTTGGTGGCACATCGAAGGACTTGTATACCTTCTCCCATATGGGGAAGCCTTGCGCTTGTATGTAAGCCTCCATACGAGTCTTCCAAACCTGAAAATCAAGGCCATCGAAGACACAATATTTTGTGGAGTATTTCTCCATGTTGATTAGTGAAAACACATGCAAATCAATGAGATTATAGCATTGTGGCCCTGATACCAATTGTAGGATAGAGCACTTTAAAAGATACCAGAAGGGGAGTGAATGGTAGATTTAAACTTTCTCAGCAAAAGCAACAAAAACCCCTCAACCAAAAATCCATCAAATAAATAAACTGTGTGTACGACTGTTTTCAACATGATCAAATGTGTATAAACTAACAAATATTATAGAGAATTAATTCACAAATATACTCCAATGAGAATCACGTAAAAACACTAAGTACAACTCAAGATATGATCAAAATACTAAGCAAAAGTCAATATGTTCTACTCGAGTTAAAAAAAACAGAACTGCAATGTTGCAAAGGAACTCGTGTATCTCAAAAACCCCATATTTGATGACCATGAAACTTTCAAAGATGATATATAATTAAGATGTGAAGAAAACTCAAAAAATCATATCAATTGGATCTCTAAACATGAGTTATGATTAAAACACCGATGCAACGCCTGTCTGTCCAGAAACTCATAGAGAAAAACTTGCCAAAAACAAGTCGGACGAACAAGGCACAAAATCTCCTCTAAAACTACGAGTTTTATTCAGTGAAACACAAGAGGAACAACCACAAGTCATGCTCTCCATGAGTCTTGGCCTCCCATGCTTATTTAACCAGCTCTAAGGACAACCCAATCCAAACTAGGACTCCTACTCCTACTTTGATTCAATCTCTAACTTTCTATAACTGCTCAAGTCTCTCCCATACGCAAACAGAAGCAATCTTAAGAATTCCAAACACCTTAGGAACGTACCAAACTTTCCTAAAACAACTCTACTTCATGCTAGGCATGAAATCCTATCATAACCAACTCAAATCTTTCCATATTGAGCTATAACCGTCTCAGCCGCAGCCTTAGCGCACAATCAGCCCGGTTGGACCTTTCCAACCATATCTTCACTTCAATATCTCTTCACCACACATTGGAACAATGTAGCCACATCCATGCACTCCTTGCATACGTGCAAAAACTTTCCAAAACGTCCATAATACCTTCATATGCATTGTTCTTGACCCAAACAAGCTGCGTGACCTTCCCGATAAACTAAACCACAAATTCCCACCAAACTTTGTTGTTGAACCTCATCTTATCCCTAAGACTAGTTCAAGGATATCCATCGCCAGCCATGTCTTGACCTCAAGCAACACCTGCACATGAACAAACAACCATTCTTTGTGAGCCCAAGTCCTCGATTGACTCAAGTTAGTCTGAAAACCACAACACCTTACGTGAGCACCTCACATAAGCATGTTGCAAACCATAGCAAAATATTAACCACCATAATCAGCCATAACTCATCAAAAACCTAGTAAGGGAATCCTAAGAAACATTTCCATAAGCCAAAAAGCAAGTTTAAAACATTGCATGTTAAAAACAAATCCGCCATATATTTCAGCAAATAGAATTATTGATTCGACCAAAAGCGGCGGTGCAGTGTAAAGGCAAAACATCAGATATTCTAATCTGAAACACACATGCAAATCACGTGTTAGAAAGTCCGAACAGTCCTAATCATGTAAAGAGTAAATGTTACTCCCGAAAACACATTTGTAAAGATCAACCGTGTCGACTCACATGCAGCTCATGTGAGTGAAAGTTTGGACAATCCGAAGCGGGTGTTTTGGCAATATTCAAAACTTTGAATGTAAAACCTCACTTTTATTCTAATTGTCAATGTATTTAGCACACATAGTTCTCACATTACACTTTGCATATAGGCACCCTACGAGTGTTAAGTGGGTATGAGATGTTTCAAGTTCACATTTTCAAATGCTCATACTCACTAAACACTTAAAATCATGATTTTATCTACCAAAACGAAAACTTTAATTGGTTGTCATCAATCACCAAAACGGGGGAGATTGTAAGTGCATCTAGGACCCTTGTGAGTTTTGGATGATTAATGACAAATAATTAAAGACTAATAAAATTTTTTAGATTTCGCAAAGATTGAATGTGAGAAAATACCTTTATTAAAAATACTTGAAACATGAGAAAAGGCATGCGAAAAGCAAGGACTTGTAGAATTAGGGTTTTACACTTTCTTGAGTTGTAGGAAAAATTGTACTATCAAGAGGGACATGACTCTTGTAAACTTAGGGAATCATTGGGTGCTCCACCCTTGGGATAATTAAAATCAACAAATCCTAAGTTCGCACTTGTTAAAGCCAAAAGACCCAACATTTCCGAGTTTCCACTGCACCACATCGGACTTGTCTGAGTCCCATCGAACATGCTCGAGTCATCATTGTGTAGCCAGGACTTTAAAAATTTCCAAGTCCTCTAGCCCCTATGACTTGTTCGAGTCGGGTTAGGCATATCCGAATCCTCGTTACAAAGATCCGAACTTGTCGGACCCTGGTCATACATATCCGAGTCCTCACTACAGAGCCATGACTTAGAAAAATTCTAACTCTCTTGCCCACTCGGACTTGTCCGAGTTTGGCCGAACATATCCGATTTGTCACTGCAAAACCTCAGACATACCTGAGGTGGTTGGACTTATCTGAAGTGGATTGTTCGAGGTGTTCAACATCGGACGACTCATTAAAAAACCCCATCTTGGACACCCAAACTTGTCCGATTCATGTTGGACATGTCTGAAGCGGATTTATGCACTGATTCAAAAATTAAATGTTAGCGGGGCCCCACAAAAGGGAATGAGAGAAATGATCGTAATGAGGAAAGAAAGAGAATGGTGGCCCCTTTCCTTTCACCCAGGGGGCACCGACTCGCCCAGGGCTCGAGGGCGAGCCATACGAGAGTGAGTCAAATTCAGTTTACGTACCATCACTGGGCCCCTAAACTCAGACATGACCAAGATATTTTCGGACTTGTCCGATTTGGGCCGCCTAACAATGGTCATAATCATTTTTTGTCTATAAATAGAGGACCCCCTTCTCTCTCAGCCATACCCTAACCTCTCATTTTCACCTTTGTGCCCAAGACTCCTTCAAGTGCACTTCCCCTAGTTTTCACATCCAAGTGCCAAAAGTTGAGATTTTTGGGAGAGTGAAATGGTTGATTTTGAGATTGAAGAAGTGGCTTTGGAGTTGAGCATCAATTCGATTCGCTTTTAGCCTGAGTTCTCTTTCGTGTTTGTTACTCTTGTGTGCAAACCCTAGACAGTTAGGCGTTGCTCGGTGATTTCGTGTGGTGATTTATTTTTGGAAATTTTGTATCACCCTTTGAGATAGTGGGAGATCAAATCATCCTTTGTGGTGGTTTCGTGAGGGTAGGGCTAGAGAAAGCCCGGTCCTTTGTGGACTTCTCAACGGGGACGTTGGTTTCTTTATGATTCCAAACCTCAATAAAGAATTCTCTTTGTCACTTGTCTCGTTTACCTTCAGCACTATTTTTCGCTTTATTGTGTTAATCTTAGATTTACTTGTCTAAATCTGCTCTAGCACATTTCTCTACTTGTTTCACTTATTATACTGCTCATAGAACTTCTAGGATGCATTTTGGTTTAACGGACTTGCTAAAAATCCCTCCATTGATCAAGTCCTGCGCTAGAGATCGGACATATCCGACTTTTGTCAGACTTGTCCGAGCAGAGTCGGACAAGTCCGGTCCCAGTTCTGACTTATCCGAGATTTTGAGATCATGACAGTTTTAATTGCTTGTTATTTGTTTTAATTTCCTATTCACCTGCTCTAGGTCACCTTTCATAAAGGTTAGACGCTGTGGGAGTGTGCAGCTAGGCCGTGTGGCCGTTGGGCCATGTGGCTGGGCCAGTGTGGCCGCTGGCTGGCAGGTGTCGGTGTTGGCTGGACCGCGTGGCTGGTATGTTTTTTTAGATTCAAATTTTCAACTTCAAACTTGTATAATTTTTGTAAAATTGATCTGAATTCGATGATTCTTTTTTCTAAATTCTTCAAAAAATATGCCCTGTCATCTGTAACACTTATTATCAAAATTATATAGCTCAATTTGGTATATTTATGCAAATATTTAGATTTGGTGTGTATGTACATATTAAATTTATTCACAACAAGAATCACGAAAATCCGTCAAGAGAAACTCAAGTTACAATCGAAAAATCGAACAAATGTCAATCTGTCCTACCAGTTCTGAAACTTTGCAAAGAAACTCATGTAGATCAGAAACCACAAATCCAATGATCGTGAAATTTTCAGAGATTATAGGAAATCAAGTTGTGAAGACAACCCAAAAATAATCACGTCAATTGGATCTGTAAAACTTGAGTTATGATAAAACCACCAAAGAAAGGTGGTGCTATGCAGAAACTCGACGAGAAAAACTTGACGAAAACGAGTCGGACATACAAGGCACAAAAGTTCCTTCAACTACGAATTTTATTGATCAAAACACAAGAGGAACAGCTCCAAAGTTGTGCACCATGAGCTATGACCTCCTTTTCTTATATAACCAGCCCTTAGGCCAACACAAACCTAATTAGGACTCTAATCCTACTCAATTCACGAATCAAAACTTTCCATAACTGCTCAAGACTCTTCTATACGCAGATAGAAGCAATCTTAAGACTTACAAACACCTTAGGAACGTATCCCACATTCGTAAAACAACTCAAATTCATGACCCACACGAAATATCATCATAACCAACTCAAAACTTTTCATATTTGAGTCAAACACGACTCAGCCGCAGCCTAAGTCCATAACCTAGTCGGTTGGACCTTTCCGTCCAATTCTTTATGTTCACATCTATTCATCATGCCTCGGAACCATGTAGCCACGTCCATGCACTCCTTGCACATGTTCAAACATCTGACAACGTTGTCCACGATACCTTCATATGCATTGTTCTTGATTCAAACATGTTGCGCAACCTCCCGATCAACTCAACCACAATTACTCCCAAACTTGGTTGTTGAACCTCATCTTCTCCCTAAGACTAGTTCAATGGATCCCGTCACCAGCCATGTCTTGAACTCAAGCAACACCTGCACATGAATAAACAACCAATACTTTTGAGCACAAGTTCTCGACTTGACTCACGTTAGTTCTGAAACCACAACACCTTACGTGAGCACCTCACATAAGCATATTACAAACCATAGCAAAAATGATACCAGTCATAACCACCAAGACACACTAAAAACTTAGTAAAATAATACTAAGCAAACTTTCCATAATCCAAAAAAGCAAGTTTGAAACATTGTAAATTAAAAGCAGAACCACTGCGATCAAGCTCCGTACCTTGCCAAAGCTAACCGTACCTTGAACCGGAGCTTACCAAAACTAACAGGATCTAGCGCTCGAACTTACCAAAGCTAGTCGGACCTAGCGCCGGAGCTTACCAAAGCTAATCGGACCTAGCACCAGAGCTAACCAAAGCTAGTCGGACCTAGCGCCGGAGCTAACCAAATCTAGTCGGACCTAGCGCTGGAGCTAACCAAAGCTATATGGACCTAGCGTTGGACCTTGCAGGAGCTTGGACCTAGAGTCGGACCTTATTAAAAAGGTGTTTTGGTAGTATTCAAAACTTTTATCGTCAAAACCAATGTATTCAGCACACATAGGTCTCACATCAAGAATGACGACAAGTAAGTTTTTTCTCTGTCTCTCTTTTCTCTTTTCTCTCTTAGAAATGTAACTCTGTTTCGCTGATTTTGCACAGAGAAGGACAGAACCACAGGATCGGGAGACAAAATGGAAATGTCGAGGAGGTAAGGGTTATTAACGTCGGGACCTTTTGTAGCACCCGTTGGGGAGGTTACGAGCGTGCGTTTTGGAACACATACGGTTGTCTAGGTGATCGTGGCCATTAGGACGTGTCGCCTCGACAACCGCGACATGGTCGACCCGCGGACTGGAGCATCGCACAGCGTGTCGTGGGCCTCTAACTCCTCGTAACCAGCGCGGTCCCGAATCGATGATGTCTTCGAAAACTAGCGATCAATTGAATTGTCCTGGTGGCCCTCCTTTCTTCTAAGCCTTACAGGCGCCGACTCCAAGTCGTGTGACACCTCCTCGTCTCCCGCAGCGCTACACCCACAGGCCAGCGGGGCCGGGTAAGATGGGTAAGTTTTCTGGCTCACTTTTGGGGTCAATGTTGAGTTCGGGACACCTACCTGTCCGTTGGGTCTTTGTGGCTACCCCGAACGAGACATAGAGTAAGGGATGAATGACTCAAGATGGTCAGCGTGGGTGCGTACTCGGGGGTCTTGCTTCCCCAACATCTCCAACTATTCCTGTCTAGATCTTAGCTCCACGACTCCTTAGTTTACTGGTTATGGGGTGGCTCTCGACCACCCGGGTCTACTTGTGACCCAAAAGCTATGATGATGTCCCCGAGCGGACTTATAAATTTTGGGCATTCGTGTTGTTATGTACAAACATCCGGGTGCATTCTGGTCACTTCAACGGGTTGTTTTGACCGGGTTTTACCTAGATTGCCAGTTAATAACTCATTGAGTGCAGGATTTTTCACCCTACCATAGGACTTCTTGGTCTGCCCACCCCTTAGGGCACGCGAATGGCTTGTCGGTGGGGTGCATTTTTTGCGTCTAACAACCTGGACTCGCAAGAGGCTCGGGGTCTGCCACACATTCTCGGGTAACAATGATGGGGCGCTTGCGCCTCATCTGAATTAGTTCGAGCTGCTAGTGGTCAGGAGTATAATCGTATCGGTACTAACATATTTTTTGGGCTCTTGTTTTTTAGGGTCCTCGACGTGAGGGCAAGTTCAACCTACGACCAACTCCACGAAGACTCGGATGAAGGCTCAGGGACTACTGATGGAGTTCTGTACCCAAGGTACCAAACATATGAGACCCGACTGTACTTCACCACTACGGGGCAACGGACAGAGGCTACTCTTCGATCGAGGAGGGACCCACCACCAACCACGGCCACACGAGGTCGGAGTATTTAACCCTGCCCAAGTTCTGGTCGAGAGGTCAGGTGGATGATTCCTCTCGGGCTCAAGCCTGGGAGGGGCGGGTAGTTGGGGGCATTTAAGACGGACAGTGGGCGCAGTAACTTCGGTAGGCAGGAAGCACCCGTGATGTGACCCCTTGCAGGATAAGTCTGACATCTGTCCCATCCGTCTTCAGAAGGGCGGTAACTTCACCCTAAAGACGGTGTTTGGATATCACGAAGAAGCCAAGACCAAAGCTTCCAACATGCTGGATACATAGAATGAACATTGTAAAACCGTCCTCACTATGAGGAATCTCAGATAGATAGAGCCACATCGCCCCCTTGGGGGGAGAATTCACTCTGTATACGCAGTTATTATACGCATTTTACTTTCCAAATTGCCTTATGCATTTACTTACGCACTTTTCCCTTTGGTGCTCTTGCACCGTTTTCCTTTATGCACTTGCGTTCATATTGTACTTTCTTACGCCCGTGTGTGTTTACGTTTACGCATTACTTTCTGTAGATGGTCTTACATTCTTAGAGTTTATATAGTCGGGCAAGGCCCACTTGTAATCTGTTCTCTTGCCTTTTGAGCAAACAAAAATAACGGAAAACTCCCTCTAGACGTATGATCTTTTTTGCTCGAACCAAGATAAATCTCATATTCTTTGCATTCTAGCCATACGGAGATGAATGTGATTCAATAAGTTTGCACTAGTCGGTTTACGAAACGCAGACAGATAGACACGCCTCAGCAGCTGCCTTGCTCACTCTCGGTAACAACGGATCTCTTTGATGCTTCCTCACAAACACGAGCTTACGACAATAGTTTCCATCTTCCTGGTTCTGGCCCCTACAATCCTGCCTTCCTCAGTCCTCACGACTCACGCGAGCCAGTGGCATATCGGAGGAAACCGGCCTGCAACTGCAAGCGCTCACACCCACAGCGAATCCAGCTTTATAGGTAAACAAAATCACTGTGGACTCTAGTCTGATTAGGGTTTGGAATTCCAGGGATTTCTGGTTTGTGGGGGATGGGCTGGGTATCTACTTTAGATTTTCTGGTTTGTAAGAAACGGGGAAATTTGCTTAACACTTTCAACAAAAATCATCTAGATTCCTCTCGTAAATTCTAATCCTATTCACCCTAAATAGATCCTTAGGCATCAACAATAATGTCAATTGCATAAAACTAATTTACTACGAACACATGCTAATCATAAAGAGTATTGTAAGTCTCTTTAGGAATCTACACTAATACCAATCAGATGCAACTATTTTAACACTAACATGTGCTAATCATCATGTTCTTTAGAAAATCATGACTTAAAAGTTACACAGATAGTATTGTAGATCTTTTTATTTTATATTTTAAACTATCGCTATTACATCTAAACTATGGTACTGTAAATACGTTAATTTAAGACATATCATTCTATTTATTGCCTATATATCGATTTATATTGTAAATTTTATATTTTGTTTATTAAATTGCGTATAAAAAATGGTATGCAGCAATATCTTTTGATTACATCCTAGGTCCGCCACTGTTCGGATTCATGAGCCGCTCTGTATAAATGTGTGTGCGGCATACACCAAAAATAGAACAGAAACAATCTAGATTCTTACATCCTCCTGCTACTTGTGTTGTTAACATATTCTACTTCATCATGAGCATCGGAATGCATTGGCAAACGGGGGAGCAGACCTCGAGAACCACTCGTATTTATGATCCTGCACCGGAAGATATTAAAAAATCTAGAATTATTCAAAAATGACTATGACTAATCTTTTAATAAAATCACTACGTCTAAGAACATATCGGTAACTGATTCAATTTGTTTCCGCCCATATATTTTTAGGAAAAAGCCAAGTTTAAATTGTTGAATACACAAACGCGAAAAGATAAGGAGAGTTCATATTTGGTACATGCTATTTCAACATTTTTCAAAAATGTTGATATTGCATATTCAAAATGTTGAACCTAGTCATGGAAATCGTTGAATGCGGTCTCTTATTATGTTGAATACACAAAAAAAAATATAGTGAGTTAAACATTGAAGCAAAAGGAAAAACAGGGAGAAACAAAGAAGAAAAACTTGAAGATTTCGCAAACTGCGGGGTGACTTGGTATTGTTTCCATTTCAATGTTGGGTTGGTACTTGTCGAAGTGTTCTTGCGACGCTTCCCCCAGACCTGCTATGCGAGCAGTCCGCGGAGGTTCTTGATTGGCATGGCTTAGTCCTCAATGGAGATTGCGTGTATGAGAGATGGAGAGACGGTGGTTTTTTGTGGTTCGGGCCGCCGGAGTGTAATATCCTACACCACGGTGTGAGTTGTATTGTTTGTATGAATGCGTGTGTATGCATTAGATTAGAGATCGCGTCACCTAGTCCGAACGGACCAGAGAAGATATCTAAGTCGGTGGATGCCCGATCCTTTTATAGACCACGATCGGACAGCTTACAAGTGGAGCCCGGGGCCCAACAAGTGGCCCCGTGGTAATCTTATCCTGTACAAGATCTAAGGCCTCTTGTGTACGCTGCCTCTGAGCGCACCTTGAAGACTTGTTGTGTTGCCACATCGGTCGCTAGTGGATCTGCGTAGTTGTTGATGATGGAAGGAGATGTCGCGTCCAACTATCCTGTCGCCGTAAGCTACCCACTTGGCAGCGTGGGATAGCCCTACGGCGCCTTTACTGCGATGCGATTGGATGCAACAGTACTTGGCAGGAGCGTACATTGCATAGTGCACATGGGAAAGGCGCGTGCCCTTAATGCGAGACGTGGACAGGGCATGCCGCCCTTTACTCCCGCAACCTACCGCCCGAGCAAGTTGCAGGACGTGTGGCAGCTCCGGAGCCCTCCTAGGTGGGAGCAAGGGTCTGGAGCCGGAGGACGCGTGGCAGCGCCGGAGCCCGCCTCTGTGATAGTGCGGGGTATGGAGCTCGAGGACGTGTGGAAGCATCAGAGTCCGCCTCTGCAGGAGCGCGAGGTCCAGAGCCGAAGGACGCGAAGCAGCTCCAGAGCCCTCCTCGGCGGGGACGTTGGGTTCGGGGCTTCTTTTAGCTTGTATGCGGGGTACCTGGTTAGAGGTGACAATCCCGCAGGTGAGGCTTTCATCCTGTCTTGTAAAAGTGACCCCAGCGGCCCCCCCCCCCCCCCGTGGGCGCCGCAGCTCGAAGAAGTGATGGCGACAGCCTCCTTAAGGGTGTCGGAGCTCGAAGAAGTGACGCTGGCGATCCCCTTGAGGGGCGCCAGAGCTCGAAGAAGTGACGCTAGCGGCCCCCTTGGGAGACACTAAAGCTCGGAGAAGTGATGTCGGCGGCCCCCTTGGGGGCGCTGAAGCTCACAGAAGTGTCGACGCGGCCTACCATGGACGTGTAGAACGTTGACGGCAGGCTCCCTGTATGTCCTGCACATATGATAGACAAAAAGTAATTTCACTTGTCGATCACCACTAATCTGCTCTTTAGCTTTGTTATGGCTTACAATCCTTAGATAAGATATGAGGCATGGGTAATTCGGTGCGACATCATTCAGGGTATGGTCGCTGCCTTGCTCGGGGCGTGAGCTGTCTGTCCCCCTGTACTCAGCTGTTAGCAATGGGAGGCAAGGTGTCCATGCTTAGGGTATGAAACCAGGCTAAGGAGGATGCACACCCTAGACCTCCAGCTCGGCGTTAGCCTTTCATAGGTGAGAACCATTCGGCGCCATGGACCCCGAGCAAGAAAACGACCATCGGACCCCAAACACATTGCAGGTACCTCATGCGGGCCTGCCTTTAGCAGGATGGCATGACTCCAACTAGGGACAAGACAGGAGAAATGTAATCGGTCATATGGAGGACGATATGCAAAGTAAGCAAAAAATTAAAGCATGATGTAAGTAATTTTGCTCGTCGGTCACTCCTTCCTTCTTTTAAGTTTTGCTATGCCTTGCGGTCCTAAGATAAGGAGCAGGGCTTGGGTAATTCAATGCGTTAGAATCCAGGGCCCGATTCCTGCCTTACTCGAGTGTGAGCTGTCTCGCCCCTAGTACTTAACCGTAGCACTGGGAGGTAGGATGTGCACGCTTAGGGTACGGAACCAGACTAAGCGGGCTACACACCCTGGACCTTTGGCTTGGCGTAGGCCTTTTGCGTGGGAGACCGTCTGGCGAAACAGGACCCCAAACATGGGGGCGGCCGCGAGACCCCACACACGTTGCAGGTACCTCAAGCAGACCCGCCTACAGCAGGATTGCGTTACTCCACTAGGTGCGAGACAGAGAGAGAGTGACTGAGCATATGATAAAAAATATGCGAGAATGCACATGATTTGATGATCATTTAATTAATGCGTAATTAAATGAACATAAATAGAGCATAGGGCAAGACAATGGTTCTTCTAACTTGGCAATCATAGGAGGAGGCATGCTTTACAAGAAGGCAACAACCCGCTACGGATGACAAGGGAGGCAAAAAGTACAAGCTTAGGGTTTGGAACCACGATAAGCACGCTGAACACTCTGGACTAGACCCCCCGGAGCTTAGTTGCTTCGAGCATTGATCCTAGATGCCATGACACCCTTTTCATAAAAAAACCTTGTCCCACCGCTGTTGTGACGCCCAGTTCCGGAAAATGAGCAAAGCTAACACATATGTGTGCCCAAGATGTTCAACACACATACACGAGTGCATTCACAAAATATATACAAACAATTACCACATCTCAAATTATTAAATAAGTATTTTTATTACACAATTCAAAATATTCTCGAATACAAGCTCTAATGAAGATTAATAACAAGTTTGACTAATGCAGCAGAAATACTCTAATTAAGCAAACTAAGCAAAAGGGATAGCTCAGCTCCATGCAACACCACAGGCAAAGCTGGTGGTAGACACGGCCTAGAACTCCGCATTATCGCCATTAACCTCACAATCCTGACCTGCAACTGTTGGGGGGGGGGGGGGGGGATTGCAAGAGTGAGTACATGTTGTACTCAGCAAGTGTGGAAAGTATGACATGTGGTTGATTCAAATGACGATAATAATAATGGCTAAGTGCTGAAAAGTACAGTAAAACCATTTGGAAAAGCAATGTATCATATTTATGTGAAGTAAACCCATCATAAACGATGTAACCATCATAATACCAGTCCATAATTTACAATTTCCAATAACCATAATCAATGTCATAAACCATGATTCCATCCCATAACCATAACCATAACCATAATATCAACCATAACCATTACCAAACCATAACCATCCCAAATCTCAAGTTCCATCTAATCATGTAGGTCATCCAGGTGCTCTTAACCGGGAGCACGGCTATCATGATAGTTTTAGTAGACTCTATAGAGTTTGTACCACTTTACCCACGTGTTCGTGATTTCATCACCTTTTGGTGACTAAGAACCTCCCTTATGCCTGTGACCTGTCGGTCACATTACACACTTCCGTTGGTGTGTGGCCAAGAGATCACAAAATAGCCTTTACAAAGGGATTACTAGTCTATTCAGACCCCACTGAGGTTTCACCAGTGGCGATGTCTCCAACTGAGCACATCTTCAACCAAGGGCCCCCTCTTGAGCCATTCAGATCCCAGGGTAGTCCCGCCAATCATCAACAAACCCAATCCGACTACCCCTTCCCCGAGCATCCTTGATGGTCCAAATAGCAATGGCAAAGCCCTAATTAATCAGCTATGCCGCACCCATACTTGGCCTCATGGTGGCACTGTAGTCCTGGCTTATTCTCGCATGAACCAGTCCTTAGATCTAAAGCAAGCAAACCACCATGACATCCAACCCATCCACATACCAGACTTGCTTAGATCACCCATTACCATATCAGATTTAACCAGTTCATGTCAACTACAATCTCATTAATGCATATTTAAATTAAGTAGTGTAGCTGTTTTCCATCCCAGTTGATTAAGTGAAGCAAAAGGTAAAAAGCCCTTCCCGACTCTCTACCATATATCCCAGGTGACAAGGGTGGTCAACAAAACTAGTAAACTTACTACCATAGGATTCCCATCAAAATTGACACAAGCATGCAGTTTTGCAAATAAAACATTTATTTTAAAACGGGATCAATATGCTTCAAGGACACTTGCCTTGCTCCGACGGATGGGGTTGCTCAAGCGCTTCGAAGTCTTGGTTCTCAAAATCCTCGTACACGACCTCTTAAGCACTTCCCTCTACTCGTGATCACACATACAAGAAAATACATACAATTCAATATGATGCACACAAATTAATCAATATGCAATGACATGCATGCATGCAAAGTTCAATAATTAATTAACTATGGTTGTTTATTAATTAGATGCGACTAGTTCATACGTGTTCATATGCGTTACGGAATTTTAACGTGAATTAATGCTGCTGAAAATAAAAAGACGACGCAACTAAAATCAATTTACATCTGTTAGATCTAATATGTCGCTAAAATTCGCATCGAAAAAACGAATCCTACCATAGATGTGATGGCTTCGAAGATCGCGGGATGATGGCGACGCGTAGACGAAGTGGATAACGCAACAGTCCTCCGGTGGCACGACGACGGCGACGCGACGACGACGATGATGATCTTCGGCGGATGACGGCGCCTCCTCTTTTTCCTCCTCTTCCTCCCCTTTTCCCTTTTACTCCCCTAGCGGTGCAACCCTCTGGTCCTTTTTTTGTCTTGCTGGCGGCTAGGGTTCCTGGCTGCTGGCGGCGGCATTTTCTGGTGTCAGGGAAAACTACGATGACTTGTGTACGTATTTATAGGTGGCGGTATGTTGAGATCGATCGAGCCAGAGGTCGAGTCGGCCTGGGACGCGGGCTGGCATGGTCGAGCACGGGGCGCGCTAGCGCGCGGGAGGCGCGGCTCGGGGCGTCGCGCGGTCGGCGCGTTGGGGCCATGCGGGATCGCGCTGGGCGCGAGCGGGGACCGGGGTCGCGCGGGGGCGGGGTCAACACGGGAGGCGCTGGCTGGGCCGCTTGGCCTGGCCAGCGGGCGGGTCGAGTTTTTTTTCTTCTTCTTTTTTCCTTTTATATATATTCTCTTTTTTTATTCGTTTTTTCATTATTATTATATATTATTTATTATTTTTTTATATTATTATTATATATTATTTATTTATATATATTTTTATATATTATTATTATTTTTATTTTATATTTATTCCCTAATACATGTTTTATATTTTTATTTTCTTTTTTTTTTGCTACACATGTTTGCACATGTATGTTTTATCTTTTATTATCTTTCCTTTATTCGACTAATGTTTAATGCATGAACATGTATGCAATGCATGATGCGAAAATTTAGGGTGTTACAAACCTACCCCCTTAAAGTGAATCTCGCCCTCGAGATTCGACGGCGTGGAGAAAAGATGAGGGAATTCTGCCTTCAGGTCTTCTTCACGTTCCCACGTAGCTTCGGCTTCCTTATGGTGGTTCCATTGCACTTTGCACCAACAGACTTTCTTATTCCTCGTGACCCTTTCCTTCGCGTCCAAGATCTTGATAGGTTGCTCGACATAAGACAAATCCTCCTGAAGTTCTAACTCGTCCATCGACACTTGTTCTTCTGGTACCCTGAGACACTTCTTGAGTTGAGAGACGTGAAACACGTCGTGTACATCGGAGAGATACGCCGGTAGCTCAAGCCGATATGCCACTTCTCCTCGTTTGTCCAAAATCTTGAATGGCCCGATGTAACGTGGTGCCAGTTTTCCTTTAACACTAAACCATCGCTGACCTCGAATAGGTGACACTTTGAGGTATACAAAATCTCCAACTTCAAAAGTCAGACTTCTTTGCCTATTATCTGCATAACCTTTTTGTCGAGACTGGGCAGCCCTTAGGTTTTCACGTATTATTTGAACTTATCTTTCAGCATCCTGTAACACATCCGGACCAAATACTTGATTCTCTCCGGTTTCATTCCAAAACAAGGGTGTCCTACACTTCATTCCGTACAATGCTTCGTAGGGTGACATTTTCAAACTTGCTTGGTAACTATTGTTGTATGAAAATTCTGCATATGGCAAGCTCTTGTCCCAACTTTTCCCATGCTTTAAAGCACAAGCTCTTAACATGTCTTCCAAAATTTGATTGGTCCTCTCGGTTTGTCTATCCGTTTGGGGGTGATATGCCGAACTGAAGTTCAACCTTGTTCCCAATGCTTCATGCAATTTTTGCCAAAACCTAGAGGTGAACTGAGAACCTCGGTCTGAGACTATTTTCTTTGGAACTCCATGTCGACACACAATATGCTCCATATACAGTTCTGCTAGCTTCGCGGTGGTATATGTGGTCTTGACAGGAATGAAGTGAGCTGATTTTGTCAACCGATCCACAATTACCCATATTGAATCATAGCCGAACTGGTACGTGGTAAGCCAACTATAAAGTCCATACCAATCTCTTCCCACTTCCACTCCGGAATCTTTAATGGTTGCAATAATCCAGCTGACCTTTGGTGTTCTGCTTTAACTCGTTGGCACACATCACACAATGCAACATATTCGGCTATGTCCTTTTTCATGCTGGCCCACCAATAGCAATCTTTCAAGTCTTTGTACATCTTTGTACAACCAGGGTGAATCGAGTATGGCGAGTCATGTGCCTCTTTTAGTATTGTCTCCCAAATATGCTTCACATTGGGCACGACAATCCTTTTTCCGAGCCATAGGGTACCATGTTCATCCTCATCAAATCTGAATTCTCTCCCTTCTTCGGTCCTTTCCTTGATTTCCTCGATCTCCTCATCTGTGGTTTGTGCTTCTCGAATTTCTTGCTCCATGGTCGGATTTAACTCCATCATCTCCATCTCATTTACAAACCCGAGGTTCAACCGTTCAAACTCCTTACATAACTCGGATGGTAACTCTCAAACTGTAAGTTGATGACTTACTCCATTCCTACTCAATGCGTCGGCCACTACATTGGCTTTTCTCGGATGATAGTTGATTCCCAAATCATAATCTTTGATGAGCTCCAACAATCTCTATTGCCTCAAGTTCAGATCTGTTTGTGTGAAAATATACTTCAAACTCTTATGATCCGTATAAATTTCACACCTATGTCCAAGGATGTAGTGTCTCCAAATTTTTAGTGCATGTACCACGGCTGCAAGTTCTAAATCATGAGTTGGGTAATTCTGCCCATGTTTCTTCAATTGTATCGATGCATAGGAGACCACTTGACCTTCTTGCATCAATACACATCTAAGTCCTTGTCTCGATGCATCGCAATAAATATCAAAACTCTTGCTCACATCTGGCAGTACCAAAACTGGGGCTATTGTTAACCTCTTCTTCAACTCCTCAAAACTATTTTGACAGGCTTGAGTCCATTGGAAAGCCCTTCCCTTCATTAGCAACTTCGTCATAGGCTTGGCTATCTTGGAAAAGTTCTTGATGAACCGATGGTAATATCCAGCCATCCCAAGAAAACTCCTTATTTCCTTTACGTTTTGCGGTGGCTCCCACTTCAACACGTCCCTCACTTTACCGGGGTCAACTGATACTCCTCCTCCTGAGATGATATGACCCAAAAACGACACCTCTCAACCAAAACTGACACTTGCTGAACTTGGCATACAATTGATGTTCCCTCAATTTCTGCAATGTGAGCCTCAAGTGTTCCTCATGTTCCTTCTCATCCTTCGAGTAGATCATAATATCATCAATGAACACCACGACAAACTTGTCCAAGTACTCCATGAAGACTTTATTCATGAGGTACATAAAGTAGGCAGGTGCATTTGTCAATCCGAAAGACATCACGGTGTACTCATAAGATCCATACCGTGTTCTAAAAGCTGTCTTGGATATGTCCGATGGTCTAATCTTCATTTGAAAATATCCCGACCTCAAATCAATCTTAGAGAAGACACAAGCGCACTTCATCTGATCAAACAAGTCTTCTATGCGTGGCAAAGTGTACTTGTTCTTGATTGTTACCTCGTTGAGAGCTCGGTAATCTACACACATCCTTAGGGTTCCATCCTTATTGTCCACAAATAGAACGAGCGCTCCCCAAGGTGAAGAGCTCGGGCGAATAAAACTCTTCTCTAATTGCTCTTGAATCTGCTTCTTGAGCTCCGCTAATTCCACAGGAGGCATCCTATACTGCCTCTTAGCTATAGGTGCAGTGCCATGTATTAAATCAATAACGAACTCAATGTCTCGATCAGGTGGCATACCTAGCAACTCCTCCGGACAAACATCTAAAAATTCACACACCACCGGAATCTCCTCAATTGCGGCACCGTCCACATGATTCAGCTGCAATTGCTTCGGTGCGGTTTGAGATGCTTCAAATTCTATGGCGATCCCTTCCTCATTGGTCAACTTCACCGTCTTTGTGGCACACTCAATAACTCCATTGTGCTTCCTCAACCAGTCCATACCAAGTATAATGTCCAATCCTTGGGAATTCAAAACAATGAGGTTGGCGGAGAAGTCTACCCCCCTTACTCTAAGGCTTACTTTTGGACATACTATATTTGTCCTCATCTCTCCTCCAGGAGACTTAACCAATAGAGTAAACTTCATGTGAGAGATAGGCAAACTATACTTGGCAACATACTCCAATGCAATGAATGAATGCGATGCTCCAGAATCAAATAACATAGTCGCGGGGTCTGAGTTGGCGAGAAACATACCAATGACCATGTCATCCGCTTGTTGAGCATCCTCCGTAGAGACATGGCTCACGTTGCCACGAGCAAAATTCTGCTGTCGACGGTTCCCTTGTGGCTGTCCTCCATTAGGTCTTGGGTTTTGCCTCGGTGCATTGCTTCCTTGACCAAGGCCTGATTTAGGACAATGATGCGCAAAGTGTCCAGCTTCTCCACAAGTATAGCACTTCTTAACTCCACTAGAATTATTGGGACGAGCTTGATTCTGAACATTGGCACCAGGAAAGTTAGCACGAGGCGCATAAGGCATTGGAGGCCTAGGTGCTTGCATAACAGGGCGCTGCTGCACAAACTGAGTTGGGCGCGGTGCAAATCCAGAGCATTGAGCAGGCTCAGAAGAACTGAAGTAAGGCGCATTGGGCGGCGCAAAGCGACGGTGCACATTACTTCCTTGTTGTTGTCCTTGGTATGGCGCCTTCCTCTTGTTGTCTTGCTCCATCTCACGAACCTTGTTCTCCACCACAATTGCTTTGTCCACAAGCTTCTGGAAATTGACATAATCACAGTTGAGCAATTGCACTTGGATCTCATTGTTCAAGCCCCTCATGAACAAGTATTGTTTCTGGCTGTCCCGACTAACATTCTCAGGCGCGTATCTTGAGAGTTGAGTGAATTTATTGAGATATTCACTCACGCTTGATCTTCCTTGCCTTAAGTTCTCGAATTCTTGCCTCTTCAAGATCATAACACCTTCCGGCACGTAATGAGAACGGAGGTTCTCCTTGAATTCCGCCCAAGTGATCCTCTCTTGATTCTCATGAGCATTGCAATAAGCATCCCACCAATCCGCAGCTGCTCCAACTAGTTGATGAGAAGAAAATAGGACCTTCTCTCGGTCACTGCATTGGACAATAGCAAGTTTCTTCTCCATGGATTTGAGCCAATCATCAGCTTCCATAGGGTCGGCAGCTTGAGCAAAGGTTGGCGGCCTAGTCCTCATAAACTCTCTCAACCGGTTATGAGGAGGCGGGGGTGGCGGTGGAGGCATGTGGGGCTGATTGTTGATATTGCCAGCCTGCAGCTGTCCTATAGTTTGTATCATGGTCTGCATGAGCTGATTTTACATAGCCAATAGTTGCTCAATGTTAATAGCTCCTTGGGCAGGTCCTTGTCCATTGTTATTCTGAGGCACTCCATTGTTCTCCTCCTCATCGTTGACATCCCTCTGGTTGCGAGTCCTCACCATCTGGAGAGAAGCAATAGGTAAGAGTTAGAAAACATACCCAACTAAATGCATCAAGGGATATGAAGCTAACCAACTAGCTATACTAGCCTAGGTGGACATGGCAATGCTAAAGCATCCCATAATCCTTTATTAAGTACACAAGCAAACAATATATAGCAAACAACACGCCAACCAAAAACACATCGATTCCTGAGTGCTCCTATGTGCTCTAAAGTGTCCATTCTATCTAGGTTGCGTCCTACGGTCAACCTGTGGCTCTGATACCAATTTGTGAGACCCGGTTCCAAAAAATGAACCAAACTAACGCATATGTGTGCCCAGGATGTTCAACACACATACACGAGTGCATTCACAAAAGATATACAGATAATTACCACAGCTCGAATTATTAAATAAGTATTTTTATTACACAATTCAAAATATTCTCGAATACAAGCTCTAATGAAGATTAACAACAAGTTTGACTAATGCAGCGGAAATACTCTAATTAAGCAAACTAAGCAAAAGGGATAGCGCAGCTCCATGCAACACCACAGGCAAAGCTGACGGTAGACACGACCTAGAACTCCGCATTATCGCCATTAACCTCACAATCCTGACCTGCAACTGTTGGGGGGGGGATTGCAAGAGTGAGTACATGTCGTACTCAGCAAGTGTGGAAAGTATGACATGTGGTTGATTCAAATGACGACAATAATAATGGCTAAGTGCTGAAAAGTACAGTAAAACCATTTGGAAAAGCAATGTATCATATTTATGTGAAGTAAACCCATCATAAACCATGTAACCATCATAATACCAGTCCATAATTTGCCATTGCCAATAACCATAATCAATGTCATAAACCATGATTCCATCCCATAACCATAACCATAACCATAATATCAACCATAACCATTACCAAACCATAACCATCCCAAATCCCAAGTTCCCTCTAATCATGTAGGTCATCCAGGTGCTCTTAACCGGGAGCACAGCTATCTTGATAGTTTTAATAGACTCTACAGAATTTGTACCACTTTACCCACGTGTTCGTGATTTCATCACCTTTTGGTGACTAAGAACCTCCCTTATGTCCGTGACCCGTCGGTCACATTACACACTTCCGTTGGTGTGTGGCCAAGAGATCACAAAATAGCCTTTACAAAGGGATTACTAGTCTATTCAGACCCCACTGAGGTTTCACCGGTGGTGATGTCTCCAACTGAGCACATCTTCAACCAAGGGCCCCCTCTTGAGCCATTCGGATCCCAGGGTAGTCCCACCAATCATCAACAAACCCAATCCGACTACCCCTTCCCCGAGCATCCTTGATGGTCCAAATAGCACTGGCAAAGCCATAATTAATCAGCTACGCCACACCCATACTTGGCCACGTGGTGGCACTGTAGTCCTGGCTTATTCTCACATGAACCGGTTCTTAGATCTAAAGCAAGCAAACCACCATGACATCCAACCCATCCACATACCAGGCTTGCTTAGATCACCCATTACCATATCAGATTTAACCAGTTCATGTCAACTACAATCTCATTAATGCATATTTAAATTAAGTAGTGTAGCTGTTTCTTATCCCAGTTGATTAAGCGAAGCAAAAGGTAAAAAACCCTTCCCGACTCTCTACCATATATCCCAGGTGACAAGGGTGGTCAACAAAACTAGTAAACTTCCTACCATATGATTCCCATCAAAATTGACACAAGCATGCAGTTTTGCATACAAAATATTTATTTTAAAACAGGATCAATATGCTTCAAGGACACTTGCCTTGCTCCGACGGATGGGGTTGCTCAAGCGCTTCAAAGTCTTGGTTCTCGAAATCCTCGTACACGACCTCTTGAGTACTTCCCTCTACTCATGATCACACATACAAGAAAATACATACAATTCAATATGATGCACACAAATTAATCAACATACAATGACATGCATGCATGCAAAGTTCAATAATTAATTAACTACGGTTGTTTATTAATTAGATGCGACTAGTTCATACGTGTTCATATGCGTTACAGGGTTTTAACGAGAATTAATGCTGCTGAAAATAAAAAGACGATGCAACTAAAATCAATTTACGTCTATTAGATCTAATACGTCGCTAAAATTCGCACCGAAAAAACGAATCCTACCGTAGATGTGATGGCTTCGAAGATCGCGGGATGATGGCGACGCGTAGACGAAGTGGACAACGCAATGGTCCTCCGGCGGCACGACGACGGCGATGCGACGACGACGACGATGATCTCCGGCGGATGACGGTGCCTCCTCTTTTTCCTCCTCTTCTTCCTTTTTTCCCTTTTCCTCCCCTGGCGGCGCAGCCCTGTGGTCCTTTTTTTTCTCTTGCTGGCGGCTAGGGTTCTTGGCTGCTGGCGGCGGCGTTTTCTGGTGTCGGGGAAAACTACGATGACTTGCGTACGTATTTATAGGTAGCGGTACGCTGGGATCGATCGAGCCAGAGGCCGAGTCGGCCTGGGACGCGGGCTGGCGCGGTCGACCGCGAGGCGCGCTAGCGCGCGGGAGGCGTGGCTCGGGGCATCGCGCGGTCGGCGCGTTGGGGCCATGCGGGGTCGCGCGGGGGCGGGGTCAACGCGGGAGGCGCTGGTGGGCCGCTTGGCCTGGCCAGCGGGCGGGTCGAGTTTTTTTTCTCTTTTTTTTCTTCTTCTTTTTTTCTTTTTATATATATTCTCTTTTTTTATTCGTTTTTTTGTTATTATTATATATTATGATTTATTATTTTTTGTTTATATTATTATTATATATTATTTATTTATATATATTTATATATTATTTTATATTTATTCCCTAATACATGTTTTATATTTTTATTTTCTTTTTTTTTGCTACACATGTTTGCACATGTATGTTTTATCTTTTATTATCTTTCCTTTATTCTACTAATGTTTAATGCATGAACATGTATGCAATGCATGATGCGAAAATTTAGGGTGTTACAGCTGTGCTAAGGGTGAAGCTTACCGAAGTGGTGTTGGGGAGGCACAATGTACACGCTTAGGGTGCAGGTCCAGACTAAGCAGTCTGCACACTCTGGAACTCCCACCGTGCCAAGAGTAAAACTTAAAGCGGTAATGCCGAGGAAGCAAAGTGTACACGCTTAGGGTGCAGGATCAGGCTAAGCATGTTGTACACTCTGGACCTCCCACGACGTTATGGTTAGACCTTACTGTAACACTTTGGTGACGTCGTTTTAGTCGTGGTAGCGGGAAACCGCTTGATGTCCTACCCATGGGATCCCTTAGAGGCCCCTTGGTAGGTGTGGCCAACAGGTTGGACACGCTTACCACTTAGTCGCAGGATGTGGTCGGCGGGCCCCCGACGGAGTGCGGGAGCTTGGATAGTTTACGTCGGCGGGCCCCCTAGAAAGTGTCGAACTTGAATTGAGATGTGTGGTCGTTGTTGGAGAAGTCTTCGATGGTGATAGCGACGAGGTAGCCGCCGAACCGAGACGACGCCCACCCTCAACATGTGGAACGTTGAGGCGGGCCCCCTGGGAGGTGCCGGAGTTAGATGCTCCGGCGTCGCCCATCATCAACGAGAAGAACGTCGACGGCAGGCCCCCTGGGTGGTGTCTGAGCTGGATGCTCTAGCGGCGCCCACCATCAACACTAAGAAACATCGACGGCGGGCCTCCTGGGAGGTGCCGGATCTAGATGCTCTGGCGTCGCACATCATCAACGAGAAGAACATCGACGACGGCCCCCCTGGGTGGTGCCGGAGCTAGATGCTCCAGCGGTGCTCACCTTCAACGCTAAGAAACGTCGATGGCAGGCCTCGTGGAAAGTGCTGGAGCTGGATGCTCCGGCTTCGCCCATTATCAACGAGTAGAACGTCGATGACGGGCCCCCTGAGTAGTGCTGGAGCTGGATGCACTGGTGGCGCCCACCATCAACGCTAAGAAACGTCGACAGCGGACCTTTTGGAGGTGCCAAAGTTGGGTTCTTCAGCGGGGATGGAGTCGAAACTTCTTGAGAGAAAAAGTCCCTACTGGCGCGCCAAATGGCAAAGTGTTCTTGTGACACTTCCCTAGAACCTGCTATGCGAGCAGCCCGCGGAGGTTATTGATCGGCAGGGCTTAGTTCTCAATGGAGATTGCGTGTATGAGAGACGGTAAGGCGGTGGTTTCACGTGGTTCGGGCCGCCGAAGCGTAGTACCCTACTCCACGATGTGAGTTGTATTGTTGGTGAGAATGTGTGTGCATGCGTTAGATTGGGGATCATGCCCCCTAGTCCGAACGGACTAGAGAAGATATCTAAGTCGGTGGTTGCCCGATCCTTTTATAGACCAAGAACAAACAACTTACAAGTGGGGTCAAGGGCCTGATAGGTGGCCCCGGGGTAATCTTATCCTGTACAAGATCTAAGGCTTCTTGCGTATGCTGCCTCTGACCGCGCCTTGAAGACTTGTTGTCTTGCCGCGTCGATCGCCAGTGGCCCATGCGTAGTTGTTGATGATGGCAGGAGATGTCCCGGCCAACTATTGTGTCGCTGTAAGCTACCCACTTAGCAGTGTGGGGTAGCCCTGCGGCGCCTTTACTGCGATGCGATTGGACGCAACGGTATAGCACGGAGTACGAAGCCCGAAAGATCTCGTCGGCGCCGGAGTGCTACACGAAGTCCGAAGCCCGGGGGAGGCCGAAGGCAAGATGGTGCCGCAAATCGAGGAGCCTGAGGCCGAATCAGATCGAGGAGCCACAACATCGCTCGAAATCGAATTGATGAGGGGAGGGGAGGCGTCGTAGGACGGCCAGACGGGAGGACCAGAGGAGGAGCAAAGACTCCTAGGCGCAGCGCATGGCCGCGTGGGAGTCAGCCAGTCGGGCACTACGACCGCACGCGAGTCTGGCGTAGAGGAAGGGCGGAGGCTGGAGGCTAGAACCTGAAAGCAGAAAAGGAAGAGAGATTAGAGTTTGATGTTTATAGATTCTTTCATATATGGAGAAGAGATTAGAGTTTGATGTTTATAGATTCTTTCATATATGGAGAGGTCGGACTGGATTGGGTCGTGCTACGCACTGTCGGGCCGACTGTGCCAAACACCGGGCCCATCGAGTCGACGCTTATTCGGGCGACACCGGGCTGACCCAATGAACTAGAAGCTGACCCAAACACGGCTCGGTTCGGACTTCGGGCCGGCCCGGGTCTGGTCTCCTCCGCGCCAAGCCGTTTTCTGGTTGGGCCGAAATGGTCGGGTAGATAGCAGAAACCTCTAGGCGGCGATGGAGAGGAGGAAAGCTGTTGGCGCGTGCAGCTAAATGCTGCCACGGCGCAGCGCGCGAGCCAAACCTAAAAAAACTCCCAATCTCCTTTCTCCCGCGCCTAGCGCTTTAGCTTCCCTCCTAAAACCCAATCCCGCGGGCTGAGCTCCTCCCTCCAGATTCCATCTGCTGCCGTCTCCACCATACCACTCCGCCGCCCCATCTGAGCATCTCGCGCGAGAGCCTGCTCCTCGCATCCGAACCCTCGTGTTCTGCCGTCGTATTCGCATCTCATCTACAGCTGCCGCCGCCGCCGCCGCCGCGGCGGAAGAACCAGCAAGCTGCGGCCCTCAGCCGCGACAACATCCCGCCGCCGCCAGCCCCAACCAAAGAACTCACCGCCGCCCTCAGCCGCGACACAGCCATGGCCCCCGGCTCCGCCGCCCAAAGCCAGATCTGACCGTGGCCCCTAACCGCGACTAGACCCAGCTGCCCCCAACGGCGGCCAACAACCCGCCTCCGCCCCCAACGACACTGGTCGCCGTCCGTCGCATAGCGGTGAGCGTCCAGCACGGGTGCTGCCACGGCGGCCGTCGACGAGTTCCTGGTGCGTTCTTGCACTTTGAGTGCTACCTTGCATGGTCCAGCTATTTCGGAAACATTTTTTTTCCTTTCTTCAAGATTCCAATTTCCATGTCTATGCGAGTCTGATGCTGTGATTATCGTGTACCGGGTGACATGAGTCGTGGCTAGGACCCTTGCTGTTTATTTTTCTTAGTGGTGGTGGGGTTACTGGTAATAGTGTGAATCGGGGTAGGGATTTTGCATCGGACTTGGGGCTCATTTCAGGAAATGGTGAGTGACATCTAGTTATTGAAAATGAGTGACTGTTGGGAGCTTTTTTTTACGAGTTCAGGGATGTGAATGCATCCTTTTTCCCTTCACCAAAGTTGCTTCTGCGTGAAGTTTCTACTTATATGGGAAAATGTTAAAAACACCTTTTTCCCCTTAAACCTGTTTTGTTGCTCCTAGATCACCTTTTGTAGTATCACTTGTGCTGGTTCATGGATATCTGGTCCTCGATGCACAGCAGGTTCAGTCTTTGGACAAGATATTTACTTGTTGCATTAATTTGATGCTTGTGTTCATGAGCTGCAACCAGATTTTTAGTGATGATATACATGTATCAACTGAACATGCATTAGATTATAATACCTCATTTTCTGCATTTCTACAGCAAACATTTGCAGTTGCTCTACCACCGATTATTCAAACAAGCCAGCCGACCTGTAAAATTTTATCCAAACTCACAATGCCTGCTGCTCCTCAGTCGAATTGCAATTCAGGTCCTGCTCGAAGATCTCCAAGGCTTAAGAATATCCACATGATATCTGATGAAGACTCTGATGGGGATTCTCTATCTCTTGAACGAGTCAAAATCGAGGTCCCTGATCTTGAAGAAATCCTCTCTCCTTCAACCACATCAGTAAATGTTGCTTCTGTCAGTGACAAGGACTGTGAACAAGGTTTTGACAAAATATCCCTCAAGGATCTAAGAGCTCGATATAAAGCCAAGAATATGAATGCTTCAAAAATTACTACTGGTGGATCTGATATTACAAATCAGACTCAAAGTAGGAATGTTGAGCATGAAAAACCAAAAGAGGAATTTGATCTTGATAAGCCTCTTATTGCTTTCAAACGAAAAAGGCAAAGAACATCACCTTCTAAGGCAAACAAAAAGATAGATATTCAAAGATCGTCTCTATGTGCTGTGAAAATGGAAGATACAACTTCAGAGAGAAACCAGACTCCTACTCCTGAACAAATCTCCCTACTTGAAGCAGTAATGCTTGATTCAGTGATAGAGAAGCTTGATAAGGGACCTACAGATTTGGAGCACTCTAAAATTGCTTTTGGTGAGTCACCCTGTTCAAATTAAAGCTACTGTTCTTGTATTACATTTTATTGATAATGTTTATAGATATCTTCTTCTTGTTGTACTTTTCTCTTAGAGGTTACCCTTTTGGAGAATGTGGATAAATTTTGCTCTGTACTCCACTTGCAGATTGCACCAAAGAAGTAGCTGAAGAGGAAGATTGTTGTGCTAAAGCAGAAAATCCAGTTGAACCTGAAAAATCTGATATTCAAGATATTTACTCTGAGGAAGCTGAAACATTTTGCCGTGTAACTCCTAGTTGTCCTGACAGGAACTGTTTTGAGTATTCATCGGTTGAGTTGCAACAGATGCCAAGAGAAGATGATCAATGTAGACCACAACCTTGTTTCATAAGTCAGCCGACTAAATCTGTTCATGTCCCTGATCATTCCATCGAATTGATAAGTAGCACCGAAGCTTACAATTTCAATGATGTTTCTGAGAAGGCAAAGAACATTGTTTCTTCATTGGATTTAATTGATGAAGTGAGTGATCATCAGAAAACACCAAAGGACATCACTAACTCAGATATGGATAAATATTCTGTTGGGAATAGATTTTCTGTGTGTTCTGTTAATCGGTCTTGCGATGATTATATATATGATGCTGAGTACTGGAATACAGAAGTTGTTGAAGGGAATGGACCTAAAAGTGTAACTATTTTGGAAGAGTTATCTCCTATTAATGAATTTAAAACAGATAGAATTTCTCCACCTATGGCAATTCAATCTGATTTTTGTGGAAGTGTAGATATGAAATGCAATTCTCTTGAGGAGGTTGTGCTGATGCAGAGAGATAGCCAATTGGATGCAATTGTCTGCCGTGATGTAACACCAAAGCAGATCTTTCAGGATAGGGAGATTAAACTTGGAACAACTGACTGTACATTTGTTTTTGACAAGACTTGTGATTTGGCCCCACCTGCCAATTTTGTCACACGGGATGGACGGCTTGAGAGTATAGTATATGAAGCTATGAATAATCATACACAGAAGATGACATCTGAAAACACATCTTCTGTTGGTGCACTGCCCAATACTCTGGTGGTTCGGAGCCCAGATTTCATTGATAACTGTGCTGGTGATGAAATCTCACTTCCCAATCATGCAGGGCAGTCATTAGAGAATGTGAATATGTTAAACTCTAGAATGGACTATGGCATTTGTAAATCTGTTTGTAATGAAGCATCAGATGAAGTCCGAGCTCAGTTATTCGGGACTTGTGTTAACAAGGAAACCACTAGTTGTGTCCCATCAGAGATCTCGATTGCTGAACAGACACAGGAAATGGTTGCTGGAGCTCCAAATTCAGCAGTCACATCTTTGGAAACTGAAAATCAAAATGTGAAGTCAGATATTTTTATCAATGATAAATCAATTGAGGACCATGCTCCAAAAAAACTCTTCTTGAAAAGAAAGGTTTGGAATATCCCTTCAACGAAGTCCATAGAAAATGCGTGAATACAATAGCGATATCTAACACATTGTGTTTTTAATTGTTTCAGGTTATGTCACCGACTTCTCAGGAGAAGCTTTGCAATGCTTTGACTGGTATTGATTTATGTGGAGTCAAACGACAAAGTAAGTTATGAATTGTCCTTGTTTCTAATATTTTATATGATGAGCTATAATCGTTACCAATTCTGATTGTGATAATTACAACTTTCAGAGAGTGATATCATTGTTGAAAATCCTGAAAAAATTAGAATATTGCCGCCTCAGCCAGCACATAATCAAGAAAGGTCAGCATTTAGGAGTAATGGAGCTAGGGGACTTAGGGCAAGAACATGGGTCTCCCCTACAAGTAATGGAGTTCCCAAATCTGGAGAAACCACATCCCATGAACCGACAACTTGTTCTTGCAAGGGTACTTCACCAGTTGTCCTGGACACAGAGAAAGCTGTTGAGTTTTCACAAAGACAAATGCATGATATAGAAAACATTGCTGCAAAGCTTATCAGGAGCTTGAGGCACATGAAAACTATTGTGGATGAAAGTTTGTCATCAGAAGCATATTCTGTAGTTCCTGATTTTAACATTGCTGAGGTAAGACATGCAATTTGACTCTTGCTCAAGATTGTTACTTCACTAAAGATTCATCATCATAAAACCAATATTAGTTAAATTGGTTGTGTTCATTCTATTTTCTTTTTAATTGGTTTCATTGACTTTAATACAGTACCAAAATATGATTGTATTGTTATGATTTATGAATTAATAATTGGACGATAACTTCTATAAATGGTAATATTGCACATTTGACTATTTTTGAACTCAGCACTGTTTTCTGTAACTTATAGTTTCTTTCAAATCTTTGGTATTTTCTGTGTCTGTCCTCTGGTTAAAGCTGATATTCTTACACATGTAAGAGATTAGGAGTACTATTATTTAAATTGTTTGAAGTTAACTCACCACTTGGCCAGTACATGTGTGCCCAAGCCAAATGGTCTGATTCAAAATATCATTTGAGTGAAAAAAAGAGAACTACATAAGACACTATGAAACCTCTACATGTTCTCCCTTCAAGTTTTTGCTACATTTTTTATGAGTACATCCTTTATATGTTGGTTTCCACATTTCATGACATGCTAGTTAGAAGTTGCAACTGAATTGACTTTACTCTTGTCATATGTTTGATGTCTTGCAATGTTTCCATGCACAGATCAGAGCAGCATCTGAGGATGCATCAGAAGTGGAGAAAACTACGAGAAAATGGTTGGCGATAATGAACAAAGACTGCAACCGTTTTTGTAAAATACTGGTTTGTATCTATCTGCTTTTGAGATTATCATTCTACATTAGCCTCTTGGACTGTGAACTAACATCTGTTTCATGGCTATATTGAATTTTAAATTGCAGACTCTAGCAAAGAATGATGTTTCTGCTCATGATACACCAAGGAAACAAAGAAAGATAACATTTGCAGATGAAGCAGGCGGAAAGCTCTGCCATGTAAAGGTTTTTAAGGATAGAAACACTTCTCTTCTTCCTGAATGCCAGAGTGATCTATAGCATCCTTAGAACCGGTTGGCATATGAAGCATTTGGATTTAAAAAGCAGGTCTGCTGGTAAATAGAAAGCAAGACAAGCAGTGGTTGAACTGAAAGTAACCTGAGAAGCTTCCTTACAATCTAGAATTCAATGGCAGGGAAGCTACTGTATCCTAAAACTAGTTTGCAAATATTACCGGGGATGATTTTTTGCATGGTTTGTCGTGGCCAAGTATTTTCCTTTGTGTGTATCCATTTAAACTGCCTTCCAAAAAAAAACTGTCAGTTGATAGAGGCCATATGTAATATGTAAACAATGATTGGCCCATGTAATGCAATTATCAGAATTCATTTATTTTTGTATTCCAAATCCTCTGCATCATTTGTGCTGTTTGGTTCGCCTTGTGGTTGCACAAATGCAATATGAATCCTTGCTATGCCCATGCTCCATTGATTGATTCATTAATCCTAATTTTTTGTGTTCACTTTTAATCTTCTGGAATCAATGCAGGATATTTTATTGCTACTAGATGCATACTTAGTATACTAGGACATTCAACTGAGAAACTGTTAAACTAATGAAAAGTATCAATAATAATGAATAATAGAAGGAACAATGATAGTTCTGACCACCACCATAACCACCATTAAATTGAGATTATCGCTAACGATGCCCTTATTACTACAAACACAAAGCGATACAACAACAACCAAGCCTTTGTCCCAAACAAGTTGGGGTCTGTTAGAAATGAAACTTAACAATTTTGAAGAAAAGTAATAGAAAATAAGATGAAAGTAAAAAATAAATAAAATAAGATTCTACATTTTATTTATTTTAGAAATGGGTTAGTAAGAAAGAAGATAAGAGTAACAAATTGCAAATAAACTAAGATTTTGACACATAAATTGTAAATTTCCATGCAGTTCTATCATGAGTCAAATCTCTAGGTATGTCCCACTCTTTAAGTCGTGTTTCACCGTCTTCTGCCATGTCAACCTTGGTCGACCTCTACTCCTCCTAAAATTTTCTCTACTCTTTATAATCCCACTGTTCTGGAGGTCTCCGCTGGATATGCTCAAACCACCGTAGACGATGTTGGACTTGCTTCTCCTCAATCGGTGCCACCCCTACCCTATCACGTATCACCTCGTTCCTAATTTTGTCTCTTCTTGTGTGACCGCACATCCATCGTAGCATGCACATCTCCGCAACACTCATTTGTTGGACATGTTGCCTTTTAGTTGGCCAACATTCTGCTCCATACAGCATCGCAGGCCTGATCACCGTCCTATAGAATTTTCCTTTCAATTTTTATAAAACTTTCTTATCACATAAGATTCCAGATGTTTGTCATCACTTCATCCACCCGATCTTGATCCTGTGGAAACATCTTCGTCAATATCACCATTTCATTGTAACATTGATCCTAAATATCGAAATGTGTCCTTCCTAGGTACTACTTGTCCTTGTAAACTAACATTACCATCCTCGCACCCGACATCACTAAAGTCGCATCTCATATACTCGGTATTGGTTCTACTAAGTCTAAATCCCTTCCAAGCATAAAACCAAACTGGTTTTTAGTGACATTGGTCACTTTCCTCAAGTTGTGTTCAATCACTCTCTCCCAGAGCTTCATAGTATGACTCATGATCTTAATTTCTTGGTAATTAGTACAACTTTGAACATCTCCTTTATTTTTGAAGATGGGTACTAAAATACTTTTTCGCCACTCTTCAGGCATTTTGTTTGACTGAAAATTGCGGTTGAATAGTTTAGTGAGCCATACTATTGCTACATCCCCCAGACATCTCCACACCTCAATGGGGACATCATCGGGGCCGCGGACCTTTCCTCCTTTCATCCTTTTTAAGGCCTCTCTAACCTCGGACTCTTGTATCCTCCGCACGAATCGTCCGTTGGTGTCTTCAAATGAGTCATCCAACTCAAACTTAATACTCTCATTCCCGTCATTGAATAGTCCATTGAAGTAGTCCCACCATCTGTTCCTAATGTCTTCCTCCTTCAATAGAATTTGGCCTGCCTCATCCTTAATGTATTTGACTTGGTTGAGATCTCTCACCTTTCTCTCACGAAGTTTTGCCATCTTGTATATATCCTTTTCGCCTTCTTTTGTCCCTAGCCTCTCATATAGCGCATCATAGGCCTGCCCCCTTGCTTTACTCACAACACGCCTTGCATTTTTCTTAGCCTCTTTATACTTCGCCATGTTACTTGCGCTTCTCTCATGATGCTAGCTCTTATAAGACTCCTTCTTCTCCTTAATAGCTTTTTGTACATCTTCATTCCACCACCAAGTGTCTTTATCTACAAGTTTCTTACCTTTTGTCCACCCAAGCACCTCCCTAGCTGCCTTCCTAACGTAAGTCGCCATCTTCTCCCACATACTATTCGCATCTTCCTCTTCGCTCCAAGGTCCTTCTGCGACCATCCTTTTGAATGATTGTTGCACTTCATCCTTCAACTTCCACCACTTTGTTCCTGCGGTTTTAACACCTTTGTCTCGTGACACGCGCACGTGGAAACGAAAGTCGGCTACCACAAGTTTAAGTTGTGGACCAACACATTCCCTAGGAATCACCTTATAATCTAAACATGCCCCTCTCTTCCTTCTCCTGGTGAGGATATAGTCGATTTGACTAGAATGTTGGGCACTAGTAAAGGTCACTAAGTGAGATAGCCTCTTCTTAAAGAGGGTGTTAGCTACCAATAGGTCATAGGCTACGACAAAGTCTAGGATATCCTTACCCTCCTGGTTTCTATCGCCACACCCAAAACCACTGTGTACCCTCTCAAAACCTACGTTAGTTGTACCTACATGACCATTGAGATCTCCTCCTATGAAGAGCTTCTCGCTTACTGGTACACTACTAACCATATCCTCCAAGTCTTCCCAAAATTGTCTCTTAGTGCTCATGTCGAGCCCAACTTCTGGGATATAAGCACTAATGACAATCAAGATAAGGTCCCCCACAACTACCTTGACTAGGATGATCCTATCCCCTCATCTACGGACATGCACTACTCCATCCTTGAGGCTCTTATCTATTAGGATACCTACGCCATTCCTAGTTCCAGTCGAGCCAGAATACCAAAGCTTGAAACCGATATTCTCAAACACAAAGGGATGCAAATAAAAAACTTTGATGAAAGTATAATTCATTATCATCAACAACAACACAAGACAAGTGCCAAAACGCAAATATACCAACATCATTTGGAAGGTTGAGTTCCAATATCCTGAAGAAAGGAACATATAAAGTGGTTTAGGCTTTTCATAGTTAATCACTCAATAAATTATAACTTACCTTTTGAACATAATCTTTTCTCTAGAAGGTCAGCCAAACAGATTTTGTTTAGGGTCTCCAAGGTCCAAAGAAGTGCATTATCGAAAAGAAGGAGAAAACTATGCATAATGACTTCTTAGAGATGCGCAAACTTAGAAAATGTATTGTTATTTACACTTTGAAAAAAAATAAGAACATTCCAATCCCTAGTTTCTTAAGTCCCAAGAAACATATAACTTGCATAGTACACTACTACACCTGGCATATTTGTTGATCAATGAATATGGAAGTCTGTAGAATTTTAGTGCTTCTGTACCTCAGATAGTATAAGGGCACAATTGCCACTCAAAGTCATCATCTTGCTGAGTTCAGCCACGTGTGCTCAACCTTACAAATCTCCAAGCATTGTTCAGGGTGGTAGGGAGAGAAGAGGAACGAAACAAGAATGTTCTTTGCAGCTAGGTTTGTTACATTGTAGAATCAAACTAGGAAACATTTAGTTGGGCCATCGGCATTATGATGGACAATATGGTTAAGTAGTGATATACTTTTTTCTTCAAAAAACCGGAAACGGCCGGTGTTTGATTACGAGAGAGAGTTGGGTAGACGTACCAGCGGTACATTAAGAATGAAAAGTTAGTTTAGGAGCATTGGCCAAGCCAACTTTAAAAAAGAAGTGATCAACTATTCGCTAACAGTGTGAGCCACGACAACAGCAAAGTCCATAGAACCCGCTATGCAGCACAGATGGACCTCATCCTTGATCCCTATAGTAATGTCCTCGATGGTCCATCCTTTGGCTTTAAAAGTCCTAGCGTTGTGCTCTTTTCAATTCGATCATATGACTGCAATGGTGAGTGGTCAGATACCCTTAGTCGTGCTTGTGTGGGAGCCATCCGACAATTGATCGAAGCAATCCACAATGGAGACGCTGGTGTTTCAGTTCGCTGGCTGTAGTTACGGGGTGGCTATCCATTCGCTGATTTTAGCCCAAATCTGCTTGGCCACGATCGAGAAGAGGTGTTTTCAGGTTGCGGTAGCATAGGGTGTAGAAATAGTTGTTTGACCACCCCGCAATCCGCGGTCCATACTGAGTTCCCAAATGTATACTCCCTCCAGTTTCAAAAAAGGGGTCGTGTTAGCTATGTACTCAAAGTTACATAAAAGAAGTCATTTTCATTTTCTAATGCATTTTTGTCAAATATACCCCTATATAGTTCCTTTCGTTCCACGTGCTCAACCAATCAGCCAAGATTTGTATGTAGATGTAACTGTATTTATTATGGGTAATGACTCCTTAGTATGCGAAATCTTGTCTATAACGACTTCTTTTTCGAAACCGGAGGGAATACTCTTTTACAGATCTCCAATTAAATCTTATATGCGCACTGCTGCTGCAGCATCACCTCTACTCTCAGCCTTGCCCATTAGCACGCCGAGGACGTCACTCGCTTGGCACGCTTCGACTCTGGTTCCATGAATGGGGCCATCAGTTCGGTAGGTAGTATGTGTGGACAATCTGGGTGGAGCGGTTCTGGTTTTCCTTGCAATCAGTGATGGTCCACCAATTACCATGTCAGTATGCTTCCACTTTCATTTCAGCAGCTCGGAAAAGTGTCAGCATGTCCTTTTCAGAGAAGAGACATTTTTGCATCAGTATGATTTCGACGCTGCTCTGCAAACAAGTGAGGAAACACACAGAGAGGGAAGCGAAACAGCCACAATTGAACGAAGATGTCATATCGAGACGCGAACTTTCTCGCAAGGATGCAGCTACTTATTTCAGAAAAAGCACCAGTGCCGTCTGACTTTATTGACAAGCAACATCCAGGAAACAAGGGAGCACCCACATGCCTCTCGACTCACCCCCCAATTAAATTGAACTTAATTGATTCTTGGAACCAGCAGCATGAAACGACGCCTAGGAAACGCAAATGACTTTTCTTCATCTCCGGATCAGAAAACGAAAAAGTATAACTTTTGAAGTGTTCCTTTCCTTCTTCAGGTTCCGCAGCCGCATCACTTGTCGTCGATGGCCAACGGGACGGTGCTGGCCATGGTGCGGTACTTGAGGGCGTACAGCATCTCCAGGTAGCGCCGGGTCTCACGCCTCTCAAGGTTGGACACGTACTTCCAGAAGCCGTACACACCGGTCAGGGTCATCAGCCTCTCAGAGTAGAGCTGCCAGGTGTATCTGGATCAAGGGACAAGAAAGTTTAGCACACCGCTGCAAGAAAAGATCGTTGAAAAAAAAACAGGCAGGCACTACTGCTGCTAATTTAAGTTATATATGGAGCTTGCTTACTTCTCCTCAATACGTTGAAGCCCACCCTGGGAGATCTTGCTCCAATGGCTCGAGTCTTCCTGGCACTTCTCGAAGAAGTCCACAAGTAGCGCGGAGGCCGTGTCACCCTGGTAAGGGTCAATGTGGTAACCAGACACACCGTGCACGATGATCTCAGCTGGACCACCGTAGGCGGTAGCAAATGTTGGCAGACCGCAGGTCATGGCCTCAACCACAGTAAGCCCGAAAGCTTCATAGAAAGCAGGCTGCAGAAAAGAAGGCATGTGAGACCAGAATGTATTTACAACTTACACCACGAATCTCCGTGTGCACCATGACAACAGTGCTAGTTATTTACCTGCACGAAAGCGCCCTGGGTGTCGCAAATGTAGCGGTAGAGCTCACCGTTGCGGACACGGTTCATCTGAGCTGAGATCCAGCGGATGTGGCCGTTCAAGTTGTACTGCTCAATGTGGTCAAACATCTTCTTGAACTCAGCCTGTTCCTCCTTGTCCTTTGATGGGTTGCCGTGGTCACCGCACACAACCACAAGGTTAACCAACTCCTGAAGACGCTTGTTCCGGCCATACAGCTCAACCAGACCAGTCAAGTTCTTGACACGGTCAAGACGAGCCATAGAGAAGATGATTGGCTTGTTCCTGTCCTTCAGCACAAACCTGCATGAAAGAATTCTACTCAGCTAACCGGCAAGGGACATTGCTGCAGCTCAATTCAGGCAAGAACCAAATATTACTTGTGCTCATTGTTCTCAGTTTGGCTGTAGAGTAGCTCCTCAATCTCTGGGTGAAGGGAGGTCAGCCTCTTGTGTGACTCGGTGTATGGGAAGTAGATGGACATGTCCGCACCAGGTGAGACAATGTTGAACTTAGGGTCAAAGACATCGATACCATGGACAACACGGTAGAGACCAGGCATTGTGAATGCCATGTGTGACTCGTACTGACCAACAGTGTCCTTGCTGAGAAATCCAGAAAAAAAAATACAATTAGACCATGCACATAACTGCATGAACACAATGGGTGAACTTTATCAGCAAAGTTTGTTTGTAAATATATATTACTCACTTTCCAGCAATCTCTTGGAAGGTACTGGTGATGATGAAGTCAGCGTGGTTCATAGCAATCAAGTCAGTGGTGAACTGGCACGAGAAGTGGTAGTGATCCTCAAACTTCTTCCAGTAGAGGTCAGAGTTCGGGTACTTGGTTTTCTCAAGCGCATGGGCAATGGTACACTGTCAAGAAACAAGGCCAAATGAGCAATGGCAGCAGGCGGTAAAATGAATTAAAATCAGAGTATCTAGAAATCGTACATGAGTAACACCCATCTTGTGTGCAAGCAAGCATGCAACAAGGTTTCCATCACTGTAGTTTCCAATGATCAGGTCAGGGTTGGCCTGAAGCTCACCAGAAATCTCATGTGCAACATCCTGGCATCAGCAAGAAACACAATGGTCAACAAAATGTCCATCTACAAAAAAACAATCATAAAGGGGAAAGATCAGGTATCTACATCGGTGAAAGTCTCCAGGTATGGCCAGACTTCGAAACGAGAGATCCATTTGCGAACAATTCCGTTTTCAGTTCTGAATGGCACACGAAGGATTTGGCAGTGCTCAGTGCCAAGGACCTTCTCAAGACGCTGGCCACAGGTGGTGCCAGTTGCATCAGGGAGCAACCTGGTGACCTGTGCAAAACCAAAAAAAAAGTTCACTATAGCAGCATTTTAGAGAAAAAATTTCACTACGGTATATGGGTTATCACACTTACAATAAGGATCTTTGGTGTGATGTCCAGACCACACTGCTTGATCCTCAGAAGCATCTCATTCTCCATAGCGCGGACTTGATCCAAAATGTATACAACCTATCAGGAATCATAGTCATAACAGGTGTTGATGAGAACATGTTTAGCGCTCAATTGTGTATCCATGCCAAAACTGAGTTGCGGTTTACCTGGCCTCCAGTGTCAGGGTAACCCAAGACATTGGCTTGAGCAAAGTAACCATGGGGGGACATGATGACAACATTAAACACCATGGGAATTGTTCCAAGGAACTTCTCCAGGGTGGAGGGATCTGGGGCCTCAAGAAGGTCTAAAAGGAGGTGAATGCTCTCCTGTGCACGCTTAGCACAGTCACCCCAGCCCTTCTCCAGACCAAGCTCCTGGAACCTGTTTTCAAAGCAGAACAATGTTATATCACAAAATACTAGTAGTACATAACTTCAGCGATTTCGTGGTAATGTATAAATAGTGGGTACCTGTGGTGGAAATCTGAGTATGGGGTGTCAGCAGGAAGGCTAGACAGATGCTCCTCAGCCTTCCTCAGAGCACCTTGGAGAGCATTGAGACTGAGGATTCTGTCATTCAACATCATGGTCTGCATAAAAGAACGGGAAGTTACATTTTCAGCCAGTTCCAAGGAAACAATTGATAAAAAAGTTCTATTTTTCGTTCCAAAAGTAATATCTGTTGCAACTAGCTAAATCCAACAACAAAGCCTTTGCAAATAGCTTAATGAAACAAATAAAAGATTCTCACCATCCCCTTGTAGTTGTGGGCACGAAGGAAGTTGAGAAGGGGGTACATGCTCTCCTTGTCGTGGAAGAGCTTAGAAGACAAGTGCCTGTTGAGGAACTGTACACCGTTGCCAATGGACTTTGACAGAGAAGGACGGGGGAAGGATGCATTGAATGGCTCAAAGTCTAGCTCAAGCACAAAGTTCTTGTTTCTGAAATACACACGACAATTTTTATCACATGGCTATCATATATGAACAGAGGTAAAATATGCTAAGAGATAAATTCTGAAATATGATGTGCAAATTTATACCCTTCTTCCACAAGCTGTTCCTTGAACTGCAGGTACTCAGGGACCTTCAACTCCTCAACAGCAAGCTCACTCACGTTAACCCTCACATACTCCCAGACACCAGGCCTAGGGCGGATGCCAAGGGCAACCCATGGTGGGATAACAATAGCCTCCTGTATGACAAAAGAATCCAGTTGGTCAGAACAGCATAAAAAAGGTGAGCACATTGCATCCAGTTGATATCTCTCTGAATCAGATGCAAACCTGTGCGGCCCTCATGACATCTTCAAAGGCACCATCCTTCAGCTTCTCGCGCTCAGCCTCAGGAATCGCACTGTTGTATTCAGCAATGATCTGGTGGCGCTGTAGCATACCCTTCCCAAGGTTATTCAGCCTGCACAAAACATTTCCAAATAACATCAGACCAGGACAGATTTAAACCTCTACTTCAAAAAATGTTTACAAGCATATCTGTATGATCAGGAAATTCCATTGTAAGTATGAAAAAACTTATTTTGCATTTCTTCAAAACAAGACATATTTTGATCCTGCAACTTAACTTCGCTATAAAATCAGATCTAGTCCTATAAAATGATCATGTTAATCTAGGTCTATAAAATGAATTGACAAATATCATATTGCGAAAACTATCAACTACTTGGACAAGCGCAGACTGCAATCATTCAATTCAGCAACATTGTATTAAATATAAAACTAGAAATACACATGCAGCCAGATCTAGTAGCAGTTAACAGTCAATACTCGAAAACATGTTGTGCATCATCAGTACTCAGTACTTGTTTTTGACATAATCTTATGACGAAAGAAACAACAAATCCTTTGTCCCAAGGCATGTCTAGGTTGGCTAAAACCCAACAGAAATTTATGGATGTAAACAAAATAGAGAAGAGTAAACAAAGTCGAAGAAAATTAAGATTCCAGAACATGAATAACTGATTTTCATGCAGTCCTATCAAGAGACCCTCTTAGACACTATTTGTCATTTTAAACTAATATTTCACTATTTTCATCCAACACCACTAAAGTAACACCTCATATTACTTGGGTCTTGATTTCGACAAGTCTTGGATGTAAAATTATTTAATATAACGAAGTATATTAGTGCTGCAATATCAGTTAGGAATGATGACGGAATGCAGTTCAGCTTATGCAGCACATCATGCTGGACCTAACAATATCCATGACCAGTCTATGAATAAAAGATGCTGGCAATCATTACTCAGGGGGATCTGCAGGCTACAGCATCACCTATACAGAATACTAATAACAACTGAATTCTAGAGACATATTTGCTTCCTAACAGGAGTGCACAAAGTAACACGCAGAGCAGGGAAAACAACCTGGTGAAGACGGCGACGAGCTCATTGGGGTGAGCGGAGAGGGAATCGCCAATGCGCTCCCTGATGCTGTGGAGGCGGCTCAGGACACGATTGCCAGCAGTTTCCCCCATTGGTGATCTCTTCTTGGGTCCTCAAGCCTGCACAACACAAACAGTTCAGATCCAGCGATACAAGGACTGCAAAGTCATTCAAAAGCCCCAAGTAGCCAGGAAACCCAACAGCCCAAAAAAAGTGGTCTTGCCACACCTGTGACACTCTAGCAACAAACTGAACCTGACGCGGAAAAAATGAAGGCTAGAAAGCAACACCACCTACTGCTGAAGTGTTTGACTAATATAAATGCAACAAAAACAAAACGAAAACTGAAATCCTACTCAGGAGACATACAGGAATCGATGGAGAAGGAAAGCTTCTGAAGGACAGGGAATGGTGAAGGGGGGAGGTCCCTGTTTATACAGATCTGATGAGAGAAACGAACAAAAAAGTTCGGCGAAACCAAGAACAAAAAGGCTGGCGTATTGGAACGAACGGCTTGTAGTTCGACAAGCCGTTGAATCCAAAGCTAGCAAGGACAAAGAGTGACGCAGCAGCGCGCTGGAATCGGGTTCTAGGCTCTTCTAAACACGAGATCAGCATGGGTTTGGGGTGCCTTGCTGCTAGCTTTGGGTTCGACGACAACTGATCAAAGATTAATCCATGGCCATGAGCACAAGAACCCATAAACGTCAGTTCTAGTATAGAGGATATACTGAAAGTATAGAGCAATAGAGTAAGTTTTAAAAGAAACCGCTGCAGATGGTCTAAAGACAGAAACTTATAAACTTATCAGACGAAAACCATGAGTTAAATAAAATCATTTTAAAATGAGACGTGAACGAGAAACAGGCATGGAACACAACTGGATCTAACGTTCTAGAAGCAGCTTGGACCACGAAAAAAAAATATGAAACCTTAAACCCACGGCTTGATGCTGGCTGGTTAAACCCCAGATCCTGAAGCAACACTATCCAAACGAGCAGAGCAGAGTCCATTGCTGGATCTCGTCAGATGGGCGTTGACTCAGGTTGATAATGATGAACCCCAAAGATTCACAAGTAAATCTCGCGCTGCGATTATCCCCTTCCTGGTGCAAGAACCGTATAAGAAAAAAACAAATCTTTTTATTTTTCGCTTGAGCAGGAGCAATTGCATGCAGGGGCAGCAGCACCCCCAGCAATCGCACAAGAATCGGGGGGGGGGGGGGGGGGGGGGGGGGGGGGGGTTGACTGGCATGACCTCCCCTGGATCATTGATCAGGGGTCCAAGAAAACGGACAGGCCTACTCGCAGCTTTCGCATTCGGACAGAGCTGCATTACAACACCGTACAGCCGCCCGGCAGCAGTCCAGCGGAACAGAGCATCGATCGTTTTCAAGCACAGAACAGAGCAAGAAGAAGATGAAGCGAGAACTCCATTGCAGGAGGTCGAGTCCTTTACCTTCCTCCAAGGAAGAAGAAGAAGACGCGAATCACCAGGAAACGCGACGCACTAATAAACGCAAATAAAAATGGACGTGATGAACGGTGGTGGAATGGATTGGTGAGTGCTGAGGATGCCCCCCGGGTCCGAATTTATACACGGATTGAGGGTGCGGCGCGAGGTGGCCCGCCACCAGTTTCGCCCTTGCCGGTATTAAAATGGTAAAGTAGGTGAGAGAAATATACCGTTGTGCTGAAAATTTGGTGTGCTAATCTCTTTCTGGTTTTGGGTTGATTTGTTTACATCTACTGGTGTCACTAGGATATTGATTGCACTGGCGATGTTTGGGTTCTTGGGAAAAAAGGCAAAGGGATTTGCCAATATTAAAATGCTAATTAAAGAGGAGAGGATTTTCTGCAATAGGCATACTTTTATCATGGTTCTAGTTCTACGTTACGGTCTAGCAAAGTTTGATTTGACTCCGTAGCTTAGAATTGCTGCCGTTTTCAACGTATAACCTGGAAATTTTAAGCGTTCAAAAACTGTCTGCCGCCCGTCACAGTTCTCACATGCATGGAAAAACAGAGGTGGTGCACCATCAGCACACGACCTCGGAGGCCACCAAACGCATACACCCACACCCATGGTTTCTGACGTAAACCGGTTTTCGCTACGTGCACCCTTCGTTTTTTTTTTCACAGCAGAAGTCATCCTGGCGTGGCAGCCTTTCCAGACTCGAATGTGTATACGGCTCCGTCCAAAAAAATGACGGCAGGCGATCCGTGCGTGGTCGCAGCGATCAGGTATAATTGGGAGGTGACCGTGAGAGCGGATCCGGGTCTTGCTTGGCTTGGAAGCAAAGGCGATGGATGGGACGCCTCTTTTGTTGGTGGATCTACTCGGGATCCAACCCAAATTATTTGCCTGGGATAATCAGTGTAAAAGGTGAGCTTTCAGAGTTTTTACTGCTATAAATCTTGTTAACCTGAGATGAGTCGAGTTGTGGACTTTTGAAGGTCGAATTGTAAAAGGTCCTTCAAATATTTGAACTTTGGAAGTTCATTGATTATTTGATGTTTTTCTTTAGTAAAAATGTTGAAGCTTCATGTATATAGGTCACTAGACAGCCAAAAGTAATAAAGTGAAGTTATATTTTTTGTTTATCTACTCATCACAAAAATCATAATGAGTCGTAAAACGAACATGACATGCTATTTTTATGGTGCGTTGGCTTGTAGAATATTCTGCAGCTGGCTTGTAGAATGTCCTGCCGGGTACGGATGCTGTGAATTCAAACCGTTATCTAACGGGTGCAGTGTAAAGTTGGGCTGGCGCCCGCAATGCAATGCTGGTGCTGTTAACCTGTGACAGTAATTGTTAATTTTTTATGGGCCCAGTATAAGACCATCCGCAGTGGTATGCTGTAAAGCATACTGAATACACTATTTTGTAGTGTAATTTAAAGTACGTACTGTAAAAGTTGAAGGAGAATAGTGTATAGAGTATGCTTTAGATTATGCTGGTGCGGATGGTCAAAGCCACATGCTCCGGCCGGTCGGTTCCCAGTCTGACCTGGTTGCCGGATCTCATAGACGGAGGTAACCCTGTGGTCATCAACGGGACTGGCCATTATATACTTTTTACTTTTCTTAGATGATGGGTAAGTCCCGATCTTCCCCTCTGAAGAGATTATGGTCAATTTATTACAAACGAGTAACAAGACGACGATAACTGGATGACTAAGCACACCGCTGTGGAGCGGATTTCGTAAGCCAATATTACAACACGTTCATTCTTTCACATGTTTCGTAAGTGCACCCCAGATCCCAGCGCTCATAAGTTCCTCTGTAGAGTACTTACATTTAATACTGTGAAATTCAACCTGAAATTCGCTCCTACCGGGAATCGAACTCAGGACTTGAGTAGTGCGCTACTCAGAGTACTTAACCACTAGACTAAACCCTCTTTCACACCTTTTTACTTTTAGTATGATGATTTCTTTTATCTGTATCTTAAAGATGGTGAATGTTTCTTTACCTTGCAAAATTTTAAATAAATTGCAAAAAATATGAGGTTACTCAGAATTGTGAAATTTTATTAATTAGTTGAGGTTACTCATTTGTGAAAGAAATGTTTGAAGCTACTCCCTTCGTCTTTATGAACTTGTCGTTTTGTAGTTCATTTTTGAATTACAAAGTGACAAGTTCATGGAGACGGAGGAAGTATTTCATTTGGACATGGAGCCATGGAGGTTGGAAATCGTCTTCAGGTTGCTGCCGACAATCCATAAACGGAGCAGCTACCCGCAGAAGATCAGGATCTACTTAGTCCTCACATGGAGTCGAGAGTCCGAGGAGGAGTCTCATCCGGTCTGCCACTCTGCCTAAAAGATCCGGTTTTTTTTTTCTTCTCGAATTTCTTATCCTTTCCAGCCTTGGATCTTCTGCCGTGGAGAACGGTCAGGATACTGCTTCTCTGCTACAGTCCCAGGAATCTAAAGCCCAACTCGATCCGTGGTTTTGCGGCACTCCAGACCGGATTAACAGAACGGCGCCGAGTTTTATCCAAACCTGCGGCACACACGGATTCGCTGAACGATCTCTGAAACAGCGGGTTCGCTTAAAATAATGGTCCAACTTGCAGTTGCAGCAGAGCCTGTGCGTAAGCTGTATTTCTGAATTTTTATAAACAGAAACGCGTGCATACGAAGCACCGAGCACATGCAACAATGCCAGCGCTCATGTGCATTGCTAGTCGGCACTACTCTCCCGAGAGTATACGACTAGACTAGAGTATCGTTTCTTGTGGAGCAAGATGCAAACGATGATGGTTAAAGCTGCAGGGAAAGTTTTCCCTGATAATTGGTCATGGAGAACTCAAGCCACTGCTTGTTGCTTTGGAAGAATTAATCTAGAGCTATCTTTTGCTTGAGGAACAAGATGCGATATACCCGTCTTTTCATGGAAAAATTTGATCTGAGGGAATGTGCTCTTTCTTGATCAACAAGTGTCCAACCTAATGCTTGGAAGTTGAGGGACGGAGAGGAGCATCTCTAATCATAAGAAATTTTTGGATCGCAGTTGTAGGGATTTTACCTCAATATTTTTCCGCGACAGCAATATTTCATTCGTCTCTATTATTGTTTGTAAGAAATAAAGCAGGACTACCTCTTAGATACAAAACAAATATTATCAACAAATTTACCACCTCCCTCAACAAGCAGACTAATTTTCAACTATATATATATATATATATATATATATATATATATATATATGTTATAGTAGAGACGACGTTTACATGCGTGCACAAACGCTCACCTCTAACGCATGCACATCTTACCCCAATCATGAATTTAATCTAATTCTGAGAGCTTCCTACCTATTTTACATCTTGTTTCCCCTTCTCGTTATTTTAATTCACGCTTTTCACTATGATAAGAGTCATCAACCCAAGGAACAGTATTCTCAGATGTAAGAAAAGGGAGAAGTGGAAAAAGATCAGATAGCATTGAAGCTAGGAGCAAATTAATAATTAAGCAGCCTGGCTCATTAATGCTTGCTTTCATAACAAGTTGGCACAAGCAGTGGTTTAGCTTGGCTCTTTATTTTAAAACCTCAAGTTGATGCACACCCTACCTTTATGAGTGTCTCCGAAAAATAGGATTAGGTGATCTTGAAATTTACGAAATCAACACAGACATCCCTCTATCGACGAGAATGCCGCCTCTGCTAAAAGAATAAATAGTTGTAAATACAACATTTGTGCTGAGTTTGTGACTCGAATCTGGGTGGGTGAGTTCGACCACTAGTTGAGTTGTGCTCAGTTTGCAAATATTTTTTAACATGTTGATAAAATGGTAAGGTTGGAGGTTCGGTTCCTATCTTCGAAGGCAAGAACTTTGCCTATTGGAAAGCACGCATGCGCGCTTATCTAGAGGCTATTGCTTCCGAAGTATGGGAAGCGACCCACGCGGGGTTTGGAGAACACAACTATGTTGGTAATCAAATTAAATGGGATGCTAAAGCTAAGAATGCAATCTATGAATGTATTAGTCAAGATGTGTTTGCTAGAATTGCTAGTAAAGAAAAAGCTTGTGAAATTTGAGCTTGCTTAATAGAGATTCATGAGGGCTCTTCTCGAGTCAAAGAACTTAAATATCACATGCTTAAAGCAAAATATGATGAATTTAAGATGCTACCTCATGAAAATGTTAATGAGATGTTCTCTCGCTTGAATGTGCTTATTGAAGAAATTAATGCTCTTGACATTGCTTCTCTTGGCAAGGGACTCATCAACCGCAAGATCCTCATGCTCCTTCCCAAGCCAAAGTACAACATCATTAACTCCATGCTTCAAAAGGAGTCTCTTGACCACATTGAAGTTTCAGAGCTCATTGGAGAAATTCACGCTCATGAGATGAGTGTACTTGGGATAATTGAGCAATCATCTTCAAAAACAATTGCTCTAAAGGCCTCCACCAAAAAAACAAGCCTCAAGAAGAAGAAGGTGGTTGAACCTAGCTCACGTGAAGAAGAGCAAGCATCAAGTGAAGATGATGATGATGAGCTTGCGTTAATGATGAGAAAGTTCTCACGCTTGAACTCCAAGATTACTAAAAAGGGATACACATTTGATCCCAAGAAGAAAGTTTGGCCGGCCTCGCCATTGCCAACAATGATGACTCACCTCTTCATCTACCGCACATGTGCCTCATGGCGAAAGGTAACACCAAGGTATGTGACGACTCTAGCGATGATGAGCTTTCCCCCGATGATTTAACTTCTTTAATAAATGAATATCACACTATCATTAAGAGGGAAAAGAGTAAGGTTAATGCTCTTGAAGGAACTCGTGCTAAACTTGAGAGTGCTAACCTTGATTTGCTTGACAAGTATGAAAGCATACTCAAAGAGCATGACATGCTCAAATCCCATGTCAAGCAAGTTGAGGAGGATAAGGCTCAAATCAAGCTAGATCATCATGAGCTTGACTTAGCCCACCAAGCACTCTTGGGAAACCACAATGAGTTGATCCAAGAGCATCAAATACTTAACCTTGCTCATGAAGCGCTTGATCAAGAATTGAGAAGTATAAAACAAACTCTTAATGATAAGATATCCATTACTTCTCATGCCACTAATGTTTTGCACAAGTCTTTGCCTTTGAAAGAGAACACTAGGGAGAAGGACTTGTTGGAAGAAATTGAGAGTCTCCGCACTAGTGTGGCTAGACTATCAAAAGGAGAAGTCAAGCACAAGGAAATCCTCTTCCAACAAGCAAAGGCCTTCAACAAGAGAGGACTTGGATCCTTCCCGGTGCCCAACAAAGGAAAGGTGCCCTCACCGGAGCTTAGAACAAGCTTCATCAAGGAAGTTGGCTCTTATTGCCAACATTGTGAGGTCACCGATCACCACACAAGGGAGTGTCCTCTTCCTAACCGACTTTCCCCAAAATTGCCTACTAACTACAAATCTACTTTCAATGATCATTATTATCTCTTAAATAAAGTAGATGGCAAGGTGAAGGCAAGGTTCATTGGCAAAGACATGAAGGGCATGAAGGGGAAGCTCCCCAAGCAACTTTGGGTCCCAAAAACACTTGTATCACACATACAAGGACCTAAGTTGGCTTGGATGCCTAAAGTCAAAAATTGAATTCATGTGTGTAGGTGAACTACAAAGCCGGAGGAAAGCATTAGGTACTCGATAGCGGGTGCACTCAACATATGACCGACAATGATGGTATGTTCACCACCATAGAAAACCCCGACAATCATGAACAAGTCACCTTTGGTGATAACTCTAAGGGTAAGGTAATTGGGTTAGGTAAGATTGCCATTTCAAATGACTTATCTATTTCTAATGTTTTGTACGTTAAGTCACTTAGTTTTAATTTACTTTCTATTGCACAATTATGTGATCTTGGACTAACGTGCACTTTTAGCAAAAACGATGTTGTTGTGAGTAGTGAAACAAGCAAAGAACTAGTCTTCAAAGTATTTCGACATGGACACCTCTACCTAGTGGACTTCTCCAACAAGAATGCTAGCTTGACCACTTGCCTTTCCACTAAGACAAGTTTGGGATGGCTATGGCACCGACGCATAGCGCACATAGGGATGAGCAAACTCAAGAAGTCATTCAAGCTTGGGATGGTGACCGGCGTAAAGGATGTGACATTTGAGAAGAACAAGCTTTGTAGCGCTTGTCAAGCCGGGAAGCAAGTTGCTTCACACCACCCAATGAAGACAATGGTGTCAACCTCCAAGCCACTTGAGCTACTTCACATGGACCTCTTTGGACCGTCCACATATCAAAGCCTTGGCGGTAACCTCTATTGTCTCGTTATAGTTGATGACTACTCTCGCTATGTTTGGACTTTATTTCTAGGTGACAAGAGTGAAACTTCGGAAGTGTTCAAGACCTTCGCCAACCGCGCTCAAAGGGAATTTCAACTTCCCATCATCAAGGTCCGGAGTGACAACGGCACCGAATTCAAGAACTACAACATTTGGGAGTGATGTGACCGTGAAGGTGTGAAGCATGAATTTTCGGCCACATACACCCCTCAACAAAACGGTGTCATTGAAAGGAAGAACAAGACTCTCATCACTCTTGCACGAGCAATGCTTGATGACTATGGCACATCAAAGAAGTTTTGGGCCGAAGCAATCAACACGGCGTGCCATGCCGCAAATAGGGTCTATCTACATCGACTACTTCAAAAGACCCCGTATGAGCTTCTCATTGGGAGAAAGCCCAAAATATCCTACTTTCGAGTCTTTGGGTGCAAGTGCTACATCTACCGCAAGAAAAGGCTCGGTAAGTTTGAAAGAAGATGTGATGTTGGTATATTTCTTGGTTATGCATCAAACTCAAAGGCATATCGAGTATTCAACCAAACCTCCGGTTTAGTTGAGGAAAGTTGTGATGTTGAGTTTGATGAGACTAATGGCTCCCAAGAGGAGAGTTTTGGTCATGATGAAATAGATGATGAGCCTCTATGAGAAGCCATGAAGAACATGACCATTGGAGACATCAAGCCTGAAGTTGAGGAGAGACATGATCAAGGGGGAGCTTCAAGTTCCAACAACAACACCTCTATGGCGCCTCAAGTTGACGAAGAAGAGAAGGATGATCCATTGCCGACTCAAGACTCACAAGCCCAACAACATCAAGAAGAAGAAGAAGTCCATGATCAAGTCCAACCACAAGAGGAGCAACACGCATCACCATCGCCAAGTGCTTCACAACCACTTATGAGGCATGGATGCATCTCCAAGGCGCATCCGATGGACCAAATCATCGGAAATCCGTCAAGGGGTGTAAGTACACGTTCTCGCCATTTCGCTTCATTTTGTGAGCACTACTCGTTTGTTTCATGTGTAGAACCCACTCACATTGAGGAAGCACTCCAAGACCCAAATTGGGTGATGACCATGCAATAAGAACTCAACAACTTCATCCGCAATGAAGTTTGGGTGTTGGAGGAGCGACCCAAGGACAAGAACGTCATCGGAACAAAGTGGGTGTACCACAACAAACAAGACGAGAATGGCGTTGTGGTCCGCAACAAGGCAAGACTTGTGGCCAAAGGGTTCTCGCAAGTTGAAGGACTAGACTTTGGGGAGACATTTGCCCCGTTCGCCCGACTAGAAGCCATCCGTATACTTCTTGCCTTTGCATCACATAATAGTATTAGACTTTATCAAATGGATGTGAAAAGTGCCTTTCTTAATGGTTACATTAACAAGCTTGTTTATGTTGAACAACCTCCCGGATTTGAAGATCTGAGGAATCCTAATCATGTGTATAGGTTGCACAAGGCGCTCTACGGGCTCAAACAAGCACCTAGGGCGTGGTATGAACGACTACGGGATTTCCTTATCATGCAAGGATTCAAGATCGGGAGGGTGGACAATACACTCTTCACCAAAGACATCAACGGAGATTTGTTTATTTGTCAAATTTATGTTGATGATATTATTTTTGGTTCAACTAACGAAGATCTTAGCCATGAGTTTGGCAAAATGATGTCTAGGGAATTCAAGATGTCAATGATTGGAGAGCTCAACTTCTTCCTTGGATTCCAAATCAAGCAACTTCAAGAGGGGACCTTCGTCTATCAATAGAAGTACACCAAGGACCTCTTGAAGAAATTTGAGATGGGAGATTGTAGCTCAAGAAGCACTCCAATGGCAACAAATTGTCATCTCGACGCGGATAAGGACGGTAAACCTATTGATCAATCTAACTACCGTTCTATGATTGGTTCATTGCTTTACCTTACCGCATCTAGGCCCGATATCATGTTTAGTGTATGCTTATGTGCTCGCTTTTAAGTGGCACCTAAAGAATCGCATCGGAAGGCGGTCTTTAGGATACTTCGATATCTTAAGTATACCCCTAGTGTGGGCTTGTGGTACCCTAAAGGTGCAAAATTCCACCTCTTGGGATACTCGGATTCGGACTTTGCCGGATGCCACGTGGATCGCTAGAGTACCTCCGGTGAGTGCCACTTGCTTGGGCGTTCCCTAGTATCTTGGTCTAGCAAGAAGCAAAATTCCGTCGCCTTGTCCATGGCGGAAGCGGAATATATTGCGGCCGGTGCATGTTGTGCCCAAATTCTTTATATGAAGCAAACCCTTTTGGACTTTGGTAATAAACTTGGTTGTGTGCCTCTCCTTTGTGACAATGAAAGTGCGGTTAAGATAGCTAAAAACCCCGTTCAACACTCCCGCACTAAGCACATTTACATTCGCCATCATTTCTTGAGGGACCATGAAGCTAAAGGAGACATCTCCTTGTGAGGTGTTAGGTCCGAAGAACAATTGGCGGATATCTTCACTAAACCACTTGATGAGAAAACTTTTTCTAGACTAAGAAGTGAATTAAATGTGCTAGATGCATCAAACGTCATGTAAGTTGCCATGATCATGTAAGAATGCATATCATATAGGTCTTGTCTAACTTTCAAAGGATAGGGGTGAGCAAGGGTTAGCTTGGGATGGAGGTTCTTTTGGGTTTCCCCAAGGCTTGGAGAGTGGCTCTCCCTGAAGAAGCCTTTGAAAGGTTCAAATTTGGCAAGATAGATTTACTTTATGTCTTGCATGATGTCTTCCATATAAACTTGCACTCATATTTAAATTCCTTGCATTATAAAATGTTTGGCATTGCATACGGTAGATTGTCACAAAGGGGAACCCACCTCATGAGAAAGAGACTTGTTTGAAATGCAATATCTCAACTCATATGTGGTGGAAAGAACAAAATGTTAGGTGCGTTAATGCCTAGAGGAACATGCTCTAAAGAGATAGAAGTCTTCATACTCTAGCTCACAAAGCATGGGCCTTACATTTTATTTGGATATTTTCCTCCGTATTTTTCTTCGGTGTTACATTTGCTTTAAGGCCTAGCCAAGTTTTTGGCATATTAGCTTTTTGAGGGGTGAGGGGTTGCCCAAAAAGTCCTAAGCCATGTGTTTCTCATTGCTTGTTTGTTTGGTCAAAGGACATATATGGGATGTTGCTGTTTTGTAGCTATCGGATTATCCGATGCTCAAGCCAGACCTTCATCGTATCAGTTGGTGTTCAAAAGCCAAGGGCCAGTTCAGTCAATATCTCAAATCAACCGACGCGTTCACTTGTAAAAACATCGGTCCATCTGGTGTTCACAATTCTGGAACTGTGATGAATTCCACCGATGATATTCCCTTCCACGTCGGTCCATTTGATGTCAACAGTACCTCCTTGAATACCCTTACTGTGCTATTCGACCGATGCTTCTATCGTTCAACGTCGGTCCATCCGGTGTTAAAGTTTCGGCTAGGGTTTTGGGACCCACTATTTAAACGGCAGTTCGCCTCCTTTTTCTCTCTCTTCCCGATCCCGACGCAGCCCTCACCACCGCCACCGATCCTCTCGCCCAAGCTGCGCCACCGTCGCACTCCGGCCGCCGCCGCCGCCCTCTGGTCGCTGTCGCCGACCTCCGGCCGCCGCCGCCATCCTCCAGCGCCGCCGCCGCATCATCTAGCGCCACTGCCACTCGCCTCCACTGCAGCCACCGCCGCCGCTCCACCCAGCCGCCGCTCCACCCAAGCGCCACCGCCGCCTCTCTCCACCACCACAGCCGCCCCACGCACACACCACACTCTGCGTCGTTGGTACCTCCACCGGTCGCCGACGCTAGGGTTTCCGACCGCATCAACCTTCGTGTCGCTGTTCCGTGCATCGTCGACTTCGTTCACGCGCTTTGCCTCGTTGCAATGGCTCGTGACAAGAAGAACAAGGGCAAGGCCATTGAGGAGCCGTACGCAAAGAAGCAGAAGCTCTCAAAGGAGGAGAAGAAGGCGTTGATGGCCGCTCGAGCCGTTGAGGAGCGAGAGCGTTGCCGAGGAGGATCACTGAGGATCCGCGAGGCTCGTCCAAGGCAGCCTCCCGTGATCGATGAGTCTGAGGCCGAAGAAGAGCCGGAAGAGCCACTCGTCCGCCGACGCTCAGCCCGGACCCGTGGGGGGCATCCCGCGGCAGCACCTCATCCGAGACCGACTGCTGCCGATTGTCATGAGGACAGGGAGGCCCAGAGAGCCATCTACGAGATGGACACCACCGCCCGTGTCGGTGAAGGTGTCCGATTGACAGATTACCGGAAGATGAAGGCCAAGCAACTCCGAAGACTCAGATGGAGTGTGTTGCTTGAGGAGTGGTACCCACAACCCAGAGAGGCTCTTGTGGATAGTCGTTTCTGGACCATGACACAGGCGTCACTCTACGAGACCTACAGACGCCGTGGCCACAAGTTATTCCAGCACAACTTTCTGGACTGGGATCAGCTCGCCCTGGCTGCAGAGACGGAGATACAGCCCTACTTTGAGAGGTACAGAAGGCTGGTCCAGCTGATGTCCTATGAGAAGAGTGCATATGTGGAGGATTGGGTCCACGTGTTCTACGCTACCCTCTATGTCTCTGAGGGCCGCAGATCAATAGACTTCATGTTCATGGGCCAACACCATCACCTAACGAGGTAGACACTGGCACAACTGCTAGGAGTGGACCTGCACGACACTTGCGTGCATGAGAGGGTATATGGTCAGGCAGACCCGCCGAGGAGGCCGCTCATTGGAGGAGTGGCACCACCTCTGGAGGAGATCCGCTCTCTGTTTGGACCGACCTTCTCTCCAGACCAGCCGAGGGTACCGGCACTACTGACTCCAGCTGCGCGCACAGTGCACCTTGCCTTGCGCCGCACACTCTTGCCGAGGTCCGGGTACCTAGAGGGATTCACCAGTCTGCAGCAGACCCTCCTGTTCTACATCATGAACGGGATGGAGTTCGATATAGTGGACATCCTCATATGCGAGATGGAGGACGTGATCACAGATGGAGTGGGCATGATGAGACATCTTGTATTTGGACACTGGATCAGCTACCTGCTCTCCATGATGGTACCTGAAGAGTCCGCTGTGCATGACCGTCTCACTGACAAGAGCGTCACACGGTTCAGCCACTAGCGAGCTCCAGCTCCTGGAGACTGCCGCCTTGGCCGTCTAGTCGAGCGTCAGGTTCGGGCTTGACTATCCGAGGAGGACTGGTCGGATCTGGAGAAGGTGGATGAGAGGCTGGCAGAGGCAGAGGCTCAGGGTGAGGACTTGCAGCACATATGGTCTGAGAGTGACACATATGACAGTGTTGAGGAGTACTTCCCTCCTCCTCCCTCACCCAGGCAGCACGACGCGGAGGCTGGAGGTTCTACAGTGCCACCCCCCTACTCCACCTCCCGTCACAGAGGCACATGTCTCTCAGCCGTCTGAGCTCACCTCACTCCTGCAGCAGATGGTTGAGCAGCAGCGCCTGGACCGGCTTGCAGCTGAGCAGGCCCGAGCGGAGCAGGCCGCATAACTTCTAGAGCTCCAGCAGCAGCAGCAGGAGATGCAGCGCCAGATCGCCCGTGAGAGGCGTGAGGACACTGACCGGCTGACTGGGCTGATCGACCAGATGCACCAGCGCTCCCTCGACCAGCAGCAGCAGACGCAACAGGCGATGATGGGCATCCTGGGGTTGATCACCAACCTCTACACCCAGACCGAGATTGCCCTGCTGTCGCAGTTGCCAGGCGTCGCTCCACCTCCACCTGTCCTTGCTCTAGCTGCAGCTCTGGTGCCGACCACGCCGATCCCGTCGTTCAGCATGTCTCCACTGCTGGCTCCAGGTGCACTGATTCACTCTCCCCTGCCGGCTATGACGCTGTTCCAGCAGACGCCGGCATCCGTCGTCAGTGCCCCCTTGCCAGCAGCTTCTACTCAGCAGACACCGACGGCGGCTCCGACAGCTCCTTCCACCTCTACTCCAGGCAGCAACTCCGACGACAGCACTCCCGACGGTGACTAGTTCGTCATCGCGCCTAGTTCTCAGGGTCCTTAGGCACTCGGATCCCTTTTTGGTGTCTTGATGCCAAAGGGGGAGAAGAGTTAGAGTGTCAGGGGGAGGGTTGTTTAGAGGGTTGCTTAGTCTCAGGGGGAGTCTATTTCTTTATCTTGTGTAATTTGGTGTTTATCTTTTGTAATTTGGTGTGTTTGCTACTCATTTGTTACTTATTGAGCATTAATGAACTTGTTACTTATTCCCACTTTCGAGTTATTGATCGATTTTGAGCCTTCAAATTTTATGTATGATAATATTGTATTCATTGCATATCCTCTTAAGTTTCGTACTATCAAATTCATTACTATTATGCTTCAATTGTTGTGTTGTCATCAATCACCAAAAAGGGGGAGATTGAAAGCATCTAGGCCCCCATGAGGTATGGTTTCGGTGATTAATGACAATCATTGGACTTTACTAATGAATTTGTGGATGCAAGGTCTCTCATAATCACTCAATCAAATGAAATCAATATGTCATTGGAGACCCCTAAACAATCAATTTATGAGATAAAATCAATGATATGAAGACAAGAAGTGAAAGCTCTTATGACAAAGTCATTTAACCACAATTAATGACACTTAATGCTTGATAATCATCAGAAATATATTTCCAACAAAGTCTAAGAGGTCACTTGAGCAAGACACAAAAGAATCACTTAGAAACAACTCGAAGCAAACAAAATCAACTCACCGGATCAACCGATGTTTCCAGAGAACAACACATCGGTCGAGTTGGTTCAGCAGAAGAAGAAGACCTCAGAACAAAGCACTCACTGGATCATCCGATGTTAAGGGCTAGGCTACATCGGTCCATCAGTACAGTTTATAATATCCTTGGACCAAGTGTAGCACCGGATCATCCGATGTACAGAAATGTACACATCGGTCAATCACTCCAGTAAGCATCAAGTTTGAACCAATTCTGGAGGAAGAGCCACCAGATCATCCGATGAGAAGACAAGTGCAACATCGGTCTAACAACGGTCATATCTGACACACTGACGTCAGCTAAAGTAAACTTGACCGATGATAACTAAAGGGGAGACATCGGATCATCCGGTGTTCGCAGAAAAGTTCTGTGAGCCTACTTTTCCAACGGTTATTTCGTGGAGGCTGGCTATATATACCCCTTCAACCTATCATTTCGACAAGTCTTGATCACCAGACATTCTCAACACATCCACAAGCGTTCAAGACCAAGAGCCATCACTTCTACATCATTTCGATCACCTACACACCAAGAGATAGGCTAGAACTAGCTAGAGAGAGAGCTTGTGTGCCTCCATTCTGGGTGAGTGGAATCTCTAGGATAGTGAGAGCCTCAAGGGAGTGCCCTTTGGTGTTTGTAACCGTGAGAGACTTCCGGAGCTTGCCAAGGCGTTTGTGGAAGCCCAGAGGGTCGAAGTTGTACAAGGCTTGAGCTCCACCTTGTCGAGGTTGGCAAACGGAGAAGAATAGTGGAGATCCCTCGTCTCAGTGACTTGGGTGTGGCTAAACCCTTTGGTGGGTGCCACAACGTGGATGTAGGAAGATCTTAACGATCTTACCAAACCAAGGGATAAATCCTCGTGTCTCCTCAGGAGTTTGCATCCTCTTCCTCTCCCTTACATTTATGTATTTTATATTCCGCGAAGTTGCTATTTACTTCAATGCATAGATTGTTTGCGTAGGGAATTGGGCTTTTAGGAATTAAGTTTTATTGCTTAGATTTTTGAAAAGAAGCCCAATTCACCACCCTCTTGGTCATTCGATCCTTACAAATGCAGTTTTAACATCAAGTTGCTCCAATTCATAATCATACATAACAACAATACTAAGTAAACCACGAATAGAGCTATGGTTAACAACAAGAGAAAAGACATTATTATAGTCAATACCTGCAATCTAACTATAGAACCTTGCTTTATACCGTACAACCTCATTTGGAGAAATAGACTCTTTCTTCTTGAAAGCTCCACTTACAACGAATGGGCTTCTTCTCTTTAGGCAATGACACTAAATCTCAAGTACCATTCTATTCAAGTGACTTCATCTCATCTTGCATAGCGGCAACCCAATTATTGCAGTCTGCAGAAGTAATAGCCTCAAAATAATTAGCAGGTTGTGCACTACCTTCAACATCTTCTGCGCAACTCAAAGCATAAGCAACACTGTTGCATTCCTCAATTAACCTCTTGGGTCATGTAAGAGGGCTCCTAGACCTTCCAACTGCAATAGAATGTTGTGGAGGCTGCACAATAGGAGAAAAATGTGGGATAACAGATGAATCATCATCAATATGTGCATATGAATCATCAGTATCTTGTATATGTGCTGAATCAATTAAATGCTCCACCTGCACACTAGAGGTCTGAGAATTCTGGACAGGCGCATTAGTAGCCATAGCATTAGTAGTCATAACAAATTTATTAAATACAACACTTCTGCTAGTTATAACCTTTTTGATTTGAGATCCCCACAATTTATAACCTTTAACATTGGAATTATAACCAAGAAATATGCACTTAATAGCTCTAGGCTCAAATTTCCATTATTAACATGAGCATAAGCAGGCGTCGATACCCTGCAAACCGGGTACCCCACATACAAGGAAGAAAAGGTGTTGGGTCCTACCTCCCAAGAGGGGAGGTACCCAGAGGCTACCACATGCTCCACGAGGCCGGATCTCGCCTCCCTACTGAGGAGGGCTCTGGCATAGCCATATGGCCTGCAGCTCCAGACCCGGCCTCCCTATCAAGGTGGGCTCCGGTGCTGCCGCGCGTCTTGCAGCTCTGGAGCCAACCTCCCCGCTGAGGATAGGTCCGGTGCTGTCATGCGTCCCGCAGCTTTGGACTCAGCCTCTCTGCTCAGGAGAGGTCCTGTGTTGTCACGCGTCCCGTAGCTCATGAGGGTGGCTTCAAGACACCATTAATTTGTCATCAAGACACCTTAGTGCACCATGAAGACCCATCAAGACCCATAAACGTGTCATCAGGACATGTTAGTGCACCATCAAGATCCATTAACGTGTCATCAAGGCACGTTAACATGCTTTCATGATTAATTAACCTGGGGCCACTTGTCGGGCCCCAATTATAATGTAAGCTGTCGGCCCTTCACCTATAAAAGGACCAAGCAGTCACGACAGGCTTAGACATATGCACACAAGCTGAACTTAGACTCACGCTCACCCTCAGTCCATCGCCTACATGATTTACGACGGTTCACCATCATGGTGAGGCTCGTAAATCCAAAAAGTGCCCCCTACCTGGCGCACCAAATGTCGAAGTGTTTTAACGACACTTCCCCTGATACTACTAAGGAGTAGTCCGCGGATGTTCGTATTTAGGAAGGGCAATATTTCTGGATCTACGAGCTAGATGAACATGAATGATTTCATGTGGTTCGGGCCGCCGGGAGGCGTAATACCCTACATCCAGGGGGCGTGTTGTATTGCGTGTGCTCAGCTCGTGGTGAGCGTGAGTCTAAGTCCAGCTTGTGTGCATATGTCTAAGCCTGTGCGACTTCTATCGTGGCTACTTGATCCTTTTACAGGTGAAGGGCCGACATCTTACATTATAATCGGGGCCTGACAGGTGGCCTCGGGTTAAGTAATCATGAAAGCAGATTAACATGCCTTGATGACATGTTAATAGATCTCGATGGTGCACTAACGTGTCTGATGACATGTTTAAGGGTCTTGATTGGTCTTCATGGTGCACTAAGGTGTCTTGATGACACATTAGTGGTGTCTTGAAGTCGCCTTCACGAGCCGTGGTACACGTGATAGCACCGGAGCCTAGAGCCACGGGATGCGTGGCAGCACCAGACCTCTCCTCACCAGGAAGGCTAGGTACGAAGCCGCGGGACGCGTGGCAACACCGAACCTATACTTAGCGGGGAGGCTGGGTCCGGAGCCGCATGACATGTGGCAGCACCGGAGCCCACCTTGACAGGGAGGCTTGGTCCAGAGCTGCAGGTCATGTGGCTATGTTGGAGCCCTCCTTGGCAGGGAGGTGAGGTCCGAACCCGCAGAGTACGTGGTAGCCTCTGGGTACCTCCCCTCTTGGGAGGTTGGACCCAACGCCTTTTCTTCCTTGTATGCGGGGTACCCGGTTTGCAGGGTACCGATAGCAGAACAACAAAAAATCCTCAACTCAGAATAGTAAGTTGGAGAACCAGACCATACCTCAATTGGAGTCTTTTTATCAATAGCAATAGAGGGTGAACGATTAATAAGATAACAAGCAGTAGAGCAGCTTTAACCCAAAAATGTCTATTAAGATCGACATTAGACAACATGCAACGAGCTCTAGAGATGATAGTCTTGTTCATACATTTAGCCACACCAATTTGCAGAGGTGTGTGAGCAACAGTGCGATGTCTCACAATGTTAAGAGACTTACAATAAGGATTAAATTCATTAGAACAATATTTCATCCCATTATCAGTACGATGAACCGTCAGCTTTTTATCAGTTTGATTCTTCACTATGGTCTTCCACTCTTTAAATGCATAAAATGTTTTCATTTATGTTTCAAGAAATAAGACCAAACCTTTCTCAAATAATCATCAATTGTATGGACTAAAGTGTTGAATTTCACCCTCTTATGTTTCCAAACACACAATGCTCACAAAAGTCCAATTACTGATGTTGTGCCCATCAAGAAGACCCCTCTTGCTCAAAATTGACAAACCAAGTTCACTCATATGACTAAGACACATATGCCGTAAATTCATAGCATCAAAATCAAGTGATTTAGAATAAACAACAACATTACCAATAATAGTAGCACCTTGAGGAATATATAAATTTGAATTTAACAAGTCACCTTTTATGACAACAAGAGAGCCTTTAGTTACCTTCATAACTCCACCTCTAGCAGAATACTTGCAACCTTTGAGATCCAGATTACTCAAGGGAATAAGATTTCTCATCATAGTTGGAACATGTCTCACATCTGTCATGTGAGACCTATGTGTGCTGAATACATTGTCTATGGCGATAAAAGTTTTGAATACTACAAAAACATCTTCATCATCAAGGTCCGACTCTAGGTCCGAGCTCCAGCAAGGTATGACAATTGGTCCAGCTTGTGTTGGGTAGCTCCGGCAAGGTCCGACGTAAGGTCAGACTAGCTTTGGTTAGCTCCGGCTCTAGGTCCGACTAGCTTTGTGAGCTCCGGTGCTAGGTCCGACTAGCTTTGCTTAGCTTCGGCGCTAGGTCCTGCTAGCTTTGGTAAGTTACGACACTACATCTTTTTAGTTTTGGTAAGCTCTGGTTCAAGGTCCGGTTAGCTTTGGCAAGGTTCAGAGCTTGATCACAGTGGTTCTACTTTAACCTGCAATGATTTGTACTTGCTTTACATTGATGGAAAGTTTTTATAGTAATCTTTTACTAAGTTTTTGGTGTGTTTTGGTGGTTATGGCTGATATTGTTTTTGCTATGGTATGCAACATTCTTGTGAGATGCTCACGTAAGGTGTTGTGGTTTCAAAACTAACGTGAGTCAAGTCGAGGACTTGTGCTCGGAAGTATTGGTTGTTTATTAATGTGCAGGTGTTGCTTGCATTCAAGACATGGCTGGTGACGGGATCCATTGAACTAGTCTTAGAGAGAAGATGAGATTTAACAACCAAGTTCGGGAGGAATTGTGGTTGAGTTGATCGGGAGGTCGCACAACACGTATGAATCAAGAACAATGCATATGAAGGTATCATGGATGTCATTAGAAGGTGTTTGCATGTGTGCAAGGAGTGCAAGGACGTGGCTACATGGTTCCGAGGCGTGATGAACAGATGTGGACGTAAAAAATTGGTCGGAAAGGTCCAACCGACTAGGTTATGGAATCAGGCTGTGGCTGAGTCGTGTTTGACTAAAATATGGAAAGTTTTGAGTTGGTTATGATAGGATCTCATGTGGGTCACGAATTTGAGTTGATTTACGAATGTGTGATACATTCCTAAGGTGTTTGGAAGTTTTAAGATTGCTTCTATTTGCGTGTAGAAGAGTCTTGAGCCGTTATGGAAAGTTTCAATTCGTGAATTGAGTAGGATTAGAGTCCTAGTTAGGTTTGGGTTGGCCTAAGGGCTGGTTATATAAGCATGGGAGACCAGAGCTCGTGGTAGACGACTTTTGGGCTGTTCCTCTTGTGTTCTATTGAGTAAAATTCGTAGTTGAAGGGAACTTTTGTGCCTTGTTCGTCCAACTTGTTTCAGACAAGTTTTTCTTGTCGAGTTTCTGCACAACACTACCTTTCTTCGGTGGTTTTATCATAACTTGAGTTTTACATATCTGATTGACGTTATTCTTCTTAGGTTATCTTCAAAACTTAATTTTCTATCATTTATGAAAATTTCTCGATTATTGGATTTGTTGTTTCTGATTTACACGAGTTTCTTTGCAGTGTTCCATAACTATTTTTCTCGGGTAGGACAAATTGACATTTGTTCGATCATTCGATCATAACTTGAGTTTTTATCGACGGATTTTCATGATTCTTATTGTGACAACTTCGTAAATTGATTCTCTACAATATATACTGGTTTTGTCACAGTTGAACATGTTTACATGAGTTGCACACATGGTTTCTTTAACAGATCGATTTTCTGTCGAGGGGTGTTTTTGTTGCTTCCGCTGAAAAGTTTTAATCTACCATTCACCCCTTCTGGTAGCTTTACACATGCTCTTCGATGCTACAATTGGTATCAGAGCCACGGTGCTCTAATCTTTATGATTTGCACATGTTTTTGACTACTCATCATGGAGAAATACTCCGCAAACCCTTGTATTTTTAGTGGTATTGATTTTTAGGTTTGGAAAGCACGTATGGAAGCTTTCATCCAGGCACAAGGCTTCGCAATATGGGAAAAGGTGTACAAGACTTACGACGTGCAGCCGAACGATCAAGCCATGGCTACAAACTTAAGAGATGTCGACAACAACAACAAAACCCGCAACTTGATAATCCAAGGACTAACTCAAAGCGACTTCGACTGTGTTGCACACCTCCAATCGGTGTACGATGTGTGGAGAGCACTTTGTGACTACCACGAAGGATCCAACATGATCAAGGAGGTAAGACAGGATATGTTCAAGAAAGAATACATGCGCTTTGAGATGCAAACCGATGAGTCCATTGATGACCTCTTTGCTCGTTTTAATAAAATTCTCAGCAACTTGCGTAGCGTCAATTTTAAATTTTCAGATGCTGAAAATAGTAGGCAATTACTAAGTGCATTAGACATGTCAATTTGGGAGATGAAAGTCACATCTATTCGTGAATCTACTGTCATGAGTACACTTACATTAGATGTGCTATATTCTAAATTGAAAACTCATGAAATTGACATAATATCATGTAAGAACCCCAACAAGTCTCTTGCATTTGTTTCTCAACCTGATATGCCTAGCTCTGACCAATATTCATCTAGCAATACACTTGCTTTGCTGTCTTCACTAACCCTAGAACAGATTGAACAATTTCCAGAAGAGGAGCTAGCACTCATCTCTACTCGGTTCTCAAAAGCATTGCAAAATATGAGAACTAGAAGGAGAGGAAGCTCCGGACCTCAACGATGCTTTGAATGTGGTAAGACATGACACTTTCGTATAGATTGCCCTAACCTTTCAGGTCCTTCTATCCGTGATGAAAAGCAGAATAAAATCAAGTCCTCTTCTGGCAACATCAACGAGAAAAAGAAGAGTTTTACAGGACGCAAATTGATAAACAGTTTCATCACCACAATTTAAGAATTTGGCTCGAGTGATGTAGACATTGGAAGTGATGAAGATGAAGATGATCTAGAAAACTTGTGTTTCATGGCGGGCAAATCAAGATCAAGTATGGAGGATGCAGAACACAACAGTGACAGCGAAGAGGTATGTCCTACTTGTGATGAAATGTGTGATGCTATTTCCTGTGCAACTGTTATTGTTATTAAAAAGGATAAAAAGCTTAGGGACAATGCTGTTAAAATTGAGTCACTAGAATCTGAAATTAATCGTTTGAAAACATTGATTCCTACTGATGATTCTTTTTCCTCATGCGATTTAATATATGTACAATTGTCCTCCTTAAGAAGTGCACACTTCTCCACTCTTGATAAACTTGAGTTAGAGATGTAAAAGAACAAAAAGCTTGCTGCACTTAATGACAGAAATTTAAAAGATGCTTCATGTTCTACAATTGATTTGCATTGTTCTACCTGTAATGATCTTGAAAAGAAACTAAAAGATGCTATGAATGAAATTTCAATACTGAATAATGCTTTACGTGCTCATGAAGTTAAATATTGTTCTAATTGCAAATTAAAAGGAAAAACTTCATGTTAAAACTGCCTAGAATTGTCTAAGACACTTGATGACATGAATAGGACATTAGAGCAATTTTGTATTGGGAACAAAAATCTAAACTTGATACTGAATTCATCCAAATCTTGCAATGATAAAACTGGTTTAGGTTTTGATTCTCATGCTCATGGTAAAGCACATCCACCTAAAATTGTAAATTCATTAGGAAGTGGTTTGATTAAAATAGTTCCTAAACCAAAAGAGGTGGTTTTTAAATCTGCAGGAGTGTTGTCACGTTCGGGTTCAAATAAACATACTGCATGCTCATCTAGACATGAACACAAAGTTAAATTTCATTGTACCTATTGTGGCAGAGATTGTCATGTCATAGATTTTTGTTATAGACTAGCTAAAAAACATAAAAAGGAAAAAATGCAAGTTAGATCTTATAACTCTAATGCAAATTTGCTACAGATACTAAACCAAATGTTAGGAACATGCAACCTGCTGTTATGAGTCAAAACATTCAAAGTTTACCACCAGACCTTCTGTTTTTCCTTCGGAGCTACTGATTTTTGTGCTACACAAGTAATACCTTATAGGTTAGTAGTTAAGAACAAAGAATCTCAAACTTTGACTCATAAACCTGCTGTTTTATCTCAGCTTTTGCGTGTTTTTCCTGCTGCACATCGTGTGACTCAATACTGGATTCCTAAATGCCTTTTGACTAACCCCAATATTGAGTCATCAACATATTGTTCTTCTATGTAGGTTACACGCTTGAGGAAGGAGAACATTTGGATTATGGCTTCAGGTTGCTCACGCCACATGACCCGTAACAAAGAATGGTTCCCCCCTCTCTCTTTTGTGTCACGTGTAGAGAATGTTACCTTTGCCGATAGTTCTTCAACTTCTATAATTGCTAAGGGTTCGGTTAGAGTAAATGATCACTACACTTTGAAGGGTGTGCCACTTGTTAAAAATTTTAAATACAACTTGCTTTCTGCTTCACAACTGCTAGATGAAAATCTGGAAATTATTTTAACTAAAAATTGCTGCAAAGTTGTAAATTCAAATAATGAGCTCATTTTTAACATGTCTCGGTTTGGAAGAGTTTTAAAGCTGATTTTGATATGTCTTCCTCTAAGCATAGGTGTCTAGTTGCTAATGATTCAAAGGATTTATATTTTTGGCATCATAGACTTGGTCACGTAGGCTTTGATCATCTAACGCGTGTTAGTGCTCTTGATTGCATACGTGGGCTGCCTAAGCTTAAAGGGGACAAATAAATTATGTGCTCTTCTTGTAGAGATGCTAAGATGGTTGCAGGTTCACATACTCCTCTCACAATGATCATGACAACTGAACCGGGTCAACTTTTGCACCTTGACACTGTAGGACCTTCACGTGTTCAATCCTTCGGAGGTAAATGGTATGTTTTTGTTATTGTTGATGATTATTCTAGATACTCTTGGGTTCATTTTATGGCATCTAAGATTGAAGCTTTTAGTCACTTTAGAACTTTATTTTTTAGATTATTAATTGATCACCCAGTATCACTAAAAGCAATTAGAAGTGATAATGGAACCGAATTTAAAAATCAATCTCTTGATCACTTTTGTGCTGAAAATGGAATGGATCATCAATTTCTTCACCATATGTACCTCAACAAAATAGTGTTGTAGAAAGAAAGAATAGAACCTTAGTTGAGATGGCTAGGACTATGCTTGATGAATATAAAACTCCTAGGAAATTTGGTTTGATGCAATTGCAACCGCTTGTTATGTCTCAAATCGTGTTTCTTGCACGCTAAGCTAACTAAAACACCATATGTGCTCCGGTTCAGACATAGGCCTAGTGTTACACACTTTTGGGTCTTTCGTTGCAAATGCTTTGTTAAGAAACATGGTAATCTTGATAAATTTGAACCTAGATCCATTGATGGCATGTTTCTTGGTTATTCATCTTATACTAGAGGCTACCGTGTGCTTTTACTTGACACTAATAAAACCGTGGAAACTTGTGAGGTGTCTTTTGATGAAGCTAGCTCAGGTACTAGCTCAAACATTGCAGGGTCCGGATCCATATGCTCAAGGGGAGGGTATTTTTGAAGAAGTAGAGTCAGTGATATTGCCTGATAGTTCCGAAGCTGACACATGTCCAACTCTGAACTTTGAACAAGCTTCGACTACCATCTCTGCTGGTCATGATCGTCCACAAGCCACAAGCTCATCAATCTGCAGCGAACTTGATGAAGAAGAAGCTTGTGAGACATCTGTTCCCCTACGGATTTACAAGAATCATCCGCCGCAACACATAATTGGAAGCTTGCAGGAAGGAGTTACAGGATCCAGGTTTTCTTACCCCAATTCTCATACTCATTCTGCTTTTGTTGCTTCTTTTGAACCCAAAGATATATCACACACACTCACTCACTAATGAATCTTGGATTATTGCCATGCAAGAAGATTTAGAAAATTTTGAAAGAAATAATGTTTGGAAACTTGTACCTCCACCTCAAGATGACACTTTAATTGGAACTAAATGGGTGTTTAAAAATAAACAAAGTGAGGATGGGGTTGTGATTAGGAATAAGGCTAGATTGGTTTCTCAAGGTTTCACACAAATTGAAGGTCTAGATTTTGACGAAACTTTTGCTCCTGTTGCTAGATTAGAAGCCATAAGAATTTTGTTAGCTTTTGCTGCATCTAAAGGTTTCAAGTTATATCAAATGGATATACAAAGTGCTTTTCTTAATGGCTACATAGATGAGGAAGTTTATGTTAAGCAACCACCTGGTTTTGAAAATCCAGATTTTCCTAATCATATTTTCAAACTGACTAAAGCCCTGTATGGTCTAAAACAAGCTCCTAGAGCATGATATGATAGGTTAAAAACATTCTTACTTGATAAGGGGTTTACCATGAGCAAGGTTGATAAAACTCTTTTTGTGTTTAAGCATGGCAATGACTCATTATTCGTTCAAGTGTACGTGGATGATATTATCTTTGGTTGTACCTCTCATGATCTTGTGTCCAAGTTTTCAGCAATGATGAGTTCAGAATTTAAAATGAGTATGATGGGTGAACTCATTTATTTTTTTGGGCTGCAAATCAAGCAAACCAAGGAAGTTACCTTTGTGCATCAAATGAAGTATACAAGGGACCTTCTTAAGCGCTTCAACATGGACAAAAGCAAGCCTATTCAGACACCAATGGGTACAACAACGACACTTGAACTTGATGAAGATGGTGAATTCGTGGATCAAAAAGAATAAAGAAGCATGATCAGATCACTTTTGTACCTCACGGCATCAAGACCGGACACACAATTTAGTACATGTCTTTGTGCACGATTTCAAACTTTCCCACGTGCTTCACATCATCAAGCCATTGAAAGAATTCTCAGTTACTTACATAGAAATCAAGAATTTGACATTTTTCTTCCTTCTTCCTCAATCGTTACTTTGAAATCCTTTTCGGATGTTGATTTTGGGGTTTTAGGATTGAGAGGAAAAGTACTTCCTGTTCTTGTCATTTTCTTGGTAATTAACTTGTTGCTTGGTCCTCTAGAAAACAAAGTTCAGTTGCACAATCCACAACCGAATCTAAATATGTAGCCGCTGCTAGTGCTTGCTCACAAATTCTTTGGATTGTTCAAACACTTAAGGACTATGGGTTGATCTAGATAGTGTTCCATTATTTTGTGATAACACTAGTGCCATCTGCATTGCTAAAAACCTGTGCAACATTCTAGAACTAAGCACATTGACATAAGGTACCACTGTCTCCGTGATAATGTTGAAAAAGGAAACATTGTGCTTCACCATGTAGATACCGAACAACAGTTGGTTGACATTTTTACAAAATATTTGGATTTCACTCGTTTTTGTTACATTCGTAGTGAAATAGGGTTTATGCATCCTCATGTCTTAAATTAAGAGGGAGTTTTGAAACTTTGTGTGAATCTAAATTTAAAATAATATGAGCATAGTATTTCATACATATATGATTGTGATTCCCTTTACATGCTGAAAGTTATTACTACGTTACTCATGTTATACATTTTGTAGTTTTTTCCATGACTAGTAATTGGAATAATTACTTATACTAAATCTAGTCATGATCGAACTTTCTTGCTGTTTTGAACTTGTTGCATGCTCACAAGTACTTTTAATAATGAAAAATAAATAAATCAACTATCCACATGTTGAGTTTTATGTTCAAATGAAAAAATGAGAAAAGATCAAGAGAATATGCATGCATCACACTTCTTCTTTTGAGATGACTTATCATTGCACTTAGATATGAAGTTGGAAGAAGTTGTGTATGACTAAAACCATGTCCTTAAGCTTCTGATTGTCAAATGATATAGGCTTGACTTGGTTGGTTAGAATAAGGCATATGCACATATAATCTCTTGCAAAATTCGTATGATCAAAATTTGTGTTAAAAAAATTGCAGCAACAAGTATCATGCCTTCAGGTTTTGAAATAGTTAAGTTTGTGAGATCATGACTTGCTTAAATTGAAAATTATAATTGATCTCTAGCACTTGCACTACTTTATGTATCTCATTATTGTGATAGTGTAAGTTACTTGATAGTATGACTTGGATGAGCTTTGTTCTATATTTATATGTTACAATGTGCTCATAAAAAATTAATTTTTTTGTACCTTGTTGAATACATTGTCAAAGGGGGAGAAGTATGCAAGGGGGGGGGAATAAGTATAGGGAGAGAAATTTATTTTTATATCATCTCATTTGATTTTCAAAAAGGGGCAGAAATTATTTTCAAAACTTTTCATGTGAATAAGCCAATGTTCGAATTTTAAGTGGTGTTGCCAATTCATTAATAAAGAGGGAGATTGTGAGACCTATGTATGCTGAATACATTGGCTATGGCGATAAAAGTTTTGAATACTACAAAAACACCTTTATCATCAAGGTCCGACTCTAGGTTCGAGCTCCAGCAAGGTCCGACGATAGGTCCGACTTGTTTTGGGTAGCTCCTGCAAGGTTCGACGTAAGGTCCGACTAGCTTTGGTGAGCTCCGGCTCTAGGTCTGACTAGATTTGGTAAGCTCCGATGCTAGGTCTGACTAGCTTTGGTTAGCTTCAGCGCTAGGTCCTGCTAGCTTTGGTAAGTTCCGGCGCTACATCCTGTTAGTTTTGGTAAGCTCCAGTTCAAGGTCCGATTAGCTTTGGCAAGGTTCAGAACTTGATCACAGTGGTTCTGCTTTTAACCTGCAATGATTCGTGCTTGCTTTACATTGATGGAAAGTTTTCTTAGTAATATTTTACTAAGTTTTTGGTGTGTTTTGGTGGTTATGGCTTATATCGTTTTTGCTATGGTTTGCAACATGCTTATGTGAGGTGCTCACGTAAGGTGTTGTGGTTTTAGAACTAACGTGAGTTAAGTCGAGGACTTGTGCTCGGAAGTATTGGTTGTTTATTCATGTGCAAGTGTTTCTTGAGTTCAAGACATGGCTGGTGACAGGATCCATTGAACCAGTCTTAGGGATAAGATGAGGTTCAACAACTAAGTCGGGAGGAATTGTGGTTGAGTTGATCGGGAGGTTGCGCAGCATGTATGAATCAAGAATAATGCATATGAAGGTATCGTGGACGTCGTTGGAAGGTGTTTGTACGTGTGAAAGGAGTGCATGTACGTGGCTACATGGTTCTGAGGTGTGATGAAGAGATGTGGACATAAAAAATTGGTCGGAAAGGTCCAACCGAATAGGTTATGGACTCAAGCTGCGGCTGAGTCGTGTTTGACTCAAATATGGAAAGTTTTGAGTTGGTTATGATAGGATTTCATGTGGTTCACGAATTTGAGTTGTTTTAGGAATGTGGTATACATTCCTAAGGTGTTTGGAAGTCTTAAGATTGCTTCTATCTGCGTATAGAAGAGTCTTGAGCTGTTATGGAATGTTTTGATTCGTGAATTGAGTAGAATTAGAGTCCTAGTTAGGTTTGGGTTGGCGTAAAGGTTAGTTATATAAGCAAGGGAGGCCAGAGCTCGTGATAGATGACTTTTGGGATGTTCCTCTTGTGTTCTATTGAATAAAATTCGTAGTTGAAGGGAATTTTTTTACCTTGTCCGTCCGACTTGTTTCAGACAAGTTTTTCTCATCGAGTTTCTGCACAACACTACCTTTCTTTGGTGGTTTTATCATAACTCGAGTTTTACAGATCCGATTGATGTGATTCTTCTTGGGTTGTCTTCACAAATTAGTTTTCTATCATCTATGTAAATTTCACGGTAATTGGATTTATGGTTTCTGATCTACATGAGTTTCTTTGCAGTGTTCTAGAACTGTTTTTCTCGGGTAGGACAGATTGACCTTTGTTCGATCTTTCGATCGTAACTTGAGTTTTTCTTGACGGATTTTTTGATTCTTGTTGTGACGTCTTTGTGACTTGATTCTCAACAATCTATACGAGTTTTGTCGCAGTTGAACACTTTTAGATTAGCTGCACAGACGGTTTATTTAACAGATCGGTTTTCTGTAGAGGGGTATTTTTGTTGCTTCCGCTGAAAAGTTTTAATCTACCATTCAACCCCCATATGGTAGCTTTACACGTGCTCTTCGATCCTACATGTCAATGTTCTTACAATACCATTAGACATTGTAATATGAACTGATCAAATGCCTACAAACTTCCAAGGTGTGTTATCACCCATTAAAACAGAACCTCCACCCTGTATAGATTCATAAGTGGAGAACCGATTTCTGTTAATACAGATATGAAACATGCAAGTGGAATCAATAACTCATTCATTATTAATTTTACCACATCCAACAAAAGCAACGAGAATACCATTATAACTTCTATCAGAAGAGACAATAGAGGCACTACCATCATTACTGGATTTATTTGTGGACTTTTGAGCAACCTTTCTCTTTTCCTTATTCTGCAACTTGTCATATTCAGAGATATCATGATTATTTCTATTGCAATATCTGTAGAATTTTTCTTTACCTTTGGATTTAGAGCGGTTTCTCTGACCACTCGAACTCTTATTTTATTTCTTCTCTGTCTGACCATGAACAGACAAGCCTTCTCCATCAGAACTGGCAGCAGAATCAGTAGACACTATTCGTTTCAACTTTTCTTTAGCATGCAGAGCATCATAAACCTCTTGAATAGTTAGAATATCATGACTGTATAATATAGTATTTCTAAAATTTGAGTAAGACGGAGGCAACGCCATAAGAGCATAAGAGACAAATCCTCATCATTATATTTTACCTCCACAGACACTAGGTCCGAAATGATCTCCTTGAAGAACTGAACATGAGAGGACATTGAACCACCCTCTTGCAACTTGTGAGTAAATAATTTCATCTTCAAATGCATCTCGCTGGTTAGATCCTTGGACATGCAAATCAATTCCAGCTTGAGCCATAAAGCAGCAGTAATTTTCTCTTCCAAAACTTCTTGCAAAATATTATTAGATAGTAAAGATGAATTTGTAAAAGAGCCTTATGATTACAATGCTTTTCACTGTCAGTCCAATTTTCTCGCTTCTTCAAGAAGCCATCAAGCACATCATCTAGATCGGTATGCTGTAATATTGCTCGCATCATGACTTGCCATAAAGTGAACCGTATATCACATTCTAGCAGCAGAATATCACATTTGAGAGAAGCCATGCCAAAGAAAAATCGAGAACAATTAATGTGTAGAAGATGTAGAACAAAAATAACCTGGTAGATACTTCCGTGTGCATGTAGCAAGAATATCCAATTTTGCACTTGCAGGCAGAGGCCAGTCCTTGGACTTGATGTGTAGGGTGGTCGACTTGATTTGCATGGTGATCAAGTTGATTTGATGTGACTAGTCACGAGGACCATACACTTAAATAGAAGGTAATTTATTGAACAATTCCGAAAAAACTCGCAAATACGATAGCAATAAACATCTACAGACAGATGGTACAAGGATATTTTCGTACCGATTTGAAGTCGAAGGAATTGTTGTAGTTGTAGCTGCAAATCTGATCTGCTGCAAACGTTGATGACGACGCTAGACAGCGGTGCTCGACCTCAGCGGTAGACGACCCGTGATGAAGAACGCGAGCAATCGCGTGGAGCGCTTCCCAAAAACCTTATTCTGAATGTGGCCTAGAGGGGGGGGGGGTGAATAGGCCTTTTTGAAAATTGTCGGATCCTGCAATACTTAACAACCAGTTCAAAAACAGACAAATCGGACTAGTCTAGTGAAGTGTGGACTAGTCCGGTGTATACGGACTAGATTGATTAGATTTGATCGATCAACTTTGTTGTTTTTTCAATATATGCAACGGAAGTATACGATTAAACAAAGTGTCACAAGGTTATGAATCAGGTTATATCACAAATCAAACTTATACTTGATATTTCAATGTAAAGTAATCAAGATTAGTTTGTAACCCTAGATTGATATGAAGTAAGGACAATGAACACTGTCGACTGTCGGAGCCAGCAGATCTCCCTACACTGCTAAAGTGATTGGGGAGTTTGATGTTCGGTGTGGGCGCACGGAGATTCAAGAAGGTGAATAGGAGTTTGACACAGGAGGCACAAGAATTTACGTGGTTCGGGCCGCCTGAGCGTAATACCCTACTCCACGGGTGTGTTGGTGTTGTACTAGCAGTAAGAGCTGATCATGAGTGTATGGGGTGCGTATGATCGCCCGTGAACGTCTCTCAGTGTATCGTCGACCTGTCCTTTTATATTACAAGGGCAGGCCGTTACAATTCAACCTGGCCCGACATGTGGCCCCGGCGGTTACTAGTATTGATACACGCTTAATTGCTCTTAATAACCCTGTAACAGGCTTTGACAACACCGTTACTGGTGTTAACATCGTCCGTTTAAGTGTCATTAATATGGCATTAATGACACTTAATCGGGTCTTGAAGTCCTTGGCTCTCCTTGGAAGATCCGGAGCCGTTACAAGGTCTTCCGGAGGTTAGAAGCTGAAAGGTCCGACGATTTGACACATGGCTGCTCTGGTGCTTGCTGTGGGAAGCAGGTAGCTCCGGGGCTACCAGACACGTGTTAGGTCCGGAGCTTCTCTCGGTCTGGGGTTAAGTCCGGAGGTGCCGTTTCGGTACGTGGCCCGGAGCTTCCCCCTTGTGGGCGGTAGCTCCGGGTTAGTCGTACACGTGGCGACCCAGGGATTAACCATGTTGGAGAAGCGGGTACGGTTATGTCTGACAGGTGGGCCTCCGAGGGTCTTCAAACCAAGTAGATGGCTTTCGTTTGAGATCTTTGTAACCTCAAGGGGTGTACGGTTTTTAGGGTACCGACAGTGGCCCCCTGGACCTACCTCCGAGGAAGATCACTGGGGTGAAGTCGTTCCGTCGGAGGTGGGTCCATCCTTGTGACTCTTGAACTGAGTCTTCAAGGGTCTTCGAAGGTGCCGTTGGCAGGGGTTTACAGTTAGATCCCGCCGCGTGGCACACCTCAGGCGGCAGATGAGATCTTTGACGTGCGTATCTCACACAATTGAAGGTTGCCGGTTCCCGACATGAAAACCGTATCGGTTCCGCGCGCCCTGTCAGGCCACCGCCTTTGGGATTCCCGCCACGTGATGACAACCGTTCGCCTGGGTAAGAGCCTCGACTTGATCGTCGGGGTGGTCCTGAGCCCTCTTGTCATCGGCTGGGTTAAATTTTTGAGTGGTATCTTCGACTTCCCTGCGGTTTCCATCCAAGCGTTGCGAGGTCTTACTTAAGAAGGAAAGCGCGCACCGTCAGGAGTTCTTTATGCCTCTCATCTGATCTTGCTCTCAAACTCCCAACTCGTGCTTCGCTCCTCTTCTCTTGCCTAGCTATGCCACGATGGAGTTGGGTCTGCATGAGAGTCGCTTGAAGACTGACGGCGATTTGAAGAAGGTCCGGGCCCTCATGGGGTGGTCCTCGGACTTCTTCAACCGTTTGGTCCGTGCCGGCGGAGAGCTCCCCTTCGAGAAGGAGCGCGCCGGCGAAATGGTGTACTTTTCTTCGTACGCCATGGTGTGGTTGATCCCACCTTTTTCTTCCTTCTTCTTGATGCTGCTAGACTTCTATGGTCTTCAGCTATACCACCTTGGCCCTCACTTCATTCTCCTCGTGTCCATCTTTGTCCACTTCTATGAGATGTGGGTGGGCATCCCCCCTACATCGAACTCTTCCGGACCTTCTTCACCGTCCACACCACCGGCCGGAGCAATGAGTATCTTGGCTTCTACTACTTTGTGAAGCGCAAGAAGTGCCCATTCAAGTACCTCCGGTCGTTCCCTTCCGGGAAGTGGGATGACTGGAAGAAAGATTGGATAGTCGTCAGGGTGGAGGAGCACGAAAGATTGGAGCTGCCCGACGGTCTGCCCGACATCGACACGACGATCTGGAGTGCGGTTCTGGTGCTGGCGGAAGCTTTCAACCCCACCTTGACCAGGATTCGCCAATGCGTGGAGGGAGGATTGAATCCTCAGGCGGTATTCTGCAATTTCCTGGCCAACAGGTGGGCACCGCCGAAGAGGAGGGAGAAGCTCGCTTGGGCCCTCAACAGCGTGATGGACGAGGACCGGGTTGAGACCGGGTTGAAGTCCAACATGGTGGGGAAGACCTTGGAGTTCCACCTCAAGAAATTCCAGCACGGCATCGACGTCAACGGTGATGACTTGACTCCACCGTAGGCCTTTCTCCCTCTGAACGTGGAAGTGGAGTTCAGCAGGGAGCTCCGGCGGACGATGCCCGCACTTGACGACCTTGGTGTCATCGAGAGAAGATCAACCACCTGGGTGGCGATCCCCGGAACGCCCGAAGACGGCACTGCCCCTGCCCCACAACCGAGGGTCGAGGTCGTCGGCAAGGGCAAGGAGCTGGCAGATGAGCTGGAGAGCCGGAAGAGGAAGCTGCGACATGCCGACAGAAGGTCTGTCAGGCCCGCTACTCCCGCCTCGGTCCCTTCTCCCCAGGGGGGAAGATCTTCTGCCACCATGGCGACTGTCCCCGTAGTGGGGTCCTTCCGGGACGATACCGTTCCTGCAGTGGGATCCTCCCGGAGCGCGTCTGTCCCCGTGGTGGAACCCTCCTGGGGTGCTAGCTCTGGGCGCACGACTCCGACACCTGGGACGGTGGGAGCCTCCAGGTCCAGGGGTTCCTCCCGATCGAGGAGAGCCTCGACCCGGGAAACGCCCGTAGCTGCGACAAGTTCCGGGGGGCCTTCTGGAGCTTCTACGCCGACCGTGGCCAGCCCGGAACATCCAGGAAAAAGGTTCCGCGCAAGCTGGTGCGGAAGCCTTCCAAGGTAATTTTTAATCTTTACCTTGGTTAACTTTTTAATTGTAGTGATTGTTTGTTGATTTTCTTCGTCCATCATCTGCAGCGTCCCCAAGAAGGGGAGTGAAGCTCCACCCTCAACCACAATGTCTGAGGCCGTGGGAGCTTCTGCTCCTATCCCGGTGCCGCCCCAGGTGGTGGCTGAGGCTGCGACAACTCCGGCGCCGGCTGTCGTGGTCATGGACCTCGACTCGTCCCCAGAAGTCCCCGTGGTAGCGCCGGACCACGGGAGTGAAGACACGCCAGCGGCAACTGTCTCGGAGGTTGAAGCTCCGGGTCCTGGTGCTGCAGTGATGGAAGCTCCGGCTGTTGAGCTGGAGGAAATAGTAGTTCCGGCCTCGGAGCCGGAAATTGCTGAAGCCCCGGCGGTTGCGCCGGAGGTGACTGAAGCCCTGGCATGTGAGCCGGTAGTCGAGGTAGTTCCGGCAGTTGAGTCGGCTACCTCCGAAGCACCGGCCGCTGAGCCGGTTCTTGTTGGAGCGCCGGTCATAGAGCCAGTGGTTGAAGAGGCGATGGAGCTCGAGCCTCCCTCAGAAGAGGTGTCCCGGCCGGAGCCAGTAGCAGCTCCTGCTCCGGAAGCGACGACGTCAGAGGTACCTGCGGCCGAGCCAGAGTGCCCAAACGAAGTCGCTGGCCCCCTGCTCGAGGAGGTGAACGAAGACTTGGCAGCGGGGCCTTCTTCGATGGCGACTGAGGCCATCCCGGAGGACGGCCCTAGTGCCTTGGAAGCTCAGGGTTCCGCTCTCGTAGAGTGGGACCCAATTTTTGTATGTGAAGACCCGCTGGAACCAGCGGAGGAGACCCCAGCAGGTCCAGAGCCCATCCCGCTGTCGATGTCTATCGACAACGCCTGCTCCAGTCTGCGTCAAGTCCAATTGTCTTTCTTCCACGACAGCAAGGCTCTTGAAGAGGAGCGCCAAACCCTTAGGCGGTGGCGTAACCGACTCCACTTTGAGACCAAGCTGGCGCAGTCGAGGCTAGTGGATGACAAGGAGTGGATCAAGCGGGAGAAGATCCGCCTGGAGTACTGGGGCAAGCTGCTGGATGACAGGGAGAGCATGACTCATGCCCTCGACGCTCAATCCCGAGATATCTACGATCAGGCCAAAGCTGCCAATAACGCGGCCGATCTCGGCACGAACAGCTTGAGGCCATTAACACCGCACTCATCAAGCGCCGAGAGGCACTTGAAGAGAGGGAGAGACGACTCGAGGATGAAGAGCAGAAACTCCTGGAGCTGCGGGATGACGTCCTGAGGAGGGAAGAGGAGCTCGCCGAGAAAGTAGCTCTGGCGGACAAGGGCCTCGAGGAGTGCACCAAGAAATTGGAAGAGCGCTGCCAAGAGGAAGAGGAGAAGACCTGGGTGCGAGGGCAGGAACTCTACGAATACGAGTGTGCCCTTGTTTCCCGGGAGAAAAAAGTGGAGGCTAGGGAGAAGGACCTGGTCGATCGCCGGAACAAGATCCACCTCCGGGAGGAGGAGCTCGGAAGACTCGAGAGGCGGGTTGCTGCAAAGATTTAGCAAAACACCAAAGAAGTTGAGCGCCTCGCCCGCGTGAATTCCGAACTAACGGCGGCTAGGAGATCCCTGGAAGAGATGAAGAGCTTGAGGACGGCGGACTCCCTACAGATTTGGGAGTTCCTGGGCAAGGCCAACGACGCGCTGACGCCGATGGGTTTCAGCCCCGTGCGCCCGGATGATCCGGAGCCGGAGCCGGACCTTGCGCTGCAGGCGTTGAGCGCAGCAGGTAGCAAGCTCTCCAAGGTGGGCGATGTCATCGCGGACCAACTGGAGGTTGAGGGGCAATCCCTGGCGAGGAACGTTACAGAGTATGTGCTGACGTGCTACACCAGCCGGAACTCCCAATTTCCTCTGGACCCGGTGCTTGAAGGCCCCTGTCGAAGGAGAAGGCGAAGCTACCCGAGCCAGCGTATCGGAGGTCGCCCAGAAGGTCGCCGAATTCTTCCATAGGGTCTAGGACCATCTCTTTAGCTCTCACTTGTATTTTCTCTTCTTCTTCCTCAATTTTGTAATCCCTTGTCTCCAGATGTAATCTCCTATCTCCAGATGAATGAAATCCCCAAAATTTTGCGAATTTGACTTTTTGTCTTCAACATCTTTATCTTCACTTGGCCCCCTGGTAGATGTACACAATTTGATTGTGAACATGTACCAAAAGGATACTGTGTTTTGTTGAAGACTCATTTGCTCCGAACTTGTAGAATTTTAGGTCCGAAGTCTTCGATAGTGAAGGTCCCCTGGGGTTATCGGAGCTTAGAAGCTCCGGCATTGTCCATTGTTGGAGCTTGATAGCTCCGGCGATAGCCTCTATCAACACGTAGAGCGTCGATAGTTAGTCCTCCGGGGTGTCGGAGCTGAGTAGCTCCGACAGTGACCTTTGCCAACACTTGGTTTGTTGGCAGCAGACTCCATTTACAGGGTCTTCTCACCATCTTATACTCAGCGTCGACGGCTGGCCCCCTTGGGGGAGTCGGAGCTTAGTTAGCTCCGGCTTTTCTCCATCAACGTAGACTTTATTTTTCCTGCACACTTAAGTCAAGAAAAATAGTAAAATTCGTTCCTTGTCTATAATTTCATCGCGGCTTACTATTCTCAAGAAAACTTTAAGTTGAACGCGATTTTAAATACAACCGGATGCGTTGCCTTTTTCTCTTAGATTCAACTGTTCATGGACCCGCCTTACTTCGGCCTGCCGGGGTGTAGGTAGAGTGGCGTACTTAGGGTGCTTGACCAGGCTAAGTCGATAGCACACTCCAGCCCTAGATTGGCTTGGCGGCTTTCAGGTGAGTTGGCCATGAACGATATTTGAATCCAAAAGAACTGACAATACAACTCGAATCGTATATAAACCGGTCGAACTAAAATTTCTTAAGAATTGCACGTCTTTGTTATAGACAAGAAAGAGAAAAATAAAAATGTTGAGCTTGTACAAAATAAATGCACGTGGAGTCTATTTCACATGAAGTTGTCTTTCATTATAGGTCCGGGGTACAGGGGAAACAAGTACACTCTTAGGGTACGAAACTAGGCTAAGTGTGTTTGGTTTCTCGTTTGACCCAGGGTAGTTAGCCACACTTTTAGTCCAAAGACTGTGACAAGTGCTGCATGAACTTTGCAGACCTTTCGGGAAAGGTCCGACTGTTCTCCCGGAGGAACTACCCGACTCTGTACAATGACTCTATAACATACATCTCAAGTTACTCAAGACTCACCTCCGTGGTGTTAAGTGTAGAACTTACGGAGGTGCTCGATGTTCCAAGGATTTGGGAGAGGTGTCCCATCCTCGGTAGCCAAGCGAATGCTTCCGGGACGAGATACTTTGATCACTCGGAAGGGCCCCTCCCAGCCGGGGGAGAGTTTGTTTAACCCTTCTCTGGATAGTATTCTCCGTAGCACCAGATCGCCTTCCTCGAGCTGTCGGTTGTGTACATGCCGCTGGTGATAACGCCGTAGAGCTTGGCGATATCGGGCATTCTGAACAGCTGCTTGGCACCTTCCCTCCTCAAGGAGGTCTAGGTCTTCACGCCGGAGCTGGTCCTGCGCGGCTTCGTCGAAGGTCCGGACCCAGAGCGAACCCAAGGTGATTTCCGGAGGAAGGATTGCTTCAGCTCCGTACATCAGAAAGAAGGGTGTTTCTCCGGTTGACCAGTTTGGAGAAGTCCTGTTGGCCCATAGAGTGGGCGGAAGCTCTTTGATCCAGTTGGCTCCGTGTTTTTTCAAGCGCTCATAGGTGCGCGTTTTGAGTCCTTTAAGGATTTCAGCGTTTGCTCTCTCGACTTGGCCATTGCTGGCTGGGTGAGCTACGGAGGTGTAGCAAACTTGTATGCCGAGGTCTTCGCAATATCCTTGGAATGCGGAGCTTGTGAATTGAGTCCCATTATCAGTGATGATTTTGTTTGGGACTCCAAATCTGCTCATAATGGATTGCAGAAAGTTGATAGCAGATTGCTTGTTGATCGTCACAACTGGAGTTGCTTCCGGCCACTTAGTGAACTTGTCGATGGCGACGTACAGGAACTTGTAACCTCCGACGGCTCTTGGGAAGGGTCCCAAGATATCCATCCCCCACACAGCGAAGGGCCATGTAGGAGGTATCATTTGTAAGGGCTGAGCCGGTGTATGAATTTGCTTTGCATGAAATTGGCATGCTTCACATTTCTTCACTAGCTCAGTGGCATCCTGGAGCGCTGTAGGCCAGTAGAAGCCATGCCTAAAGGCTTTTCCGACCAGCGTGCGGGAAGATGCGTGGTTCCCACACTCGCCTCCATGGATTTCTGCGAGAAGTTCGCAGCCTTCTTCCCTTGTGATGCACCGCATTAGGATGCCGTTGGCACCATGCCGGTAGAGATCCCCTTCTACCAGCGTGTATCTTTTAGCCAATCTGACTACCCGGTTAGCAGATACATCATCGTCAGGAAGGATGTTGTCTTTCAAGTAGTTCCGGATCTCCGAGATCCATGCATCGGAACTGACTTGAGCATTTGAGTCTTGCGTGCTGGGTTGCTCGGAGCTTTCGGCAGCACCTACGACCCTTGATGGCTGCCATGGTAACAGGGTGTAACACCCTCATTTTCATGCATCATGCCCCACATGCACTCATATACATGTTTAACATTAACCCATAACAAGAGGAACAAGTTTAAAATTTATTTGGAACAAAACCGCACTTAAAAATGTAGGAAAGTGCGGACTAGTCCGGTTTTGCTGAGGACTAGTCCGATTTCTCTCTGTCTAAAAACGGACTTGTCCGCTTTTGCTGCGGATTAGTCCGATATTTGCCCCTGGAAAACTTCGGACTTGTCCGATCTTGTGCGGACTAGTCCGATGTTCCATGAATCCTTGAAAATTTGCTAAGTCCCTGGACTTTTCCGGACTAGTCCGGTGTTCCAGCAGACTTGTCCATTTTCCTTTCTGACTAAGATCGGACTTGTCCGATTTTTGGCCAGACTTGTCCGTTTTTCTCTCTGGACGACTTCGGACTAGTCCGGTCCTGTCCGGACTTGTCCGATATTTCGTGACTCCGAGATTGACCTTTTGTTTTACAACTTGTTCTTGGGTTTCACATCAAGTGGGCCTAGGGACGTCGTGCCCAACTCTTTTAGAGCCCATGTGGGACTCTAAACCGGCCTCTACTCATCCCAAAACTCGAAATCCATCTAACCCTAGCCTCCACCTCTATATAAACGACCCCACCCCTTGGTTTGACATCTATTTGCCACTTTTCCACCCACCCAAACCCTAGTTCGTGGGGAGCCACCATCAAGGAGGGAGGAGAAGATCCCAAACAAGAAGAAGAAGAGGAGGAAACGAAGGAGGATCAAGATCTCCACCAAGTTTCGTCCTTCACCACCAATTCATCTCCAAGTTCATCACCAACCCTAGATCATCAAGATCCAAGTGTTACCTCCAAGTTTCTTGGTTCATTGGAGTTCTAAACACCTGGTATACCTTATATTCTCTTCTACTTACATGAATTCAACCCCTAATCTCTGAATTTACGTCGATCTAGAAAACCCTAATCTGCTGATCTCGCCAAGTGCGGACTTGTTCGGTCCCTAGCGGACTAGTCCGATCTTCCTGGTTAAATTGTGTTGAATTAATTCTAAAATTTGATCTAATCAACCCCAAACCTGTATAAACTTGTTAAAATCTATTAGAGCTAGTTAGTGATCATTAAAAGCAATCTAGTGACAAGTTCTACCTTGCATTGCATCAATCGTGCATGTCATGTCATATTGAGTAATATTTGTGCACTCTTTGATTGTGTTTCTTGTCTTGTATGTTTATTGTGTGGATTAGATGGATTTGCGCTAGAGAGTGCCGCGGAGGATCTACAGCATCAAGAGTTTGAAGGCTTTGACCCTAATCAACAGCAAGAGCAAGGCAAGTGTCCTTGAAGCATATTGATCCTATTTTTAAAATAAATGTTTTGTTTGCAAAACTGCATGCTGTGTCAATTTGATGGGAATCCTATGGTAGGAAGTTTACTAGTTTTGTTTGACCACCCTTGTCACCTAGAATTTATGGTAGAGAGAGTCGGGAAGGCTTTTTACTTTTTGCTTCGCTTAATCAACTGGGATGGAAAACAACTATACCAATCAATTTATTTATGCATGGATGAGATTATGGTTAACATGAACTGGTTAAATATGGTATGGTAATGGATGATCTAAGCAAGCCTGGTATGTGGATGGGTTGGATGTTATGGTGGTTTGCTTGCTTTAGATCTAAGGACTGGTTCATGCGAGAATAAGCGAGGACTACAGTGCCACCACGAGGCCAAGTATGGGTGCGGCGTAGCTGATTAATTAGGGCTTTGCTAGTGTTGTTTGGACCATTGTGGATGCTCGGGGAAGGGGTAGTCGGATTGGGTTTGTTGATGATTGGTGGGACTACCCTGGGATCCGAATGGCTCAAGAGGGGGCCCTTGGTTGAAGATGTGCTCTGCGGGAGACATCGCCACCGGTGAAACCTCAGTGGGGTCTAAATAGGCTAGTAATCCCTTTGTAAAGGCTATTTTGTGATCTCTTGGCCACACACCAACGGAAGTGTGTAATGTGACCGACGGGTCATGGGCATAAGGGAGGTTCTTAGTCGCCAAAAGGTGATGAAACCACAAACACGTGGGTAAAGAGGTACAAACTCTGCAGAGTTAATTAAAACTATCATGATAGCCGTGCTCCCGGTTATGAGCACCTGGACAACTTCCATGATTAGAGGGAAATTGGAATTTGGGATGGTTATGGTTTGGTAATGGTTATGGCTGGTTATGAGTTCATCTCTGGTATTGAATCTGGTTATTGGCAATGGTGAAATCTGGAATTTTTGATGATGGTAATGAATTCAGATTTGGTATTACGGTATTACTTATGATTATGATGGGTTTACTTCACATACTTATACTATATTGCTTTTCGAATGTTTAAATGTACTTTTCAGCACTTTGCCATTATTATTGTCGTCATTTGAATCAGCCACATGTCATACTTTCCACACTTGCTGAGTACGACATGTACTCACTCTTGCAATCCCCCATCCCAACAGTTGCAGGTCAGGATTAGGAGTTTAATGGTGATAATGCGGAGTTCTAGGCCGTGTCTACCGTCAGCTTTGCCTGTGGTGTTGATTGGAGCTGCGCATACATACCCTGTCGCTTATGCTGCTTAGTTTGCTTAATTAGTTTATTTCCGCTGCATTAGTTGAACTTGTCATTAATATTTATTAGAGCTTGTATTCGAAGATAATATGGTTTGTGTAATAAAATTTGGTTAATTAATCTTGTCTTGTGGTAATTTTCTGTATACTCTTTTGTGATTGCACTCGTGTATGTGTGATGAACATCCTGGGCACACATATGCGTTAGCTTGGTTCATTTTCGGAACCGGGCGTCACAGATTGGTATCAGAGCCACAGGTTGACCGTAGGACGCAGCCTAGATAGAATGGACACTTTAGAGCACATAGGAGCACTCAGGAATCGGTGTGTTTTTGCTTAGAGTGCTGTTTGCTATATATATTGGTTGCTTGTGTGCTTAATAGAGGATTTTGGGATGCCTTAGCATTGCCATGTCCACCTAGGCTAGTGTAGCTAGTTGTTTAGTTTCATATCCCTTGATGCATATAGTTGGGGCGTTTTCTAATTCTTACCTACTGCTTTTCTTCAGATGGTGAGGACTCGCAACCATAGGGATGACAGTGATGAGGAGGAGAACAATGGAGTGCCTCAGAACAACATCGGACAAGGATCTACTCAGGGAGCTATCAACATTGAGCAGCTATTGGCTATGCAAAACCAGCTCATGCAGACCATGATACAAACAATGGGACAGCTGCAGGCTGGCAATATCAACAACCAGCCCCACATGCCTCCACCGCCACCCCCACCTCCTCATAACCGATTGGGAGAGTTTATGAGGACTAGGCCGCCAACCTTTGCTCAAGCCGCAGACCCTATGGATGTGGATGATTGGCTCAAGTCCGTGGATAAGAAGCTAGCCATTGTCCAATGCAGTGACCGGGAGAAGGTGCTATTTGCTTCTCATCAACTCGTTGGAGCAGCTGCAGATTGGTGGGATTCTTATTGCAATGCTCATGAGAACCAAGAGAGAATTACCTGGGCGGAATTCAAGGAGAGTTTCCGTTCTCATTATGTGCCGGAAGGTGTTATGATCTTGAAGAGGCAAGAATTTGAGAACTTGAGACAAGGAAAATCAAGCGTGAGTGAATATCTCAATAAGTTCACTCAACTCTCAAGATATGCGCCTGAGGATGTTAGCCGGGACAGCCGGAAGCAATACTTGTTCATGAGGGGATTGAACAATACGATCCAAGTGCAATTGCTCAACTGTGATTATGTCAATTTTCAGAAGCTTGTGGACAAAGCAATTGTGGTTGAGAACAAGATCCGTGAGATGGAGCAAGAAATCAAGAGGAAGGCGCCATATCAAGGACAGCAACAAGGAAGTAATGTGCGCCCTCGCTTTGCGCCGCCCAATGTGCCTCATTACAGCTCCTCTATTCCTGCTCAGCGCCCTGGTTATGCACCGCGCCCAACTCAGTTTGTGTAGCAGCGCCCTGTTATGCAAGCACCTAGGCCTCCAATGCCTTATGTACCTCGTGCTGATTTTCCTGGAGCCAATGTTCAAAACCAAGCTCGTCCCAATAATTCTGGTGGAGTTAAGAAGTGTTATACCTGTGGAGAAGCTGGACACTTTGCGCATCAATGTCCTAAGTCGGGCCTTGGTCAAGGAAGCAATGCATCGAGGCAAAACCCAAGACCTAATGGAGGACAGCCACAAGGAAGCCGTGGACAGCAAAACTTTGCTCTTGGTAACGTGAACCATGTCTCTACGGAGGATGCTCAACAAGCGGATGATGTGGTCATTGGTATGTTTCTCGCCAACTCCAATCCCGCGACTATGTTATTTGATTCTGGAGCATCGCATTCATTCATTGCATCGAAGTATGTTGCCAAGTATAGTTTGCCTATCTCTCATATGAAGTATATTTTCACACAAACGGATCTGAACTTGAGGCAATGAAGATGGTTGGAGCTCATCAAAGATTATGATTTGGGGATCAACTATCATCCGGGAAAGGCCAATGTAGTGGCCGATGCTTTGAGTAGAAAGGGAGTAAGCCATCAACTTACAGTTCGAGAGTTACCGTCCGAGTTATGCAAGGAGTTTGAACGGTTGAACCTTGGGTTTGTAAACGAGATGGAGATGATGGAGTTAAACCCAACCTTGGAGCAAGAAATTCGAGAGGCACAAACCACAAATGAGGAGATCAAGGAAATCAAGGAAAGAACCGAAGAAGGGAGATAATTCAGATTTGACAAGGATGAACATGGTACCTTATGGCTTGGAAAGAGGATCGTTGTGCCTAATGTAAAGCATATTCGGGAGACAATATTAAAGGAGGCACATGACTCGCCTTACTCGATTCACCCCGGTTGTATGAAGATGTACAAGGACTTGAAGACTTGCTATTGGTGGGATAGCATGAAAAAGGACATAGCTGAATATGTAGCATTATGTGATGTGTGCCAACGAGTCAAAGCGGAACATCAAAGGCCAGCCGGATTATTGCAACCGTTAAAGATTCCGGAATGGAAGTGGGAAGAAATTGGTATGGACTTCATAGTTGGGTTACCGCGTACTCAGTCCGGGTATGACTCAATTTGGGTAATTGTGGATCGCTTAACCAAGTCAGCTCATTTTGTCCCTGTGAAGACCAAGTATACAGCTGCACGATTGACCGAAATATACATGGAGCATATTGTGTGTCGACATGGAGTCCCTAAGAAGATAGTCTCGGATAGAGGTTCTCAATTTACCTCCAGATTTTGGCAAAAATTGCATGAAGCTTTGGGAACGAGGTTGAATTTTAGTTCAGCATATCATCCTCAAACGGATGGACAAACCGAGAGGACCAATCAGATTTTGGAGGACATGTTAAGAGCTTGTGCTTTAAAGCATGGGAAAAGTTGGGACAAAAGCTTGCCATACGCAGAATTTTCATACAACAATAGTTACCAAGCAAGCTTGAAAATGTCACCATATGGAGCACTTTATGCGAGGAAGTGTAGGACACCTTTATTCTGGAATGAGGCAGGAGAAACTCAAGTATTTGGTCCGGACGTGTTGCAAGAAGCCGAAAAGCAAGTCCAAATAATTCGTGGAAACTTGAGGGCTGCCCAATCAAGGCAAAAAGGCTATGCGGACAATAGGAGAAGGAAATTAGCCTTTGAAATAGGAGATTTTGTTTACCTCAAGGTGTCACCAATGAGAGGTCATAAGAGGTTTAACATAAGAGGCAAGCTCGCACCTCGTTATATTGGACCATTCAAGATTTTGGACAAAAGGGGAGAAGTAGCATATAAGTTGGAGATGCCAGCTCATTTTTCAGACGTACATGATGTGTTTCATGTTTCCCAACTCAAGAAGTGTCTCAGGGTACCGGAAGATCAAGTGCCAATGGAAGAATTGGAACTAGAGGAAGATTTGACATATGCCGAGCAACCGGTCAAAATCTTGGAAACCAAGGAGAGAGTCACAAGGAACAAGGTAATTCAATGGTGTAAAGTCCAATGGAAGCTACATACCAAAAAAGAAGCAACTTGGGAGCTAGAAGATGATCTCAAGAAGGAATTTCCCTATCTCTTCTCTTCCGCGTCGAATCTCGAGGGCGAGATTCATTTTAAGGGGGGTAGGTTTGTAACACCCTCATTTTCATGCATCATGCCCCACATGCACTCATATACATGTTTAACATTAACCCATAACAAGAGGAACAAGTTTAAAATTTATTTGGAACAAAACCGCACTTAAAAATGTAGGAAAGTGCGGACTAGTCCGGTTTTGCTGAGGACTAGTCCGATTTCTCTCTGTCTAAAAACGGACTTGTCCGCTTTTGCTGCGGATTAGTCCGATATTTGCCCCTGGAAAACTTCGGACTTGTCCGATCTTGTGCGGACTAGTCCGATGTTCCATGAATCCTTGAAAATTTGCTAAGTCCCTGGACTTTTCCGGACTAGTCCGGTGTTCCAGCGGACTTGTCCGTTTTCCTTTCTGACTAAGATCGGACTTGTCCGATTTTTGGCCAGACTTGTCCGTTTTTCTCTCTGGACGACTTCGGACTAGTCCGGTCCTGTCCGGACTTGTCCGATATTTCGTGACTCCGAGATTGACCTTTTGTTTTACGACTTGTTCTTGGGTTTCACGTCAAGTGGGCCTAGGGACGTCGTGCCCAACTCTTTTAGAGCCCATGTGGGACTCTAAACCGGCCTCTACTCATCCCAAAACTCGAAATCCATCTAACCCTAGCCTCCACCTCTATATAAACGACCCCACCCCTTGGTTTGACATCTATTTGCCACTTTTCCACCCACCCAAACCCTAGTTCGTGGGGAGCCACCATCAAGGAGGGAGGAGAAGATCCCAAACAAGAAGAAGAAGAGGAGGCAATGAAGGAGGATCAAGATCTCCACCAAGTTTCGTCCTTCACCACCAATTCATCTCCAAGTTCATCACCAACCCTAGATCATCAAGATCCAAGTGTTACCTCCAAGTTTCTTGGTTCATTGGAGTTCTAAACACCTGGTATACCTTCTATTCTCTTTTCCTTACATGAATTCAACCCCTAATCTCCGAATTTACGTCGATCTAGAAAACCCTAATCTGCTGATCTCGCCAAGTGCGGACTTGTCCGGTCCCTAGCGGACTAGTCCGATCTTCCTGGTTAAATTGTGTTGAATTAATTCTAAAATTTGATCTAATCAACCCCAAACCTGTATAAACTTGTTAAAATCTATTAGAGCTAGTTAGTGATCATTGAAAGCAATCTAGTGACAAGTTCTACCTTGCATTGCATCAATCGTGCATGTCATGTCATATTGAGTAATATTTGTGCACTCTTTGATTGTGTTTCTTGTCTTGTATGTTTATTGTGTGGATTAGACGGATTTGCGCTAGAGAGTGCCGCGGAGGATCTATAGCATCAAGAGTTTGAAGGCTTTGACCCTAATCAACAGCAAGAGCAAGGCAAGTGTCCTTGAAGCATATTGATCCTGTTTTTAAAATAAATGTTTTGTTTGCAAAACTGCATGCTGTGTCAATTTGATGGGAATCCTATGGTAGGAAGTTTACTAGTTTTGTTTGACCACCCTTGTCACCTGGAATTTATGGTAGAGAGAGTCGGGAAGGCTTTTTACTTTTTGCTTCACTTAATCAACTGGGATGGAAAACAACTATACCAATCAATTTATTTATGCATGGATGAGATTATGGTTAACATGAACTGGTTAAATATGGTATGGTAATGGATGATCTAAGCAAGCCTGGTATGTGGATGGGTTGGATGTTATGGTGGTTTGCTTGCTTTAGATCTAAGGACCGGTTCATGCGAGAATAAGCCAGGACTACAGTGCCACTAGGAGGCCAAGTATGGGTGCGGCGTAGCTGATTAATTAGGGCTTTTCTAGTGTTGTTTGGACCATTGTGGATGCTCGGGGAAGGGGTAGTCGGATTGGGTTTGTTGATGATTGGTGGGACTACCCTGGGATCCGAATGGCTCAAGAGGGGGCCCTTGGTTGAAGATGTGCTCTGCGGGAGACATCGCCACCGGTGAAACCTCAGTGGGGTCTAAATAGGCTAGTAATCCCTTTGTAAAGGCTATTTTGTGATCTCTTGGCCACACACCAACGGAAGTGTGTAATGTGACCGACGGGTCATGGGCATAAGGGAGGTTCTTAGTCGCCGAAAGGTGATAAACCACAAACACGTGGGTAAAGAGGTACAAACTCTGCAGAGTTAATTAAAACTATCATGATAGCCGTGCTCCCGGTTATGAGCACCTGGACAACTTCCATGATTAGAGGGAAATTGTAATTTGGGATGGTTATGGTTTGGTAATGCTTATGGCTGGTTATGAGTTCATCTCTGGTATTGAATCTAGTTATTGGCAATGGTGAAATCTGGAATTTTTGATGATGGTAATGAATTCAGATTTGGTATTACGATATTACTTATGATTATGATGGGTTTACTTCACATACTTATACTATATTGCTTTTCGAATGTTTAAATGTACTTTTCAGCACTTTGCCATTATTATTGTCGTCATTTGAATCAGCCACATGTCATACTTTCCACACTTGCTGAGTACGACATGTACTCACTCTTGCAATCCCCCACCCCAACAGTTGCAGGTCAGGATTGGGAGTTTAATGGTGATAATGCGGAGTTCTAGGCCGTGTCTACCGTCAGCTTTGCCTGTGGTGTTGATTGGAGCTGCGCATACATACCCTGTCGCTTATGCTGCTTAGTTTGCTTAATTAGTTTATTTCCGCTGCATTAGTTGAACTTGTCATTAATATTTATTAGAGCTTGTATTCGAAGATAATATGGTTTGTGTAATAAAATTTGGTTAATTAATCTTGTCTTGTGGTAATTTTCTGTATACTCTTTTGTGATTGCACTCGTGTATGTGTGATGAACATCCTGGGCACACATATGCGTTAGCTTGGTTCATTTTCGGAACCAGGCGTCACACAGGGCCATCGGGACCGTCAGCTTCGGGATGCTGATCTCGCCCCCTTCGCTCAGTTCGGCAGGCTGAGCTGTGGGTTTCGACAATCTCCGAACAAAAGTTCCGTCAGGAGCCGGAGCTCCGGTTGACGCTTTCGTCGAGAGTTCGTCGGCTTCAGCGTTGTGGGCACGCTGAACATGGTGGAGGTCTAGGACTTCAAAGTCCTTCTGAAGCCTCTGGACTTCTAGGAGGTAAGCAACTAGCTGGAGATTGTTGCAGGAGCATTCACCCTTCACCTGCTTGATGATGAGCTGTGAATCTCCTTTGACCAGCAGTTGCCGGACACCGTATGACAGTGCCACCTTTAGTCCGTAGATGAGTGCTTCATACTCCGCCATGTTGTTGGTTGCCTTGAAGTCAAGGTGTACCATGTATTTTACCTTCTCCCCAGTTGGTGCAAGGAGAAGGATTCCAGCTCCGGCCCTCTGCTTCTGCATGGAGCCGTCGAAGTAGAGGGTCCAGTGAGGCTCGGTGAAGGTTGGAGCTTGATGCTCCATCTTTGTTCACTGGGGCCCCCAGGGTTTGATGGAGAGGGAGTCCATTCCGCCACAAAATCTGCCAACGCTTGACTCTTGACTGCTTGTCTTGAAATAAATTCAAGATCAAATTCAGCCAATTCGCAACCCACTTTGCTATATTCCCATTTGAATTGGGATTATGCAAGATTGCTCGAAGTGGATAGGAGGTCACCACCGAGACTTTGTGAGCTTTGAAGTAATGTCGAAGCTTCCTGGAGGCAATAAGAACTGCATAGAGCAGCTTATGCACCTCTAGGTATCGAGTCTTGGCATCATGTAATACTTCACTGATGAAGTATACCGGGCGTTGAATGGTCCGGACCCTCCCGGAGGGGTCCGGAGCTTCCTCTTCATTGATCCGGACCCTCTCGGAGGGGTACAGATTCTCTTCGGGGACCTCAGGGTTCTGGCTGGAGGAACCCGGAGCTTCTTCAGAAATGACCTGGATCCTCCCGGAGGGGTCTAGGTCTCCTGAAGTGACTTCTTGCGGGTTTGAATCTGGGAGCTGGGACCCAGACTCGCTTTCAGGAACCTCCGGACCCTCCCGAAGGGGTCTGGATTCCTGAGTGTGGGGTAGTTCTGGTCTCTCCGCAACCAGAACCATACTGACGACTTCGTCAGTAGCTGAAATGTAAAGCAACAAAGGCTCACCAGGGTTCGGAGCTACCAGAATTGGTAGGGTGGTGAGGAACTGTTTCAGCTCCTGGAATGCCTTCTCTGCTTCTTCGGACCATTGGAATGGTCCGGACATTCTCAATAACTTGAAGAAGGGGAGTGCCCGCTCCGCCAGTCTTGATATGAACCGGCTGAGGGCTGCTAGACATCCAGTTAACTTTTGGACATCTTTGATGCGGGTTGGTGGCCGCATGTCTTCAATGGCTTTTATCTTCGCCGGATTAGCTTCTATGCCCCGGTGACTTACCAGGAAACCAAGAAGTTTTCCGGAGCTAACCCCAAACACGCACTTGTCTGGGTTTAGCTTTGTGCGGGTGGCCCGCAGCTTATCGAAGACAGCCTGCAAGGTGTCGAGGAGTGACTCCTTGTTTCTGACCTTGACCACGATGTCATCGACGTACACTTCCACTATGTCTCTGATGATTTCTTCAAAAGTTTTGTACATAGCTCGTACAAAAGTTGAAGCCGCATTCTTGAGACCAAATGGCATGGCTGTGTAACAGTACAATCCATCTACTGTGATGAATGAAGTATGCTCTTCATCCTCCCTAGACATCCTGATTTGATGATACCCAGAATATGCGTCTAGGAAACACAGTAATTCACACCCGGAGGTGGAATCCACTATCTGATCTATTCTAGGTAGTGGGAATGGATCTTTTGGACATGCCTTATTTAGTGTGGTGTAGTCGATGCACATCCGAAGCTTCCCGCTGGCCTTGGGCACAACGACTGGGTTCGCCAGCCATTTTGGATGGAAGACTTCTCGGATGAATCCGGCTTCGAGTAGCTTCTTTACTTCTTGTCGGATGAAGTTCTGCCGCTCTACGAATTGCTTCTGAGGCTTATGATGCACAGGCCGGGCATCAGGGTAGATCTTCAGATTGTGCTCAGTCACTTCCCTAGGGATCCCAGGCATTTGTGGCGGTTGCCAAGCAAACACGTCAACATTAGCCCGGAGGAAAGTGATGAGCGTGAGTTCCTATTCATCGTTCAATCCTCCCGATATACGGGTGGTTTGAGCGGCATCGGAACCAATTTGGACGACTTTGACGGGAATGTCGGTGTCGCCGCTTGGCTGGACACGAGGTGCAGAGGTCGAGCCTCGTTGACGAATGCTCGGGGGTTTCGGAGCTTGCTCCTGTCTGGAGTCCTCCTCTTGCGCCGTGGTGAGTGCGTGGAGTTCCTCCAGAGCAGTTATTCCGGCAGTGCGATCTCCGCGGATCCAGAGAACGCCTACTGGTGTTGGCATCTTCAACACCAGGTATCCACAATGAGCAGCTGCCATGAATTTGTACAGGGTAGGTCTACCCAAGATGGCGTTGAATGGTAAGTTGATCTGAGCGACGTCAAAGACCAACTTCTCGGTGCGATACTTCTCCCGGGTCCCGAAGGTAACAGGGAGAGTAATAGCTCCGGGTGGGGTAATGGCCCCCGGACCTACTCTGGAGAAAGGTCGAGATGGATGGAGATCCGAAGGTCGGAGCTGAAGCTTAGTGAAAGCTTCGAAGCTGATGAGGTTAAGCCCCGAACCTCCGTCTACCATGACATGGTGGAGCTGGATGTTATTGATGGTAGGAGATACCATCAAAGGTAGCTGACCTGCTCCAACCATGCTCCGCGGACAATCAGAAGCATCAAAAGTGATGGAGGTGTCCATCCACTTTCGATGAGGTTCCGGCCTGACTGTAGGGGCTACAGCGGCCATATCTCGCCGCATAGTCTTGATGACGCGACGAGAGGTGATATCCCATGACCCACCGAAAATGGTGTTCATGGTCTTCCGAAGCTCGTTGTCAGAGACATCAGAATCATCATCGACGGAGGTGTAAACAGCCTTCAGGACCTTTTTGGGATCCTGAAACCCTAACTCCTCTTCAGCCGAAGCTTCGTCGACCTTCTGTTTCCCTTCCCTCTGTCGGAAAGGAGATCCTTCCTGGCGCTTGTTGTAGCGCTCGGCAAGGTTTTGGACCTCCCGGCAGTCTTCCAAACCGTAGCTGCCCGTTTTGTGAATGGGACACCACACTTTGGGTTTGCCACCGTCTTCAGAGGACGATCGAGGTCGCTTCTCGGGGCGTGGCCCCCGGCCACCTGGAGCTGCAGCAGCTGCAACGTTGGATGTGCCGGCCGATGGCTTCTTCTTGCCGTTGGTCTTCTTTTTATTCTTGCCACTCCTGGAGGTAGCGGCTTCTTCTTTGGAGGATTTCTTGTGATCCTCCGAGGCTGGTTTGGAGTGCATTTTACGGCCCTCCGCAGCTCTGGCACATTTGTCTGCCAGGCTGAAGAGTTCCGTGACGCTGGTGATCTCCTTGATCGCCAGCTTCTCCAACATCTTCTTATCCCGTACGCCCTGTCTGAATGCCACGATGACAGAAGCGCTTGAGATAGAAGGGATAGTGTTTTGTACCTGAGAGAACCTCTGGATGAAGGACCGCAAAGATTCTCCCCCTTTTTGTACGACCGCAAAAAGGTCCAGTTCAGTGCCTGGTCGGGTGTATGAACTCCCGAAGTTGGCAGTGAACTGACGGCACAGCTCCTCCCAACGGTTGATAGAGTTGGGTGGAAGGCTCATAAACTAGGACCTGGCGGTCCCAGTTAAGGCCACTGGAAAGTAATTGGCCATCACGGCCTCGTTTCCTCCAGCTGCCAAGATTGCAGTGGAGTATATCTGAAGGAATTCGGCGGGGTTGACAGTCCCGTCAAATTTTTCCGGCAGGTGAGGCCGGAACTTCTGTGGCCATCTAACCATGCGCAGGTGCATGGCTAGAGCTGAACAGCCTCCTCCTACTCCTTCAAGAGTAGAAAGGTCCTGAGCTTCCCGTCTTTCACGAACACGCTCAATATGGACACGACCATCCTGCTGGCGATATCGGCGATCAAGCTCCGCCCGGAGGTCATGAGTCGAAAGCCTGGATACCGTGTGAGTGCGTCGAGCCCCGGAGGGCAATGACATCACTTGTTGAGATGCATCACGTCTCCTGCTATTGGAGGCGTGTGGACCAAGTCTTCCAGACAAAGTCCGTCGCTGAGACAGGGCTCGTCCCGAAGGAGGAGGTCCCTGGTTGTTGAGGCGTTCGGCCGCTGCTGCGACCAAATGCTCCACATCGGCCCTCCATTGCTCCAGTGCATCCCGAGATGCATCCGGAGGTGGCGGGCGCTGTAGAAGAGCACGCGCTGCATGGAGCGCATGTTCCGGGTTGTCATGACTCGTCGACGCAGTGTTCGACGCCGGCGCACCATCACGCTGCCCAGCACGATTTGCTAGAGAAGACGGTGGTGGTGGGAGTGTGGCTCCTGCTGGTGCTGAGGCTCCTGCAGGTGGTTGCCTGTTGGAGGGATTGCCCCCAACAGCCTGAGCGGCAGGTTGGCCATTGGATGATCCAGCAGCAGAGTTCACCATTCTCGAAAATCTCAGGCGCCCCTTCCTAGCGCGCCAACTATCGACTGTCAGAGCCGGCAGATCTCCCTACACTGCTAAAGTGATTGGGGAGTTTGATGTTCGGTGTGGGCGCGCGGAGATTCAAGAAGGTGAATAGGAGTTTGACACAGGAGGCACAAGAATTTACGTGGTTCGGGCCGCCTGAGCGTAATACCCTACTCCACGGGTGTGTTGGTGTTGTATTAGCAGTAAGAGCTTATCACGAGTGTGGGGTGCGTATGATCGCCTGTGAACGTCTCTCAGTGTATCGTCCGTCTGTCCTTTTATAGTACAAGGGCAGGCCGTTACAATTCAACCTGGCCCGACATGTGGCCCTGGCGGTTACTAGTATTGATACACGCTTAATTGCTCTTAATAACCCTGTAACGGGCTTTGACAGCACCGTTACTGGTGTTAAGATCGTCCGTTTAAGTGTCATTAATATGGCATTAATGACACTTAATCGGGTCTTGAAGTCCTTGGCTCTCCTTTGAAGATCCGGAGCCGTTACAAGGTCTTCTGGAGGTTAGAAGCTGAAAGGTCCGACAATTTGACACGTGGCTGCTCCGGAGCTTGCTGTGGGAAGCAGGTAGCTCCGGGGCTACCAGACACGTGTCAGGTCCGGAGCTTCTCTCGGTCTGGGGTTAAGTCCGGAGGTGCCGTTTCGGTACGTGGCCCGGAGCTTCCCCCTTGTGGGCGGTAGCTCCGGGTAAGTCGTACACGTGGCGACCCAGGGATTAACCATGTTGGAGAAGCGGGTCCGGTTATGTCTGATAGGTGGGCCTCCGAGGGTCTTCAAACCAAGTAGATGGCCTTTGAGATCTTTGTAACCTCAAGGGGTGTACGGTTTTTAGGGTACCGACAAACACAAAAAGAACACATGAGATTTATCCCGTGGTTCGGTTCCCACAGAGGCAACCTACATCCACGATGAGGAGCCCACAAAAGGATCGGGTCTTCTCCCACCCTACCCTCGTCAGATCGCCACGAAGGCCAATCCTCTTCCACTTTTCTCAAAGGGGTGAATAACCGAATTCAAGGGGCTTTCTCACACGTTGAGAGCTCCCTTGGATTACAACACAAAATACCACCAAGAGCACACTCAAAAGATTACAATTAAAATGCAGGAGTGTGTTAGAGAATCAAACCAATAGCTCAATGTGGTGTTCAATGTGTCTCTCCAATGAACTAGAGTGAATCCTCAAAGGATTGATCTTTGTTGCACTTAATTTCGTGGAGAGATGTGGTTTTTGAGTCTCTTGGGAGGTGTGACGGCGCTAGGGTTCGAGAGTGGGTAAAATATGGCCATACAACTCTATTTATATGGGTTTCTAAAAGTGACCTTTAGGGTACAGAAAGATCGGACTAGTCCGTGGTGGTCACCGGACTAGTCCGGTGTGCTGTGTGTAGCAAACCCTAAGTGTCCCGAAATATCGAACTAGTCCGGCTAGGAGCGGACTTGTCCGATTTCACTACTGGAAATCTTCAGACTAGTCCGATAGTCATCGTACTTGTCCGGACATGTGAAACCCTAAGTGTATAGGATGACAAGTCCGCACTTGGAGGACTTGCCCGATTCAGATCAGAGGGTATTTCGGACTAGTCCGTGCAATCATAGGACTTGTCCGATTTGGATTAGAAAGAATATCAGACTAGTCTGGTTGTGATCGGACTTGTCCGATTTTGTGTGACTTGTGAAGTGTTTTGAGGACTAGTCCGCACTGGGGAGGACTAGTCCGATTCTAGTCAGAAAGGATATTGGACTAGTCCGATGGATATCAGACTTGTACGATGTCTTGCAGAAAGGATATCAGACTAGTCCGGTGTTAGTCGGACTAGTCCGGTCCTATGTAACTTTGTACAATGTGTGTGTTTAATTGTGATTGAGCTCTTGGGATGTGTTTTCTTAACACACTCCATACACAATGATCTACTATTCTTCTTCCTTGAGCTCATTTCCACTTTGCTCCTCATTCTTCCTTATTTTTGGCACTTTGCTCATTTTCCTATTAAAATCTTGCACTCATCTCAACAAAGAGGTTAGGATCCCAATTGCTTGTCATAAATCATCCAAAACCCACAAGGGAGTCCTAGATGCACTTTCAATCTCCCCCTTTTTGGTGATTGATGACAACCAATTGAGATTTCACAAAATATGATAGAAGTTGAGATTTTCATAAAGCATGCACATATGGGTCCAAAATACATCAAGTAGTGAAAGCATAGTCCATATGTGCATTCTTTATGGTGGGATGCATAACTAAGTGCACTAAAACATTAATTACCCAATAGCAAGCATATATGTCATTCTAGAGTAAAATCACAGTTTTCATAAATACTACTCAAAGGATCAATTCATTGCATCACATAACCATAATTAACATAAGATCATTGTTAAAACATTACAAGCCACAAAAGAGTTAAAAAGCAAAGCATAGAACTCTCTCCTCGCAAACTACAGCTAAGACTAAGACTCCCCCTCAATCTCTCCCCCTTTGGCATCAAGACACCAAAAAGAAGGAGAGGAGGGTCCTAAGGTCTTCACTCTTCGCTGTCGTTCCTCTCATCGTTGTCTTCATCATCTTCATCTTCAGCTTGATGAGGAGGAGGAGGGGGAGGTGCGGAGGTACTCGAGTCCCCAATGCCAAAGTAGGCAAGCTCAGAGGGGGTCAAGGGCCTGAGCTCAGTGAAATTAGAGTCTGAGTCTTCCGAGATTGTTGGAGACCCAATTGGCTCAATCTCCAGCTTCTAGCAAATTTGCTTGACATTTGCCTTGATATACTTCATGTCCTCCTTTCTTTTCTTTGTGAGCTTATGGGCCTTCACTTCGGCCTTTTTGCAGGAGGCAAAGAATGCAGCCAGGTACTTGAGAATTCTGCTGGCTGAACCTTTTTGAGGGGCTGCACTAGCAGCAGGGGCAGCTCTAGCATTTACTCTTGATCTTGCCGGTGCCTCGGGACTGGAAGCCGGCGAGGAAGCAGCCTGCACACTCGACTTTTGAGGCATTTGAGGCCTCAAGGGGAGATGCTCCACATCTTTCACAAACTCAATGCCGGTGACTTTCTCAATCACAAACATTAGGTAAGGAGCATATTCGCAAGATCTGTTGGGAGTGTAGAATATGTTCACCATATCATTCCAAATGTATTCCGCCACATCAAATGGGCGGTCCTTGCTTATGACCCTCATCAGAGTCCGGAGGTATCCTTGCACACTCCCAGCATCTCCATCCTTAGGAGCAATTGTCTTCCTTAACACTCTGCTCAACACCACAAAGAATGGTTTCATGTTTTTGGTGGAAGGAGGGTTTAACTTTGAGTTTGGCTCATATAGGAACTTCATCCTATCCTTGTCAATGACACCAATGTTGTGCATGACCAAGCAATCAGATCTTGTGGTGTCAAGGTGAAGCAGGTTAGCAAAATCTTCTTGAGTAATGCTGTACTTGGATCCATAGGTCATCCAAGTGACACTCTCCTCATCCTCACTTGAGAAGTGACAGGTCGCAAAGAACTGCGCAATCACTTCATCATTCCAGTTATTTCTGAAAGCAAACATATCTCTTAGTCCATGCTTCTCAATGGCTCTCACTACATCAGTGAATGGTGAGCAGCCCTTCTTCTCAAAATGTGCCTAGTCAATCCACTGACTGCGAACAACTGGTGTCTTCATGGGTAGATACACCGATCTGTAAAATTCAGCATGGAAGTTGCACCAGAATCTTCCATCAGCCGCTTGCTTCGGTCGGCCATACCAATCGATGCTTCTGAACTTGGCCGTCGAGTCACTGCCCTTCCCGTTGAACTTCTCTTCATTTGGGTCCCGGACCCCTTCCCTTGGAGCATGAAGTTTCAACGGGCCAACTGGACCCATAGCAATCCCTTTGCCCTTGCCCTTTGCTTTGCGAGGTCCACTCGATGATGCAGCTGCCTTGGAGACTAGCTTCTTAGCTAGCACCTTCCCCCGAGCCTGTGGAGGAGACTGAGCTGGCTCAGACGGTCTTTCTTGGCGCTTCTTCCCAAGACCCGTCGAGGCCCGAGGTGCCACCTCATGGTCCATCTCGGCCTCAAAATCGGAGACATCATTGTCGGAGCTCGACATGACCTGAGAATGAGTGGTATGAATGAGAGTGAATGACACAAGGCATAGGTGTGAAAGGGTAGCAAGGAATTGCATTAAGGAATTGAAGAATTAGGTTTTGAGTTCAGAAACATTGGACTTGTCCAGTGCATAGGCACGGACTAGTCCGGGGCACCGGACTTGTCCGTGCATGGATCGGACTAGTCCGATGTTCATCCTCAAAAACCTAAGAGACTGGATAAATGGTGAATTCTAATGCACAACGACCTTAGCATACACGTAATACATCAAGAGAGCATGTATATAGTGAGGAATGCTAGGCTGTTTGATCAACAAGGAAGAAATTTGGAATTTCTAGGGTTTGAGAGAAAATTACCGGAAAAATTGCTTGAAGCTTGGAGATGAGGGAGTTGAAGGCCGGACAAGTCTGCTAGCTTCAATCCTCAAGTGGACAAGCTTGATTTCCGCCCAAATGCGAAGGTTTTTGATGGAGGGAGTAAGGAATTGCCTTGGGAGCTCGAGCACGAAGAGAGAGAGCGCGTGAGGCAAGAGTGGAGGTGAGGAAATTAGGGTTTAGCGGCGGCTAGGGTTATGGACACGAAAAATCGGACAAGTCCGAAGATGACCGGACTAGTCCAAACTTTTCCAGGGGCTATATCAGACTAGTCTGTTGTCTACCTGACTAGTCCGGCCTAACCGGCACTCTACAGACTAGTCTGCATGGGCGGACTAGTCCGGGCAACCACAGACTAGTCTGTGGTCACCAGGCAAGAATTTTTAGCCCATTCATATATATTTGAAGGTACATATTTGGAGAAAAGAGAGGCAAAACACATCAAATAATCTTGATGAATATGATCAGTAAGCATACAACAATCAAGCAATGATCATAATTCACCAAGATCTAGTAATTGACATAGTTTTTCGAAGAAAAATGAGAGAGATGATTTTCACAATCCAATCAACATATTTGAAGAATTCATACAGGTATGCAACATTTCAATCCACACTCCGAGCATCAAGGATATTTAGTTCATTTCGGAGTTCACAAAAACGTTTTTCATCAAGTGGCTTGGTGAATATGTCGGCCAATTGCTTTTGGGTGTTGACATGTGAAATGGCTATGTCTCCTTTCGTGGCATGATCTCTCAAAAAGTGGTGTCTTATGTCTATGTGTTTAGTTCTGAAGTGCTCAACTGGGTTGTGGGCAATTTTAATGGCACTCTCATTGTCACAAAGGAGTGGAATATAGTTCATATTGTAACCATAGTCCCTTAGAGTTTGTCGCATCCAAAGGAGTTGAGCACAACAACTCCCGGCTGCAACATACTCCGCTTCGGCTGTGGATAAGGCAATGGAATTTTGTTTCTTGGAGGACCAAGAAACTAAGGATCTCCCTAGGAATTGGCATGTACCGGAAGTGCTTTTTCTATCTACTTTGCACCCGGCATAATCTGCATTGGAGTAACCAATGAGATTGAATTTTGAGCCTTTTGGGTACCAAAGGCCAAGGTTGGGTGTATGAACTAAATATCTCAAGATCCTTTTTACGGCTGTCAAGTGACATTCCTTAGGATTGGCTTGAAATCTTGCACACAAACATACACTCAACATAGTATCTGGCCTAGATGCACATAAATAGAGTAGAGATCCAATCATGGACCAATATACCTTTTGGTCGACGCTAGGTCCATCTTTATTGAGGTCTAGGTGGCCATTCGTTGCCATGGGGGTTTTTATGGGCTTCGCCTTGTCCATGCCAAACTTCTTGAGTATGTCCTGCGTGTACTTGGTTTGGCTTAGGAACGTCCCTTCCTTCTGTTGCGGTACTTGGAATCCCAAGAAGTACTTTAACTCTCCCATCATTGACATTTCAAACTTGTCTGTCATGATTTTAGTAAATTCTTCACAAAAAGATTGGTTAGTTGACCCAAAGGTTACATCGTCAACATAAATTTGACAAATAAAAAGATCATCATCAAAATTCTTTGTAAACAGTGTATAATCTACTTTGCCAATCTTAAAGCCATTTTCAATTAGAAAATCTCTAAGACACTCATACCAAGCTCTAGGAGCTTGTTTGAGGCCGTAGAGAGCCTTATGCAATTTAAACACGTGGTCGGGGAACTCTTCGTCTTCAAACCCGGGTGGTTGCTCCACGTACACCTCTTCCTTGATTGGTCCGTTGAGGAAGGCGCTTTTCACATGCATTTGATACAGCTTGAAATCATGGTGATTATCATATGCAAGTAATATTCTAATAGATTCAAGCCTAGCTACTGGAGCAAAAGTCTCATCAAAATCCAAACCTTCAACTTGTGAATACCCTTTGGCCACAAGTCATGCCTTGTTCCTTGTCACCTCCCCGTGTTCATCTTGTTTGTTGCGGAAGACCCACTTGGTGCCGACAATGTTTGCATTGGGTCTTGCCACAAGTTCCCACACTTCGTTCCGCTTGAAGTTGTTCAATTCTTCTTGCATTGCCACCACCCAGTTCGGATCTTTCAATGCTTCTTCAACCCTGCGTGGTTCCAAAAAGGATACATACGAATAGTGTTCACAAAAGTTAGCTATGCGAGATCTAGTGGTTACTCCCTTTTGGATGTCACCGATGATGTTGTCGATTGGGTGATCCCTTTGGACGCATTGGTGTACTCTTGGGTGTGGCACTTGAGGAGTTGTATCTTCATGATCATCTGCTTCTCCCCCTAAGTCATTGCCTTCGTTGACTTGTTGATTATCTTGGTATCTTTGTGGTTGATCTTGTGTTGAAGCCCCCCTTGATCGTTGATCTCCTCTTGTGGTTCATCTTCCTCATGTACGTGTGGAGGTGGCTCTTGTGGTCGAACCTCACCTAGAGCCATTCTCTTCAATGCTTGACAAGGAGCTTCTTCTTTACCTAGTTCACATGGATCAACTTGCTCCTTTTGGGAGCCATTAGTCTCATCGAACACTACGTCACGTGCTACTTCAACAAGTCCCGAGGTCTTGTTGAAAACACGATAGGCGTAAGTGTTCAAATCATAACCAAGCAAGAAACCTTCATCGGACTTCAAAGCGAACTTTGAAGTCCTAGGCTTCTTGTTCAAGATATAACATTGAGAACCGAAAACACAAAAATATGAAATATTTGGTTTGTTACCGGTGAGTAGCTCATATGATGTCTTCTTGAGTAGTCGATGAAGATAGAGTCGATTTACAGCGTGGCAAGCGGTGTTAATCGCTTCCGCCCAAAATCGATCCGATGTCTTGTACTCATCAAACATTGTTCTTGCCATCTCTATGAGTGTTCGATTCTTTCTTTCGCCAACTCCGTTTTGTTGTGGGGAGTACGGCGCTGAAAATTCGTGCTTTATGCATTCGTCATCAAGGTACTCCTCCACTTGCGTGTTCTTGAACTCCGTGCCGTTGTTTCTTCGAATATTCTTCATTGTCAATGAGAATTCATTTTGAGCTCACTTGAAGAACTTCTTGAGTGTTCCTTGTGTCTCTAACTTATCATGCAAAAAGAAAACCCAAGGGAAGCGAGAAAAATCATCAACGACAACTAAACCATATTTGTTACCGCCGATGCTTATGTAGGCTATTGGACCAAACAAGTCCATGTGTAGAAGCTCGAGTGGTCTTGTTGTTGTCATGACGTTTTTGGCGGGGTGAGGTGCTCCAACTTGCTTCCCGGCTTGGAAAACGCTACATGGCCTGTCTTTCTCAAATACAACATCCTTCAAACCTCGGATGTGATCGCCTTTGAGGAGTTTTTGAAGGTTCCTCATACCAACATGCGCTAGCCGTCTATGCCACAGCCAACCCATGTTGGTCTTTGCAATCAAGCATGTGTCAAGTTCAACTTTATCCTTGTTGAAATCAACAAGATAGAGCTTTCCCTTTAACATACCCTTGAATGCAACAGAACCATCACTCCTCCTAGAAACGGTCACACCCTCGTTAGTGAACAAGCAATTATAACCTTTGTCGCATAACTAAGATATGGACAGCAGGTTATAATCTAGAGATTCAACATGTAAAACATGAGAAAGTGTGTGTTTGGAGGATATTGCAATTTTACCGATACCGAACACCCTTCCTTGACTATTATCTCCAAAGTAGATGCCCTCGTTTGGGTCCTCATTCTCTTTATATTCCACGAACATTCTGCTTTCCCCGGTCATATGATTGGTGCAGCCACTGTCTAGCACCATTTAGATCCACTAGTGGAATATGCCTACAAAAACAAATCATGCCTTGGTTTTAGGTACCCAAGCTTGCTTGGGTCCTTGGAGGTTAGTTACAATACATTTGGGCACCCACACATGAGACTTGGTGTTCCCATGGCGTGGCCCAACATAATGAGCATAAACCTTACCAAAATTATTTCTCATTAACACATATGAGGCATCAAACATTTTAAACAATATCTGTTGTTGTTTATGTACAGGACCAGTCTGGGGGACCGGACTTGTTCGGAGGACCGGACTTGTCCGGACACCGACCGGACTAGTCCGTTGTTCCTGTGCAGTTACAATCTTAATCTGTGATTTTCCAGTTTGAGAGGGCCTTCCTTTCACAAAGGTAATCCTCTCCTTGTTATTTTTATGGCTTCCAGCATGTTGCTTTTCACCATAAGGATAACCAATGCCATATTTGACATTTGGAGGTCTTTTGACCAAGTATGCACTACGTGCATATTTGATCTTCTCCTTGTCAAATATGCCACTTTGGGCAGGATGTTTTTCCTTTGTAGAAGTTGGCTTATCCTTCAAACTGGTGTCACTTTTCTTACATGTGCAAGCATGAGCAAAATCAGTTTTAGTTAGTTGAGAAGGTGAACTCGAAGAGGAGGAAGGTTCACTTAGCTTGAGTGACTCAACCTGCACTTCAAGGATCTTGTTGACCTTGATCATGTTAGCAAGTTGGTCCTTGATGGTGGCATTTGAGTCAGTTAGCTCCAAGCAAGTTTCCTTGCTCGAAGCTAACTCAAGCTCTAGTGATTTGCTTCATTCCTTTTCAAGTTCTAGAAGTTTGTCAAGTTCGACATATTCCTCCTTTTGGGAGATGATCATGTCCTCTTGACGATGTATTAGTCTCTCCTTCTCAACAAGTTGATCAAGCAAAAATTTCATTTTAGTAGCAGTTTTCCTATCTAGTCCGATAAGCATGTCCTCATTATCACTATTGAGTTCATCATCGCTAGAATAGGAATGCACGAAAGAGGGTTTAATGGTTACCTTGCGTTTACCTTCCTTTGCCATAAGGCAAGTGCCATCTCCCTTCCATGCGCCATGTGTGGGGAAAAGGGTAGACTTCTTGGATGTCTTCTCGATGGCTATGCTAGCCATCTCTTCTTCTTCGGACGATGAGGACTCGTCATTTGAGTCCCGTTCCTTTCCGATGTGCGCTTGTTCGGCTTGTTTCTTCTTCTTGAAGAATTTCTTGGGTTGAGGCTTGGCTTCTTTGGTCTTCTTCTTGTTCTCCTCATATGGGCAGTCAACTATAAAGTGGTTGTATTCACCACAATTATAGCATGCCCGCCTCAACTTTGGCTTCGTTCTTTCCTTGTACTTTCCTTCGCTTGACTTTGTACCTTGTCTCTTTTTCATTATTCTTTTGAATTTCTTCATGAACAATATCATGTCTTCTTCATCCAATTCACTGCTCTCGTCGTCACTATCTTCCTCTAGTTGTGCTTCTCTAGCTTCTTTGGATAGTGGCTTGAGAGTGGACTTCAAAGCAACCCCTTTCTTCTTTGCCGAGGTGAGATCGGCAATTTTCTTGACATGTTTTGCTTGCTTTTCCATCATCTCGAAGTTGATGATCTTTCCAAGCAGTTCATCTGGAGTCAACCTTTTGTATCCGGGGATTTCTCTAATCATGGAGCATAGTGTGACGTTGCGAGGCATAAAAGCTCTAAGGATGAGCTTTACCACTTAGTGGTCATTCCATTTCTTGCTTCCGTATGATCTGACCTTGTTGACGAGTGTCTTTAATCGATTGTACATTTCTTGGGGTGACTCGTCCTCTTCAATTGCGAATCTTCCTAATTCGCCTTCAATCATCTTGATTTTTGCTTCACGCACATGTCGGTCACCTTCATGTGCAGTTTGTAGAGTGTCCCATATCTCCTTTGCAATTTCGAGTCCATCCACTTTGGTGAACTCGTCCCGACTGAGTGAAGAGGTAATTACGGCCGCGGCTTGAGCGTTTCGGTGAATTGCTTGCTCTTGGCTGGGGGTAAGCTGTTCGTCGTCATCCGGGATATCTATCCCTGTGCACACAATATGCCACAAACTTGGATTGAGGGAAATTAGATGCATTTTCATATTTTGCCTCCACATTGAGTAATCACTTCTATCGAAGTGTGGGGCTTTTCCAAGTGGGATAGATAAATAATGATTGCTATTGGAATTGAGACGATCATAGTTAAAAGGATATCGGGAGTAGTCGGTGTGACTAATCCCCTTCTTCTTCTCTTCAACTTTTACTTTCCCTTTGGAAAGTGTCTTCTTTCTTAGGAGCGCCTTTAACTCCAGCGTCTCCTCATCGTCGTCCTCGAAGTCTTGAATGGCTTCGAGGAGTTTCTCCATCTTGAGGTTCTTTTCATCATCAACCTTCTCTTGGTTGTTGATCTTGTGGGTGTCCTTCATGTCCGACATGATCTTCTTCGAGCGATTAGTCTCTTTATTGAAGAACCTGCTCTGATACCAATTGAATGTGGCCTAGAGGGGGGTGAATAGGCCTTTTTGAAAATTGTCGGATCCTACAACACTTAACAGCCAGTTCAGAAATAGACAAATTGGACTAGTCCGGTAAAGTGCGGACTAGTCCGGTGTATACGGACTAGATTGATTAGATTTGATCGATTAACTTTGTTTTTTTTTTCAATATATGCAGCGGAAGTATACGATTAAAAAAAGTGTCACAAGGTTATGAATCAGGTTATATCACAAATCAAACTTATACTTGATATTTCAACGTAAAGTAATCAAGATTAGTTTGTAACCCTAGATTGATATGAAGTAAGGACAATGAACACAAAAAGAACACAAGAGATTTATCCCGTGGTTCGGTTCCCACAGAGGCAACCTACATCCACGTTGAGGATCCCACAAAAGGACCGGGTCTTCTCCAACCCTACCCTCGTCGGATCGCCACGAAGGCCAATCTCTTCCACTTTTCTCAAAGGGGTGAATAACTGAATTCAAGGGGCTTTCTCACACGTTGAGAGCTCCCTTGGATTACAACACAAAATACCACCAAGAACACACTCAAAAGATTACAATTAAAATGCAGGAGTGTGTTAGAGAATCAAACCAAGAGCTCAATGTGGTGTTGAATGTGTCTCTCCAATGAACTAGAGTGAATCCTCAAAGGATTGATCTTTGTTGCACTTAATTTCGTGGAGAGATGTGGTTTTTGAGTCTCTTGGGAGGTGTGACGACGCTAGGATTCGAGAGTGGGTAAAATATGGCCATACAACTCTATTTATATGGGTTTCTAAAAGTGACCATTTGGGTACAGAAAGATCGGACTAGTCCGTGGTGGTCACCGGACTAGTCCGGTGTGCTATGTGTAGCAAACCCTAAGTGTCCCAAAATATTGGACTAGTTCGGCTAGGAGCGGACTTGTCCGATTTCGCTACTGAAAATCTTCGGACTAGTCCGATAGTCATCGGACTTGTCCGGACATGTGAAACCCTAAGTGTATAGGATGACATGTCTGCACTTGGAGGACTTGTCCGATTCAGATCAGAGGGTATTTTGGACTAGTCCGTGCAATCATCAGACTTGTCCGATTTGGATCAGAAAGAATATCGAACTAGTCCGGTTGTGATCGGACTTGTCTGATTTTGTGTGACTTGTGAAGTGTTTTGATGACTAGTCCGCACTGGGGAGGACTAGTCCGATTCTAGTCAGAAAGGATATCGGACTTGTTCGATTTCGTGCAGAAAGGATATCAGACTAGTCCGGTGTCAGTCGGACTAGTCTGGTCTTGTGTAACTTTGTGCAATGTGTGTGTTTAATTGTGATTGAGCTCTTGGGATGTGTTTTCTTAACACACTCTATACACAATGATCTACTATTCTTCTTCCTTGATCTCATTTCCACTTTGCTCCTCATTCTTCCTTCTTTTTGGCACTTTGCTCATTTTCCTATTAAAATCCTGCACTCATCTCAAAAAAGAGGTTAGGCTCCCAATTGCTTGTCATAAATCATCCAAAACCCACAAGGGAGTCCTAGATACACTTTCAGCCTTCTCCCAGTGTAGGATCGCAAGGGCGAGCGATTCTGGAGACCTGCTCTCCCAATCGTCGGTGCACGCCGGCGCTCAGGATAGAGTAGACTAGACGACATGGCAAGAAACTCGAACGTGGGAATGATAGATCTGATCGTGGAATACCCTCTCCTACCGCGCACACTTACTATAAATAGAGTCTCTGAGAGACAGTTTGGTTGCTATCCGAAGTATCCGCATTGGAACCGACTTGATAGTTGTAGACGCATGCATCTCGAACTTGAACTCAGTCCTAAGAGCCCAAAATTAGGAAGCCCAAAATCTCAAATAAATTTTCTGCAAAAATATAAAATTTGGGCTCAACTTGAGGCTCAGATTCACACGAACACACACGAGCACGCGCATGTCCGTGGCAGGGTGTGGCTTGTCGAGGCGAGCGAGCGAGGAGAGGAGGAGGAGGAGTGCGCTATTGGTATTTCTTAATGTCTATAGTTCATACTAGCAACAAGTGCTTGACATGCAGTTGGCACTAGGCTAACCTAAGCCAAAACAAGATGAGTTCAGCAAGCGCACAAAAGTACCACTGTAGCATTTCACCTAAGAGCATTCCCTAGAGTATTGTATTTATTTTATCCCAAAGAAAGGCAAGTGAAGAGTGCCAAGATCGTAGTAAGAATAGGGTGTTCTAGTGAGGAATCCGGTAGGATGGGTAAATGATGTCGTGGGATAGTGTGACACACTCTAATAGGTAAGGATGTCCTATTGAAGGTCAAGTTACGAGATGGAGCTACTCCTACTGTGCTCTAATACTCATATACATAGCATATTAGTGTACACATGATTATACTAACGATAAAAACTAGGGCTTAGTGGTCCAACACATCAGGCAGGGTTTACCCCTGGCAAAACCAGGACGATGCCCGCAAAGAGCCTGTGGCGTAGTCGAACGTGGGGGACTGCGAAGGACGAACAGTGCTGTCACCACGTGCCGCCTATCCCTACAACCCGTGAGTCTGCAAGACATCTAACGCTACTTAACATCTAAGAACCACACTTACATGTTAAGTAAATTCCTTAAGAGTTGCAATACAAGTACCTTCCTAAGGACATGACTAACCTAAACATCGTTGAACCAATGTTGAGACCAAACACTGACATATTCATATTAACATAATCATATTATTACCTAATTAGACTATAGTGGTGGTGGTCTATGATGTATATGATAGCATGATATGGACATTATGATCAGACCATAATAAAATCTACACCTAGCACATACATGGACTCCACAATCAAACAAGAAATGTTTTGCCCAAAGTATATGAATAAAGAGAGACTAATAATGATATTATCATAAAGCATAAAGTCAAAAAGGGAAAGAAACATACATGAGTCATACCTTTCCCAATTTGGACTTGGGACTAGAAGCTCCTCTCTACAACCTAACTTCCACTAAGGAACTAGAAAAACTAGTGTATACGGTGAGAGAATGCTTGAGTGGTGTGCGTGTGGAAGTGAGGCCTCTACCCCCTATTTATACATAGAGTAGAGGCGGTTCCCGCCACCAAAAGGGCATGAATTAGTCACCATCATCTTCAGGGCACCACAGGAGGGCACCACACGTCGGCTGACCGATTTTGGTGCCCAAACCAAGTCGGTTGAGCCAGGGGGTCCCCGACCTGGTCCTGGCCTCTCCTAGGGATTGCTTGATCCTGGTGAATGACCGGTGGGTCCTGGTTCCCTTCCTGCATGAATCGACGTTGGATACCTCGTATACGCCTGGGAATGGGTCCATGGATCCGTGTGATGCCACATGTCATCGCGTGATTGGTCAGGATGTCACTTTTTTGGATTGCTCCCCTTATTCTTCATCAATTCTGCAATAAAATACCTGCATGCACTATTTCTTCAAGTACAAGTGGAATTATGTCAAATATAAAAATGATGTGTGTAACAAATATTTATTTCTTCACATAATTGAGTTATATTGATGGCCAAAATTGGTATATAATGACTGTCAACATGCGCTTGGACCACCCCTCTCCTCTTTTCTTCTCTCCCACTCAAGGAGCGGAAGAACTACCTCCTTTATATGTAGGGATTACTTCCCTCCAACTTCCAATGTAAGACTAAACTCTTAGCATCACCCTATCTTGTACTAATGAGCCTTTGAAATTTATTGGGAATTAATTCTGAAATAATTATTGGGCCTATCCCATTTATTGCAACAACACCCTCATGCGGAGGCAGACGGATGAAATCAAGCAGCAATTTTTCTCTTCACAAGGCTGCGGCTGAAGCACAACTGCACAAGGCCGAATGACAAATCTGGGATGGAGACAGGATATTGGACTCGACCTTGAGATTGGCAAAACCGAGGCACGCGACATGTGACCCAGGCGAGGAGCAGCAGTCAAGCAGCAACAGTTGTGGACGAGGCGCCAAAGGATCCGCGCGTGGCGGCTTATAGCAGACTGTAGGATCGAAGAGCACGTGAAAAGCTACCAGAGGGGGGGGGGTGAATGGTAGATTTAAAAATCTTACGCAGCGGAAACAATTAAATCCCGACCCCTTCGGCAGAGAAAAGATCTGTTAAAGAAATCGTGTGTGAGACTAATCTATACATGTTTCACCATGACAAAAGTGATATATATCAGAGAGAATCAAGTCACGAATAAAGCACAAAAAGAATCACTCAAATCTGTCGAGAGAAACTCAAGTTATGATCGAAAATCAAACAAATGTCAATCTGTCCTACCCGAGAAAAACAGTTCTGGAATGCTGCAAAGAAACTCGTGTAGATCATAAACCACAAATCCAATGACCGTGAAATTTTGACAGATGATAGATAATCAAGTTGTAAAAACAACCCAAAAAGAATCAAGTCAATTGGATCTGTGAAACTCGAGTTATGATAAAACCACGGATGAAAGGTAGTGCTGTCCAGAAACTCGACGAGTAAAACTTGTCTGGAACAAGTCGGACGAACAAGGCACAACAATTCCTTCAAACTACGAATTTTATTCAATAGAATACAGAGGAACAGCTCCCAAAGTCATACACCACGAGCTCTAGCCTCCCTTGCTTATATAACTAGCCCTTAGGCCAACCCAATCTCAACTAGGACTCTAATCCTACTCAAATCACGAATTGAAACTTTCCATAACTGCTTAGGACTCTTCTATACGCAAATAGAAGCAATCTTAAGACTTCCAAACACCTTAGGAACGTATCCCACATTCCTAGAACAATTAAAATTCGTAACCCACATGAAATCCTATCATAACCAACTCGATACTTTCCATACCGAGCCATAACCGACTCCGCCGTAGCCAAAGTCATCAACCGATACGATCCGATCCTTCCAACCAGATCTTCCCATCCATAAACCTTCTTCGGAACCATGTTGCCACGTCATGCACCGCATGCATACGTGCAAACACCTTCCTTCGGCATCCAGTAACCTTCATATGCACTGTCCTTGATTCAATCATCCTGCGCGACCTCCTGATCCGCTCAACCACAATTCCTCCTAAATTTGGTTGTTGGAACCTCATCTCCTCCCTGAGACTAGTCCAAACGATTCTGTCACCAGCCATGACTTGAACTCAAGCAACACCTGCACATAAATAAACAACCAATCCATACGAGCCCAAGTCCGCGACTTGACTCAAGTCAGTTCCGAACACAACACCTTACGTGAGCACCTCACATAAGCATGTTGCAAAGCATAGCAAAACGATATCAGCCATATCAACCAAAACACTTCAAAAACTTAGCAAATTAATACTAAGCAATCTTTCTAATAATATAAAGTATGTTCGAAACATTTCACATGAAAATTTGGAACATTACGATCAAGCTCCGAGCCTTACCAAAGCTAACCGGAGCTTGAGCCGGAGCTTACCAAAGCTAGTACAACCTAGCGCCGGAGCTTATCAAAACTAGCAGGACCTAGCACCAGAGCTCACCAAAACTAGTCCGAACTAGTCAACCCAAAATCCCGAGCTAGAAAACATGTTGGAGCTAACCAACATAAGTCGGACCTAGCAAAACATATCAGAGCTTAACAAAGACATGCCGGAGCTATCAAAGACATGCCGGAGCTAAAGACAAAGCTCACCGGAGCTAAACAAAAACATGTCGAACCTAGACAAAGCAAGTAGGACCTTACGTCAGACCTTGTAGAAGCTCAGAGCTAGAGTCGTAACTTGCTAAAAAGATGTTATGGCAACATTCAAAACTTTTATTGTCAAAGTCAATGTATTCAACACACCTAGGTATCACAATCTCCCCCTTGATGAATGCATTGGCAACACCACTTAAGATCTGAACATTGGCTTATTCACATTAAAAGTTTTGAAAACAATTTCTCCCCCTTTGTAAAATAGAAATAAAATGAGAAAAAATTCCTCCTGAGAAGAATCGTGCCAAAAACAATTGTGAATATGTGCAATGTGTAATCAATGTCTCCCCCTTGCATATTTGTTTTTTAAAAATTCACATATATTCTCTCCCCCTTTGACAATGTATTCAACAAGGTTTATAAGACAAATTTTAGCTATTATGAGCATATTATAACATATACATATGAAACAAAGCTCGTCCAAGTCATACTATCAAGTAACTTACACTATCACATCAATGAAATACATAAAGTAGTGTAAGCCATGCTAGAGATCAAATGTAATTTCCAATTTAGCAAGTCATGATCTCACAAACTTAACTATTTCAATACCTGAAAGCATGACACTTGTTGCTGCATTTTATTATTTTCTAAAGCACAGATTTAGATCATATGATATTGCAAGAGATTATATGCGCATCTGCCTTATTCTAACCAACCAAGCCAAGCCTATGTCATTTGACAATCAGAAGCTTAAGGACATGGTTTTAGTCATACACAACTTCTTCCAAGTTCATATCTAAGTGCAGTGATAAGCCATCTCAAAAGAAGAAGTGCGATGCATGCATATTCTCTTGATCTTTTCTCAACTTATATTTGTTCACAAAAATTCAACATGTGAGTTGATTACTTGATTAATTCTTTATGATTAAAAACACGTGTGAGCATGCAACAAGTTCAAAACAGCAAGAAAGTTCAATCATGACCCGATTTAGTGTAAGTAATTATTCTAATTACTAGTCATGGCAAAAACTACAAAATGTATAACACGAGTAATGTAGTAAGAACTTTCAGCATGTAAAAGGAATCACAAAGTCATATATGTATGAAATATTATGCTCATATTATTTTAATTTCAGATTCACACATAGACTTCTAGTGTTTGAAAACTCTCCCTCAATGTAAGCCATGAGGATGCATAACCCCTATTTCACTACGAATGAAACAAAAACGAGTGAAATCCAATGGTTTTGTAAAAATGTCAGCTAATTGTTGTTCAGTATCTACATGGTGAAGCACAATGTTTCCTTTTTCAACATTATCACGGAGAAAGTGATACCTAATGTCAATGTGCTTAGTTCTAGAATGTTGCACAGGGTTTTTAGAAATGCAAATGGCACTAGTGTTATTACAAAACAGTGGAACACTATCTAGATCAACCCCATAGTCCTTAAGTGTTTGAACAATCCAAAGAATTTGTGAGCAAGCACTAGCAGCAGCTACATATTCAGATTCAGCTGTGGATTGTGCAACTGAGCTTTGTTTTCTAGACGACCAAGCAACAAGAGAATTACCAAGAAAATGACAAGCACCAGAAGTACTTTTCCTATCAATCCTACAACCCCCAAAATCAGCATCCGAAGAAGCTTTCAAGGTAACGGTTGAGGAAAAAGGAAGAAAAATGCCAAATTCTTGAGTTCCATGTAAGTACCCGAGAATCCTTTTGATGGCTTGACGATGTGAAGCACGTGGGGAAGCTTGAAACCATGCACAAAGACATACGCTAAATTGTATGTCCGGTCTTGATGTCGTGAGGTACAAAAGTGATCCAATCATGCTTCTATATTCTTTTTGATCCACGGGTTCACCATATTCATCAAGTTCAAGTGTTGTTGCTGTTCCCATTGGTGTATGAAGAGGCTTGCTTTTGTCCATGTTGAAGCGCCTTAGGAGGTCTTTTGTATACTTCGTTTGACGCACAAAGGTACCCTCCTTGGTTTGCTTGATTTGCAGCCCCAAAAAGTACGTGAGTTCTCCCATCATACTCATCTCAAATTCTGAACTCATCATAGCTGAAAACTTGGACACAAGATCATGAGAAGCACAACCAAAAATAATATCATCCACATACACTTGAGCGAATAATGAGTCATTGCCATGCTTAAGCACAAAAAGAGTTTTATCAACCTTGCCCATGGTAAACCCCTTTTCGAGTAAGAATGTTTTTAACCTATCATACCATGCTCTAGGGGCTTGTTTGAGACTGTACAAGGCTTTGGACAATTTGTAAACATGATTAGGAAAATCTGGATTTTCAAAACCCGGTGGTTGTTTGACATAAACCTCCTCATCTATGTAGCCATTAAGAAAAGCACTTTTAACATCCATTTGATATAGCTTAAGACCTTTAGATGCAGCAAAAGCTAACAAAATTCTTATGGCTTCTAATCTAGCAACAGGAGCAAAAGTTTCATCAAAATCTAGATCTTCAACTTGAGTGAAACCTTGAGCAACCAACCTATCCTTATTCCTAACCACAACCCCATCCTCACTTTGTTTATTTTTAAATACCCATTTCGTTCCAATTAAAGTGTGACCTTGAGGTGGAGGTACAAGTTTCCAAACATTATTTCTTTCAAAATTTTCTAACTCTTCTTGAATGGCAATAATCCAAGATTCATTAGTGAGTGCAAGTGATATATCTTTGGGTTCAAAAGAAGCAACAAAAGCAGAATGAGCATGAGAATTTGGATCGCAAAACCTGGATAGTATAACTCGTTCGTGCAAGCTTCCAATTATCTGTTGTGGGGTATGATCTTTGTAAAACCGTAGGGGAACAGATGTCTCACAAGCTTCTTCTTCATCAGGGTCATTGCAGATTGATGAGCTTGTGGATTGAGGATGATCAAGACAAGCAGAGGTGGTAGTCGGAGCTTGTTCACAGTTTGGAGCTAGACACATGTCAACTTTGGAACTACCAGGCAGTATCACTGACACTTCTTCATCTTCGAAAATACCCTTCCCCAGAGGATATGAATCTGGTCCTGCAGTACCGGAGCTAGTACCTGGGCTAGCTTCATCAAAAGAAACTTCACAAGTCTTCAAAATTTTGTTAGTTCCAAGTAAAAGCACACGATATCCTCTAGTATGAGATGGATAACCAAGAAACATGCGATCAATGGATCTAGGTTCAAATTTATCTAGATTACCATGTTTTTTAACAAAGCATTTGCATCCAAAGACCCTAAGGTGTGAGACACTAGGCCTATGTCCAAACCGGAGTTCATATGGTGTTTTACCTAGCTTAGCGCACAAGAAAACACGATTTTAGACATAACAAGCGGTTGCAATCGCATCAGCCCAAAATGTCCTAGGATTTTGATATTCATCAAGCATAATCCTAGCCATCTCAACTAAGGTTCTGTTCTTTCTTTCTACAACACCGTTTTGTTGAGGTACATATGGTGAAGAAAATTAATGATCTATTCCATTTTCAGCAGAAAAGTGATCAAAAGAGTGATTTTTAAATTCAGTTCCGTTATCACTTCTAATTGCTTTTAAAGATCCTGGGTGATCAATTGATAATCTAAGAAATAAAGTTCTAAAGTGACTAAAGGCTTCATTCTTAGACGCCATAAAGTAAACCCAAGAGTATCTAGAATAATAATCAACAATAAAAAGAACATACCATTTACCTTTGAAGGATTGAACATGTGAAGGTCCTACAGTGTCAAGGTGCAAAAGTTGACTCGGTTCAGTTGTCATGATCATTGTGAGAGGAGTATGTGAACCTGCAACCATCTTAGCATGTCTACAAGAAGAGCACACAATTTCTTTGTCCCCTTTAAGCTTAGGCAGCCCACGTATGCAATCAAGAGCACTAACACGCGTTAGGTGATCAAAGCCTACATGACCAAGTCTACGATGCCAAAAATATAAGTCATTTGAATCATTAGCAACTAGACACCTATGCTTTGAGGAAGACATATCAAAATCAGCTTTAAAAACTCTTCCAAACCGAGACATGTTAAAAATAAGCTTACTATTTGAACCTACAACTTTGTAGCAGTTTTTATTGAAAATAATTTCCAGATTTTCATCTAGCAATTGTGAAACAGAAAGCAAGTTGTATTTCAATTTTTTAAAAAGTGCCACATCCTTAAAAGTGTAGTGATTATTTACTCTAACCAAACCCTTAGCAATTATAGGAGTTGAAGAATTATCGGCAAAAGTAACATTCTCTACACGTGACACAAAAGAGAGGGAGGAGAACCAATCTTTGTTACTGGTCATATGGCGTGATCAACCTGAATCCACAATCCAAATGTTCTCCTTCCTCAAACGTGTAACCTACATAGAAGCACAATACGTCGATGACTCAATACTGGGGTTAGTCAAAAGGCATTTAGGTATCCAGTACTGAGTCACACGACGTGCAACATGAAAAAAAGGCGAAAGCTGAGATAAAACAGCAGGTTTACGAGTCAATGTTTGAGGTTTTCTGTTCTTCACAATTGATTTAGAAGTTGTTACTCGTTTAGAGTGAAAACCAGTAGCTCCGGAGGTGTGGACATTTGTTTCGAAAGAAATAGCTGAAGCTCCGGATGCACAAACTGAAGGTTCGAAAGCAGAAACTGAAGCTCTGGAGGGAATAACAGAAGGTCCGGGAGCTTTCAGAGCTATCAGAACTACCGGAGCTGCCTTTGCAAGTCTCTTAACAGAGGGTCCGGAAGCTACCTTTTCAAATTTCTTACTCATTAAAACAGGTTGCTTGTTTCTACTTTTAGGCTTAGCATGAAAGTTATGAGGTCTAGTAGACATTTTATCCTTTTTAATGGTTTAGCTAGTCTGTAACAAAAATCTACGACATGACCATCTTTATCACAATAAGTACAATGAAATTTAATTTTGTAATCATGTCTAGATGAGCGCCCAACATTAGAAACAAAATTAGAAAGCACTCCTGCAGATTCAAAGATCACATCCTTTTGTTTAGGGACAATTTTGATTAAACCTCTTCTAAATGATTTTACAATTTGAGGTGGATGTGTTTTAGAATAAACATGAGAATCAAAACCTAAACCAGTTTTATCATTACAAGTTTTGGATGAACTCAGTAGCAAGTTTAGATTTTTGTTCCCAACACAAAACTGCTCTAGCGTCCTATTCATGTCATCAAGCTTTTTAGACAATTCTAGGCTGTTTTCACATGAAGTTTTTCCTTTTAATTTGCAATTTGAACAACTCTTAACTTCATGAGAACGTAAAGCATTATTCAATATTGAAATTTCATTCATAACATCTTTTAGTTTCTTTTCAAGATCATCACAACTAGAACAATGCAAATCATTTGTTGAACAAGAAGCATCTTTTAAGTTTTTATCATTAAGTGCAGCAAGCTCTCTGTTCTTTTCAATTTCTTCATCAAGTCTATCTAGAGTGGAGGAGTGTGCACTTCTTAATGTGGACAATTGTTCATAGATTAAGTCACATGAGGGACATGAATCATCACTAGGAATCAAAGTTTTTAAACGGTTGATTTCAGATTCCAGTGATTCAATTTTAGCAGCATTATCCCTAAGCTTTTTGTCCTTTTTCTTGACAATAATAGTTGCTCGAGAAATAGCATCACACATTTCATTGCAGGTAGAACATACCTCATCGTCGTCACTGTTTTGTTCTGCATCCTCCTGACTTGATCTTGATCTTGTTTTGCCCGCCATGAAGCATAAGTTGGCCAGATCATCATCATCTTCATCACTTTCAAAGTCTACAGCACTTGAACTGAGTTCTTTAAGTGCGGTGATGAAGCTGTTAGTCATCTTGCGTCCTATGGTGCCCTTCTTTTTCTCGTTGGGATTTCCAGAGGTGGTCTTGACCTTGTTCTGTTTTTCTTCACGGGTAGTAGGACCTGAAAGGTTAGGGCATTCTGTACGAAAGTGTCCTGTCTTACCACATTCAAAATAGCGTTGAGGTCCGGAGCTTCCTCCCCTTCTAGTTCTCACATTTTTCAATGCTTTTGAGAATCTAGTAGAGATGAGTGCTAACTCCTCTTCTAGAAATTCCTCGATCTGCTCCAGGGTTAGTGAGGAAAACAAAGCAAGAGTATTGCAAGATGATGATTGGCCGGAGCTAGGCATATCACGTTGTGAGACAATGCAATAGACTTATTTGGGTTTTTACGTGATAAGATGTCAATTTCATGAGTTTTTAGTTTAGAATAAAGCACATCTAATGTAAGAGAACTCATGACAGTTGATTCGCGAATAGATGTTACTTCATCTCCCAAATTGACATGTCTAATGCACTAAGAAGTTTCCTAGCATTCTCAGCATCAGAAAAGTTAACATTGACACTACGTAAGTTGCTGAGAATTTTATTGAAGCGAGCAAAGAGGTCATCGATAGACTCACCGGGTTGCATATCGAAACGCATATATTCCTTTTTGAACATATCTTGTTTTACCTCCTTTATTGTGTTGGAGCCTTCATGATAATCACAGAGATCTCTCCAAACATCGTATGCTGATCGGAGGTGCGCGACACGATCAAAGTCGCTTTGAGTGAGTCCCTGTATGATCAAGTTGCGAGCCTTGTTGTTGTTGTCGACGCCCCGCAGGTTCGTAGCCGTAACTTGATCATTTGATGGAACTTCATAAGGTTTGTATACCTTTTCCCATATTGCGAAGCCTTGCGACTGGATAAAAGCTTCCATGCGTGCCTTCCAAACCTGAAAATAAATACCACTAAACACACAAGGTTTGGCAGAGTGTTTCTCCATGATGATTAGTCAAAACACGTGCAAATCACAAATATTAGAGCACATGGCTCTGATACCAATTGTAGGATCGAAGAACACGTGAAAAGCTACCAGAGGGGGGGTGAATGGTAGATTTAATAATCTCACACAGCGGAAAAAATTAAATCCCAACCCCTTCAGCAGAGAAATGATCCGTTAAAGAAATCATGTGTGAGACTAATCTATACGTGTTTCACTGTGAAAAAAGTGATATATATCATAGAGAATCAAGTCACGAAGAAATCACAAAAAGAATCACTCAAATCTGTCAAGAGAAACTCAAGTTATGATCGAAAATCGAACAAAGGTCAATCTGTCCTACCCGAGAAAAACAGTTTTGGAACGCTGCAAAAAACTCGTGTATATCAGAAACCACAAATCCAATGATCGTGAAATTTTTACAGATGATAGATAATCAAGTTGTGAAAACAACCCAACAAGAATCACGCCAATTAGATCTGTAAAACTCGAGTTATGATTAAACCACCGACGAAAGGTAGTGCTGTACAGAAACTCGACGAGTAAAAGTTGTCTGGAACAAGTCGGACGAACAAGACACAAAAGTTCTTTCAAACTATGAATTTTATTAAATAGAATACCAGAGGAACAGCCCCAAAAGCCGTACACCACGAGCTCTGGCCTCCCTTGCTTATATAACCAGCCCTTAGGCCAACCCAATCTCAACTAGGACTCTAATCCTACTCAGATCACAAATCGAAACTTTCCATAACTGCTTAGGACTCTTCTATACGCAGATAGAAGCAATCTTAAGACTTTCAAACACCTTAGGAACGTATTCCACATTCCTAAAACAACTCAAATTCGTAACCCACACGAAATCCTATCATAACCAACTCGATACTTTCCATACCGAGCCATAACCGACTCTGCCGCAGCCAAAGTCATCAACCGATACGATCCGATCCTTCCAACCAGATCTTCCCATCCATAAACCATCTTCGGAACCATGTTGCCACGTCATGCACCGCATGCATACGTGCAAACACCTTCCTTCGATGTCCAGTAACCTTCATATGCAATGCCCTTGATTCAATCATCCTGCGCGACCTCCTGACCCGCTCAACCACAATTCCTCCTAAATTTGGTTGTTGGAACCTCATCTCCTCCCTGAGACTAGTGCAAACAATTCTGTCATCAGCCATGACTTGAACTCAAGCAACACCTGCACATAAATAAACAACCAATCCATACGAGCCCAAGTCCGCGACTTGACTCAAGTCAGTTCCGAACACAACACCTTACGTGAGCACCTCACATAAGCATGTTGCAAAGCATAGCAAAACGATATCAGCCATATCAACCAAAACACTTCAAAAACTTAGAAAATGAATACTAATCAATCTTTCTAATAATATAAAGTATGTTCGAAAAATTTCACATAAAAATTTGGAACATTACGATCAAGCTCCGAGCCTTTCCAAAGCTAACCGGAGCTTGAGCCGGAGCTTACCAAAGCTAGTACAACCTAGCGTCGGAGCTTATTAAATAGTAGGACCTAGCACCAGAGCTCACCAAAACTAGTCCAAACTAGTCAACCCAAAATCCTGAGCTAGAAAACATGTCGGAGCTAACCAATATAAGTCGGACCTAGCAAAACATATCAGAGCTTAACAAAGACATGCCGAAGCTATCAAGGACATGCTGGAGCTAAAGACAAAGCTCACCGGAGATATCCAAAAACATGTCGGACCTAGACAAAGCAAGTCAGACCTTATGTCAGACCTTGCAGAAGCTCAAAGCTAGAGTCGTACCTTGCTAAAAAGATGTTATGGCAGCATTCAAAACTTTTATTGTCAAAGCCAATTATTCAACACACCTAGGTCTCACACAGACAAAGCTAGATCTTCCGACGCAGATGCACAAAAGAGCCAAAAACCGATCTCATCTCTGGTGGCCACTACATAAGAAAGGCTCATCCGAGACGAGCCCCAACAAAGAAGGGAGACAAACAAATTGTGTGTCTCCGTTGTCGTGTCTCGCATTATGTTATCATCAGAGACGTTCGGCTGGCGCGTCGCCGATCATCCTAAGTGCGAGACATGCTCAAAGGAAGTGCTTCTACTTTCTTTGTGTCATAACAGACGTCCTTTACGGGTCATTGGAGATGTGAGTCGTGCGTGTCGCCCATCAGCATACATGCGAGACAAGTACTAACAAAGCCTGTCGCAGATTTATTTGCTGATCCGAGACGTTCTTTATTATAGTCCGTCACAGATTTGTTTACTGATCTGAGACGTGATTTATGGAAGTTTGTCTCCTTTATTTAGATAATCTGAGATGTTCTCTGTTACAACTCGTCGTAGATTTTTACAGGCAGGGTCTCCTATTAGGTGTCTCCCACCTCTGATTATCCTGATTGCCGGCTGCATCCTGGAGCTAGCCAGGATCCGCATTGCCAGTGTCAGCAACATACACATACATGAACATATGTATAACCAAAAAGATTACCTCTTAAATTATATTTATCAATCAAATATTAACAAAGTGTTCATCCTAATTACAATGTAACTAATTACACACATCATAACTGTTATCATCTAATCTTGTATACCGGAATGAAAATTCTCCAGATCAATGACTTCATTAACGGTGAGCCTTAATAGCCTCTAATGTTCTGACTGAGACATCCTCAAATTCAATAAAATCATATAAAACATTATCAAATTGCAGTCACATTCGCGTAACCAGTCACATAAGGTAGCAAATATTTGAAGGCTTAGGAACAAATTGGTAAGCAATTGTAATAGACACAGGAACTGTTAGTGAATGAAGAACCGAGCTTACTTGTAGCACAGGCAGTTGGTGAGCATTTGCAAGGCATCAGTAGAAAAATTGTTCTCATGGTAAAGTACATGGTACCAAGCCAGTGTGCTTGTCCCCCGAAAAGACAAACAATTTATATTCCACTGATGATTTTATAGCCTGATATCAATAACTCGTGAGAGAAACACCAAATATCGCATAGGTACCTTGATTCTATCATAGCTGCAGAGGTAGAAATCAAACTCATTGTGATGACAAATGCTAGTGTCAACCACAGCTCCTTCAAGGGTTTGCAAATCAGAATTCATTATACATTGATAGTTTAAACAAATATATTACTTCTGCATTGGAAATAAACAAGGAAGATGAGTGTATATCATAATGAAAATTCTCCCTTTGGATCAATGACTTCATTAACGATGAGCCTTCATTGGACATCCTCAAATTCAATAAAATTAATGGAATGCACGCTCTGAAGGTATGGTCCATTCTAGTGATTTCCAGTGATTTTATTGAATTTAAGGATGTCCAATGAAGACTCATCATTAATGAAGTCATTGATCTAAATAAAGAATTTTCATTACGGTATACATTCATCTTCCTTGTTTATGTCTAATGCAGAAGTAATGTATTTGTTTGGACTATCAATGTATAATGAATTCCGATTCGCAAACCCTTAAAACGGCAGGAACTGTGTTTGACACTAGCATTTGCCATCCAACTGAGTTTGATTTCTACCTCTGTAGCCATGTTGGAATCAAGGTACCTATGCGATAATTGGTGTTTCTCTCACGAGTTTTTGATATCAAGCTATAAAAGCATTAGTGAATGTAAATTGTTTGTTTTTTAGGGGACAAGCACACCAGCTCAGTACCATGTCCTTTACCATGAGAACAATTTCTCTGTTGATGCCTTGCAGATGCTCACCAACTGCCTGTGCTACAAGTAAGCCCGGTTCTCCATTCACTAACAGTTCTTGTGTTTATTACAATTGCGCTTACCAATTTGTTCCTAAGCCTTCAGATATTTGCTACCTTATGTGACTGGTTATGCAAATGTGACTGCAATTTGATAATGTTTTATATAATTTCAGTGATTTTACTGAATTTGAGGATGTCTCAGTCGGAGCATTAGAAGCTATGAAGGCTCACTGTTAATGAAGTTACTGATTGGATGAATTTTCATTCCAGTATACAGGATTAGATGATAACAATTATGATGTGTTTAATTAGTTATATTGTAATCAAGATGAACACTTTATTAATATTTGATTGATAAATATAATTTAAGATGTGATATTTTTGGCTATACATATGTTCATGTATGTGTATGTTGCTGACACTGGCAATGCGGCTGCTAAATCCTGGCTAGCTCCAGGATGCTGCCAGCAATCAGGATAATCAGGGGTGGAGAACACCTAATAGGAGACCCTGCCTGTAAACAATTCACAACGAGCTGTAACAGAGAACGTCTCGGATTACCTAAATAAAGAAGACAAGCTTCCATAAAGCACGTCTCAGATCAGTAAACAAATCTGCGATGGGCTACAATAAAGCATGTCTCAGATCAGCCAATAAATCTGCAACGGACTTTGTTAGTGTTTGTCTCGCATGTATGCTGATGAGCGATGCGCACTACTCATGTCTCCAGTGACCCCGTAAAGGATGTCTGTTATGAAACAAAAAAAGAGACGTGCTTTCTTTGAGCATGTCTCACACTTAGGATGATCGACAACACGCCAGTCGCACGTCTCTGATGACAACGTAATACGAGACGCAACGACGAAGATGCACAATTTGTTCGTCTCACTTCTTCGTTGGAGCTTGTCTCGAATTAGTCTTTCTTACGTAGTGATGGTGAATATTTTTTCCCTTTCAATGCGATAGTTTTTAGCCCTTAGAGGGTGAACGTGGTTACTTTTTTTCTTGGCGTTAATAGATTGCAAAAGTATACTATTTGTTGCTTCACTTTGATAGATAAATGTCTTGCTTGGCTTCAGTTTCAAGAAACCAAATGTGTAAAATATGTTGTGCTGTCAATTAATGGTCCATACGATCGAATTATAGCTCATTTCATCTTACGTAAACCCCATCGCTCTCAAACCACCAACTAATTGACTTCTAGTCTAGATCTAAAAAGGGGGGAGCATCACAAGGGTCTCAATAGGAGTGAGAGTAGCATCGGACCCTTTATGCTAATCTTGCTTCTTAAGCTGTGTGCTCTGGATGCCCCGCAGTACAACCCCCGGAGGGGGGGAGGGGGGGCTTCCAGATACCGTAGGATGAGCTGAGGACTCAATTTTCTGCTAAACTGTAATCGGTTAGCTAGATCGTACATCTCTTTCTGTTAGCGAGTCGATGGTAGTTCTGATTTCTGAACCACCGTCCATCAAGCAAAATTTAGTTGTCCTGTACTGTGATCTTAGTGTAGTTTATGCTAATAACGCATGGTTTTATTTTGAGGAAGAGACGTACTGGAGTGGCTGATATGCAACCCACCACCAGTAGATTGGTCCCCTTCACCAAGCATTTGGTGCCTTTTCCACCATCTGCCTTGTAAAGAACCAAACAGATTTATCATTAGCAGTCTGTTTATTTATTTACGAATGCTGACTGTCCATCCTTATCCATTAGGCATACGGCACATGACGCCCTCTGTGACTGACCAAAGTGTAACCCGTTGGTCTTGAAAATCAAGAAAGCAAAGTGTGACTTGTTTGGTCTCTCATATATTAGGTCTGGCCAATCACCTACACGTATGTCAGCATTGATCTTCCTTTGGTTATGCGAACTGTAGAAACCAACTGGCTGTTTAGGCGCTAGATCACGTCGTGATAGATGCTAGACCACGTTGCCCGCCTGACGCTTCGCGTGTATCAAACAGTGCCATGAACTGCGCGCCTCCGCACGTTCTCGCCCATGACTCGATCGCACGTTGCCAACAATGTGTAGCCGGCGCAGTTGCTGCTCATCGTCCTTGTATAGATTTGTACCGGCTGATCAATGAAAGGCGAGCACAATATTCTCTATACGAACAAATTAGTAACACAAGATAACCTCTCTAATTTTATGTTCACCATAATGTTTAATACCCTTTATTCCTTATTAACTACTGTATCTAGGATTACAGAATTTGGTGATACAACTGCACTATATGCACTACAGAAATCCCGACTATAAACGATACCCGGAAACCGTGTTTATAAGGTCCTACCGTCGTTTATAACTTATAGACGATGATATTTATTTATTGGCGATGGTTTCCGGCCGTCGCCAATATTTTGTCATTTATAACACTACTGACGATGGGAACCGTCGTCTATAATATAATTGGCGACGACCACAATAGCCCGTCGTCAATTAGTTCACTGCACCACGTGGCGCCAAGTGTGACTAATTGGCGACGGTACTACTAGCCCTCGCCAATAAGTGAGGCTTATTGGTGACGGTGCTGCTCATGGCCGCCAATAATTAAGGCTTATTAGCGACGTTGGGCCCGACCATCGCCAATTATTATGACTTATTGACAACAGTCAAGTACCAGAAACCGTCGCCAATAAGGAAGGTAATTTTTTTTTTAAAATAAAAAATTATATCCTGGCTTCGAGGCCAGTCCTAGCTCGATGGACATTTCACACATGCATATAACAGATTTCCACAGGCATATAAATAGTACATCACAAATATTATACACTAATACACAAGCCACACTAAACACTACCCCTTCCGCTGCCTCTGGAACCCGCAAAGTCATCCTCGAGCCGTCGTCCAAGCGTCAGAACCTGCAACGATAGAGTTTGAGCCTCCGTTGCCGATCCCTGTGATGTGCAAATGTAGTTGGGCAAGTTATAAGTTTCAGAATGCATATTTGACTAAATTTGCTTATTACAAGCTACATTTGGCTATGTTTGAGCAAATTCAACTAGTTTTGGCTATGTTTAAGTAAGTTTCATCATATTTGACTAAGTTGGAGCAAGTTTAACTATTTTTGTCTATGGTTGAGTAAGTTTCATCATATTTCACCAAGTTTGACTAGTTTTGGCTATGTTTGAGTAGGTTTGATCAAATTTCACCAAGTTTGAGCAAGTTTGAGTAGGTTTGAGTAATATTTTGTACCCGTGCATCAGTCAGCGGTACCTGTGGCACCTCCATCGGTGGCAGCTACCACTGGAGTAAGGCCTTCTGCAATCTCGGTTTGAAAGCCTGCAAATACAAAGCAAAGCAGAATCATATACAAGACATTTAGATATTAGAATTGTTAAGAACAACGGTGAGAACTAACCTGCATGGAAGCTTGCAGCTGTAGCATGTAGGACTTATAATACTCGTCCCTAGCCCTGAAGGTCGCTGCTTGCCACTCGTTCGTTGAACACAACACTTTCTGCATCCTCTAGAGCTCCTACCGAACACTCTGGAGCTCCTGGTCGTGCCTGCCATGGCTATTGGACCCTACCGCCTGCAATGAAAAGGCTCTCGAGGAAGGTCGGGTCTCCCTCGAGTTGACCACTCTATCGAAGATGGCTAACCTACACAAAGAAGTAAGATTGTTACATTTTTGTATTCAAAGTTCGTGACAGTAAGTTAAAAATAAAAAAACTCACCGTCTGTGAGGTTTCCCACCACCGCATGCGTCATGGCTCCGGGGACGATTGGTGCACTCTGCCAACCGTAGTCTTCGCCTGAAGCCTCCGCGCTTGCTGCCCGTACCTTGCCTGGAAATACAAAAAAATGACCGTCATCAAAACTATTAAAGAGAATTCAATTAACTTAACAAAATAACTCACCAATGCCTCCGACGCCGCATGAGAAGACAACTGGTCAAGCTGCGATGGGTCAGTTCCCTAGTGACCCCTCTTAGACACCTGCATAGGTGTCGGCTCCTGACTGCTCTCGCGCTCCTATCGATACATGTTAGCACAATGAGGATTATGAAATTATTAAATAGAATTCAAGTGACACTTACCATCCATTTTGCGAGATGTAGGTAGCCGTCCGCATCGAACCGGTGTTTCCCGTCCGCCCTCGACTCTCTCGACGGGTGACAGACAAGTCCTGAAAGCCCTCGCTCGCCCAGTGGTGCACAAGACACAGTACGCGTTTCACGGCTATCAAGCCACACAATGCCGACCTGCACACATTTATTATTGGTTCAGAAGATTGTTAACAGAATCAGATAATGAAGCAACCACTTTACCCTTAAGTATTGCGCCTATGTCAAGTACTTGTCGACAACGTCCCTGTACTGCCCTGGCTCACCCTCGTCCGGATGCAGCTTGAAGTATGCCTTGGTTGCTGAAAGTTGCCTAGAGGGGGGGTGAATAGGCTAATCGACCTGCAAATGACTGAATAAAACGAGATTAAATCACAGGGGGGGCGGACTAGTCCGGTCTGGGGGCGGACTAGTCCGGTCAGCCTGCGTGAAGAACCCTAAAAAGTGTTTCTAGCAAGTTTTAAAGGGATTTTCTCGAGGCTACAAGTGAGGATATGTTTAAGACAAGTTTAGAAACTATCAACACAAGAGTGAGTCAAGTTTTAACAAGATTAAGCAATGTGAGGCACAAGACAAAACTAGCAACCCTAGAGCTAAGTATGCGATAAACAAAATACGAAGAACACTTAGACACAAGGATTTTATCCCGAGGTTCGATTCCACACAAGAATCTACGTCCCCGTTGAGGAGTCCACAAAGGACCGGGTTCACCAACCCTTCCCTCACCAAGTTTACCGCACGGGCCTAACTTGGTTCTCCGCTATCTCAAAGTGCGAATACAAGATTCGTTGGGGCTTCTCACAATCTGAGGCTCCCACACCACAAAGATGATCAACAACGCAAAACACACTCAACACACAGCTCACAAAGACTCAATGAGTGCAAGAGATCAAACCGGGAGCACAAGCGCGATGTTCTTCCTCTTCTCCACCTCACTAAACCCTAATCCACACAAGAATTAGTTTTAGAGGGAAAGTTGGCCAGAAAGAGGCTTAAGAGTGCTCCAAGTTGGCTGTGGCGGCGCTAGGGTTCGAGAGTGTTCAAGTGTTGGTTCAAAAGAACCCAGGGGACCTCTATTTATAGAGGTCCCAACCCCATACTGCTGACTTCAGCAGAAGGGCGGACTAGTCCGGCCTCAGGCTCGGACTAGTCCGGCCTAGGGGACCACTGACCTCTTGTCAGGCCCCGACAGCTGACACGCTATCGTCACACTACCCGCCAAACTTCAAATTCAAACGGTCACTTCAACAACGGACTAGTCCGGTCACCACCGGACTAGTCCGATCTCACACAAAGCCTTTTGCTCCGTGTGAAAACGGACTAGTCTGAGGACCACGGACTAGTCCGGCCCCAAGGGCGGACTAGTCCGGTCCTCCCAGACTTAGTCACAGAAGTACCTTCAACACGCTAACCCGGACTAGTCCGGCCCCACGGGCGGACTAGTCCGTTCTCACTCAGGACCTCTTGGTCCGGACTCAAACGGACAAGTTCGTGGTTTTGAGACTTAGTCCCCAAAACCAACTCACTGCTACCCGGACTAGTCCGGCCACAAACGGACTAGTCCGATCTCAGTCAGACCCTTCTGGTCCGGCCGACAACGGACTTGGTCGGCCAGGGGGCGGACTAGTTCGGCCACCTGCACGGACTAGTCCGGCCCTACTGCCAGACTGCTTATCCACTCTTTTCTCTCAAGGGGTTTGACCTCTAAAACACTTTGAGCTCCCAAACTTGATCTCAATGCACTTTACACACGCACCCTCCTATTTCTACGGCTAGTCTAACTCAACACGCTAGAAACCCTAGTTTCTACGCTTCGAGTTGACTCCATTTCCTTCCTTTTCCTTTTTGAGGGTTTGCGTCTCCGATCGAGTCCACACCTGTGCTAAGATCACTTGAGCTCATTAGCGACTTAATTGTCGTCATCAATCATCCAAAACCCACGGGGAACCTAGATGCACTTTCAATCTCCCCCTTTTTGGTGATTGATGACAACACATTAAGTCCTTCAACAATTAAGAGTATGGAAATTGGTTTTCATAACTTGTGTGCGTATGAATGACTCCCCCTCAATGTATGCAACATGTAAAAGAGGTGGAGGAGATCTTTCATACCCACACGCATTATGGTGGGGTGCCTACGTGATGTGCTCAACAATTGTGACAAGACATAAAGAGGATCAATATAATCAAAGGATTGGCAATGAGAGCATTATAATGATTTTAAACAACATTAACAAGTCTTGCACAAATGTAAACATCCAAGAGCATGAATATATTACAAAACAAGTCCACAAACCATAAACACACCCACAAACGATTAACTCCCCCTTAACTCTCCCCCTTTGGCATCAAGGCACCAAAAAGGAAAAGAAGGGGGGGGGGACAAAGATCTACGAACTAGTCCTCGTCTTCGCCACTTCCACTCTCCGTGGCCTCGGAATCTTCGACGTCTTCCTCATGATCGACGGCGTCGTCGTCGTCGTCTTCGTCGGAGTTCCTTGCCGAGGGAGCAGCCCGAGAGGAGCTTCCATCCTCTTGGAGCTGGGCGAGCTCATCGGCGGTGAAGTTGGGGAAAGGAGTGATCTCCCCATCACTCACCTCCGGAGAGGACATCGGGACCTCCAGCTTGTCGCACACCGCCTTAAGATATTTTTCTTGACGCTTGTGTGCCCTTTGAGCGCGGATCTCTTGCTTCCGGCAAGAAGTGAAGATTGCCTTGAAGCATTTGAAGAAGGCACTCATTGATTGAGGCGGAGGCGCAGACGGAGGTGCCACAGGGCGAGATGGAGGATCTGCATTCTTGCGACGAGGAGGAACAGGAACATTCGGGGGCTTCTGAGGACGAAGCGGGCGATGCGACACGTCCTTGACAAAGGTCACGCCCGACACCTTCTCAATGAGGCACATGATGTAGGGGGCATACCCGCAAGCACAGTTGGGGGTATGCGAGATGTTGAAGATATCGTCGAAGATGTAATCGACGAGGTTGAACTTCTCTTCCCCATCGATCAGAAGTAGCAGGTGCCTCAAGTTCCCTTGAATCACCCCAGCATCACCGTCCTTCGGTGCTATCGTCCTTCTGAGGATTCTGTTCATAATGTTGTAGAAGGGTTTGATGTTGCGAGCGAGACCGGCATCAAATGGAACGTGACTTGGATACATATATGCCAGCTCTTCACGGTCCACGGCCTTAAGGTTAGAGATTATAATCTCATGATCCATGTGTGCCTCAAGCCCTAGAATCTTGGCAAACTCTGCGAAAGTGACTGAGTACTGCTCACCGTGTGTCATCCAAATAATTCTCCTGTCACCAGAGGTGGTGAAGTAGATGGTGGAGTAGAACTGCAGAATCACTTCGACGTTCCAGTCATACTTGAAACCCATGATCTGCTTGAGGTCATGGCGCTCAGCGGCTTCGATGACGGCGTCAAAAGCAGAGTGTTGCTTTTTGGCCATGTAATCCCAGTCAACCCATTGAGCTTCTATTACCGGCTTCTTCATCTGCTGATAGACTAGCCGGTAGTAGTCACAATGGAAGTCACACCAGAATCTGGGATCTGCCGTGCTCCTCTCAAACTTGTAGACCTTCTCGGTCCCCAGCCTCCTGGCCTTTTCAGCCCCTTTGCCATGAAACACATTAGCAGACAATTCCTTCTGCCTGTTGGGGTTCCTTTCTGGTGTGTGAACTTCAAGGGGGCCAATGGAGGTGGCTTTCCCTTTCTCTTTGATCACAACACCTCCAGCTGCCTTCTTTGATGATATCTTGACAGCTGGCTTTTTCTTCTTTGGCTCGACAGGAGCCGGAGCCTTTCCCTTCTTAGGGTCACGCTCGACCCTGGGCTCAGGTTCCATTTGGGCTGGCTCCTTGCCCTTCGCCTTCTCGCCAACGGTGACGAGCTTCTTTCGCTTGGGGGCACTGGCCTCAGTAGTCCTGGAGTTGTGAGCCTCCCTGTCTTCCCTTTTCTTCTTCCTCAGCTCATTTAGGGACTCTGCGGTTGCTCGAGCTATGGCTTCTTCCTCATTGTAGATGCTCGCGGCAACTTTGGAGGCTTCGAGTGCCTTCAGCCGCCTCTCTTCCTTTGCCTTTTGCGCCTCTATAAGCGCAGCCTTGGTCCTTGCCTCGACAATTTGAGCTTTGGTTCGCCCCTCAGGGTTGAGACGAGGAGGGGAACGCTCCGAGTTCGACATGCTGCGAAAAGCATATAGAAATGAAGGTATGAGTCCAAGGAGAGGGAGCATTGCGGAAAAGATCTCGAGAAAAGAATAGAAGTAGGGTTTGCCCTGTGCAAACCGGACTTGTCCGCCCCAGGGGCGAACTAGTCCGCTGGGCGGACTTGTCCGCCAGGGGCCGGACTAGTCCGGGTTGCGCAGAATGAACCCTAACCCTAATCGATTCATCGAAAAATCATCGAATCAGCGCGCAATACTCCTAGGCTATGATCGCAAGGGTATATGGAGCAACATTAATGAAGGTGTTCCTATCAAAAACTTTAAGAATCAAGAATGGGGCTAGTTTTTGAAGAATGAGGGAATACCTTCTCAAATCCGCTAGAATCAACGAAATCGACGATGGATTGCGAAGGTGAAGCGCGGGGAAGTGATCCCTTACTCCCAAAGACTCCGATGCGTGGATTTGAGTCGAGATTTGGAGGTCGGAGCCCAAAATCGCCGATGGGGGGCGGTTGCTAGCGCGTGGAAGTGAGAGAGTCAAGTGAGAGAGGGAGAGGAGGGGTTTGGGCCGCCTGGGGGTTTTAAGTCCCCAAGGGCCGGACTAGTCCGGTTGAGGGGCCGGACTAGTCCGGTCAGCGGACCAGACCCAGACTAGTCCGAATCCGGACTTGTTTGGTTGAAGGGCGGACTAGTCCGGTTTGCGGACCAGCCGCGGACTAGTCTGGACCCGGACTTGTCCGTCCACAAGGGCGGACTAGTCCGGTCCGACTGGGCTGAGAAGCGATGCTTGAGTTGCACACACACTATTGGTCCCTATGGATAGCAAGCAATACAAACATGATAATTAAAGAAAGAAAGTGATAAAAACATGATCAATTTTTAAGAAAAAGTTTTCTCAAACGGATTTTGAAGAGAAATCACGATAGAGAAGAGTTTTTCGAAATAGCTCAAAAAGTGAGAAATGTGGTTTAAGCCACATTCCTAGAATCCAAAATGTTGAGCTCACTTCTTAGCTCACAGAAACGCTTCTCATCAAGAGGCTTGGTGAAGATATCCGCGAGTTGATGTTCCGTCCTCACATGAGAAATTACAATATCTCCCTTCATTGAGTGATCTCGCAAGAAATGGTGTCGAATGTCTATGTGTTTGGTCCTAGAATGCTCCACCGGATTATGGGCTATCTTGATGGCACTCTCGTTGTCACACAAGAGTGGAATGTTGCGCAAGTTAATCCCATAATCCCTAAGGGTTTGTCGCATCCAGAGAAGTTGTGCACAACAACTTCCGGCTGCAACATATTCCGCTTCGGCGGTGGAGAGAGCAATAGAGTTTTGCTTCTTGGAGGACCAAGACACTAGAGATCGACCCAAGAATTGGCATGTACCCGATGTGCTCTTCCTATCAACTTTGCACCCGGCATAGTCCGCATCGGAATATCCAATGAGGTTAAACTTAGATCCTTTGGGGTACCAAAGTCCTAGGGAAGGTGTGTGTACTAGATATCTCAAGATCCTTTTAACGGCGGTCAAATGACAAGCCTTAGGTGCCGCTTGAAAGCGAGCACACATACACACACTTAGCATGATATCGGGCCTAGATGCACAAAGATAGAGAAGTGAACCAATCATAGACCTATATAACTTTTGATCCACACTTGGACCATCCTCATTTAGGTCTAGGTGTCCTTTTGTTCCCATAGGGGTTTTGATGTGTTTTGCCTTATCCATGTCAAACTTCCTTAGAATATATTGTGTATACTTAGTTTGACTTATGAACGTCCCTTCTTTGAGTTGTTTTACTTGAAATCCTAGAAAGAACTTCAACTCACCCATCATGGACATTTCAAACCTCTCCGTCATTATCTTGGAGAACTCATCACAAAACACCTTATTTGTGGAACCAAATATGATGTCATCCACATATATTTGGCGCACAAAAAGATCTTCGTTGAAGTGCTTTGTGAAAAGGGTATAATCCGCTTTGCCTATCCTAAAACCATTTTCAACTAGGAAGTCTCTTAGGCACTCATACCAAGCTCTAGGAGCTTGCTTGAGACCATAAAGAGCCTTTCGCAATTTGTAAACATGGTTAGGATAGTCTTGGTCTTCAAACCCTGGAGGTTGCTCTACATAAACTTCTTCCTTGATTGGGCCATTAAGGAATGCACTCTTAACATCCATTTGGTAGAGCTTGAAGTCATGATGAGTAGCAAAGGCTAGTAATATCCGAATTGACTCAAGCCTACCTACGGGAGCAAATGTCTCATCAAAATCCAATCCTTCAACTTGTGAGTACCCTTTTGCCACAAGTCGTGCCTTGTTCCTAGTTACCACGCCATGCTCATCTTGTTTGTTGCGGAACACCCACTTGGTTCCAACAACATTAGCTTGTGGGCGCTTGACAAGCTCCCAAACCTTGTTCCTTTCAAAGTTGTTGAGCTCCTCTTGCATGGCAACTACCCAATCCGGATCTCTTAAGGCATCTTCAATCTTATGGGGTTCCAAGGATGAGACAAAGGAGAAATGCTCACAAAAGTTTGCAACACGTGAACGTGTTGTTACTCCTCTTGTGATATCTCCTAGAATGTTGTCAACGGGATGATCCCGTTGAACACTTTGATGAACACGAGGATGCGGAGGTTGAGCTCTTGAATCACTTGCTTCATCTTCTTCACTTTGGTCTCCCCCTTGATCCAAGCCTCCCCCTTGATCTTCATTCCCATTATCATTTTGGGGAGTATCTAGTGGATCTCCAACTTGTCCAATGGGGGTTTGACCTACTTCATAATGATGATGGTCACTTGGGCTTTGAGATGGTTCTTGTGGCGAACATCTCCAAGTGCCATTCTCCCTAGAGCTTCTAGTGGAGGTTCCTCTTGATCAAGGGCATGTTGATCAACTTGCTCCACTTGAGAGCCATTGGTTTCGTCAAACACCACGTCACGTGCTACCTCAACAATTCCGGAGGATTTGTTGAACACACGGTACGCATGAGTGTTTGAGTCATATCCAAGCAAGAAACCCTCATCGGACTTTGAAGCAAACTTCGAAGTCCTAGGCTTCTTGTTGAGGATATAACACTTGCTACCAAAAACACGAAAGTAAGAAACATTGGGTTTCTTTCCAACGAGAAGCTCATAAGGAGTCTTCTTGAGGAGGCGATGAAGGTACAATCGGTTTACGGCATGGCAAGCGGTGTTAACCGCTTCCGCCCAAAACTGGTCCGATGTTTTGTACTCATCTAGCATCGTCCTTGACATCTCAATGAGCGTCCTATTCTTTCTTTCGGCAATTCCATTTTGTTGAGGAGAATAGGGAGCGGAAAACTCATGCTTGATGCCCTCCTCATCTAGGAACTCTTCTACTTGCATGTTCTTGAATTCGGTGCCATTGTCACTCCTTATAGCCTTTATCCTTAAGGTGAACTCATTTTGAGCTCTCCTTAGGAATTTCTTGAGGACACCGGGGGTTTCACTCTTATCATGCAAGAAGAACACCCAAGTATATTTGGAGAAGTCATCAACGATGACTAGACCATACTTGTTGCCACCGATGCTAATGTAAGCAATGGGGCCAAAAAGATCCATATGGAGTAACTCCAAAGGTCTAGTTGTCGTCATGACATTCTTAGAGGGGTGTTGAGCTCCTACTTGCTTTCCCGCTTGACACGCACTACATGGCCTATCCTTTTCAAATACCACATCCTTTAGGCCACGAACGTGCTCTCCCTTAAGGAGCTTTTGAAGGTTCCTCATCCCAACATGGGCTAGCCTTCTATGCCAAAGCCATCCCATGTTGGCTTTTGCCATTAAGCATGTGTCAAGTTGAGCTTTATCCGTGGTAAAATCCACAAGATAGAGCTTTCCCTTGAGCACTCCCTTAAAGGCTATTGAGTCATTACCCTCTCTCAGAACATTCACACCCTCACTAGAAAAAACAAACTTATATCCTTTATCACAAAGCTGTGATATGGATAGGAGATTATAGTCTAGGGAATCAACATGCAAAACATTAGATAAAGTATGCAAAGAGGAGATAGCAATTTTACCGGAGCCAAGGATTTTCCCTTGGCTATTATCTCTAAAGAAGATTCCTTCACTTGGGTCCTCGTTCTCCTCATACTCTATGAACATGCTCCTCTCTCCGGTCATGTGGTTGGTACATCCGCTATCCAACACCCATTTCGATCCACCGGAGGAGTAAGCCTACAAAACAAGTTTATACCTTCCTTTTAGGTACCCAAGCGGAGTTGGGTCCTTTCACGTTAGTAGTTAGGCATTTGGGCACCCACACGCAAGGCTTGGGGCTCTTGCGGAGTGGCCCAACATATCTAGCAAACACTTTGCCGTGTTTGTTCCTCTTAAGCACATAAGATGCATCAAAATCATGAAATAAAGGATGCGATTCAGATTTAGGCATTTTGCTGCTAGAGGGTGAGTTCTTTTCAATTTTAGTTGGAGATGAACTCCCCTTAACAAAGACAATCATGTCTTTGCCATACTTGGAGGTTTTGGCGTTATGCCTTCCACCTCTAGTATAGCCAAGACCATCCTTGACATGGGGAGGTCTTGTGTTGGTGTATGCACTTCGTGCATACGCCATCTTCTCCTTGTCAAAGATGGCACCCTTAGGTGCTTGCTTGCCTTGTGCTGAGTTGAGTTCATCCTTAAGCTTAAGGATTAAGTTAGAGCACTTGCAAGGCGGAGTTGCATTGGATGAGGCCTTTGAGAAGGTTGAGCTCTTAGAGGAAGAGGTTACATTGTTCTTGAGAGACTCAACTTGAGTCTCAAGGATTTTGTTAACTTTTGACAAGTTCCCAAGTTCATCCTTGAGCTCAATTGTTTTCTCCTCAAGAATTGAACACGTTTTCTTACTTAGAGCAAGTTCGTGTTCCAATGCCTTGCTCTTCTCTCTTTCGAGCTCAAGGAGCTCATCAAGCTCTCGACATCTCTCCTTCTCAAGGATGAGCATGTCCTCTTGTCTATTGATGAGATCCTCCTTCTCAAAGATCTCATCCATAAGCAATTTCATCCTTCGCAAGGTGCTTTTGCTTATGTCCTTAAGCATGTGTTCATTCTCACTAGCACTATCAAATTCATCTTGCGAGGAAGTTGTGGAGGAGGGATGAGATGTTACCTTTCTCCTTCCCTCCCTTGCGATAAGGCAAGTAGGTTTGTAGTCGTCGTTGAGGTTGGGGAAGAGCTTGCTTCCCTTGGAGCTCCTCCCGATGGCTATGGTAGCCATCTTCTCCTCTTCTTCTTCGGAGGAGGACTCATCGTTAGAGTCCCACTCCTTCCCCAAGTGGGCTTGTCCGGAGGGCCTCTTCTTCTTAAAGAATTTCTTATCTTGAGGCTTGCCCTCCTTCTTCTTCTTCGCTTCTTCATGTGGGCAATCAGCGATGAAGTGCCCATACTCGCCACAATTGTAGCAAGACCTTTTTGATTTGGGCCTTGCTCTTTCCTTCCCTTTGCCCTCATGGTTGTATCCACCTTTCTTCCTCCTCATCATTATCCTGAATTTGTTGATGAAGAAGGCCTCTTCCTCATCGGTGTCGAGGCTCTCCTCATCACTTTCCTCTTGCTCCTTTGAAGAGGGTGTTGCCTTGAGTGCAACGTTCTTCATCTTGGAGGCGGTGAACTTCTGAAGGTCGTTGTAGAAGAGCGCCTCCTTCTCCATGATCTCGTGGTTGATGATCCTTCCAAGGACCTCCTCCGGGGTCATTTGAGTGAACCCCGGGCTTTCTCGAATCATGGAGCAAAGAGCGACGTTCCTAGGCATGAATGCCCGGATCATCCTCTTCACTACCTCGTGGTCGGTCCACTTGGTGCAGCCATATGATCGGCTCTTGTTGATAAGTACCTTCAACCGGTTGTACATGTCTTGGGGGGATTCACCATCCAAGATGGCGAATCTCCCAAGCTCTCCTTCGATGAGCTCGATCTTGGCCTCCTTGACTACCCGATTTCCTTCATGCGCCGTCTTGAGGGTGTTCCATATGTCTTTGGCCACCTCAAGGCCATCGACGCGGTTGAACTCATCTCTTGAGAGGGATGAGATAAGCACACCCGCAGCTTGAGCGTTGCGGTGGATGAGGATGGCTTGTTCTTGAGTGATGTTGTCCTCATCCTTCGGAATCTCCACCCCAGTCATGACAATTTGCCACAACGTCGGGTTGAGTGACACGAGGTGGATCTTCATATTGTGTTTCCACATCCCGTAATCAGTTCCATCGAATTGGGGAGGTTTCCCCAATGGGATGGAGAGGTAGTGGTTGTTGGTGGCAAGGCGTTCATAGTTGAACCCTTGTCGGTTGTAGTTGACTCCGCTACTACCACTTGATTGGTTCGACGGATCGATCTTGGAGATGTTTAGCTTCTCCCGGAGCTTCGCCTTGAGTTGGCGAGTCTCCTCATCGTCCGTTGGCTTATCTTGATAAGCCATTGTCTCCTCACGTGTCGGTTGAGAGTCGTTGGTCGACACCTCTTCAAACACCACTCCGGCCATCTCTCCGAGTTGTTAGACTCTTTGTGGAGAGTCAGGCTCTGATACCAATTGAAAGTTGCCTAGAGGGGGGGGGGGGGTGAATAGGATAATCGACCTGCAAATGACTGAATAAAACGAGATTAAATCACAGGGGGGGCGGACTAGTCCGGTCTGGGGGCGGACTAGTCCGGTCAGCCTGCGTGAAGAACCCTAAAAAGTGTTTCTAGCAAGTTTTAAAGGGATTTTCTCGAGGCTACAAGTGAGGATATGTTTAAGACAAGTTTAGAAACTATCAACACAAGAGTGAGTCAAGTTTTAACAAGATTAAGCAATGTGAGGCACAAGACAAAACTAGCAACCCTAGAGCTAAGTATGCGATAAACAAAATACGAAGAACACGGAGACACAAGGATTTTATCCCGAGGTTCGATTCCACACAAGAATCTACGTCCCCGTTGAGGAGTCCACAAAGGACCGGGTTCACCAACCCTTCCCTCACCAAGTTTACCGCACGGGCCTAACTTGGTTCTCCACTATCTCAAAGTGCGAATACAAGATTCGTTGGGGCTTCTCACAATCTGAGGCTCCCACACCACAAAGATGATCAACAACGCAAAACACACTCAACACACAGCTCACAAAGACTCAATGAGTGCAAGAGATCAAACCGGGAGCACAAGCGCGATGTTCTTCCTCTTCTCCACCTCACTAAACCCTAATCCACACAAGAATTAGTTTTAGAGGGAAAGTTGGCCAGAAAGAGGCTTAAGAGTGCTCCAAGTTGGCTGTGGCGGCGCTAGGGTTCGAGAGTGTTCAAGTGTTGGTTCAAAAGAACCCAGGGGACCTCTATTTATAGAGGTCCCAACCCCATACTGCTGACTTCAGCAGAAGGGCGGACTAGTCCGGCCTCAGGCTCGGACTAGTCCGGCCTAGGGGACTACTGACCTCTTGTCAGGCCCCGACAGCTGACACGCTATCGTCACACTACCCGCCAAACTTCAAATTCAAACAGTCACTTCAACAACGGACTAGTCCGGTCACCACCGGACAAGTCCGATCTCACACAAAGCCTTTTGCTCCGTGTGAAAACGGACTAGTCTGAGGACCACGGACTAGTCCGGCCCCAAGGGCGGACTAGTCCGGTCCTCCCAGACTTAGTCACAGAAGTACCTTCAACACGCTAACCCGGACTAGTCCGGCCCCACGGGCGGACTAGTCCGTTCTCACTCAGGACCTCTTGGTCCGGACTCAAACGGACAAGTCCGTGGTTTTGAGACTTAGTCCCCAAAACCAACTCACTGCTACCCGGACTAGTCCGGCCACAAACGGACTAGTCCGATCTCAGTCAGACCCTTCTGGTCCGGCCGACAACGGACTTGGCCGGCCAGGGGGCGGACTAGTCCGGCCACCTGCACGGACTAGTCCGGCCCTACTGCCAGACTGCTTATCCACTCTTTTCTCTCAAGGGGTTTGACCTCTAAAACACTTTGAGCTCCCAAACTTGATCTCAATGCACTTTACACACGCACCCTCCTATTTCTACGGCTAGTCTAACTCAACACGCTAGAAACCCTAGTTTCTACACTTCGAGTTGACTCCGTTTCCTTCCTTTTCCTTTTTGAGGGTTTGCGTCTCCGATCGAGTCCGCACCTGTGCTAAGATCACTTGAGCTCATTAGCGACTTAATTGTCGTCATCAATCATCCAAAACCCACGGGGAACCTAGATGCACTTTCAGTTGCTTTAATGCGGACATTTGATATTGACCGCGTGAGGATCTTCCCGTCGTTCATATGGAAGACGGAACGAGCGTGATCCAACTGCTAGACCTCGACCTCCAAACGGTACCGTGCCTAGAAGAAGAAATATACAAGTAAGTGTATTTAACCTATAATAGATTTGTATTACACAAATATTCTTCATAGTTACCATGAAGCTGTGCCACACAGCCTCCTGGTGGTTGCTGTGAGCAACGTCCTGGGTTGTTGCATAATCGTCCCAAGACATAGCATCGACTCCGTTCACTACACTGGGGTAGTGCAAACAGATTAGGCAACCCTAGAAACCGTTCACCTGCTGGTGGTGTCCCTATCCCATGAACGAGAAGTCGTACCAAGACCCGATAGATGATTCTAAATTAGTACATATAGAAGTCTAAAAATATACAAATTGATTTGTTAGAGATTTACTGTGACACCCGGTTCCGAAAGATGAACCAAGTGAACGCATATGTGTGCCCAGGATGTTCAACACACATACATGAGTGCATCACCAAAGAGTATATAGAAAATTACCACAGAACAAGATTAATTATCAAATTTTATTGCACAAACCATATTATCCTCGAATACAAACTCTAATAAATATTAATTACAAGTTCAACTAATGCAGTGGAAATAAACTAAATAAGCAAACTAAACAGCTAGGCAGCATAAGCGATATGGTATAGCGCAACTCCAATCAACACCACAGACAAAGCTGACGGTAGACACGGCATAGAACTCTACATTATCACCACTAAACTCCCAATCCTGACCTGCAACTGTTGGGGGGGTTGCAAGAGTGAGTACATGTCGTACTCAGCAAGTGTGGAAAGTATGACATGTGGCTGATTCAAATGACGAATGTAATAAAGGCTAAGTGCTGAAAAGTACATTAAAACATTTGAAAAGCAATATATTATATGTATGTGAAATAAACCCATCATAATCCATAAGTAATATCATAGTACCAGTCCATATTCACTATCCACCATCATATACCAATATCCATATTCAATACCAGAATTCAATTCATGACCATCCATAACCATAATTCCAATCATAACCATCCCAAATACCATCCCAATACCAGGTTCCCTCTAATCATGGAAGTTGTCCAGGTGCTCATAACCGGAAGCACGACTATCATGATAGTTTATTAGACTCTGCAGAGTTTGTACCACTTTACCCATGTGTTTGTGATTTCATCACCCGTCGGCGACTAAAGAACCTCCCTTATGCCAATGACACTTCCATTGGTGTATGGCCAAGAGATCACAAAATAGCCTTTACAAAGGGATTACTAGCCTATTTGGACCCCACTGAGGTTTCACCGTTGGCGATGTCTCCCACAGAGCACATCTTCAACCAAGGGCCCCGTCTTGAGCCATTCGGATCCCAGGATAGTCCCACCAATTATTAACAAACCCAATCCGACTACCCCTTCCCCGAGCATCCTTAATGGTACAAATAGCACTGTCAAAACCCTAATTATTCAGTTACACCGCACCCATACTTGGCCTCGTGGTGGCACTGTAGTCCTGACTTATTCTCGCATGAACCGGTCCTTAGATCTAAAGCAAGCAAATTACCGTAACATCCAACCCATCCACATACCAGGCTTGCTTAGATCACCCATTACCATATCATATTATCCAGTTCATGTTAATCATAGTCTCATAAATACATCATTAATGTGTAGTATTGTTTTCCCATCCCAATTAATTAAGCGAAGCAAAAAGGTAAAAAGCCCATCCCGACTCTCTACCATAATTCCAGGTGACAAGGGTGGTTTAACAATTCTAGTAAACTTCCTACCATAGGATTTCCCATCAAATTGACACAAGCATGCAGTTTGCAAACAAAACTTTTATTTTAAAACAGGATCAATATGCTTCAAGGACACTTGCCTTGCTCTTGTGGTTGATTAGGGTCAAAGCCTTCAAACTCTTGGTGCTGTAGATCCTCCGCGGCACTCTCTAGCGCAAATCCGTCTAATCCGCACAATAAACATACAAACAAGAAACACAATCAAAGAGTGCACAAATATTACTCAATATGACATGATATGCATGATTTATGCAAATGCAAGGTAGAGCTTGTTAATTGATTGCTTTTAATGATCACTAACTAGTTCTAATAGATTTTAACAAGTTTATACAGGTTTGGATGTGATTAGATCTAATTTTAGAATTAATTCAATAGAACTTAATCAGCAAAATCGGACTAGTTTACAGAAGGACGGACTAGTCCGCACTTCGCAGAACTAGCGAACTAGGGTTTTCTAGATCGACGTAAATTTGGAGATTAGGGGTTGAATTCATGTAAGGAAAAGAGAATAGAAGGTATACCAAGTGTTTAGGACTCCAATGAATCGAGAAACTTGGAGGTAGCACTTGGATCATGACGATCTAGGGTTGGTGATGGACTTGGAGATGAATAGGTGATGAAGAACGAAACTTGGTGGAGATATTGATCCTATTTCGTTTCTCCTCTTCTTCTTCTTGTTTGGGATCTCCTTCCCCCTTCTTGATGGTGGCTCTCCACAAACTAGGGTTTGGGTGTGATGGAAAAGTGGCAAATAGATGTCAAGCCAAGGGGTGGGGTTATTTATATAGAGGTGGAGGCTAGGGTTAGATGGATTTCGAGTTTGAGAGGAGTAGAGGCCGGTTTAGGGTCCCACATGGGCTCTAAAAGAGTTAGGCACAACATGCCTAGGCCCACTTAACGTGAAACCCAAGAAACAAGTCGTAAAACAAAAGATCAACTCGGAGTGGTGAAATATCAGACAATTCCGAAAAGGACCGGACTAGTCTGAAGTTGTCCAGAGAGAAAATCGAACAAGTCTAGCCTAAAATTGGACAAGACCGACTTTAGTCAGAGGGGAAAATGGAAAAGTCCGCTGGAATACTGGACTAGTCTGGAAAAGTCCAGGGACTTAGCCAATTTTCAAGGATTCATGGAATATCGGACTAGTCCGCACAAAATCGGACAAGTCCGAAAGTTTCTAGAGGCAAAATCGGACTAGTCCACAGCAAAGACGGACAAGTCCGTTTTTAGTCAGAGAGAAATCTTACTAGTCCTCAGCAAAATCGGAGTAGTCCGCACTTTCCTGCATTTTAAGTGCGGTTTGCTCCAAATCAATTTTAAACTTGTTCCTCTTGTTGTGGGTTAATGTCAAACATGCATATGAGTGTAAGTAGGGCATGATGCATGAAAATGAGGGTGTTACAAACCTACCCCCCTTAAAATGAATCTCGCCCTCGAGATTCGACACGGAAGAGAAGAGATAGGGAAATTCCTTCTTGAGATCATCCTCCAATTCCCACGTTGCTTCTCTTTTTGTGTGGTGCTTCTATTGAACTTTACACCATCGAATCACCTTGTTCCTTGTGACTCTCTCCTTGGTTTCCATGATCTTAACCGGTTGCTCGGCATAAGTCAAATCTTCCTCTAGTTCCAATTCTTCCATTGGCACTTGTTCTTCCGGTACTCTCAATCACTTCTTGAGCTGGGAAACATGAAAGACATTATGGACATCCGAAAGATGAGCTGGCATCTCCAACTTATACGCTACTTCTCCTCTTTTGTCCAAAATCTTGATTGGTCCAATATAACGAGGTGCTAGCTTGCCTCTTATGTTAAACCTCTTATGACCTCTCATTGGTGACACCTTGAGGTAAACAAAATCTCCTATTTCAAAGGCTAATTTCCTTCTCCTATTGTCCGCATAGCCTTTTTGTCTTGATTGGGCAGCCCTCAAGTTTTCACGAATTATTTGGACTTGCTTTTCGGCTTCTTGCAACACATCCGAACCAACTACTTGAGTTTCTCCTGCCTCATTCCAGAACAAAGGTGTCCTACACTTCCTTCCATAAAGCGCTTCATATGGTGACATTTTCAAGCTTGCTTGGTAACTATTGTTGTATGAAAATTCCGCGTATGGCAAGCTTTTGTCCCAACCTTTCCCATGCTTTAAAGCACAAGCTCTCAACATGTCCTCTAGAATCTGGTTGGTCCTCTCGGTTTGTCCATCCGTTTATGGGTGATATGCCGAACTGAAATTCAACCTCGTTCCCAAAGCTTCATGCAACTTTGCCAAAACCTGGAGGTGAATTGAGAACCCCTATCCGAGACTATCTTCTTCGGTACTCCGTGTCGACACACAATATGCTCCATGTATATTTCGGCCAATTGTGCAGCTATATATTTGGTCTTCATAGGGACAAAATGAGCTGACTTGGTTAAGCGATCCACAATTACCCAATTGAGTCATACCCGGACTGGGTACGCGGTAAACCAACTATGAAGTCCATTCCGATTTCTTCCCACTTCCATTCTGGAATCTTTAGTGGTTGTAATAGTCCAGCTAGCCTTTGGTGTTCCGCCTTGACTCGTTGACACACATCACACAATGCCACATATTCAGCTATGTCCTTTTTCATGCTATCCCACCAATAGCAAGCCTTCAAGTCTTTGTACATCTTCGTATAACCGGAGTGAATTGAGTAAGGTGAGTCACGTGCCTCTTTTAATATCGTCTCCTGAATATGCTTCACATTAGGCACAATGATTCTCTTTCCAAGCCATAAGGTACCATGTTCATCCTCATCAAATCTGAATTCTCTCCCTTCTTCGGTCCTTTCTTTGATTTCCTTGATCTCCTCATCTGTGGTATGTGCTTCTCGAATTTCTTGCTCCAGAGTTGGGTTTAACTCCATCATCTCCATCTCATTTACAAATCCAAGGTTCAAGCGTTCAAACTCCTTACATAACTCGGATGGTAACTCTCAAACTGTGAGTTGATGACTTACTTCTTTTCTACTCAAAGCATCGGCCACCACATTGGATTTTCCCAGATGATAGTTGATCCCCAAATGATAATCTTTGATGAGCTCTAACCATCTTCGTTGCCTCAAATTAAGATCCGTTTGTGTGAAAATATACTTAATACTCTTGTGATCTGTATAAATTTCACACCTATGTCCAAGAATATAGTGCCTCCAAATCTTCAATGCGTGTACCACGACTGCGAGTTCCAAATCATTCGTTGGGTAATTCTGCTCATGTTTCTTCAATTGTCTCGACGCATAGGCTACCACTTGACCTTCATGCATAAGCACACATCCAAGTCCTTGTCTTGATGCGTCGCAATAAATATCGAAACTCTTGCTTACATCCGACAATATCAAAACTGGGGCTGTTGTCAACCTCTTTTTCAACTCCTCAAAACTATTTTGACAAGCTTGAGTCCATTGGAAAGCCTTTCGCTTCATTAGCAACTCCGTCATAGGCTTGTCTATGTTAGAAAAGTACTTGATGAATCTACGGTAATATCCAGCCATCTCAAGGAAACTCCTTATTTCCTTTACGTTTTGCAGTGGTTCCCACTTTAACACGTCTCTTACTTTTCCGGGGTCAACCGATACTCCTCCTCCTGAGATGATATGTCCCAAAAACGACACCTTTCTCAACCAAAACTGACACTTGTTGAACTTGGCATACAATTGATGCTCCCTCAATTTCTGTAGCGTAAGCCTCAAGTGTTCCTCATGTTTCTTCTCATCCTTCGAGTAGATCATAATGTCATCAATAAACACCACAACAAACATATCCAAGTACTCCATGAAGATCTTATTCATGAGGTACATAAAATATGCAGGCGCATTTGTCAATCCAAAAGACATCACGGTGTACTCATAAGATCCATACCGTGTCCTAAAAGCTGTCTTGGGTATGTCTGATGGTCTAGTCTTCATTTGAAAGTATCCCGATCTCAAATCAATCTTAGAGAAGATACAAGCACCCTTCATCTGATCAAACAAGTCTTCTATGCATGGAAAGGTGTACTTGTTCTTGAATGTTACCTCGTTGAGAGCTCGGTAATCCACACACATCCTTTGCGTTCCGTCCTTTTTGTCCACAAACAGCACGGGCGCTCCCCAAGGTGAAGAGCTTGGGCGAATAAAACCTTTCTCTAGTTGCTCTTGAATCTACTTCTTGAGCTCCGCTAATTCTATAGGAGGCATCCTATACGGCCTCTTAGCTATAGGTGCAGTTCTAGGTATTAAATCAATAACAAACTCAATGTCTCGATAAGGTGGCATACCTGGCAACTCGTCCGGAAAGACATCAAAAAAATTCACACACCACCGGAATCTCCTCAATTGCGGCACCGTCCATATGATTCAGCTCCAATTGCTTCGGTGCGGTTTGAGATGCTTCAAATTCTATGGTGATCCCTTCTTCATTGGTCAACTTCACCATATTTGTGGCACATTCGATAACTCCATTGTGCTTCCTGAACCAGTCCATACCAAGTATAATGTCCAATCCTTGAGAATCCAAAACAATGAGGTTGGCAGAGAAGTCTAACCCCTTATTCTAATGCTTACTTTTGTAAATACTATATTTGTCCTCATCTCTCCTCTAGGAGACTTAACCAATAGAGTAAACTTCATATGAGAGATAGGCAAACTATACTTGGCAACATACTTCGATGCAATGAATGAATGCGATGCTCCAGAATCCAACAACATAGTCGCGGGGTTGGAGTTGGTGAGAAACATACCAATGATCACATCATCCGCTTGTTGAGCATTGTCCGTAGAGACATGGTTCATGTTGCCACGAGCAAAATTTTGCTGTCCACGGTTCCCTTGTGGCTGTCCTCCATTGGGTCTTGGGTTTTGCCTCGGTGCATTGCTTCCTTGACCAAGGCCTGACTTAGGACATTGATGCGCAAAGTGTCTAGCTTCTCTACAAGTATAACACTTCTTAACTCCACCAGAATTTGGACGGACTTGATTTTGAACATTTGCACTAGGAAAATTAGCACGAGGCGCATAAGGCATTGGAGGCCTAGGTGCTTGCATGACAGGGTGCTGCTGCACAATCTAAGTTGGGCGCGATGCAAATCCAGGGTGTTGAGCAAGAATAGAAGAGTTGTAATATGGCGCATTAGGTGGTGCAAGGCGAGGGCGCACATTACTCCCTTGTTGCTGTCATTGATATGACGCCTTACTCTTGTTGTCTTGTTCCATCTCACGAACCTTGTTCTCAACCACAATTGCTTTATCAACAAGCTTCTGGAAGTTGGCATAGTCACAATTGAGCAATTGCACTTGACTTTCATTGTTGAGGCCTCTCATGAACAAGTATTGCTTCCGGCTGTCCCGGCTAACATCCTCAAGCACATATCTTGAGAGTTGACTGAACTTATTGAGATATTCACTCACGCTCGATCTTCCTTGTCTTAAGTTCTCAAATTCTTGCCTCTTCAAAATCATAACACCTTCCGACACATAATGAGAACGGAAACTCTCCTTGAATTCCGCCCAGGTAATTCTCTCTTGGTTCTCATGGGCATTGCATAGTGAATCCCAGCAATACGCAGCTGCTCCAAGTAGTTGATGAGAAGCGAAAAGCACCTTCTCCCGGTGACTGCATTGGACAATAGCAAGTTTCTTCTCCACAGACTTGAGCCAATCATCCGCATCCATAGGGTCAGCAGCTTAAGCAAAGGTTGGCGGCCTAGTCCTCATAAACTCTCCGAACCGGTTATGAGGCGGTGAGGGTGGCGGTGGAGGCATGTGGGGCTGATTGTTGTTATTGCCAGCCCGCAACTGTCCCATAGTTTGTATCATGGTCTGCATGAGCTGGTTTTGCATCACCAAAAGTTGCTCAATATTAATAGCTCCTTGGGCAGGTCCTTGTCCATTGTTGTTCTGGGGCACTCCATTGTTCTCCTGCTCCTCCTCATCATTGCCATCCCTCTGGTTGCGAGTCCTCACCATCTGGAGAAAAGAAATAGGTAAGAATTAGAAAACGTCTCCAACTATATGCATCAAGAGATATGCAACTCGACAACTAACTAGCCTACGTGGACATGGCAATGCTAAAGCATCCCAAAATCCTCTATTAAGCACACAAGCAAGCAATATATAGCAACAGCACACCAAACAAAAGACATCGGTTTCTGAGTGCTCCTATATGCTCTAAAGTGTCCAATCTATCTAGGCTGCATCCTACCGTCAACCTGTGGCTCTGATGCAATCTGTGACACCCGGTTCTGAAAGATGAACCAAGTGAACACATATGTGTGCCCAGGATGTTCAACACACATACACGAGTGCATCACAAAAGAGTATACAGAAAATTACCACAGAACAAGATTAGTTATCAAATTTTATTGCACAAACCATATTATCCTCGAATACAAACTCTAATAAATATTAATGACAAGTTCAACTAATGCAGCGGAAATAAACTAAATAAGCAAACTAAACAACTAGGCAGCATAAGAGATATGGTATAACGCAACTCCAATCAACACCGCAGGCAAAGCTGACGGTAGACACAACCTAGAACACCGCATTATTACCATTAAACTCCCAATCCTGACCTACAACTGTTGGGGGGGGGGGAATTGCAAGAGTGAGTACATGTCGTACTCAGCAAGTGTGGAAAGTATGACATGTGGCTGATTCAAATGACGAATGTAATAAAGGCTAAGTGCTGAAAAGTACATTAAAAATTTGAAAAGCAATATATTATACGTATGTGAAGTAAACCCATCATAATCCATAAGTAATATCATAATATCAGTCCATATTCCATATCCATCATCATATACCAATATGCATATTCAATACCGGAATTCAATTCATGACCATCCATAACCATCCCAATACCAGGTTCCCTCTAATCATGGAAGTTGTCCAGGTGCTCATAACCGGGAGCACGGCTATCATGATAGTTTATTAGACTCTGCAGAGTTTGTACCACTTTACCCACGTGTTTGTGATTTCATCACCCGTCGACGACTAAAGAACCTCCTTTATGCCAATGACACTTCCTTTGGTGTATGACCAAGATATCACAAAATAGCCTTTACAAAGGGATTACTAGCCTATTTAGACCCCACTGAGATTTCACCAGTGGCAGTGTCTCCCACAGAGCACATCTTCAACCAAGGGCCCCCTCTTGAGCCATTCGGATCCCAGGGTAGTCCCACCAATCATCAACAAACCCAATCCGACTACCCCTTCCCCAAACATCCTTAATGGTCCAAATAGCACTGGCAAAGCCCTAATTATTCAGCTACGCCACACCCATACTTGGCCTCGTGGTGGCACTGTAGTCCTGGCTTATTCTCGCATGAACCGGTCCTTAGATATAAAGCAAGCAAACCACCGTAACATCCAACCCATCCACATACCAGGCTTGCTTAGATCACCCATACCATATCATATTATCTAGTTCATGTTAATCATAGTCTCATAAATACATCATTAATGTGTAGTATTGTTTTCCCATCCAAATTAATTAAGCGAAGCAAAAAGGTAAAAAGCCCATCCCGACTCTCTACCATAATTTCAGGTGACAAGGGTGGTTTAACAATGCTAGTAAACTTCCTACCATAGGATTTCCCATCAAACTGACACAAGCATGCAGTTTGCAAACAAAACATTTATTTTAAAATGGGATCAATATGCTTCAAGGACACTTGCCTTGCTCTTGCGGTTGATTAGGGTCAAAGCCTTCAAACTCTTGGTGCTGTAGATCCTCCGCGGCACTCTCTAGTGCAAATACGTCTAATCTGCACAATAAACATACAAACAAGAAACACAATCAAAGAGTGCACAAATATTACTCAATATGATATGACATGCATGATTTATGCAAATGCAAGGTATAACTTGTTAATAGATTGCTTTTAATGATCACTAACTAGTTATAATAGATTTTAACAACTTTATACAGGTTTGTATGTGATTAGATCTAATTTTAGAATTAATTCAACAGAACTTAATCAGCAAAATCAGACTAGTCTGCAGAAGGTCGGACTAGTCTGCACGTCGCAGAACTAGCGAACTAGGGTTTTCTATATCGATGTAAATTTGGAGATTAGGAGTTGATTCATGTAAGGAAAAGAGAATAGAAGGTATACCAAGTGTTTAGGACTCCAATGAATCGAGAAACTTGGAGGTAGCACATGGATCTTGACGATCTAGGGTTGGTGATGAACTTGGAGATGAATATGTGATGAAGAACAAAACTTGGTGGAGATCTTGATCCTCTTTCGTTTCCTCCTCTTCTTCTTCTTGTTTGGGATCTCCTTCCCCCTTCTTGATGGTGGCTCTCCACGAACTAGGGTTTGGGTGGGGTGGAAAAGTGGCAAATAGATGTCAAGCCAAGGGGTGGGGTTGTTTATATAGAGGTGGATGCTAGGGTTAGATGGATTTCGAGTTTGAGAGGAGTAGAGGCCAATTTGGGGTCCCACATGGGCTCTAAAGAGTTAGGCACGACATCCCTAGGCCTAGTTACGTGAAACCCAAGAAATAAGTCATAAAACAAAAGATCAACTCGGAGTCGTGAAATATCGGACAAGTCCGAAAAGGATCGGACTAGTCTGAAGTTGTCCAGAGAGAAAATCGGACAAGTCTGGCCTAAAATCGGACAAGTTCGAATTTAGTCAGAGAGGAAAACGGACATGTCTGCTGGAACACCGCACTAGTCCGAGAAAGTCTAGGACTTAGCAAATTTTCAAGGATTCATGGAATATTGGACTAGTCCGCACAAAATCGGACAAGTACGAAAGTTTCAACAGGCAAAATCGGATTAGTCCACAGCAAAAACGGACAAGTTTGTTTTTAGTTAGAGAGAAATTGGACTAGTCCTCAGTAAAATTGGACTAGTCCACACTTTCCTGCATTTTAAGTGCGGTTTTGCTCCAAATCAATTTTAAACTTATTCCTCTTGTTGTGGGTTAATGTTAAACATGCATATGAGTGTAAGTAGGGCATGATGCATGAAAATGAGGGTGTTACATTTACTTACCTATCACCAACCAGACGAATACCGATCTGATCGTCTGGGTTTGCAGGAGCTAGAGGAGGAGCAACGAAGTGGCTCCTCCTAGTCCGTCGCCTCGGAGCCGACTCCACATCAGGTGACCCAGAAGAGGGGTCACCTGACTGCGCTGTGAGGTGCTCACATAAGGTGTTGTGGGTTTCGGACTAATGAGACTCAAGTCGAGAATTTGTGCTTAGAAGGATTGGTTGTATATTCATGTGCAGGTGTTGCTTGAGGTCAAGATGTGACTGGAAGGTGTTTGCATGAGTTCAAGGAGTGCATGGACATTTGGAAGGTGTTTGCATGAGTTTAAGGAGTGCATGGACATGGCAACAAGGTTCCAAGGCGTGATGAAGAGAAGTAGACATAAAGAATTGGTCGGAGAGGTTCAACCGGCTGGTTTATGCCTCAGGTTGTGACTGAGGTGGTTATGGTTTGTTTATGGAAGGTTTAGAGTTTGCTTTGGTTAGCTTTCATGGTGAGCACAAAGTTGAGTTGTTTTAGTAATGTTTCGTACGTTCCTAAGGTGTTTGGAAGTCTTAAGATTGCTTCTATCTGCGTATAGAAGAGTCTTGAGCAGTTATGGAAAGTTTTGGTTGAAACTGAGTAGGATTAGAGTCCTAGTTAGGATTGGTTTGGTCTTAGAGCTGGTTATATAAGCAAGGGAGGCTAGAGCTCATGGTGAGACGACTTTAGGCTGTTGCTCTTGTGTTTTGATCAATAAAATTCATAGTTTAGAAGAGCTTTTGTGCCTTGTTCATCTGACTTGTTTCAGACAAGTTTTTTCGTTGAGTTTCAACACAACACTACGTCGCTTTGTTGTTTTATTCGTAACCCGAGTTTTACATATCCAATTGAAATGACACTTTTTGGGTTTTCTTTACAACTTGATTGTCTATGATCTCTTAAAATTTCACGATCATTGGATTTGTGGTTTCTGATCTACACGAGTTTCTTTCAAGTGTTGCAAATCTGGTTTTTACTCGGGTAGAACAGATTGAACTTTGTTCGATCTTTCGATCATAACTTGACTTTTTCTTGATGTTTTTTTGTTATTCTTGTTGTCATGTCTTCGTGGCTTTATTCTCTATAATATCTACTACTTTTGTCATGGTTGAACACATTTAGATTAGTTGCACATATGGTTTCTTAACAGATTGATTTTCTGCCAAGGGGGTTTTGTTGCTTCCGTTGAAAAAGTTTTAATATATCATTCACCCCCTCTGGTAGTTTTTCATGTTCTCTTCGATCCTACAAACTTTTTCAACCACTTCAATTCTTCTTTCTTTTATTTTTGTCGAAGACAGAAAGAAGCACGTGGTTTGCCACCAGCTTCGGAGAGCTCAAGAGTTGGACAGTTACAAACCTCTGCCAAATCCTTTCGAGTCTTTAAATTGTCTTTTATTCTGCCCATCATATCCAAGTTTGTGCTTATGAAGCATTCACCCATGTTATGTTCCTGGTGCACTCATGGTCGTTATACATTAGGATTAAGGACTTCATATACGGTAGCTCCCATAGTGCACATAAATGAGTCTAATTGTGATCCAGGATGACCTTCATCTGCCACTAGGTTGTTCAACTATTCAGCAATCTCCGACCTTTGAGACGTTGTGATGATCCTTTTTTGAAAACGGTGTCCTTCCTAAAAGCATTTCCCTGTTGCCTAAATACGTGATTGGGTGGTAACCAACGTCTGTGGCAACCAAAGTAGCAAATCTTGCCACCATGATTTATACGATGACATTCCATGTTTGAAGCACATATAGGACATGCCAAACGACCATGAGTGCACCAGCCAAAAACCATGTCGTAAGCTGGGAAATCATGGACATACCACAAGTATGCAGCTCTAAGGTTGAATTTATGTTTTTTGTTACAATCGTAAGCTTCGATTCCTGTCCATAACATTTTCAACTCTTCAGTCAACAGCTTCAACATCATGTTCGGTCATGAACCAGGATGATCCGGTCCAGGTACAATAAGGCAAAGGAACATGAACTCATACTTCATACAAAGAGATGGTGGTAAGTACGGAATAGCGAACACGAGCCAACATGAGTATGGTGTCGCGTTTGTACTGAATGGTAAGAAGCCATCTGTCGCCAACCCGATGCGAATATTTCTTTTGTCATTGGCGAAATCTGGATTGAAGCGGTCAAGCGCTTTCCATGCCTCACCGCCGGATGGGTGCACCATCATTCTGTTGTTCTCACATACACCTTCTTGGTTCCACCTCATGTGTCTGGCTGTCTTTTATAGAGAAACAATCGCTTCAACCTAGGTGTGACAGACAAGTAGCGAAGCTGCTTGTGTGCGACTCCAGTTATTTCTTTTGTACTGTCATCATTAACGACTTTGACAAATCTCGCTTTATCACATTTACACTTGTTCTCGTTGGCATGCTCTTTCCAGAAAATCATGCAATTGTTTGGGCACATATTAATCTTCTTATAATTCATACCAAGACCAGAAATCAATTTCTTAGACTAATACATATCTTTAGGCAATTTATTGGACTACGAAAGGATATCGCTGATCAATTTAGTGAGATAGTTGTAGCAGTTATTGGAGAAGAAATGCTTAGACTTTATTACCATTAATCTAGTCATGAAATTGAGGATCATCACTTTGGTGTGTTCATGCAACGGCTGTTCTAATGCATTGAGAACCTCGAAGAACTTGTCTGCCACCATTGTAGGAGAATCCTCCGTCAATTCAGGATTTACGGCTTCAAGCATCTCGTCCATCCTATTGATCCATATGCTGTCAGCCTCATCTCGATCTTCTACGGCTTGAGAAGGTGTCTCACCGTGAAAGGTCCACAAGTCATAATGTCGCATGAAACCGTTTCGACAAAAGTGAAACTTCATCGTCACATTATCGAAACACTTTGCATTCTGACATTTGGTACTTGGGCACCACGCCTTACTATTGTTTGACAACGAAAATCTCGTTGTATAAAAAATTTCTTCTTGGTGAACCACTCCTCTGAGTGTCTTCCATCCTTTTTCCAACCAGTATACATCTAAGTGCGGTCTTCAGCCATGTTTGAGGGTCTACCTTCAAAGAAGAAGAATCATTATTTGTTTACTTTTGATGTTATGTCACAACACTAAAACTAGGAAGATAGGTCCTAAACCCACCCAAGAGTAACCGAGGCAACGTGCTTATGACGAAATACGAGGTCTGAATCTGAACAAAATTTTGGCAGCATAACCCTGCTGTTCCCTAACTGCACGGCCAAAAATGGTGCAACAAAGAACAACAGGGTTATGCTGTTGAAATCACGTCTAGACCCCGTACCTAGCTCGTCATAAGCACGCCCTCGGTCACTCCCAGGCTGTCCAAAAAGGGATAATTTCGAACCTGCACGTTTCACATGCCTATCGCATGTGATACGTGCCGATATGAAATGGGTGACACATTTGTATAGGTTACGTATTTTCTTTTCATTTTTAAGTCATTTACTAGAAAGGAAAGAATGAGAGAGAGATAGAGGAAAATTGGTCTTAGATGACACTTTCACGTCTGGATCCACTGTCCACGCAAGCTCGGTTGTGGACGAACGACGATTACCGTCGCCAGTTATGGCCCCAAGACTTTTGTGAGACCTATGTGTGCTGAATAAATTGGCTTTGATGATATAAGTTCTAAAATTCTGCCAAAACACCCTTTTTGGCAAGGTCCCACTCTAGCTCCGACCTTCTGCAAGGTCCAACTTGTTTTGTCAAGGTCCAACATGTTTTTGGGTAGCTCCGGTGAGCTTTGTCTTTAGCTCTGGCATGTCTTTGATAGCTCTGGCATGTCTTTGTTAAGCTTCAATATGTTTTGCTAGGTTGTACTAGCTTTGGTAAGCTCCGGCGCTAGGTTGTACTAGCTTTGGTAAGCTCCGACGCTAGGTTGTACTAGCTTTGGTAAGCTCCGACTCAAGCTCCAATTAGCTTTGGCAAGATTCGGAGCTTGATCGCAATGTTCCTGCTTTTACTGTGAAATGTTTCGAAGTTGCTTTACATTGATGTAAAGTTTTCTTAGTAATCTTTTACTAAGTTTTTGGTGAGCTTTTTGCTATGCTTTGCAACATGCTTATGTGAGGTGCTCACGTAAGGTGTTGTGTTCGGAACTAACTTGAGTCAAGTCGCGGACTTGGGCTCGTACAAATTGGTTGTTTGTTTAGGTGCAGATGTTTCTTGAGTTCAAGTCATGGCTCGTGATAGGATCCTTTGGACTAGTCTTAGGGAGGAGATGAGGTTCCAACAACCAAATTCAGGAGGAATTGTGGTTGAACGGGTCAGGAGGTCGCGCAGGATGATTGAATCAAGGGCAGTGCATATAAAGGTTACTGGACGTCAAAGGAAGGTGTTCGTACGTATGCATGCGGTACATGACATGGAAACATGGTTCCGAAGATGGTCTAAGGAAGGAAAGATCTGGTTGGAAGGATCAGATCATATCGGTTGATGACTTTGGCTGCGGCGAAGTCGGTTATGACACGGTATAGAAAGTATCAAGTAGGTTATGATAGGATTTCTTGTGGGTCACGAATTTGAGTTGTTTTATGATTGTGGGATATGTTCCTAAGGTGTTTGGTTGTCTTACGATTGCTTCTATCTGCGTATAGAAGAGTCTTGAGCAGTTATGGAAAGTTATGATTCGTGAATTGAGTAGGATTAGAGTCCTAGTTGAGATTGGGTTGGCCTAAGGGCTAGTTATATAAGCAAGGGAGGCCAGTGCTCGTGGTGCATCACTTTGGGGCTGTTCCTCTTGTGTTCTATTATATAAATATCGTAGTTTAAAGGAACTTTTGTACCTTGTTCGTCCGACTTGTTCTAGACAAGTTTTCTCGTCGAGTTTTCTGCACAACACTACCTTTCTATGGTGGTATTATCATAACTCGAGTTTTACAGATCCAATTGACGTGATTCTTTTTTGGTCGTCTTCACAACTTGATTATATATCATCTATCAAAATTTCACTGTCATTGGATTTGCGGTTTTTGATCTACATGAGTTTCTTTGCAGTATTGCAGATCTGTTTTTTACTCAGTAGAACAGATTGGCCTTTGTTCGATCTTTTGATCGTAACTTCAGTTTCTCTCGACGGATTTGAGTGATTATTGTTGTGTCGTCTTCGTGACTTGATTCTCTCTGATATCTATCACTTTTGTCATAGTTAAACACGTCTAGATTAGTCTCACACATGAATTTTTTAACGGATCATTTTTCTGCCGAAGGGTTTTTATTGCTTCCGCTGAAAAAGTTCTAATCTACCATTCACCCCGCCCTAATAGATTTTCATGTGCTCTTCAATCCTACAATTGGTATCAGAGCCACAGTGCTCTAATATTTATGATTTGCACGTGTTTTGACTAATCATCATGGAGAAATACTCTGCAAAACCTTGTGTCTTTAGTGGTATTGATTTTCAGGTTTGGAAGGCCCGTAAGGAAGCTTTCACTCAGGCACAAGGCTTCGCAGTATGGGAAAAGGTGTACAAGCCTTACGAAGTACCGTCAAACGATTAAGTTACAGATACAAATCTGACAGATGTCAACAACAACAACAAGACTCGAAACTTGATCATACAAGGATTAACTCAAAGCGACTTCGACCGCGTTGCATACCTCCAATCTGCATACGATGTGTAGAAAGCACTTTGTGACTACCACGAAGGATCCAAAATGATTAAGGAGGTAAGGCAAGACATGTTCAAGAAAGAATACATGCACTTTGAGATGCAACCCGGTGAGTCCATTGATGATCTCTTTGCTCGCTTTAATAAAATTCTCAACAACTTGTGTAGTGTCAATGTTAATTTTTCAGATGCTGAAAATGCTAGGCAATTACTAAGTGCATTAGACATGTCAATTTGGGAGATGAAAGTCACATCCATTCGTGAATCTAGTGTCATGAGTACACTTACATTAGATATTCTTTATCTAAATTGAAAACTCATGAAATTGACATAATTTCACGTAAGAACCCCAACAAGTCTCTTGCATTATTTTCTCAATGTGATATGCCTAGCTCCGACCAATCTTCATCTTGTGGTACACTTTCTTTGTTGTCCTCTCTAACCCTTGAACAGATGGACGAGTTTCCAGAGGAGGAGCTAGTACATCTCTCTACTAGGTTCTCAAAAGCATTGCAAAATGTGAGAACTAGAAGGAGAGAAAACTCTGGACCTCAACGATGTTTCGAATGTGGTAAGACATGAAATTTTCGTTCAGATTGCCCTAACTTTTCAGATCCTACTTCCCGGGATGAAAAGCAAACAAGGACGGAGCACTCCTATGCAAAAGATACGAAGAAAAAGAAGGGTTTTACAGGACGTCAATTGGTGAGCAGTTTTATCTCCGCACTTCAAGAACTTGGCTCAAGCGATGTGGACATTGGAAGTGATGAAGATGAAGATGATTGGGCAAACTTGTGCTTCATGGTGGGGAAGTCAAGATCAAGTATGGAGAAGGCTAAACACAACAACGACAATGAAGAGGTATGTCCTACTTGCGAAGAAATGTGTGATACTATTTCTCGTGCCACTGTTATAGTTAAGAAAAAGGACAAAAAGCTTAGGGACAATGCTGTTAAAATTGAGTCACTAGAATCTAAAATTAATCGTTTGAAATCCTTGATTCTTAGTGATGATTCTTGTTCCTCATGAGATTTAATATATGAACAATTGTCCTCATTAAGAAGTATGCACACCTCCACACTTGATAAACTTGAGTTAGAATTTGAAAAGAACAGAGAGCTTGCTGCACTTAATGATAAAAACTTGAAAGATGCTAGCTGTTCTACAATTGATTTGCATTGTTATACTTGTGATGATCTTGATAAGAAACTACAAGATGCTATGAATGAAATTTCTATATTGAACAATGCTTTATGTTCTCATGAAGTTAAATATTGTTCCAATTGCAAATTAAAAGGAAAAACTTCATGTGAAAATTGCCTTGATCTGTCCAATAAACTTGATGACATGCATAAGACATTAGATCGGTTTTGTAATGGGAATAAGAACCTAAACTTGCTGTTGAATTCTTCCAAGTCCTGCAATGATAAAACTGGTTTAGGTTTTGATTCTCATGCTTATGCTAAGGCACATCCACCTAGAATTGTAAAGTCATTAGGAAGTGGTTTGATTCAAATAGTTCCTAAACAAAAAGAATTGGTTTTCAAATTTGCAGGAGTATTGTCTCATTCGGTTTCAAATAAAAATGATGCTTGCTCATCTAGACATGAACACAAAAGTTAAATTTCATTGTACCTACTGTGGTAGAGATGGTCATGTCATATATTTTTGTTATAGACGAGCTAAACAATAGAAAAAGGAAAGAATGATTGCTAGATCTCATAACTTTCATGCAAAATTTGCTACACTTGCTAATCCCAATGATAGGAACATGCAATCTGCTGTAATGAGTCAAAAACATGCAAAGTCTGCTACCAAACCTACCGTTTTCTGTGCTACACATGTAACATCTCGTAGGACAATAGTTAGGTACAAAAATCTTCAAGCTTTGGTTCATAAACCTGCTGTTTTATCTCAATTCGCGTGTTATTCCTGCTCGACATCGTGTGACTCAGTACTGGATTCCTAAATGCCTTTTGACTAACCCTAGTATTGAGTCATCTACGTATTGTGCTTCTATGTAGGTTACACGCTTGAGGAAGGAGAACATTTGGATTTTGGATTCAGGTTGCTCACGCCAAATGACCGGTTACAAAGAATGGTTCTCCTCCCTCTCTTTTGTGCCACGTGTAGAGAATGTTACTTTTGCCGATAATTCTTCAACTCCTATAATTGCTAAGGGTTCGATTAGAGTAAATGATCACTACACTTTGAAGGATGTGGAACTTGTCAAAAATTTGAAATACAACTTGTTTTGTTTCACAATTGCTAGATGAAAATATGGAAATTATTTTCAATAAAAATGGCTACAAAGTTGTAGGTTCAAATAGTGAACTTATTTTTAACATGTCTCGGTTTGGAAGAGTTTTTAAAGCTAATTTTGATATGTCTTCGTCTAAGCATAGGTGCCTAGTTGCTAATGATTCACATGACTTATATTTTTGGCATCATAGACTTGGTCACGTAGGCTTTGATCATCAAACGCGTGTTAATGCTCTTGATCGCATACGTGGGCTACCTAAGCTTAAAGGGGACAAAGAAATGGTGTGCTCTTATTGTAGACATGCTAAGATGGTTGCTGGTTTACATACTTCTCTCATAATGATCATGTCAACTGAACCGGGTCAACTTTTGCATCTTGACACCGTAGGACCTTCACGTGTCCAATCATTCGGAGGTAAATGGTATGTTCTTGTGATTATTGATGATTATTCTAGATATCTTGAGTTTACTTTATGGAATCTAAGAATGAATCTTTTAGTCACTTTAGAACTTTATTTCTTAGATTATCAATTGATCATCCAGGATCTTTAAAAGCAATTAGAAGTGATAACGGAACTAAATTTAAAATCAATCTTTGGATCACTTTTGTGCTGAAAATGGAATAGATCATCAATTTTCTTCATCATATGTATCTCAACAAAATGGTGTTGTAGAAAGAAAGAACAAAACTTTAATTGAGATGGTTAGGAATATGCTTGATGAATATCAAACTCCTAGGAAATTTTGGGCTTATGCGATTGCAACCGCTTGTTATGTCTCAAATCATGTTTTCTTGCGCACTAAGCTAGGCAAAACACGATATGAGCTCCAGTTTGGACATAGGCCTAGTGTTACACATTTTCATGTCTTTGACTGCAAATGCTTTGTTAAGAAACATGGTCATCTTGATAAATTTGAACCTAGATCCATTAATGGCATGTTTCTTGGTTATCCATCTCATACTAGAGGCTATCGTGTGCTTTTACTTGACACTAACAAAATTGCGGAGACTTGTGAGGTGTCTTTTGATGAAGCTAGCACAGGTACTGGCTCAAACATTGCATGTCTGGATCCATATCTGTAGGGTGAGAGTGATTTTGATTCACGGCCAACACCGACGACCACCATTGCTGGTCCAGATCCTCCTCAAGTCACAAGATCATTGATTTGTGATAAAACATGAAGAAGAAGAAGCTTGTGATGTGTCCACTCCCCTCCGGGTTCTCAAAATTCATCCTCCACAACAAATTATTGGAAGCTTGCATGAACGAGTCACACGGTCCAAGTTTTGCGATCCAAACTCTCATACTCATTCTGCTTTTGTTGCTTCTTTTGAACCCAAAGATATATCACACGCACTCACTAATGAATATTGGATTATTGCCATGCAAGAAGAGTTAGAAAATTTTGAAAGTTTTCTTAGTAATCTTTTACTAAGTTTTTGGTGAGTTTTGGTGGTTATAGCTGATATCGTTTTGCTATGCTTTGCAACATGCTTATGTGAGGTGCTCACGTAAGGTGTTGTGTTCGGAACTAACTTGAGTCAAGTCGCGGACTTGGGCTCGTACGAATTAGTTGTATGTTCATGTGCAGGTGTTGCTTGCGTTCAAGTCATGGCTGGTGACAGGATCCTTTGGACTGGTCTCAGGGAGGAGATGAGGTTCCAACAACCAAATTCAAGAGGAATTGTTGTTGAATGAGTCAGGAGGTCGCGCAGGATGATTGAATCAAGGGCAATGCATATAAAGGTTACTGGACGTCGAAGGAAGGTGTTTGCACATATGCATGCGGTGCATGACGTGACAACATAGTTTCGAAGATGGGATAAGGAAGGAAAGATCTGGTTGGAAGGATCAGTTCGTATCGGTTGATGACTTTGGCTGCGGCAAAGTCGGTTATGCCTCGGTATGGAAAGTATCGAGTAGGTTATGATAGGATTTTGTGTGGGTCATGAATTTGAGTTATTTTATAAATATGTGATACGTTCCTAAGGTATTTGGAAGTCTTAAGATTTCTTCTATCTGCGTATAGAAGAGTCTTGAGCAGTTATGGAAAGTTATGATTCGTGAATTCAGTAGGATTAGAGTCCTAGTTGAGATTGGGTTGGCCTAATGACCGGTTATAGAAGCAAGGGAGGCCACAACTCGTGGTGCACGACTTTGGGGCTGTTACTCTTGTGTTCTATCGAATAAAAATTGTAGTTTAAAGGAACTTTTGTGCCTTGTTTGTCCGACTTGTTCCAGACAAGTTTTTCTCGTCGAGTTTTCTGCACAGCACTATCTTTCTTCAGTGGTTTTATCATAACTCGAGTTTTGCAGATCCAATTGATGTGATTCTTTTTGGTTCATCTTCACAACTTGATTATCTATCATCTGTCAAAATTTCACGGTCATTGGATTTGCGGTTTTTGATCTACACGAGTTTCTTTGCAGTATTGCAGATCTGTTTTTTACTCGGTAGAACAGATTGGCCTTTGTTCTATCTTTTGATCGTAACTTGAATTTCTCTCAACGGATTTGAGTGATTCTTGTTGTGTCATCTTCGTGACTTGATTCTCTATGATATCTATCACTTTTGTCATAGTTAAACATGTCTAGATTAGTCTCACACAAGAATTCTTTAATGGATTATTTTTCTACCGAGGGGTTTTGATTGCTTCTGCTGAAAAAGTTTTAATCTACCATTCATCCCCCTCTGGTAGATTTTCACGTTCTATTCGATCCTACAACTTTATTGGCGACGGCCTAGGGTTATACAGCCGATGTTCGCTTCCGTGCCGTCTCGGAATCAGCGTAGTGCGACTTTCGTATCTTCTCGACGCATATGTTATGACTACAGCTGTATATACGACACAAAAACATTTAATGCGTATCATGCCGTGTCGGACTAGCCAGACCCGAAACCCGTTTACTTACATATATTAAATTATCACTCAAAAATATTAAATATAAACATTAAACAATAAGTAGCAATTAATGAACAACATAAGAAACTAACTAATAAACAATTATCCTAACTAAACATCATAATAAATTGCATAATCAAAATTGCATAATCAAAGTTGAATTCAAAATTGCATAATCAAAAATGAATAATCACAATTATTGCATAATCAAAATTGCATTCACATTGCCAAAATTTCATCCACAATTTCAATCAAAATTGCATTCACAATGGCTTGGGTGGGGGACCTCGGGTGGGGCAGCGGGGAGCCATGGCCGTCAGCTAGGGAGGGGGGCCACGGGTGGACGGGGGAGCTCGGATGAGGTGGGGGCTCGGGTAAGGGGGAGCTCGGGTGGGACGAGGGGCTCGAGTGGAAGGGGGAGCTCGGGTGGGAGGGGGGCTTGGGTGGGAGGCGGTGGGGCGGCAATGGCCGTCGGCCATGGAGGGTATAGGGGGCTCGGGTGGGGTGGTAATGGAGGGTGGGGGAGGGAGAGAGAGAGAGAGGAGGGAGCTTACTTGAGCAGCGGGCGCGACGGCAAGGCGCGGTGGCGGGTGGCGACGAGCGACAACAGCGCGACGGTCGAGCGACGGCGAATGGTGGAGGCATGGCGCGCGGCAGCAAAAAGGTGGACGAAGGCGCGAATTGAGGAGGAAGCTGCATCGGGCTGGCTAAAAAGGAATAATGAACAACGTTAGGTCTACTGTCGCCAATTATGGGCCGTATTGGCGACGGTTTAGGTCTACCATCGCCAATTACGTCTTTAGGTCTACCATCGCCAATTACGTCTTGGGTGGGCTTGGTACTTGGCCCATATTGAGGACGGTCCTTATTGCCGACAGTGAACCGTCCATCATAACTAATTGGCAATGGTGCTAGGTTAACCGGTGCCAATTAATGACTTGTAAATGACGGCTAGATCTAACTGTTGCCAGTTAATTAATTAATGACAGTACCATCGCTAATAATTTTAGCTGTCGTTTGTTGTTTAGATTCCTGCAGTGATGGGATATGGAGTTTGACAATCGACGCCAACACCTACCGTCTAGCGAATTGTCTCAACCGCGCGCGTGGTGCTGCCATCGGAAAATTTCACACCGGTCATCATGACAAGCCACATTTTGGTACCTACTCTTTGGCATCTCTTCTTCGATAAGGACGACGACACAAGTTAAGCCCCGTTTGGTAAAGATGTTTAGTGCTCCGACTCCGGCTCCTTTAAAGAACAGCTTCTATAGAAAAATCATTTGATAAAATAGATTTCTCTTGTGTGGCTAGTATAAAAATGGATGAAGAAGTCATAAGAAGCTATGTTTTTTAGGCTTTTGTCTTCTAGTACAAATTAACTCGAGAAGTGAATCTTAGGGAGGGGATGTAGAAACATTTTTTGAACTGTTTGATAGAGCTTCTTACAAAAAGCCGAAACAGAAGCATGGGAAGCCTACCAAACAGAACCTAGATAAACTGGAGCCTTGTATGTGTGTATAAAGGCATCTACTTATATCATTACCCATCATCTAAAAAAATCACTTATATATCATTTGCGACAGATTAGCATCTCTCTAGTATGTAAACATTTCAGTACGTATCGATAGAACAAAAGGAAGAGCTGAGGTGGTGAGAGAAGTTCTTGAGAAGCTGGCCTGGCTGGGAGAAGAGCGCGGGCACCGACAGTGTGCGTGGGGCACGCCGAGTGCGTTAGCAAGCCGGCTGCTATTGGCCGCTAGGATTTCACGATCAGGTCCTCGCTGAGATGCAAGGTGGGAGAAGAACCGAGCAGTGGCCAATACTTGCATGAAACAAAAATTAGTTGCCAGTGCAAGCATCACAGGCTTAGACAATGAAAGGAAAAGCTCGCGAGACCATATCTATATTTTTTAGATAATGGAAACTAGGGGTGGTGGGCATTCGATCTACCCGATATTTTGGTTTGGGTATATCGGTCTTTTTCGAAATTTGGTTTTTGAAATCACTATCCAATTTTTTGTAATAATATTAGGTACCCGAAAATTTTGGGTACTAAAATTTTGGTTCGGTCTTGGGCCCTACCCAATATACCCACATTATACATTTTGTCCTGTCATGTTTGCACAAATTCAATATTGTTCATGAATTTAATCCTAAGAGGTACTTCATTGTAAATTAATAAATGACAAATCACAAATAAATGTTTAAATTCAATGACTTCACACATCACGATTTGAAAATAAAATATCAAAACTGAAATTGTTCATAGTTTACCACACATAATTGTAACACCCATAATTTTGTAAATAAAATGAATAATACAAAGTGCATTTGTATGAGCATTTTTGTGTGAAATTTTTGAATTCAATTGAGTAGATTACGTTGATTTTTGAATTTGAAATCAAATCAAAAGAAAAGAAAAGGATAAAGAAAAAGAAAAAGGGTCAAAACCCCTACTAGGCCAAAAACCCCACTTTCTGCCCACCTCCTTCCTTCCCACCCGTAGCCTGTCCCTCCCCCTTCTCTCACTGCCATGAGGGGCCCGCTTGTCATCCCTACCAGTGGGCTACCGCCGCCTCTCTCCCTTTGCCGCGCCCACGCCATGCGCCTACCCACTCTAACCACTCCTCCCCGCACGGAATCAAGCCGTGGAACCACCCATCGCGCGCGCCGCTAACCACCGCCCCTATTCCCTCTATAAATTGCCGACCACCCTCTCTCTTTCTCCCTCTCCATGCCTAACCCTAGCCTCGCCGTCGCCAAGGTCCATCGCACTCGTTCCCGGCTAACCGACGGTTGTCTTCCTCCCCTCTCCCCTCTAATCTCTTTGCTGTGACTCCAGGAGCACGCCGGGTAAGGTTGTGCGGAGAAATCGCCGAGAGTTCGTCGGAATCGATGGGAGCCGCCGCCGTCCGCCGCAAGCCATTATCGCCGACTTGCTTCCAACCAATTTTAGACCCTAAAAACCCCAGAGGTGTCCTCTCCCCCCCCCTCTTCGGTTTCGCATAGAAGGCACATAGATTAGGCGGCATTTTGGCCGATTTGGCCAACGCCGGCGAGAATCACCGCCGCAGGCGCCGAGAGCCACCGCGCGTGCATGGTTGGCGTTGCCGGGGCGACGTGGCCGCATCTGGGCCCTCGGTTCAACCCGAACGACCGAGATTAGATCCTCGTACTGGTTCAGTTATTTTAAATCCGGCGTGTCCATCTCGGATCCAAAGGCCCACGTTCATAATTCATTTCCCGCCGCCGTTTTTGCGCCCAGACCCTAGGAAATTTGCGCGCTCCCCCTGGACTATAGAATAAACATGTTTTAGCCTATATTTTATCTATCTACCCCCTGTACTTTCTGTAATTAGGTTAAATCAAAGGAAAAATTGAATCTAACCCCTGTAATTTTATTGAATAATGTTCTTAGCTCCTGTACAGTATAGAAAAATTACCAGCTAGCCCCTGATATTTTATTTAATTATTAAATATTGTTTAGAGGTGTATTTAATGTATAGACAATTAATAAAAAATGGTAAAATAAATATAAAAATAGTAGGAAAATTAGTATAAGTTCTTTTTATGCTGTAATAAAATTGTAGAGTACATGTAAAATATATTTTGACATAGAAAATTTATTAGAAATGTTTGAAAATATATTTTGGCCATAGAAAATTCAATAAAAATGATTTGAGCTGATAAATAAATCCTAAAAATGTAAAATAAATGTTAGATGCATATTTTGGCTATGTAAAATAATAAATGCTTCGTAGGGACGCATTAGTGTAAGATTTTATGCTTATATGATGTGATGCCATGCATTGTGCGCTATATACTTATATAGGTTTTATTTCTTTTTGCCATGCTTTGACAATATATTTAGAGTCGTACGACAACCCCAACTTTAACCTTCAAGACCAAGACTTCAACAACAACCAGGTATTCGAAGAAGGCAAGTGCCCTTGACCATCTTGTACTAATTTTAGGATGTTAGGTAGTTGCATGCTAAATAAAATGATGTCCTATTTCATGTTATATGCCCTGTTCCATATAATTCCTTGTCACTTGGATTGGGTTGGGAAGTAGATAGGTTTTAGTTATGCTTAGTCATGCTTAGACTTTGGGAATGGGATATCATACACATGAAATATATTATACTTTATGATTACTTTAATCATGATGAGGACACAATAGTAGTTGGTAGGAATCTGGTGTTTGGGTAGAATTGGTATGGTCCAATTTGCACGAGACTCGGGATTGGGTTTGACACCACCGAATTCTAAGGACCGGTTTATGGAGGAAGCCACTATGCTTTATAGTACCACCATGAGACTAAGATAGGGCAGCTTGGTCAATTAATTAGGTTTCTCTCGATGAAATGCTAGTAGTTGGATGGTGCGGGGAATGATGCAGGGGTACTGCTCTGGGAACCGCAAGGCTCAAGAGGGGGCTCTGAGGTGGAGGGTTACTCCGTAAATGCCTCAGTGGTGGAAACAAGGGCTAGCACTAGTCGGGAGTACCTTTGTAAAGACCATGTAGTGATCTCCTGGCCACACACCTACAGAAGTGTGAAATGTGGTTGATCACCACTGGCTACATGGAGGTTTACTTAGTCCACCTGGTAACAGGGTATGAAATCACTGCTTGTGGGTAAAAGGTACACTCTCTGCAGAGATTTGGAAACTGTCATGACAGCCGGGTTCACAGATAAGAGCGGCTTGGGGCCAGTTCATAATTAGTCTATGGTTGGGAAATGGTGGTTATTTATGATTCAAGTTAAATTCATCATCATTATTGTGTGTTGGAATATTTATCTGTTATGATATTGATAACTGAAAGCTAAGGTTAGGTTCTAAGCATAATGCTTAAGCTGTAATTGCCCTATCCTTGTTCTAGCCATTCATGTCATCCTCTTCTCACACTTGGTGAGTACCCTATGTACTCAAGCGTTTACTTTCCCTTTAGGGTATGAAGAAGAAGTGGCACCGGAAGATTTCTTCGTCAACCCGTAGGACATGTTCTAGGCTGGCGATCCTTCATGCGACTGCCTGTGAAGATGGAGCCCTATCTATCTATCTATCTATCTATCTATCTATCTATCTATCTATCTATCTATCTATCTATCTATCTATCTATCTATCTATCTATCTATCTATCTATCTATCTATCTATCTATCTATCTATCTATCTATCTATCTATCTATCTATCTATCTATCTATCTATCTATCTATCTATCTAATCTTCCGTTGTTGTATGGACTTTGTTAATAGTTTAGATAATGTAAATAGGTTAGTGGTGTGTATTTGTAGACCTTCGGGTCATATTGTAAAACTTATTATGTAATCGAACATGGCTATGTAATAGTATTTCACTTTCGTTAACGCATGTACGATTCAGCTGATCCTGGCGTACTTGTGGTTAGCGTCTATTCATCCTTTCGATGACCAGGCGTGACAAAGTGGTATCAGAGCCGTGTTGCCAGTAGGATGCAAGCCTAGTTAGAAATGGTCGAAATAAGGACTATACTATTTTCTTATAAAATAGTATTTCCAAAACTTTGTGTTTCCTACCTCAATCCTTGTGCTTCTTACCTTATTGTACTTATTGTTTTTATTCTAACATGATTTATTGATTATTGATCTCACTCTATACTTTTCAAATATTTTTAGATGGCGCGCATCAAGCAGACATCACGCAAGATGACTGGTGGTCGTGTTCCTCGACATGCTCTAGCCAATCGCTCCCACCTCACGCGCCCAGTAGGGAGACAGTGCCGATTTCTTCTGGACGTGCTGCAGCGGGGATGCGTAGCAGCCTTCGCTCCCTCCTTCATGCAGCGGGGTACCGTGAGTACTGTGTTCACTTCGTCTACCACACTACTAGGGCCTCTGTGCCGTCCATTGGTGGACTGGAGTGGACTAGCCAGCTATCAATCTACTACGACAAAGAGATGCTGCACGTGCACTACTCTCTGGCTTGGAGGAGCTCTCAGCGTGCTGCTGAGGAGGACGCTACATGGGAGGCAACCACTTATTGGAGTCACACCCACAGGTTCTGTATGGAGCGCACAGAGCACACATTCACCTCTCAGCGCCCTAGTGGCATAACCGACTTCGCTGGACATGATGTCGAGGGACCTCTGTACCTCGCTCAGAGCGAGAGGCTTGTTGACGACGTTGTGGAGTTGTCCTCACGACTTCAGCGTTGTCAGCAGGAGCTTCAGGATTGCAGGGAGTTCACTAGCCGCTACGAGCAGCTTCTCTGGCGCTACCGGAGGATTACTGCAACTGACCCGGACTCCCCACAGTACGTGTCGGACGGTGAGCGCTGGGACCCAGACTTGCTGGACTACTGCGAGCGCTAACCAGAGGACTCGGAGGAGGACCCAGAGGAGGAGATTGAGGAGGACCCAGATGAGCAGGAGTAGACTCCCTACCCTGTTGGACGACTCAGGACACCTACCCGTAGTATGTAGGAGCGTGTAGCTACACCCTCTCTAGTCTTGAGTCGTGTTATCTATGGTATTGTATTAATGGTTTGCTTCATGGTATGTGTGTGTGCGACGTGAGTTGTGGAATGCTTAGGCATCCTGTCTGTGCGAGTTGTGGAATGCTTTGGCATCCTGTCCACATCCGCACTAGTTGGTTAATGGATTTGCTTTATATATATATATATATATATATATATATATATATATATATATATATATATATATATATATATATATATATATATATATATATGTTATCCTTGATGCATGTAGTTGGGACCGTTTTACCATAGTTATTCTTCTACACCTTGTCCATTGTTCTAAAACTTCAGTAATTTCCTATACAGATGGCTGGTAGAGGCAGAGGTCGTGGTCGGGGTGCTCACCCCAAGAGGATGGACTTGGAGGTTTGCCAGGATGGATGGGTAGGGGTGCTCGGGGAGCCCCAACACCACATGAGATGCAACAAATGATGGCCATTCAGACCCAACTTCTCAACAACCTCACCCAGATACTGACCAATATGCAACAAGCGCCACCACCACCACTACACAACCCTCCACCACCACCACCACACAATCCTCCACCACCACGACCTTTTTAGCCCAGGTCATTCCTGAGAGACTTTATTAACACCCATCCACCCACCTTTGCCACAGTTAGTGAGCCAATGGATGCTGACGATTGGCTTAGAGCAGTTGAGAGCAAGTTGAGGATTATTTAGTGTGAAGGAAGGGAGAAGGTACTGCTAACTTCTCACCAACTCCAAGGACCTACAACTGACTGGTGGAATGCTTTCACTGAAGCCCATCAGAATTCGGAGAATATCACTTGGGAGGAATTCAGGACTAACTTCCGCAATCATTTCGTGCCTGAAGGAGAAGTCCAAGCAAGACATGAGGAATTTCTCATGTTAAAGCAGGGTCGTATGACTGTGCGAGCTTACTTGAACACATTCACACAGTTATCTCGCTACGCACCAGCAGATGTGGACACTGATTCTAAGGAGCAGTTCTGTTTCAAGAATGGACCTGACAAGGAGTTGAAGTTCGCCATGTCTTCCAGTGACTACAATAAATTTCAAAAGTTGGTTGACAAGGCTTTTGAAGTAGAGAGGACCAAGAAAGAGTTAGATGATGATGACAGGAAGAGGAAGTTGGCTCAAAGACATGCTTCTGGTAGCAATGTACGCCCTCGCTTCGCCCCTCAACCTGCAGCACCCATGACTCCTCCTATGAACTCCTACTCAGGACGGAGGTATCCAAACCCCATCTACAGGCCGCCCACACCATACAACCAGCAAATGCACCAAAAACAGCAGCCTCCACGCCAACCAATGCAACCCCCTTGCCAGCAGATGCAACCACCTCGCCCAACAGCAATAGCTAACTGTCCCAATGGGAACCACATTGTAGGATCGAAGAGCACGTGAAAAGCTACCAGAGGGGGGGTGAATGTTAGATTTGAAAAGTCTTACGCAGCGGAAACAATTAAATTCCAACCCCTTTGGCAAAAAAACGATCTGTTAAAGAAATCGTGTGTGAGACTAACCTAAACGTGTTTCACCGGGACAAAAGTGATATATATCAGAGAGAATCAAGTCACGAAGAAAACACAAGAGAATCACTCAAATCCGTCGAGAGAAACTCAAGTTATGATCGAAAGATCGAACAAAGGTCAATTTGTCCTACCCGAGAAAAACAGTTATGGAACACTGCAAAGAAACTCGTGTAGATCAGAAACCACAAATCCAATGACCGTGAAATTTTGATAGATAATATATAATCAAGTTGTTAAGACAACCCAAAAAGAATCACATCAATTGGATCTGTAAAACTCGAGTTATGATAAAACCACTGATGAAAGGTAGTGCTGTCCAGAAACTCGACGAGTAAAACTTGTTTGGAACAAGTCGGACGAACAAGGCACAAAAGTTCCTTCAAACTACGAACTTTATTCAATAGAACACAAGAGGAACAGCCCCAAAGTCGTCTACCACGAGCTCTGGCCTCCCTTGCTTATATAACCAGCTCTTAGGCCAACCCAATCTCAACTAGGACTCTAATCCTACTCAGGTCATGAATTGAAACTTCCCATAACTGCTTAGGACTCTTCTATACGCAGATAGAAGCAATCTTAAGACTTCCAAACACCTTAGGAACATATCCCGCATTCCTTAAACAACTCAAATTCGTGACCCACATGAAATCCTATCATAACCAACTCGATACTTTCCATACCGAGCCATAACCGACTCCGCCGCAGCCAAAGTCATCAACCGATATGATCTGATCCTTCCAACCAAACCTTCCCATCCATAAACCATCTTCATAACCATGTTGCCACATCATGCATCGCATGCATAAGTGCAAACACCTTCCTTCGACGTCCAGTAACCTTCATATGCACTGCCCTTGATTCAATCATCCTGCGCGACCTCCTGACCCGCTCAACCACAATTCCTCCTGAATTTGGTTGTTGGAACCTCATCTCCCCCTTGAGACTAGTCCAAAGGATCCTGTCACCAGCCATGACTTGAACTCAAGCAATACCTCCACATGAATAAACAACCAATCCGTACGAGCCCAAGTCCGCAACTTGACTCAAGTCAGTTCCGAACACAACACCTTATGTGAGCACCTCACATAAGCATGCTGCAAAGTATATCAAAACAATATCAGCCATATCAACCAAAACACACCAAAAACATATTAAAAGAATACTAAGCAAACTTTCCAACAATGTAAAGCAAGTTCGAAACATTTCACATTAAAAGCTAGAACATTGCAATCAAGCACCAAACCTAGCCAAAGCTAACCGGAGCTTGAGCCGAAGCTTACCAAAGCTAGTACAACCTAGCGCTGGAGCTTACCAAAACTAGTCGGAACTAGTCATCCCAAAATTCAGAGCTAACCAACATAAGTCGGACATAGCAAAACATATCGGAGCTTAACATAGACATGCCGGAGTTATCAAAGACATGTCGAAGCTAAAGACAAAGAAAGTCAGACCTATTGTCGGACCTTGCAGAAGCTCAAAGCTAGAGTCAGACCTTGCTAAAAAGATGTTATAGCAGCATTCAAAAACTTTTATTGTCAAAGCCAATGTATTCAGCACACATAGGTCTCACAATCTTCCCCTTGATGAATGGATTGGCAACACTACTTAAAATTCGAACATTGACTTATTCACATTAAAATTTTTAAAAACAATTTCTCCTCCTTTTGTAAATCCGAAATAAAGTGAGAAGAAAAACAAATTCAAATTCTCCCCCTGAGAAGAATCGTGCCAAAACAATTGTGAATATGTGCAATGTGTAATCAATTTCTCCCCCTTGCATACTTATCTTTGAAAATTCACATATTATCTATCCCCCTTTGATAATGTATTCAGCAAGGTTCAAAAGAGAAATTTCAATTGTTATGAGCATATTATAACATATACATATAGACAAAGCACATCCAAGTCATACGATCAAGTAACTTACACTATCACATCAATGAGATACACAAAGTAGTGTAAGCCATGCTAGAGATCAAATGTAATTTTCAATTTAAGCAAGCCATTATATCACAAACTTAACTATTTAAAAAACCTGAAAGCATGACACTTGTTGCTGCATTTTATTATTTTTCAAAGCACAAATTTAGATCATAAGCTATTTGCAAGAGATTATATGCGCATCTGCCTTATTCTAACCAACTAAGCCAAACCTATATCATTTGACAATCAGAAGCTTAAGGACATGGTTTTAGTCATACACAACTTCTTCTAAGTTCATATCTAAGTGCAATGATAAGCCATCTCAAAATAAGAAGTGTGATGCATGCATATTCTCTTGATCTTTTCTCAACTTATATTTGTTCATAAAAAAAACTCAACAAGTGAGTTGATTACTTGATTAATTCTTTATGATTAAAAGCACTTGTGAGCATGCAACAAGTTCAAAACAGCAAGAAAGTTCGACCATGACCAGATTTAGTGTAAGTAATTATTCCAATTACTAGACATGGCAAAAACTACAAAATGTATAACATGAGTAATGTAGTAAGAACTTTTAGCATATAAAAGGAATCACAAAGTCATATGTGTATGAAATACTATGCTCATATTATTTTAAGTTCAAATTCTCACATAGACTTCCCAAATTTCAAAACTCCCCCTCAATTTAAGCCACGAGGATGCATAACCCCTATTTCACTATGAATGTAACAAAAACGAGTGAAATCCAAAGGTTTTGTAAAATGTCAGCCAATTGTTGTTCGATATCTACATGGTGAAGCACAATGTTTCCTTTTTCAACATTATCACAGAAAAAGTGATACCTTATATCAATGTGCTTAGTTCTATAATCTTGCACAGGGTTTATAGCAATGCAAATGGCACTAGTGTTATCAAAAAACAGTGGAACACTATCTAGATCAACCCCATAGTCCTTAAGTGTTTGAACAATCCAAAGAATATGTGAGCAAGCACTAGCAGTAGCTATATATTCAGATTCAGCTGTGGATTGTGCAACTAAATTTTGTTTTCTAGAGGACCAAGCAACAAGTGAATTACCAAGAAAATGACAAGCACCGGAAGTACTTTTCCTATCAATCCTACAACCTCCAAAATCAGCATCGGAAAAAGCTTTCAAAGTAACAGTTGAGGAAGAAGGAAGAAAAATGCCAAATTCTTGAGTTTCATGTAAGTACCTGAGAATCCTTTTGACAGCTTGACGATGTGAAGCACGTGGAGAGGCTTGAAACCGTGCACAAAGACATACGCTGATTGTATGTCAGGTCTTGATGCCGTGAGGTACAAAAGTGATCCGATCATGCTTCTATATTCTTTTTGATCCACGGGTTCACCATCTTCATCAAGTTCAAATGTTGTTGCTATTCCCATTGGTGTTCGAGGAGGCTTGCGTCCATGTTGAAGCGCCTTAGGAGGTCTTTTGTATACTTCGTTTGATGCACAAAGGTACCCTCCTTGGTTTGCTTGATTTGCAATCCCAAAAAGTACGTGAGCTCTCCCATCATACTCATCTCAAATTCTGAACTCATCATAGCTGAAAACTTGGACATAAGATCATGAGAAGCACAACCAAAGATAATATCATCCATATACACTTGAACGAATAATGAGTCATTGCCATGCTTAAGCACAAAAAGAGTTTTATCTACCTTGCCCATGGTAAACCCCTTTTCAAGTGAGAATGTTTTAACCTATCATACCATGATCTAGGTGCTTGTTTGAGACCGTACAAGGCTTTGGACAGTTTTTAAACATGATTAGGAAAATCTGAATTTTCAAAACCCGATGTGGTTGTTTGACATAAACCTCCTCATCTATGTAGCCATTAAGAAAAGAACTTTTAACATCCATTTGATATAGCTTAAAACCTTTAGATGCAGCAAAAGCTAACAAAATTCTTATGGCTTCTAATCTAGAAACAAGAGCAAAAGTTTCATCAAAATCTAGACCTCCAACTTGAGTGAAACATTGAGCAACCAACCTCGCCTTATTCCTAACCACAACCCCATGCTCACTTTGTTTATTTTTAAACACCCATTTAGTTCCAATTAAAGTGCAACCTTGAGGTGGAGGTACAAGTTTCCAAATATTATTTCTTTCAAAATTTTCTAACTCTTCTTGCATGGCCAGAATTCAAGATTCATTAGTGAGTGCGTGTTATATATCTTTGGGTTCAAAAGAAGCAACAAAATAAGAATGAGCATGAGAGTTTGGATCGCAAAACCTGGACCGTGTGACCCGTTCATGCAAGCTTCCAACTATCTATTGCGGGGGATGATCTTTGTAAAACCGTAGGGGAACATATGTCTCACAAGCTTCTTCTTCATCAGGGTCATTGCAGATTGATGAGCTTGTGGCTTGTGGATGATCAGGACAAGCAGAGGTGGTAGTCGGAGCTTGTTCAAAATTCAGAGCTGGACATGTGTCAACTTCGGAACTACCAGGCGGTATCACCGGCTCTTCTTCATCTTTGAAAATACCCTCCCCCTGAGGATATGGATCTGGTCCTGCAATACCGAAGCTAGTACCTGGGCTAGCTTCATCAAAAGAAGCTTCACAAGTCTCCACAATTTTGTTAGTGTCAAGTAAAAACACACGGTAGCCTCTAGTATGAGATGGATAACCAAGAAAAATGCCATCAATGGATCTAGGTTCAAATTTATCAAGATTACCATGTTTTTTAACAAAGAATTTGCAACCAAAGACCCCAAAGTGTGTAACACTAGGCCTATGTCCAAACCGGAGCTCATATGGTGTTTTACCTAGCTTAGCGCGCACGAAAACATGATTTGAGACATAACAAGCGGTTGCAATCGCATCAACCCAAAATTTCCTAGGAGTTTGATATTCATCAAGCATAGTCCTAGCCATCTCAACTAAGGTTCTGTTCTTTCTTTCTACAACACCGTTTTGTTGAGGTACACATGGTGAAGAAAATTGATGATCTATTCCATTTTCAGCACAAAAGTGATCAAAAGATTGATTTTTAAATTCAGTTCCGTTATCACTTCTAATTGCTTTTAAAGATCCTGGGTGATCAATTGATAATCTAAGAAATAAAGTTCTAAAGTGACTAAAAGCTTCATTCTTAGATGCCATAAAGTAAACCCAAGAGTATCTAGAATAATCATCAACAATCACAAGAACATACCATTTACTTCCGAAGGATTGAACACGTGAAGGTCCTACGGGTCCAAGGTGCAAAACTTGACCCGGTTCAGTTGTCATGATCATTGTGAGAGGAGTATGAGAACCTACAACCATGTTAGCATGTCTACAAGAAGAGCACACAATTTCTTTATCCCCTTTAAGCTTAGGCAGCCCACGTATGCGATCAAGAGCACTAACACGCGTTAGGTGGTCAAAGCCTATGTGACCAAGTCTAAGATGCCAAAAATATAAGTCCTTTGAATCATTAGCAACTAGACACCTATGCTTAGAGGAAGACATATCAAAATCAGCTTGAAAAACTCTTCCAATCCGAGACATGTTAAAAATAAGCTCACTATTTGAACCTACAACTTTGCAGCAGTTTTGATTGAAGATAATTTCCAGATTTTCATCTAGCAATTGAGAAACAGAAAGCAAGTTGTATTTCAAATTTTTGACAAGTGCCACATTCTTCAAAGTGTATTGATCATTTACTGTAACCAAACCCTTAACAATTATAGGAGTTGAAGAATTATCGGCAAAAGTAACATTCTCTACACGTGACACAAAAGAGAGGGAGGAGAACCATTCTTTGTTACCGGTCATGTGGCGTGAGCAACCTGAATCCACAATCCAAATATTCTACTTCCTCAAACGTGTAACCTACATAGAAGCACAATACGTTGATGACTCAATACTGGGGTTAGTCAAAAGGCATTTAGGAATCCAGTACCGAGTCACACGACGTGCAGCAGGAAAAACATGCGAAAGCTGAGGTAAAACAATAGGTTTATGAGTCAAAGTTTGAGGTTTTCTATTCTTAACCCCTGATTTAAAAGTTGTTATGCATTTAGCATGAAAACCAGTAGCTTCAGAGGTGAACGCAGAAGTTCTAAGGGAAAACGCTGAAGCTCCGGGTGCAAAAACTGAAGTTCCAAAGGGAACAATAGAAGGTCCAGGAACTCTCAGAGCTATCGGAACTGCCGGAGCTGCCTTTGTAGATTTCTTACCAGAAGGTCCGGATGCTACCTTTGCAAATTTCTAACTCATTAAAGCAAGTTGCATGTTTCTAATTTTCTGTTTAGCAAGCATGGCAGATTTATCATGAAAGTTATGAGATCTAGCAGACATTTTATCCTTTTTAATTTGTTTAGCTAGTCTATAACAGAAATCTACGACATGACCATCTTTATCACAGGAAGTACAATGAAATTTAATATTGTAATCATGTTTAGATGAGCATCCAACATTAGAAACAGAATTAGAAAGCACTCCTGCAAATTTGAAAACCACTTCTTTTTGTTTAGGGACTGTTTGAATCAAACCACTTCTTAATGACTTTACAATTTTAGGTGGATGTGCCTTAGCATGAGCATGAGAATCAAAATCTAAACCAGTTTTATCATTACATGATTTGGATGAACTCAGTAGCAAGTTTAGATTTTTGTTCCCAACACAAAACTGCTCTAGCGTCCTATTCATGTCATCAAGCTTTTTAGACAATTCTAGTCAGTTTTCACATGAAGTTTTTCCTTTTAATTTTCTACTTGAACAACTCCTAACTTAATGAGTACATAAAGCATTGTTCAGAATGAAAATTTCATTGATTGCATAGCATTTTTTAAGTTTTTATCATTAAGTGCAGCAAGCTCTCTGTTCTTTTCAATTTCTTCATCAAGTCTATCTAGAGTGGAGGAGTGTGCACTTCTTAAAGTGGACAATTGTTCATAGATTAAGTCACATGAGGGACATGCATCATCACTAGGAATCAAAGTTTTTAAACGGTTGATTTCAGATTCTAGTGATTCAATTTTAGCAGCATTATCCCTAAGCTTTTTGTCCTTTTTCTTGAAAATAATAGTTGCACGAGAAATAGCATCACAAATTTCGTTGCAGGTAGAACATACATCATCGTCATCACTGTTGTGTTCTGCATCCTCCTGACTTGATCTTGCTCTTGTTTTGCCCGCCATGAAGCATAAGTTGGCCAGATCGTCATCATCTTCATCACTTTCAAAGTCTACATCACTTGAACTGAGTTCTTGAAGTGCGATGATGAAGCTGTTAATCATCTTGCACCCTATGGTACCCTTCTTTTTCTTGTTGGGATTTCCAGAGGTGGTCTTGACCTTGTTCTATTTTTCTTCATGGGTAGTAGGACCTGAAAGGTTACGGCATTCTGTACGAAAGTATCCTGTCTTACCACATTCAAAACAACATTGAGGTCCGAAGCTTCCTCTCCTTCTAGTTCTCACATTTTGCAATGCTTTTCAGAATCTAGTTGAGATGAGTGCTAACTCCTCTTCTGGAAATTCCTCGATCTTCTCTAGAGTTAGTGAGGACAACAAAACAAGAGTATTGCAAGATGATGATTGGCCGGAGCTAGGCATATCACGTTGTGAGACAAATACAATAGACTTTTTTGGGTTCTTACGTGATAAGATGTCAATTTCATGAGTTTTTAGTTTAGAATAAAGCACATCTAATATAAGAGAACTCATGACAGTTCATTCACGAATAGATGCTACTTTCATCTCCCTAATTGACATGTCTAATGCACTAAGAAGTTTCCTAGCATTCTCAGCATCAGAAAAGTTAACATTGACACTACGTAAGTTGCTGAGAATTTTATTGAAGCGAGCAAAGAGGTCAATGATAGACTCACCGGGTTGCATCTCAAAACGCATATATTCCTTTTTGAACATATCTTGTTTTACCTCCTTGATCATGTTGGATCCTTTGTGATAGTAACAAAGTGCTCTCCATACATCGTATGCCGATCGAAGATGTGCAACGCGGTCAAAATCGCTCTGAGTGAGTCCTTGGATGATCAAGTTTCAAGCTTTGTTGTTGTTGTCGACGTCCCATAGGTTTGTAGCTGTAACTTGATCGTTAGGTGGAACTTAGTAAGACTTGTACACCTTCTCCCATATTACGAAGCCTTGCGCCTGGATGAAAGCCTCCATGCGTGCATTTCAAACCTGAAAATCAATACCGACAAACACACAGGGTTTGGCAGAGTATTTCTCCATGATGATTAGTCAAAAACACGTGAAAATCACAATGATTGGAGCAGCGTGGCTCTGATACCAATTGTAGGATCGAAGAGCACGTGAAAAGCTACCAGAGGGGGGGGGGGGGTGAATGGTAGATTTAAAAATCTTACGCAGCGGAAACAATTAAATCCCAACACCTTTGGCAGAAAAACAATCCGTTAAAGAAATCGTGTGTGAGACTAATCTAAACGTTTTTCACCGGGACAAAAGTGATATATATCAGAGAGAATCAAGTCATGAAGAATACACAAGAAGAACCACTCAAATCCGTCGAGAGAAACTAATGTTATGATCGAAAGATCGAACAAAGGTCAATCTATCCTACCTGAGAAAAACAGTTCTAGAATGCTGCAAATAAACTCGTGTAGATCAGAAACCACAAATCCAATGACCGTTAAATTTTGAAAGATAATATATAATCAAGTTGTGAAGACAACCCAAAAAGAATCACTTCAATTGGATCTGTAAAACTCGAGTTATGATAAAACCACCGATGAAAGGTAGTGCTGTCCAGAAACTCAATGAGTAAAACTTGTCTGGAACAAGTCGGATGAACAAGGCACAAAAGTTCCTCAAACTACAAATTTTATTCAATAGAACACAAGAGGAACAGCCCCAAAGTCGTCTACCACGAGCTCTGGCCTCCCTTTCTTATATAACCAGCCCTTAGGCCAATCCAATCTCAACTAGGACTCTAATCCTACTCAGATCACGAATCGAAACTTCCCATAACTGCTCAGGACTCTTCTATACACAGATAGAAGCAATCTTAAGACTTCCAAACACCTTAGGAACATATCCCACATTCCTAAAACAACTCAAATTCGTGACCCACACGAAATACTATCATAATCAACTCGACACTTTCCATACCGAACCATAACCGACTCCGCCGCAGCCAAAGTCATCAATCGATACAATCCGATCCTTCCAACCAGATCTTCCCATCCATAAACCAGCTTTGGAACCATGTTGCCATGTCATGCACCGCATGCATACGTGCAAACACCTTCCTTCGACGTTCAGTAACCTTCATATGCACTGCCCTTGATTCAATCATCCTGCGCGACCTCCTGACCCGCTCAACCACAATTCCTCCTAAATTTGGTTGTTGGAACCTCATCTCCTCCCTGAGACTAGTCCAAAGGATCCTGTCACCAGCCATGACTTGGACTCAAGCAACACCTGCACATGAATAAACAACCAATCCACACAAGCCCAAGTCTGCGACTAGACTCAAGTCAGTTCCGAACATAACACCTTACGTGAGCACCTCACATAAGCATGTTGCAAAGCATATCAAAACGATATCAGCCATATCAACCAAAATGCACCAAAAACTTAGTAAAATAATACTAAGCAAACTATCCAACAATGTATAGCAAGTTCAAAACAGTTCACATTAAAAGCCGGAACATTGCGATCAAGCACCGAACCTAGCCAAAGCTAACCGGAGCTTGAGCTGGAGCTTACCAAAGCTAGTACAACCTAGCGCCGGAGCTTACCAAAGCTAGTACAACCTAGCGCCGTAGCTTACCAAATCTAGTACAACCTAGCGCCGGAGCTTACCAAAACTAGTCAGAACTAGTCATCCCAAAAGTCGGAGCTAGAAAAACATGTCGGAGCTAACCAACATAAGTCGGACCTAGCAAAACATATCGGTGCTTAATATAGACATGCCGGAGCTGTCAAAGAGATGCCAGAGCTAAAGACAAAGAAAGTCGGACCTATTGTCGGACCTTGCAGAAGCTCGGAGCTAGAGTCAGACCTTGCTAAAAAGATGTTATGGCATCATTCAAAACTTTTATTGTCAAAGCCAATGTATTCAGAACACATAGGTATCACACAAAGAGAAACCAACCAGGAGGTAACAAGGGTCAGAACAATGCTGCTGGAGTTCAGTGCTATAAGTGTGGAGAAATGGGACACTACTCCAACAATTGTCCAAAGAAGCAGCAGAACCCACCTGGACGTGTCAATCATGTGACATTGGAACAAGCCCAAGAAGCACCTGATGTGGTGATCGGTATGTTTCCCGCTAACTCACACCTCGCCACAGTATTGATTGATTCGGGTGCTACACATTCTTTCATATCCAAAGATATCATAAAGAAACATGACATGTTAGTTACATTCTTGAATCGGTTATTGCTAATAAATTCTCCTGGAGGAGAGATGGTGGCAAGGCATCTATACCATAAAGTGAGTATAAATATAAGGGGGTAGTCTTTTAGGCCAACCTAATAGTGTTGGACTCACAAGGACTAGACATCATTCTGGGAATGGACTGGCTAACAAAGAATCAAGGAGTAATTCATTGTGCAACTAGGACAGTTTGCTTAACGCATCGAGATGGCACTACAGTGGAGTTCAGGCCAGATCAACGCAAGAGACAGTTGTTCAACTCAAACATCTTGAGAGTACAGAAGGCATTAGGTTTGTGAGTGAGTTTCCGAATGTATTTCCAGATGACTTACCAGGTATGCCCCCTAAACGAGAGATTGAGTTCATCATTGAGTTATTACCTGGGACAGCCCCAATATATAAGAGGTAGAATGGATGCTAAACAACTAGCTAAACTAAAGGACCATATTGAGGAGTTACTGGGGAAAGGATATATTCGTCCTAGCTCATCGCCTTGGGGAGCACCAGTTATATTTGTACCTAAGAAGGATAGTACCCAAAGGTTGTGTGTGGATTACCGTGCCTTGAATGCGGTAACAATCAAGAATAAGTACCCACTACCAAGAATTGAAGATTTGTTTGATCAGTTGCCAGGAGCATGTGTATTCTCTAAGATTGATCTTCGCTCAGGTTATCACCAATTGAAGATTCGACCCTCAGACATCCCCAAGACTGCATTTGTCTCTCGATATGGTCTTTATGAATATATTGTTATGTCATTTGGGTTGACTAATGCTCATGCCTATTTTATGTACCTGATGAACAAGTTATTCATTAAGTACATGGATAAGTTTGTAGTGGTGTTCATCGATGATATACTTATCTATTCCAATACTGAAGAAGAGCATGAGGAGCACATCAACATGGCTCTATAGAAGCTTCGCCAGCATCAGCTATATGCCAAACTTAGTAATTGTGAGTTTTGGATAAAGGAGGTATCATTTTTGGGTCATGTCATATCAGAAGGAGGTATAGCAGTGGATCCGGGCAAAGTGACAGATGTTCTCAAACAGGAAACATTCGAGAGTGTACATGATATACGAAGATTCTTAGGCATGGATGGTTATTATCATCGATTCATCGATGGATTTTCAAAGATCTCTCGACCACTAACCAAGCTACTTGAGAAAGGAGTTTCTTTCATGTGGACCCCCGAATGTGAAGTGAGTTTCACCGAATTGAAGAAGAGGTTAACCAGTGCGCCTGTTCTAGTGATGCCTGATATGCAGAAGGAGTTTGTTGTTTATTGTGATGCATCCAGTCATGGTTTAGTATGTGTTTTAATGCAAGAAGGACATGTTGTGGCCTATGCTTAAAGACAGCTTCGGAAGCATGAGAGGAATTATCCAACCCATGATTTAGAGTTGGCAGCTGTTGTTCATGCACTGAAGATATAGAGACACTATCTAATAGGAAAAAGAATCGAGATCTACACTAATCACAAGAGCTTGAAGTACATATTCACCCAGCCAGATCTCAACCTTGGACAACATCATTGGTTGGAATTAATAAATGATTTTTACATAGGAATCAACTACCATCCAGGAAAAGCTAATGTGGTTGCTGATGCTCTAAGTAGATAGGGACAATATAACAATTTGTCAGTACAAACTCTTCAACCCAGTTATGTGAAGAGTTTGCAAGGATAAACTTATGTTTGGTGACTAGCATTGAAGCAGTTGCTGTAGGATCGAATAGCACGTGAAAAGCTACCAGAGGGGGGGGGGTGAATGGTAGATTTAAAAATCTTATGCAGCGGAAACAATTAAACCCCAAACCCTTTCGGCAGAAAAACGATCTGTTAAAGAAATTGTGTGTGAGACTAATCTAAACGTGTTTAACCTTGACAAAAGTGATAGATATCAGAGAGAATCAAGTCACGAAGACAACACAAAAAGAATCACTCAAATCCATCGAGAAAAACTCAAGTTATGATCGAAAGATCAAACAATGGTCAATCTGCCCTACCCGAGAAAAAAACGGTTCTGGAATGCTGCAAAGAAACTTGTGTAGATCATATAAAACAAATCCAATGACCGTGCAATTTTGACATATGATAGACAATCAAGTTGTGAAGACAACCCAAAAAGAATCACGTCAATTGGATCTTTAAAACTCGAGTTATGATAGAACCACCGACGAAAGGTAGTGCTGTCTAGAAACTCGACGAGTAAAACTTGTCTGGAACAAGTCGGACGAACAAGGCACAAAAGTTCCTTCAAACTACGAATTTTATTCAATAGAACACAAGAGGAACAGCCCCCAAAGTCGTGCACCACGAGCTCTGGGCTCCCTTGCTTATATAACCAGCCCTTAGGCCAACCCAATATCAACTAGGACTCCAATCCTACTCAGATCACGAACCGTAACTTTCCATAACTGCTTAGGATTCTTCTATACGCAGATAGAAGCAATCTTAAGACTTCCAAACACCTTAGAAACGTATCCCACATTCCTAAACAACTCAAATTCGTGACCCACACGAAATTCTATCATAACCAACTCAAATCTTTCCATATTTGAGTCAAACCCGACTCAGCCGCAGCCTGAGTCCATAACCTAGTCGGTTGGACCTTTCCGACCAACTCTTTACGTCCACATCTCTTCATCACGTATCGGAACCATGTAGCCACGTCCATGCACTCCTTGCATACGTGCAAACATATTCCAATGACGTCCAAGATACCTTCATATGCATTGTTATTGATTCAATCATGCTGCGCAACCTCCTGATCAGCTCAACCACAATTCCTCCTGAATTTGGTTGTTGGAACCTCATCTCCTCCCTGAGACTAGTCCAATGGATCCCGTCACCAGCCATGTATTGAACTCAAGCAACAACTATACATGAATAAACAACCAATCCATACGAGTCCAAGTCCTCGACTTGACTCAAGTTAGTTCCGAACACAACACCCTACGTGAGAACCTCACATAAGCATGTTGCAAAACCACAGTAACACGATATCATCCATATCAACCGAAACGCACCAAAAACTTAGCAAATGAATACTAAGCAATCTTTCCAACAATGTAAAGCAAGTATGAAACATTGCAAATGAAAAGCAGAAGCACTACGGTCAAGTTCTGGACCTTGCCAGAGCAACCCGGACCTTGAGCCGGAGCTAACAAAAGCTAGTAGAACATAGCACCAGAGCTTACCAAAACTAGTACAACCAAGCTCCCACCGGAGCTTACAAAACTAGCATAACTTAGCGCCGGAGCAAACCAGAACTAGTCGGAACTAGTAATCCCAAAAGCCAGAGCTAGAAAAATCAACTTCGGAGCTTAGCAAAAACACAGCGGAGCTATCAAAAACATGTCGGAGCTATCAAAGACATGCCGGAGCTAAAGACAAAACTTCACCGGAGCTGACCAAAGCTAGTTGGACCTAGCATCGAACGTAACCGGAGCTACCCAAACCAATCCGGACCTACCTTCGGACCTTGCTGTAGCTCAGAGCTAGAGTCAGACCTTGATAAAAAAGATGTTTTGGTGATATTCAAAACTTTTATCATCAAAGCCAAGTGCATTCACTACAAGCCAATGTATTCAGCACACATAGGTCTTACAATCTCCCCCTTGATGAATGCATTGGCAACACCATTTAAAATCCGAACATTGGCTTATTCACATAAAAGTTTTGAAAACAATTTCTCCCTATTTGTAAATCAAAAGTAAAATGAGAAGAAAATCCAAAAAATTATCCCATATTATTTCTCCCCCTTTTTCTCCCCCTTTATTATCTCTCCTTATGCACATATTCTCTTTCTCTTCATGCTTATCTCTCCCCCTTTGACAATGTATTCAACAAGTCATGAGCATATAAACAATTTATCTCTCCCCCTTTAGTTGTTATGAGCATATTATAACATATACATATAACCAAAGCTCATCCAAGTCATACTATCAAGTACCTTACATTATCACATCAATGAAATACATAAAGTAGTGTAAGCCATGCTAGAGATCAAATGTAATTTTCAATTTAAGCAAGTCATGATCTCACAAACTTAACTATTTCAAAACCTGAAAGCATGACACTAGTTGCTGTATTTTATTATTTTTCAAAGTATAAATTTAGATCATATGATATTTGCAAGAGATTATATGCGCATCTGCCATATTCTAACCAACCAAGCCAAGCCTATGTCATTTGACAATCAGAAGCTTAAGGACATGGTTTTAGTCATACACAACTTCTTCCAAGTTCAAATCTAAGTGCAATGATAAGCCATCTCAAAAGAAGAAGTGAGATGCATGCATATTCTCTTGATCTTTTCTCAATTTATATTTGTTCATAAGAACTCAACATGTGAGTTGATTACTTGATTAATTCTTAATGATTAAAAGCACTTGTGAACATGTAACAAGTTCAAAACAGCAAGAAAGTTCGACCATGACCAGTTTTAGTGTAAGTAATTATTCCAATTACTAGACATGGCAAAAAGTACAAAATGTATAACACGAGTAATGTAGTAAGAACTTTCAGCATGTAAAAGGAATCACAAAGTCATATATGTATGAAATACTATGATCATATTATTTTAATTTCAGATTCACATATAGACTTCCCAAGTTTCAAAAACTCCCCCTCAATTTAAGCCATGAGGATGCATAACCCCTATTTCACTACGAATGTAACAAAAACTAGTGAAATCCAAAGGTTTTGTAAAAATGTCAGCCAATCGTTGTTCGGTATCTACATGGTGAAGCACAATGCTTCCTTTTTTAACATTATCTCGGAGAAAGTGATACCTTATGTCAATGTGCTTAGTTCTAGAATGTTGCACGGGGTTTTTAGCAATGCAAATGGCACTAGTGTTATCACAGAACAGTGGAACACTATCTAGATCAACCCCATAGTCCTTAAGTGTATGAACAATCCAAAGAATTTGTGAGCAAGCACTAGCAGCAGCTACATATTCAGATTCGGCTGTGGATTGTGCAACTGAATTTTGTTTTCTGGAGGACCAAGCAACAAGAGAATTACCAAGAAAATGACAGGCACTGGAAGTACTTTTCCTATCAATCCTACAACCCCCAAAATCAGCATCCGAAAAAGCTTTCAAAGTAACGGTTGAGGAAGAAGGAAGAAAAATGCCAAATTCTTGGGTTCCATGTAAGTACCTGAGAATCCTTTTGACGGCTTGACGATGTGAAACACGTGGGGAAGCTTGAAACCGTGCACAATGACATACGCTGAATTGTATGTACGGTCTTGATGCCGTGAGGTACAAAAGTGATCTGATCATGCTTCTATATTCTTTTTGATTCGCAGATTCACCATCTTCATCAAGTTCAAGTGTTGTTGCTGTTCCCATTGGTGTCCGAAGAGGCTTGCTTTTGTCCATGTTGAAGCGCGTTAGGAGGTCTTTGGTATACTTCGTTTGCAGCCCCAAAAAGTAAGTGAGTTCACCCATCATACTCATTTCAAATTCGGAACTCATCATTGCTGAAAACTTGGACACAAGATCATGAGAAGCACAACCAAAGATAATATCATCCACATACACTTGAACGAATAATGAGTCATTGCCATGCTTAAGCACAAAAAGAATTTTATCAACCTTGCCCATGGTAAACCCCTTTTCAAGTAAGAATGTTTTTAACCTATCATACCATGCTCTAGGGGCTTGTTTGAGACCGTATAAGGCTTTGGACAGTTTGTAAACATGATTAGGAAAATCTGGATTTTCAAAACCTGGTGGTTGTTTGACATAAACCTCCTCATCTACGTAGCCATTAAGAAAAGCACTTTTAACATCCATTTGATATAGCTTAAAACCTTTAGATGCTACAAAAGCTAACAAAATTCTTATGGCTTCTAATCTAGCGACAAGAGCAAAAGTTTCATCAAAATGTAGACCTTCAACTTGAGTGAAACCTTGAGCAACCAACCTAGCCTTATTCCTAACCACAACCCCATCCTCACTTTGTTTATTTTTATATACCCATTTAGTTCCAATTAAAGTGTGACCTAGAGGTGGAGGTACAAGTTTCCAAACATTATTTCTTTCAAAATTTTCTAACTCTTCTTGCATGGCAATAATCCAAGATTCATTAGTGAGTGTGTGTGATATATCTTTGGGTTCAAAAGAAGCAACAAAAGCAGAATGAGCATGAGAGTTTGGATCGCAAAACCTGGACCATGTGACTCGTTCGTGCAAGCTTCCAATCATCTGTTGTGGGGGATGATCTTTGTAAAAACGTAGGGAAACAGATGTCTCACAAGCTTCTTCTTCATTAGGTTCATCGTAGATTGATGATCTTGTGACTTGTGGACAATCAGGACCAGCATAGGTGATAGCCGGAGCTTGTTAAATGTCCGGAGCTGGATACGTGTCAACTTCAGAACTACCACTCAGTATCACCGGCTCTTCTTCATCTTCGAAAATACCCTTCCCCTGAGGATACGAATCTGGTCCTGCAACACCGGAGCTAGTACCTGGGCTATCTTCATCAAAAGACACTTCTCAAGTCTCCACAATTTTGTTAGTGTCAAATAAAAGCACACGGTAGCCTCTAGTATGAGATGGATAACCAAGAAACATGCCATCAATGGATCTAGGTTCAAATTTATCAAGATTACCATGTTTCTTAACAAAGCATTTCAACCAAAGACCCGAAAGTGTGTAACACTAGTCCTATGTCCAAACCGAAGCTCATATGGTGTTTTACCTAGCTTAGCACGCAAGAAAACACGATTTGAGACATAACAAGCGGTTGTCAACGCATCAGCCCAAAATTTCCTAGGAGTTTGATATTCATCCAGCATAGTCCTAGCCATCTCAACTAAGGTTATGTTCTTTCTTTCTACAATACCGTTTTGTTGAGGTACATATGGTGAAGAGAATTGATGATCTATTCTATTTTCAGCACAAAAGTGATCAAAAGATTGATTTTTAAATTCAGTTCCATTACCACTTCTAATTGCTTTTAATGATCTTGGGTGATCAATTGATAATCTAAGAAATAAAGTTCTAAAGTGACTAAAAACTTCATTCTTAGATGCCATAAAGTAAACCCAAGAGTATCTTGAATAATCATCAACAATAACAAGAACATACCATTTACCTCCGAAGGATTGAACACGTGAAGGTCCTACGGTGTCAAGATGCAAAAGTTGACATGGTTCAGTTGTCATGATCATTGGGAGAGGAGTATGTGAACCTGCAACCATCTTAGCTTGTCTACAAGAAGAGCACAAAATTTCTTTGTCCCCTTTAAGCTTAGGTAGCCCACGTATGCGATCAAGAGCACTAACACGTGTTAGGTGATCAAAGCCTACGTGACCAAGTCTACGATGCCAAAAATATAAGTCCTTTGAATCATTAGCAACTAGACACCTATGCTTAGAGTAAGAAATATCAAAATCAGCTTTAAAAACTCTTCCAAACCGAGACATGTTAAAAATAAGCTCACTATTTGAACCAACAACTTTGCAGCAGTTTTTATTGAAAATAATTTCTTGATTTTCATCTAGCAATTGTGAAACAGAAAGCAAGTTGTATTTCAAATTTTTGACAAGTGCCACATCCTTCAAAGTGTAGTGATCATTTACTCTAACCGAACCCTTATCAATTATAGGAGTTGAAGAATTATCGGCAAAAGTAATATTCTCTACATGTGACACAAAAGAGAGGGAGGAGAACCAATCTTTGTTACCGTTCATGTGGCGTGAGCAACCCGAATCCACTATCCAAATGTTCTCCTTCCTCAAACGTGTAACCTACATAGAAGCACAATACGTCGATGACTCAATACTGGGGTTAGTCAAAAGGCATTTAGGAATCCAGTACTGAGTCACGCGACGTGCAGCAGGAAAAACACGCGAAAGCTAAGACAAAATAGAAGGTTTATGAGTCAAAGTTTGAGATTTTTTATTTTTGACTACTGACCTATAAGGTGTTACTTGTGTAGCACAAAAATCAGTAGCTCCAGTGGTAAACTTTGAATATTTTTGACTCAAAACAGCAGGTTGTACATTCGGTTCAATGTGTGCAGCAAATTTTGCATGAAAGTTATGATATCTAGCAACCATTCTTTCCCTTTTCTGTTGTTTAGCTAGTCTATAACAAAAATCTATGACATGACCATCTCTACCACAGAAGGTACAATGAAATTTAACTTTGTGTTCATGTCTAGATGAGCAAGCAATATTTTTATTTGAAACCGAATGAGGCAACACTCCTGCAGATTTGAAAACCACTCCTTTTTGTTTAGGAACTGTTTGAATCAAACCACTTCCTAATGACTTTATAATTTTAGGTGGATGTGCCTTGGCATGAGCATGAGAATCAAAACGTAAACCAGTTTTATCATTGCAAGACTTGGAAGAATTCAGCAGTAAGTTTAGGCTCTTATTCCCATTACAAAACCGATCTAATGTCCTATGCATGTCATCAAGTTTATTGGACAGATCAAGGCAATTTTCACATGAATTTTTTCCTTTTAGTTTGCAATTTGAACAAAATTTAATTTCATGAGAATGTAAAGCATTATTCAATATAGAAATTTCATTCATAGCATCCCGTAGTTTCTTATCAAGATCATCACAAGTAGAACAATGCAAATCAATTGTAGAACAGCTAGCATCTTTCAAGTTTTTATCATTAAGTGCAGCAAGCTCTTTGTTCTTTTCAATTTCTAACTCAAGTTTATCAAGTGTGGAGGTGTGCGCACTTCTTAATGAGGACAATTGTTCATATATTAAATCACATGAGGAACATGCATCATCACTAGGAATCAAAGTTTTTAAACGGTTGATCTCAGATTCTAGTGATTCAATTTTAGCAGCACTATCCCTAAGCTTTTTGTCCTTTTTCTTAACAATAATAGTGGCACGAGAAATAGCATCACACATTTCTTCGCAAGTAGGACGTACCTCTTCATTGTCGTTGTTGTGTTCTGCCTCCTCCATACTTGATCTTGACTTGCCCGCCATGAAGCACAAGTTTGCCAAATCATCTTCATCTTCATCACTTCCAATGTCCACGTCGCTTGAACTGAACTCTTGAAGCGCGGTGATGAAACTGTTGATCATCTTGCGTCCTATGGTACCTTTCTTCTTCTTGTTGAAATTTCCAAAGGAGGTCCGAACCTTGCTTTGTTTTTCTTCCCGGGTGGTCGGACCTGAAAGGTTAGGGCATTCTGTACGAAAGTGTCCTGTTTTACCACATTCAAAACAGCGTTGAGGTCCGGAGCTTCCTCTCCTTCTAGTTCTCACATTTTGCAATGCTTTTGAGAATCTAGTAGAGATGAGTGCCAACTCCTCTTTTGGAAATTCTTCGATCTGCTCCATGGTTAGTGAGGACAACAAAGCAAGAGTATTGCAAGATGATGATTGGCCGGAGCTAGACATATCACGTTGTGAAACAAATGCAATAGACTTATTGGGGTTCCTACGTGAGATTATGTCAATTTCATGAGTTTTTTACTTGGAATATAGCACATCTAAAGTAAGTGAACTCATGACAGTAGATTCACGAATAGATGTGACTTTCATCTCCCAAATTGACATATCTAATGCACTTAGCAATTGTCTAGCATTTTCAGCATCAGAAAAATTAACATTGACACTACGCAAGTTGTTGAGAATCTTATTAAAGCGAGCAAAAAGGTCATCAATAGACTCACTGGGTTGCATCTCGAAGCACATGTATTCTTTCTTGAACATGTCTTGCCTTACCTCTTTGATCGTGTTGGATCCTTCGTGGTAGTCACAAAGTGCTTTCCACACATCGTATGCAGATCGGAGGTGTGCAACACGGTCAAAGTCGCTTTGTGTTAGTCCTTGTATGATCAAGTTCCAAGCCTTGTTGTTGTTGTCAACATCACTCAAATTCGTAGTTGTAACTTGATCGTTTGATGGCACTTCGTAAGGCTTGTATACCTTCTCCCATATTGCAAAGACTTGTGCCTGGATGAAAGCCTCCATGCGTGCCTTCCAAACCTGAAAATCAATACCAGCGAACACACAAGGTTTGGCAGAGTACTTCTCCATGATGATTAGTCAAAAACACGCGCGAATAACAAAGATTAGAGCACCGTGGCTCTGATACCAATTGTAGTATCAAAGAGCACGGGAAAAGCTGCCAGAGGGGGGTGAATGGTAGATTTAAAAATCTTACGCAGCGGAAACAATTAAACCCCAAACCCTTTCGGTAGAAAAACGATCTGTTAAAGAAATCGTGTGTGAGACTAATCTAAACGTGTTTCACCGTGACAAAAATGATAGATATCAGAGAGAATCAAGTCACGAATAGAACACAAAAAGAATCACTCAAATCCGTCGAGAAAAACTCAAGTTATGATCGAAAGATCAAACAACGGTCAATCTGCCCTACCCGAGAAAAAAATTGTTCTGGAACGCTGCAAAGAAACTTGTGTAGATCATAGACCACAAATCCAATGACTGTGAAATTTTTACATATGATAGAAAATCAAGTTTTGAAGACAACACAAAAAGAATCACGTCAATTGGATCTGCAAAACTCGAGTTATGATAGAACCACCGACGAAAGGTAGTGCTGTCCAGAAACTCGACGAGTAAAACTTGTCTGGAACAAGTCGGACGAACAAGGCACAAAAGTTCCTTCAAACTACGAATTTTATTCAATAGAACACAATAGGAACAGCCCCCAAAGTCGTGCACCACGATCTCTGGGCTCCCTTGCTTATATAGCCAGCCCTTAGGCCAACCCAATATCAACTAGGACTCCAATCCTACTCAGATCACGAATCGTAACTTTCCATAACTGCTTAGGATTCTTCTATATGTAGATAGAAGCAACCTTAAGACTTCCAAACACCTTTGAAATGTATCCCACATTCCTAAACAACTCAAATTCGTGACCCACACGAAATCCTATCATAACCAACTCAAATCTTTCCATATTTGAGTCAAACCCGACTCAGCCGCAGCCTGAGTCCATAACCTAGTTGGTTGGACCTTTCCGACCAACTCTTTACATCCACATCTCTTCATCACGTATCGGAACCATGTAGCCACGTCCATGCACTCCTTGAACACGTGCAAACATATTCCAATGACGTCCACGATACCTTCATATGCATTGTTCTTGATTCAATCATGATGCGCAACCTCCTGATCAACTCAACCACAATTCCTCCTGAATTTGGTTGTTGGAACCTCATCTCCTCCCTGAGACTAGTCCAATGGATCCCGTCACCAGCCATGTATTGAACTCAAGCAACACCTGCACATGATTAAACAACCAATCCATACGAGCCCAAGTCCTCGACTTGACTCAAGTTAGTTCCGAACACAACACCCAACGTGAGACCCTCACATAAGCATGTTGCAAAACCACAGTAACACGATATCATCCATATCAACCAAAACGCACCAAAAACTTAGCAAATGAATACTAAGCAATCTTTCCAACAATGTAAAGCAAGTACGAAACATTGCAAATGAAAAGCAGAAGCACTACGGTCAAGTTCCGGACCTTGCCAGAGCAACCCGGACCTTGAGCCGGAGCTAACAAAAGCTAGTAGAACCTAGCACCGGAGCTTACCAAAACTAGTACAACCAAGCTCCCACCAGAGCTTACAAAACTAGCAGGACTTAGCGCCGGAGCTAACCAGAACTAGTCGGAACTAGTAATCCCAAAAGCTGGAGCTAGAAAAATCAACTTCGGAGCTTAGCAAAAACACGGCGGAGCTATCAAAAACATGTCGGAGCTATCAAAGACATGCCGGAGCTAAAGACAAAACTTCACCGGAGCTGACCAAAGCTAGTCGGACCTAGTATCGAACGTAACCGGAGCTACCCAAACCAAGCCGGACCTACCTTCGGACCTTGCTGTAGCTCAGAGCTAGAGTCGGACCTTGATAAATAAGGTGTTTTGGTGATATTCAAAACTTTTATCATCAAAGCCAAATGTATTCACTACAAGCCAATGTATTCAACACACATAGGTCTTACAGTTGCTATGGAGGTGGATTCAACCCTTGAACGTGACATACGAGAAGGACAAAAGAATGATGAGAAGGTCAAGGAGATCAAGCAATTGATGAAGAAAGGAAAAGCTCCGAACTTTAGAGAGGATGAACAAGGAACCCTATGGCTTGGAAAGGGGATCTGTGTTCCAAATATAAAGGAGATTAGAGAGTTGATACTAAGAGAAGCTCATGACTCATCATACTCCATTCATCCCGGAAGCACGAAGATGTATCAAGATCTTAAAGATCGATATTGGTGGCATGGAATGAAACGTGATGTAGCAGAATATGTGGCCATATGTGATACATGTCAACTGATTATGGCGGAACATCAAAGACCAGCAGGGTTATTACAACCAATCAAAGTGCCAGAATGGAAACGGGAAGAAATCAGCATGGATTTCATTGTGGGGCTGCCAAGTACTCAGTCTGGATATGATTCTATATGGGTTATAGTGGATCGTCTAACTAAAATTGCCCACTTTATCCGTGTGAAGGAAACCTATAATGGTCCCAAATTGGCGGAACTGTACATTTCCAGGATTGTATGTTTACATGGAGTTCCCAAGAACATCATCTCAGATCGAGGCACACAATTTAGCTTGAGATTCCGGCAGAAATTGCATGAATCAATGGATACCCGTTTAAATTTCATCTCAGCGTATCATCCTCATACTGATGGTCCGATGGAACACACCAATCAGATATTGGAGGATATGTTGAGGGAGTGTGCTTTGAAGAATAGCCAAAGTTGGCATAAGAATCTGCTATATGCCGAATTCTGTTATAACAACAGTTATCAAGCCAGCTTGAAGATGTCTCCTTTTGAAGCATTGTATGGGTAGAAATATAGGACACCGTTGTTTTGGAGTCAGACTAGAGAAAGTCAAGTTTTTGGGCCTGATGTATTGAAAGAGGCTGAAAGACAAGTACAAGAAATTCGGAAGAATCTAAGGGCAGCTCAAACAAGACAGAAGAGTTATGCGGATACTCGAAGACATGATCTAACATTTGAGGTTGGTGATTATGTGTACCTGAAAGTGTCACCTATGACAGGGTTGAGAATATTTAAAGTAAAAGGCAAGCTGTCACCCCGCTACATTGGTCCGTTCAAAATATTAGAATGACGAGGTGAAGTGGCTTATCAGCTTGAGCTCCCACCGCATTTGTCAGATGTACGTAATGTGTTCCATGTACCGCAGCTTAAGAAGTGTTTAAGAGTGCCTGAGGAACAGTTACCTATGGAAGCGATAGATGTACAAGAAGATTTGTCCTATGTGGAATAACCTGTCAAGATACTTGAGACATCAGAAAGGGTTACCAGAAACAAAGTCATTCGCATGTGTAAAATGCAATGGAAACATCACTCGGAGGCAGAAGCAACGTGGGAATGATAAGAAGATCTCAAGGCTGAGTTCCCTTATCTTTTCTCTTAGGACGTCCGAATCTGGAGGGCGCGATTCCTTTTGGGGGGGGGGGGGGGGGGTAGAGTTGTAACACTCATATTTTTGTAAATAAAATGAATAATACAAAATGCATTTGTATGAGCATTTTTGTAAATTTTTGAATACAAACGAGTAGATTACGTTGATTTTTGAATTTGAAATCAAATCAAAAGAAAAGAAAAGGATAAAGAAAAAGAAAAGGGTTAAAATCCCTACTGGGCCAAAAACACCACTTTTGGCCCACCTCCTTCCTTCCCACCCGCAGCCCATCCCCCCGCCTTCTCTCACTGCCGTGCAGGGCCCGCTTGTCATCCCTACCAGTGGGCAACTGCAGCCTCTCTCCCTTTGCCGCGCCCACGCCGCACGCCCAGCCCCTCTAACCGCTCCTTCCCGCGCGAAATCAAGTCGTGGAACAGTCCATCGCGCGCCCCGCCAACCTCCGCCCCTATTCCCTCTATAAATTGCCGGCCACCCCCTCTCTTTCTCCCTCTCCACGCCTAACCCTAGCCTCGCCATCGCCAAGGTCCATCACACTCATTCTCGGCTAACCGACAGTTGTCTCCCTCCCCTCTCCCCTCTAATCTCTTTGCCGTGACTCCAGGAGCACGCTGGGCAAGGTTGTGCGGAGAAATTGCCGAGGGTTCGGCGGAATCGATGGGAGCCACTGCCGTCCACCGCAAGCCATCGTCGCCGACTTGCTTCCAACCGATTTCGGACCCCGAAAACCCCTGAGGTGTGCTCTCCTTCTCCCCCTCTTCCGTTTCGCATAGAAGGCGCATTGATTAGGCGGCGTTTTGGCCGATCTGGCCAACTCCGGCGAGAATCGCCGCCCGCGCGCGCGTAACCAGTGTTGTCAGGGCAACGTGGCCGCATCTGGACCCTCAGTTCAACCCGAATGGCCGAGATTAGGTCCTTGTACTGGTTCAGTTATTTTAAATCCGGCGCATCCATCTCGGATCCAACAACCCACGTTCAAAATTCATTTCCCGTTGTCGTTTTTGCGCCCATGCCCTTGGAAATTTGCGCGCTACCCCCTGGACTATAGAATAAACATGTTTTAGCATGTATTTTATCAATCTACCCCCTGTACTTTATGTAATTAGGTTAAATCAAGGGAAAAATTGAATCTAACCCCTGTAACTTTGTTGAATAATGTTTTTAGCCCCTGTACAGTATAGAAAAATTACCAGCTAGCCCCTGATGTTTTATTGAATTATTAAATATTGTTTAGAGGTGTATCTAATGTATAGACAATTAATAAAAATGGTAAAATAAATATAAAAACAATAGGAAAATTAGTATAAATTCTTTTTATGCTATAATAAAATTGTAGAGTACATGTAAGATATATTTTGACATGAAAATTTATTACAAATGTTTTAAAATATATTTTGGCCATAGAAAATTCAATAAAAATGATTTTAGCCCATAAATAAATCCTAAAATTGTAAAATAAATGTTAGATGCATATGTGGGCTATGTAAAATAATAAATGCTTTGTAGGGACGCATTAGTGTAGGATTTTGTGCTTATGTGATGTGATGCCATGCATTGTGTGCTATATACTTATTTAGCTCTTATTTCTTTTTTTCCATGCTTTGGCAATATATTTAGAGTCGTACGACGACCCCAACTTTAACCTTCAAGACCAAGACTTCAACAACAACCAGGTCTTCGAAGAAGGCAAGTGCCCTTGACCATCTTGTACCAATTTTAGGATGTTAGGTAGTAGCATGCTAAATAAAATGATGTCCTATTTCATGTTATATGCCCTGTTTCATATAATTCCTTGTCACCTGGATTGGGTTGGGAAGTATATAGGTTTTAATTATGCTTATCCATGCTTAGACTTTGGAATGGGATATCATACAGATGAAATATATTATACTTTATGATTACTTTAATCATGATGAGCACACAATAGTAGTTGGTAGGAATCTGGTGTTTGGGTAGAATTGGTATGGTGCAGTTTGCACAAGACTCGAGATTAGGCTTGGTACCACCGAATTCTAAGGACCGGTTTATGGAGGAAGTCACTAAGCTTTATAGTACCACCATGAGACTGAGATGAGACAACTTGGTCAATAAATCAGGTTTCTCCCAATGAAATGTCTGTAGTTGGATGGTGCGCGGAATGATGCAGGGGTACTGCTCTGGTAACCGCAAGGCTCAAGAGGGGGCTCTGAGGTGGAGGGTTACTCCAGAAATGCCTCAGTGGTGGAAACCTTAGAGGGCTAGCACTAGTCGGGAGTACCTTTGTAAAGACCATGTAGTGATCTCCTGGCCACACACCTACGGAAAGTGTGAAATGTGGTTGATCACCACTGACTACATGGAGCTTTACTTAGTCCACCTGGCAACAGGGGATGAAATTACTGCTTGTGGGTAAAGGGTACACTCTCTGCAGAGATTTGGAAACTGTCATGACAGCCGGGCTCACGGATAAGGGCGGCTTGGAGCCAGTTCATAATTAGTCTATGGTTGGGAAATGGTAATTATTTATGATTCAAGTTAAATTCATCATCATTATTGTGTGTTGGAATATTTATCTGTTATGATATTGATAACTGAAAGCTAAGGTTAGGTTCTAAGCATAGTGCTTAAGCCATAATTGGCCTATCCTTGTTCTAGCCATTCATATCATCCTCTTCCCACACTTGCTGAGTACTCTATGCACTCAAGCGTTTACTTTCCCTTAAGAGTATGAAGAAGAAGCAGCACCGGAAGATTTCTTCGTCAACTCGGAGGACATGGTCTAGGCTGGCGATCCTTCGCGCGACTGCTTGTGAAGATGGAGCCCTATCTATCTATCTAATCTTCCGCTGTAGTATGGACTTTGTAAATTGTTTAGATAATGTAAATAGGTTAGTGGTGTGTATTTGTAGACCTTCGGGTCATATTGTAAAACTTATTATGTAATCGAACATGGCTATGTAATGGTATTTCACTTTTATCAACACATGTACGATTCAACTGATCCTGGCGTACATGTGGTTAGCGTCTGTTCATCCCTTCGATGACCAGGTGTGACAATAATTTAACTTATTATTTGATGGACCGACTATTCGGTTATTTTGGTAACCCAAGGGTGGTACCCGAACCCGCAACTTATTTTTCAGTTATTTATATTCGCTACCCGAAAAGTACCGGATACCCGATATTTCGGTCTTTTCAGTTCCGGTTTCTGTTTTTTCGGTTTTGGTTTTTTGGTCCTGTTGTTTTTTTGCCCACCCCTGATGGAAACAATACAGTTTCGGACCTCCCCTCCAGAGAGTTTATGGTACTTATTGCAGTGATAAGACAACGGATCAAACAAGATCCAGAGTTGATGAAAACAAGCAAAGTTCACCCACACGCTAGAGAAGAAACCATCTACACAACAATTCTATTGCTATAAATCCAATCATTATTCGCGAGGACCTACCTGACTATGGCCTCCAATGTCTGACAACCCTTCAGTAACAACTCGTTCATGTCATCACGCTTTTGAATGCGTGACACCAATGTGTTCCTTTGAAAAGCACCTAAAAATAATTTTTTCATATAGTTTTTATTAAAAACCACATATTTCTGGAAATCCAAAACGCCCAGAACATTGCACCTATTGCAACTCGGATGACTTTTCTTGTCTGAGCAGTAAATTTATATAACCAGTTTTCAAAAAAAATGCACATTTGATTCTGAAACTTCAATATTAAAGGCAACTTGGATGGCCCTCCAAAGAAATCTAGCAAAATAACGATGGAAAAAGATGATTAATAGTTTCATTATTTGAACAAAAGACACATTTCTTATCACTTTCCAATTACGTCTAACTAGATTATCCTTTGTTAGGACTACACCCTTTTTCATATACGACAAGAAAATTTTAATTTTCAATGGTATTTTTGAATTCCAAAGTAATCTGTCATGACACACATTTGTGTTAGTTATCAACAAACTATACATTGAATGAACAGTGAATAGTCCATCTTGTTTAATGACCATATAAACACATCATGCCTGTCATTTAGATTAACATGGACAATCTCAGCAACTAGTCTATGCCAACTATCCGGGTTCTGACCACTCAGGCCTCGACGGAATGACACATTCAAAGGTGATGTGCTAAATACATTAGTAATCGTGTCGTTTTTCCTCTGAACGATATTATACAATGATGGGAAATGTTGTTTTAGGGTGAACCTTTCTAACCAATTATTTTTCCAGAATCTGGTGTCCCTAGCATTATTAATCTGGAAATGACCAAGGTTCATAAAACATACTTCACTACCATCAAGCTACACCAAAAGTGAGAGTCCCCTGTCTTTTTTTTACCTGACACAATGTCTTATTATTAATGTACTTTCTTATCAAAAGATCCTGCCATAACCCTCCGTCATTAATGAATTTAAATAACTATTTGCTCAAAAGACATCTATTCTGCACATCAATATTAGGAATACCTAAGCCACTCTGGTCTTTTGGCTGACAGATCACACTCCACTTCGCTAATCTATATTTGTTTTTATGATCATACCCTTGCCAAAAAAATCAAGATATGAAATAATCCAGCTTTTCTAGCTCCCCTCTCGGGATTTCAAGGAAAGAAACATAAATAAGGCGATACTCATCAGCACCAAATTGATTAACACTAATTTCTCACCTACCGATACGTGTTCACCCTTCCAACAACTTATTTTTCCTCCACGATCTTCCAATCGATGTTGTTCAACTTCTATAGTGCATGGGGATTCCTAGATATCTAAACGGGTATCCTCCAATTTTACATCCAAACAGTTTGGAACATTGCAATTCAAATTCACACGTCTCTCCAAATCACAGAAGTTTGCTTTTATCAAAATTAATTTTCAAACCTGATAATTGTTGAAATGCACATAACACAAGTTTCAAGTTTGCCGCACTCTGCAGACTGTGATCTAGAAATAAAATGGTGGCATACACATATTGTAGTATTTGACAGACCATCATGGACAAGGTGCAGAATTACCCCACAAAAAAGTCCCGCCCTTTTGGCCCTGTTTATCAGAACAGCCAGCATATCGACCACGATATTAACTACAATGGGAGAGAGCGGATCCCATTGCTAAAGTCCTTTTTTAGTCATAAGGTTCTCCCCTATTTTGTCATTAATCTTTATTCCCACATGACCCTCTTGTGTATATGCATCAATCCACTGACACTATCTCTTTGAGAAGCCTCTCATCCGTAAAGTTTGCTTAAGAAACGGCCATTTGACCTTATCGTAGGCTTTCTCAAAACCTATCTTAAAAATGATTCCATTTTTTTTTGTTTTTTAACTGTGAATTGTTTCATGCAGCACTATAACCCCTTCATATGTTCCTCCCAGGTAGGAACGCCGACTGCGTTGGTGTGTCACCTTGGGAGCTAAAGCCGTAATCCTCTCAGTTGCTACCTTAGTAAAATTTTTAAAACTAACATTGAGTAGGCAAATCGGCCTATATTGTTCTACAGTATTAGCATTAGCACTCTTAGGTAGCAGCTTGATGGTTCCGAAATTTAGCCTAAACGGAGGTAAACTCCCTACATGGAATTCATAGAACGTACTCATTAGATCATTTTTAATTAAATCCCAGAAGACTTGATAAAATTCTGTAGGAAAGCCATCTGGACCAGACGATTTATTTTTCTCCACTTGGAGGATTACTCTCTTCACTTCCTCTTCAGTGAATTGATCAGTCAAAATTTCGTTCTCTTCCTCAGAGACTTGAGGAATATCCTCTCTCTCCTGGACCGGTCCAGCTGGAAGGAGCTCTCCACCTGATGACCGAAAAGATTCCTGTAATACCTAGTGATGAACTTTTTCAACTCTTCATCACCTTCTATAGCCCTGTCACCATCTTGTAATTTATGCCATATATATATATATATAAATATATATATAATATAGTTAAACTGTTAATTAACCTCGAAATGTTAGTTTTTAGATAATGGGTTCACCAACCTTGAAATGGCACACTTCCTTCCATTTAAAAAATGTTGATGCTACGCGGAAGGATTATGTTAGCATTAAAATGACTTGACAGATGTCCTAACGTCAATATTTCTCGAGTATTATCACTACAGGAAACACGAACCGTTGCAAATAAGTTAACTTGCGACGGCCCGCACTAGGCCGTCTCAAATTAAAAGGCCATCACAAATAGAAGCTTAATTTGCGATGGCGAACCCAAAGGCCGTCACATATTATGTAGCCGTCGCAAATAGAAGCTTAAATTGGAACGGCGAAACCTAAAGCCATCGCAAATTTATTATTTTGTGACGGAGAAACCAAGCGCCATCGCAATTTAACTGGCCATCGCAAATTAAGGGGATATACCCCCAACCCACGCGGCCTGACTCCCATTCCCGCACGACGCTGCCGCCGCCGCCGCCTTGATTTCTCCCGCCACTGCCTACCTCGCGCGCAGCCGCCATCGCCGCCGCCCCATCAGGGCTTCCCAATCAGCGCCTCTCCCATCATAGCCTCCCTAGTCGCTGTGTCCTCGGTGCAGCCACCCTAGCTCGCGCGCTCGCCTGACATCGCCCGAGCACCCAATGGCCTCCTCAACACCTCCCCCGAACGGCTGGCGGCAACCCACGCCCGAGCCACTCGAGCCACCCCGAGCTCAGCGTGGACATCGCCTGGCACCCGCTGCCTCCTCCCAGGCGCTCCCCAGCACATCCCGGCGCCTCCCCGGCGCTCCCCGGTCGCCCCTAACGCTGCCGCCATCTCCAATTTTCGACGTCCTCACCATTTAGATTATTTTGTGCCTTGTGATGCTTAGAATGTTGTGGTGCTTACAAATTTGATGCTTACAATGTAATGCTTAGAATATTGTGACGCCGCCACCATCTCCAATTGTGATGCTTAGAATGTTGGAGTTGTGAGCCATCTAGGTTTAATTTTGATGCTTATGTTTATGTGATGCTTATGTTGGAATTGTGATGCTTAGAATTGTGATTTATCTAGATTTATACTAACAATTGAATTGATACTTACAATTGATTTCATGCGTAGAATTGAATTGAATTGAATTTGATGTTTAGAATTGAATTGAAACTTATGAATAGAATTGAATTGAATTGATGCTTATGTTTAAGTTTATGGTTATGTTTATGTTGAGAATTAAATTGCTTATGTTTAGGTCAATGCCTATGTTTATGTTTACAATAAAACTATTTATGTTTATGAATTGATAAATTACATTTATTAATTGTTTTTTAGGTTTAATTGAATTGCTTAGTATTTTGAATTATGTTTATAATTTTTAAATGGATTGTTTGAGCGTTACTATATGTACATAAATGGGCTTCGGACTGTCTTGACCCGACACAACCCATTTAGGGACCGACAAGGCTCATTTGGTTGTAAGGTAAAGTATGTGTCTAGACAGGCACGAAGGCGAATGGTGACGGTGCGGATGGCAGGCATCCGCCCGTGTGGATGGCGGATGTCGGTGGTTTTGATCTGGCAGATCTCCCGACACTACTAAAGTGTTAGAGGAGTTTGAGGTTCGGTGTGGGTGCGTGGAGATTCAAGAAGGTGAAGTGTAAGTGACACAAGAGACACGAAGATTTATGTGGTCCGGGCCGCTTGAGCGTAATACCCTACTCCACGGGGTGTGTTGGTGTTGTATTGAGCTCAAAGTGAGTTCAGGGTGTCGAGTGAGCGCGTAACGTGTGTGTCCTATGTATCGTCGGCCTGTCCTTTTATAATACAAGGGAAGGCCGTTACAAGTCAGCCTGGCCCGACATGTGGCCCCGGCGGTTACTAATATTGATACACATTTGATGCGCTTAATTACCCTTAATAACCGAATTACGGGCTTTGATAGCACGTTACTGGTAACTAAGGTCGTCTGATCGTGTGTCATTAATATAGTATTAATGACACTTAATCGGGTCTTGAAGTCCTTGATTCCCTTTGAAGATCCGGAGCCGTTGTGGAGTCTTCCGGAGGTTAGAGGCTGAAGGTCCGACGGTTGGACACGTGGCAGCTCTGGAGCATACTGTGGGGAATAGGTAGGTCCGGTGCTACCTAACACGTGTCAGTTCCGGAGCTTCCCTCGGTCTGGGGTTAGGTCCAGAGGTGCCACTATGGTACATAGCCCGGAGCTTCCCCCTTGTGGGCGGTAGCTCCGATTTGATAGTACACGTGGCGACCCTGGGACTAACCAAGTTGGGGAAGCGGGTCCGGTTATGTCTGACATGTGGGCCTTCGAAGGTCTTCAGATCGAGTAGATGATATTCCCTTGAGATCTTTGTAATCCCAAGGGGTATACGGTACCCAGGGTACCGACAGTGGCCCCCTGGGCCCACCTCTGGGGAAGACTCCTTGGGTGAAGTCATTCCGCCGGAGGTGGGTCCATCCTTCGACTTTTGAACTAAGTCTTCAAAGGTCTTCGGATGTGCCGTTGGCGATGGTTTGGAGTTAAATCCTCGCCGCGTGGCATATCCCGTGTGCGGCAAATGAGATCTTTGGCGTGCGGATGTCACGCAATTGAAGGTCGCCAGTTCCCGATACGAAAATCGTATCGGTTCCGCGCGCCTTGTCAGGCTGCTGCCTTTGGGCTTCCCGCCTCATGATGACAACCGTTCGCCTGGGTAAGAACCTCGACTTGATCGTCCGGGTAGTCTCGGGCCCTCTTGTCATCGGCTGGGTGGAATTTTTGAGTAGTACCTTCGACTTCCTTGTGGTTTCCATCCAAGCATTGTGAGGGCTTACTTAAGAAGGAAAGTGCGCATCGTTTGGAGTTCTTTACGCCTCTCATCTGATCTTGCGCTCAAACTCCCAACTTGTGCTCGCTTTTCCTCTCTTGCCTTGCTGTGTCGTGATGGAGTTGGGTCTCTGCGAGAGTCGTTTGAAGACTAACAGTGACCTGAAGAAGGTTCAGGCCCTCATGGGATGGTCCCCGGACTTCTTCAACCGCCTGGTCCGCGCCGTGGGAGAGCTCCTGTTCGAGAAGGAGCACGCTGGCGAAATGGTGTACTTCTCTTCGTACGACATGGTGGGGTTGATCCCACCTTTTTCCTCCTTTTTCTTAATGCTGCTGGACTTCTATGGTCTGCAGCTGTACCACCTTGGCCCCTACTCCATTCTTCTTGTGTCCGTCTTCGTCCACTTCTGTGAGATGTGGGTGGGCATCCCCCCTGCATTGAACTCTTCCGGACCTTCTTCACCGTCCATACCACCAGTAGGAGCAATGAGTACCTTGGCTTCTACTACTTCGTGAAGCGCAAGAAGTGCCCATTCAAGTACCTCTGGTCATTTCCCTCTGGGAAGTGGGATGACTGGAAGAAGGACTGGATAGTCATCCGGCTGGAGGAGCATGAGAAGCTGGAGCTGCCCGAAGGCCTCCCCAACATCGACACTACAGTTTGGAGTGAAGCTCCGGTGCTGTCGGATGCCTTCAACCCTGCTCTGACCAGGATCCGCCAGTGCATGGAGGGAGGATTGACTCCTCACGCGGTGTTTTGCAACTTCCTGGTCAACAGGTGGGCACCGCTAAAGAGGAGAGAAAAACTCGATTGGGCCCTCAATAGTGTGATGGACGACGACCGGGTCGAGATCGGGCTGAAGTCCAACATGGTGGGGACAACCTTGGAGTTTCATCTCAAGAAGTTCCAGCATGGCATCGACGTCGCGGGTGATGACTTGACTCCACCATCAGCTTTTCTCCCTCTGAACGTGGAAGTAGAGTTCAGCAGGGAGCTCCGGCGGAAGATGCCTGTGCTTTACGACCTTGGTGTCGTCGAGAGAAGATCGACCTCCAGGGTGGTGATCCCTAGGGCTTCCGAAGGTGGCTCCGACCCTACCCCGAAGCCAAGGATCGAAGTCGTCGACAAGGGCAAGGAGCTGGCAGATGAACCCTTGAGCCGGAAGAGGAAACTGCAGCATGCTGATGGGAGGTCCGTCAGGCCTGTAGCCTCTGCATCAGCTCCTTCTATTCGGAGGGGGAGGTCTTCTACAACTGTGGCGACTGTACCCGCAACGGCGTCCTCCTGGAGTGCTAGCTCCGGGCATGCGACTCCAGCACCGGGGCCGATTGAGGCCTCTAGGTCCGGAGGTCCTTCCCGGTCGAGGGGGGCCTCGACTAAGGAAATGCCCGTGGCTGCAACGAGTTCTGGGGGGGGGGGGACTTCTGGAGCTTCCATGCCGGCGGCGGCTATGGTCAGCCCAGAACGCCCGGGAAAGAGGTTCCGCGCAAGCTGGTGCGGAAGCCTCCCGAGGTAATTTTTAATCTTTACCTCAGATAGTTGTTTTGTTGTAGTAACTATTTTTTAAGTTTCTTCATACATCATCTACATCGTTCCCAAGAAGAGGAGTGAGGCTCCACCCTCAGCCACAGCAGCTGAAGCTGTGAGGGCGGAAGCTTCTGCTCCTGTCCCGGTGCCGCCCCAAGTGGTGGCTGAAGCTGCGACAGCTCTGGCGCCAGCTGTCGTGGTCATGGACCTCGACGCATCCCCAGAGACTCCCGTGGTAGCGCCGGACCGTGGGAGAGAAGATGCACCAGCGGCACCTGCCCCAAAGGTTGAAGCTCCGGGTCCTGGTGCAGAGATGATGGAAGCTCCGACCATTGAGCCGGAGGAAGCAGTAATTCCGGCCCCAGAGCCGGAAATTGTCGAAGCCCCGGCGGTTGAGCCGGAGGTAATTGAAGTCCCGGCGTGCGCACCAGATGTTGAGGAAGTCCCGGCGGTTGGGCCGGCTACCTCTGAAGCACCGGCCGCAGAGCCGGTCGTTATTGGAGCTCCGGCCACAGGGCCGGCTGTTGTTGAAGATCTTCCGGCGCCCGAGCCAGTCGTTGCGGAGGCATCAGCGCTCAAGCCCCCAGTAGAGGAGGTTCCCAGGCCGGAGCCAGAAGCAGCCCCTGCTCCGGGAGTGACGACGCCGGAGGTACCCGCGGCTGGGACGGAGTGCCCTGATGAAGCCGCTGGCCCCCTGCCCGAGGGGGTGAACGAAGATCTGGCAGCTGGTCCTTCGGAACCACTTCCGGAGGTCAGAATCTCATCAGCGGGACCTTCCTTGATGGCGACTGAGGCCATCCCGGAGGACGGCCCTAGTGCCGTGGAGGCACAGGGGACCACTCTTGTGGAGTGGGACCCAATTTTTATAAGCGAGAACCCGCTGGAACCAGCGGAGGAGACCCCAGCAGGTCCGGACCTTATCCCGTTGTCATTGTCTATTGACAACGCCTGCTCCAGTCTGCATCAAGTTCAGCTGGCATTCTTCCACGACAGCAAGGCTCTTGAAGAGGAGCGCCAAACCCTTAGGAGGTGGCATAATCGGCTCTACTTCGAGACCAAGCTGGCGCAGTCGAGGCTGGCAGATGACAAAGAATGGATCAAGCAGGAGAAGGTCCGCCTGGAATACTGGGGCAAATTGTTGGATGACAGGGAGAGCTTGACTCGTGCCCTCGACGCTCAATCCCAGACCATTTATGAGCAGACCAAAGCAGCTAATAGTGCGGCCGATGAACGCCAAGAAAGGCTTGAGGCCATTAACACTACTCTCATCAAGCGCCGGGAGGCACTTGAAGAGAGGGAGAAGAGGATCGAAGATAAAGAGCAGAAACTCCTTGAGCTGCGGGATGACATCTTGAAGAGGGAGGAGGAGTTCACCGAAAAGGTGGCTCTGGCTGACAAGGGCCTCGAGGAGCGTGCCAAGAAATTGGAAGAGCGCTGCGCTGAGGAGGAGGAGAAGGCCTGGGTGCGGGGGCAGGAACTCTACGAGCAAGAGTGTGCCATCGCTGCTAGGGAGAAGAAAGTGAGGTGCAGAGAGAAGGACCTGGTTGACCGCCGGAACAAGATCTACCTCTGGGAGGAGGAGCTCGGAAAACTCGAGAAGCAGGTTGCTGAAAAGATTCAGCAAAATACCAAAGAGGTTGAGTGCCTCGCTCGCGTGAATTCTGAACTGACGGCGGCCAAAAGATCCTTGGAAGAATTGAAGGGCTTAAGGGCTGCGGACTCTCTACAGGTTTGGGAGTTCCTGAGCAAAGCCAACGACGCACTGACATCGATGGGCTTCAGTCTCGTGCGTCCGGATGATCCGGAGCCGGAGCCGGACCTGGCGTTGCAGGCGTTGAGCTCAGCAGGTAGCAAACTCTCCAAGGTGGGCGACGTCATCGCGAACCAGTTGGAGGTTGAGGGGCAGTCCTTGGCGAGGAACGTCGCAGAATATGTGCTGATGTGCTACACTAGCCGGGATCCCCAATTCCCTATGGACCTGGTGCTTGAAGGTCCCGTCGAAGGAGAAGGTGAAGCCACCCGAGCCAACGTGTCGGAGGTTGCTCAGAAGGTCGCCCAGTTCTTCCATAGGGTCTAGGACCATTTCGGTAGCTCCCACTTGTATTCTCTCTTTTTCCTCCCCAATTTTGTAATCCCTTGTCTCCAGATGAATGAAATCCAAATTTTTGCGAATTTCATTTTTTGTCTTCAACACTTTCGTCTTCACTTGGCCCCCTGGTAGATGTACACAATTTGGTTGTGGACATGTACCAAGAGGATATTGTGTTTTGTTGAAGACTCGTTTGCTTCGAACTTGTAGAATGTAGGTCCGAAGTCTTCGATAGTGAAGGCCCCCCGAGGTTGTCGGAGCTTAGTAGCTCCGGCAGTAGTTCTTATCAACGCGTAGAGCATCGATAGTTAGACCTCCTGGGGTGTCGGAGCTTAGCAGCTCTGGCAGTGACCTTTGCCGACGCGTAGTTTGTCAGCAGCAGACCCCGTTTGTGTAATCTTCTCACCATCTTTTATTTTGCGTCGACGGCTGGCCCCCCTAGCTTTACCGGAGGTTGGTTACTCCGGTGATGCTCATTTTCAATGTTCAACATCGATTATAAGCCACCTAGGGGGAGTCAGAGCTTCGTCAGCTCTGGCTTTTCTCCATCAACGTGGACTCTTTATTTTTCCTGCACACTAAAGCCAAGAAAAATAGTAAAATTCGCTCCTTGCCTATAACTTCGTCGTGGCTTACGATTCTCAAGAAAATTTTAGGTCAAACATGGTTCTGAATGCGACCGAACGCATTGCCTTCTTTCTTCCGGATCCGATTGTACTTGGACCTGCCTTACTTCGGCCTGACGGGGTGTAGTAGAGTGGCGTACTTAGGGTGCTTGACCAGGCTAAGTCGATAGCACACTCCGGCCCTAGATTGGCTTGGCGGCATTCAGGCGAGTGGGCCATGAACAATATTTGAATCCAGAAGAATCGACAATACAGCTCGGATTGTATTTGAACCGGTCGAACTAAAATTTCTTAAGAATTGCACGTCCTTGTTATATACAAGAAAGAGAAAAATAAAAAATGTTGAGCCTGTACAAAGTAAATGCACGTGGAGCTTGTTTCACATGAAGATGTCTTTCATTATAGGTCCGGGGTACAGGGGAAACAAGTACACTCTTAGGGTACGGAACCAGGCTAAGCGTGTTTCATTTCTCATTTGACCCAGGGTAGCTAGCCACACTTTTAGTCCTGAGACTGTGACAAGCGTTGCATGAACTTTGTGGACCTTCCAGGAAAGGTCCGGTTGTTCTACCTGAGGAACTACCCGACTCTGTACAATGACTCTATAACATACACCTCAAGTTACTACAGACTCACCTCCGTGATATTAGGTGTAGAACTTACGGAGGTGCTCAATGTTCCAAGGATTCGGGAGAGGTGTCCTATCCTCGGTTGCCAAGCGAACGCTTCCGGGACGGGATACTTTAATCACTCGGAAGGGTCCTTCCCAGTTGGGGGAGAGTTTGTTTAACCCTTCTATGGATTGTATTCTCCGTAGCACCAGATCGCCTTCCTCGAGCTGACAGTGGTGTACATGCCGCTGATGATAGCGCCGAAGGGCTTGGCGATATCGGGCATTCCGAACAGCTACTTGGCACCTTCCCTCCTCGAGGAGGTCTAGGTCTTCACGCTGGTGCTGGTCCTGCGTGGCTTCGTCGAAGGTCTGGACCAGGAGTGACCCCAAGGTGATTTCCGGTGGAAGGATTGCTTCAGTGCCGTACACCAGGAAGAAGGGTGTCTCTCCGGTTGACCAGTTTGGAGTTGTCCTGTTGGCCCATAGAGTGGGCGGAAGCTCTACAATCCAGTTGGCTCCATGTTTTTTCAAGCGCTCATAGGTACGCGTTTTGAGTCCTTTCAGGATTTCAGCATTTGCTCTCTCGGCCTGGCCATTACTTGCCGGGTGAGCTACGGAGGCGTAGCAAACTTGAATGTCGAGGTCTTCGCAATATCCTTGAAATGCAGAGCTTGTGAATTGGGTCTCATTATGAGTAATGATTTTGTTTGGGACTCCAAATCTGCATACGATGGACTGCAAAAAGTTGATAGCAGATTGCTTGTTTATTGTCACAACTGGAGTTGCTTCAGGCCACTTGGTGAACTTGTCAATGGTGACATACGGGAACTTGTAACCTCTGACGGCTCTTGGGAAAGGTCCCAAGATGTCCATCCCCCACACGGCGAAGGGCCATGTAGGAGGTATCATTTGTAGAGGCTGAGCCGGTGTGTGAATTTGCTTTGCATGAATTTGGCATGCTTCACATTTCTTAACCAGCTCAGTTGCATCCTGGAGTGCTGTAGGCCAGTAGAAGCCATGCCGGAAAGCTTTACCGACCAGCGTGCGGGAAGACACGTGGTTCCCACACTCGCCTCCATGGATTTCTGCAAGGAGCTCGCAGCCTTCTTCCCTTGTGATGCACCGCATTAGGACGCCATTGGCACCGCGCCAGTAGAGATCCCCTTCTACCAACGTGTATCTTTTAGCCAACCTGACTATCCGGTCAGCGGATGCGTCATCGTTAGCAAGGATGTTGTCTTTCAAGTAGCTCTGGATCTCCGAGATCCATGCATCAGAGCTAACTTGAGCATTTGAGTCTTGCGTGCTGGGTTGCTCGGAGCTTCCGGCAGCACCTACGACCCGTAATGGCTGCCATGGTAACAGGGCCATCGGGACCGTCAGCTTCGGGATGCTGATCTCGCCCCCTTCGCTCAGTTCGGCAGGCTGAGCTGTGGGTTTTGACAACCTCCGGACAAAAGTTCCATCAGGAGCCGGAGCTCCGGTTGACGCTTTCATCGAGAGTTCGTCGGCTTCAGTGTTGAGGGCACGCTGGACATGGTGGAGATCTAGGACTTCGAAGTCCTTCTAAAGCCTCTGGACTTCAAGGAGGTAAGCAGCTAGCTGGAGATTGTTGCAGGAGCATTCACCCTTCACTTTCTTAATGATGATCTGTGAAACTCCCTTGACCAGCAGTTGCTTGACACCGTATGACAGTGCAACCCTTAGTCCGTAGATGAGTGCTTCGTATTCCGCCATGTTGTTGGTTGCCTTGAAGTCAAGGTGTACCATGTATTTTACCCTCTCTCCGGTTGGTGCGAGGAGAAGGATTCCAGCTCCGGCCCCCTACTTTTGCATGGAGCTGTCGAAGTAGAGGGTCCAGTGAGGCTCGGTGAAGACCGGAGCCTTGTGTTCTGGCTTCTGCTCACTGGGGCCCCCAGGGTTTGATGGAGAGGGAGTCCATTCCACCACGAAATCCGCCAATGCTTGACTCTTGACTGCTTGCCTTGAAATGAATTCGAGATCGAATTTAGCCAATTCCGCTGCCCACTTTGCAATATTCCCAGTTGAATTGGGATTATGCAAAATTGCTCGAAGTGGGTAAGAGGTCACCACTGAAATCTTGTGAGCTTGGAAGTAATGGCGAAGCTTCCTGGAGGCAATGAGAACTGCATAGAGCAGCTTATGCACCTCTAGGTATCGAGTCTTGGCATCATGCAGTACTTCACTGATGAAGTACACTAGGCACTGGATGGTCCGGACCCACCCGGAGGGGCCCGGAGCTTCCTCTTCACTGACCCCGATCCTCCCTGAAGGATCCAGACCTTCTTCGGGGACCTCTGGGTCCTAGCTGGAGGGACTCGGAGCTTCTTCAGAAGCGACCTGGACCCTCTTGGAGGGGTCTAAGTCTTCTGAAATAACTTTTTTTGGATTCAAGTCTGGGAGATGGGACCCAAACTCGCTTTCAGGAACCTCCGGACCCTCCCGGAGGGGTCTGGATTCCTGAGCATCGGATAGTTCTGGTCTCTCTGCAGCCAGGACCATACTGACAACTTCGTTAGTTGCTGAAATGTAAAGCAGCAAAGGCTCACAAGGGTTCGGAGCTACCAGAGTTGGTAGGGTGGTGAGGAACTGTTTTAGCTCCTAGAATGCCTTTTCTGCGTCTTTAGACAATTGAAATGGTCCGGACTTCCTCAATAACTTGAAGAAGGGAAGTGCCCGTTCCGCCAGTCTTGAAATTAACCGGCTAAGGGCTGCTAGACATCCAGTCAGCTTTTGGACATCCTTGATGCGGGCTAGTGGCCGCATGTCTTCAATGGCTTTGATCTTCGCCGGATTAGCTTCTATGCCCCGGTGACTTACCAAGAAACCAAGAAGTTTTCCGGAGCTAACCCCGAAGACACACTTGTCTGGGTTTAGCTTTGTGCGCGTAACCCACAACTTGTCGAAGACAACCTGTAAGGTGTCAAGGAGTGACTCCTTGTTCTTGACCTTGACCACGATTTCATCGACGTACACTTCCACTATGTCTCTAATGAGTTCTTCAAAAGTTTTGTACATAGCTCATACAAAGGTTGAAGCTGCATTCTTGAGACCAAATGGCATGGCTGTATAACAGTACAATCCATCTACTGTGATAAAAGAGGTATGCTCTTCATCTTCCCTAGACATTCTGATTTGATGATACCTAGAATATGCGTCTAGGAAACACAGTAATTCACACTAGGAGGTGGAATCCACTATCTGATCTATTCTAGGTAGTGGGAATGGATCTTTTGGACATGCCTTATTTAGTGTTGTGTAGTCGATACACATCCGAAGCTTCCCGCCGGCCTTGGGCACAACGACTGGGTTTGCCAGCCATTTTGGATGGAAGACTTCTCGGATGAATCCAGCTTCGAGCAACTTCTTCACTTCTTGTCGAATGAAGTTTTGTCGCTCCACGGATTGCTTCCGAGGCTTTTGGTGTACAGGCCGGGCGTCAGGGTAGATCTTCAGATTGTGCTCAATCACTTCCCTGGGGATCCTAGGCATTTGTGACGGTTGCCAGGAAAACACGTCGACATTAGCCCGGAGGAAAGTGATGAGCGCGAGTTCCTATTTGTTGTTCAGTCCTCCCGATATACGGGTGGTCTGAGCGGCATCGGAGCCTATTTGGACGACTTTGACGGGAATGTCGGTGTCGCCGCTTGGCTGCACATGAGGTGCAGAAGTCGAGCCCCGCTGACGAATGCTCAGGGGTTTTGGAGCTTGCTCCTACCTGGAGTCCTCCTCTTGCGCCGTAGTAAGCGCATGAAGTTCTTCCAGAGCAGTTACTCCGGCAGTATGATCTCCACGGATCCAGAGAACGCCTACTGATGTTGGCATCTTTAACACCAGGTAGCCATAATGAGCAGCTGCCATGAATTTTTACAAAGCAGGCCTACCCAAGATGGCATTGAAGGGTAAGTTGATCTGAGCAATGTCAAAGACCAACTTCTTGGTGCGATATTTCTCCCGGGTCCCGAAGGTAACGCGGAGAGTGATAGCACCGGGTGGGGTAATGGCTCCCGGACCTACTCTGGAGAAAGTTCGGGAGGGGTGAAGATCCGAAGGTCGGAGCTGAAGCTTGGTAAAAGCTTTGAAGCTTATGAGGTTGAGCCTCGAACCTCCGTCTACCATAACGTGGTGGAGCTGGATGTTATTGATGGTAGAAGATACCATCAAAGGTAACTGGCCTGCTCCAACCATGCTTCGAGGGCAGTCCGAAGCATCAAAAGTGATGGCTGTATCCATCCACTTCCGATGAGGCTCCGCCCTGGCTGCAGGAGCTACAGCGGCCCTGTCCCGACGCATTGTCTTGAGGATGCGGCGGGAGGTGATGTCCCATGATCCACCAAAACTGGTGTTCATGGTTTTCCGATGCTCATTGTCAGAGACGTTGGAATTGTCGTCGACGGAGGTGTAGACGGCCTTCAGGACCTTTTTGGGATCCTGAAAACCTAACTCCTCTTCAGCCGGAACTTCGTCAACTTTTTGCTTTCCTTCCCTCTGTCGAAAAGGAGCTTCTTCCCGGTGCTTGTTGTAGCGCTCGACAAGGTTTTGGACCTCCCAGCAGTCTTCCAAACTGTGGCTGTCCGTTTTGTGAATTGGACACCACACCTTGGGTTTGCCACCGTCTTTAGAAGACGGTTGAGGTCGCTTCTCGGGGCGAGGCCCCCGGCCACCCAGAGCTGCAGCAGCTGCAACATTAGATGCGCCGGCCGATGGCTTCTTCTTGCCGTTGGTCTTTTTCTTCTTCTTGCCACTCCCGGAGGTAGTGGCTTCGCCTTTGGAGGATTTTTTGTGATCCTCCGGAGGTGGTTTGGAGTGCATTTCACGGCCCTCCACAGCTCTGGCACATTTGTCAGCCAAGCTGAAGAGTTCCATGACACTGGTGATCTCCTTGATCGCCAGTTTCTCCAACATCTTCTTATCCTGTACACCCTGTCTGAATGCCACAATGACAGAAGCGCTAGAGATAGAAGTGATAGTGTTTCGTACCTGAGAGAACCTCTAGATGAATGATCGTAGGGATTCTCCCCCTTTTTGCACGACTGCAAAAAGGTCCAGTTCAGTGGCTGGTCGGGTGTATGAACTCCCGAAGTTGGCGGTGAACTGCCGGCACAGCTCCTCCCAACTGTTGATGGATTTGGGTGGAAGGCTCATAAACCAGGACCGGGCGGTCCCAGTTAAAGCCACTTGAAAATAATTGGCCATTACAACCTCATTTCCTCCAGCTGCTAGGATAGCAGTGGGGTAAATCTGAAGAAATTCAACGGGATTAACGGTCCCGTCAAACTTCTCCGGCAGGTGAGGACGGAATTTCTGTGGCCACCTGACCATACACAGATGCATGGTTAGGGCCGAACAGCCTCCTCCTACTTCTTCAGGAGCAGGAATGTCCTGAGCTTCTCGTCTTTCACGAGCACGATCAATATGGACTCGGTCGTCTTGTTGACGGTATCAGCGATCAAGCTCCACCCGGAGGTCATGAGTTGAAAGCCTTGACACCGTGTGAGTGCGCCGTGCCCCGGAGGGCAACGACGTCACTTGCTGCGATGCAGCACGTCTCCTATAGTTGGAAACGTGTGGACCAAGTCTGCCAGACAAGGTCCGTCGCTGCGATGGGGCCCGTCCTGAAGGAGGAGGACCCTGGTTGCTGATGCGGTCGGCTGCGGCTGCAACCAAGTGTTCCACATCGGCCCTCCACTGCTCCATTGCATCCCGGGATGCGTCCGGAGGTGGTGGGCGCTAAAAAAGAGCACGTGCTGCATGGAGCGCGTGTTTCGGGTTGTCATGATTTGCCGGCGCAGTGATTGACGCCGGTGCACCATCACGCTGCTCAGCTTGATTTGCTGGTGGAGGCGGCGGTGGTGGTAGCGTGACTCCTGCTGGAATTGAGGCTCCTGCTAGTGGCTGCATATTGGAGGGATTGCCCCCAACAGCTTGGACAGTAGGATGACCGTTGGATGATCCAGCAGCTGAGTTCACCATTCTTGAAATCTCAGGCGCCCCCTACCTGGCGCGCCAACTGTCGGTGGTTTTGATCCGGCAGATCTCCCAACACTACTAAAGTGTTAGAGGAGTTTGAGGTTCGGTGTGGGCGCGCGGAGATTTAAAAAGGTGAAGTGTAAGTGACACAAGAGACACGAAGATTTACGTGGTTCGGGCCGCCTGAGCGTAATACCCTACTCCACGGGGTCTGTTGGTGTTGTATTGAGCTCAAAGTGAGTTCAGGGTGTCGAGTGAGCGCGTAACGCGTGTGTCCTATGTATCGTCGGCCTGTCCTTTTATAATACAAGGGCAGGCCATTACAAGGCAGCCTGGCCCGACATGTGGCCCTGACGGTTACTAATATTGATACACATTTGATGCGCTTAATTACCCTTAATAACCGAATTACGGGCTTTGATAGCACCGTTACTGGTAATTAAGGTCGTTCGATCATGTGACATTAATATAGTATTAATGACACTTAATCGGGTCTTGAAGTCCTTGATTCTCTTTGAAGATCCGGAGCCGTTGTGGAGTCTTCCGGAGGTTAGAGGCTGAAGGTCCAACGGTTGGACACGTGGCAGCTCTAGAGCATACTGTGGGGAACAGGTAGGTCCGGTGCTACCTAACACGTGTCAGTTCCGGAGCTTCCCTCGGTCTGGGGTTAGGTCTGGAGGTGCCGCTATGGTACATAGCCCGGAGCTTCCCCGTTGTGGGCGGTAGCTCCGGTTTGATAGTACACATGGTGACCCTGGGACTAACCAAGTTGGGGAAGCGGGTCCGGTTATGTCTGACATGTGGGCCTCCGAAGGTCTTCAGATCGAGTAGATGATATTCCCTTGAGATCTTTGTAATCCCAAGGGGTATACAGTACCCAGGGTACCGACAGCGGACTTTCCCTGTCTCTCTCTCGTTCTTTCCTCCTTCACTCTCGTTCTTTCGTCCCTCTCTTCTCATAAATGACTCAAAAATGAAAGATTAACGTAACATGTATAATATGTGTTACCTGTTTCGAACCGTCCTGTCTGACATGCATTTGCATGTGAGGTTTGTAGGTTGAAATTATCCCTTTTTTGGACAGTGTTGACCGTTACTAAGAAACATTAACAAACATTAGCAACAGCGCTAGAAATGCTTGTTGACGGCTACTAACGTCACATATCATCTCTCGAAAGAGATGAGGTATGCAAGCGCACGGAAACTGTCGTGTATCATTTCACCCAAGAGTATTCCCATGGGTATCATATTTATCCCAAAGGAAGGCAATAGAGTAAAGTAAACACTACTCTTATGATCAAGCTATGAGATACAAATCAATTACCAAGACAAGGGTACATTGATAATATATGGGTAGTGTGACACACACCTAAGCAATCTACTCTAAGGGTAAGGTTGTCCTAGTGAGGGTTAGACTACGAGACGAAGATACTCCTACTATGCTCTAATTGCTCATATAAATAGCCTAATAAAGTACACATGAATATGCTAATGGTGAGTACTAGGGCTTAGTGTTCCAACATATCGGGCACAGGTTTACTCCTAGCAATACTAGGCAACTCCCGCCAAGAGCTTGTCGCGTAACCGAACATGGAGGATTGCAAAGGATAGATAGGGCTGTCACCACCTTTTGCCTACCTCTTCAATCCGTGTGTCTACGAGACATCCAATGCTACCTAACTATCCCAGCACCATGCTAGCATATTAAGTAAATACCTTAAGAGCCATGACACAAGCCATCCTAAGGCAATGAACTAAATCATCGTTGAACCAATGTTGGGACCAAGCACTAACATATTCATATTAACATTATCATATTATTACCTAATTAGACTATAGTGGTGGTGTATGATGTTTATGATAAAATGATAATGGAATTATGTATAGATCATAACAACATCTACACCTAGCACATACATGGACTCCACAACCAAACAAGGAACGCTTTGCCCAAGTATATAAGTAAATAAAGACTAATAATGATATTATTATAAAGCACAAAGTCACAAATATAAGGAAAGATACATGAGCCATACCTTTCCCAATTTGGACTTGGGAGTAGAGGCTCCTCTCCCTATAGCTTAACTCACCTAAGGACTAAGAGAACTAGTGTATACAATAGAGTGATGCTCAAGTGGTGTGTGTTGAAGTGAGGGGTGAGGGGTCCTATTTATATCTTGGAGAAGGGTTAGTTCCCACACCAAAAGCGCGCGAATCAGTCACCCATGACCCTTCAAGCCAGGAGGAGCCAACATGTGGCGTATGATCGCATTTGGGGACAAGAACAAGTCTGCCAACTAGGGGGGTCGGCCGACCTGGTCTTGGCACTGTTGGGGTTGTGCTTCCTCCAGGTCTCTACCAGGTGGGTCCCATTCCTTTGTATGGGTGCTACACCGTTGGATGGCCTCAGATACTTCTATTTGTGGGTCATTTGATCCATGTGGTGCCATGTGTCGTCACTTGATTGGCTGGAATGATATTTTATAGGATCCATCCCCTTGTTTCACTTCATTTCTGCATAGAATCCCTGCATGCACTACTTTCTCCAAGGACAAGTGGAAATAGGTGAAATAGAAAGGTGATGTGTGCAAGAAATGACTACTCCTTCACATAGTTGAGTTATATTGACGGGTGAAATTGGTGTATAACAGCCATCAACAGACAACCTGGGAGTGACCAAGGGGACATGCTTATGATGAGATGCGATTCTGGATCTGGATGAGATTTTGACAACATAACCCTGAGGTTCTTTGTTGCACCATTTTCGGGCATGCAGTTGGAGAATAGAGGGGTTATGCTGCCAAAATTTCATTTGGATCCAGACCCCGCGTCTCGTCATAAGCATGCCCCCTCAATCACTCTTGGGAGGGCTTAGGACCCATCCTTTCCAATAGATGTAGGGTTGTGACATTAAATAATGTAGAAAGCAACAATAATTTCTCTGGCTTTATATTGCAGAGTCAAACATGAATGAAGACCATAGTTGGATGTATATTGGTTGTAAGATCAGATCTGGTGGTCCTAATGAGTCGTTCACCAAGACAGATGATTTTGTCGATCGAGCATTTTCATTGTCAACGATCGATAAGGTTAGGTGCCCATGTACAAAATGTCGGAACACTAAGTTTTTGGACAAAATGGAACATTTGATACACTTGTGTCTAAATAGTTACACGCCACATTATGAGGTGTGGACCTTCCACGACTAGACTATTTCTCGAATCGTAGAAGAAGTGGATGATGATGATAGCACGGGGGTTGATAGGATGGATGAGATGCTAGAAGCTATATAAACAGAGGATCATCCTACAATGGAGGCAGACACATTCTTTAAGCTTCGAGCTTCTCAATGCTTTAGAACAGCCGTTGCATGAACACACGGGTGTGACCTTCCTTGCTTTCATGACCATACTTATGGGAATTAAGTCTAATTACTTCTTCTCTAAGAACTTCTACAATGTCCTCATTATATTGATCAGCAATATAGTTCCACAACCTCACAAAGTGCCTAAAAATATGTATCAGTCAAAGAAATTGATATCTGGTCTCAGTATGAAATATGAGAAAATTGACAATTGCATGCTATTCTAGAAATAGAACGCCAATGAGAACATGTGCTTGAAATGTGATAAGCCGAGGTATGTCAAAGTTGTTAATGATGATGGTGATAATCTGATGATAGAAGTCACACAGAAGCTGCTTCGTTACTTGTCCGTGACACCTCGGTTGAAGCAGTTGTTTCTTTCAAAAAGAACTACCAGATACATGAGATGACACAAAGAAGTTGTATGTGAGAACAAAAAATTATTGACGCACTTGTCCGACAGTGATGTACAGAAGGCACTGGACCATTCCCATATAGATTTTGCTAGTGATGCAAGAAATGTTCGCATCAGGTTAGCGACAGATGGATTCTTACCGTTCAGTACAAACGCCACACCATACTCCTATTGTCACATCTTTGTTATTCCGTATGACCTACCACCGACTTTTTTTTTATGAAGTATGAGTTCATGTTCCTTAGCCTCATTGTTCCTGGGCCGGATCATCCTAGGTCGCGTCTCAACATTATGTTGAAACCACTCATCAAAGAATTGAAAATGTTGTGGATAGGAGTCGAAGCATACGACTGTTACAAGAACCAAAAATTCAACCTTTGTGATGGTTATTTGTGGTCCATCCATGATTTCTTGGCATACAACATGTTTTCTGGATGGAGCACTCCCGGTCGTCTGATGTGTCCAATATGTGCTTCGAACATAGATTGATTTCGACTTACTCATGGAGGTGAGATATGCTACTTCGATTGTGACACACGTTGGCTGCCTTCGAATCACATGTTTAGGCAACAGAGCAATCTCTTTAGAAAGGACACCTTTGTCAGTAAAAGACCACCTAAACGTCTTAACGAGTCAGAAATTTTTGATATATTTGACAAACTGGTGCCAGATGAAGGTCGTCCTAGATATTTTGTAGGTTACAGAGAGAAACACAATTGGACTCACATATGTGGACTTTGGGAGCTACCGTATGCGAAGTTGATTCTAATGCACAACATTGATGTCATGCATCAGGAGCATAACATGGGCGAATGTATCATAAGCACATGCATGGATATGACGGGCAAAACAAAATAAAATATAAAAGCTAGAAAGGATGTGACAGAGATTTGTAACCATCTAACACTTGAAATCCCTGAAAGCAGTGGTCAGCCACGTGCTTCTTTTTGTCTTCGACGTAAAGAAAATAAAAAGTCATGAAATGGTTGAAAACTTTGAAATTTCCATATGGTTACAATGCTATCCTCAAACAAGCCGTGAATGTGAACACTGGAAACCTCACTAGGTTGAAGAGTCATAATTATCACATAACCATGAAAAGACTCCTACCTATTATGTTTCGAGGCTATCTAGATGACACGATGTATAAGGTTTTAGCCGAGCTTAGCTACTTCTATAGACAGCTCTGTGCTAAAGAAATCAAGATAGAGATGATGGATAAGTTAGAGAATGAGATACCATTACTATTATGTAAGATGGAAAAAATTCCTTCGGGTTTCTTCAATCCAATGCAACATCTTCCATTTGAAGCTAAAGTTAGCGGTCCCATGCAATATAGGTGGATGTATCACATTGAAAGAGCGTTACGACATCTAAAACTGATGGTTGGCAGAAGAGCAATAATGATATCTATCAAGATTTTGTGGCAGCTATCTTATGGATTGGTGAAAGTTAAAAGTTATGGTCGATATGACATAAATGGCTTCTAATTCCATATTACTCAATTTGAAGCTCTTCGTCCTCTAGCGGCAACATGAAATTTTGGAGTTGTGACGAAGACAACTGACTCTCAGGGGCATGGAACCAATTACTATGGGATCATTAACAAAATTCTTGGATTTACGTTTACTGGAAATAAGGAACTTCGAGTTTTCTTCTTTGACTGTGATTAGTTTCATTGCAATTATGGAACTCCACAAAACCAATTTGGCATGATGGAAGTCAAATACAACGAATGGCTACGAGGTTACGATACATTTGTTCTTGCACACCAAGTGGAGCAAGTGTATTATCTACCTTATCCTTGCACAAAGCTCAGTGCTTCGTGGGTTTAAATAAGGTGAATCCTCGTGAGCAGTTATATACTCCTGGTGATGATGGTTACCATGATAGAGGAGATACTGAAGAAGTTTACCAAGGAGAAGAGTTGCTAGATTCTTTTATCATCGAGCCTGGTGCATGACTCAATCATCTAGTTGAAGACGTTCAAGATGTAGAGATAGCTCCTATGCAAAAACGAAAACAGGAACAGGTCACGATGGAAGATCGTTGGGCTAGTTTAAGGAGTAGGGCACATGATTGTGATGTTGATAAATTTTGAAAGTGATTAGAAGTTATGTTTTCTTCACGATAGTAACATGAATTTTGTATATCTTTGCATATTTACCTATTATCGCTTAAAACAGAATGTCGTCGAACAAAGAGAAGTGTAAGAAGCTGGCGAGGGTGAGGGGTTCCTCACCAAGCCAGTCGACGTTTTTCACGGTACCTTATCAGCCGAGAGCATACGCTCTCAACTGATGAGTCACTTGTCGGAGCTGGCGGACAGCATTGTGGCTTCACAGCAACACAGAGACTTGAATTTCACTAGTCCTTAACCAATTATTAAAATCCACTTTCTAATTAAACTTACTTATGAATCGTTTTAATGTTGCACTCCGACTCAGCATCTAACTCATAGGCTAGGGGGCCAGTTGAGCCTGGCCACCCTTTGGGTAGCCAGCTCTCGAGTAGCCAGCTCTCGGTTAGCCAACCCTCTGGTTCTATTGGTGACGAGCTTTCTAGGTCACCAGACATGGTGCCGCAGCAGAGGTGGCGGATGAGGAGGAATCACTTTGTCTTTCCTCCTCCGATTCTTAGAGAGAAGACCGTGATTCGAACGGTTGGAGATAGCTAATAAAATCATAGTGTTAAATTTTTTGTTTACTTAATTAATGATTCAAGAAATATCTTGCAGCTCTTGGTTCGACTCGTCTTTCACCAGTGCTACACACCACATACCAGTGAATGGTGTCCTCGGGTCCTTAGTCCTGGGGTCATCGACGGGGTGCCTCCTACTTCGTGGGATGACTACGCTCGCGCCCCTCACCAGGAGCACAACACCTTTCAGGAGGTTGTATGGGCGGATTATTTGGTAATTATGTTAAATAAAATTTATAAATTTCAACTCTTAAACTCTTTTAAATTATTAATGTATAGCTCTTCAATACCTCCTTTAATATAAGAAAGGTGTTGTTTAGAGGACTCGAATGACCCGAGCTAGTTTGAGCACCCGAGGGCCATGTTCCACTTCCAGGCTTGGAAGGTGGATCGACGAGCTTTGTCAAACGCTCGCACTCAAGCGAGCCACGACTTCTTGAGGCGAAACAAACATGACATGCGAGCTTTTCGACAGGAGAGCAACAGGCACCTAATGGAGGAGTACGCGGAGGTACATTCGGTGTAGTAAATATTATTTCTGATAATTTAATTAATGAAAGTGCATCTAGGCACACCCTTGTGGGTTTTTGACGATTGATGACAAACAAGCAAACCCTAGTGAGATTTTTCAAGATGAAAATAACGATGCACAAAAAGATGAAAAATGAGAAACAAGAAGGAAAGAGCCCAAGTGAAGAATGGAAGCGCAAAGTTGTTCTAAATGTATAGGGTATGTGTGAGAGACACACCCTAAGAGCGCAAACCTTTGCATAGAGAGTAAGGGCTAAACAACAAATTGAATAAGATGCTGAAGCACCGGACAAGTACGATAACAAGCGGACCTGTCTGATTTCCTTTCTTTTTAACAACGGACAAGTCCGATCTTGTCCAGAATAGTCCGATATTTCACTGGTGCTCAAACGGACAAGTCCCAAAATGCAACTAGTCCATCACAATTCACAAATTCACGATGCACCGAACTAGTCTGGTATTTATACGGACTAGTCCAAATTCCATTCTGGACACTAAAAAGACTAGTCTGGTCCAACGCGGACTAGTCCAGTACACTCACAACAGTTAGGGTTTCCTAGTGTGCTGCACAACTCAACGTTCAAATCACTTAGCACATCGGACGAGTCATGTTCCCATAGTGGACTAGCCCGTGCCTCGAGATCCTCAACGGTAACTTTTGTAAACATCTATAAATATGTGATCCATGACCACACAACACACAACTAAGAACCCTAGTGTGTTCATATTCGAGAAAATACCAAAAAGAGTAAATTAATTATCGGTGTTACGTTAATACCGGACTAGTTCGACCTTCCTGGTATTTGACAATTTTGTTTAAGTGCTGTAGGAGAAGTTTCAATGCCTATTGTTGACAGCTGTTATATACCAATTTCACCTTTCAATATAACAATTATGTGAAGGAAATATCATTTCTTGCACACATCACCTTTCTATTTAACCTATTTCCACTTGTCCTTGGAGAAAGTAGTGCATGCAAGGATATTATACAGAATTGAAGTGAAACAAGGGGATGGATCCTATAAAATATCATCCCAACCAATCAAGCACCGACATGTGACACCACATGCATTAAATGGCCCACAAACAGAAGTATTCGAGGCCATCCAACAGTGTAGCACCCATATCAAGGGATGGGACCCACCTGGAAGTCACCCAGAGAAAGCATAGATCATTTGGAGGACTTACCAGGTCGACCGACCCCCCCTAGTCGGCCGACTTGGTCTTTCCTCCAAACATGGTCAGCTTCCACGTGTTGGCTCCTCCTGGCTTGAGGAAGTCAGTGGTGATTGATTCTCGCGCTTTTGGTGGTGGGAACCGACACTTCTCCAAGCTATAAATAGGACCCCTCATTCCTCACTTCAACCCACACCACTTGAGCATCACTCTATTGTATACACTAGTTCTCCTAGTTCCTTAGTGGAGGTTAGGCTGTAGAGAGGAGCCTCTAGTCCCAAGTCCAAATTGGGAAAGGTATGGCTCATGTATCTTTCTTTACTTTTATGACTTTGTGCTTTATAATAATATCATTATTAGTCTTTATATACTTATATACTTGGGCAAAGTGTTCCTTGTTTGGTTGTGGAGTCCATGTATGTGCTAGGTGTAGATGTTGTTATGATCTATACATAATTCCATTATCATGCTATCATAAACATCATACACCACCACTATAGTCTAATTAGGTAATAATATGATAATGTTAATATGAATATGTTAGTGCTTGGTCCCAACATTGCTTCAACGATGATTTAGTTCATTGCCTTAGGAAGGCTTGTGCCGCGGCTCTTAAGGTATTTACTTAATAAGCTAGCATGGTGCTAGGATAGTTAGGTAGCATTGGATGTCTCGTAGACCCACGAATTGAAGAGGTAGGCAGTAGGTGGTGACATCCCTATCTATCCTTTGTAATCCTCCATGTTCGGCTATGCCACAGGCTATTGGCAGGAGTCGCTTAGTATTGCTAGGGGTAAACCCGTGCCCGATATGTTTGACCACTAAGCCCTAGTATTCACCATTAGCATATTCATGTGTACTTTATTAGGCTATGTATATAAGTAATTAGAGTATAGTTGGAGTATCTCCATCTCGTAGTCTAACCCTCGCTAGCACTACATGAATATCGATCAATTACGTCGGCCAAAGCTGACATAATTAATGCCTAAACCGACGTAAGTTACTTAATTACATCGGTTTTTCCTTAATTACATCAGTGGCTGGCCGACGTAGCGGTTTGGATGTAATTAAGGTAACTTACATCGACCGCCGACGTAAGTTACTTAATTACATCGGTTTGCGGGAGCCGACGTAAGTTATGGACCGAGATGGGCCGCGGGCTGGGCCGGAGTACTTACGTCGGCCACAATGGGCCGACGTAAGTTAAGTGGTCTAACTTATGTTGGTTGCTCCAAACCGACGCAAGTTAAGTGGTTTAATTTACTTCGGTATGGTCTGACCGATGTAAGTTAAACTGGGCTAACTTACGTCGGCACGGCCATAGCCAACGTAAGTTAAGTTTTCAATTTTTTTTAAAACGGAAATTGACTACCTCGCTCGATGGCGAGAACACATAGCAGATATACAATTACACAGATACACAGAAGAGTATACATAATGCAAAATAGTTGCAAATTAAGTTCCAAAACATCAACAACAACAAAACACCCACCGGGCTACACGCTAGTCCCTCCACTGCCTCCGGGATCTTCTCGGCGCGTTCCTGAACCCTGCAAAAGAAACATAATCACTAGTAAGAATCAATGTCTACCCAGTGATAACAACAGTGTCCAAGAACATCAGTGGCAAAAGAAGGAAGCATGCTGTAGTTTCAAATGAAGTAATGTTGCATATATAAATAGCAAACTAGCAGGTATCAGAGTTGGAGACTTTAGGTATCAGAGTCAAGCTTATGAACCACTATCCCTTTGTTAACTGGAAGCACTGTCAACTTATTAACTATATACTAATCATTTCTACCATGGTCAAAAACTACTAAAGCTTGATTAGATACACTTAACTTCCTCACCACTATAGGAATCAATATCTGAAAATTCATCAAGATCTACCTCTATGTTCTACCTCCTTATCTCTCTATGTAAAATACTAAAATGGATACAACAATATTAAAGAGAGAGTTTATCACCTGCTCTGGTGTCTGCTGCGGCGGAAGCGTAGGAATCTCGATATCCTGATCGCTGTGTCGAGCAAGAGCCTACCATTGCAAAATATTAGAAGATATATGTTATTGAAGTGCTGTGAAATTGAACTACGGTACTTTAAATTACTTACCGCCACCGCTGCTTGCATCTAGGACATCATTAAGGCCGTCCTCTGCTGCTCCTCCCTTGCCTCTGCTCTCGTCCTCTCCAACTCTGCCTGGGTTTGCGGCAGCGTCTCCCTCATGGTCTGGAGCTCCAGCTGGGTCTGCGAGAGAAGACCACTGTTCCCAACGAACGAAGCCTGCAACGATGAAGCACCTCTCAAAGGTCACGTCAACCTCGAGTTGACAACTCCATCAAAAATGGCAAACCAGCAAAAGAATGAAAACACTAAGTAGAAGAAGATTAATTGAAAAAGAAATGAAACACATGAAGAACTCACCATCCGTGGGCCTTCCCGCCACCGCTTGCGTACGAGACTTGGGGGTCGATCGGCGCGCTTTCCCAATCGTAATCCGCACCGTGTATCTTCGTGACCTCCTGCGCGTACTTTGCCTACAAAACAAATAAATCTTGTAAGCATGTCAATAATAGTATTAGTTATAATGAAATTGATGAATTTCGAAAACTTACCAGTCGATCGGCTGCGACCTGACTACACTACCCTGGCTGAGAAGGGCCACTTCCCTTGTGACCTCTCTTCCAAACCTGGGTCGAGATTGGCTCATGACCCATCTCTCGCTCCTGTACAGCCGTGTTAGTGAGATAAATAATATATTAGGAACACATAAATAAATTGAAAAGGTACTTACCATGCATTTAGCCAAACGCAAGTAGCCGTCGCTGCCATAGTTGTGCTTGCCCTCGAACCCCATGCGGCACTGTCTAGCCTTTGTGGACTTATTGATGAAAGCATCGCTAGCCAAGTACCGACAGAGAGCTAAGTATGCCTCGATGTTACCCTGTAACCAGGAAATACTAACATGCACATATTTCATTTTTCATCAACGCAGTTAACATACGTAGATATTGTAAATATTTAACAATATTAAAAACTTACCTCCGCGTGCTGCTCCTCTATCAAGTACGAGTCGGAGTCCTTCCTAAATACACCCCTTTGCTGCTCCTGCTCCTGCTCCCGACGGTGCCGCTTGTAGTACGCGTTGACGGCCTGAATCCGGGCGTACGACAACGCCGCCGTCGTGAGCTTCCGAGCGTTGTAATGGAACAGGCGTCTCGCGTGGTCCTCCATGCCCAGTTCTTCTACTTTGTACCTCAGCTTTAAGCAAACAAATATTTAAGTGATATGCATTAAAAATTCAAACGAGTTGAAAAAATGAAACAGTTAAAGTTACCCTAAAATCGTGCCACATATCTCCCTGAACCGTGCCGTGGTTCAGGTGAGAGACACGAGCGTAGTCATCCCACGACAGGGCAGGGAAACCGTCAATGACACCGGGGTAGTGCAACTTCATGATAGCACCCAAGACATTGTTAACCTGCCTGTGGTGCTCTCGGGCCCCCGTGAATGGAAAGTCGTACCAATATCTACAAAATATATTAAATCATTAAGTAAAGGAAAACAACATCTAATATTTAATATCTATCTACAGTTTTTACCTGTCTCGTCCGTCGTGGGTCCTCCTCGTCCGTCGCCTCTGCTGCGACGCTGCCGCGTCCTGTGATCCTGAAGGCTCTGTGGAACCACCAGAGTCCAAAGGAAGGCTAGTGGTAGCCGGCTGCACAGGGAGGCTAGCACTAGCTGGCTTTGAAGGGAGGCTAGCACTAGAGGGCTCCTGTAGTGGCCCCCTAGCCTCTAACTCGGGCTCCTGTAGCGGCCCCCTAGCCTCTGACTCAGACTCAGACTCAGAAGTCTCTGAGTCAGACTGCACAAAAGGAAAATATTGACAATAAATAATTATTTACAACTACAATTTCTAAAATAACTTTATAGTAAACTAAAATTTATCTCCGTACGCTGAAAGCACACGACAGCTGAGGGTGGAGCATGCGACAGAAAGTGGGAACGTTAGCTCGAAGGTAACGAGGTCCCTGAGCAAGGGTCTCGTGGCGGCTCAAACCCTCTCACTAGCTTCCCCTTCCCCTTCCCCTTTGACGACATCCTATTGCAAGGAATAAATGATTAATATGCAAAGATAATATACAAAATTAATGTTAAATTAGTGAATTAAACGTTACATCAAAATTCATCAACATCACGATCATGCACCCTACTCGTTAAACCAGTCCATCGATCTTCTTCTTCCGCATATCACTTTCATTTGCGCAAATCTGCAGGTTCGACTATGTCATCGATATCTTCAGTTTCCGATTCTGATTCTATTTCCGCTTTCGTGCCAGCCTCAATATCTTGAGCATCTCCATCTAAGTCATCGAGTCCTACACTGGGCTCGACTGAGAAGGAGTCTGGCAACTCTTCCTCTTGGTAGACACAATCAACCTTAGCTTCGTCATGGTAATCATCATCTCCTGGAGCGTATAATCGCTCACGAGGATTCACCTTATGTACCACCCACAAAGCTTGAATTTATTGCATGGATAAGGTAGATAGTACACTTGCTCTACTTGGTGTGCAAGAACTAATGAATCGAATCCTTTCAACCGTTCCTTGTGTTTTACTTCGACCATGCCAAATTCGTTTACCCGAATTTCGTCAATGGAATCAAACTATTCGCAGTCAAATAATACCGCTCGAATTGGCTTGTTTGCGACAAAAGTGAATTCAAGTATTTTTTTTAATAATCCCGTAGTACTGCGTCTCATGATCTTGCGAACCGATTGCCCTCATCACAACTCCAGTATTACATGTTGCCGCGAGAGGACAAAGAGATTCAAATTGAGTTGTATGGAATCGAAAGCCTTTGACGTCATATCGACCATAGCTTCTAACATTAACCACTCCACGGGATAGTTGTCGCAAATCTTCATGGACGTTGGCATCTTTTTGGCACTGTCCAAGATATGGAGTTATAAGAAAACATAATCTTAAGTTATAAGAAAACATTGTTAACATTGATTAGTTATGGAGAAAACGTTACATGATCCCGAAACTAGGAGAGAAAATTAGATCCCCCGTTTATTACTACCCGTCAAATCTGTTCTATTTGCTTGCTCATGGGTTGATGTCTATGTCTCCAATTTTGCTTGTTGAACATACTACACGAAAAAGGGAACCTTTTAGAATACATGTGTCAGAAAAAATGGTGAAAAGCATAAGTGTAGGAGAAACACTTACTTGAAATATTCATTCATTTCTTCCATGCGTACATGTAGAAGAAAGCAACACGACTTTCTTTTTCGCTAACATCGTAGGAAGTGGAACTACCAACAGTAGTTCCTCTTGTTGCAAAAATGGAGAGATCACTACAAGGAGGTTGCTCATCCATATTGTACCGCATTACCGTAGTATTAACATTGTGTTCTGAATGTGTCCTAGACGGGGGGTGAATAGGCCTTTTTGAATTTTTCAGAACCTGCAACACTTAATCACCAGATCAAAACTTGAGAAATCGGACTAGTCCAGTAAAGTACGGACTAGTCCGGTGTGTACGAACTAAGTTGATCAAGTTTGATTTATTAAGTTTGATTCTAGGGTGTAGCAGCGGAAATATACTTGTAATTTATGTGTTGCAAGATTATGTACTAGGGTATATCACAAGTCAATCTTAAATTTGGTATTTCAACGTAAAGTATGCAATAATGATTGAAACCCTAGATTGATATAATGTAAAGAACGATGAACACCAAGAAGGACACAAGGATTTATCCCGTGGTTCGGCTCCCACAAAGGCAACCTACGTCCACGTTGAGGAGTCCACAAAAGGACCGGGTCTTCTCCAACCCTACCCTCGTCGGACCGCCACGAAGGCCAATCCTCTTCCACTTATCACAAACGGGTGAATAACCGAATTCAAAGAGGGCCTTCTCACACGTTGAGGGCTCCCCTAGATTACAACACGAAGTGCCACCAAGAACACACTCAAAATATTACAATGAAATCACAGGAGTGTGTTAGAGAATCAAACCAAGAGCTCAATGAGTGTTGAACGTGTCTCTCCAATGATCTAGAGTGAATCCTCAAAGGATTGATCTTTGTTGCACTTAATTTCGTGGAGAGATGTGGTTTTTGAGGCTCTTGGGAGGTGTGACGGCGCTAGGGTTCGAGAGAGTTTGAAGTTGGGTCGTGCACCTCCATTTATATGGGGTTTCTAAAAGTGACCTTTAGGGTTTAGAAAGATCGGACTAGTCCGGGGTGGACACCGGACTAGTCCGGTGTGCTGTGTGTAGCAAACCCTAAGTGTCCCGAAATATTGGACAAGTCTGGCTAGGAGCGGACTTGTCCAATTTTGCTTCTGGAAATCTTCGGACTAGTCCGATGGACATCAGACTTTTCCATGCAGTGAAACCCTAAGTGGTTATGGGGACAAGTCCACACTTGGAGGACTTGTCCGATTTAGATCAGAGAGTCTTTCGGACTAGTCCGTGCTAATATCGGACTTGTCCAATTTAGATCAGAATGAATATCAGACTAGTCCGGTGGTTATCGGACTTTTCCGATTTTGTGTGACTTGTGAAGTGTTTTGAGGACTAGTCCGCACTGGGGATGACTAGTCCGATTCTAGTCAGAGAGATATCAGACTAGTCCAATGGATATCGGACTTGTCCGATTTTGTGCAGAGAGGATATCGGACTAGTTCGGTGACATTCGGACTAATCCGGTCCTGTATAACTTTGTGCAATGTGTGTGTTTAATTGTGATTGAGCTATTGGGGTGTGTTTCCTTAACACACTCCTTACACAATGATCATCTATTCTTCTTCCTTGAGCTCATTTCCACTTTGCTCCTCATTCTCCCTTCTTTTCGACACTTTTCTTATTTTGCTATTAAAACCTGTGCTCATCTCAACAAATAGGTTATGATCTCATTTGCTTGTCATGAATCATCCAAAACCCACAAGGGATTCCTAGATGCACTTTCAATCTCCCCCTTTTTGTTTATTGATGACAACCAATTGAGATTTCACAAAATATGATAAAAATTGAGATTTTCATAAAGTATGCACATATGAGTCTAAAATACATAAAGCAGTGAAAACATAATCCATATGTGCATTCTTTATGGTGGGATGCATAACTAAGTAATTTGAAACAATGAGAATGACATAATTGACATTAATCAACCACAACCATGCATATATGTCATTCTAGGAGCAAAATAACATTGCACCACAGAACCATAATTAACATAAGAACATTGTTAAAGCTTTACAACCCGTAAAATAGTAAAAAAGAATCAAAGAGAGCTCTCTCCTCGCATCCTACAGCTAAGTCTAAGATTCCCCCTCAATCGTTCCCTCTTTGGCATCAAGACACCAAAAAGAAGGAGAGGAGGGTCCTAAGGTCTTCATTCTTCGCTGCCAGTCCTCTCATTGTCGTCTTCGTCATCTTCATCTTCAGCCTGATGAGGAGGGGGAGGAGGAGGAGGAGGAGAAGGAGGTGTGGAGCCACTCGAGCCCCCAATGCCAAAGTAGGCAAGCTCGGAGGGGGTCAAGGGCCCGAGCTCGATGAAGTTTGAATTGGAATCTTCAGAGATTACCGGATACCCAATGGGCTCAATCTCCAGTTTCTGGCATATTTGCTTCACATTGGCCTTCACATACTTAATATCTTCCTTTCTTTTCTTGTTGAGCTTATGGGCCTTCACTTCGGCCTTTTTGCAGGAAGAGAAGATGGCAACCAAGTCTTTGAAGATCCCACTGGCTGATCCCCTTTGAGGGGCTGCCCTACTAGCAGGGGCAACTCTTGCATCTTCAGTCCTTCTTGCCGGTGCCTCAGGACTGGAGGCCGGCGAGGGAGCAGCCTGGACACTTAGCTTCTGAGGCATCTGAGGCCTCAAGGGTAAATGCTCCACATCTTTCACAAACTCTATCCAAGTGACTTTATCAATCATAAACATCAGATATGGGGCATACCCACAAGACCTGTTGGGTGTGCAGGATATGTCGACCATGTCATTCCAGATGTAGTCCGCCACATCAAACTGGCGATCCTTGCTTATCACCCTCATCAATGTCCGGAGGTAACCCTGCACGCTCCCAGCATCTCCATCCTTGGGAGCGATGGTCTTCATCAAGACTCTATTCAGAACCACAAAGAAAGGCTTCATGTTCTTTGTGGAGGGAGGGATGAACTTTGAGTTTGGCTCATATAGGAACTTCATCCTCTCCTTCTCAATAACACCTATGTTGTGGATGATCAAGCAGTCAGGTCCTGAGGTGTCAAGGTGAAGCAGACTCGCAAAATCTTCTTGAGTGATACTATACTTGGATCCATGAGTCATCCAAGTAACACTTTCCTCATCTTCACTTGAGAAATGTCACGTTGCAAAGAATTGTGCTATGACCTCATCATTCCAGTTGTTACTGAAGCCAAAGAGATCCTTCAGGCCATGCCCCTCAATAGCTTCCACCACTTCAGTGAACGGGGAGCAGCCCTTCTTCTCAAAGTGTGCCCAATCAATCCATTGACTGTGCACAACCGGTGTATTCACTGGGAGATACACATATTTGTAGAAATCTGCATGGAAGTTGCACAAAAATCTTCCATCAGCAGCTTGCTTTGGTCGGCCATACCAATCAATGCTTCTGAACTTTGCTGCCGAATCACTGCCTTTCCCGTTGAACTTCTCTTCAGTGGGGTCCCGGACCCCTTCCCTCGGAGCACGCAGGATCAATGGGCCAATTGGACCCGTTGCTATCCCTTTGCCCTTGCCTTTGGCTAGGCAGGCACTTGCCGAGCTAGGGCCACCACCGGTGGTAGCCCTAGAAGTTGGCACCTTGGAGGTCGGCTTCTTCGCTAGCACTTTCCTCCGAGCCTATGGAGGAGACGGAGCTGGCTCGGAAGGTCTCTCTTGGCGCTTCTTGCCAAGACTCGTTGAGGTCCGAGGTGCCACCTTATGGTCCATCTCGGCCTCAAAGTCGGAAACTTCGTTGTTTGAGCTCAACATACCCTGAGAATGAGTTGTGAGGCACGAATGAGAATGAATGATACAAGGTATAGGTGAAAAATGGATAGCAAGAAGTTGCATTGAGAAATTGAAGAGTTAGGTTTTGAGTTCAGAAAAATCGGACTTGTCCGGTGTACAGGCACGGACTAGTCCAGGGGACCGGACTTGTCCGTGCATGGACCAGACTAGTCTAGTATTCATCCTCAAAAACCTAAGAGACTGGACAAATGTTGATTCCTAATGCACAACAAGCGTAGCATAAACGTAATACATCAAGGAGGCATGTATATAGTGAAATATGCTAGGCTATTTGATCAATAGTGAAGAAATTTGGGATTTCTAGGGTTAGGGTGAAAATTACCGAAGAAATCGATTGATTCTCGAAGAGGGAGGTGTTGAAGTCTGGACTTGTCCAAGAACTTCAATCTCCAAGCAAGGAAGCTTGATCTCCACCCAAATGTGGAGCTTTTTGGTGGAGGGGATGCAAAATCGCCTTGGGAGCTCGAGTGGAATAGAGAGAACGTGTGGGGCAAGAGTTGGAGGTGAACAAATTAGGGTTTGGCGGGGGCTAGGGTTATGGACACAAAAAATCGGACAAGTCCGGAGATGACCAGACTAGTCCAAACTTTTCCAGAGGCTATTCGGACTAGTCTGTTGTCTACCGGACTAGTCCGGCCTAACCGGCACACTGCGAACTAGTCTGCACGGGCAGACTAGTCCGGGTAACCACGGACTAGTCCGTGGTCACCAGGCAAGAATTTCTTAGCCCATTCATATATATTTGAAGGTACACATTTAGAAAATAGGGTGGCAAATCAAATCAAATACTCTTGATGAATATGATCAGTAAGCATACAACAGTCAAGCAATGGTCATAATTCACAAAGATCTAATAATTAACATAGTTTTCGGAGAAAAATGAGAGAGATGATTTTCACAATACAATCAACATATTTTGAAGAATTAATACAGGTATGCAACATTTCAAGCAACACTCCGAGCATCAAGGATGTTTAGCTCATTTCGGAGTTCACAAAAGCGCTTTTCATCAAGTCTCTTGGTAAATATGTCCGCCAATTGCTTTTGGGTGTTGACATGGGAAATGGCTATATCTCCTTTCATGGAGTGGTCTCTCAAGAAGTGATGCCTTATGTCTATGTGTTTGGTTCTAGAGTGCTCAACAGGATTATGGAAAATTTTAATGGCACTCTCATTGTCACAAAGGAGTGGAATACGGTTCATATTATAACTGTAATCCCTTAGAGTTTGTCGCATCCAAAGGAGTTGTGCACAACAACTCCCGGCTGCAACATACTCCGCTTCGACTGTGGATAAGGCAATGGAATTTTGTTTCTTGGAGGACCAAGAAACTAGGGATCTACCTAGGAATTGGCATGTGCCCAATGTAATCTTTCTATCTACCTTGCATCCGGCATAATATGCATCGGAGTAACCAATGAGATTGAATTTTGAGCCTTTTGGGTACCAAAGACCAAGGTTGGGTGTATTAACTAAATATCTCAAGATCCTTTTTACGGCTGTCAAGTGACACTCCTTAGGATTGGCTTGAAATCTTGCACACAGACATACACTCAACATAATATCTGACCTAGATGCACATAAATAGAGTAGAGATCCAATAAAGGAGCGATATACCTTTTGGTCGATGCTAGGTCCATCTTCATTGAGATCCAAGTGGCCATTTGTTGCCATGGGAGTTTTATAGGATTCCCCTTGTCCATACCAAACTTCTTGAGTATGTCTTGCGTGTACTTGGTTTGGCTTATGAACGTCCCTTCCTTTTGTTGCCGCACTTGGAATCCCAAGAAGTACTTTAGTTCTCCCATCATTGACATTTCAAACCCATCCGTCATGATTTTACTAAATTCCTCACAAAAAGATTGATTAGTTGACCCAAAGATTATATCATCAACATAAATTTGACAAATAAAAAGATCATTGTCAAAATTCTTTGTAAATAGTGTATAATATACTTTGCCAATCTTAAAGCCATTTTCAATTAAGAAATCTCTAAGACACTCATACCAAGCTCTAGGAGCTTGTTTGAGGCTGTAGAGAGCCTTACGCAATTTAAATACGTGGTCAGGGAACTCTTCGTCTTCAAACCCAGGGGGTTGATCCACATACACCTCCTCCTTGATTGGTCCGTTGAGGAAGGCGCTTCTCACATCCATTTGATACATCTTGAAATCATGGTGAGTAGCATATGCAAGTAATATTCTAATGGATTCAAGTCTAGCTACGGGAGCAAAGGTCTAATCAAAATCCAAACCTTCGACTTGTGAATAACCGTTGGCCACAAGTCGTGCCTTGTTCCTTGTCACCACCCCGTGTTCATCTTGTTTGTTGCAGAAGACCCACTTGGTGCCAACAATGTTCGCATTGGGTCTTGCCACGAGTTCCCACACCTCGTTCCGCTTGAAGTTGTTCAATTCTTCTTGCATTGCCACCACCCAGTCCGGATCATTCAATGCATCCTCAACCCTGCGTGGTTCCAAAAAGGATACAAACAAATAGTGCTCACAGAAGTTAGCTATGCGAGATCTAGTGGTTACTCCCTTTTGGATGTCACCGATGATATTGTCGATTGGGTGATCCCTTTGGACGCATTGGTGTACTCTTGGGTGTGGCACTTGAGGCGTTGTATCTTCATGATCATCTTCTTCTCCCCCTAAATGGTTGCCTTCGTTGACTTGTTGATTATCTTCGTATTCTTGTGGTTGATCTTGTGTGGAAACTCCCCCTTAATTGTTGACCTCTTCTTGTGGCTCATCTTCCTCATACACGTGTAGAGGTGACTCTTGTGGTCGAACTTCACCTAAGGCCATTCTTTTCAATGCTTGACAAGGAGCTTCTTCTTTACCTAGTGCACATGGATCAATTTGCTCCTTTTGGGAGCCATTAGTTTCATCGAACACTACGTCATGTTGTAGGATCGAAGAGCACATAAAAAGATACCAGAGGGGGGGGTGAATGGTAGATTTAAAAATCTTATGCAGCGGAAACAATTAAACCCCAATCCCTTCGGTAGAAAAACGATATGTTAAAGAAATCGTGTGTGAGACTAATCTAAACGTGTTTCACCGTGACAAAAGTAATAGATATCAGAGAGAATCAAGTCACGAAGACAACACAAAAGAAATCACTCAAATCCGTCAAGAAAAACTCAAGCTATGATCGAAAGATCAAACAAGGTCAATCTGCCCTACCCGAGAAAAAACAGTTCTGGAATGCTACAAAGAAACTCGTGTAGATCAGAAACCACAAATCCAATGACCGTGAAATTTTGACATATGATAGATAATCAAGTTGTGAAGATAACCTAAAAAGAATCACATGAATTGGATCTGTAAAACTCGAGTTATGACAAAACCACCTATGAAAGGTAGTGCTGTCTAGAAACTCGACGAGTAAAACTTGTCTGGAACAAGTCGGACGAACAAGGCACAAAAGTTCCTTCAAACTATGAATTTTATTCAATAGAACACAAGAGGAAAAGCCCCCAAAGTCGTACACACGATCTCTGGGCTCTCTTGCTTATATAACCAGCTCGAAAGCCAACTCAACTCAGATCAGGAACCTAATCCTACTCTGTTCATGAATCGTAACTTTCCATAACTGCTTAGGATTCTTCTATACGCAGATAGAAGCAATCTTAAGACTTCCAAACACCTTAGGAACGTATCCCACATTCCTAAACAACTCAAATTCGTGATCCACATGAAATCCTATCATAACCAACTCAAATCTTTCCATATTTGAGTCAATCCTAGTCGGTTGGACCTTTCCGACCAACTCTTTACGTCCACATCTCTTCATCACGTCTCAGAACCATGTAGCCACGTCCATGCACTCCTTGCACACGTGCAAAAATCTTCCAATGACGTCCACGATACCTTCATATGCATTGTTCTTGATTCAATCATGCTGCGCAACCTCCTGATCAACTCAACCACAATTCCTCCTGAATTTGGTTGTTGAAACCTCATCTCCTCCCTGAGACTAGTCCAATGGATCCCGTCACCAGCCATGTCTTGAACTCAAGCAACACCTGCACATGAATAAACAACCAATCCATACGAGCCCAAGTCCTTGACTTGACTCAAGTTAGTTCCGAACACAACACCTTACGTAAGAACCTCACATAAGCATGTTGCAAAGCATAGCAAAACGATATCAGCCATATCATCCAAAACACACCAAAAACTTAGTAAAAGAATACTAAGCAAACTTTCCAACAATGTAAAGCAAGTAAAAAACATTGCAAATGAAAAGTAGAATCACTGCAGTCAAGTTCCGGACATTGCCAGAGCAAACCGAAACTTGAGCCGGAGCTTACCAAAGTTAGTAAAATCAAGCACCCATCGGAGCTTACCAAAACCAGCAGGACCTAGCGCCGGAGCTTACCAGAGCTAGTAAAATCAAGAACCCGCCGGAGCTTACCAAAACTAGCAGGACCTAGCGCCAGAGCTTACCAAAACTAGTCCAAACTAGTCAACCCAAAAACCGGAGCTAGACAATGTAAGTCGGAGCTTAGTAAAAACATGCAGGAGCTATTGAAGATATGTCAAAGATAAAGACAAATCTTACCGGAGCTAACCAAAGCTAGTCGGACCTTAATAAAAAAGTGTTTTGGTGATATTCAAAACTTTTATCGTCAAAACAAGTATATTCACTACAAGCCAATGTATTCAGCACACATAGGTCTTACAATCTCCCCCTTGATGAATGCATTGGCAACACAATTTAAAATCCGAACATTGGATTATTCACATAAAAGTTTTGAAGGCAATTTCTCCCCCTTTGTAAATCAAAAGTAAAATGAGAAGAAAAATTATCCCATATTATCTCTCCCCCTTTATTATCTCTCCTTATGCACATATTCTCTTTCTCTTCATGCTTATCTCTCCCCCTTTGACAATGTATTCATCAAGTCATGAACATATAAACAAATTATCTCTCCCCCTTTAGTTGTTATGAGCATATTATAACATATACATATAAACAAATCTCATCCAAGTCATACTATCAAGTACCTTACATTATCACATCAATGAAATATATAAAGTAGTGTAAGTCATGCTAGAGATCAAATGTAATTTTCAATTTAATCAAGTCATGATCTCACAATTAACTATTTCAAAACCTGAAGGCATGACACTAGTTGCTGCATTTTATTATTTTTCAAGGCATAAATTTATATCATATGATATTTTCAAGAGATTATATGCGCATCTGCCTTATTCTAACCAACCAAGCCAAGCCTATGTCATTTGACAATCAGAAGCTTAAGGACATGGTTTTAGTCATACACAACTTCTTCCAAGTTCATATCTAAGTGCAATGATAAGCCATCTCAAAAAAAAAGTGCGATGCATGCATATTCTCTTGATCTTTTATCAATTTATATTTGTTCATAAAAACTCAACATGTGAGTTGATTACTTGATTAATTCTTTATAATTAAAAGCACTTGTGAACATGTAACAAGTTCAAAACAGCAAGAAAGTTCGACCATGACCAGTTTTAGTGTAAGTAATTATTCCAATTAATAGACATGGAAAAAACTACAAAATGTATAACAAGAGTAATGTAGTAAGAACTTTCAGCATGTAAAAGGAATCACAAAGTCATATATGTATGAAATACTATGCTCATATCATTTTAATTTCAGATTCACACATAGGCTTCCCAAGTTTCAAAAACTCCCCCTCAATTTAAGCCATGAGGATGCATAACCCCTATTTCACTACAAATGTAACAAAAACGAGTGAAATCCAAAGGTTTTGTAAAAATGTCAGCCAATTGTTGTTTGGTATCTACATGGTAAAGCACAATGTTTCCTTTTTCAACGTTATCTCGAAGAATGTGATACCTAATGTCAATGTGCTTAGTTCGAGAATGTTGCACGGGGTTTTTAGCAATGCAAATGGCACTAGTGTTATCACAGAATAGTGGAACACTATCTAGATCAACCCCATAGTCCTTAAGTCTTTGAACAATCCAAAGAATTTGAGAGCAAGCACTAGCAGCAGCTACATATTCAGATTCGAATGTGGATTGTGCAACTGAATTTTGTTTTCTAGAGGATCAAGCAACAAGAGAATTACCAAGAAAATGACAAGCACCGGAAGTACTTTTCCTATCAATCCTACAACCCCCAAAATCAGCATCCGAAAAAGCTTTCAAAGTAACGGTTGAGGAAGAAGGAAGAAAAATTCCAAATTCTTGAGTTCCATGTAAGTACCTGAAAATCCGTTTGATGGCTTGACGATGTGAAGCACGTGGGGAAGCTTGAAACCGTGGACAAAGACATACGCTGAATTGTATGTCCGGTCTTGATGCCGTGAGGTACAAAAGTGATCCGATCATGCTTCTATATTCTTTTTGATTCAGGTTCACCATCTTCATCAAGTTCAAGTGTTGTTGCTATTCCCATTGGTGTCCGAAGAGGCTTGCTTTTGTCCATGTTGAAGCGCCTTAGGAGGTCTTTGGTATACTTTGTTTGATGCACAAAGGTACCCTCCTTGGTTTGCTTGATTTGCAGCCCCAAAAAGTAAGTGAGTTCACCCATCATACTCATTTCAAATTCGGAACTCATCATTGCTGAAAACTTGGACACAAGATCATGAGAAGCACAACCAAAGATAATATCATCGACATACACTTGAACGAATAATGAGTCATTGCCATGTTTAAGCACAAAAAGAGTTTTATCAACCTTGCCCATGGTAAACCCCTTTTCAAGTAAGAATGTTTTTAACCTATCATTCCATGCTCTAGGGGCTTGTTTGAGACTGTATAAGGCTTTGGACAGTTTGTAAACATGATTAGGAAAATCTGGATTTTCAAAACCCGGTGCTTGTTCGACATAAACCTCCTCATCTATGTAGCCATTAAGAAAAGCACTTTTAACATCCATTTGATATATCTTAAAACCTTTAGATGCTGCAAAAGCTAACAAAATTCTTATGGATTCTAATCTAGCGACAGGAGCAAAAGTTTCATCGAAATCTAGAACTTCAACTTGAGTGAAACCATGAGCAACCAACCTAGCCTTATTCCTAACCACAACCCCATCCTCACTTTGTTTATTTTTATATACCCACTTAGTTCCAATTAAGGTGGGACCTTGAGGTGGAGGTACAAGTTTCCAAACATTATTTCTTTCAAAATTTTCTAACTCTTCTTGCATGGCAATAATCCAAGATTCATTAGTGATTGCGTGTGATATATCTTTGGGTTCAAAAGAAGCAACAAAAGCAGAATGAGCATGAGAGTTTGGATCACAAAACCTGGACCGTGTGACTCGTTCGTGCAAGCTTCCAAGCATCTGTCGTGGGGGATGATATTTGTAAAAACGTAGGGGAACATATGTCTCACAAGCTTCTTCTTCTTCATGTTCATCACAAATCGATGAGCTTGTGGCTTGAGAATGATTCGAATCAGTATTGATGGTTATCGGTGCTGGCTGTGGATCAATATGAGGAGCTCGAACAATGTCATTAGCTGCTGAATTTTCGGGCAGCAGTTCCACTTCTTCCTCATTTTCTACGAAAATGCTCTCCCCCTGCGGATATGGATATGGATCTGCAATGTTTGAGCTAGTACCTGGGCTAGCTTCATCAAAAGACACTTCACAAGTCTCCACAATTTTGTTAGTGTCAAGTAAAAGCACACAGTAGCCTCTAGTATGAGATGGATAACCAAGAAACATGCCATCAATGGATCTAGGTTCAAATTTATCAAGATTACCATGTTTCTTAACAAAGCATTTGCAACCAAAGACCCGAAAGTGTGTAACACTAGGCCTATATCCAAACCGGAGCTCATATGGTGTTTTACCTAGCTTAGCACACAAGAAAACACGATTTGAGACATAACAAGCTGTTGCTAACGCATCAGCCCAAAATTTCCTAGGAGTTTGATATTCATTAGGCATAGTCCTAGCCATCTCAACTAAGGTTCTGTTCTTTCTTTCTACAACACTGTTTTGTTGAGGTACATATGGTGAAGAGAATTGATGATCTATTCTATTTTCAGCACAAAAGTGATCAAAAGATTGATTTTTAAATTCAGTTCCATTATCACTTCTAATTGCTTTTAAAGATCCTGGGTAATCAATTGATAATCTAAGAAATAAAGTTCTAAAGTGACTAAAAACTTCATTCTTAGACGCCATAAAGTAAACCCAAGAGTATCTAGAATAATCATCAACAATAACAAGAACATACCATTTACCTCCGAAGGATTGAACACGTGAAGGTCCTACGGTGTCAAGATGCAAAAGTTGACATGGTTCAGTTGTCATGATGATTGTGAGAGGAGTATGTGAACCTGCAACCATCTTAGCATGTCTACAAGAAGATCACACAATTTCTTTGTCCCCTTTAAGTTTAGGCAGCCCCACATATGCAATCAAGAGCACTAATACGTGTTAGGTGATCAAAGCCTACGTGACCAAGTCTACGATGCCAAAAAGATAAGTCCTTTGAATCATTAGCAACTAGACACCTATGTTTAGAGGAAGACATATCAAAATCAGCTTTAAAAACTCTTTCAAACCGAGACATGTTAAAAATAAGCTCACTATTTGAACCTACAACTTTGCAGCAGTTTTTATTGAAAATAATTTCTAGATTTTCATCTAGCAATTGTGCAACAGAAAGCAAGTTGTATTTCAAATTTTTTACAAGTGCCACATCCTTCAAAGTGTAGTGATCATTTACTCTAACCAAACCCTTAGCAATTATAGGAGTTGAAGAATTATCGGCAAAAGTAACATTCTCTACACGTGACACAAAAGAGAGGGAGGAGAACCAATCTTTGTTACCGGTCATGTGGCGTGAGCAACCTGAATCCACAATCCAAATGTTCTCCTTCCTCAAACGTGTAACCTACATAGAAGCACAATACGTCGATGACTCAATACTGGGGTTAGTCAAAAGGCATTTAGGAATCCAGTACTGAGTCACGCGACGTGCAGTAGGAAAAACACGCAAAAGCTGAGACAAAATAGTAGGTTCATGAGTCAAAGTTTGAGATTTTTTATTCTTAACTGCTGACCTATAAGGTGTTACTTGTGTAGCACAAAAATCAGTAGCTCCGGAGGCAAAAACAGAAGGTCCGGAGGTAAACTTTGAATGTTTTTGACTCAAAACAGCAGGTTGTACATTCGGTTCAATGTGAGCAGCAAATTTTGCATGAAAGTTATGAGATCTAGCAACCATTCTTTTCCTTTTCTGTTGTTTAGCTAGTCTATAACAAAAATCTATGACATGACCATCTCTAACACAGAAGGTACAATGAAATTTAACTTTGTGTTCATGTCTAGATGAGCAAGCAATATTTTTATTTGAAACCAAATGAGACAACACTCCTGCAGATTTGAAAACCACTCCTTTTTGTTTAGGAACTGTTTGAATCAAACCACTTCCTAATGACTTTACAATTTTAGGTGGATGTGCCTTAGCATGAGCATGAGAATCAAAACCTAAACCAGTTTCATCATTGCAAGACTTGGAAGAATTCAGCAGTAAGTTTAGGTTCTTATTCCCATTACAAAACCGATCTAATGTCCTATGCATGTCATCAAGTTTATTGGACAGATCAAGGCAATTTTCACATGAAGTTTTTCCTTTTATTTTGCAATTGGAACAAAATTTAACTTCATGAGAATGTAAAGCATTGTTCAATATAGAAATTTCATTCATAGCATCCTGTAGTTTCTTATAAAGATCATCACAAGTAGAACAATGCAAATCAATTGTACAACAGCTAGCATCTTTCAAATTTTTATCATTAAGTTCAGCAAGCTCTTTGTTCTTTTCAATTTCTAACTCAAGTTTATCAAGTGTAGAGGTGTGCGCACTTCTTAATGAGGACGATTGTTCATATATTAAATCACATGAGGAACATGCATCATCACTAGGAATCAAAGTTTTTAAAAGGTTGATTTCAGATTCTAGTGATTCAATTTTAGCAGCACTATCCCTAAGCTTTTTGTTCTTTTTCTAAACAATAATAGTGGCACGAGAAATGGCATCACACATTTCTTCGCAAGTAGGACATACCTCTTCATGGTCGCTGTTGTGTTCTGCCTCCTCCATACTTGATCTTGACTTGCCCGCCATAAAGCACAAGTTTGCCAAATCATCTTCATCTTCATCACTTCCAATGTCCACGTCGCTTGAACTGAACTCTTGAACCGCGGTGATGAAACTGTTTATCATCTTGCGTCCTATGGTAACTTTCTTCTTCTTGTTGAAATTTCCAGAGGAGGTCCGAACCTTGCTCTGTTTCTCTTCCCGGTTGGTCAGACCTGAAAGGTTAGGGCATTCTGTACGAAAGTGTCCTGTTTTACCACATTCAAAACAGCGTTGAGGTCCGGAGCTTCCTCTCCTTCTAGTTCTCACATTTTGCAATGCTTTTGAGAATCTAGTAGAGATGAGTGCCAACTCCTCTTCTGGAAATTCTTCGATCTGCTCCACGGTTAGTGAGGACTACAAAGAAAGAGTATTGCAAGATGATGATTGGCCGGAGCTAGACATATCACGTTGTGAAACAAATGCAATAGACTTATTGGGGTTCTTACGTGAGATTATGTCAATTTCATGAGTTTTTAACTTGGAATATAGCACATCTAAAGTAAGTGAACTCATGATAGTAGATTCACGAATAGATGTGACTTTCATCTCCCAAATTGACATATCTAATGCACTTAGCAATTGCCTAGCATTTTCATCATCTGAAAAATTAACATTGACACTACGCAAGTTGCTAAGAATCTTATTAAAGTGAGCAAAAAGGTCATCAATAGACTCACCGGGTTGCATCTCGAAGCGCATGTATTCTTTTTTGAACATGTCTTGCCTTACCTCTTTGATCGTGTTGGACCTTTGTGGTAGTCACAAAGTGCTTTCCAGACATCGTATGCAGATCGAAGGTGTGCAACACGGTCGAAGTCGCTTTGTGTTAATCCTTGTATGATCAAGTTCCGAGCCTTGTTGTTGTTGTCAACATCTCTCAGATTTGTAGCTGTAACTTGATCGTTTGATGGCACTTCGTAAGTCTTGTATACCTTCTCCCATATTGCAAAGCCTTGTACCTGGATGAAAGCCTCCATGCGTGCCTTCCAAACCTGAAAATCAATACCAGCGAACACACAAGGTTTGGCAGAGTACTTCTTCATGATGATTAGTCAAAAACACGCGCAAATCACAAAGATTAGAGCACCGTGGCTTTGATACCAATTGTAGGATCGAAGAGCACGTAAAAATCTACCATAGGGGGGGGGGGGGTGAATGGTAGATTTAAAAATCTTACGCAGCGGAAACAATTAAACCCCAATCCCTTCGGTAGAAAAACGATATGTTAAAGAAATCGTGTGTGAGACTAATCTAAACATGTTTCACCGTGACAAAAGTGATAGATATCAGAGAGAATCAAGTCACGAAGACAACACAAAAGGAATCACTCAAATCCGTCGAGAAAAACTCAAGCTATGATCGAAAGATCAAACAAGGTCAATCTGCCATACCCGAGAAAAAACAGTTCTGGAATGCTACAAAGAAACTCGTGTAGATCAGAAACCACAAATCCAATGACCGTGAAATTTTTACATATGATATATAATCAAGTTGTAAAGACAACCCAAAAATAATCACGTCAATTGGATCTGTAAAACTCAAGTTATGACAAAACCACCGATGAAAGGTAGTGCTGTCCAGAAACTCGACGAGTAAAACTTGTCTGGAACAAGTCGGACGAACAAGGCACAAAAGTTCCTTCAAACTATGAATTTTATTCAATAGAACACAAGAGGAACAGCCCCCAAAGTCGTACACACGAGCTCTGGGCTCCCTTGCTTATATAACCAGCTCGAAAGCCAACTCAACTCAGATCAGGAACCTAATCCTACTCTGTTCATGAATCGTAACTTTCCATAACTACTTAGGATTCTTCTATACGCAGATAGAAGCAATATTAAGACTTCCAAACACCTTAGGAACGTATACCACATTCCTAAACAACTCAAATTCGTGACCCACACGAAATCCTATCATAACCAACTCAAATCTTTCCATATTTTAGTCAAAACCGACTCAGCCGCAGCCTGAGTCCATAACCTAGTCGGTTGGACCTTTCCGACCAACTCTTTACGTCCACATCTCTTCATCACGTCTCGGAACCATGTAGCCACGTCCATGCACTCCTTGCACACGTGCAAACATCTTCCAATGACGTCCACGATACCTTCATATGCATTGTTCTTGATTCAATCATGCTGCGCAACCTCCTGATCAGCTCAACCACAATTCCTCCTGAATTTGGTTGTTGGAACCTCATCTCCTCCCTGAGACTAGTCCAATGGATCCCGTCACCAGCCATGTCTTGAACTCAAGCAACACCTGCACATGAATATACAACCAATCCATACGAGCCCAAGTCCTTGACTTGACTCAAGTTAGTTCCGAACATAACACCTTACGTGAGAACCTCACATAAGCATGTTGCAAAGCATAGCAAAACGATATCAGGCATATCATCCAAAACGCACAAAAAACTTAGTAAAAGAATACTAAGCAAACTTTCCAACAATGTAAAGCAAGTAAAAAACATTGCAAATAAAAAGCAGAAGCACTGCGGTCAAGTTCCGGACATTGCCAAAGCAAACCGGACCTTGAGCCGGAGCTTACTAGAGTTAGTAAAATCAAGCACCCGACGAAGCTTACCAAAACTAGCAGGACCTAGCGTCGGAACTTACCAGAGCTAGTAAAATCAAGCACCCGCCGGAGCTTACCAATACTAGCAGGACCTAGCGCCGGAGCTTACCAAAACTAGTCCAAACTAGTCAACCCAAAAACCGGAGCTAGACAATGTAAGTCGGAGCTTAGTAAAAACATGCAGGAGCTATTGAAGATATGTCAGAGATAAATACAAATCTCACCGGAGCTAACCAATGCTAGTCAGACCTTAATAAAAAAGTGTTTTGGTGATATTCAAAACTTTTATCGTCAAAACAAGTATATTCACTACAAGCCAATGTATTCAGCACACATAGGTCTTACACATGTGCTACTTCAACAAGTCTGGAGGTCTTGTTGAAAACACGATAGGCGTAACTGTTCGAATCATAACCATGCAAGAAACCTTCATCGGACTTTGAAGCGAACTTTGAGGTCCTAGGCATCTTGTTCAAGATATAACATGGAGAACCGAAAACTCGAAAATATGAAATATTAGGCTTGTTACCGGTGAGTAGCTTATAGGATGTCTTCTTGAGTAGTCAATGAAGATAAAGTCGATTTACTGCGTGGCAAGCGGTGTTAATCGCTTCCGTCCAAAATCGATCCAAGGTCTTGTACTCATCGAGCATTGTTCTTGCCATCTCTATGAGTGTTCGGTTCTTCCTTTCGGCAACTCCGTTTATTTGTGGGGAGTACGGAGCTGAAAACTCATGCTTTATGCCTTCTTCATCAAGGTACTCCTCCACTTGTGTGTTCTTGAACTCCGTGCCATTATCGCTTCGAATGTTCTTGATTGTGAATGAGAATTCGTTTTGAGCTCGCTTGAAGAACTTCTTGAGTATTCCTTGTGTTTCTGACTTATCATGCAAAAAGAAAACCCAAGTGAAGCGAGAAAAGTCATCAACAACTACTAAACCATATTTGTTACCGCCGATGCTTATGTAGGCAATTGGACCAAATAAGTCCATGTGAAGTAGCTCGAGCAGTCTTGTTGTAGTCATGACGTTCTTGGCGGTGTGAGGTGCTCCAACTTGCTTCCCGGCTTTGCACGCGCTACAAGGCCTGTCTTTCTCAAACGCAACATCTTTTAAACCTCGGATGTGATCGCCCTTGAGGAGTTTTTGAAGGTTCCTCATACCAACATGCGGTAACCGTCTATGCCACAGCCAACCCATGTTGGTCTTTGCAATCAAGCATGTGTCAAGTTCAGCTTTATCCTTATTGAAGTCAACAAGATAGAGCTTTCCCATTAACATACCCTTGAATGCAATGGAACCATCACTCCTCCTAGAAACGGTCACACCCTCATTAGTGAACAAGCAATTATAACCTTTGTCACATAGTTGAGATATGGACAGCAGGTTATAATCTAAGGATTCAACATGTAATATATGAGAAAGTGTGTGTTTAGATGATATGGCAATTTTACCGGTACCGAGCACCTTTCCTTGTCCATTATCTCCAAAACAGATGCTCTCGTTTGGATCCTCATTTTCTTCATATTCCACGAACCTTCTTCTTTATTCGGTCATATGGTTGATGCAGCCACTGTCTAGCACCCATTTTGATCCACCGGAGGAATAATCCTCCAAAAACAAATTATGCTTTGGTTTTAGGTACCCAAGCTTGCTTGGGTCCTTGGAGGTTAGTTACAAGACATTTGGGCACCCACACATGAGACTTGGTGTTCTCATGGTGTGGCCCGACATAATAAGCATAAACTTTTCCAAAATTATTTCTCATTAAGACATACGAGGCATCGAAAGTTCTAAACAATAACTGTTGTTGTTTATGTACAGGACTAGTCTGGGAGGCCAGACTTGTCTGGAGGACCGGACTTGTCCGGACACCGACCGGACTAGTCCGGTGTTCATATGTGATTACTGTTTTAATTTTTCACTTTCCAGTTTGAGAGGGTCTTCCCTTTACAAAAGTAGTCCTCTCCTTATTATTCTTATGGCTTCTAGCATGTTGCTTTTCACCATAAGAGTAACCAATGCCATATTTGACATTTGGAGATCTTTTGACCAAGTCTGCACTACGTGCATACTTGATCTTCTCCTTGTCAAATATGCCACTTTGGGCAGGATGTTTATCCATTGTAGAGGTTGGCTTGTCCTTCAAACTGGTGTCAAGTTTCTTACATGTACAAGCATGAGCAACCTCAATTTTAGTGGGTTGAGAAGGTGAACTTGAAGAGGAGGAAGGTTCACCTTGCTTGAGTGACTCAACTTGCACTTCAAGGATCTTGTTAACCTTGATCAGGTTAGCAAGTTGGTCCTTGATTGTAGCATTTGAGTCGGTTAACTCCAAGCAAGTTTCCTTGCTTGAAGCTAACTCAAGCTCTAATGAATTGCTTCGTTCCTTTTCAAGTTCGACATTTTCCTCCTTTTGGGAGATGATCATGTCCTCTTGACGATGTATCAACCTTTCATTCTCAACAAGTTGATCAAGTAAAAATTTCATTTTTATGGCAGTTTTCTTATCTAGTCCAACAAGCATATCCTCATTATCACTATTGATTTCATTAGCACTAGAATAGGAATGCACGGAAGGGGGTTTAATGGTTACCTTGCGTTTACCTTCCTTTGCCATAAGGCAAGTGCCATTTCCCTTCCATGCACCGAGTGTAGGGAAGAGAGTAGACTTCTTGGATGTCTTCTCGATGGCTATGCTAGCCATCTCTTCTTCTTCGGGTGATGAGGACTCATCATTTGAGTCCCATTCTTTCCCTATGCGCGCTTGTTCTTCTTGTTTCTTCTTCTTGAAGAATTTCTTGGGTTGAGGCTTGCCTTCTTTGGTCTTCTTCTTGTTTTCTTCATATGGGCAATCAACTATAAACTGGCTATACTCACCACAATTATAGCATACCCGCCTCAACTTTGACTTTGTTCTTTCCTTGTACTTCCCTTCGCTTGATTTAGTGTCTTGTCTTTTCTTCATTATTCTCTTGAATTTCTTCATGAACAATATCATACCTTCTTCATCTAGTTCACTGCTCTCATCATCACTGTCTTCTTCTAGCTAAGCTTCTCGAGCTTCTTTAGATAGGGGCTTGAGGGTGGACTTCAAGGCAACCCCTTTCTTCTTTGCCGAGGTGAGGTCGGCAATTTTCTTGACATGCTTTGCTTATTTTTCCATCATCTCGAAGTTGATGATCTTTCCAAGAAATTCATACGGAGTCATCCTTTTGTATCCGGGGCTTTCTATGATCATGGAGCATAGGGTGATGTTGTGAGGCATGAAAGCTCTAAGGATGAGCTTTACCACCTCATGGTCATTCCACTTCTTACTTCCATATGATCTGACCTTGTTGACGTGTGTCTTTAATCGGTTGTACATGTCTTGGGGTGACTCGTCTTCTTCAATTGCAAATCTTCCTAATTCGCCTTCGATCATTTCGATATTTGCTTCACGCACATGACAGTCACCTTCATGTGCAGTTTGCAGTGTGTCCCATATCTCCTTAGCAATCTCGAGTCCATCCACCTTGGTGAATTCGTCCCGACTGAGCGAAGAGGTAATTACTGTTGCGGCTAGAGCATTTCGGTGAATTGCCTGCTCTTGGCTTGGTGTGAGCTCTTCGTCGTTGTGCGGGATATCTATCCCTGTGCACACAATATGCCATAAACTTGGATTGAGGGAAATTAGATGCATTTTCATATTTTGCCTCCACATTGAGTAATCATTTCCATTGAAGTGTGGGGCTTTTCCAAGTGGGATAGACAAATAATGATTATTGTTGGAATTGAGATGATCATAGTTAAAAGGATATCGGGAGTAGTCGGTGTGACTATCCCCTTCTTCTTTTCTTCAATCTTCACTTTCCCTTTGGAAAGTGTCTTCTTTCTTAGGAGCACCTTTAGTTCTAGCGTCTCCTCATCGTCATCCTCGAAGTCTTGAATGGCTTCGAGGAGCTTCTCCACCTTTAGGTTCTTGTCATCATCAACCTTTTCTTGGTTGTTGCTCTTGTAGATGTCCTTCATGTCCGACATGATCTTCTTCGAGCGGTTAGTCTCTTTCTTGAAGAACCTCGCTCTGATACCAATTGAATGTGGCCTAGAGGGGGGGGTGAATAGGCCTTTTTGAATTTTTTTGGAACCTTCAACACTTAATCACCAGATCAAAACTTGAGATATCGGACTAGTCCGGTAAAGTGCGGACTAGTCCGGTGTGTACGGACTAAGTTGATCAAGTTTGATTTATTAAGTTTGATTCTAGGGTGTAGCAGCAGAAATATACTTGTAATTTATGTGTTGCAAGATTATGTACTAGGGTATATAACAAGTCAATCTTAAATTTGATATTTCAGTGTAAAGTATGCAATAATGATTGAAACCCTAGATTGATATAATGTAAAGAACGATGAACACCAAGAAGGACACAAGGATTTATCCCGTGGTTCAGCTCCCACAAAGGCAACCTACATCCACGTTGAGGAGTCCACAAAAGGACCGGGTCTTCTCCAACCCTACCCTCGTCGGATCGCCATGAAGGCCAATCCTCTTCCACTTATCACAAAGGGGTGAATAACTGAATTCAAAGGGGGCCTTCTCACACGTTTAGGGCTCCCCTAGATTACAACACGAAATACCACCAAGAACACACTCAAAAGATTACAATGAAATCACAGGAGTGTGTTAGAGAATCAAACCAAGAGCTCAATGAGTGTTGAACGTGTCTCTCCAATGATCTAGAGTGAATCCTCAAAGGATTGATCTTTGTTGCACTTAATTTTGTGGAGAGATGTGGTTTTTGAGTCTCTTGGGAGGTGTGGCGGCGCTAGGGTTCGAGAGAGTTTGAAGTTGGGCCGTGCACCTCTATTTATATGAGGTTTCTAAAAGTAACCGTTAGGGTTTAGAAAGATTGGACTAGTCCGTGGTGGACACCGGACTAGTTCGGTGTGCTGTGTGTAGCAAACCCTAAGTGTTCCGAAATATCGGACTAGTCCGGCTAGGAGCGGACTAGTCCGATTTCTCTTCTAGAAATCTTCGGACTAGTCCGATGGACATCGGACTTGTCCGTGCAGTGAAACCCTAAGTGCTTATGGGGACAAGTCCGCACTTGGAGGACTTGTCCGATTTAGGTCAGAGAGTTTTTCGGACTAGTCCGTGCTAATATCGGACTTGTACGATTTAGATCAGAATGAATATCGGACTAGTCCGGTGGTTATCGTACTTGTCCGATTTTGTGTGACTTGTGAAGTGTTTTGAGGACTAGTCCGCACTGGGGATGACTAGTCTGATTCTAGTCAGAGAGATATCGGACTAGTCCTATGGATATCGGACTTGTCCGATTTTGTGCAGAGAGGATATCGGACTAGTCCGGTCCTGTATAACTTTGTGCAATGTGTGTGTTTAATTGTGATTGAGCTCTTGGGGTGTGTTTCCTTAACACACTCCATACACAATGATCTACTATTCTTCTTCCTTGAGCTAATTTCCACTTTGCTCCTCATTCTCCCTTCTTTTTGGCACTTTGCTTATTTTGCAATTAAAACCTGTGCTCATCTCAACAAATAGGTTAGGATCTCATTTGCTTGTCATAAATCATCAAAAACCCACAAATGATTCCTAGATGCACTTTCATGTTCCTCTCCAAAGTAAACACTTGAGAAGTATCCTACTTCCTTAAGAGTAAAAGCTTCGGCGATGCAACCTTCAACCCTTGCCCTGTTACCAACCATTGGTTTCAGATATCTAAGTGATCTGTCAATATGATACATCCAACTATATTGCACGGGACCGCCTACTTTCGCTTCAAATGGAAAACGAATTAAGAGATGTTGCATTGGATTGAAAAATCTTGGAGGAATTTTTTTTCATCTTACACAAAAGTACTGGAATACCCTTTTCCAATTTAGTCATTATCTCTGGCGTGATTTCTTTAGCATAGAGTTGCCTATAGAAGTGGCTAAGCTCGGCTAACACCTTCCACACTGCATCGTCAAAATAGCCTCGAAACATAATAGGCAGAAGTCTTTACATGATTATGTGATAATCATGACTCTTCAACCCAATGAGCTTTCCCGTTTTCACATTCGCGGCTCATCTCAGACTAGCTGCATAACCATCTGGGAATTTCAACCTTTGCAACCATTCGAGAACTTCTTTTTTTTTTCTTTAGGTCGAAGACAGAAAGGAGCGCATGGTTTACCACAATTTTCGGAGAGTTCAAGAGTTTGACGGTTTCAAAGCTCAGCAAGATCCTTTTGAGCCTTTAAATTGTCTTTTGTTTTGCCCGTCATGTCCATACATGTGCTTATCATACATTAGGCCATGTTACGCCCTTGATGCATAACATCAATGTTGTGCCTTAGAATCAACGACTTCACATACGGTAGCTCCCAAAGTCCACATATGTGAGTCCAATTATGTTTATCTCCGTAACCTTCGAAATATCCAAGACGACCTTCATCTGGCACCAATTTTTCCAACATATCAGATATTTTTGACCCGTTAAGACGTTTTGGTGGTCCTTTAGTGACAACGGTGTTCTTTCTGAAGACATTCCCCTGTTGTCTAAAGAAGTGATTTGGAGGTAGCCAACTGATGAGGACATCACAACAGCGGAGACGCGCATTGAACTGCAAGGACCAATCACAAGAGCACGGGCACGGTTATTAAATCAGTAGGTGAATTCGTTCTTAACTTCTTTTGCATGTGAGTTTGAGAATAGATTGCTATGTGATTATTTAATTGTTATTAGGAATAATGGAGAAGATCAACAAGTGAAGGAAGGAGGCCTTGGGAGCGTGGAGAACCACCTGGGACGTCCACAAGTAGATGGAAACAGTTTACAACTCGGACTCGAGTTCAACTCGGAGTCCAGGAGCAGTCCACATTAAAACAGACGCCCAGGAGGCATACGGACTCCATTTTCGATGTTCTACATATGCACGGAAAGAGGAGAAGATAAACTTTCCAATGGTTCTGGTCCCACCTAAAAATTCCTCCGGAGTCATTAGGAATCGTCAAAACAAGTCGAGTCCAGATTTCTGTCCGGTGCTGCGCCACCGAATCGGGCCTTTGGGCCTTGTATCCCGTAAGAGTCCATTAGGGACGTGTCTAATCGTGTTTTGGTCGAACCCTAGCCTATAAATACTGCAGCCGCCGGTCATATTCGGTGGGTTTTGCTTAGATCAATAATACCGCCGTTCTACGGTTTGTGAGACCCCAACTTCGCGATTTCAGATCGTGTCTTCTACGTTCTTGCTCGTGTTCTCGGTTGCACTTGCAGGGATTAGCCTTCTTGGCGAGGTCAAGCGTGTGCATCACGGTTGATAACCAACGGAGCCGTGGTGTAGTGATTGCAGGGGTACTCGTACCGCTCGAGTGCCGCGGATCATCAACGTCGAGTTCTCCACCCCAATCGACATACCTTTCGGAAGATCGGGCCTAAACCTACTCATCAATTGGTATCAGATTTCCAGGTTGCCCGTGAGGTATCTTTGTTTTCCTTCCTTCCATTAGATCGATTTTGTTTCGTACCTAGAGTCCACAAAAAAGCCACAAAAAAAATTAAATTAGATCGTTTTTACCGCTTCCCAGACTATAGTGCCTGCAATTTCGTTTTTTAGTTTGCATTGTTGAGTTTGCATTCGTGTGGTTGAGTCTTGTTGCTGGTTTAGCTTTGTGTTTTTGGGTCCTAGTTATCGTGTTTCGTCCTTGTTTTCTTGCTATTCGACACCTATTCCACAATCCCTAAATAACAAACCGATCCGCCACGTTCATCGGTTTGCCCTAGCTAGCCGCCTTGCGTGAACTCCCGCATCGCCAGCCCTAGATTAGGTGACAAATCTTTGTGCCATTCATACTTGAATCATCACACACCACCCCATTAGTTGCTGTGCAAATTCCCGATCGTTTTCGTATTCGTTTGCGAGTTCTGTTCTCAAACCGAGTTGGAATCAACATCAAAAAAACGTAACTCGGACAGCCTACCTTAAAACGGCCATAACTTTCGCATACGAACTCGAAATCGGGCGAATTTTTTTTTCAAATTCATATACGCGAAATTTTTTTTCGTATCTGATTTTCCGCTATGTAGCCGCGTTCGGCGAAATTAGATTGCCCAAATTCCCCTCGGAAGATAGGCTATCTGGCCTCCGAAGTTTCAGCACGAATTTTAAAGAATCTTCTTGATTTTCTATAGGCCGCATATTACATCCAATTGAGCTGCAAATTTGTGTGCTTCCTATATTTGTGCTTCTGAGTAAAGAAAAAATATCAAAAAAATATTACAAAAAAAATAGTGAAGAGCACGCATATTAAAGCAATTGGCCTATACCACTTGGTGATGTTTGTTTGGTTATATCATTCTGTCTTTCTTTTGCCTTGATACTTCCTTGTGTTGTGCTAGGCTCTAGGGCACTCAGTTGACCAGCAACTGTTTCCTACATTAAATACTTATTCAACTTTGTTTAGCTGTTAACGATTTTCTGCTTATTAGCCACCATATTGTGCCATCCAAGCTCCACCTTTCTCTTGAGCATAACAGGTACCTTTGCAATCACCCCACGCTTCATTGGTTCATCTCACCGTCCACACCACCTGCTGTGTCGGTAAGAACACTTGTAAGAGCGTGGTAAGACGCTTGAGCGAGAGAGATTATTTTCTTCCACCTTCCACATTGTCACTGTAGTTGATAGGGATAACATTTTTTTGTTGTCTTTTGTTTCCTACTAACAATGGCAGGAGAAGAAAATAATGACGAATGTGTTCAACATGTTGAGTTACATGATATGTTCGCCTAATACAACGCAGCAACGGAGGAGTCATTGGCGAACTTGACTCGCCAACTGGATGACCTTGCTCTTCGGATGAATACTTTTGAGGCTCGGTTACCTCTCGCTGGAAGACAAGAAGACAATGCTTATGATGAACACGAAGATCACAGTAATCAGCCAAGACTGCCACTTTATCGTCGAGGTATGGGAGGTAATAATCATAATAATTATAAACGCCCTCCTGATGATCCTTTTGCTAAAGTGAAATTTACTATACCCTCTTTTTCTGGTGCTTATGATGCTGAGGCTTATCTTGATTGGGAGATGACAGTAGAGCAAAAATTTAATTCCCATCTTGTTCCTGAACAACATAGAGTTCGTCAAGCCACTAGTGAGTTTAAGGACTTTGCTATCATATGGTGGAATGAACTTGTTAAAACTAGAACTGATCCTCCAACATGGGATAGATTAAAGGAAGCTATGCGTGTTCGATTTGTTCCTCCATCTTTTCAGCGGGACCTTCGCAAAAAAATTGCAGCGTTTAGACCAAGGTAACATGTCCGTAGAGGAGTATTATCAAGAGTTACAAAAGGGTATGCTGCGTTGTGGGGTAGTAGAGGACATGGATGATAAAATAGCTCGATTTTATGGGGGGTTGAGGCGTGAAATTCAGGACATTGTTGATTACAAAGAATATGATACTGTTAACAGATTGTTTCAGCTTGCTATGTTGGCAGAAAAAGAATTGTAGGGCCGACAACAACAACAACAACGCACGAGGAGCAACTTCACGCCGCGTGCAGCAACTACACCATCCAAAACAGCACCATCTTCGGCCCCCCGTGCAGCGACTACACCACCCAATGGCGGCCAACGAACTATACCTGCTGCTCCACCTTCTCGCGTGCTGGAAGGCAGCAAGGCGACATCATTCAAGCCTTCGTCGTCCACTCCTTCTACAGGTCGTACTTCCGACATTAAGTGTCACCGCTGCCAGGGACTTGGTCATATGATGAGAGATTGCCCGAGCAAACGGGCATACATAGCACGCGACGATGGCAGGTATGATAGTACTTCGGATGTTGAAGATGAAAATTATCTTGCTACTGACTTTACAGATCCAAATGACGAACACACCGAAGAAGAGGTACTTGGTACAGCGGCGACGAAGAACTATAGGAGCATCATTGTGCAGCGTGCCTTGAGCTCCAAAGTGGAGACCGACGACAAGCTACAACGACACAACCTCTTCCACATGTTTCTCGTCGTCAAGGACTGCCGTGTACACACTATAATTGATGGAGGTAGCCGCAATAACTTGGTGAATACGGACGTTGTCAAGAAACTCGGTTTGACAACAAGAGCACACCCTCATCCGTACCACATTCAATGGTTCAACAACAGCGGTAAGGTTCGGGTAACACAAATAGCGAGAATACATTTTTCAATTGGTTCATACCATGATTTTGCTGATTTTGATGTTGTTCCTATGGATGCTTGTTCTCTTTTATTGGGCCGTCCTTGGGAATTTGATACAGATGCTATTCATCATGGTAGAACCAATAAATATACTCTCATGCATAAGGGAAAGAAAATCACTTTGCTCCCCATGACTCCTGCTGAAATTGTGCATTTTGAGAAGAGTAAAATTCGTGAGGGCAAAGCAACAAAATTAGAATCTGAAAAACAGCAAGTTATTAAGTTAAAATCACCATCGTTGCTCGCAACTAAATCTGAACTTGCTGATTTATTCGATGCTAAGGGGATGTGCTATGCTTTAGTTTGCAAAGAAGCCATGTTTTCACTTCATGAATTGTCTATTGCATTGCCCCCTGCTGTTGCTAACCTTTTGCAGGAGTTTGAGGATGTGTTTCCCTCCGAGATACCCCCTGGTTTACCACCAATGAGAGGCATTGAACACAAGATCGATTTGATTCTAGGAGCAAGTTTGCCAAATCGTGCAGCATACAGGGCGAATCCACAAGAAACTAAGGAAATTCAGCGACAAGTCCAAGATCTTTTGGACCGCGGGTACATTCGTGAAAGCCTTAGCCCTTGTTCCGTTCCTGTTCTTTTGGTTCCTAAGAAAGATGGTAGTTGGCGCATGTGTGTTGATTGTCGAGCGATTAATAACATCACCATTCGATATCGTTATCCTATTCCTCGATTAGATGACATGCTTGATGAATTGAGTGGTGCTATCATCTTCACAAAAATTGACTTGCGTATTCGTTACCACCAAATTAGAATGGCACTAGGAGATGAATGGAAAACTGCATTTAAAACCAAGTTTGGACTTTATGAGTGGTTAGTCATGCCTTTTGGTTTAACTAATGCACCCAGCACCTTTATGCGATTAATGAACGAGGTTTTACGTGCTTTTATTGGACAATTTGTGGTGGTTTACTTCGATGATATCCTCATTTACAGCAAGTCATATGATGAACATCTTGATCATTTACGTGCTGTTTTTACTGTTTTGAGAGATGCACGTTTGTTTGGTAACCTCGAAAAGTGCGTTTTTTGCACCAATCGAGTCTCGTTTCTTGACTATGTCGTTTCCTCGCAGGGAATTGAGATGGATGAGACAAAAATTGAAGCAATCACCAGCTGGCCAGCCCCAACTACCGTCACACAGGTTCGTAGTTTTCTTGGTCTTGCAGGATTTTATCGGCGCTTTGTGCGGGATTTCAGCACCATTGCAGCACCTCTACATGAGCTAACGAAGAAGAGAGTTCCATTTCGATGGGGCGAACAGCAGCAACAAGCTTTTGATGCTCTCAAATCTAAGCTTACACAAGCACCATTACTACAACTTCCTGATTTTGACAAGACGTTTGAGCTAGAATGCGATGCAAGCGGCATTGGTATTGGAGGCGTTCTCATACAAGGAGGTAAACCCGTTGCTTTCTTTAGTGAAAAACTTCATGGTCCTTCTCTGAATTATTCCACTTATGATAAAGAATTGTATGCCTTAGTCCGTGTATTACAAACTTGGCAACATTATCTTTGGTCTAAGGAGTTTGTCATACATTCCGATCATGAATCATTGAAGTATCTTAAGTGTCAAACCAATCTGAATAAACGACATGCTAAATGGATTGAGTTCATAGAGTCGTTTCCATACATCATTAAGCATAAGAAAGGGAAGGAAAATATCATTGCCGATGCATTATCTAGGCGTTATACCATGCTGTCCCAACTTGATCATAAAATCTTTGGTTTGGAAACAATTAAAGCATTATATCCTACTGATTTGGACTTCAAAGATGCATTTGAAAATTGTAGAGAAGGAAGAACTTGGAATAAATATGTGCTGCGAGAGGGTCTCCTCTATCGTGCTAACAAGCTATGCATTCCAGCTAGCTCCGTTCGTCTATTGCTTTTGCAGGAAGCACATGGAGGAGGTTTGATGGGACATTTTGGAGTGAAGAAAACTGAAGACGTGTTGTCCACACACTTCTTTTGGCCAAAGATGAGGCGTGATGTCGAGCGCTACGTGTCACGATGCACTACTTGCAACAAAGCTAAGTCTCGCCATAACCCACATGGTCTTTATATGCCTCTTCCTGTTCCTAGTGTACCTTGGGAGGATATTTCTATGGACTTTGTTTTGGGATTGCCTAGGACTAAGAGGGGGAGGGATAGTATTTTTGTTGTTGTTGATCGTTTTTCCAAAATGGCACACTTTATACCTTGTCATAAGAATGATAATGCCTCACACATTGCTGATTTATTTATGACGGAAATTGTTCGTTTACATGGTGTGCCAAATACCATTGTTTCTGATCGTGATGCAAAATTTTTAAGTCATTTTTGGAGAACTTTGTGGTATAAATTGGGAACCAAGTTGCTGTTTTCAACTACATGTCACCCACAAACGGATGGACAGACCGAGGTAGTTAATCGTACTTTATCCACTATGTTACGGGCTGTCTTGAAAACAAATTTGAAGTTGTGGGAGGAGTGTTTACCACATATATAATTTGCTTACAACAGATCCGTTCACTCCACGACAAAGGTAAGTCCATTCCAGGTAGTGTATGGTTTCAATCCCCGTGCTCCTATTGATTTACTACCTTAGCCTCCTTCTGAAACTATAAATTTGGATGCTACACAACGATCTGAATTCATTCTTAAGATGCATGAAACTACAAAGAAAAATATTGAAATGATGAATGAGAAGTATAGGATTGCAGGTAGTAAAGGTAGAAAAGAAGTAAAACTTGAACCCAGCGATTTGGTGTGGTTACATTTGAGAAAAGAGCGATTTCCCGACTTGAGAAAATCTAAACTTATGCCACGAGCTGCTGGTCCTTTTAAGATTGTTGAAAAGATTAATGATAATGCATATAAGCTTGAATTGCCTCCCGATCCTGCGGTTAGTCCTACATTTAACATTTCAGATTTGCGACCGTACTTGGGAGAAGAAGATGAACTTGAGTCGAGGACGACTCCAATTCAAGAGGGGGAGGATGATGAGGACATCACAACAGCGGAGACGCGCATTGAACTGCAAGGACCAATCACAAGAGCACGGGCACGGTTATTAAATCAGCAGGTGAATTCATTCTTAACTTCTTTTGCATGTGAGTTTGAGAATAGATTGCTATGTGATGATTTAATTGTTATTAGGAATAATGGAGAAGATCAAAAAGTGAAGGAAGGAGGCCTTGGGAGCGTGGAGAACCACCTGGGACGTCCACAAGTAGATGGAAACAGTTTACAACACGGACTCGAGTTCAACTCGGAGTCCAGGAGCAGTCCACCTTAAAACAGACGCCCAGGAGGCATACGGACTCCGTTTTCGACGTTCAACATATGCACGGAAAGAGGAGAAGATAAAATTTCCAATGGTTCTGGTACCACCTCAAAATTCCTCCGGAGTAATTGGGAATCGTCGAAACAAGTCGAGTCCAGATTTCTGTCCGGTGCTGCGCCACCGAATCGGGCCTTTGGGCCTTGTATCCCGTAAGAGTCCATTAGGGACGCGTCTAATCGTGTTTTGGTCGAACCCTAGCCTATAAATACTGCAGCCGCCGGTCATATTCGGTGGGTTTTGCTTAGATCAATAATATCGCCGTTCTACGGTTTGTGAGACCCCAACTTCGCGATTTCAGATCGTGTCTTCTACGTTCTTGCTCGTGTTCTCGGTTGCACTTGCAGGGATTAGCCTTCTTGGCGAGGTCAAGCGTGTGCAGCACGGTTGATAACCAACAGAGCCGTGGTGTAGTGATTGCAGGGGTACTCGTACCGCTCGAGTGTCGCGGATCATCAACGTCGAGTTCTCCACCCCAATTGACATACCTTTCGGAAGATTGGGCCTAAACCTACTCATCACCAACATCTATGACAATCGAAGTAAGATATCTTGCCTCCATGGGTAAGTCGAAAGCAATTGGCATCCGAGGCACATATCGAACACGTCAACTGACCATGAGTGCTCCATCTTGAAAACATGCCGTATGCCGGAAAATCATGAACGGACCACAAATAAGGAGCTCGGAGGTTGAATTTCTGCTTCTTGTAACAGTCGTACGCTTTGACTACTGTCCACAACATTTTCAACTCTTCGATCAACGATTTCAACATCACATTGAGACGTGACCCATGATGATCTGACCCAGGTACAATGAGGCTAAGAAACATAAACTCATTCTTCATGCAAAAAGCCAATGGAAGATTGCACGGAATGACAAAGACGGGCCAACAGGAGTATGGTGCGTGTTTGTGTTGAACGACGTGAACCCATCTGTCGCCAACCCGATGCGAACATTTCTCGCATCACGAGCAAATTCTGGGTCGAACCGCTCCAGCGTCTTCCATGCCTCACCATCAGACGGGTGCGTCATGACTCCATTGTCCGCACGCTCACCTTCTTTGTGCCATCTCATGTGTCTGGCCGTTTTTTTTTGAAAGGAACATCTGTTTCAACCTCGGTGTCACAGGTAAGTAACGAAGCTGCTTACTCGCGACTTCCGCTGTCACAATATTACCATCGTTATTAACAACTTTGACAAACCTCGGGTGACCACATTTCAAACATTTGTTCTCATTGGCATGCTCTCTCCAGAAAAGCATGCAGTTGTCCAAACACACAACAATCTTCTCGTGCTTCATACCGAGATCGGAAAGAATTTTCTTCGAGTTGTACATATCTTTAGGCACTTTGTTGGGTTGTGGAAGGGCATCTTTGAACAAATCGATGAGCATGTTGTAACAATTGTTAGAAAATAAGAACTTAGACTTAATTGCCATAAGTCTAGTCACAAAATTGAGGATTGACATTTTAGTGTGTCCATGTAGTGCCTCTTCTGAATCTTTGAGACGTTTGAAGAACTCTTTAACCTCTGCTGTTTTAGGATCTTCTGTAAGCTCTGGTCGTATAGCTTCCAGCATCTCATCCAACATATAAACCTCTATGGCATCATAATTGTCCGCTTCCACTTCTTATACAGCTTGAGAAGCTGTCTCACCGTGGAAGTTCCACAACCCATAATGTGACACGTAACTGTTTCGACACAAGTGCATCGTAAGTTCCACTTTTTCCAAAAACATTCCGTTTCGACATTTCGTACATGGACACCGCGCCTTATTGCTATTTGTCAACGAAAAAGCTCGTTCCACAAAAGCTTCTGTCTTGGCGTACCACTCATCTGAGTGACCACCAGTTCTGCTCTTCCAACCAGTGTACATCCAACTACGATCTTCGCCCATGTTTACTCTGCAATTAATAGTCGGACAAATTACTGTTAGTTTCTCATTAATTTATGCATGATAGAGGAAATAATGAGAGAGACAGTGAACTGGGTCCGTGCCAGTTCGAAGCCCGACACCAGCCATGCTCGGGCTTGACCTCAGACCCCACTCTGCCGCCCTCGACTCCCTCGCCTCGTATTGAGTCATCGGCCGCCGCCCGCCATCTGCGGTGCCCATTCCATATCTTCCCCGAATGTATGAGTATGCGAGGCGAGCCCAACGAGCGACGACTCCTAGACTCTTGTCCAGAGGAGGCGAGGCAAGGACCCCGGCGAGACGACGAAACTGTTGGCGAAGAAGCTATGGAGGAGGCCACGACTACAATGGTCTACACGGCACGATCACACTTATTGCGTGTCATGCCCATTTGGGTTGGTAACTTAACCCTAATGATTCATCAATGTTTGATTATCATCTGTCTCAGAAATCACAAAATTTCGGCAGCATAACGCCGCATATTTAACACTACACCCCCCCTATCCGGTGCAGTTCTTAAAGTACAAAGGGGGGCAACTGGTTAGCTCGGAAACCTGTTGCCTTATAGATCTTGCGAGTTAAGGACAAATACTCGCAACATCTATTTTTGGAGTTTTTATGGACTTATACGTACTCACAAACACGCCGATGTGAACGTACGGGGGGTCTTGCGGCGAAGAGATACCTAGCTACAGACTTTTAGGGTTAGTAATGGGCCACCCGGCCCATATACACTTAACCCTAACGATTCACCTCATGTCACTAGTCGCGGGTCACGATCGTGACCCATACTGCCTATATACGCTAGGGTTGGGCCCGATGGGCCGTATATACGCTACATATATACCACGGCTCGGCCAGGCTTCGGGTTGGCACAACACGCACGACCCATGAATGGGCCTGACACGACCAGACAGGAGAAAATGGGATCCATCGTGCTTGGCCTTGGCTTATGGCCCATCGTGCCGGCCCGGCTTGGCACGACAAATTTGCGGGTCGTGCGGGGCATAATGTTTTCATGCACGAGACCGGCTGGGCCATCCCAGCACAGCCCATTGCTATAGCCACGACAGAACCTAAGTGTCCCGACAGCCGGCCGCCCCCTACGCCGCCCTCGACATAAACCAATTAAGCATAATCTACACTACACTAATTAAGCATAATCTACACTAAGCAAATTAAGCACAATTAAGCAACTTAACCACTTAAGCATAATTAAATAAACATAATCTAAAGTAAGCAAATTAACTAATTAAGCATAATTAAATAAACAATTAAGCAATTTAAGCATAATTTAAACAATTAATTCAATTCAATTTCAAAATTGAACAATTCAATTCAATTCAAATTTAAACAATGCAATTCAATTAAATTCAAATTTCAATAGAGGGGAGGGGGGTCTGTGGAGGGGGTGGGGTGGGGCGGGGTGGGGTGGGGGGTCTGTGGAGGGGGAGGGGGGTGGGGGTCTGTGGAGGGGAGGGGGGTGGGGGGGTCTGTGGAGGGGAGGGGGGCTGGGGAGGGGAGGGGGAGGTGGGGTGGCTGTCGGCCAGAGAGCGTACGGGGAGGGGGGCCAGAGAGGGGAGGTGCAGGGGGAGGGGGAGGGCGGCCGGGGAGGGGAGGGGGAGGGGGGGTGGCGCTCTGCCGTGGAGGGGAGGGGAGGTGGAGGGGGAGGGGGAGGGAGGGCCGGACGGTGGCGGTCGACCGGGGAGGGCGAGGCGGCACTAGGGGAGGGGGCGAGGGGGGGGGGGGGAGGGCCTAGCGGTCGGGGAGGGGAGGGGAGGGGAGGGGAGGGGAGGGGAGGGGAGGGGAGGGGAGGGGAGGAGGATACCTGGCGGAGGCAGCGTCGGACGACAGCAACGCGGTGGCGAGCGACGATGTCGGGCGCGTCGGCGGGGAGAAGACAACAAAGCGGCGCGCGACGGGTAATGAAGAAAAGAGAAGGCGCGCGCGGGGTAGGTTAAAATACGTAACTTATGTTGACTAAATAATAAACTTACGTCGGCCTATATAACTTACATCAGTCATCCTCCCAGCCGACGTAAGTTAATACTAATTTACGTCGGCCATCTTATTCATATCGGCTAGTTGTCCAGGCCGACGTAAGTGTACATTTACTGCTGTCGGTCTACTAACTTACGTCGGCTGCTAACGTAAGTTAACTAACTTACGTCAGTTGTATCTAGCCGATGTAAGTTAGTTTATTTACGTCGGCCAGCCGACGTAAATTAATTGGGCTGATGTAAGTGTTAGTGTTTCCTGTAGTGTAGGACAACCTTACCCTTAGAGTAGATTTGTTAGGTGTGTGTCACACTATCCATATATTATCAACTTACCTCTGTCTTGATAATTAATTAGTATCCCATAGCTTGATCATATGAGTGGTGTTTACTTTACTCCATTGCCTTCATTTGAGATAAATATGATACCCTTGGGAATACTCTTGGATGAAATGCTACACAACAGTTTCCATGCGCTTGCGGACCTCATCTCTTTCGAGAGATGATCTATGACGTTAATAGCCGTCAACAAGCATTTCTGGCACCATTGCCGGGTATGATTTGTTAATGTTTCTTAGTAACTTTCAACACCTATTCACCCCTCCCCCCTCTAGGCCACATTCAATTAGTATCAGAGCAAGGCTCTCCATTAAGAGACTCACCGCTTGGAGCTAATGGCCGACGACAGGACAAATGAGATCCTAGAAATGCCCATCAACAGAGATCCTTGTTGACAGCTACTAATGTCACATATCATCTCTAGTAAGAGATGAGGTCCGTAAGCATAGGGAAGCTGTTGTGTAGCATTTCACCCAAGAGTACTCCCAAGGATATCGTAATTATCCCAAAGGAAGGCAATGGAGTAAATTAAACACTACTCTTGTGATCAAGCTATGGGATACTAATCAATTATCAAGACAGTGGTAAGTTGATAATATAGGTAGTGTGACTCACACCTAAGCAATCTATTCTAAAGGGTAAATAGGTCCTATGGAGATTACACTAAGAGTTGGGGAGTTGCTCCTACAATGCTTGTAGTATACATATACATAGCCTAAGTTAGATACTAATGAGCATGTCAATGGTGAATACTTATGATAAGTTGTTCAACATATCGGGCACATGTTTACCCCTAGCAATACTAGGACGACTCCCGCCAAGAGCCTATGGCATAGCCGAACATGGAGGATTACAAAGGACAGATAAGGCTGTCACCACCTACTACCTACCTCGTCAATCTGTGGGTCTACGAGACATCCAATGTTACTTAACTACCCTAGCACCATGCTAGCATGTTAAGTAAATACCTTAATAATCATGACATCTTAAGGCAATGACTAGCCTAAACATCCTTGAACCAATGTTGAGACATAGCATAAGTTATTCATATTAACATGATCATATCATAACTAATGAGACTATAGTGGGGGTTGGTAGTGTTTATGATGATAGATTAAGAGTGATATGGAATAATCATAAAAACTACTCCTACCACATACATGGAATCCACAATCAAACAAGAAACACTTTATCCAAGTATATAAATAAAAGAAGATTAAAGATAATATATTTATTATGCATAAAGTCACAAATATAAGAAAAGATACATGAGCCATACCTTTCCCAATTTGGACTTGGGACTAGAGGCTCTCCTCTCTATAGCCTAACTCCACTAAGAACTAAGAGAACTAGTGTATACAATAGAATGATGCTCAAAAGGTGTGTGTTGAAGTGAGGGGTGAGGCGTGCTATTTATAGCTTGGAGAAGGGTTGGTTCCCGCCACCAAAAGCACGCGAATAAGTCACCCATGACATCTTCAAGCCGGGAGGAGCCAACACGTGGCATTTGGCCGCGTTTGGCGCCAGGACCTAGTCGGTTGACTAGGGGGGTCGATCAACCTGGTCCTGGCTCCAAATTGTCAGTTCTTCCTCCAGGTGACTGACAGGTGGGTCCCACTCCATGATATGGGTGCTACACCGTTGGATGGCCTCGAATATTTCTGTTTGTGGTCCACTTGATCCATGTGGTGCCACATGTTAGTGCTTGATTGGTTGGGATGATATTGTATAGGATCTATCCCCTTGTTTCACTTCAATTCTGTATAAAATACCTGCATGCACCAATTTCTCTAAGTAAAAGTGTAAATAGGTTAAATAGAATGGTGATGTGTGCAAGAAATATTATTTCCTTCACATAATTGAGTTATATTGATGGGTGAAATTGGTATATAACAGCCGTCAACAAACTCCCCCAAGCTTATCATTTGCTTGTCCCGAGCAAAGTTAAGATTTTAGGTTGATGATCAGGAGTAGCTACAATGTTCTATTTTTCAAAAGTACCATGTGTACAACAAAAATACTCTACCTAGTGTTGCAAAAATTGGCATGGTACTTCACCCATCTCAAGTCATTATGGGGCTTATGCCATCTTCTATTCATGGGTGGTTGAAAGATAGAACAGCAAATGGAGCACACATACCCTAGAAATCAAGTTCCACTCATATCCCGGATAGTTCAATTTAGATTATAAGTACCTCAATTTGATTCTCTCGGTCTCTCCTTTGCGTGTAGTTGAAATATTTCCTCACCAAGGCAAGTGAAGTCTTGAATTCAAAAAGTAATGAATGAAATCTCACATAGGTCTATACTAGTTTGACAAAGCTCAGTGTGAAGACAAATAACATATGCATAAGGTCTATCATAATGTATCATATGGCTTTGGTAGGTGTTTCCAATCAAATGAGAGTAACTTGAATCTTTTTAGAATTTCTCTGGAAATCTAAGTTTTACTTTCAAACTAGGAATAGCAGCCCTATCACTATATCACATCTCACAACAACTTAGAATGGATTAAGCTTTTGCTACCCACAATTTCCAAATCAAGGCAAAAGCAATTTTAGCCAATGAGAGCAATATGTTGGAGAGTACTAAGTTGTAAACTAGAGACTTAGGAAAATTAAAACACAACAACTATTCATCATTTCATCTATGTTAATTCCAAACCATTCTTATCGCACATCTTTTATTCTATTAACATAACCTATACTACATTATTATTAATCTCTCTTTTTTTAGATGCAAATGTGGTGGAAAGAAATAAAATAATGGGATGCAAATGGGATGTGATACAAGTTACCTCAAGTGGGGGTCCTCCCCGAAGCTTGTTCTTGTTCAAGGTACGCACTAGGGGCTGTAACCCTAATGACGAATGTGGACCATGAGGTTGGCCTAACCTTGTTGCATCATGGCATTGACATTGGAGGGTTGAGTGTTGATATTGGGTTGCCTTCCATGGGTTCCATGAGTGTGGTCGAGGAGAGTGTTGTTGATGTCGCTCATCCACACCTCAAGGTTCTCATAGGTTGGATGTACTTGGTTATTCCATGGCTAAGGTAATGATAACTCTTAGCTACAAAGGAATGACGTGCACTCAGCATGGTTGAGTGAGTTCCGTCATTCTTTGGCTGAGGTGTATCATACCTTCTTGCCATAAAGAAATAACTTGTACCTCTCATGCATAGGTGTGATCCGACACTCTTTGGCTAAGTTTGTGATAATTTTAGCCACAAAGGAGTGACATGTACCAAACATGTGTTGAGTATGATCCGTTATTCCTTGGTTAGAGTAAAACATACCTATAACCACAAAGGGATGATGTGTACTCAACATGGGTTGAGTGTGATCTGTTGTTCCTTGGCTAAGGTACAAAATACCTTCTAGCCACATAGGAACAACTTGCACCAAATATACATTGGATGTGATCTTGTCATTCCTTGGTTAAGCTACATCATACCATTTAGCCACAATGGAATAACTTACACCCAATGACGGTTGCAATTCCCTTGAGCTTGAATGAGTGCTTAGAATAGTTGAGAGCACCATGCTCTCATATATTTGTAGCAGCTGGTTGCTCACAGAGGGTTTCCATGTCAAATCTCTGGCCTCGTATAGTTATGGTTGACCTTCGGGCTTCATTTCCAGTAGGTATCAACCATCCTAATTTACTCCTTTGTCAAGAGATATTGAAATGGAATTCTCTTAGGGTTTCCAACAATCAGATCTTTTTATGCCTCCATAGTTATTTTACTCCTGCAACCTCCTCTCTAGGATAGAGAGGGATGGTTAGCTCCCGATACTTGTACAAATGAAGTTTCGTGTTAGGTAACCGAATCTTCATTTGTACGCACGGGGAAGAACAAGACCAAAGATGCATTGGGTCCAATTTCTAGTGTATCCATGAACAATGTATGAATCATTGCTAGGAGTGGGGCTTTATGGATAAATCAAGTTGAACATTTTCTAAAGCTCCTACTCATAACAATGCAAGTGATATAAATACACTATATGGATCCCTTCACCATGTAAATTTTCAACCATCATAGTTTTTTTTACACAAGAGCAAATGTCATCATTTGGATCATGGCAAACAATATTCTCAATTTTATCCTCCTGTACATTTTTTTTAATTTTCTTGCCTAGGAATTTGAAATTTAGTGATCCATGCATGAATGAGTTTCAAATCAAAATTATGGATATTACTATTTCTAGATTGGTACATACCAATTTAACCATTAAGTCATTCCATAAGCATTATCTAAGCAGAAAATGTCTAAGTCAATTGTAGTAGTGCTTATTAAATACTAGGTACTTGTTTAAATTTATTCCCATGTAAGGTGACATTCCTTTTCAAAGAATAAAAAAGAGTAATGCCGACACCTACTATCGCAAGGATGCATAAGAATTGAACGATGAGAAGGTGTAAACCTTCCTTATCAATGTAAGAAAAAATCATTCAATCCTAATGCAATTCAAACGACGGGAAAATTGAACTTGTACCTCAATTGAAGAGCATTGTGTCAGAAATTCATGACCATGAATTTTGGTGCATCCTTCATGTTCAATGTCTTCTGCCAAGTTGAGGTTGGAGATGAATGGGCTTCATATTGCTCCTCCATTGGGCCACCATCTTGAGCATTCCTCCACCATGAACTCAAAATGAGATCGATAGAGGGATATGCATATATGAGGCCTTCCAATCTTTTTATAAATTTTGTCCTAGCTGCACTAAAATGAAGAACAAACAAAACAACTGGAAAACAGGTTACGTTAGCGCAAAAGCATGTTGTACCCTCTGTCAAATTGTTTTGCCCAACATGAAATAACTAGCAAATGCAATGAATATTAAGGGAAATATTTTTTTGGTTGAATTAGAAAGATGAATTCAAGTGGTTATGCCCAAGGTTCATATACAAGTAAATTTATTTCCTAATTCAAAATTTTAGTTTTTATGATGCTTCGAAATTTTACTTTCCAACATGCAAGTGTGAAAACTCAAACATGCTAAATGCCAATGCAAAATTTGATGGGAAATTCAAATATGCAATTGGGAAATCAAATATGAGATAACTACCAATTAACCTATTGGCAATGACTCATCAAATTTTTTAAGTTCGATGAGTGTGACTTACCTCCATTCTGTTTAGTTCGATGATTTGTTGTCCAATCCCGAAGTTGAAGATATGGACAACTTCTCTTGCTTGACATGCCAAATCTCCTTTGGCAAGTAAGTTTGACATGTGGGCCACATGGTGGCCCTAGCCTCTCCGTCATCCTGATAAAGACTTATTGATGTAGTGGCAGCTTCTCAATTTTGAAGATATTCGTTTATGAACATTGTGAGGCTTGTCCTTCTTTAGTGGTGTCACTTCGACCTTATTGATATTACTTAAGGTCAACCCATACTTTGATCATGGATCAAAAGCTTCATTGGGCATGACGACATGTGGACTCCACAATCAAACAAGAAACGCTTCATCCACAATGTCACTTGCCCTAGGTTGCATGGGCTTGGTCGAAGGGTAGGAATCCCAACAAGTGATTGTGGAATATATTGGATCTTGAATGCTCTTTATGTTTCTTGTCCTTGGACAAGAGCTTCATGTAAATGTTGTCTTGATTTCTTTCTGGGCCATGGACAAGATACATCAGGGTAGGCTAGTTGAACATAAATCAATTGAAATCTCCATAGCCTCCTTGATTACAAGGGTGATGTTGATTCCACCCTTGACCTATTTGTAGCTGGTAGCCATTGGAGTTGTATTTGGAAGGAAGAATCCTCATGGGTCTTAGGGAAATGATTCCCCAAGTGGCTCATGTCAACATGGATTTTCACAAATCATGTGAATATCCGTGGCTTGGATCATCCAAACATTTCTCCATTGGCTTGATCTTCATAATACTTCAATGGCAGGTATATTTCCATAGCTAGCTTTTCCACCTTGTTAAGTGGTGTGCATGCCAAGCTAAGGGAACTAGATCATTCTTCCATCCACCCCTTGAGTGGAGACCATATTCATACCCATGATGAATGAGAATAGGACTCCTTCAGCTCCAGCACAAAGGTGGTCACGGATTGATGGACCAACCCATGACATGAATGTTGGATGAGGAGTCAAATATCCACCCTATGGTGGAGGTAAACCAAGAATAACTCTTGGAGCCCCCCCCCAAGCTTGGGGATGGATGATTTTGGCTCCTTCTGGAAGCTGAAATTCTTCCGCAAAAGGCAATGGTGTTGCCTTGCGGACATTTGTTGAGGTACGCCTTGAATCATTTTGCAGTTGAGTATTAGTGTCCTCGTTGGCCATCCCATGAAATTGGTTAGCCAACTCTACCTTGTTTTCACCACAAAAAGGAGAAAACAAACAAGGGTAATATTGTCTAATAACTACTAGTACCTATATCTTAATCACAAGTGACAGCTATCCTTCACTTCCTTTGCCTTCCCTGGCAACAGCGCCAGAAATGCTTGTTGATGGCTACTAACATCACATATTATCACTAGTAAGAGATGAGGTACGCAAGCACACAGAAACTGTCGTGTAGCATTTCATCCAAGAGTATTTCCAAGGGTATTTTATTTATCCCAAAGGAAGGCAATGAAGCAAAGTAAACACTACTCTTGTGATCAAGCTATGGTATACTAATCAATTATCAAGACAGGGGTAAGTTGATAATATGGGTAGTGTGACACACACCTAAGCAATCTATTCTAAAGGGTAAATAGGTCCTATGGAGATTAGACTAAGAGTTGGGGAGTTGCTCCTACAATGAATCTAGTATACATATACATAGCCAAAGTTAGATACTATTGAGCATGTCAATGGTGAATACTTATGCTAAGTTGTTCAACATATCGGGCACGACTTTACCCCTAGAAATACTAGGATGACTCCCGCCAAGAGCCTAGGGCATAGCTGAACATGGAGGATTACAAATGCTAGATAGGGCTATCACCACCTACTGCCTACCTCTTCAATCCGTGGGTCTACGTGACATCCAACGTTACTTAATTACCCTAGAACCATGCTAGCATGTTAAGAAATACCTTAAGAATCATGACATCTTAAGGCAATGACTAACCTAAACATCGTTGAACCAATGTTGAGACATAGCATAAGTTATTCATATTAACATGATCATATCATTACTAATTAGACTATAGTGGGGGTTGTAGTGTTTATGATGATAGATTAAGAGTGATATGGAATAATCATAACATGTACTCCTACCACATACATGGAATCCACAATCAAACAAGAAACGCTTTATCCAAGTATATGAATAAAAGAAGACTACATATAATATCTTTATTATGCATAAAGTCACAAATATAAGAAAAGATACATGAGCCATACCTATACCAATTTGGACTTGGGACTAGAGGCTCTCCTCTCTATAGCCTAACTCCACTAAGGACTAAGAGAACTAGTGTATACAATAGAGTGATGCCCAAGTGGTGTGTGTTGAAGTGAGTGGTGAGTGGTCCTATTTATAGCTTGGAGAAGGGTTGGTTCCCGCCACCAAAAGCGCGCGAATCAGTCACCCATGACCTCTTCAAGCCGGGAGGAGCCAAAACGTGGTGTATGACCGCGTTTGGCGTCATGACCTAGTCGGCCGACTGGGGGGGTCGGCCGACCTGGTTCTGGCTCCAAATAGCCAGTTCTTCCTCCAAGTGAGTAATAGGGGGGTCCCATTCCATGATATTGGTGTACCGTCGGATGGCCTCGGATACTTCTGTTTGTGGGCCATTTGATCCATGTGGTGCCACATGTCGGCGCTTGATTGGTTGGGATGATATTTTATAGGATCAATCCCCTTGTTTCACTTCAATTCTATAGAAAATATCTGCATGCACCAATTTCTCCAAGTAAAAGTGGAAATAGGTTATATAGAAAGTTGATGTGTGCAAGAAATGATATTTTCTTCACATAATAGAGTTATATTGACGGGTGAAATCGGTATATAACAACTGTCAACAATGCTCATGAGGATAAAGTGTTTGATGTGCTCAAGGAGTACGAGCACGATGATGTTGAAGTGCGCCAGCTCAAGGCACTTCTAAGGAAGAAGCTCTTGAGCCAAAAGGGCGAGAAGGAAGACTAGAAGCCAAAAGGGAGTAGTCATCAAGACTACTCCCGGTATCCTTTTAATTATGGTCACCTTAGTGCCAATAACTATTATCTTTCTATTCCATAGGGAAATCCTCCCCACTTCGATGGAAGTGATTATACTATGTGGAAATACAACATAAAGATATCTCACTAGATCAAAGTCTTTGGCACATAGTATGTACAGGTCTGGATATACTGGAAAATGATGAAGAACTCACCTCGTAGCAAGAACAAGCGATTCATCGCAATGCGCAAGCCATTGCAGTGATCACCTCATCCTTGAGTCGAGAGGAGTTCACCAAAGTGGATGGACTGGAAATTGCCAAGGAGATATGGGACACTCACAAGACTGTGCATGAAGGAAATCCTCGATCCGAGAAGCAAAGATCGAGATGCTTGAAAGTGTTGGGGAGATTTGCTATCGAGGATGGTGAAACTCCTAAAGAGATGTACAATCGAATGAAGATACTTATAAACAAGATTTGTGCCTATGGAAGCAAGAAGTGGACTGATCATGAGGTTGTCAATAGAATGATAAGAGCATTCATGCCACTCAATGTCACATTATGCTCAATGATAAAGCACGGGGTTCCACAAAATGACCCCCGATGAGGTTCTCGGAAAAAATTAAAATCACGAGATGATGGAAAAAGAGGCTCAATATGTGAAAGATCTTGTGGAGCTTACTTCATCCAAGAAGAAGGAAGTTGCTCTCAAGGCAACAAGCAAACCCAATGGAAAAGAGCTCATGAGATGCATGAAGAAGAGGACAGTGATGATGTGAGCACCGATATGGATGATGAAGAAATGGTGCTCTTTATCAAAAAGTTCAAGCGCATGATGAGAAGAAGAAAAGGCAACAACTCAAGTGAAGGCAAGAGTAAAGAACAGGCAAAATCCAAAGCTTGGCGTACTTGCTACAACTGTGGCGAATATGGACACTTCATGGTTGGCTGGCAATATGAAGACAACAAGAAGAAGAAATAATTGAAGCCACAAGAAAAGAAAATGTTCAAGAAGAAGAAGCAAGCACACCAAGTGCACATCGGTAAGGAGTGGGACCCAAACGAGGAGTCCTTCTCCGAAGATGAAGAGGACATGGTGACAATTGCCATTAAGAAGCCAACAATGAAGTTGACACTCTTCCCTAACATGGGACGATGGAAGGACTCCCACTGCACTTGCCACATGGCTAAGGATGGCAAGAAAAAGTCAAATCTAAACCTTGCTCTTTAATTCCTCTATTGATGATTTTGATAGTGCTAGTGAAAATGAGATTATGTTAAAAGCTTTAAGTAAAACTGCTTTAAGGAAAATGAAGTTATTGTCGAATGAGATCTTTGAGAAGGAGGAGCTTGCCAATCGTCAAGAAGATATGCTCATTCCTGAAAGAAAGAAAAATATTGAGGTTGAAAAGCTTTTTGAGCTTGCGAAGGACAGAAGCACAGCACTTTAGCTTGAGCTAGACTTAAGTAAGTAGACTTACTCGAAGCTAGAGGAATCACACATTGCAATCAAGGATGAACTTGCTAACCTAACCAAAGTTAACAATATTCTTTAAGTGCAAGTTAAGTAACTCAAGAAAAGTGACACTTCCTCCTCAAAAAGCTCATCCTCTCAAAATGTCAAGTCCATACCTATTAAAACTTGCACGTGTTCCAACTTGAGCACTAATGTGAAGGATGAACTTAATGCATCTAACATCAAACATCCTTCCCAAATTGGAATTTTTGACAAGGAAAAGATCAAATATGCACGTAATTCCTATATGGTAACAAGACCTGATAATGTCAAAGATGGTCTTGTGTATACACGAGGTAAAAATCAATCCACTAATGTTCACAAGAATAATATGGACCATATTGCTTTTGCTAAGGAGAACTCATCTAAACATAATCAACAAACCTTATTTCATACTTTGATGCATCCTATGTTCTTATGAGAAATTGGTTTGGTCGTGTTTATGCTCAATATGTTGGGCCACACCCCAAGAATCCTAGATATTGGGTGTTAATGCCATAATCACTTGTAACTAACCTCAAAGGACCCAAGAAAGATTGGGTACCTAAAACCAAGGCATGGTTCTATTTTGCAGACTTACTCCTCTGGCGGTTCAAAATAGGTACTAGAAAGTGGATGCACCAACCACATGATCGGAGAGAGAAGAATGTTCGTAGAATATGAGCACAATGAAGATCCAAGTGAAGGTATCTATTTTGGAGACAATAGCCAAGGAAAAGTGCTTGGTACCCGTAAAATTGTGATATCATCTCAATGCACCCTTTCTCATGTTTTACATGTTGATTCCATGGATTACAATCTTTTGTCCATATCTCAGTTGTGTGACAAAGGATATAACTGCTTGTTTACTAATGAGGGTGTGACAGTTCTTTAGAAGAAGCGATACTCAGTTGCATTCAAGGTTATGTTGAAGGGAAAGATTTATCTTGTTGACTTCAATAAAGATAAAGCCGAACTCGACACACGCTTGATTGCAAAAACTAACATGGGATGGTTGTGGCATAGACGACTAGCACATGTTGGTATGAGAAATATGCAGAAACTTCTAAAAGGTGGTCACATGCGAGGCTTAAAAGATGTTGTGTTTGAGAGAGACAGGCCGTGTAGTGCATGCCAAGCCGGAAAGCAAGTTGGGACACCACATCCTGCAAAGAATATTATGACTACATCAAGACCGCTGGAACTTTTGCATATGGATCTTATTGGTACAGTTGCTTATATAAGCATAAGCAGTAACAAATATGGTTTGGTCATAGTTGATGATTTTTCTAGATTTACCTGGGTATTTTTCTTATACAATAAATTAGAAACCCAAGGCACCCTCAAGAAGTTCTTGAAGATAGCACATAATGAATTCTCCTCTACAGTCAAGAACATAAGAAGTTATAGAACGGAGTTCAAGAATACTCAAGTTGAGGAGTACCTGAATGAAGAAGGAATAAAGCACGAGTTCTCAGGACCTTATTCTCCTCAACAAAATGGGGTGGCCAAGAGAAAGTATTGAACACTCATTGAAATGGCGAGAACAATGCTAGATGAATACAAAACTTCATATCGGTTTTGGGTGGAAGTAGTGAACACAGCTTGTCATGCCATGAACCGACTATATCTTCATCGACTACTAAAGAAGACACCATATGAGCTCCCAACGGGTAACAAACAAAATGTTTCATATTTCAAAGTTTTTGGTAGTAAATGTTACATATTGAACAAGAAGCCTAGGACTTTGAAGTTCGCTTCAAAATCTGATGAAGGTTTCTTGCTAGGTCATGATTTGAATGCCTACGCCTATTGTGTTGTCAACAAAGTCTCTAATATTGTTGAAATAGCACATGACGTAGTGTTCAATGAGACTAATGGCTCTCAAGTGGAGCATGTTGATATGTGTGTGCTAGATCAAGAAGAAGCTCCATGTCAATCATTGATCGACCACAAGAGCAATCACAAGACTCAAGTGCTCAAAATGTACCTCAACCGGACAGCAATGATCAGGGGGCTTCTACACATGATCAACCTCAACAATATCAAGATGATCAACATAATAATGGAGGCAATGATCTAGGGAGAGATGACGAACATGAACACAATGAAGAGGAAATGAGACCACAAGATCCTGACCCAAGAGTACATCAGAGTGTACAAAGAGATCATCCCCTTGACAACATCATTTGAGATATTGCAAAGGGAGTAACTACTAGATCTCACATTGCTAATTTATGTGAACACTACTGTTTTATTTCCTCTTTGGAACCTTATAGGGTTGATGAAGCATTGCGAGATCCGGATTGGATGATGGCAATGAAGGAAGAGTTAAATACCTTCAAAATGAATGAAGTATGGGAGCTTGTGGAAAGACCAAAAGCAAATATTGTAGCAACCAAATGGGTCTTCCGAAACAAGCAAGACGAACACAGAGTGGTGACAAGGAACAAAACATGACTCGTGGCAAAAGGTTACTCACAAGTCAAAGGTTTGAATTTCAATGAAACCTTTGCTCCCGTAGCAAGACTTGAGTCCACTCAAATTTTATTAGCCTATGCTACTCACCACAATTTTAAGCTGTATCAAATGGACATGAAAAGTACATTCATCAATGGTCCTATCAAGGAGGACATGTACATGGAGCAAACTCCAGGTTTTCAAGACCTAGATCATCCTGACCATGTGTACAAACAGCGCAAGGATCTCTATGGCCTCAAACAAGCTTTTAGAGCTTGGTGCCTTAGGGATTTTCTCACTCAAATGGTTTTAAAATTGGAAAGGTTGATTATACACTATGTAATATACATTTTAATGTCCTCTATTTATTCGTCAAATTTATGTTGACAACATTATTTTTAGTTCTACTAACGAATCTTTTTGTGAAGAATTCAGTAAGATCATGACAGATAGGTTCGAGATGTCTATGATGAGTGAATTGAAGTTCTTCTTGGGATTCCAAGTGAAGAAACTTAAAGAGGGCAAATTCATTTGCCAAACCAAGTACACATAGGACATCCTCAAAAAGTTCAACATGGACAAAGCCAAGCCCATCAAGACTCCCATGGGAACAAATGGGCATCTCGACCTCAATGAAGACGGTCCAGGTGTGGATCAAAAGGTATACCGTTCTATGATAGGTTTCTTTCTTTAATTATGTGCATCTAGGTCTGATATTATGTTAAGTGTTTGTATGTGTGCAAGGTTTCAATTTGCTCCTAAAGAGTGTCATTTAATTACAGTAAAAAGAATCTTAAGATACGTAGTTCACACACCCAAACTAGGCCTTTGGTATCCAAAAGGCTCTAAGTTCAACCTGATAGGCTATTCCAATGCCGACTATGCTGGCTGCAAAGTTGATAGAAAAAGCACATATTGAAGCTGCCAATTCCTAGGTAGATCCTTAGTGTCATGGTCCTCAAATAAACAAAACTCTATTGCCCTTTCCACAGCCAAAGTGGAGTCTGTCGCAGCTGGTAGTTGTTGTGCACAACTACTATGGATTTGTCAAGATGAAAGCGAGTCTTCGGAGAATGAAAGTAACGGTGCACAAAAAGGTGAAAATGAGAAACAAGAAGGAAAAACACAAAGTGAAGAATGGAAGCGCAAATTAGTTCTAAACGTATAGGGTATGTGTGAGAGACACGCCCCAAGAGCTCAAACCATTGCGTAGAGAGTAAGGGTTGAACAACAAACTGAAAAACACACTGAAGTATTGGACAAGTCTGATAATAAGCCAACTAGTCCAATTTCCTTTCTGTTTAATAACGGACAAGTCTGATCATGTCTGGACTAGTTTGATATTTCATTGGTGCTCAAACGGACAAGTCCAAAAATGCGGACCTGTCCGTCACACTTCACAAATTCACAATGCACTGGACTAGTCTTGTATTTATACGGACTAGTCCAAATTCCTTTGTGGACACTAAATGGACTAGTCCGGTCCTATGCAAACTAGTCCGTACACCCACAACAGTTAGGGTTTCCTAGTGTGCTGCACAACTCAATGTTCAAATCACTTAGCACATCGGACGAGTCATGTTCCATAGTGGACTAGTCCGGGCCTCGAGATCCTCAATGGTAACTTTTTTAAACATCTATAAATATGTGATCCACGGCCCCACAACACACAACTAAGAACCCTAGCGCCATCACATGTCCCAAGAGCACAAAAACACTCCTCTCCACACATCTAAAGCCCTAAAAGTTCAATCTTTTGAGAATCAAGATTTGGGAAAGGGAGAGTGATTTCTACATGATCTTGAGCTCTTGAGGTTGATCTCTCTTACACTCTTGCTGTTCTTGTACATCTTTTGAGTGTATTCAATCTGTTTTCTCGTTTTAATCTTGTGGGAGCCCTCAGCTTGTGAGGTTGCCCTATTGACTTGGTGATTACCTCATGATAATAGAACTCAAGTTGGCCTTCATGGTGACTTGACGAGGTAAAGAGTTGGTTGAGACCCAGCTCTGTGTGAGCTCCTCAACGAGAGCATAGATCCCTTGTGTGGGATTGAACCTCGGTAAAAATCTCCGTGTCTTGTGCCATTTACTTACATCATTCATACTTGCAACTAGTTAGGGCACAAAATGTTAAATCCAGAACTTGGGAATTAAATTTGTAATTCTCGTACAACTTGAACAATACACATACTTGCTTATTACTCTCAAGTTTATTTACACATCCCACTATGTTACATATTCAGGAAAATACCAAAAAGAATAAATTAATTGTCGGTGTTTCGTTAACACGGGACTAGTCCGCACCCTACACCAAACTAGTTCGGCCTTCCTATTATTTGACGGTTTTTTAAGTGCTACAGGAAAAGTTTGAACGTCTATTCACCATCCTCTAGGCCACATTCACTTAATAATATTTTAATGACCTACAAATATTTGTAGGGCAACGTCAGCTGGTTGCAGGGTCGATCCGATGCATACTGAACCCTTTCTAGGTACTGGGCTAGCAATAATTTCATTGCTAAGTCCAACAGGGCTTGGGGGTGCAGAGGGGTCGATGGGAAACACAACTACGGGCAAGATAACGACTTGCGTTTGGCCAAACACATGGTAAGTGTGTCTAACATATTTTAAATATTCATAATATACTATTCGTACTAACACGTATTGACAGGAGTACGAGACAGGGGTGGCACCGACCCCTACTCAAGTTTGGAAGAGAGGTCATAAGGACTCTTCTTAGCCTGAGCACTACAATCAGGTCGCAGTCGAGCGGCTGGTATGTTTAAAAATCATTCAAAATAATTCTTACTAAATAGATTGTTGAACTTACACGGTTTCCTTGTTTTCCAGAATAAGTACGGGGAGGATGCTAAGAGGATACACAGCGAAGATTTTGATTGGGAAAATAAACCAATCGATCCTCAAGCCGCGTATGTGTTGACAGTCCTTAAATGCCAAATACGGCTGTCAATTCCCTGCATAAAAGATATGAATTAGACAACCAACATAGTAGTAGGAGTTATTTAATAACTATTTCCACAAGTGTAGGTGTAATTTTGTATGCAGGTGAATTTGGCCCATAATTAAAGGGAATTGCAGAGGGCAATCCAAGAAACACACCTTTCGACCAATCAAGTGCAAGCACGAGGATTCATGGGCCCACTCGGGGGAGAAAACTGACTAAAAATTATAGGAATCACGCATACCCATGATAGGGGGCCCACAAAATAGCTTACCAGAGGAAAAACACTTCGTTTTGGCCCACCAGAAAGTCAGTCGGTCACCCAGGTCGCCCGACCTGGTATACGCGCCAAACTCGATCAGACTCCACATGTTGGCACCTCACGGCTTGGAGATCACAATGGTGACAGATTCCCGCACATTTCTGGCACCAAACCGATCTTTGGAGGGTATAAATAAGGGGTAAGGGGTTCCCTCACTTCACACACTAAATGCTTGAGTCTAGTACTCCACTCCAAAGCCGTAGTGCTGCCCAAGTGCTTAGAAAATAGGGAGAGAGTGAGAAAGAGGAGGAGGGGCAGGAGGCTCCGGCTTGTCAGGCTTCTTCCACTCAAGGATAGGGTTCGGGCTTGTCGAACCCTCTCCACCCTCATACCTCAACAGTTCTTTCCATCTCAAGTAAGGTACATGATTTCCATTTGAGTTCATTTATTTAATTCAAGCAAGTTAATACCTTAGTTGCTTGTTTGTTCATTGCTCTATTCATTTAGAAATCCTAGTCCTTGCATGTGAGTTCAGGGAAGTAATCAATGGCGTAGGTGTCATGTCTAGGCTTGACGTTACCTTTGCTCGTAGTCCACGGGTTGTAGTGGTAGGCAGTAGGTGTTGACAGCTCTATCTATCCGTTGTAATCCTCCACGTTCGACCATGACATAGGCTCTTGGCAGGAGTCGCCTGGCAGACCAGGGAATGTCCGTGCCAAATACAACATGCTATTGATTGACTTGCTTTGAATTTGAAACCCTTCTATTAGGAAATCCACTCTATCCTTTGCCTACCACTGAGCTTTGTGTCTTTGGGTGAACTAGTTAGAAGATTAGCACACATGTTCCTTGGATTAGATATCATTGAGAATACTCTTTAAGGAGAAGTGTTACAACAGTTTCTCCATGCGCTTGCGGATTTTCATCTGTGACGTTCCAACTATCAACAGTATGCAAGCGGAGGCGGCAAAGCTCACAGAAGGTGAGTTGGTAATATATTTTATCATTTTCAAGGCTCTCCATATTCACGGAATTATCAACACGAGGGAAGCGCGATCTTCGAGAGGAAGCTCCACACATGCTTCATCGGTGGCCACGTCGAGTCGGCGTGTCTCGCAGAGAGACATAGAGGTGTAGGCCCTCCCGTCGCTTCTGAGAGAAGTTTCAACAGGAGGCACATAGGGTTGCGATGGAGGCCACAATCTCGTACTAGGCTGCCTACATGGCGCAGATGCGGGAGGCGATGAAGGTAAGAAGAAAAAACTAAAGTAATTTAAATTCATCCTATGCTTAATAATATGTAACCTCTAATGTTTGCAATTATAGGCACTAGTTCGACACCAGAGGGTGCAGATCCAGCTATCGCCAATGCCGTTGCAGACAATGCCAGACGATCCTTCTCTGCCAGTTCTAGTTTTACCTCATCTAAAATAGCCAAATCTAACTCAACTTAGCTAAATAAAGCTAAATATGATGAATTCTAGCTTATTTAATTAATTCTAGTTAAAATTGAAGTTTCAAACAAATAAACATGTCAAACTACTTACATGTATTGCAAGGATCGGCGACGAGGCTCAAACTTCACTCGCTGTCAATACTTGTTGGTAGGTTTTAATTCTCAAGTGAATGTCTACAAGCGCACGGAAACTGTCGATGTAGCATTTCCCCTTTAAAGAGTATTCCTATCGAAGCGTACGAACGACACTTCCCCCGGTACTACTAAAATATAGCCCGCGGAGCTTCTTGTATCGGTTTGGATGCGCGGAGAACTTGAACAAGATGATGACATGAAGGATTTACGTGGTTCGGGCCGCCTGAGTGTAATACCCTACTCCACGGGGTGTGTGTTGTTGTATTGAGGATTGTAGTAGTGCTGGTGTGCATATGAGCTTGGATGTCCATGTACCGTGCGGCATAGTGCTTTTATAGTCTAAGGACTAGCTGTTACATCAGTTGCTTGGCCCGACATATGGCCCTGGCGTATTTAAGAGTCTAATACACAGTCTACAAGTATTAAGAGTGATTAACAGTGTGATAACGTGTCTTAATGGCAACGTTACCTCTATTAACAACCCACTGATCGTGTGTCATTAATATAGCATTAATGACACATAATCAGATCTTGTAACTGTCTCTTTAACTATCCCTTGAATGTCTGTGCTATTGGAGATCCGCCAATATCCTCGTTAGTGTAAGGTCTAGAGGATCCACACATGACAGCTCCGAAGCTTTCCCTCATGGGGAGATAGGTCCAGAGCTATTATACACGTGGCAGCACCAGAGCTTCCCTCTACGGGGGCTTAGGTCCGGGGTCATTATCCACGTGTCAACTTTGGAGCTTCCCTATGTTGAAAGTTTAGCTCCGGCCTTACATTACATGCGGCAGTCCCGGAGCTACCCATATGAGCGAGGCAGGTCCAGTGTCGTGTGACATGTGGGGCCTGAGGAAGCTTTCAACACTGACAGGTGGAACTCTCTTGTACTTCTTGTGGTATCATGGGGTACCAAGTACACAGGGTACTGACAATGGCCCCCGGGCCCACCTCTAGGAGAAACCCTTTGGGTTAAATTATTCAACCGGAGGTGGGGCCATCCTCAATTCCCACGCAGCGACTTCAAAAGTCTTCTGATGTGCCGTTGGGGTGATGGTTCGGGGTTAAACCATCGCCGCATGGCTTGTTTTAAATGCGGCAGATGAGATCTTTGAGTGCGGATCTCACGCAATTGAAGCCGGTTCCCAATACGAAAATCATATTGGTTCTGAGTGCCTTGTCAGGCGGCCGCCTTTGGGTTTCCTACCACCCATCATGACAACGGTTCACCTTGTGTAATAACCTCGACCTCTTTGTCGGGGTGGGTCCAGGCCCATTCGTCATTGATGGGGTAGACTTTTGAAATGTGGCTTTTCTCTTGTTGCGGTTTCCATCCAAGCATCGTGGAGGATTACTTAAGAAGGAAAGTATGCATGGTTTGAGGACTCTTTATGCTTTTGATCAAACTCGCGCTCAGAGCCCAAACTTCGCCTAGCTTTCCTTTCCATTGCTCCACTTTGCCGCAATGGAGTTAGGTCTTGCCAAAAGACGCATCAAGAGCAAGGACGATACGATGAAGGTTCATACCTACATGGGGTGGTCCAGCGACTCCTTCAACCATCTGATTCGTGTCGGCAAGCTCCCCTTCTAGAAAGAGCGCCATGGCGACATGGTGTACTTCTCAGCGTACGCCATGGTGGGACTAATCCCACCTTTCTTGAGTTTCATCTTGATGTTGCTGGACTTCTATGGTCTTCAACTGCATCACCTCGGCCGCACTCCTCCTACTCGTGGAAACTTTTGTCCACTTCTGCGGGATGTGGGTGGGCGTGCCTCCCTGCGTCGTGTTGTTCCGGACTTTCTTCACAGTCCACACCACTAGCAAGGGGACTGAGCTATTTGACTTCTACTACTTCGTGAAGCGCAAGAACTTCCCCTTCAAGTCCTTGAAGTCGTCCCCCTCTAGCAAATGGGATGTCTGGAAGAAGGATTGGGTCATCATTGCAGTGGAGGAGCATGACAGGTTGGAGCTGCCCCAAGGACTCCCCAACGTCGACACCGATGCCTGGAATGTAGTTCCGAGGCTGTCGGATGCATTTAACCCTGTCCTGACCAGGATCCGAGAATGTGTGAAGGGTGGAGTGACCCCTGAGATGGTCTTCGGGAGCTTCTTGGTGAACATGTGGGCTCCACTGAGGAGGAGGGAGAGGCCCACCTGGGCTTTTAATAGTGTGATGAATACCGATCGGATTGAAACCGGTCTGGACTCCAACTTGGATGAAGAAGCCCTGAGGCTCCAACTCAAGAAATTTCAGCACGGGTTTATCATCGATGACGCATTGACTCCACCGGCTGCTTTACTACCCCTGAACATGACTACAGAGATCAGTAGGGAGCTCCGGAGGAAGATGTCGGCGCTAGATGACCTCGGTGAGGTGGTGAAGCGTAGGGTCTCCAGGGTTGTAATCCTTGGAGCTTTCGAGGAGGTGGCCGCCCCTACTCCAAGCCAGAGGGTTGAAGACGTTGGCAAGGGCAAGGGCAAGGGCAAGGAGCCAACTGAATCTTCCAGTCGGAAGAGAAAGCTGAGGCATGCTGATGGGAGCTCCATCAGGTCTGCTCCGGCGACAACTACCCCTTCTACCCGGCGAGGGAGATCTTTTGCGGCTACACCTCCTCCGGTGCACTGGTTCTGGCGCCAGTTATGGGCTCTAGGTGTGGTAGTCCCTCCTAGCCAAGGAAGACCTCGGCTGGTGCAATACCAACGACGATGGGAGGATACGGGCGACATTTCGGAGCTCCCTCCGTGCCAACCATGGCAAGTTCTGGCTCTGAGCCTCCGGCCAAATGGTTCCGCGCCGATTGGAGCGGTAGCTTCCCAAGGTAAGCTTTGCTTCTGCACCTTGATTTGCCACTCTTATTTTTGTCATGTTTTGAATGTTCCAATTTTTTGACTGCAGGGTGTCAAAGTCGGGGTCTAAAGCTCTGGCCTCTATCGCAACGGCCTAAACAGTGCGGATGGAAACTCCAGCTTCAACCCTCGTGCCTCCTCAAGTGGTGGCTGAGGTCACGGAAGCTCCAGCGCCAGCTGTCGTGGATATGGATTCGGAGTCATCGCTAGAGACTCCAGTGGTAGCGCCGGACCACGGGGAGACATGCGAGAAGATGCTCCCGTAGTGGTGTCACCAGCAACTGAAGCTCCAGCACAGGACGCAGAGGTGGTGGATGCTCCGGCAACTGGCCCGGGGGTAATTGAGGCTCTGGTCGTTGTGCTAGAAGTTGCTGCTGAGCCAGTGGATGAACCGGTGGTGCTAGAAGCTCCAGCCCTTGAGTCGGAAGTTGTTGATGCCTCGGCAATCGAGTAGATGGTACTTGAATTTCTGACCCTTGAGTCAGAAGTGTTGAAGCCCCGACAGTTGAGCTGGAGGTAGCTGATGTATCGACACCTGAGCCGGCGATGGAAATGGCTTTGGGTGGGGCTCCAATGACCACCTCGGAAGTAAATGCTCCAGAGGTTCCCATGCCTGAGGAAGAACACCATGAAGAGGCGGAGGCAGGCTCTTCACCCGCGGAACCAACAGTTGAAGTTCCTACGGCAGGACCTTCGATGTCGGCCCCGGAGGTAGAAGTTCCCCCAGTGGGTTTGTCGGTACCCTGCGTACCGGGTACCCCACGGTACCACATGAAGTGCACGAGAGTTCCACCTGTCAAAGTTGAAGGTCTCCTCAGGCCCACATGTCACACTACATCGAACTCGCATCCCTCATATGGGTAGCTCCGGGATGGACACGTTTAATGTAAGTCCGGAACTAAACTCCCAACATAGGGAAGCTCCACAGTCAACATGTGTATAATGACCCCAGACCTAACCCCCAGCAGAGGGGAGCTCCGGTTCCGCCACGTGTATAATAGTTCCGGAGCTGCCTCCTTGCAAGGGGAAGCTCCGAAGCTTCCATGTGTGGAGCCTCTGGACCTACACCACCAACGAGTACACTGGCGGATCTCGAACAGCACAGACTTTCAAGGGACTGTTAAAGCGGCAGTTACAAGACCTGATTACGTGTCATTAATGTTGTATTATTGACACACGATCAGAGCACTGTTAATAGGTGTAATGCAGCCATTAAGGCACGTTATCACACTGTTAACCACGCTTAATGCTCTTAGACAGTGTATTAGGCTATTAAATGCACCAAAGCCACATGTATCGCAAGGCAAATGATGTAATGATCAGTCCTTGGACTATAAAAGGACTGAGCCGCACAATACAGAAAAAGGCGATTCCAAGCTCAGATGCATACTAGTGATACTGAAAAACTCAATACAACAACACAATCACACTGTGGAGTACGGTATTACACTCAGGCGGCCCGAACCACGTAAATCTCCTGTGTCATCATCTTGTTCCTGATCTCTGCATGCCCAAACCGATACAAGAACCTCCGCGGGCTACAATGTAGTAGTACCGGGGGAAGTGTCATTCTCACACTTCGACATTTTGGCGCACCAGGTAGCGGGCACCCTAGATCGCAAGATGGTGAACTCCGCCGCAGGATCTTCCAACGGTAACCACGCTGAACAGCCTGCTAGAGGCAATCCCTCCAACATGCAGCATCCAGCAGCTGCCGTTGTCCCGGCGGGCATCATGCCACCACCACAACCATCTGCCCTAGCAAGCAATGCCGGACAACAGGATGGGGTACTTGTGTCGGTCACAGCATCGACAAACAACAACCCTGAGAACGCGCTAATTGCTACACGAACTCTGTTGGAGCACCCACCAGCGCCCGAAGAACCTCAGGGTGCGATGGAGCAGTGGCGCGCTGATGTACAGCATCTAGTTGCAGCCGCAACCGATGCCATCAGCATCCAAGGTCCTCCCCCTTCGGGGCAGGCAACAGCTCAACGTAGGACCCTGTCTGGAAGACTTGTTCCTCACGTGTCACAACACCGATGTCGTGCTGCATCTCAGCAGGTGACCTCGCTGCCTTCCGGGGCACAACGCACCGACACCATCACCAGGATTCTGGCTCATGACTTGTGGTCGGAACTTGATCGTTGTTATCAGCAGCAGGACGGCCGCGTCCATATCAAGCGAGCTCACGAAAGGCAAGAGACTCGGGACAGCCCCGCTCGTCAGGGAGTAGGGGGAGGCTGTTTTACCCTGGCCATGCACTTACGCCTGGTCCGATGGCCACAGAAGTTGCGACCTCATTTTCAGGAGAAATTCAACGGGACTGTCAATCCCGTTGAGTTTCTTCAAATCTACTCCACTGCTATACTTGCGGCGAGGGGCAATGAGGCTGTGATGGCCAATTACTTTCCAGTGGCTCTGACTGGGACTGCAAGGTCCTGGTTCATGAGTCTTCCACCTGACTCCATTAATAGTTGGGAGGAATTATGTCAACAGTTCAATGCCAACTTCGGGAGTTCTTACACCTGACCTGACACTGAACTGGACTTGTTTGTTTTTGTCGGTACCCTGGGTACCATATACCCTTTGGGATTACAAAGATCTCAAGGGAATATCATCTACTCGATCTGAAGACCTTCGGAGGCCCACACATCAGACATAACCGGACCCACTTCCCCAACTTGGTTAGTCCCAGGGTCGCCACGTGTACTATCAAACCGGAGCTACCGCCCACAAGGGGGAAGCTCCGGGCTATGTACCTAGCGGCACCTCCGGACCTAACCCCAGACCGAGGGAAGCTCTGGAACTGACACATGTTAGGTAGCACCGGACCTACCTGTTCCCCACGGTATGCTCCAGAGCTGCCACGTGTCCAACCGTCAGACCTTCAGCCTCTAACCTCTGGAAGACTCCACAACGGCTCGAGATCTTCAAAGGGAATCAAGGACTTTAAGACCCGATTAAGTGTCATGAATTCGATATTAATGACACATGATCGGACAACCTTAATTATCAGTAACGGTGCTATCAAAGCCCGTAATTCGGTTATTAGGGGTAATTAAGCGCATCAAATGTGTATCAATATCAGTAACCGCTGGGGCCACATGTCGGGCCAGGCTGACTTGTAACGGCCTGCCCTTGTACTATAAAAGGACAGGCCGACGATACATAGGACACACACAGACACGACGTGCTCACTCTACACTCTGAACTCACTTTGAGCTCATACATCCAATACAACACCAACACACCCCGTGGAGTAGGGTATTACGCTCAGGTGGCTCGAAACACGTAAATCTTCGTGTCTTTTGTGTCGTTTATACTTCACCTTCTTGAATCTTCGCGCGCCCACACCGAACCTCAAACTCCTCTAACACTTTAGTAGTGTCGGGAGATCTGCCGGATCAAAACCACTGACAGTTGGCGCGCCAGGTAGGGGGCGCCTGAGATTTCAAGAATGGTGAACTCAGCTGTTGGATCATCCAACGGTCATACTGTTGTTCAAGCTATTGGGGGCAATCCCTCCAATATGTAGCCACCAGCAGGAGCCTCAGTTCTAGCAGGAGTCACGCTACCACCACTGCCGCCTCCACCAGCAAATCAGGCTGGGCAGCGCGATGGTGCACCGGCATCAATCACTGCGTCGACAAATCATGACAACCCGGAACACGCGCTTCATGCAGCACATGCTCTTCTTCAATGCCAACCACCTCCGGACGCATCCCGGGATGCGATGGAGCAGTGGAGGGCCGATGTGGAACACTTGGTTGCAGCAGCAGTCGACCATATCAGCAACCAGGGTCCTCCTCCTTCAGGACGGGCCCCGTCGCAGCGATGGACCTTGTCTGGCAGACTAGGTCCGCACGTTTCCAATAACAGGAGACGTGCTGCGTCGCAGCAAGTGACGTTGTTGCCTTCCGGGGCACGGTGCACTCACACGGTGTCAAGGCTTTTAACTCATGACCTCCGGGCGGAGCTTGATCGCCGATACCGTCAACAAGACGGTCGAGTCCATATTGAGCGTGCTCGTGAAAGACGAGAAGCTCAGGACATTCCTGCTCCTGAAGGAGTAGGAGGAGGCTGTTCGGCCCTGACCATGCATCTGCGTATGGTCAGGTGGCCACAGAAATTCCGGCCTCACTTGTCGGAGAAGTTTGATGGGACCGTTAATCCCATTGAATTTCTTAAGATTTACTCCACTGCTATCCTAGCAGCTGGAGGAAATGAGGTCGTAATGGACAATTATTTTCCAGTGGCTTTAACTGGGACAGCCCGGTCCTGGTTTATGAGCCTTCCACCCAACTCCATCAACAGTTGGGAGGAGTTGTGCCAGCAGTTCACCGCCAACTTCGGGAGTTCATGCACCCAACCAGGCATTGAACTGGACCTTTTTGCAGCCGTGCAAAAAGGGGGAGAATCCCTGCGATCATTCATCCAGAGGTTCTCTCAGGTACGAAACACTATCCCTTCTATCTCTAGCGCTTCTGTCATTGTGGCATTGAGACAGGGTGTACAGAATAAGAAGATGTTGGAGAAACTGGCGATCAAGGAGATCACCAGTGTCACGGAACTCTTCAGCTTGGCTGACAAATGTGCCAGAGCTGCGGAGGGCCGTGAAATGCACTACAAACCACCTCCGGAGGATCACAAAAAATCCTCCAAAGGCGAAGCCACTACCTCTGGGAGTGGCAAGAAGAAGAAAAAGACCAACGGCAAGAAGAAGCCGTCGCCTGGCACATCTAATGCTGCAGCTCCGGGTGGCGGGGGGCCACACCCCGAGAAGCAACCTTGACCATCTTCTGAAGACTGTGGCAAACCCAAGGTGTGGTGTCCAATTCACAAAACCGACAGCCACAGTTTGGAAGACTGCCGGGAGGTCCAAAACCTTGTCGAGCGCTACAACAAGTGCCGGGAAGAAGTTCCTTTCCGACAGAGGGAAAGAAAGCAAAAAGTTGACGAAGCTCCGGCTGAAGAGGAGTTAGGTTTTCAGGATCCCAAAAAGGTCCTGAAGGCCGTCTACACCTCCGTCGACGACGATTCTGACGTCTCTGACAATGAGCGTCGAAAAACCATAAACACCATTTTTGGTGGATCATGGGACATCACCTCCCGCTGCATCCTCAAGACAATGCGTCGGGACATGGCCACTGTAGCTCCTACAGCTAGGGCAGAGCCTCATCGGAAGTGGATGGACACATCCATCACTTTGGATGCTTCGGACTGCCCTCGAAGCATGGTTGGAGCAGGCCAGTTACCTTTGATGGTATCTCCTACCATCAATAACATCCAGCTCCACCATGTTATGGTAGACGGAGGTTCGGGGCTCAACCTCATAAGCTTCAAAGCTTTTACCAAGCTTCAGCTCCAACCTTCGGATCTTCACCCCTCCCGACCTTTCTCCGGAGTAGGTCTGGGAGCCATTACCCCACTTGGTGCTATTACCCTCCCCGTTACCTTTGGGACCCGGGAGAAGTATCGCACCGAGAAGTTGGTCTTTGACGTTGCTCAGATCAACTTACCCTTCAACGCCATCTTGGGCAGGCCTGCTTTGTACAAATTCACGGCAGCTGCTCATTATGGCTGCTTGGTGTTAAAGATGCCAACACCAGTAGGCGTTCTCAGGATCCGTGGAGATCGTACTGCCAGAGTAACTGCTCTGGAAGAACTTCATATGCTTACTACAGTGCAAGAGGAGGACTCCAGGCAGGAACAAGCTCCAAAACCCCCGAGCATTTGTTAGCGAGGCTTGACTTCTGCACCTCGTGTGCAGCCAAGCGGCGACACCGACATTCCCGTTAAAGTCGTCCAAATCAGTTCCGATGCCGCTCAGACCACCCTTATATCGAGAGGACTGAATGACAAATAGGAACTCGCGCTCATCGCTTTCCTCCGGGCTAATGTCGACGTGTTTGCTTGGCAACCGTCACAAATGCCTAGGATCCCTAGGGAAGTGATTGAGCACACTCTAAAGATCTACTCTGACGCCTGGCCTGTACACCAGAAGCCTCGGAAGCAATCCGTGGAGCGACAAAACTTCATTCGACAAGAAGTGAAGAAGTTGCTCGAAGCTGGATTCATCCGAGAAGTCTTCCATCCAAAATGGCTGGCAAACCCAGTCATTGTGCCCAAGGCCGGCGGGAAGCATCGGATGTGTATCGACTACACAACACTAAATAAGTCATGTCCAAAAGATCCATTCCCACTACCTAGAATAGATCAGATAGTGGATTCCACCTCCGGGTGTGAATTACTGTGTTTCATAGACGCATATTCTAGGTATCATCAAATCAGAATGTCTAGGGAAGATGAAGAGCATACCTCTTTTATCACAATAGATGGATTGTACTGTTATACAGCCATGCCATTTGGTCTCAAGAATGCGGCTTCAACCTTTGTACGAGCTATGTACAAAACTTTTGAAGAACTCATTAGAGACATAGTGGAAGTGTACGTCGATGACATCGTGGTCAAGGTCAAGAACAAAGAGTCCCTCCTTGACACCTTACAGGCTGTCTTCGACAAGTTGCGGGTCACACACACAAAGCTAAACCCAGACAAGTGTGTCTTCAGGGTTAGCTCCGGAAAACTTCTTGGTTTCTTGGTAAGTCACCGGGGCATAGAAGCTAATCCGGCGAAGATCAAAGCCATTGAAGACATGCAGCCACCAGCCCGCATCAAGGATGTCCAAATGCTGACTGGATGTCTAGCAGCCCTTAGCCTGTTCATTTCAAGACTGGCGGAACGGGCACTTCCCTTCTTCAAGTTATTGAGGAAGTCCGGACCATTCCAATGGTATGAAGAAGCAGAAAAGGCGTTCCAGGAGCTAAAACAGTTCCTCACCACCCTACCAACTCTGTTAGCTCCGAACCCTGGTGAGCCTTTGCTGCTTTACATTTCAGCAACTGATGAATTCGTCAGCATGGTCCTGGTTGCGGAGAGACCAAAACTATCCCATGCTCAGGAATCCAGACCCCTCCGGGAGGGTCCGGAGGTTCCTGAAAGCGAGTCTGGGTCCCAGCTCCCAGACTTGAGTCCACAAAAAGTTACTTTAGAAGACTCAGACCCCTCCGGGAGGGTCCAAGTCGCTTCTGAAGAAGCTCCGGGTCCCTCCAGCTAGGACCCGGAGGTCCCCGAAGAAGGACCAGATCCCTCAGGGAGGATCCAGGTCAGTGAAGAGGAAGCTCCGGGCCCCTCCGAGAGGGTTCGGACCATCCAGCGCCCAGTGTACTTCATCAGTGAAGTACTTCATGACGCCAAGACTCGGTACCTAGAGGTGCATAAGCTGCTTTATGCAGTTCTCATTGCCTCCAGGAAGCTTCGCCATTACTTCCAAGCTCACAAGATTTCAGTGGTGACCTCTTACCCACTTCGAGCAATCTTGCATAATCCCAATTCAACTGGGAATATTGCAAAGTGGGCAGCGAAATTGGCTGAATTCGATCTCGAATTCATTTCAAGGCAAGCAATCAAGAGTCAAGCATTGGCGGATTTCGTGGCGGAATGTACTCCCTCTCCATCAAACCCTGGGGGCCCCAGTGAGCAGAAGCCGGAACACAAGGCTCTGGTCTTCACCGAGCCACACCGGACCCTCTACTTCGACGGCTCCATGCAAAAGCAGGGGGCCAGAGCTGGAATCCTTCTCCTCGCACCAACCGAAGAGAAGGTAAAATACATGGTACACCTTGACTTCAAAGCGACCAACAACATGGCAGAATACGAAGCACTCATCTACGGACTAAGGGTGGCACTGTCATACGGTGTCAAGCAACTGCTGGTCAAGGGAGATTCACAGCTCATCATTAAGCAAGTGAAGGGTGAATGCTCCTGCAACAATCTCCAGCTAGCTGCTTACCTCCTTGAAGTCCAGAGGCTTCAGAAGGACTTCGAAGTCCTAGATCTCCACCATGTCCAGCGTGCCCTCGACGCTGAAGCCGACGAACTCTCGACGAAAGCGTCAATCGGAGCTCCGGCTCCTGATGGAACTTTTGTTTGGAGGTTGTCAAAACCCACAGCTCAGCCTGCCGAACTGAGCAAAGGGGGCGAGATCAGCATCCCGAAGCTGACGGTCCTGATGGCCCTGTTACCATGGCAGCCATCAAGAGTCGTAGGTGCTGCCGGAAGCTCTGAGCAACCCAGCACGCAAGACTCAAATGCTCAAGTTTGCTCCGATGCATGGATCTCGGAGATCCGGAGCTACTTGAAAGACAACATCCTTCCTGACGATGATGTATCCGCTGACCGGATAGTCAGATTGGCTAAAAGATACACGTTGGTAGAAGGGGATCTCTACCAGCGCGGTGCCAACGACGTCCTAATGCGGTGCATCACAAGGGAAGAAGGCTGCAAGATCCTCGCAGAAATCCATGGAGGCGAGTGCGGGAACCACGCGTCTTCCCACACGCTGGTCGGTAAAGCCTTCCGGCATGGCTTCTACTGGCCTACAGCACTCCAGGATGCAACTGAGCTGGTTAAGAAATGCGAAGCATGCCAATTTCATGCAAAGCAAATTCACACACCGGCTTAGCCTCTACAAATGATACCTCCTACATGGCCCTTCACCGTGTGGGGGATGGACATCTTGGGACCTTTCCCAAGAGCCGTCGGAGGTTACAAGTTCCTGTATGTCGCCATTGACAAGTTCACCAAGTGGCCAGAAGCAACTCCAGTTGTGACAATAAACAAGCAATCTGCTATCAATTTTTTGCACTCCATTGTATGCAGATTTGGAGTCCCAAACAAAATCATTACTCATAACGGGACCCAATTCACAAGCTCTGCATTTCAAGGCTATTGCGAAGACCTCGGCATTCAAGTTTGCTACGCCTCCGTAGCTCACCCGGCAAGCAATGGCCAGGCCGAGAGAGCAAACGCTGAAATCCAAAAAGGACTCAAAACGCGCACCTATGAGCGCTTGAAAAACATGGAGCCAACTGGATTGAAGAGCTTCCGCCCACTCTATGGGCCAATAGGACATCTCCAAACCGGTCAACTGGAGAGACACCCTTCTTCCTGGTGTACAGAGCTGAAGCAATCTTTCCTTCGGAAATCACCTTGGGGTCACTCCGGGTCCGGACCTTCGACGAAGCCACGCAGGACCAGCTCCGGCATGAAGACCAAGACCTCCTCGAGGAGGGAAGGTGCCAAGCAGCTGTTTGGAATGCCCGATACAGCCAAGCCCTTCGGCTCTATCATCAGCGGCATGTACACAACCGACAGCTCGAGGAAGGCAATCTGGTGCTACGGAGAATACAATCCAGAGAAAGGTTAAACAAACTCTCCCCCAACTGGGAAGGACCCTTTCGAGTTATTAAAGTATTCCGTCCCGGAAGCGTTCGCTTGGCAACCGAGGATGGGACACCTCTCCCGAATCCTTGGAACATTGAGCACCTCCGTAAGTTCTACACCTAATATCACGGAGGTGAGTCTGCAGTAACTTGAGTTGTATGTTATAGAGTCATTGTACAGAGTCGGGTAGTTCCTCCGGGAGAACAGCCGGACCTTTCCCGGAAGGTCCGCAAAGTTCATGCAACGCTTGCCACAGTCTCAGGACTAAAAGTGTGGCTAGCTACCCTGGGTCAAACGAGAAATGAAACACGCTTTGCCTGGTTCCGTACCCTAAGAGTGTACTTGTTTCCCCTGTACCCCAGACCTATAATGAAAGACATCTTCATGTGAAACAGACTCCACGTGCATTTACTTTGTACAAGCTCAACATTTTTTATTTTTCTCTTTCTTGTCCATAACTAGGATGTGCAATTCTTAAGAAATTTTAGTTCGACCGGTTCATATACGATTCAAGTTGTATTGTCGAATCTTTTGGATTCAAATATTGTTCATGGCCCACTCGCCTGAATGCCGCCAAGCCAATCTAGGGCCAGAGTGTGCCGACTTAGCCTGGTCAAGCACCCTAAGTACGCCACTCTATCTACACCCCGGCAGGCTGAAGTAAGGTGGGTCCAAGTACTATTGGATCCGGAAGAAAGAAGGCAATGCGTTCGGTCGCATTCAGAACCATATTTGACCTAAAATTTTCTTGAGAATCGTAAGCCACGACGAAGTTATAGGCAAGGAGCAAATTTTACTATTTTTCTTGGCTTCAGTGTGCAGGAAAAATAAAGAATCCATGTTGATGGAGAAAAGATGGAGCTGACCAAGCTCTGACTCCCCCTAGGTGGCTTATAATCGATGTTGAACATTGAAAACGAGCATCATCGGAGCAACCAAGCTCCGGTAAAGCTAGGGGGGCCAGCTGTTGACGCAGGAAAAAAAGATGGTGAGAAGATTCCACAAACGGGGTCTGCTGCCGACAAACTACGCGTTGGCAAAGGTCACTGCCGGAGCTACTAAGCTCCGACACCCCAGAGGTCTAACTATCGATGCTCTACGTGTTGATAGGAACTATTGCCGGAGCTACTAAGCTTCGACAACCTCAGGGGGCCTTCACTATCGAAGACTTCAGACCTACAATCTACAAGTTCGAAGCAAACGAGTCTTCAACAAAGCCCAATATCCTCTTGGTACATGCTCACAATCAAATTGTGTACATCTACTAGGGGGCCAAGTGAAGACAAAAGTGTTGAAGACAAAAAATGAAATTCGCAAAAATTTGGATTTCATTCATCTGGAGACAAGGGATTACAAAATTGGGAAGAAAAAGAGAGAATACAAGTGGGAGCTACAGAGATGGTCCTAGACCCTATGGAAGAACTGGGCGACCTTCTGAGCACCCGACACGTTGGCTCGGGTGGCTTCACCTTCTCCTTCGACGGGACCTTCAAGCACCGGGTCCAGAGGGAATTGGGGATCCCGGCTGGTGTAGCACGTCAGCACATACTCTGCGACATTCTTCGCCAGGGATTGCCCCTCAACCTCCAATTGGTCCGCGATGACGTCGCCCACCTTGGAGAGTTTGCTACCCGCCGAGCTCAACGCCTGCAACGCCAGGTCCGGCTCCGGCTCCGGATCATCCGGGCGCACGGGACTGAAGCCCATCGGTGTCAGCGCGTCGTTGGCTTTGCTCAGGAACTCCCAAACCTGTAGGGAGTCCGCAGCTCTCAAGCCCTTCAGTTCTTCCAAGGATCTTCTGGTCGCCGCTAGTTCAGAATTCTCGCGAGCGAGGCGCTCAACCTCTTTGGCATTTTGCTGAATCTTTTCAGCAACCTGCTTTTTGAGTTTTCCGAGCTCCTCCTCCTGGAGGTAGATCTTGTTCCGTCGGTCAACCAGGTCCTTCTCCCTGCCTCTCACTTTCTTCTCCCTGGCAGCGATGGCACACTCTTGCTCGTAGAGTTCCTGCCCCCGCACCCATACCTTCTCCTCCTCCTCAGCGCTGCGCTCTTCCAATTTCTTGGCGCGCTCCTCGAGGCCCTTGTCCGCCAAAGCCACCTTTTCGGTGAGCTCCTCCTCCCTCTTCAGGACGTCATCCCGCAGCTCAAGGAGTTTCTGCTCTTCATCTTCGAGCCTCTTCTCCCTCTCCTCAAGTGCCTCCCGACGCTTGATGAGAGTAGTGTTAATGGCTTCCAGCCTTTCTTGGCGTTCATCAGCCGCACTATTAGCTGCTTTGGTCTGCTCATAAATGGCCCAGGATTGAGCGTCGAGGGCGCGAGTCAAGCTTTCCCTGTCATCCAACAATTTGCCCCAGTATTCTAGGCGGACCTTCTCCTGCTTGATCCATTCTTTGTCATTCGCCAGCCTTGACTGCGCCAGCTTGGTCTCGAAGTAGAGCCGGTTACGCCACCGTCTAAGGGTTTGGCGCTCCTCTTCAAGAGCCTTGCTGTCGTGGAAGAACGCTAGCTGGACTTGACGCAGGCTGGAGCAAGCGTTGTCAATAGATAATGTTAGGAGAATGGGTTCTGGACCTGATGGGGTCTCCTCCGCTGGTTCCAGCGGGTTCTCGCTTACAAAAATTGGATCCCACTCCACAAGAGTGGTCCTCTGAGCCTCCACGGCACTTGGGTCGTCCTACGGGATAGCCTCAGTTGCCATTAAGGAGGGTCACGCGGAAGAAGTTCCGACCTCCGGAAGTTGTTCTGAAGGCCCCGCCACCAGGTCTTCATTTGTCGCCTCAGGCAGGGGCCAGCAACTTCATCTGGGCACTCCGGCTCAGCCGCGAGTACCTCCGGCGTCGTCACTCCCAGAGCAGGGACTGCTTCTGGCTCCAGCCTTGAACCTCCTCTACTGAAGGCTCGAGATCTGACGCCTCCACAACGACCGGCTCGGGCGCCGGAAGATCTTCAACAGCAACCGGCTCGGGAGCCGGAAGGTCTTCAACATCAACCGGCCCTGCGGCCGGAGCTCCAGTAACGACCGGTTCTGCGGCCGGTGCTTCAGAGGTAGCCGGCCCAACCGCCGGCACTTCCTCAGTATCCGGCGCGCACGCGGGGACTTCAATTACCTCCGGCTCAACCGCCGGGGCTTCGACAATTTCCGGCTCTGGGGCCGGAATTACTGCTTCCTCCGGCTCAATGGCCGAAGCTTCCATCATCTCTGCACCAGGACCCGGAGCTTCAACCTCCGGGGCAGGTGCCGCTGGCGCATCTTCTCTCCCGTGGTCCGGCGCTACCACGGGAGTCTCTAGGGGTGAGTCGAGGTTCATGACCACGACAGCTGGCGCCGGAGCTGTTGCAGCTTCAGCCACCACTTGGGGCGGCGCCGTGATAGGAGCAGAAGCTTTCGCCCTCACAGCTTCAGCTGCTATGGCTAAGGGTGGAGCCTCACTCCTCTTCTTGGGAACGCTGCACATGATGGATGAAGAAACTTAAAAAACAGATACTACAACAAAACAACTGTCTAAGGTGAAGATTGAAAATTACATCGGGAGGCTTTCGCACCAGCTTGCGCGGAACCTCTTTCCCGGGCGTTCTGGACTGACCATAGCCACCGCCGGCGTGGAAGCCCCGGAAGGCCCCCCGGAACTCATTGCAGCCACGGGCATTTCCCTAGTCGAGGCCCCCCTCAATCGGGAAGGACCTCCAGACCTAGAGGCCTCAACCGGCCCTGGTGCTGGAGTCGCATGCGCGGAGCTAGCACCCCGGGAGGACACCGCAGCGGGTACAGTCGCCGCAGTTGTAGAAGACCTCCCCCTCCGGGGAGAAGGAGCTGATGCAGAGGTTGCGGGCCTGACGGACCTTCCGTCGGCATGCTGCAGCTTCCTCTTCCAGCGCAAGGGTTCGTCTGTCGGCTCCTTGCCCTTGCCGATGACTTCGATCCTTGGCTTCGGGGCAGGGTCGGAGCCACCTTCGAAAGCCCCAGGGATCACCACCTGGAGGTCGATCTTCCCTCGACGACACCAAGGTAGTCAAGCACAGGCATCTTCCGCCGGAGCTCCCTGCTGAACTCTACTTCCACGTTCAGAGGGAGAAAAGCTGATGGCAGAGTCAAGTCGTCACCCGCGACGTCAATGCCGTGCTGGAACTTCTTGAGATTAAACTCCAAGGTTGTCCCCGCCATGTTGGACTTCAGACCGGTCTCGACCCGGTCGTCGTCCATCACACTGTTGAGGGCCCAAGCGAGTTTTTCTCTCCTCTTCAGCAGTGCCCACATGTTGACCAGGAAGTTGCAAAACACCGCCTGAGGAGTTAATCATCCCTCCACGCACTGGCGGATCCTGGTCAGAGCAGGGTTGAAGGCATCCGACAGCACCGGAGCTTCACTCCAGACTATAGTGTCGATGTTGGGGAGGCCTTCGGGCAGCTTCAGCTTCTCGTGCTCCTCCACCCAGATGAATATCCAGTCCTTCTTCCAATCCACTTCCCAGAGGGAAACGACCGGAGGTACTTGAATGGGCACTTCTTGCGCTTCACGAAGTAGTAGAAGCCAAGGTACTCATTGCTCCTACCGGTGCTATGGACGGTGAAGAAGGTTCGGAAGAGTTCAATGCAGGGGGGATGCCCACTCACATCTCACAGAAGTGGACGAATACGGACACAAGTAGGATGGAATGAGGGCCAAGGTGGTACAGCTGCAGACCATAGAAGTCTAGCAGCATCAAGAAAAAGGAGGAAAAAGGTGGGATCAACCCCACCATGGCGTACGAAGAAAAGTACACCATTTCGCCGGCATGCTCCTTCTCGAACGGGAGCTCTCCCCCGGCGCGGACCAGGTGGTTGAAAAGTCCGGGGACCATCCCATGAGGGCCCGGACCTTCTTCAGGTCACCTTCGGTCTTCAAACGGCTCTCGTAGAGACCCAACTCCATCGCGGCACAACAAGGCAAGAGAGGAAAAGCGAGCAAAAGTTGGGAGTTTGAGCGCAAGATCTGATGAGAGGCATAAGGAACCCCAGACGGTGCGCGCTTTACTTCTTAAGTAAGCCCTCGCAACGCTTGGATGGAAACCGCAAGGAAGTCGAAGATACTACTCAAAAATTCCACCCAGCCGATGACAACAGGGCCCGGGACCACCCGGACGATCAAGTCGAGGTTCTTACCTAGGCGAATGGTTGTCATCATGAGGCGGGAAGCCCGAAGGCGGCGGCCTGACAAGGCGCGCGGAACCGATACGATTTTCGTATCGGGAACCGGCGACCTTCAATTGTGTGAGATCCGCACGCCGAAGATCTCATCTGCCGCACACGGGATATGCCACGCGGCGAGGATTTAACTCCAAACCATCACCAATGGCACATCTGAAGACCTTTGAAGACTCAGTTCAAAAGTCGAAGGATGGACCCACCTCCGGCGGAATGACTTCACCCAAGGAGTCTTCCCCAGAGGTGGGCCCAGGGGGCCACTGTCGGTACCCTGGGTACCATATACCCTTTGGGATTACAAAGATCTCAAGGGAATATCATCTACTCGATCTGAAGACCTTCGGAGGCCCACACGTCAGACATAACCGGACCCACTTCCCCAACTTGGTTAGTCCCAGAGTCGCCACGTGTACTATCAAACCGGAGCTACCGCCCACAAGGGGGAAGCTCCGGGCTATGTACCATAGCGGCACCTCCGGACCTAACCCCAGACCGAGGGAAGATCCAGAACTGACACATGTTAGGTAGCACCGGACCTACCTGTTCCCCACGGTATGCTCCAGAGCTGCCACGTGTCCAACCGTCGGACCTTCAGCCTCTAACCTCTGGAAGACTCCACAACGGCTCCGGATCTTCAAAGGGAATCAAGGACTTCAAGACTCGATTAAGTGTCATTAATACTATATTAATGACACACGATCGGATGACCTTAATTACCAGTAACGGTGCTATCAAAGCCCGTAATTCGGTTATTAGGGGTAATTAAGCGCATCAAATGTGTATCAATATAAGCAACTGCCGGGGCCACATGTCGGGCCAGGCTGACTTGTAACGGCCTGCCCTTGTACTATAAAAGGACAGGCCGACGATACATAGGACACACACAGACACGACGCACTCACTCTACACTCTGAACTCACTTTGAGCTCATACATCCAATACAACACCAACACACCCCGTGGAGTAGGGTATTAGGCTCTGGCGGTACGAACCACGTAAATCTTCGTGTCTTTTGTGTCGTTTATACTTCACCTTCTTGAATCTCCGTGCGCTCACACCGAACCTCAAACTCCTCTAACACTTTAGTAGTGTCAGGAGATCTGCCGGATCAAAACCACCGACAGTTGTGAAGCAAACAACAGTAGAATCGCTAAGATCTTTTATCGAGTGGTTTTATTAGGTACGGAATACCATCCCCTCAATCTCGAGCGCTTCTGTTATCGTTCCATTCAAACAGGGTGTTCGAGACAAGAATATGCTGGAGAAGCTGGCGACCAAAGAAGTCAGTAGCATCACAAAACTATTTAGCTTAGCAGATAAATGTGCAAAATCTGCTGAGGGACGTGAGATGCACTCCAAACCCCCTCCATAGGCTAACAAGAAATATTCCAAGACTAAAGCCACTACATCCAGAGGTGGCAAAAAGAAAAAAGAAGCCCAAAGGCAAGAAGAAGACGTCGGTCGGCGCACCTATTGCAGCGGCTGCTGCAGCTCCGATGGCCAGGGGCCACGTCCCGAAAAATGACCTCGTCCTTCGTCGGAAGACGGACAAACACAATCTGGAATAATGTCGAGAAGAAGCTCCTTTCTGTCAACGGGGAGGAAAACAAAAATTGATGAAGCTCCAGCTGAGGAGGAGCTAGGCTTTCAGGACCCCAAGATGGTTTTGAAGGCTGTCTATAACACCGTCAATGACGACTCTGACGTCTCTGACAACGAGCATCAAAATACCTTGAACACCATTTATGGTGGTTCTTGGGACATCACATCTCGCCGCATCCTCAAGACAATGCGGCGGGACATGGCTGCAGCAGCTCCCACCGCCAGGGCGGAGCCTCATCGAAAGTGGATGGACACTCCCATCATTTTTGATGCTTCATACTGCCCTCGTAACATGATCGGAGTTGGCCAACTCCCATTGAAGGTGTCTCCAACCATTAATAATATCCAACTCCACCATGTAATGTTGGACGGAGGTGCAGGGCTGAACCTCATAAGCTTTAAAGCTTTCGTCAAGCTCCAGCTCCGACCTTCGGACCTTCGCCCCTCTCGACCTTTTTTTGGGGTAGGTATGGGAGCCATTACCCCACTCGGCTCCATCACACTCCCGGTGACCTTTGGGACTCAGGAGAATTATAGAACCGAGAAACTGGTCTTCGACGTGGCGCAAATCAGTTTACCATTCAATGACATTCTGGGCAAGCCTGCTTTATACAGGTTCATGGCCGCCGCCCACTATGGCTACTTGGTGTTGAAGATGCCAACACCTACTGGCGTTCTTCGGATCCACAGGGATCGCACTGCAGGAATCTCTGCATTGGAAGAACTTCACGCGCCTGCTATAGCGCAGGAGCAAGCATCTGGAAAGGAGTTAGCTCTGAAACCTTCGAGCTCTCGTCATTAAGGATCAACCTCCGCACCTCGTGTGCAACCAAGCGGTGACAATGACATTCTCGTCAAAGTCATCCAAATTGGTTTCGATGTTGCTCAGACTACCTGTATATCAGGAGGTCTAGACAACAAATAGGAACTCGCGCTCATCACTTTCCTCCGGGCTAATGTCGCCGTGTTTGCCTGACAACCATCACAAATGCCTGGGATCCCTAGGGAGGTGATTGAGCACAATCTGAAGATTTATCCTGATGCATGACATGTACACCAGAAGCCCTAGAAACAATCAATCGAGCGGCAAAACTTTATCTGACAGGAGATCAAGAAGTTTCTCGAAGCTGGTTTCATCCAGGAGGTGTTTCATCCCAAATGGCTAGCAAACCTAGACGTGGTGCCCAAGGTTGGCAGGAAGGTTCGGATGTGTATCAACTACACCACCTTAAATAAGGCATGTCCAAAGGATCCATTTCCACTACCTAGGATAGATCATATAGTGGACTCCACCTCCGGGTGCGAGCTATTGTGTTTCTTAGATGCATATTCTGGATATCATCAAATCCAAATGTCTAAGGAAGATGAAGAGCATACTGCCTTCATAACAGTTGATGGATTGTATTGTTATACTGCTATGCCCTTTGGTCTAAAAAATGTTGCTTCAACATTTGTGCGAGCTATGTACAAAACATTTGGAGAGCTAATCAGAGACTTGGTGGAGGTGTATGTCGATGACATCGCCATGAAGATCAAGAACAAGGAGTCACTCCTTGACAATTTACAAGCTATCTTCGACAAGCTGCGCATCACGCGCACCAAGCTAAACCCGGACAAATGTGTCTTCGGGGTTAGCTCCGGGAAACTCCTTGGTTTCTTGGTAGCTCACCGAGGAATTGAAGCAAACCTGACAAAGATCAAGGCTATAGAAGACATGCGGCCCCCAGCCCGCATCAAGGATGTCCAAAAGTTAACTAGATGTCTAGCTGCGCTTAGCCGGTTCATCTCAAGACTAGCAGAACGGGTGCTACCCTTCTTCAAACTCTAGAAGAAGACCGGACCATTTCATTGGTCTGAGGAAGCAAAAAAAGCGTTTCAAGAGCTGAAATAGCTCCTCACCACACCACAAATCTTGGTAGCTCCAAATCCTGGTGAACCTTTACTGCTTTACATTTCTGCAACTATCAAAGTTGTCAGCATGGTCCTGGTCGCAGAATGACCGGAGCAACATCCAGTTCAGGAGCCTAGACACCTTCGGGAGGGTCCGGAGCTACCTGAAGGTGAGTCTGGATTTTAGCACCCAGTCACGGATCTTCAAGATAGAGTGCTAGAAGATCAACCTATCTCATCTGAGGGAGTTATAACGGCTGTTCATGGAGAGTTGGACCCATCCGACAAGGTCCGGCTTGAACACGAAGAAGATTCGGACCCTTCCGGGAGGGTCTAGGAAGCTTAACAAGAAGGTCCAGACCCCTCTGAGAGGGTCCAGCTCGATGGAGAAAAAGCTTCGGGCCCCTCCGAGAGAGTTTGAACTGTCCAGCGCCCAGTGTACTTCTTCAGAGAAGTACTCCATGATGCCAATACAAGATACATTGAGGTGCATAAGCTGCTTTATGCAGTTCTTATTGCCTCAAGGAAGCTTTGTCATTACTTCCAAGCCCACAAAATATTAGTGGTAACTTCTTTTCCACTGCGTGCTATTTTGCATAACCCTAAGTCTACTAGGAACATTACAAAGTGGGTAGCGGAGTTGGCCGAGTTCAACCTAGAATGCGTGTCATGACAAGCAATCAAAAGTCAAGCTTTGGATGACTTTGTGGCAGAATGGACTCCCTCTCCATCAAACCCTGGCGGCCCCAGTAAGCAGAAACCGGAAAGGTTCCAGTATTCACTGGGCCTCATTGGACTCTCTACTTCGACGGCTCCGTGCAGAAGCAGGGGGCCGGAGCTAGAATCCTTCTCCTTGCTCCGACTGGGTAGAAGGTCAAGTACATGGTTCACCTTGATTTTAAGGCAACCAACAATATGGCGGAGTATGAAGATCTCATCTACGGACTCAAGGTGGCACTATCCTATGGTGTCAAACAGCTGTTGGTGAAGGGTGATTCACAGCTCATCATCATACAAGTCAAAGGTGAATGCTGTTGTAACAATCTCCAACTAGCTGCTTATCTTTTTGAAGTCCAGAGGCTCCAGAAGGACTTCGAAGTTCTAGATCTCCACCATGTTCAGCGTCTTCATAACGCTGAAGCTGACAAACTCTCAACGAAGGCTTCAACCGGAGCTTCGGCTCCCGACGAAATCTTCATCCAGAGGTTGTCAAGACCAACAGCTCAGCCTGCCGAACTGAGCGAAGGGGGCGAGACCAGCACTTCAAAGCTGGCGGTCTCGGTGGCCCTATTACCATGGTGTCCACCAAGGGTCATAGGTGTTGTCGGAAGATCCGAGCAACCCAGCATGCAAGACTAAGAAGCTCAAGTAAGCTCCAACGCATGGATCTCGGAGATCCGAAGCTACTTGAAAAGACAACGTCCTTCCTGAAGACAGTGTATCCGCTGACCAGATCGTTAGGTTGGCTAAAAGATACACACTAGTAGAAGGGGATCTCTACCGGCGTGGTGCCAACGGCGTCCTAATGCGGTGCATTACAAGAAAAGAAGGCCGTGAACTTCTCACGAAAATCCATGGAGGCGAGTGTTGAAACCACGCATCTTCCCGCACGTTGGTTGGTAAGGCCTCCCGGCATGACTTTTACTAGCCTACAACACTCCAAGATGCGTAAGCTAGTGAAAAAATGTGAAGCGTGCTAGTTCCACGCAAAACAGATTCATACACCAGCTCAATCACTACAAATGATACCTCCTACATGGAAATTCATTGTGTGGGGCATGGACATCTTGGGACCATTCCCAAAAGCCTTCGGAGGTTACAGGTTCCTGTATGTCGCCGTTGACAAGTTCACCAAGTGGCCGGAAGCAACTCCAGTTGTGACAATTAACAAGCAATCAACTATCAAATTCTTAGAGTCCATAATATGCAGATTTGGAGATCCAAACAAAGTCATAACTGACAACGGAACTCAATTTACAAGTGTTGCATTTCAAGAATATTGCGAAGACCTCGGCATTCAACTCAGCTACGCCTCAGTAGCTCATCCAGCAAGTAATGGTCAAGCCGAGAGAGCATACGCAGAAATTCTAAAAGGACACAAGACGTGCACTTATGAGTGCCTAAAAAAGAATGGAGCCAACTGGATTGAAGAGCTTCCATCCACATTGTGGGCAAACAGGACAACACCTAACCGTTCAACTGGGGAGACACCCTTCTTCCTAGTGTACTGAGCTGAAGCAGTCCTTCCTCCGGAGATCACCATGGGGTCCCTCCGGGTCCGGACCTTCGATGAAGCCATGTAGGACCAGCTACGGCTGGAAGACCTTGACCTCGTCGATGATGGAAGGTGCCAAGCAGGCGTTCGAAATGCACGCTATCACCAAGCGCTCCGGTGCTATCATCAAAGGCATGTGCGCAACCGACAGCTCGAGGAAGGAGATCTGGTGCTACAGAAAATACTAACTCACGAAGGGATGAACAAACTTTCCCCCAGCTGGAAAGGTCCCTTTCGAGTGACCAAAGTATCCCTCTCGGATGCGTTCGCTTGGCAACTGAGGATGGGACTCCGCTTCCCAATCCTTGGAACATCGAGCACCTCCATAAGTTTTATGCTTACAATCACGGAGGTGAATCTGTAATTACACACAATGTATGTTATAGAGTCAATATACAGAGACGGGTAGGTTCTCCGGGAGAACATCCAGACCCCTCCGGGAGGGTCCAGGAAGTTCAAGTAACACTTGAGACAGTCACAACACTAAAAGTGTAACTACCTGCCCTGGGCTAGTACAAGACGTATAGCGCACTTAACTTGGTCCTGCACCCCAAGTGTGCCCTTGTCTCTCCTGTAATCCGGATCTATAATGAAAGACATTGTTGTGTGAAAATAGATTCCACGTGCATTTATTTTTGTACAAGGCTCGATATACGAAATTATTATTTTTATCCTGCTTGTCTATAATGAAGTTGTGCAATTCTTTTTAAGTTTTAGTCCAAGAAATTCATATGTATTACAAGTTTTATTGATGGTCTCTTTGGATCCTAACATTGCTGCATAGTCTACTTGCCTGAACGCCAAGCCAACATAGGTCTGTAGTGTGCTATCGACTTAGCCTGGTCCTGCACCCTAAGTACTCCACTCTACCTACATTCCAGCTGGCCTCAGTAGGGTGAGTACTAAAAAATAGCATGCGGATATAGAAAGATTATACCAATATGCTTGTTATCATGTCGAGTTTCTTCGGATCTAGAACTCAAATAAGAACAATAAGTCACAAACTATTTATAGAAAAGAGGACGAATTTTACTCTTTTCTTGTCTTTAATGTGCAGGAAAAACTAAATTTCATAGCGATGGTGGACGATGCCGGAGCTACTAAGCTCTGACATCCTTCAGATGGGGCTGCCGTCAACATTTAATATGTTGATAGTGGGTAATGTCGGAGCTACAAAGCTCCAACAACTCCTGGGGGCCTACCTTCAACAATTCGTGCATTGACATCGGGATCTACCGGACCTATCAAGCTCCGATAAATCCTAGGGGGCCCACCATGACGTGTTATATGTTGATGGTAGGTGTCGTCAGAACTATCAAGATCCGACAGCACAATGGGACCCACCGTCGACGTATCGGAGATAAAGACTTCGGGCCTAAAATCTACAAGTTCGAAGAGTTCAAGTCATCAACATGCTGTCAAATCCTTTTGGTACATGTACACACTCCAATTATGCACATATACCAGGGGCCAACAAGATACAACACAACATATTGAAGACAAAGCGAAATTCATGGCAGAAAGGAGGATCTCATTAATCAAAATTACTAGATTACAAAATTGGGGTTACATAAAAGGGCAAAAGGAAAAAAGTCCTATCCACTGGAGGATCTAAGCCCTGTGGAAAAACGAAGTAACCTTCAAAGCAGCTTCTTGGACACTAGCTCTGGCGGCATCCTCTTCTTCAACAATGATTCCTTCAAAGACCGGATCAAGAGGGAACTAGGGGTCTCGTCTTTTATAACACGCCAAGACATACTCGGCGACGTTCTTGGCAAGAGATTTACCCTCTGTCTCCAGCTGATCAGCAATGAAATTACCCATCGCGTCGAGTTTGCTGCCAGAAGAGCCAAGTGCCACCAGCGTCTGGTCCAGCTCCTGCGCTGGGTCCTCCGGGCGTACTGGACTGAAACCAAGAGGCACAAGGGCCCCTATCCGCACGTCCCAGGAAGTCCCATACCATCAGGGACTCGGTTGCCTTCAAACTCTACAGCTCCTCCAGTGACCTCCGGGCGGCCGCTAGCTCCGAACTCTCCCGAGCAAGGCGTTCCACCACTTTGGCATGTTGCTGCATACTTTCAGCAACCTGCTTCTCGCGGTTGGTTAGCTCCATCTCCCGGAGGTGGATTCGATTCCGCCGTTCGGCCAAGTCCATCTCCCTGCCCCTCACCTTCCCTTCTCTGGTGGCAATATCACTCTCCCTCTTTGAGAGCTCCTGCCCCAGCTTCCAGTACTTTTTTTCTCCTCTTCACTCCACAGATCCAACTTTTTGTTGTGATCTGCCAAATTCTGTTCACCCAGAGTCAATTTTTTGGGTGACGTCTTCCTCTCTCTTCAAAATATCCTCCTGTTGCTCCAGTATTTTTTCTTCCCTTGCATCAAGGTCTGCCTGGCTCTTCTGGAGAATCTCGTTCAGTGCAGTGAGGTTCTCGTGATGCTCTTCAGCAGCATCACTCCTCTTCTTAGAACGTTCGAGAATATCCCAGGAATTGGCATCGAGGGCCCTGATGGCAGCTTCTTTCTCCTCCAGCAGCTTGCCCCAGTACTCCATTGATAGTGCATCTAGGAATCCCTTGTGGGTTTTGGATGATTTATGACAAGCAAATGAGATCCTAACCACTTTGTTGAGATGAGCACAGGTTTTAATGAGAAAATGAGCAAAGTGCCAAAAAGAAAGGAGAATGAGGAGTAATGCGGAAAAGAGATCAAGAAACAAGTGTAGTAGATCATTGTGTATGGAGTGTGTTAAGGAAACACACCCCAAGAGCTCAAGCACAAATAATTACACACATTGCACATATTTATACAGAACCGGACTAGTCCGACTAACCCCGGACTAGTCTGATATCTTTCTGCACAAGATCGGACAAGTCCGATATCTCTCTGACTAAAATCGGACTACTCCTCCCCAGTGCGGACTAGTCCCCAAAAACTTCACAAGTTGCACAAAATCGGACAAGTCCGATATTAGCACGGACTAGTCCGAAAAACCCTCTGACCTAGATCGGACAAGTCCTCCAAGTGCGGACTTGTCCCCAAATTCAATTAGGGTTTCACTTTTCTGGACAAGTCCTATATCTATCGGACTAGTTCGAAGATTTCCAGAACCAAATTCGGACAAGTCTGCTTTCAGCTGGACTAGTCCGATATTTCGGGACACCTAGGGTTTGGTACACACAACACACCGGACTAGTCCAGTGTCCACCACGGACTAGTCCGATCTTTCTAAACCCTAACGGTCACTTTTGGGAACCCCATATAAATAGGTGTACACGGCACATCTTCCAACAACTCTCTACCCCCTAAGCTGTCACACCTCCCAAGAGTCTCAAAAACCCATCTCTCCATGAAATCAAATGCAACAAAGATCAATCCCTTGAGGATACACTTTGGATCATTGGAGAGACACGGTTCATCACTCATTGAGCTCTTGGTTTGTTTCACTAACACACTCCTGTGGTTTTCATTGTGATCTTTCGAGTGTGTTCTTGATGGTGTTCCTTTTGTAATCTTGGGAAGCCCTCAACGTGTGAGAAGGCCCCTTCAATTCGGTTATTTGCCCTTTGTGATAAGTGAAGAGGATTGGCCTCCGTGGCGATCCGACGAAGGTAGGGTTGGAGAAGACACGGTCCTTTTGTGGACTCCTCAACGTGGATGTATGTTGCCTCTGTGGGAACCGAACCACGGGATAAAGTGCTTGTGTTCTTACTTTGCGCTCATCATTCTTATACTTCATATCAATCTTGGGTTTCAATCAATCTTGCTTACTTACGTTGAAACATTGAATATAAGATTGACTTGTGGTACATCCTAGTTCATAATCGTGTAACACTTCAATTACAAGTATATTTTCGCTGCATACATCCTAAGATCAAGATAATCGATCAAATTTGATAAACCTAGACGGTAGACACCGGACTAGTCCGCACTCGACCGGACTAGTCCGATATCTCGAGATTTGATCTGGTTGTTAAGTGTTGCAGGTTCTGACAAAATTCAAAAAGGGCTATTCACCCCCCCCCCTCTAGGCCACATTCAATTGGTATCAGAGCGAGGTTCTTCAAAAGGAGACCAATCGCTCGAAGAGATCATGTCAGACATGAACAACGTACACAAGAGCAACAACCAAGAGAAGCTTGATGAAGACAAGAACCAAAAATTGGAGAGGCTCCTTGAGACCATTCAAGACTTCGAGGATGACGATGAGGAGACGCTGGAACTAAAGGCGCTCCTAAGGAAGAAAACTCTTTCCAAAGGGAAAGTAAAGATTGAAGATGAGGAGAAGAAGAAGGGGGGTAGTCACACCGACTACTTGCGATATCCTTTCAACTACGATCGTGTTAACTCTAGCAATAATCACTACTTATCTATTCCACTTGGAAAAGCCCCACATTTTGATGGCAATGACTACTCAATGTGGAGGCAAAACATGAAAATGCATTTGATTTCTCTCAATCCATGTTTGTGGCACATAGTATGTACAGAAATAGATATCCCGGATGATGATGAGGAGCTCACACCTAGCCAAGAGCAAGCAATCCATCGAAATGCCCAATCTGCAGTAGTCATCACCTCATCACTCAGTCGGGATGAGTTCACAAAGGTGGATGGAATCGAGATCACAAAAGAGATATGGGATACATTACAAACCGCACATGAAGGCGGTCGTCATGTTCGAGAAGCAAAAATCAAGATGATTGAAGGCGAGCTGGGAATATTCGCCATGGAAGAAGATGAGTCGCCACAAGATATGTACAACCGACTGAAGACGCTCATCAACAAGGTGCGAGCATACGGAAGCAAGAAGTGGAACGACCACGAGGTGGTGAAGCTCATTCTTTGAGCCTTCATGCCTTGCAATGTTACCTTGTGCTCAATGATACGAGAAAGCCCCGGGTACAAGAAGATGACCCCATATGAGCTACTTGGGAAAATCATCATCTTTGAGATGATGGAAAAACAAGCCAAACATGTTAAGGAAATTACCGATCTCACCTCGGCAAAGAAGAAAGGGGTCGCTCTAAAGTTCACCCTTAAGCCCTTGTCTAAAGAAGCTCGAGAAGCTCAACTAGAAGAAGAGGTGATGATGAAAGCAGTGACTTGGATGAAGATGACATGATACTATTCATGAAGAAATTCAAGAGAATGATGAAGAAGAGACAAGGGGCTAAATCGAGTGAAGGGAAGTACAAGGAAAAATAAGAACCGAAGTTGAGGCGGGCATGCTGTAATTGTGGTGAGTATAGCCACTTTATAGTTGACTGCCCATATGAAGAGAATAAGAGGAAGACCAAAGAAACAAAGCTTCAGCCCAAGAAGTTCTTCAAGAAGAAGAAGCAAGTTGAACAAGCGCATCTTCAGAAAGAATGGGACTCAAATGATGAGTCCTCATCCGAAGAAGAAGAGGAGATGGCAAGCATAGCCATCGAAAAGACATCCATGAAGTCCACTCTCTTTCCCACTCTTGGCGCACGAAAGGGGAACGACACTTGCCTCATGGCAAAGGAAGGTAAACGCAAGGTAACTACAAAATCCTCTTCCGTGCAAGTGATAGTGAAATTAGTAGTGATAATGAAGATATGCTCATTGGATTAGATAAGAAAACAGCCACAAAAATGAAATTTTTACTTAATCAACTTGTTGAGAAGGAGAAGTTTATACATCGTCAAGAAGACATGATTATCTCCCAAAAGGAGGAATGTGTTGAACTTGACAAGCTTCTAGAACTTGAAAAGGAGCGAAGCAAGTCACTAGAGCTTGAGTTAGCTTCAAGCAAGAAAGCTTGCTTGGAGTTAAGCGACTCAAATGCTACAATCAAGGACGAACTTGCTAACCTAATCAAGGTTAACAAGATTCTTGAAGTCCAAGTTGAGTCACTCAAGCAAAGTGACCCTTCATCCTTTTCAAGCTCACCTTCTCAACCCCTTAAAACTGAAATTGCTTCTACTTGTACACGTGGTAAAGTTGACCCCAGTTTGAAAGAGAAGTCAACCTCTACCAAGGACAAGCATCCTTCACAAAATGGCATATTCGACAAGGAGAAGATCAAATATGCACGTAGTGCATACTTGGTCACAAGACCTCCAAATGTCAAATATGGCATTGGTTAATCATATGGTGAAAAGCAACATGCTAGAAGCCATACGAATAACAAGGAGAGCATTGCCTTTGTAAAGGGAAGACCCTCTCAAACTGGAAAGTCCAATGTTAACACATCAAACACCCATGGACACCAAACTCGTCCGGTCGGGGTCTGGACAAGTCCGTTCCTCCGAACAAGTCTGATCTCTTAGACTAGTCCTGTTTATAAACAACAACAGTTGCTAATTAGAACTTTTGATGCAACTTATGTGTTAACGAGAAGTAATATTGGTAAGATTTATGCTCATTATGTTGGGCCACGCCATGAGAACACCAAATCTCATGTGTGGGTGCCTAAATCCCTTGTGACTAACCTAAAAGGACCCAAGCAAGCTTGGGTACCTAAAACAAATGCTTGATTTGTTTTTGTAGGCCTATTCCTCCAGTGGATGTAAATGAGTGCTAGATAGTGGCTGCACCAACCATATGACCGGAGAAAGAAGGATGTTCGTGGAGTATGATGCAAATGAGGATCCAAGAGAGGGCATCTATTTTGGAGACAATAGTCAAGGAAAGGTTCTCGGTACCGGTAAAATTTCCATATCATCACAACATACTCTTTATCATGTGTTACATGTTGATTCCTTAGATTATAACCTGCTGTCCATATCTCAATTATGCGACAAAGGTTATAACTGTTTGTTCACTAACGAGGGTGTGACCGTCTCTAGAAGGAGTTATGGTTCCATTGCATTCAAGGATATGTTAAAGGGAAAGCTTTACCTTGTTGACTTCAACAAAGATAAAGCCGAACTTGACACATGCTTCATTGCAAAGACCAACATGGGTTGGCTGTGGCATAGACGGCTAGCGCATGTTGGTATGAGGAACCTTCAAAAACTCCTCAAGGGCGATCACATCCGAGGTTTGAAGGATGTTGTTTTTGAGAAAGACAGGCCTTGTAGCGTGTGCCAAGCCGGGAAGCAAGTTGGAGCACCCCATCCGGCTAAGAACGTCATGAATACAACAAGACCGCTCGAGCTACTCCACATGGACCTATTCGGTCCAATTGCTTAAATAAGCATCGGCGGTAACAAATATGGCTTAGTAGTTGTTGATGACTTTTCTCGCTTCACTTGGGTTTTCTTTTTACATGATAAGGCAGAAACAAAAGGAATCTTTAAGAAAATTTTCAAGCGTGCTCAAAATGAGTTTTCATTGACAATAAAGAACATTCGAAGCGACAATGGCACGGAGTTCAAGAACACACAAGTTGAGCAGTACCTAGATGTAGAAGGCATAAAACATGAATTTTCAGCACCTTACTCCCCTCAACAAAATGAAATGAAGAACCGAACCCTCATATAGATGGCAAGAACAATGCTCGATGAGTACAAGACCTTGAATCAATTTTGGGTGGAAGCGGTCAACATCGCTTGCCACGCCATAAATCGACTTTATCTTCATCGACTACTCAAGAAGACATCCTATGAGCTACTCACCGGTAACAAGCCTAATATTTCATATTTTCGAGTTTTCGGTTCCAAATGCTATATTTTGAACAAGAAGCCTAGGACGCCAAAGTTTGCTTCAAAGTCCGATGAAGGTTTCTTGCTTGGTTATGATTCGAACACGTACGCCTATCGTGTCTTCAACAAGACCTCGGGACTTGTTGAAGTAGCATGTGACGTAGTGTTCGATGAAACTAATGGCTTCCAAAAGGAGAAAGTTGATCCATGTGTGCTAGATAGAGAAGAAGTTCCTTGTCAAGCATTGAGAAGAATGGCGTTAGGCGAAGTTCGACCACAAGGGCCACCTCTACATATGCATGAGGAAAATGAACTACAAGAGGAGGCCAATGATCAAGGGGGAGCTTCCATACAACATCAACCTCAAGAAGACGAAAATGTCCTACAAGTCAATGAGGGCAACCATTTAGTAGGAGAAGAAGATGATCATGAAGATTCAAGACAGCAAGTACCAAACACAAGAGTACACCAATGTGTCCAAAGGGATCACCCAATCGACAACATCATCGGTGACATCCAAAAGGGAGTAACAACTAGATCACGCATAGCTAATTTTTGTTAACACTATTTGAAAGTGCATCTAGGAATACCTTGTGGGTTTTGGATGATTTATGACAAGCAAATGAGATCCTAACAACTTTGTTGAGATGAGCACAGGTTTTAAGTTGAAAATAAGCAAAGTGCAAAAAAAAGAAGGGAGAATGAGGAGCAATGTGGAGAAGAGCTCAAGGAACAAGAGTTGTAGATCATTGTGTGTGGAGTGTGTTAATGAAACACACCTCGAGAGCTCAAACACAAATAAACACACACATTGCACAAATTTATACAGGACCAGACTAGTCCGACTAACACTGGACTAGTCTGATATCTCTCTCTGCACAAGATCGGACAAATCTGATATCACCACGGACTAGTCCGGTATCTCTGTGACTAGAATCGGACTAGTCCTCTCCAGTGCGGACTAGTCCTCAAAACACTTCACAAGTCACACAAAATCGGACAAGTCCAATCACACACCGGACTAGTCCGATATCTTTCTGATGTCAATCGGACGAGTCCGATTTTAGCACGGACTAGTCTGAAAAACTCTCTGACCTTAATCGGACAAGTCTTCCAAGTGCGGACTTGTCCTCATAACCACTTAGGGTCTCACTGTCTGGACAAGTCCGATGTCTATCGGACTAGTCCGAAGATTTCCAGAAGCGAAATCGGACAAGTCCGCTCCTAGCTGGACTAGTCCGATATTTCGGGACACTTAGGGTTTTGCTACACACAGCACACGGGACTAGTCCGGTGTCCACCACGGACTAGTACGATCTTTCTAAACCCTAACGGTCACTTTTAGAAACCCCATATAAATATAGGTGCACGGCCCAACTTTAATCTCTCTCGAACCCCTGCGCTGTCACACCTCCCAAGAGCCTCAAAAATGCATCTCTCCACGAAATCTAAAGCCAAAAAGATCAATCCCTTGAGGATACACTTTGGAACATTGGAGAGACACGAGTCATCACACTTGAGCTCTTGGTTTGATTATATAACACACTCCTATGATTTTCATTGTAATCTTTTGAGTGTGTTCTTGGTGGAGTTGTCATTGTAATCCAGGGGAGCCCTCAACGTGTGAGATGACCCCTAGAATTTGGTTATTCACCCTTTGTGATAAGAGAAGAGGATTGGCCTTCGTGGCGATCCGACAAGGGTAGGGTTGGAGAAGACCCGATCCTTTTGTGGACTCCTCAACGTGGATGTAGGTTGCCTCTGTGGGAGCCGAACCACAGGATAAATTGTTTGTGTTCTTGTTTTGTGTTCATCGTTCTTATTCATCACAACAATCTAGGGTTTCAATCAATATTTCTTACTTTACGTTGAAACATCAAATATAATTTTAACTTGTAGTATACCCTAGTTCATAATCTTGTAACACTTCTATTAACTATATATTTCTGCTGCATAAATCATAGAATCAAATTAAACGATCAAACTTGATTAACCTAGTCGGTACCCACCGGACTAGTCCGCACTTGACCGGACTAGTCCGATATCTCGAGTTTTGATCTGGTTGTTAAGTGTTGCAGGTTCCGACAAATTTCAAAAAGGCCTATTCACCCCCCCTCTTGGCCACATTCAATTGGTATCAGAGCAGGTTCTTCAAGAAAGAGACTAATCGCTCAAAGAAGATCATGTTGGACATGAAGGACGTACACAAGAGCAACAACCAAGAGAAGGATGATGATGACAAGAATCAGAAAGTTGAAAATCTCCTCGAAGCCATTCAAGACTTCGAGGATGACAATGAGGAGATGCTTGAACTAAAGGCGCTCCTAAGAAAGAAGACTCTTTCCAAGGGGAAAGTGAAAGTTGAATATGAAAATAAGAAGAAGGGGAGTAGTCACACCGACTACTCCTGATATCCTTTCAACTACGATCACCTTAATTCCAGCAATAATCAATATTTATCTATCCCACTAGGAAAAGCCCCACACTTCGATGGAAGTGATTACTCAATTTGGAGGCAGAATATGAAAATGCATCTAATCTCTCTCAATCCAAGTTTATGGCATATTGTGTGCAAAGGGATAGATATCCCGGACGACGACGAAGAGCTCACACCAAGCCAAGAGCAGGCAATTCATCGAAATGCTCAAGCCGCAGCAGTCATTACCTCTTCGCTCAGTCGGGACGAGTTCACCAAGGTGGATGGACTCGAGATTGCAAAGGAGATCTGGGACACCTTGCAAACTGCACATGAAGGTGATCATCATGTGCGTGAAGCAAAGATCGAAATGATCGAGGGCGAATTGGGAAAATTCGCAATCGAAGAAGATGATTCACCTCAAGATATGTACAACCGACTCAAGATGCTTGTGAACAAGGTTCGATCTTGCGGAAGCAAGAAGTGGAACGACCACGAGGTGGTGAAGCTCATCCTTATAGCTTTCATGCCTCACAACGTCACCTTATGCTCCATGATTAGAGAAAGCCCCGGATACAAGAGAATGACTCCGGATGAGCTACTTGGAAAAATCATCAATTTCGAGATGATGGAAAAGCAAGCGAAGCATGTCAAAGAAATTGTCGACCTCACTTTGGCAATGAAGAAAGGGGTGGCCTTGAAGTCCACCCTCAAGCCCTTATCTAAAGAATCACGAGAAGCTCAATTAGAGGAAGATGGTGACGACGAGAGCAGTGATTTGGATGAAGATGACATGATACTATTCATGAAGAAATTCAAGAAAATGATGAAGAAAAGACAAGGCACCAAATCAAGTGAAGGAAAATACAAGGAAGGAACAAAGCCAAAGTTGAGGCGGGCATGCTATAATTGTGGTGAGTATATCCACTTTATAGTTGATTGCCAATATGAAGAGAACAAGAAGAAAACCAAAGAAACAAAGCCTCAAACAAAGAAGTTCTTCAAGAAGAAGAAACAAGCCGAACAAGCGCACATAGGGAAAGAGTGGGACTCAAATGATGAGTCCTCACCATCATCCGAAGAAGAGATGGCTAACATAGCCATCGAAAATACATCCAAGAAGTCTACTCTCTTCCCTACACTTGGAGCATGGAAGGGGAACGGCACTTGCCTCATGGCAAAGGAAGGTAAACGCAAGGTAACAACGAAACCCTCCTCCATGCATTCTTATTCTAGTGATAGCGACATTGCTAGTGATAATGAAGATATGCTTATTGGATTAGATAAGAAAACAGCCACTAAAATGAAATTTTTACTTGATTAACTTGTTGAGAAGGAGAGGTTAATACACCGTCAAGAAGACATGATTGTCTCCCAAAAGGAGGAACATGTCGAACTTGACAAACTTCTAGAGCTTGAAAAGGAGCGAAGCGAGTCACTAGAGGTGGAGTTAGCTTCAAGCAAGGAAGCTTGCTTGGAGTTAAACGACTCAAATGCTGCAATCAAGGAAGAACTTGCTAACCTAATCAAGGTTAACATGATCCTTTAAGTGCAAGTTGAGTCACTCAAGCAAGGTGACCCTTCACCCTCTTCAAGTTCACCTTCTCAACCCCTTAAAACTGAAGTTGCTTCTACTTGTACACGTGGTAAACTTGACAACAGTTTGAAAGACAAGTCAACCTCTACCAAGGACAAGCATCCTTCACAAAATGGCATATTCGACAAGGAGAAGATCAAATATGCACGTAGTGCATACTTGGTCACAAGACCTCCAAATGTCAAATATGGCATTGGTTACTCTTATGGTGAAAAGCAACAAGCTAGAAGCCATAAGAATAACAGGGATAGCAATGTCTTTGTCAAGGGAGGAGTCTTCCAAACTGGAAAATAAAAAATTAATGAGTACAACACACATGACTACCGGACTAGTCCGGTCAGGGTCCGGACAAGTCCGACCTCTCAGACTAGTCCTGTGTATAAACAACAAAAGTTACTATTCAGAACTTTCGATGCATCTTATGTATGAATGAGAAGTAATTATGGAAAGGTTTATCCTCATTATGTTGGGCCACGCCATGAGAACACCAAATCTCATGTGTGGGTGCCCAAATCCCTTGTGACTAACCTAAGAGGACCCAAGCAAGCTTGGGTACCTAAAACCAAGGAATAATTTGTTTTTGCAGGCCTATTTCTCCGGTGGATCCAAATGGGTGCTAGACAGTGGCTGCACCAACCATATGAACGGAGAAAGAAGGATGTTCGTTGAATATGAAGCAAATGAGGATCCAAGCGAGGGCATCTACTTCGGAGACAATAGTCAAGGAAAGGTGCTCGGTACTGGTAAAATTACCATATCACCACAACACACTCTTTCTCACGTATTACATGTAGATTCCTTAGATTATAACCTGTTGTCCATATCTCAATTGTGCGAGAAAGGTTATAATTGCTTGTTCACTAACGAGGGTGTGACAGTCTCTAGGAGGAGTGATGGTTCCATTGCATTCAAGGGTATGTTAAAGGGAAAACTTTATCTTGTTGACTTCAACAAGGATAAAGCTGAACTTGACACATGCTTGATTGCAAAGACCAACATGGGTTGGCTGTGGCATAGACGGCTAGCGCATGTTGGTATGAGGAACCTTCAAAAACTCCTCAAGGGCAATCACATCCGAGGTTTGAAGGATGTTTATTTTGAGAAAGACGGGCCTTGTAGCGCATGCCAAGCCAGGAAGCAAGTTGGAGCACCTCACCCCGCCAAGAATGTCATGACTACAACAAGACGGCTCGAGCTACTTCACATGGACTTATTTGGTCCAATTGCCTACATAAGCATCGGTAGTAACAAATATGGTTTAGTAATTGTTGATGATTTTTCTCGCTGCACTTGGATTTTCTTTTTGCATGACAAGTCAAAAACACAAGGAATAATCAAGATGTTCTTCAAGCGAGCGTAAAATGAATTCTCATTAACAATCAAGAACATTCGAAGCGACAATGGCACAGAGTTCAAGAACACACAAGTGGAGGAGTACGTAGATGAAGAAGGCATAAATCAAAAGTTTTCAGCTCCGTACCCCCCTCAACAAAACGGAGTTGCCGAAAGAAAGAACCGAACTCTCATAGAGATGGCGAGAACAATGCTCGATGAGTACAAGACCTCAGATCGATTTTGGGCGGAAGCGATTAACACCGCTTGCCACGCCATAAATCGACTTTATCTTCATCGACTACTCAAAAAGACATCCTATGAGCTACTTACCGGTAACAAGCCTAATATTTCATATTTTCGAGTTTTCGATTCCCCATGCTATATTTTAAACAAGAAGCCTAGGACTTCAAAGTTCGCTTCAAAGTCCGATGAAGGTTTCTTGCTTGGTTATGATTCGAACACTTACGCCTATCGTGTTTTCAGCAAGACCTCCGGACTTGTTGAAGTAGCACGTGACGTAGTGTTCGATGAAACTAATGGCTCCCAAAAAGAGCAAGTTGATCCATGTGTGCTACATAAAGAAGAAGCTCCTTGCCAAGCATTGAGAAGAATGGCGTTAGGCGAAGTTCGACCACAAGAGCCACCTCTACATATCCATGAGGAAAATGAACCACAATAGGAGACCAATGATCAAGGGGGAGCTTCCATACAAGATCAACCTCAAGAAAGTGAATATGATCAACAAGTCAACAAAGACAATCATTTAGGGGGAGAAGAAGATGATCATGAAGATTCAAGACAGCAAGTACCACACCCAAGAGTACACCAATGCGTCCAAAGGGATCACCCAATCGACAACATCATCGGCGACATCCAAAAGGGAGTAACTACTAGATCTCGCATAGCAAATTTTTGTGAGCATTACTCGTTTTTGTACTTTTTGGAACCACGTAGGGTTGAGGATGCATTGAAGGATCCAAATTTGGTAGTGGTTATGCAAGAAGAACTCAACAATTTCAAGAGAAACAAGGTGTGGGAACTAGTCGAAAGACGTAGATCCAACGTCGTCGGCACAAAATGGGTCTTCTGCAGAAAACAAGACGAACACGGGGTGGTGACAAGGAATAAGGCACAACTTGTAGCCAAAGGGTATTCACAAGTCAAAGGTTTGGATTTCAATGAGACCTTTGCTCCCGTAGCTATACTTGAATCTATTAGAACAATACTTGCATATGCTACTCACCATGATTTCAAGCTCTATCAAATGGATGTGAAAAGCGCCTTCCTCAACGGACCAATCAAGGAGGAGGTGTATGTGGAGCAACCCCCCGAGTTTGAAGACGAAGAGTTCCTTGACCACATATTTAAATTGCGTAAGGCTCTCTACGGCCTCAAACAAGCTCCTAGAGTTTGGTATGAGTGTCTTATAGATTTTTTAATTGAAAATGGCTTTAAGATTGGCAAAGTAGATTATACACTGTTTACAAAGAATTTTGACAATGATCTTTTTGTTTGTCAAATCTATGTTGATGATATAATCTTTGGTTCAACTAACAAATCTTTTTGTGAGGAGTTTAGTAAAATTATGACAGACAGGTTTGAGATGTCTATGATGGGAGAGCAAAAGTACTTTTTGGGATTCCAAGTGAGGCAACAAAAGGAAGGGACATTCATAAGCCAAACGAAGTACACTCAAGACATACTCAAGAAGGTTGGAATGGACAAGGCGAAGCCCATAAAGACTCCCATGGCAACGAATGGCCACTTGGATCTCAATGAAGATGGACATAGCGTCGACCAAAAGGTATATCGCTCCATGATTGGATCTCTACGCTATTTATGTGCATCTAGGCCAGACATTATGTTGAGTGTATGTTTGTGTGCAAGATTTCAAGCCAATCCTAAGGAGTGTCACTTGACAGCCGCAAAAAGGATCTTGAGATATTTAGTTCATACACCCAACCTTGGTCTTTGGTATCCAAAATGCTCCAAATTCAATCTCATTGGTTACTCTGATGCAGATTATGCCGGATGGAAAGTAGATAGAAAAAGTACCTCCGGTACATGACAACTCCTAGGTAGATCCCTAGTGTCTTGGTCCTCCAAGAAACAAAACTCCATTGCCTTATCCACAGCCGAAGCGGAGTATGTTGCAGCCTGGAGTTGTTGTGCACAACTCCTTTGGATGCGACAAACTCTAAGGGATTACAGTTACAATATGAATCGTATTCCACTCCTTTGTGACAATGAGAGTGCCATTAAAATTGCCCACAATCTAGTTGAGCACTCTAGAACCAAACACATAGACATCCGGCATCACTTCTTGAGAGACCACGGCATGAAAGGAGATATAGCCATCTCCCACGTCAACACCGAAAAACAATTGGTCGACATATTCACCAAGCCACTTGACGAAAAATGCTTTTGCAAGCTTCGAAATGAACTAAATATCCTTGATGCTCGAAATGTGGCTTGAAATGTTGCATACCTGTATGAATTCATCAAAATATGTTGATTGGATTGTGCAAATCATCTCTCTCAATTTTCTCCAAAAACTATGTCAATTACTAGATCTTGGTGAATTATGGTCATTGCTTGATTGTTGTATGCTTACTGATCATATTCATCAAGATTATTTGATTTGATTTGCCACCCTATTTTCTAAATTTGTACCTTTAAATATATATGAATGGGCTAAGAAGTTCTTGTCTGGTGACCACGGACTAGTCCGTGGTTACCCGGACTAGTCCGCCCATGCAGACTAGTCCGCAGAGCGCCGGTTAGGCTGGACTAGTCCGGTAGACCACGAACTAGTCCCATATAGTCTCTGGAAAAGTTCAGACTAGTCCGGTCATCTCCGAACTTGTCCAATTTTTTGTGTCCATAACCCTAGCCGCCGCCAAACCATAATTCCCTCACCCTCTCAACTTGCCTCAAGCTTCTCTCACTCGAGCTCCCAAGGCGATTTCTTGCTTTCTCCACCAAAAGGCTCCGCATCTGGACGAAAATCAAGATTCCTTGCTCAGAGATTGAAGTTCACGGACTTGTCTGGACTTCAACACCCTCATCTCCAAGTTTCAAGCGATGTCTTCGGTAATTTTTGCCCAAACCCTAGAAATCCCTATTTTCTTCATTGTTGATCGAATAGCCTAACTTCTTTCACCTAATACTAGTGTCCTTGATGTATTACATTGTTGTTAGGCTAATTTTGCATTGAATAAGTCCATTTGTCTCATAAGTTAGGTTTTTGAGGATGAATACCGGACTAATCCGGTCCGTGCACGGACAAGTCCGGTCACCCCGGACTAGTTCGTGTCTGTACACCGGACAAGTACAATTTTTCTGAACTGAACCCTAACTTTTTAATTCCTCAATGCAGATTCTCTTGTCATTCATTAAATCCCTTGTCATCCATTCTTATCCATACCTTGTACAATTCATTCTTAGGACATGTCGAGCTCTCACGACGATGCTTCAGACTTCGAAGCCGAGATGGCCCAAGAAGCCTTGCTTCGGTCCTCGACGGACCAAAGCAAGAAGTGACCTTCCGAGCTAGCCCCCTCCCCTCCTCATTCTCAAAAGAGGGTGGCTCGACGCAAGGTGTCTGCTTCAAGGGTTATCGCAGGTGGTGGCCCTAGCTCGGCGAATGCCCGCCTAGCCAAGGGCAAGGGCAAGGGGATCGCAACGTGCCCGATTGGCCCCCTGAAGATGTCAGCCCCGAAGCAAGGGGCTCGGGATCCTACAGAAGATAGGTTCAATGGGAATGGTAGCAACTCGGCTGCGAAATTCAGAAATGTTGATTGGTATGGCGGCCCAAAGCAAGCTGTGGATGGAAGATTTTGGAGTAACTTCCATGCAGACTTCTACAAGTCTGTATATCTCCAGATGAAGACGCCTGTAGTCCGTAGCCAGTGGATTGATTGGGAACATTTTGAGAAGAAAGGTTGCTCACCATTTGTTGAAGTGGTGGAAGCAATTGAGAGGCATGGCCTGAAGGATCTCTTTGCCTTCAGGAACAACTGGAATGATGAGGTTATAGCGTAGTTCTTTGCAACTTGCCATTTCTCCAGTGATGATGAAGAGAGTGTTACTTGGATGACTCACGGATCCAAGTACAGTATAACCTATGAAGACTTTGCAAGCCTGCTGCACCTTGACACCTCAAGCAATGACTGCTTAATCATCCACAACCTAGGTGTCATCAAGAAGGACATGATGAAGTTCCTCTATGAGCCCAAGTCCAAGTTCAACCCCCCTTCTACCAAGAACTTGAAGCCATTCTTTGTGGTGTTGAACAGAGTTCTAAGGAAGACAATTGCCCCCAAGGATGGGGATGGTGGGAGTGTGTAGGGCTACCTCCGAACCCTGATGGGGGTCATAAGCAAGGACCGCAAGTTTGATGTGGCTGACTACATCTGGAATGATATGGTCAACATCTCTTGCACACCTAACAGGTCATGTGGCTATGCTCCATATCTTATGTTCGTGATTGAGAAAGTCACCGGGATCGAGTTTGTCAAAGATGTGTAGCATCTTTGAGGCCCCAGATGCCTCAAAAGCCAAGCACTCAAGCTGCTCCCTCCCATGATTCTGCCGCAGAGGCTCCGGCAAGAGCAAGTGGAAATGCCGGGGATGCCCCTGCCACTAGGGCAGCTCCTCAAAAAGGGGTTGCGAGTGGCATCCTGAAGTATTTTGCGGCCATCTTCGAATCTTGCCGCAAGACTGAGATCAGAAGTCACAAGCTCAACCAAAAGAGAAAAGCTGATATGCGATATGTGAAGGCAAATATCAAGCAGCTAAGTCAAAAGCTGGAGATCCACCCCATTGGACCTCCAGTAATTTCTGAGGACTCTAACCCTGACATCACCGAGCTCTGGCCCTTGACCCCCTCTGAGCTTGCCTACTTTGGCGTTGGGGGCTTGAGCAGCTCCGCACCTCCTCCTCCTCCTGATCAGCCCGAAGACGAAGATGAAGACGATGAGAGGACCGACAGCGAGGCATCAAGACTTTAGGTCCCTCCTCTCCTTCTTTTTGGTGTCTTGATGCCAAAGGGGGAGAGATTGAGGGGGAGTCTTAGGTCTTAGGTCTTAAGCTGTAGGATGCGAGGAGAGAGCTTCCTTTGTGCTTTTTGTCTATTTTGTGGGTTGTAAACTGTTTTATATGCTATTTTGTTAATTATGGTCCTGATATGCAATGCTATGAACTTGTTATGCTCTTATTGGTGAAATCTGTGTTTTTGGTTCAACATTGTCTTTTATGCTTATTGTTGGTACATCCATGTCAATTAACTCATTATCATCACAATTATTGCTCATACTCATTTAGTTTTGCATCCCACCATAAAGAGTGCACATATGGATCATGTATTCATTTTTCAATGTGTTTTGAACACATATGTGCATACTTTATGAAAAGCTCAACTTTTTGTCATATCTTGTGAAATCTCAATTGGTTGTCATCAATCACCAAAAAGGAGGAGATTGAAAGTGCATCTAGGAATCCCTTGTGGGTTTTGGATGATTTATGACAAGCAAATGAGATCCTAACAACTTTGTTGAGATGAGCACACGTTTAAGTTGAAAATAAGAAAAGTGCAAAAAAAGAAGGGAGAATGAGGAGCAATGTGGAGAAGAGCTCAAGGAACAAGAGTAGTAGATCATTGTGTGTGGAGTGTGTTAAGGAAACACACCCCAAGAGATCAAACACAAATAAACACACACATTGCACAAATTTATACAGGACCGGACTAGTCCGACTGACACCGGACTAGTCCGATATCTCTCTCTGCACAAGATCGGACAAGTCCGATATCACCACGGACTAGTCCGATATCTCTCTGACTAGAATCGGACTAGCCCTCTCCAGTGCGTACTAGTTCTCAAAACACTTCACAAGTCACACAAAATTGGACAAGTCCAATAACACACCGGACTAGTCCGACATCTTTCTGATGTCAATCGGACAAGTCTGATATTAGCATGGACTAGTCCGAAAAAACTCTCTGACCTAAATCGGACAAGTCTTCCAAGTGCGGACTTGTCCTCATAACTACATAGGGTTTCACTGTCCGGAAAAGTCCGATGTCTATCGTACTAGTTCGGATATTTCAAGAAGCGAAATTGGACAAGTCCGCTCCTAGACGGACTAGTCCGATATTTCGGGACACTTAGGATTTGCTACACACAGCACACCGGACTAGTCCGGTGTCCACCACGGACTAGTCTGATCTTTCTAAACCCTAACGGTCATTTTTAGAAACCCCATATAAATAGAGGTGCACGGCCCAACTTTAATCTCTCTCGAATCCCTGCGCTGTCACACCTCCCGAGAGCCTCAAAAACACATCTCTCAACGAAATCTAAAGCCAAAAAGATCAATCCCTTGAGGATACACTTTGGAACATTGGAGAGACACGATTCATCACACTTGAGCTCTTGGTTTGATTCTCTAACACACTCTTGTGATTTTTATTGTAATCTTTTGAGTGTGTTCTTGGTGGAGTTGTCATTGTAATCTAGGGGAGCCCTCAACGTGTGAGAAGGCCCCTTGAATTTTGTTATTCACCCTTTGTGATAAGAGAAGTGGATTGGCCTTCATGGTGATCCGACGAGGGTAGGGTTGGAGAAGACCCGGTCCTTTTGTGGACTCCTCAACATGGATGGAGGTTGCCTCTGTGGGAGCCGAACCTCGGGATAAATTGATTGTGTTCTTGCTTTGTGTTCATCATTCTTATTCATCACAACAATCTAGGGTTTCAATCAATATAGCTTACTTTATGTTGAAACATCAAATATAATCTTAACTTGTAGTATACCCTAGTTCATAATCTTGCAACACTTCTATTAACTGTATATTTCCGCTGCATACATCGTAGAATCAAATTAAACGATCAAACTTGATTAACCTAGTCGGTACCCACCGGACTAGTCCGAACTTGACTGGACTAGTCCAATATCTCGAGTTTTGATCTGGTTGTTAAGTGTTGCAGGTTCCGACAAATTTCAAAAAGGCCTATTCACCCCCCTCTAGGACACATTCACTATTTGTTTGTATCCTTTTTGGAACTGCGCAGGATTGATGATGCATTGAAGGATCTGGATTGTGTAGTGGCCATGCAAGAAGAAGTCAACAATTTCAAGCGGAACAAGGTGTGGGAACTAGTCGAAAGACCCAAGTCCAACATCATCGGCACCAAATGGGTCTTCCGCAACAAACAAGATGAACACGGGGTGGTGACAAGGAACAAGGCACGACTTGTGGCCAAAGGGTATTCACAAGTCGAAGGTTTGGATTTCAATGAAACCTTTGCTCTAGTAGCTAGACATGAGTCTATTAGAATATTACTTGCATATGCTACTCGCCATGATTTCAAGCTCTATCAAATGGATGTGAAAAGCGCCTTCCTCAACAGACCAATCAAGGAGGAGGTGTATGTGGAGCAACCCCCCGGGTTTGAAGATGAAGAGTTCTCCGGCCACGTATTTAAATTGCGTAAGGCTCTCTACGGCCTCAAACAAGCTCCTAGAGCTTGGTATGAGTGTCTTAGAGATTTCTTAATTGAAAATGGCTTTAAGATTGGCAAAGTAGATTATACACTATTTACAAAGAATTTTGACAATGATCTTTTTATTTGTCAAATTTATGTTGATGATATAATCTTTGGGTCAACTAATCAATCTTTTTGTGAGGAATTTAGTAAAATCATGACGGATAGGTTTGAAATGTCAATGATGGGAGAACTAAAGTACTTCTTGGGATTCCAAGTGCGGCAACAAAAGGAAGGGACGTTCATAAGAAAAACCAAGTACACGCAAGACATACTCAAGAAGTTTGGTATGGACAAGGCGAAGCCCATAAAGACTCCCATGGCAATGAATGGCCACTTGGATCTCGATGAAGATGGACCAAACATCGATCAAAAGGTATATTGCTCCATGATTGGATCACTACTCTACTTATGTGCATCTAGGCCAGATATTATGTTGAGTGTATGCTTGTGTGCAAGGTTTCAAGCCAACCCGAAAGAGTGTCATTTGACAGCCGTTAAGAGAATCTTACGGTGTTTAGTTCATACACACAACCTAGGCCTTTGGTATCCCAAAGGTTCCAAATTCGATCTCATTGGTTGCTCCGATGCAGATTATGCCGGATGCAAAGTAGATAGAAAAAGTACCTCCGATACATGCCAATTCCTAGGTAGATCCCTAGTTTATTGGTCCTCCAAGAAACAAAACTCCATTGCCCTATACACGGCCGAAGCGGAGTATGTTGCAGCCGGGAGTTGTTGTGCACAACTCCTTTGGATGCGACAAACTCTATGGGATTACGGTTACAATATGAACCGCATTCCACTACTTTGTGATAATGAGAGTGCCGTTAAAATTGCCCATAATCCCGTTGATCACTCTAGGACCAAACACATTGACATCCGGCATCACTTTTTGAGAGACCATTCAATGAAGGGAGACATAGCCATTTCACATGTCAATACCGAAAAGCAACTAGCTGATATATTCACCAAGCCACTTGATGAAAAACGCATTTGCGAGCTCCGAAATGAACTTAATATCCTCGATGCTCGGAGTGTGGCTTGAAATCTTGTATACCTGAATGCTATCTTCAAAATTTCATTGATTGTGTTGTGAAAATCTTCTCTCCAAATTTTTCCGAAAAACTATGTCAATTACTAGATCTTGGTGAATTATGATCATTGCTTGATTGTTGTATGCTTACTGATCATATTCATCAAGATTACTTGATTTGATTTGCCTCCCTATTTTCTAAATAAGTACCTTTGAATATATATGAATAGGCTAAGCATTTCTTCCCTAGTGACCACGGACTAGTCCGTGGTTGCCCGGATTAGTCCGCCTATGCAGACTAGTCCGCAGTGTGACGGTTAGGTCGGACTAGTCCGACAGACCACAGACTAGTCCGATATAGTCTTTGGAAAAGTTTGGACTAGTCCGATCATTTTCGGACTTGTCCGATTTTTCGTGTCCTTAACCCTAGCTACCGCCAAACCCTAATCTTCCTCACCCCACACTTACCTCAAGCTTTCTCTCTACAAGCTCAAGCTCCCCAAGGCGATTCTTCGTTTCCTCCATCAAAACATCGCAAGTTTGGGTGGAAATTTACCCTCTTCGCGTAGGGATTGAATACCACGGACTTGTCCGATCCTTCAACACCTACATCTCCGCGAATCAAGCAATTTTGATAAATTTTCCTCCCTAACCCTAGAAAGTGCTATTTTCTTTGTTTGTGATCAACTAGCTTGGTTCCATCCATCATGTACATGCTTCCTTGATGTATTACATTGATGCTAAGCTAGTTGTGCATTAGGAGTCACCATTTGTCTCATAGTTAGGGTGCTAGAGGTTGAACACCGGACTAGTCCGGCCCATGCAGGGACAAGTCCGGTCAATCGGACTAGTCCGTGCCTGTACACCGGACTAGTCTCATTTTTCTAGACTCACCCTTAACTTCTCAATTCCTCAATGCAACTCCTTGCCATCTATTCTCATCAATACCTTGTGAAATCTATTCTTAGGACAATGTCGAGCACCAACGACAAATTCTCTGACTTCGAGGCTGAGATGGACCATGAAGTCGTGCTTCGGTCCTCGACAAGCCTAAGCAAGAAGCACCAAGAGTGCCCATCCGAGCCGGCTACCTCTCCTCCCCAGGCTCAAAGGAAGGTGCTCGCGAAGAAGCCAGCATCCAAGGCTTCTGCTGGAGGTGGCCCTCGCCAAGCCAAGGGCAAGGGAAAAGGAATTGCAACGGGCCTGATTGGCCCCCTAAAGCTATCAGCCCCAAGGGAAGGGGCCAGGGACCCCACAGAGGAGAGATTCAACGGAAAGGGCAGTGACACGGCGGCCAAGTTTAGGAATGTTGATTGTTACAGCGGTCCGAAGCAAGCTGCCAATGGGAGGTTTTGGAGCAATTTTCATGTAGATTTCTACAAGACCGTCTATCTCCCAACAAAGTCGCCCGTGGTGCGCAGCCAATGGATAGATTGGGCACACTTTGAGAAGAAGGGCTGCTCACCCTTTGTTGAGGTGGTCGAGGCAATGGAAAGGCATGGCTTGAGGGACCTCTTCTTTTTCAGGAACAATTGGAATGATGAGGTCATCGTGCAGTTCTATGCGACGTGCCACTTTGCTAGTGACAAGGAAGAGCGGGTAACTTGGATGACTCACGGATCCAAGTACACCATTACCTATGAAGAATTTGCAAGATTGCTGCATCTTGACACCTCAAGCAATGACAACCTGATCATCCACAACATTGGTGTCATTGAGAAGGATAGGATGAAGTTTCTCTATGAACCCAACTCCACGTTCAACCCCCCTTCTACTAAGAATATGAAGCCTTTCTTTGTGGTGTTGAACAGGGTTCTAAAGAAGACAATTGCCCCCAAGGATGGGGATGCTGGAAGTGTGCAGGGGTACCTCAGGACCTTAATGAAGGTCATTAGGAAAGACAGGAAATTTGATGTCTTTGACTATATCTGGAACGAATTGGTCAACATCTCCTGCACACCGAACAGGTCCTGTGGCTACGCACCTTACCTCATGTTTATGATTGAGAAGGTCACAGGAATAGAGTTCATCAAGGACGTGGAGCACCTTCCCATGAGGCCCCAGATGCCTCAAGAGCAAAGCATTCAAGCTGCTCCATCCCTGGCTTCCAGCCCTGAGGCTCCAGCCAGAGCCAGTGTCAGAGCTAGGGCTACTCCCGCCACTAGGGCCCCTCCTCAAAAGGGGTCCCCAAGTGGTATCTTGGAGTACCTAACTGCCATTTTTGCCTCCTGCAAAAAGGCCTAAGTGAAGGCTCACAGGCTCAACAAGAGAAGAATGGCTGACATGAGATACGTCAAGGAGAATGTGAAGCAGATTTGCCAAAAGCTGGAGATCGAGCCCATTGGATCTCTAGTAATTTTTGATGACTCTGACTTTGATTTTACCGAGCTCGGACCCTTGAATCCCTCCGAGCTTTCCTATTTTGGCATTGGGGACTCGAGTGGTTCTGCTCCTCCTCCTCCTCCTCATCATCAGTCAGAGGATGAAGATGAAGACGACGAGAGGACTGATAGCGAGGCTTGAAGACTTTAGGTCCCTCCTCTCCTTCTTTTTGGTGTCTTGATGCCAAAGGGGGAGAGATTGAGGGGGAGTCTTAGGTTTTAGCTCTAGGATGAGAGGAGAGCTTCTTTTTATGTCTTCAGTCTATCTTGTGGGTTGTAAAACTCTTAATATGCTCTTATGATATTTTTGGTCCTGTGATGCAATGTTTTGAACTACTTATGAAGAAATTGATGAATTCTGTGATTTTGCTATAAGAATGACATATATGCTTGTTGTTGACGTGTTGATGTCAATTATGTAATTCTCATCATGATTATTGCTTCTATACACTTAGTTCTGCATCCCACCATAAAGAGTGCACATACGGATCATGTTTTCATTGCTTAATGTATTTTAAACTCATATGTGCACACTTTATGAAAATCTCAACTTTTCATCATATTTTGTGAAATCTCAATTGGTTGTAATCAATCACCAAAAAGGGGGAGATTGAAAGTGCATCTAGGAATCCCTTGTGGGTTTTGGACGATTTATGACAAGCAAATGAGATCCTAACCACTTTGTTGAGATGAGCACATGTTTTAATGAGAAATGAGCAAAGTGCCAAAAAGAAAGGAGAATGAGGAGTAATGCGGAAAAGAGCTCAAGACAAGTGTAGTTGATCATTGTGTATGGAGTGTGTTAAGGAAACACACCTTAAGAGCTCAAGCACAAATAATCACACACATTACACATATTTATACAGGACCGGTCTAGTCCGACTAACCTCGGACTAGTCCGATATCTTTCTGCACAAGATCGAACAAGTACGATATCACCACGAACTAGTCTGATATCTCTCTCACTAAAATCGGACTAGTCCTCCCCAGTGCATACTAGTCCCCAAAAACTTCACAAGTTGCACGAAATTGGACAAGTCCGATATTAGCACGGACTAGTCCAAAAAACCCTCTGATCTAAATCGGACAAGTCCTCCAAGTGTGGACTTGTCCCCAAATTCACTTAGGGTTTCACTTTTCCGGACAAGTCCTATATCTATTGGACTAGTCCAAATATTTCCAGAATCAAATTCGGACAAGTCCGCTTTTAGTTGGACTAGTCTGATATTTCGGGACACCTAGGGTTTGCTACACACAGCACACCGGACTAGTCCGGTGTCCACCACGGACTAGTCCGATATTTCTAAACCCTAACGGTCACTTTTGGGAACCCCATATAAATAGATGTACACGGCCCATCTTCCAACAACTCTCGACCCCCTGCGCCGTCACACCTCCCAAGAGCCTCAAAAACACATCTCTCCACGAAATCAAACGCAACAAAGATCAATCCCTTGAGGATACACTTTGGATCATTGGAGAGACATAATTCATCACTCATTGAGCTCTTGGTTTGTTTCCCTAACACACTCCTATGGTTTTTATTTAGATATTTCGAGTGTGTTCTTGGTGGTGTTCTTGTTGTAATCTTGGGGAGCCCTCACGTGTGAAAAGGCCCCTTGAATTCAGTTATTTGCCCTTTTTGATAAGTGAAGAGGATTGGCCTCCGCGACGATCCGACGAGGGTAGGGTTGGAGAAGACCCGGTCCTTTTGTGGACTCCTCAATGTGGCTGTAGGTTGCCTCTGTGGGAACCGAACCACGAGATAAAGTGCTTGTGTTCTTACTTTGCACTCATCGTTGTTATACTTCATATCAATCTAGGGTTTCAATCAATCTTGCTTACTTTACATTGAAACATTGAATATAAGATTGGCTTGTGGTACATCCTAGTTCATAATCGTGTAACACTTCAATTACAAGTATATTTCCGTTGCATACATCCTAGGATCAAGATAATCGATCAAATTTGATAAACCTAGACGGTACACACCGGACTAGTCCGCACATGATCGGACTAGTCCAATATCTCGAGATTTGATCTGGTTGTTAAGTGTTGCAGGTTTGGACAAAATTCAAAAAAGCCTATTCACCCCCCCCCCCCCCCCCCCCCCTAGGCCACATTCATCCATCTGGGCCGTTTCCCTCTTGACCCACTCCTTCTGATCAGCAAGCTTTGTCTGAGCAAGTCTGGTCTCAAAGTGGAGCATGTTGCGTCAAACCCTCAAGGTGTGGCGCTCCTCCTTAAGGACCTTGCTCTCATGATCGAAGGTGAGCTGAACTTGTTAGAGACTCGAGCAGGCATTGTCTATGGACAACGCCAAGGGGATGGGATCTGGACCTACTGGGACCAACTCCGCTAGCTCCAGGGAATTCTCCATCACATAATTCAGGTCCAACTCTACAAGAGTGGTTCCTTGAGCCTCTGTGGCACTGGGGCCGCCCACCGGGAGCATTCCGGCTGTTGTTGAGGAAGATCCGACTGGGGGAACTTCCACCTCCAGAGCAGATGTTGAAGGTTTGGCTTCCAGGTCTTCAGTTATTGGCTCCAGGAGCAGAGAGCCCACTGCCACTTCTTCATGGTGCTCCGGCTCTAGCACGGACACCACTAGAGCAATCACCTACGGGACGATGGATGGAGCTTCACCCGGTGCCCCTACCACCATCACCGGCTCAGGCGCTGGTATGTCAGCTACTTCCGATTCAGCAACCGGAGCGTCAAGCATCCCCGACTCAGGAACCAGACCTTCAACAGCTTCTGGTTTTGAGGCCGGAGCTTCAACCATCACTGACTCAGTCGCCAGATCTTCAATTGCCTCCGGTTCAATGGCTGGAGCTTGAATGACTTCCGGTTCAAGGGCCAGAGCTTTTTTGCGCCACTGGCCCCGCAACAACTTCTGGTGCGGGAATCGGAGCTTCGATAACTTCTGGCTCAGACGTCGGAGCTTTTGACATCTCCAACTCATGCACATGAGCTTCAAATTTTGGCGCTGTCTCTGGGGGTACATCTTCAACTTCTCCTCCGTGGTCCGGCGCTACCACGGGGGATTTTGGCATCTCTTCTAGATCCAAGACCACGACAACTAGCACTGGAGCTGTTGTGTCCTCAGCCACCACTTGAGGCTGCGATAGAGGCCGGAGCCTTAGACCCCGACTTTGATGCCCTGCAGTAAAAAAATTGGAAGATTCAAAACATGACAAAAACAAGAGTGGCAAATCAAGGTGAAAAGGCAAAGATTACCTTGGAAAGCTACCGCCCCGATCGGCACGGAACCTCTTCGCCGGAGACTCAGAGCCGGAGATTGTCGTGATCGACATGGAAGGAGCTCTGGAATGTTGCCCGAAGCCTGCCGTCATCGTTGGTGATGCCCCAGTCGAAGTCTGTCTCATCCGGGAAGAACCTTCGGACTTGGAGCCCCTCACTGGTACTGGGACCAGAGTCGACTGTCCAGAACTGGCGCCTCTCGAGGACGTTGGCACCGGAGGAGGTGTAGCCACAGAAGACCTCTCTCACTGGGGAGAATGAGCTGTAGTGGATAGAGCAGGCCTAACGGACCTTCCATCAGCATGCTTCAGCTTCCTCTTCCGGTTGGAAGACTCAGCTGGCTCCTTGCCCTTGCCAACATCTTCAACCCTCTGGCTTGAAGCAGGAGTGGCCACAACCTCAGAAGCTTTAGGGATTACAACCTTGGAGGTCCGGCGTTGTTCTACCTCGCCAAGGTCGTCTAGCGCCGGCATCTTCCTCCGGAGCTCCCTGCTGATCTCTAGAATCATATTTCAGGGCAGGAGAGCAGCCGGCGGAGCCAAGTCATCACCTTTGACAAGTCCATTCTGAAACTTCTTGAGATGGAGCTTCGGAGATTAGTCATCCAAGTTGGATTTCAAGTCGGTTTCAATCCGGTCGTCATCCATCACACTGTTGAGAGCCCAAGCGAGCTTCTCCCTCTTTCTCAGCGGAGCCCACCTATTCACCATGAAATTTCCAAAGACAATCTGGGGGTTCACTCCACCCTCCACGCATTCTCGGATCCTAGTCAAGATAGGCTTAAACGCATCCGATAATTTCGGAACTACGTTCTAGGCCTCGGTGTCGATGTTGGGGAGTCCTTGGGGGCAGCTCCAGCCTGTCCTGCTCATCCACTGCAATGACGATCCAATCTTTCTTCCAGTTGTCCCATTTGCCCGAGGGGAACGACCTCAAGTACTTTAAGGGGTAGTTCTTGTGCTTCACGAAGTAATAGAAGCCAACCAACTCTGTCCCCTTGCCAGTGGTATGAGCTGTGAAGAAGGTTTGAAACAATTCAACGCAGAGAGGCAAGCCCACCCACATCTCGCAGAAGTGGACGAAGGTGGCCACGAGCAGAAGGGAGTGCAGGCCAAGGTGATGCAGTTGGAGGCCGTAGAAGTCCAGCAGCATCAGTATGAAGCTCGAGAATGGTGTGATCAGTCCCACCATGGCGTACGCCGGAAAATACATTATCTCCCCACAACGCTCCTTCTTGAAGGGGAGCTTGCTGCACGGACTAGGTGGTTGAAGGAGTCACTGGACTATCCCATGAAGGTCTGGACCTTCATTAGATTGTCTTTGCTCTGGATGCGGCTCTTGGGAAGACACAACTCCATCACGGCAAAGTGGAGCAAAGGAAGGGAAAGCTAGGTGGAGTTTGGGAGGCTCTAAGTGCGAGTTTGATCAAAAGTGTAAAGAGTCCTCAAACCGTGCATACTTTCCTTCTTAAGTAAGTCTATGCGATGCTTGGATGGAAACTGCAACAAGAGCAGGGTCACATTTCAAAAATCTACCCCGACAATGACGAATGGGCCTGGGGCCACGCCGACGAAGAGGTTGAGGTTATTACCCCAGGCGAACCTTGTCATGATGGACGGCGGGAAACCCGAAAGCAGCACCCTGACAAGGCGCTCGGAACCGATACGGTTTTCGTATTGGGAACTAGAGACCTTCAATTGCGTGAGATCCGCACTCAAAGATCTCATATGTTGCATTCATAACAAGCCACGCGGCGATGGTTTAATCTCGGACCATCGCCCCAACGGCACATCAGAAGACTTTTGAAATCGAAGCGTGGGAACCGAGGATGGCGCCACCTCCGGTAGAATAACTTAACCAAAGGGTTTCTCCCAGAGGTGAGCCCGGGGCCACTATCGGTACCCTGCGTACCGGGTACCCCACGGTACCGCATGAAGTGCAAGAGAGTTCCACCTGTCAAAGTTGAAGGTCTCCTCAGCACCCACACGTCACACTACATTGGACCCGCATCCCTCATATGGGTAGCTCTGGGATTTACACGTGTAATATAAGCCTGGAACTAAACTCCCAACATAGGGAAGCACCACAGTCAACACGTGTATAATGACCCCAGACCTAACCCCCAGCAGAGAGCAGCTCTGATGCCGCCACGTGTATAACAGTTCCGGAGCTGCCTCCCCGCAAGGGGAAGCTCCGAAGCTGCCACATGTGGAGCCTCCGGACCTACACCACCAACGAGTACACTGGCGGATCTCCAACAGCACGGACTTTCAAGGGACTATTAAAACAATAGTTACAATACTTGATTATGTGTCATTAATATTGTATTAATGACACACGATTAGAGCACTGTTAATAGGTGTAACGCAGCCATTAAGGAACGTTATCACACTATTAACCACGCTTAATTCTCTTAGACAGTGTATTAGGCTATTAAATACGCCAGGGCCACATGTCGAGCCAGGAAAATGATGTAACGGTCAGTCCTTGGACTATAAAGGGACTGAGCTGCACAATATAGAAAAAGGCGGTTCCAAGCTCAGACACATACTAGTGCTACTAACAAACTCAATACAACAACAAAATCACACCGTGGAGTAGGGTATTATGCTCAGTCGGCCCGAACCACGTAAATCTCCTGTGTCATCATCTTGTTCCTGAACTCTGCGTGCCCAAACCGATACAAGAACCTCCGCGGGCTACAATCTAGTAGTAATGCGGGAAGTGTCGTTCTCACACTTCGATAGGGTTTTTCTTCTGCTTCTGTCGAAGAGCTTCTGGAGGGCGGCCCTAGTGCCATAGAAACTCAGGGAACCATGCTTGTGGCGTGGGACCCTATTTTTGTTCTTGAAGACCCCTTGGAGCCAGCAGAGGTGACCCCGGCAGGTCCTAGGCCTATTCCCTTGGCATTATCCATAGATAATGCCCCCTCAAGCCTCCGACAAGTTCAACTCACCTTCGATCATGACAACAAGGTCCTCGAAGAGGAGCGCCACACCTTGAGGCGTTGGCGCAACAGGATCCACTTCGAGACCAAGATTGCACAGATGAGGCTTGCTGATCAAAAGGAGTTGGTAAAGAGGGAAACAGCCCGGATGGAGTACTGGGGCAAACTGTTGGAAGAGAAGGAAGCTGCCATCAGGGCGCTCGACGCTAATTCTCCGGAGATCCTTGAGCATTCCAAGTAAAGGAGTGATGTTGCTAACGAGCATCACAAAAACCTCAATGAATTAAACAAGGTCCTCCTAAAGCGCAGAGCAGGCCTTAATGCAAGAGAAGATAAGCCCCTAGAACAGCAAGAGGATGTTTTGAAAAGGGAAGAAGAGCTCGGTCAGAAGATGGCTCTAGCTGAGCAAAATTTTGCAGATCACTCTAAAAAGTTTTATCTGTGGAGTAAGGAGGAGGAGGAAAAGTACTGTAAATTGGGGCAGGAGCTCTCAAAAAGAGAAGCTGATGTTGCCACCAGAGAAGGGAATGTGAGGGGCGGGGAGAAGGACCTGGCGGAACGGCAGAACCGCATCGACCTCCGAGAGACGGAGCTAGCCGACCATGAAAAGCAAGTAGCTGAGAATATGCAGCAACATGCCAAAGTGGTTGAACGCCTCGCTCAAGAGAGTTCGGAGCTAGCGGCCGCCCGGAGGTCACTGGAGGAGTTGCGGAGCTTGAGGGCAACTGAATCCCTGATGGTATGGGATTTTCTGGGATGTGCGAACAGGGCCTTTGTGCCTCTTGGCTTCAGTCCAGTATGCCCGGAGGACCTAGCGCAGGAGCTGGACCAGACACTGGTGGCACTTGGCTCTGTTGGCAGCAAACTTGATGCAATGGGTAATATCATCGCTGATCAGCTGGAGACAGAGGGGAGATCTCTGGCCAAAAATGTCGCTGAGTATGTCTTGGCGTGTTACAGAAGCAGAGACCCCCAAATTTCTCTCGATCTAGTCTTTGAAGAACTCACTGCCGAAGAGGAGGATGCTGCCAAAGCTAGTGTCCAAGAGGCTGTTGAGAAGGTTGCTTCGTTTTTCCACAGGACTTAGATCCTCCAGTAGATAGGACCTTTTCCTTTTGTCTTTTGTAGTAACCCGGATTTTGTAACCTAGTACTTTGAAGGAATGAAATCCACTCTTTCTGCCATGAATTTCAATTTATCTTTGTCTTCAATATACTATGGTTTGTCTTGTTGGCCCCATGGTATATGTGCACAATTCGATTGTGAACATGTACCAAAAGGTTTTGACATTATGTCGATGACTTGAACGCTTCGAACTTATAGATTTTAGGTCCGAAGTATTTATCTCCGATACCCTTTGCCACAGCGACAGCGGGCCCCCTGGGGTTGTCGGAGCTTGATAGGTCCGACAGCACCCACTATCAACGCATAGAATGTCGACGGCGGGCCCCTTGGGGTTGTCAAATCTTGATAGGTCCGACAGCACCAACTATCATTGTGTAGAACATCGACGACGGGTCCCTTGGGGTTTTCGGAGCTTGATAGGTCCGACAGCACCTACTATCAACGTGTAAAACGTCGACGGCGGGCCCCCTTGGAGGTTGTCGGAGCTCAGTAGCTCCAACATTGTCCACCATCGTTATGAGTTTTTTTGTTTTTCCTGCACATCCAATACAATAAAAAGAGTAAAATTTGTCCTCTTTTCTATAAATTGTTTGTGACTTATCGTTCTTATTTTAGTTTTAGAATGAAGAAATTCAATATGATAACAAGCATATTGATGTAATCTTTCCAGACACGTATGCTTTTTTTGTACTCACCCTACTGAGGCCTGTCGAGGTGTAGGTAGAGTGGTGTACTTAGGATGCAGTACCAGGCTAAGTCGATAGCGCACTCCGGACCTATGTTGGCTTGGCGTTTAGGCAAGTAGACTATGCAGCAATGTTCAGATCCAAAAGACCAACAATATAACTTGTAATACATATAAATAACTTGGACTAAAACTTAAAAGGAATTGCACAACTTCATTATAGATAAGAAGGATAAAAATAATAATTCAAAATGTTGAGCCCTGTACAAAAACAAATGCACGTAGAGTTTGTTTTCGCACAACAATGTCTTTCATTATAGGTCCGGATTACATGGGAGACAAGGACACAATTAAGGTACATGACCATGCTAAGTGTGTTATACATCTTGTACTAGCCCAAGGCAGGTAGATACACTTTTATTACTTTGACTGTATCAAGTGTTTCTTGAGCTTCCCGGACCCTCCCGGAGGGGTCCGGATGCTCTCCTGAAGGACCTACCCAATTCTGTATATTGACTCTATAACATACATTGTGTGTAATTACAGGCTCACATCTGTGATTCTAAGTATAAAACTTATGGAGGTTCTCGATGTTCCAAGGATTAGGAAGCGGAGTCCCGTCCTCAATTGCCAAGCAAACGCATCCAGGATGGGATATTTCGATCACTCAGAAGGGACCTTCCCAACTGGGAGAAAGTTTATTCATTCCTTCGTGAGTTAGTATTTTTCGCAGCACCAGATCGCCTTCCTCGAGCTGTCAGTTGCACGCATGACTTTGATGATAGCACTGGAGCGCTTGGCGATAGCGTGCATTTCGAACAGCTGCTTGGCACCTTCCCTCATCAACGAGGTCAAGGTCTTCACACCGGAGCTAGTCCTGCGTGGATTTTTCGAAGGTCCGGACCCGGAGCGACCCCATGGTCGTCTCCGGAGGAAGGACTGCTTGAGCTCTATACACCAGGAAGAAGGGTGTCTCTCTAGTTGACCGGTTAGGTGTTTTCCTATTCGCCAACAGTTTAGATGGAAGCTCTTCAATCCAGATGGCTCCATGCTTTTTCAAGCGCTCATATGTGCGCGTCTTGAGTCCTTTTAAAATTTTTGCATTTGCTCTCTCGGCTTGACCATTGCTTGTTGGGTGAGCCACTGATGCGTAGCTGACTTGAATGCCGAGGTCCTCGCAATATTCTTGGAATGCAACACCTGTAAATTGGGTTCCATTGTCAGTTATGACTTTGTTCGGAACTCCAAATCTGCATATTATGGACTTCAAGAACCTGATTGCTGATTGCTGATTGCTTGTTGATTGTCACGACTGGAGTAGCTTCCGGACACTTGCTGAACTTGCCGATGGCGACGTACAAGAACCTATAACCTCCGATGGCTTTTGGAAATGGTCCCAAGATGTCCATACCCCATACAGTGAATGGCCATGTAGGAGGTATCATTTGCAGTCATTGAGCCAGTGTGTGAATTTGTTTTGCTTGGAACTGGCATGCTTCACATTTTTTCACCAACTCTATTGCGTCCTGGAGTGTTGTAGGCCAGTAGAAGCCATGCCGAAAGGCTTTACCGACCAACATGCGGGAAGACGCATGGTTCCCACACTCGCCTCCATGGATCTCCGCGAGAAGCTCACGCCCTTCTTCCCTTGCAATGCACCGCATTAGAATATCGTTGGCACCGCGCTAGTAGAGATACCCTTCTACCAGCGTGTATCATTTAGCCAATCTGATGATCCAATCAGCGGATACACTGTCTTCAGGAAGGATGTTGTCTTTCAAGTAGCTCCAGATCTCTGAGATCCATGCATCGGAGCTAACTTAAGCTTCTGAGTCATGCGTGCAGGGTTGCTTGGAGCTTCCGACAGCACTTATGACCCTTGGTGGACGCCATGGTAATAAGGCCACCGGGACCGCCAGCTTTGAGGTGCCGATCTTGCCCCCCTCACTCAATTCGGCAGACTGAGCTATTGGTCTTGATAACCTCCAGACGAAGATTCCGTCTAGAGCTGGAGCTCTGGTTGAAGCCTTCGTCGAGAGTTCATCGGCTCCACCATTATGAAGACGCTGAACATGGTGAAGGTCCAAGACTTCGAAGTCTTTTCTGAAGCCTTTGGACTTCAAGGAGGTAAGCGGCTAGTTGGGGGTTGTTGTAGCAACATTCACCTTTGACTTGTTTTATGATGAGTTGTGAATCACCCCTCACCAACAGCAGTTTTACACCATAGGATAATGCCACCTTGAGCCCATAGATGAGAGCTTCATACTCTGCCATGTTGTTGGTTGCCTTGAAGTCAAGGTGAACCATGTATTTGACTTTCTCCCCGGTCGGAGCAAGGAGAAGGATTCTACCTCCAGCCCCCTGCTTCTACACGGAACTGTCGAAGTAGAGAGTCCAGTGAGGTTCGGTGAAGACCGGGACCATGGGTTCCGGCCTCTGTTCACTAGGGCCCCCAATATTTGATGGAGAGAGGGTCCACTCCACCATGAAGTTAGCCAACGCCTGACTCTTGATTGCTTGTCGTGGTACGAATTCGAGGTCGAACTCGGCCAACTCCGCTGCCCACTTTGCAATATTCCCAGTAGAATTGGGGTTATGTAATATTGCTCGCAGTGGATAAGAAGTTACCACTGATATTTTGTTGGCTTGGAAGTAGTGATGAAGCTTCCTTGAGGAAATAAGAATTGCATAAAGCAGCTTATGCACCTCGATGTATCTGGTCTTGGCATTGTGGAGTACTTCACTAATGAAGTACACCTGGCGCTGGACTATCTGAACTCTTCCAGAGGAGTTCAAAGTTTCCTCTCCATCGATCCAGACCCTCCCGGAGGTGTCCGAGCCTTCTTGTTGAGCTTCCCCTACCCTCCCTGAGGGGTGCAGAACTTCTTCTTGTGTGACCCGGACCTTGTTGTAAAGGTCCGAACCATCTTGGTCAGCCAGGTGAACCCCTTTAGGCGAGAGGGGTTGATCTCCTAGAATTCTACCTTGAGGTTCCGAGTCAAGGGGCTGGGACCCAGACTCTCCTTCAGGTAGCTCCGGACCCTCCTAGAGGGGTCTAAGCTCCTGTTCTTGATGTGGCTCCGGTCTTTCTGCGACCAGGACCATGCTTACAACTTCCATAGTTACATAAATGTAAAGTAGTAAAGGCTCACTGGGGTTCGAAGCTACCAAAATTGGTAGGGTGGTGAGGAGCTTCTTCAAGCCTTGAAATGCCTTTTTTGCTTCTTTAGACCAATGGAATGGTCTAGTCTTCCTCAACAGCTTGAAGAAGGGAAGTACCCACTCTACCAGTCTTGAAATCAATCTGCTGAGCGTAGCTAGACACCCAGTTAGCTTCTGGACATCCTTGATGCGGGCTGGAGGTCGCATGTCTTCTATAGCCTTGATCTTCGCCAGGTTTGCTTCAATTCCTCGGTGAGTTACCAAGAAACCAAGGAGTTTCCCGGAGCTAACCCCGAAGACACACTTATCCGGGTTCAGCTTGGTGCGCGTGTTGCGCAGCTTGTCAAAGACGGCTTATAAATTGTCAAGGAGTGACTCCTTGTCCTTGATCTTCACAAAAATGTCATCGATGTACACCTCCACTAAGTCTCTAATTAGCTCTCCAAATGTTTTGTACATAGCTCGCACAAAGGTTGAAGCAACATTTTTTAGAACAAAGGGCATGGCAGTATAACAATATAATCATTCTACTGTTTTGAATGCAGTATGCTCTTCATCTTCTTTAGACATTTGGATCTGATGATATCCAAAATATGCATCTAAGAAACAAAATAGCTTGCACCCAGAGGTGGAGTCCACCATCTGATCTATCCTAGGTAGTGGAAATGGATCTTTTGGATATGCCTTATTTAAGGTGGTGTAGTCGATACACATCCGAAGCTTCCCGCCGGCCATGGGTACAGCGATTGGGTTTGCCAGCCATTTTGGATGAAAAACTTCTTGGATGAAGCCTGCTTCGAGTAACTTTTTGATCTCCTGCCGGATGAAGTTTTGCCACTCGATGGATTTCTTCCGGGGCTTCTGGTGTACAGGCCATGCGTTAGGATAAATCTTCAAATTGTGCTCAATCACCTCCCTAGAGATCCCAGGCATTTGTGACGGTTGCCAGGAAAACACGTCAACATTCGCCCGGAGGAAAGTGATGAGCGTGAGTTCCTATTTGTTGTTCAGACCTCCCGATATACGGGTGGTCTGAGCAGCATCAAAACCAATTTGGACGACTTTGAGGGGAATGTTGGTGTCGCCGCTTGGATGCACACGTGGTGCAGAGGTTGAGCCTCGATGACGAGTGCTCGGTGGTAGAGCAGCTTGATTGAAGCGTCCCGACCCATAAGATCGGAACTAAACATGTAATATTATTACCAAATACGAGGTTCGGTACATAATATTACAACACAAGTAGAACCACAACCATATAGAGCTTTATTTCAATGGCATAGCCTTATGTATAAAAACTACAACTAGTGAAAAGGCAAATATAATGAACATCAACGCGTAGACTAGTAGCTCGTCGTCGCCCATGGTTCCACTGCACACAACTTGGGTGCGGACGCGAACCTACTCAAAGTCCTTCGGCACGAAGTTAGGATCCTCTGAAAAACAAAGAATCAATAACGTTTGAGTACAAAAGTACTCAACAAGCTCCACCTCGCCCTTCGAGAGGGAATAAGCAGATGTAAATGCAATGCACAAAATAAATAACAATGTAATCTAATGCAACTAATGCAAGTGAATATGTCCCACAGACACATCACTCGTCTCAGCCTAACCATAGGTGGTTTTCTAGTTGTTAGGAACACACCATAACCCATCCTATACCGAGGACACAGCCATTCGAATGGATTTTACACTCTGCAGAGATTGTACGCTGTACCCACATGCACGAACCATCAAAGATAGCCCGACATAACCGACACCCAGTCGAAACATCACCCAGACCAGTCGTCCCAAACCTAATATCATCATCATCAGTGAGCTCAATAATATCTCAACACAACTCTCTCTCCACCGTGGACGATGTTGGGCTAGCCACCGGGATTAGGCTAAGCCCCGCCCATACAGGGACATGTGGTCGTACTGAAAGAAAGTTATTTGAGATGTCAAAACAACTTGGTCCTTAAGGCTCACCAGGGCAGCCTCCATACACACATCACGAGCTTATCCTCATGATAGAACTCGCCGTAAGTCTACCATCACGGTAGCACATACACCAACACTAACCCATCTGCCCTGGTCACAACTCATACATGCTCTCACCAACCATACAACATACAAGAGGCAACATCATCACGTATAATATCACCATTTCAATATGCAGCCAATCGAACTAGCATGACTCTACTCTATCACTCGATGCTCAACGAATGTAGTAATTTGATCTAGTGGTCACAATGGATAAATCTCACATAGGTGTGATATGATCAAAAAGGGATAGATGGAACTTGCCTTCGCTATCGTCTGCGGCGTCATGCTCCTGGTCAGTTGGTTCCTCCGGGTTCTCCTCCGGCACTGGGTCTGCCCCGGCAACGCGCACACAAACATACAAGCAAAATATACATACATCAATAAATCATACAATTTTAGTTGTATTAAATATATTATGTTTTTAGATGATTTATAAGGAAGGAATCAGATTAATTGGGGTTTGTATAAGTAAGTCATGTGTATTATAAGGTGGTGGCTGGATTAAATCTGAAAATACTAGGTGACAAATATTAAAATATTGTTTTTAGCTTGGCTGTGGCGCACGGTCTTGTCAAGTGCTTGTGGGTCCAGTGCCTGATTATGGTCTGGTCTTATAGCAGGTTAGGGGCATGTGGGTCAAGGTTAACGTGCTCTGGGTCTAGGTGGGCCACATGGTTGCTGGTGGGTTAATATGTGGGTCAGGCCTGATTAACTAAAGTGCTATCAGGGTCATACAGAGCTCTTCTTCCTCCTTCGTCTGTCTCTCTCCAACCACCGTGGATGGCTCCTGAGACCTTGAATCGAGCAGAAAAAAGAGGGGGAAGGCATACCAACAGAGGGGAGACACACGCTAAAGCCATGGCTCGCTCGGGTGAGGCATCAATTTGTGGAGAGGCCGCCAGGATCCAGCCAATTTAAGAGGAGGGTGGCCATGGCGGACAGCGGTTACCGCCAGCTCGGGGGAGGAGGGGAATGGCTCAGGAACGAGTCTGAGAGGTAGATTGGGCGTCGGAGGTGCTCACCTGAGGCACGGCTCGTGTTAGGAGAGCTCCTCGCCAAAATCGATGCGTGGGTTGGATGCTTGCTGCACGGGCAGACGGTACGGGCGTTGGAGCTCGGAAGGTATGTATAGGTCGAGGTGTGTGCAAAGGTGAGGTCGGCAGGATCGATTTATTGGCGGAGAAATGCGGTGGTGGCCGGCTTCAAACTCGGTCAGAGGCGGGGTCGTGGCTCTGCATGATGCGTCCCGTCGGCCGGTCGTCGGCTAGCAGCGGTACCTTCACGGCTGTCGAGGCAGTCGTCGCCGCGAGCGTGAAGGAGGTAGGTATTGGTCGCTGTCGGTACCCTAAAAACCGTACACCCCTTGAGGTTACAAAGATCTCAAAGGAAAGCCATCTACTTGGTTTGAAGACCCTCGGAGGCCCACCTGTCAAACATAACCGGACCCGCTTCTCCAACATGGTTAATCCCTGGGTCGCCACGTGTACGACTAACCCGGAGCTACCGCCCACAAGGGGGAAGCTCCGGGCCATGTACCGAAATGGCACCTCCGGACTTAACCCCAGACCGAGAGAAGCTCCGGACCTGACACGTGTCTGGTAGCCCCGGAGCTACCTGCTTCCCACAGCAAGCTCCGGAGCAGCCACGTGTCAAATCGTCGGACCTTTCAGCTTCTAACCTCCGGAAGACCTTGTAACAGCTCCGGATCTTCAAAGGAGAGCCAAGGACTTCAAGACCCGATTAAGTGTCATTAATGCCATATTAATGACACTTAAACGGACGATCTTAACACCAGTAACGGTGCTGCCAAAGCCCGTTACAGGGTTATTAAGAGCAATTAAGCGTGTATCAATACTAGTAACCGCCGGGGCCACATGTCGGGCCAGGTTGATTTGTAACGGCCTGCCCTTGTACTATAAAAGGACAGGCCGACGATACACTGAGGGACGTTCACGGGCGATCATACGCACCCCACACGTTCGTGGCAAGTTCATACTGCTAATACAACACCAACACACCCGTGGAGTAGGGTATTACGCTCAGGCGGCCCGAACCTCCTGTGTCAAACTCCTATTCACCTTCTTGAATCTCCGCGCGCCCACATCGAACATCAAACTCCCCAATCACTTTAGCAGTGTAGGGAGATCTGCCGGCTCCGACAGTCGACAGTTGGCGCGCCAGGAAGGGGCGCCTGAGATTTTCGAGAATGGTGAACTCTGCTGCTGGATCATCCAATGGCCAACCTGCCGCTCAGGCTGTTGGGGGCAATCCCTCCAACAGGCAACCACCTGCAGGAGCCTCAGCACCAGCAGGAGCCACACTCCCACCACCACCGTCTTCTCCAGCAAATCGTGTTGGGCAGCGTGATGGTGCATCGGCGTCGCTCACTGCGTCAGCGAGTCATGACAACCCGGAACATGCGCTCCATGCAGCGCGTGCTCTTCTACAGCGCCCGCCACCTCCGAATGCATCTCGGGATGCACTGGAGCAATGGAGGGCCGATGTGGAGCATTTGGTCGCAGCAGCAGCCGAACGCCTCAACAACCAGGGACCTCCTCCTTCAGGACGAGCCCTATCTCAGCGACGGACTTTGTCTGGAAGACTTGGTCCACACGCCTCCAATAGTAGGAGACGTGCTGCATCTCAGCAAGTGACGTCATTGCCCTCCGGGGCTCGACGCACTCACACGGTATCCAGACTTTCGACTCATGACCTCCGAGCGGAGCTTGATCGCAGATACCGCCAGCGGGATGGCCGTGTCCATATTGAGCGTGCCCATGAAAGACGGGAAGCTCAGGACCTTTCTACTCTTGAAGGAGTAGGAGGAGGCTGTTCAGCTCTAGCCATGCACCTGCGCATGGTTAGATGGCCACAGAAGTTCCGGCCTCACCTGCCGGAAAAATTCGACGGGACTGTCAACCCCGCCGAATTCCTTTAGATATACTCCACTGCAATCTTGGCAGCTGGAGGAAACGAGGCCGTGATGGCCAATTACTTTCCAGTGGCCTTAACTGGGATCACCAGGTCCTGGTTTATGAGCCTTCCACCCAACTCTATCAATAGTTGGGAGGAGCTGTGCCATCAGTTCACTACCAACTTCGGGAGTTCATACACCCGACCAGGCACTGAACTGGACCTTTTTGCGGTTGTGCAAAAAGGGGGAGAATCTTTGCGGTCCTTCATCCAGAGGTTCTCTCATGTACGAAACACTATCCCTTCTATCTCTAGCAGTTCTGTCATTGTGGCATTCAGACAGGGCGTACGAGACAAGAAGATGTTGGAGAAGCTGGCGATCAAGGAGATCACCAGCGTCACGGAACTCTTCAGCCTGGCAAACAAATGCGCCAGAGCTACGGAGGGCCGTGAGATGCACTCCAAACCAGCCTCGGAGGATCACAAGAAATCCTCCAAAGAAGAAGCCGCTACCTCCGGGAGTGGCAAGAAGAAAAAGAAGACCAACGGCAAGAAGAAGCCGTCGGCCGGCACATCCAACGTTGCAGTTGCTGCAACTCCGGGTGGCCGGGGGCCACGCCCCGAGACGCAACCTCGACCGTCTTTCGAAGATGGTGGCAAACCCAAAGTGTGGTGCCCCATTCACAAAACGGGCAGCCACGGTTTGGAAGACTGCCGGGAGGTCCAAAACCTTGCCGAGCGCTACAACAAGCGCTGGGAAGGATCTCCTTTCCGACAGAGGGAAGGGAAACAAAAGGTCGACGAAGCTCCGGCTGAAGAGGAGTTAGGGTTTCAGGATCCCAAAAAGGTCCTGAAGGCCGTTTACACCTCCGTCGATGATGATTCTGACGTCTCTGACAACGAGCGTCGGAAGACCATGAACACCATTTTCGGTGGGTCATGGGATATCACCTCTCGTCGTGTCATGAAGACTATGCGGCGAGATATGGCCGTTGTAGCCCCTACAGTCAGGCCGGAACCTCATCGAAAGTGGATGGACACCTCCATCACTTTTGATGCTTCTGATTGTCCGCGGAGCATGGTTGGAGCAGGTCAGCTACCTTTGATGGTATCTCCTACCATCAATAACATCCAGCTCCACCATGTCATGGTAGACGGAGGTTCGGGGCCTAACCTCATCAGCTTCGAAGCTTTCACTAAGCTTCAGCTCCGACCTTCGGATCTCCATCCCTCTCGACCTTTCTACGGAGTAGGTCCGGGGGCCATTACCCCACTCGGAGCTATTACTCTCCCCGTTACCTTCGGGACCCGGGAGAAGTATCGCACCGAGAAGTTGGTCTTCGACGTCGCTCAGATCAACTTACCAATCAACGCCATCTTGGGTAGACCTGCCCTGTACAAATTCATGGCAGCTGCTCATTATGAATACCTGGTGTTGAAGATGCCAACACCAGTAGGCGTTCTCCGGATCCGCGGAGATCGCACTGCCGGAATAACTGCTCTGGAGGAACTCCATGCACTCACCACGGCGCAAGAGGAGGACTCCAGATAGGAGCAAGCTCCGAAACCCCCGAGCATTCGTCAACGAGGCTCGACCTCTACACCCCGTGTGCAGCCAAGCGGCGACACCGACATTCCCGTCAAGGTCGTCCAAATTGGTTCCGATGCCGCTCAAACCACCCGTATATCGGGAGGACTGAACGAAAAATAGGAACTCGCGCTCATCACTTTCCTCCGGGCTAATGTTGACTTGTTTGCTTGGCAACCGTCACAAATGCCTGGGATCCCCAGGGAAGTGATTGAGCACAATCTGAAGATCTACCCCGATGCCGGGCCTGTGCATCAGAAGCCTCGGAAGCGATCCGTAGAGCGGCAGAACTTCATCCAACAAGAAGTAAAGAAGCTACTCGAAGCCGTATTCATCCGAGAAGTCTTCCATCCAAAATGGTTGGCGAACCCAGTCGTTGTGCCCAAGGCCGGCGGGAAGCTTCGGATGTGCATCGACTACACCACACTAAATAAGGCATGTCCAAAAGATCCATTCCCACTACCTAGAATAGATCAGATAGTGGATTCCACCTCCGGGTGTGAATTACTGTGTTTCCTAGACGCATATTCTGGGTATCATCAAATCAGGATGTCTAGGGAGGATGAAGAGCATACTTCATTCATCACAGTAGATGGATTGTACTGTTACACAGCCATGCCATTTGGTCTCAAGAATGCGGCTTCAACTTTTTTACGAGCTATGTACAAAACTTTTGAAGAACTCATCAGAGACATAGTGGAAGTGTACGTCAATGAAATCGTGGTCAAGGTCAGAAACAAGGAGTCACTCCTCGACACCTTGCAGGCTGTCTTCGATAAGCTGCGGGCCACCCGCACAAAGCTAAACCCGGACAAGTGCGTGTTTGGGGTTAGCTCCGGAAAACTTCTTGGTTTCCTGGTAAGTCACCGGGGCATAGAAGCTAATCCGGCGAAGATAAAAGCCATTGAAGACATGTGGCCACCAACCCGCATCAAAGACGTCCAAAAGTTAACAGGATGTCTAGCAGCCCTCAGCCGGTTCATATCAAGACTGGCGGAGCGGGCACTCCCCTTCTTCAAGTTATTGAGGAAGTCCGGACCATTCCAATGGTCCGAAGAAGTAGAGAAGGCATTCCAGGAGCTGAAACAGTTCCTCACCACCGTACCAATTCTGGTAGCTCCGAACCCTGGTGAGCCTTTGTTGCTTTACATTTCAGCTACTGACGAAGTCGTCAGTATGGTTCTGGTTGCGGAGAGACCGGAACTACCCCACACTTAGGAATCCAGACCCCTTCGGGAGGGTCCGGAGGTTCCTAAAAGCGAGTCTGGGTCCCAGCTCCCAGATTCGAACCCGCAAGAAGTCACTTCAGGAGACCTAGACCCCTCTGGGAGGATCCAGGTCATTTCTGAAGAAGCTCCGGGTTCCTCCAGCCAGAACCCGGAGGTCCCCGAAGAGAATCTGGACCCCTCTGAGAGGGTCCGGATCAATGAAGAGGAAGCTTCGGACCCCTCTGGGAGGGTCCGGACCATTCAACACCCGGTATACTTCATCAATGAAGTATTACATGATGCCAAGACTCGATACCTAGAGGTGCATAAGCTGCTCTATGCAGTTCTTATTGCCTCCAGGAAGCTTCGACATTACTTCCAAGCTCACAAAGTCTCGATGGTGACCTCCTATCCACTTCGAGCAATCTTGCATAATCCCAATTCAACTGGGAATATAGCAAAGTGGGCTACGGAATTGGCTGAGTTTGATCTTGAATTTATTTCAAGACAAGCAGTCAAGAGTCAAGCGTTGGCAGATTTTATGGCGGAATGGACTCCCTCTCCATCAAACCCTGGGGGCCCCAGTGAACAGAAGACGGAGCATCAAGCTCCAACCTTCACCGAGCCTCACTGGACCCTCTACTTCGACGGCTCCATGCAGAAGCAGGGGGCCGGAGCTGGAATCCTTCTCCTCGCACCAACTGGGGAGAAGGTAAAATACATGGTACACCTTTACTTCAAGGCAACCAACAACATGACGGAGTATGAAGCACTCATCTACGGACTAAAGGTGGCACTGTCATACGGTGTCCGGCAAAAGCTGGTCAAAGGAGATTCACAGCTCATCATCAAGCAGGTGAAGGGTGAATGCTCGTGCAACAATCTCCAGCTAGCTGCTTACCTCCTAGAAGTCCAGAGGCTTCAGAAGGACTTTGAAGTCCTAGACCTCCACCATGTTCAGCGTGCCCACAACGCTGAAGCCGACGAACTCTCGACGAAAGCGTCAACCGGAGCTCCGGCTCCTGACGGAACTTTTGTTCGGAGATTGTCGAAACCCACAGCTCAGCCTGCCAAACTGAGCGAAGGGGGCGAGATCAGCATCCCGAAGCTGACGGTCCCGATGGCCCTATTACCATGGCAGCCATCAAGGGTCGTAGGTGCTGCCGGAAGCTCCGAGCAACCCAGCACACAAGACTCAAATGCTCAGGTCAGTTCCGATGCATGGATCTCGGAGATCCGGAACTACTTGAAAGACAACATCCTTCCTGACGATGATGTATCCGTTGACCGGGTAGTCAGATTGGCTAAAAGATACACATTGGTAGAAGGGGATCTCTACCAGCGCGGTGCCAACGGCATCCTAATGCGGTGCATCACAAGGGAAGAAGGCTGCGAACTTCTCGCAGAAATCCATGGAGGCGAGTGTGGGAACCACGCATCTTCCCGCACGCTGGTCGGAAAAGCCTTTCGGCATGGCTTCTACTGGCCTACAGCGCTCCAGGATGCCACTGAGGTGGTGAAGAAATGCGAAGCATGCCAATTTCACGCAAAGCAAATTCATACACCGGCTCAGCCCTTACAAATGATACCTCCTACATGGCCCTTCGCTGTGTGGGGGATGGATATCTTGGGACCCTTCCCAAGAGCTGTCGGAGGTTACAAGTTCCTGTACGTCGCCATCGACAAGTTCACTTAGTGGCCGGAAGCAACTCCAGTTGTGACGATCAACAAGCAATCTGCTATCAACTTTCTGCAATCCATTGTGAGCAGATTTGGAGTCCCAAACAAAATCATCACTGATAATGGGACTCAATTCACAAGCTCCGCATTCCAAGGATATTGCGAAGACCTCGGCATACAAGTTTGCTACGCCTCCGTAGCTCACCCAGCCAGCAATGGCCAAGCCGAGAGAGCAAATGCTGAAATCCTTAAAGGACTCAAAACGCGCACCTATGAGCGCTCGAAAAAACACAGAGCCAACTGGATCGAAGAGCTTCCGCCCACTCTATGGGCCAACAGGACTTCTCCAAACCGGTCAACCGAAGAAACACCCTTCTTTCTGGTGTACGGAGCTGAAGCAATCCTTCCTCCGGAAATCACCTTGGGTTCGCTCTGGGTCCGGACCTTCGACGAAGCCGCGCAAGACCAACTCCGGCGTGAAGACCTAGACCTCCTCGAGGAGGTAAGGTGCCAAGCAGCTGTTCGGAATGCCCGATATCGCCAAGCTCTACGGTGTTATCACCAGCGGCATGTACACAACCGACAGCTCGAGGAAGGCGATCTGGTGCTACGTAGAATACTATCCAGAGAAGGGTTAAACAAACTCTCCCCGGCTGGGAGGGGCCCTTTCGAGTGATCAAAGTATCCCGTCCCAGAATCGTTCGCTTGGCTACCGAGGATGGGACACCTCTCCCAAATCCTTGGAACATCGAGCACCTCCGTAAGTTCTACACTTAATACCACGGAGGTGAGTCTTGAGTAACTTGAGATGTATGTTATAGAGTCATTGTGCATAGTCAGGTAGTTCCTCCGGGAGAACAGTCGGACCTTTCCCGAAAGGTCCGCTAAGTTCATGCAGCACTTGTCACAGTCTCCGGACTAAAAGTGTGGCTAACTACTCTGGGTCAAACGAGAAACCAAACACACTTAGCCTGGTTCTGTACCCTAAGAGTGTACTTGTTTCCCCTGTACCCCGGACCTATAATGAAAGACATCTTCATGTGAAATAGACTCCACGTGCATTTATTATGTACAGGCTCAACATTTTTATTTTTCTCTTTCTTGTCTATAACAAAGACGTGCAATTCTTAAGAAATTTTAGTTCGACCGGTTTATATACGATTCAAGTTGTATTGTCAGTTCTTTTGGATTCAAATATCGCTCATGGCCAACTCGCCCGAAAGCCGCCAAGCCAATCTAGGGCCGGAGTGTGCTATCGACTTAGCCTGGTCAAGCACCCTAAGTACGCCACTCTACCTACACCCCGGCAGGCCGAAGTAAGGCGGGTCCATGAATAGTTGAATCTAAGAGAAAAGGCAACGCATCCGGTTGTATCTAAAATCGCGTTCAACTTAAAGTTTTCTTGAGAATTGTAAGCCGTGACGAAATTATAGACAAAGAACGAATTTTACTATTTTCCTTGACTTAAGTGTGCAGGAAAAATAAACTCTACGTTGATGGAGAAAAGCCAGAGCTAACTAAGCTCCGACTTCCCCAAGGGGGCCAACCGTCGACGCTGAATATAAGATGGTGAGAAGACCCCGTAAATGGAGTCTGCTGCCAACAAACCAAGTGTTGGCGAAGGTCACTGCCGAAGCTACTTAGCTCCGACACCCCGGAGGACTAACTATGGACGCTTTACGTGTTGATAGAAGCTATTGCCGGAGCTACCATGTTCCAGCGATGGACAATGCTGGAGCTTATAAGCTCCAACAACCTCAGGGGACCTTCACTATCGAAGACTTCAGACCTAAATCCTACAAGTTCGGAGCAAATGTGTCTTCAACAAAACACAGTATCCTTTTGGTACATGTTCACAATCAAATTGTGTACATCTACCAGGGGGCCAAGTGAAGATAAAGATGTTGAAGACAAAAAGTGAAATTCGCAAAATTTTGGGGATTTCATTCATCTGGAGACAGCAGATTACATCTGAAGACAAGGGATTACAACATTGAGGAAGAAGAAGAGAAAATACAAGTGAGAGCTAAAGAGATGGTCCTAGACCCTATGGAAGAACTCGGCGAATTTCTGGGCGACCTCCGATACGCTGGCTTGGGTAGCTTCGCCTTCTCCTTCGACGGGGCCTTCAAGCACCGGGTCCAGAGGAAATTGGGAGTTCCGGCTGGTGTAGCACGTCAGCACATACTCTGTAACGTTCCTCGCCAAGGATTGCCCCTCAACCTCCAGTTGGTCCGCGATGACATCGCCCACCTTGGAGAGCTTGCTACCTGCTGCGCTCAACGCTTGCAGCGCAAGGTCCAGCTCCGGCTCCAGATCATCCGGGCGCACGGGGCTGAAACCCATCGGCGTCAGCGCGTCGTTGGCCATGCCCAGGAACTCCCAAATCTGTAGGGAGTCCGCCGTCCTCAAGCTCTTCATCTCTTCCAGGGATCTCCTGGCCGCCGTCAGTTCGGAATTCACGCGGGCGAGGCGCTCAACTTCTTTGGCGTTTTGCTGAATCTTTGCAGCAACCCGCCTCTCGAGTCTTCCGAGCTCCTCCTCCCGGAGGTGGATCTTGTTCCGGCGATCGACCAGGTCCTTCTCCCTAGCCTCCACTTTTTTCTCCCGGGCAACAAGGGCACACTCGTATTCGTAGAGTTCCTGCCCTCACACCCAGGTCTTCTCCTCTTCCTCTTGGCAACGCTCTTCCAATTTCTTGGTGCGCTCCTCGAGGCCCTTGTCCGCCAGAGCTACTTTCTCGGTGAGCTCCTCTTCCCTCCTCAGGACGTCATCCCGCAGCTCCAGGAGTTTCTGCTCTTCATCCTCGAGCCGTCTCTCCCTCTCTTCAAGTGCCTCTCAGCGCTTGATGAGTGTGGTGTTAATGGCCTCAAGCTGTTCGTGCCGAGCATCGACCGCGTTATTGGCAGCTTTGGCCTGATCGTAGATATTTCGGGATTGAGCATCGAGGGCATGAGTCATGCTCTCCCTGTCATCCAGCAGCTTGCCCCAGTACTCCAGGCGGATCTTCTCCCGCTTGATCCACTCCTTGTCATCCGCTAGCCTCGACTGCGCCAGCTTGGTCTCAAAGTGGAGTCGGTTACGCCACCGCCTAAGGGTTTGGCGCTCCTCTTCAAGAGCCTTGCTATCGTGGAAGAAAGCCAATTGGACTTGACGCAGACTGGAGCAGGCGTTGTCGATAGACATTGACAGCGGGATGGGCTCCGGACCTGCTGGGGTCTCCTCCGCTGGTTCCAGCGGGTCTTCACATACAAAAATTGGGTCCCACTCTATGAGAGCGGAACCCTGAGCTTCCAAGGCACTAGGGCCGTCCTCCGGGATGGCCTCAGTCGCCATCGAAGAAGGCCCCGCCGCCAAGTCTTCGTTCACCTCCTCGGGCAGGGGGCCAGCGACTTCGTTTGGGCACTCCGGCTCTGCCGCAGGTACCTCTGACGTCGTCGCTTCTGGAGCAGGAGCTGCTACTGGCTCCGGTCGGGACACCTCTTCCGAGGGAGGCTCGAGCTCCATCGCCTCTTCAACCACCGGCTCTATGACTGGCGCTCCAATAATAACCGGCTCAGCGGCCGGTGCTTCGGAGGTAGCCGACTCAACTGCCAGAACTACCTCGACTACCGGCTCACATGCCGGGGCTTCAGTCACCTCCGGCTCAACCGCCGGGGCTTCAGCAATTTCCGGCTCCGAGGCCGAAACTACTATTTCCTCCGGCTCAACAGCCGGAGCTTCCATCACTGCAGCACCAGGACCTGGAGCTTCAACCTCCGAGACAGGTGCCGCTGGCGTGTCTTCACTTTCGTGGTCCGGCGCTACCACGGGGACTTCTGGGGACGAGTCGAGGTCCATGACCACGACAGCCGGCGCCGGAGCTGTCGCAGCCTCAGCCACCACCTGGGGCAGCACCGGGACAGGAGCAGAAGCTCCCACGGCCTCAAACATCGTGACTGAGGGTGGAGCTTCACTCCCCTTCTTGGGGACGCTGCAGATGTTGGACGAAGAAAATCAACAAACAATCGCTACAATTAAAAAGTTAACCAAGATAAAGATTAAAAATTACCTTGGAAGGCTTCCGCACCAGCTTGCGTGGAACCTTTTTCCTGGACGTTCCGGGCTGGCCACGGTCAGCGTAGAAGCTCCAGAAGGCCCCCCAGAACTTGTCGCAGCTACGGGCGTTTCCTGGGTCGAGGCTCTCCTCGATCGGGAGGAACCCCTGGACCTGGAGGCTCCCACCGTCCCAGGTGCCGGAGTCGTGCGCCCGGAGCTAGCACCCCAGGAAGGTTCCACCACGGGGACATACGCGCTCCGGGAGGATCCCACTACAGGAACGGTATCGTTCCGGAAGGACCCCACTACGGGGACAGCCGCCGCAGTGGTAGAAGATCTTCCCCCCTGGGGAGAAGGGACCGGGGCGGAAGTAGCGGGCCTGACGGACCTTCCGTCGGCATGTCGCGGCTTCCTCTTCCGGCTCTCCGGCTCATCCGCCAGCTCCTTGCCCTTGCCGACGACCTCGACCCTCGGCTGTGGGGCAGGGACGGAGCCATCTTCGGGTATTCCGGGGATCGCCACCCGGGTGGTTGATCTTCTCTCGACGACACCAAGGTCGTCAAGTGCGGGCATCGTCCGCCGGAGCTCCCTGCTGAACTCCACTTCCACGTTCAGAGGGAGAAAGGCCGACGGCGGAGTCAAGTCATCACCGTCGAGTCGATGCCATGCTGGAATTTCTTGAGTTTAACTCCAAGGTCCTCCCAACCATGTTGGACTTCAACCCGGTCTCAACCCGGTCCTCGTCCATCACGCTGTTGAGGGCCCAAGCGAGCTTCTCCCTCCTCTTCAGCGGCGCCCACCTGTTGGCCAGGAAATTGCAGAATACCGCCTGAGGAGTCAATCCTCCCTCCACGCATTGGCGAATCCTGGTCAAGGCGGGGTTGAAAGCTTCTGCCAGCACCGGAACCGCACTCCAGATCGTCGTGTCGATGCCGGGCAGACCGTCGGGCAGCTCCAATCTTTCGTGCTCCTCCACCCTGACGACTATCCAATCTTTCTTCCAGTCATCCCACTTCCCGGAAGGGAACGACCGGAGGTACTTGAATGGGCACTTCTTGCGCTTCACAAAGTAGTAGAAGCCAAGATACTCATTGCTCCGGCCGGGGGTGTGGACAGTGAAGAAGGTCCGGAAGAGTTCGATGCAGGGGGGGATGCCCACCCACATCTCACAGAAGTGGAAAAAGATGGACACGAGGAGAATGGAGTGAGGGCCAAGGTGGTATAGCTGCAGACCATAGAAGTCTAGCAGCATCAAGAAGAAGGAAGAAAAAGGTGGGATCAACCCCACCATGGCGTACGAAGAAAAGTACACCATTTCGCCGGCGCGCTCCTTCTCGAAGGGGAGCTCCCCGCCGGCACGGACCAAGCGGTTGAAGACGTCCGAGGACCACCCCATGAGGGCCCGGACCTTCTTCAAATCTCCGTTGGTCTTCAAGCGACTCTTGCGCAGACCCAACTCCATCGCGGCACAACTAGGCAAGAGAAGAGGAGCGAAGCACGAGTTGGGAGTTTGAGCGCAAGATCAGATGAGAGGCGTAAAGAACTCCCGACGGTGCGCGCTTTCCTTATTAAATAAGCCCTCGCAACGCTTGGATGGAAATCGCAGGGAAGTCGAAGATACCACTCAAGAATTCAACCCAGCCGATGACAAGAGGGCCCGGGACCACCCCGACGATCAAGTCGAGGCCCTTACCCAGGCGAACGGTTGTCATCACTCGGCGGGAAACCCAAAGGCGGCGGCCTGACAGGGCGGGCGGAACCGATACGGTTTTCGTATCGGGAACCGGCGACCTTCAATTGTGTGAGATCCGCACGTCAAAGATCTCATCTGCCGCCTGAGGTGCGCCACGCGGCGGGATCTAACTGTAAATCCCTGCCAACGACACCTCCGAAGACCCTTGAAGACTCAGTTCAAGAGTCGCAAGGATGGACTCACCTCCGACGGAATGACTTCACCCCAGTGATCTTCCTCGGAGGTAGGTCCAGGGGGCCACTGTCGGTACCCTAAAAACCGTACACCCCTTGAGGTTACAAAGATCTCAAAGGAAAGCCATCTACTTGGTTTGAAGACCCTCGGAGGCCCACCTGTCAGACATAACCGGACCCGCTTCTCCAACATGGTTAATCCTTGGGTCGCCACATGTACGACTAACCCGGAGCTACCGCCCACAAGGGGGAAGCTCCGGGCCACGCACCGAAACGACACCTCCGGACTTAACCCCAGACCGAGAAAAGCTCCGGACCTGACACGTGTCTGGTAGCCCCGGAGCTACCTGCTTCCCACAGCAAGCTCCAGAGCAGCCACGTGTCAAATCGTCGGACCTTTCTGCTTCTAACCTCCGGAAGACCTTGTAACGGCTCCGGATCTTCAAAGGAGAGCCAAGGACTTCAAGACCCGATTAAGTGTCATTAATTCCATATTAATGACACTTAAACGGACGATCTTAACACCAGTAACGGTGCTGTCAAAGCCTGTTACAGGGTTATTAAGAGCAATTAAGCATGTATCAATACTAGTAACCGCCGGGGCCACATGTCGGGCCAGGTTGAATTGTAACGGCCTGCCCTTGTACTATAAAGTACAGGCCAATGATACACTGAGGGACGTTCACGGGCGATCATACGCACCCCACACGTTCGTGGCAAGTTCATAATGCTAATACAACACCAACACACCCGTGGAGTAGGGTATTACGCTCAGGCGGCCCGAACCACGTAAATTCTTGTGCCTCCTGTGTCAAACTCCTATTCACCTTCTTGAATCTCCGCGCGCCCACACCGAACATCAAACTCCCCAATCACTTTAGCAGTGTAGGGAGATCTGCTGGCTCCGACAGTCGACAGTCGCTTTTTATGAGCAGCAGCGGCGCAGCATGAATGCGCCGTACGCGCATTCCGGAGGAATCTACGGTGGGCGAGAAGTAGTGAGAGGAAGGACTTGAGCTTGTTGTGTTCGTAACCAGAGGAAGAAGAAGGGAATCATGGGCCCTGCTAGTCAGTGAAGAAAATAGTCTGTTGTTGTTGTGCGTACTGACCAAAGAACAAGAAGGAATCTTTTGTGATTAAGGGAATAAGGAGGGTTTTTTTTTGGAAAGTTGCTTTGACGAGAAGGACGCACCAGGGAGCACGTGGGCTCCCTGCTATCCATTTTCGTTTTTTTCTTTCTATTTTTTTGTATCCTTGCTATTATTTTTATTGTTGTTTGTTTTATTACCTTCTCATGTTCTTAATTATCTCATTGTACACATATTCATGATACATCATGGTGATTATTGTTATAAGTCTTGATTTATTAGCTCTGCAAAAATTAGGATGTTACACATCTACCTCACTTAGGTAGAATCTCATCCTTGAGATTCGGTTGGTATTCAAAAAGATGGGGAAACTCGGCACGTAGTGCATCTTCTCTTTCCCATGTTGCTTCGGCTTCCGAGTGTTTGCTCCAATGAACCCGACAAAGCTTGACGGCATTTGTCCGCGTTCTTCGGGTGGCGGTATCCAAAATCTTTACTGGTACCTCTTGATAGCACAGATCGTCTTGTAGGTCTAGTGTGTCTTGTACTACTTGTTCCTCTGGCACCAGTAGACACGTTCTCAACTGTGACACGTGGAAGACGTTGTGCACGCTCGACATTTCTTCGGGCAACTGTATCTTGTAGGCATCTGCTCCTGTATCTTCTCTTTCCCATGTACCGTGGTGCTAACTTCCCTCGTACTTGGAATCTGCGTGTACCACGAATCGGAGACACCTTTAGGTACACGTGGTCCCCAACTTCAATGGTGAGTTCACGCCTTCTCTTGTCCGCGTAGCTTTTCTGGCATTACTAAGCTGCCTTTAAATTTGCCCGGATCTCCGCTACCTTGTCTTCCGCTTCAATGATAAAATATGGTCGCTCTATGATATAGTCTCCAACTTCTGACCACATAAGCGGAGTCCGACACTTTCTTCCATAGAGGGCTTCAAATGGGGACATCTTGATGTTGGTCTTATGACTATTATTATAAGAAAACTCGGCATAAGGCAGACTATCTTCCCAATCCTTACCATATGTGAGAACAGCTACTCTTAACGTGTCCTCCAAAATTTGGTTGATCCTTTCTGTCTGACCATCAATCTGGGGGTGATACGCCGAGCTGAAATCCAACTTAGTACCAAGCGCTTTCTGAAGACTCCTCCAAAATCTTGACGTGAATTGGGTACCTCTGTCTGAGACTATCCTCGAGGGTACACCATGTAGCTTCACAATACGGTCTATGTACAGCTTGGCAAGCTTGTCTCCACCGTAGGTAGTGCGTACAGGAATAAAGTGTGCAACCTTCGTGAGACGGTCGACCACTAACCACACGGAGTCATTACCATTATTGGTCCCTGGTAACCCCGTGATAAAATCCATCCCTACTTCATCCCATTTCCAAATAGGAATAGGTAGGGGTTGTAGTAGACCACTCGGCTTCTAATGTTCATCCTTTACTCTCTGGCACACATCACAACAGGCCACGAATCTTGCAATGTCACCTTTCATACCAATCCACCAATACTTCTTCTTAAGATCCAAGTACATCTTGGTAGCTCCAGGGTGGATAGAGTATGCGGAGTTATGAGCTTCATCCATGATCGTGTTTCGATAGTGACCATGTGAAGGAACACACAATCGTTTCTTGAACCATAATATTCCATCTCTATCAACTCTAAAATCTGGGGCCTTGCCTTCGCCGGTTTGTTCCTTGATATCCATCAACTTCTCATCCTGATGTTGAGCCTTCTTGATTTGTTCATCTAGAACAAGCTGAACATTAAGGTTGTAATTGTAGGAGTGAGGCACAACACTTAGGTTCAACTTCTTCATTTCTTCACATAGCTGCGGTGCTTGGGTCACCAAGCGATGGTAGTATGCTTTCCTACTAAGAGCATCAGCTCCCACATTTGCTTTACCTGGGTGGTAGTGAATTTCCAAGTCATAATCCTTTATTAGTTCCAACCATCTTCGCTGCCTAAGGTTGAGGTCGGGTCGGGTAAAGATATACTTAAGGCTCTTGTGGTCCGTGTAGATGTCACACTTGTTACCGATTAAGTAATGCCTCCAAATCTTACGAGCATGAACTACTGCATCCAATTCCAAGTCATGGGTCGGGTAGTTCTGCTCTTGTGGCCTTAACTGACGAGAGGCATAGGACACCACTCATCCTTCTTGCATTAGCACACATCCTAGGCCATGTCTTGAAGCATCATAGTAAATGACGAAGCTCTTGTGAATGTCTGGCAGGACTAACACTGGAGTTGTGGTTAATCTCTTCTTCAACTCACTAAAACTCCGCTCACGAGCTTCAGTCCACACAAACTTCTTGCCCTTCCTGAGAAGCTCTGTCATCGGTCAGGCTAGCTTGGAAAATCCTTCGATGAACCTCCGATAATAGCCGGCTAGACCTAGGAAACTATGAATCTCTGAGATCGATGTTGGTTGCTTCCATGATGATACTGCCTCAACCTTCTTCGGATCAACTGCAACTCCTTTAGCTGTTAGAACATGTCCAAGAAAGCTGACTTTCTGCAACCAAAACTTACACTTGCTGAACTTGGCACATAGTTGGTGGCTTCTGAGTCAATCCAATACAACTTGCAAGTGTTGCGCGTGCTCTTCTTCACTTCTTGAGTAGACCAAGATGTCATCAATGAAGACAACCACAAACTTGAACAACTCTTGCATGAACACCCGGTTCATCAAGTTCATGAAGTAAGCAGGGGCATTGGTTAATCCAAAAGACATCACTGTGAACTCGTACTGGCCATAGCGAGTCACAAATGCTGTCTTGGGTATGTCCTTAGGCTTGATCCTTACTTGATGATACCCGGATCTTAGGTCAATCTTTGAGAAGAACTTGGCTCCCTTTAACTGATCAAACAGGTCATCTATTCGAGGTAAAGGATATTTGTTCTTGATGGTGACATCATTAAGGGCTCGGTAAACCACGCAGAGTCCCATGCTTCCATCCTTTTTCTTTATGAATAGGACTAGAGCGCCCCATGGTGATGCACTAGGTCTGATGTACCCCTTTAGCTGTAACTCATCCAACTACTTCTTCAACTCTACCAGTTCAGGGGCTGCCATCCTATAGGGTCTCTTGGCAATGGGAGCAGTTCCTGGAACTAGATCAACGGAGAACTCTACTTCTCTTTCCGGTGGCATGCCGGGTAATTCCTCCGGAAACACATCAGCATACTCCTTGATTACCGACACTTCTTGGGGTGATCTATCACTGGCTCAGATAGACTAGACTGAACATGACATGTGACCGTCTTTCCCTCATGGTTTCTCATAGTCACATCCCTTTCTGCACATGCTATGCTCCCTTTGCACTTGGCTAACCAATCCATGCCAAGGATTACATCTATCATGTGGGAGTCAAGCACCACAAGGTTAACCAAGAATACTACCACACTTTGGTTTAAAGGGATGTTGTTAACTGTTAAGTGACAGGGTATATAACCTCCCGGTGATCGGGTTATTAATTGCCTCTTAAGGGCTATCGTAGCTATGTTATGTGTTTCCACGAAGTGTGAGGATATGAAGGAATGCGATGCACGAGAGTCAAATAGTACTGAAGCCAAAACTGACTGAACCAAAAACTCACCGAGTAGAACTCCTGGTGCTGCATCTGCCTCCTCAGTGTAGACGTGGTTCACTGTAGCCTTTCTGAAGGATTGTTGGGTCCTTGTGGGTGTTCCACGGCTACCTCCAGCTGGTTGCCTTGGTCCATTAACTGAGTTGGAGATGACAGAAGGTGCTGGCTTGCTCTTGTAAGGACTGGTAACAGAGATGTGACCAGGCTCACGACAAATGAAGCAAATCCTTGGGTCACTATTGTGACTCACTCCAGACTGCTGGGGGCGGAAGGAGCCCTGTGGGTTAGCGGACTGTACTGGCTTCTTGAATGTCATGGTTGGTGCTCTGTAGGATACTCCACTTTGAGTCCTCTGTCCTGAGTAAGCTGCCTGTTGGGTCCTTTGCACAAAGTAAGATGGCTATTGAGTCCTTTTTCCAGAACAGGCATGCTGACTAATCTTCTGAAACTTTGCCTGCTGGAACATCCTCTTGTTCTTAAACTTCCTCTTCTTCTCTCGCTGCTCATCATCCATGTTCCTCTCCGTGGTGATAGCCTTGTTGACCATAGTGCTAAAGTTAGGGTAGACAATTGCACCAATCAGGGTCCTGATCTCAAGGTTAATACCACAAAGAAAAACTTCTTGTTTCTTCTCATCAGTATCCACAGAGTGAGGGTCATAGCGGGATAATCCTGTGAACTTGTGCAGGTACTCTGTCACAGTGAGACCCTTCCGCTTGAGGTTCATAAATTCTTCCTTCTTTAGCTTCACAATGCTACTAGGGATGTGGTGCTCTCTGAACAGCTTCACGAACTCATTCCATATCATGGTCTTGGCATCTGCATGCATCTCCCTGTAGCTTTTCCACCAAGCTAATGCAGGTCCTCTCAGCTGCTGGACTGCAAGTAGAACCTTATCCTGCTCATTAGCATGGACAACCTCAAGATTCATCTCAATCTCCCTCAGCCAATCATCTGCTTTAATGGGGTCCTCAGATCCAGCAAACTTGGGCGGGTTCATCCGGTTGAAGTCCACAATTTGGTGATTGTTCTGAGGTGCTGCCTGACAGTTGTTGATGCCATTGTTGCCCTGAGCATCAAACGAGTTTGCCAGTATCTCCAGGAGTCGAGTCTGACAGTCCAGGATGGCAGTCAGGTCAATGGCAGGTGCTTGAGGAGGCGGTCGTGGGAGGATGGGGTTACTCTCTGCCATGTCATGTTCGTCATGCTCGCTCAGTACGAGGGGAATCTCCCGGAGTCCTTGTTCCACCTCCTGCCCATTTCTGGCTCGACTTGAGCGGCGAGACATCTATGACAAGGCAAGAGTGCGGTTTAGAATTTATTATTAGAATGTATTGATATATGGCTTGTTACTATTTTGTTATTATTATTATTTACGTGTATGTATATATATATATACACACACAAAGTATATATGTAAATATTATAACTATTACTCTATATCACACAAGGCACACAAACATCAACCTTGCAAGAAACACCAAACATTCATTCATTCAAGCAAACGGGTACAAGATACATTGGGCATGTAGTCCCTAGGTCTGTCCCCTTAAGGGTCAGCCGGGACCTCTGCCTGACTACTCGGTCCTATGTCTTGGTCTTCAGGGTCTTCATGCAAGGCTTCGCAGGGTGAAGTCGGAGGAGTGGGTGGCACAGGCTCACAAATCCTCCTACGGGGGTTGGATAGATGGTACACTGGAGTCCCTTCAAGAGTGAGCGGTTCGGTCGTTGCACAGGTTTGACGGTCTTTCCGCTTGGCTCGGTCTACGAGGTAGACACCCCTTAGGAGCTGACTGTGGTGGTCGGCCTGCTCTCTAAGGTTCTCCTCGACCAAGGCAACACGGCTTTCGGCGCTTGCAACACGGGCCTCAGCCTGAGCTAGTGCTAGCTTAGCCTTTTGACAATGGGTCTCCTAGTCCTCAGCGCGCTTGATGAGGGTATTCACATGCTGGTTCAGCTGGTCGCACAGGTCGTCCAGGCTCAATAAATAGCCGGACATGGCGACAACGGTGGGGTCATCTTTGGTAGTCCCAAGGCCTTCCAAGTTGCGGATCCTTGCCGCCCAGGCAGGACGACTACGATCCAGCGGTGGGAAGTACTTCATGGGCGTGGAACCCAAGTACCAGTCAAACATGTGGCACAAGTACTTCAGGGCCTTGCGAGCCACCAGTTGGTACGTGTCTTTCATTCGGCATCCAGTGGCGGTGACATTCCATGGCTTCATCTCAGGAATCTGTCACTGGTGCTGATGTGCACCGTGACCTCACAACTTCAAGTGCTGTGCTCTATGAACTCATGACCCACATATTCCGGATGGTCTGGAATACCAAGTCGAGTCATGGCAGCATAGAGCACCTTGGGGAATCCATCTTCGTTAATGCAGAAGGCGGTGATATGGTCGTCACACATCTGGCTTAAAATAAGGCACAAGGGTTATATGAGGGTATAACCTATCACCAAGGCTCTACGGTTAAAGGATCCTATAGGAAAACCATTCTACAATCTCCTACGGTCACCTACGCCCTAGGGTTCACATCCTACAGCCAAGTATGGCTCTGATACCACTTGAAGCGTCCCGACCCATAAGATCGGAACCAAACATGTAATATTATTACCAAATACGAGGTTCTGTACATAATATTACAACACAAGTGGAACCGCAACCATACAGAGCTTTATTTCAACGGCATAGCCTTATGGATAAAAACTACAACTAGTGACAAGGCAAATATAATGAACATCAACACGTAGACTAGTAGCTCGTCGTCTCCCATGGTTCCAGTGCACAAAACTTGGGTGCGGACACGACCCTACTCAAAGTCCTTCGGCACGAAGTCAGGATCCTCTGAATAACAATGAACCAACAACGTTTGAGTACAAAAGTACTCAGCAAGCTCTACCTCACCCTTCGGGAGGGAATAAGCAGATGTAAATGCAATGCACAAAATAAATAACAATGTAATCTAATGCAACTAATGCAAGTGAATATGTCCCACAGACACATCACTCGTCTCATCCTAACCATAGGTGGTTTTCTAGTTGTTAGGACCACACCATAACCCATCCTATACCGAGGACACGACCATTCGAATGAATTTTACATTCTCCAGAGATTGTACGCTGTACCCACATGCACGGACCTTCAAAGACAGCCCGACATAACTAACACCCAGTCGAAACATCACCCAGACCAGTCGTCCCAAACCCAATATCATCATTATCAGTGAGCCCAATAATATCTCAACACAACTCTCTCTGCACCGTGGACGACTGTTGGGCTAGCCACCGGGATTAGGCTAAGCCCCGCCCATACAAGGACATGTGGTCGTAATGAAATAAAGTTAGGTGAGATGTCAAAATAACTCGGTCCTTAAGGCTCACCAGGGCAGCCTCCATACACACATCACGAGCCTATCCTCATGATAGAACTCGCCGTAAGTCTACCACCACGGTAGCACATACACCAACACTAACCCATTTGCCCTGGTCACAACTCATACATGCTCTCACCAACCATACAACATACAAGAGGCAACACCATCATGTATAATCTCACCATTTCAATATGCAGCCAATGGAACTAGCATGACTCTACTCTATCACTCGGCGCTCAACAAATGCAGTAATTTGATCTATTGGCCACAATGGATAAATCTCACATAAGTGTGATATGATCAAAAAGGGAAAGATGGAACTTGCCTTCGCTATCGTCTACGGCGTCGTGCTCCTAGTCAGTTGGTTCCTCCGGGTTCTCCTCCGGCACTGGGTCTGCCCCGGCAGCGCGCACACAAACAAACATACAAGCAAAACATACATACATCAATAAATCATACAATTTTAGTTGTATTAAATATATTATGTTTTTAGATGATTTATAAGGAAGGAATCAGATTAATTGGGGTTTGTATAAGTAAGTTATGAGTATTATAAGGTGGTGGCTGGATTAAATACGAAAATACTAGGTGACAAATATTAGAATATTGTTTTTAGCTTGGCTGTGGCGCACGGTCTGGTCAAGTGCTTGTGGGTCCAGTGCCTGATTATGGTCTGGTCTTATAGTAGGTTAGGGGCATGTGGGTCAAGGTTTATAGGCCATTATCAAAATCAATAGCACTAATGGCTGGTAGTGTCTACGGTTGAGCAACATGCTCTGGGTCTGGGTGGGCCACATGGTTGCTGGTGGGTTAATATGTGGGCCAGGCCTGATTAACTAAAGTGCTATCAGGGTCGTACAGAGCTCTTCTTCCTCCTTCGTCCGTCTCTCTCCAACCACCGTGGATGGCTCCTGAGACCTTGAATCGAGCAGGAAAAAGAGGGGGAAGGCATCCCAACAGAGGGGAGACACACGCTAAAGCCATGGCTCGCTCGGGTGAGGCATCAATTTGTGGAGAGGCCACCAGGATCCGGCCAATTTCAGAGGAGGGCGGTCATGGCGGACAATGGTCGCCGCCAGCTCGGAGGAGGGGAATGGCTCAGGAACGAGTCTGGAAGGTAGATTGGGCATCAGATGTGCTCACCTGAGGCACAACTCAGGTTAGGAGAGCTCCTCGCCAAAATCGATGCATGGGTTGGATGCTTGCTGTACGGGCAGACGGTACGGGCGTTGGAGCTCGGATGGTCTGTATAGGTCGAGGTGTGTGGGAAGGTGAGGCCGGCAGGATCGATTTATAGGCAGAGAAAGGCGGTGGTGGCCGGCTTTGACGGAGGTCGGTCGAGCACTGTAAATGCACCATACAAGCACGCCGAACTCGGTCAGAGCGGGGTCATGGCGCTGCACGATGCATCCCGTCGGCCGGCCGTCGGCTAGCAGCGGTGCCTTCGCGGTTGTCGAGGCAGTCGTCGTCGCGTGCATGAAGGAGGTAGGTATTGATCGCTTTTTATGAGCAGCAGCGGCGCAGCTTGAATGCGCCGTACGAGCATTCGGGAGGAATCTACGGTGGGCGAGAAGTACACTACTACAAAAAGCATTTTTACAGGCGCCTCAATTTTTCAAACACAGGCGGTCCTTAAAAATATGCGACTATGATGACGAATGATATAATAACCGTCTGTGATGAAAGAACAACACAGGCGGATTTTAAAGAACAACCGTCTGGGTAAATACATGATCTTCAGAATCGGTTCTTAATTAAGAACCGCCTGTAATGCAACGAACTTCACAGACGGATTTTAAGAAACAACCGTCTGGGTAAATACATGATCTTCACAGACGGTTATTAATTATTAACCGCCTGCAATGCCATGAACTTCACAGACGGATTATAAGAAACAACCGTCTGGGTAAATACATGATCTTCGTTGGCGGTTCTTGATTAATAACTGTCTGTAATGCAATGAACTTCACAGATGGATTTTAAGGAACAACCGTCTGAGTAAATACATGATCTTCGTTGGCGGTTCTTAATTAATAACCGTCTGTAATGCAATGAACTTCATAGCCGGTTCTTGATTAACAACGGCCTGAGAAGATCATGTATTTTCAGTGGCGGTCATTGTTTAATTATCATAAGCGGTTTTCATTGAAATTACAGGGATGTAGTTGCAATTATATATCACAGCCGCATGTAGTCGTGCAGGCAAAATTGTATCAGGAAAAAAACACAGATGAGCTAGCAGATACTAGTACAGTAATGCATTATAGGAAATGCTCGATCACCAGCGAGGCTGGCTTAATTGTGATAATACACCATTAGAGGCTTTACAATTGTTCAAAGATAATTTCTTTACACACTGAACAAAAATCATGCTACATTCATTGTAGATCGACGATGAAGCTCCCATCGATCAATCTAAATTGTACCGTCCTGCTTGCTCCCGAACACGTCTCTTATATTCCGCTGGATCCTGAAAATATTGACATTATTTAAATTAACAAATGTCGAAGGAGGAATGAATAAACTACATTGGTCACTAAGTCAAAGTGTCATCTAACCTTGATAAGTAGATTATAGCAATCATTTTCAACATCAGGCACATTTGGCTGATGCAGCAAACGCTGAACTTCAAGTAGTATAGTTTTGATTGTAAAAGCACTGCACCACCCCTACGAAATATAATTTAAGCAATATAAGAAACCAATTCAAATAAGTTCGACAAAAATTATAAGTAATAATTACATGAACAAAATAGGTCTATCTTACAGTCTCTTGATCAAGAATCCCGATGCAGAGTGCTCCCGAACGATGGACATTTGGATGGAAGAACCCAATTGGAAAGGAGCATCTTGGAGGCACCAAGGGATAGTCCTCAGAGAAGGAGATTGTCAGGGGGTAGTAACCATCTTCCCATTCAGTCTGCAAAAGAAATTTATTAATAGGAGGACGATAGTTAAACTCATATTGTGCTTGTTCTTCATGACTTACCCCTTCTTTACCGGGGACGATGCACTGCCACTTCAATAAATCTCCCGATGCAGGCTTCGCAGAGAAACCCTACGCGGAGAAATTGAAAATACCAAAAACAAACAACACGGAAAAACAAACTACAGTTAAGTTCATCAATCCATTACAGATACATATGTATATACAACCATGTGACCGGTGTGCCATATGTACATACATGGGGATGGTTCTTGCGCCACGCCAAGCGCTCCTCCTTCAATCGGCTACACGCCCGAGACATCATTATCTGAAGAAAGACCAAACTTCCAAACTTCCAAATCATTGAGTCCAAACGCATATGTACACAAATGCAAAAGGACACAATCCATATACCAACATTGTTCTAAGTTGATTTCAGAAGATACAAATATATACAATATATATCATCTCGCATTGCTATATACATTTTTTCCAGCATTGACATCTTCTCGCATATAGGGTTTCAAATTCTTTTTAATGCTTCTCTCTACGCGCTTGATGTTTTCTGGTTCGGTGAAAAGGTACATCTCTTCATACTGATTATATTCCTCTTCATTATCTCCCACATTGTCAACCCCAACAATATTTTGCTTTCCAGAAACAACTACGTGCAACTTCTCAGTTTCTGCATCTTGAACATAAAAAACTTGTGCAACATTATCGGCGAGAACCCACAGGTCATCTTTGTAACCTACTTTATTCAAGTCTACCAGTGTCAGTCCGTAATTGTCCACTTTCAAACCATCAGGATGTTTGACCCATTGGCACTTAAATACGGGCATTACCATTCTTTCGCCATAATCGAGTTCCCATATTTCCTCTATGAACCCGAAGTATGTGGTCTTCTGCCCTTGTGAATCATAAGCCTCAATACGAACACCACTATTTTGTGCAACACTCTTACCGTCTTTTTCTTTAGTGTAAAATGTGTAACCATTGATGTCATATGCTTGCCATGATGTTACCAAAGCAGATGGGCCACAAGCTAACTTTTTCGTTGTTGCCTCTTCTATAGTGTTTCCGTATGATATATTTTTGTCCATTAACCATTCAGTGAAACATCTTCTGTGCTCTTTCATGATCCAGTCCTCTTTGCGGTCTTGGTTTTTATCACGAAGCTCAATTTGGTGTTCCTCGATGTACGGCTCAGCTATTGCGAGCTGTTGTAGTACACCAAAATGTGCACGGTGTACATTCTTGTAATCTTGAACAATAAAAGTTTTCTTACCCACTTTGCCTCTCCCACGTAGTCTACCCTCATGTACCGGTATAGGCACACCTATCGATTTTCCATCTTTGATGTAATTAGCGCAACCCTCAATCACTTCTTCAGTGGTGTATCCTTCCATAATTGAACCCTCTGGGTGAGCACGGTTCCGCACATAACCTTTTAATACTCCTAAATATCTCTCCAACGAAAACATATGATGTAAATATAGTGGCCCCAATGCTTTTATCTGATCAACAAGATGTATGATTAGGTGTACTTGCATATCAAAAAAGGATGGTGGGAAACACATCTCAAGCTTGCACATTGTCTCGACGATGTATGTTTTCAGATAGTCTAAATCTTCACGTGCTATCACCTTTTGCGATACTGCATTGAAGAAGTAACACAAACGTGTGATGACAACTTTTATATGCTCAGGCTTGATTACTCTTATTGCAATGGCAAGGAAAACTGTCATCATCATGTGACAGTCGTGAGAATTATAACCGAATAAAGACAAGTCTTTCATCGAGACTAGTTTGCGGATATTTGATGAGAAACTTGTGGGCACTTTGATCCCACGCAAGCATTCGCAAATTGCTTTTTTCTCTTCTAGCGTCAAGTTGTAGCTGGCTGGGGGAAGGTAATGCTTCCCGTTCGCCTTTTCTACTGGATGAAGCTCTGGTCTCAAATCAAGATTTACTAGGTCCATACGTGAATTTAATCCATCCTTTGTCTTCCTCGGCATGTCCAGCAAGGTCCCAATGATGCTGTCAAATACATTCTTTGTAACGTGCATCAAATCAATACTATGGCAACATTCCAGATTCTTCCAATACGGAAGATACTTGAAAAAAAATTGATTGTTTCTTGAAAGCCATGTCAGTTGTATCATCCGAAGATGTACTTTTCTTTCTCTTAATTCCTTTACTCTTTTTTCCCTTACCGAAAGCAATATGAATGTTCTTGACCATTTCAAACACAAGTTTTCCACTGTAAGGTTTCGGTGCAGTATCTTTTTCGATTTTGTTATCAAATTGTTCTTTCATCTTCCTATACTTGTGTGTATCTGTCAAGAACTGTCGATGTCTCATGTACACCATCTTTCTAGATGAAGTGAGGTATAGATATCCAGTTCTATCCACGCACCTAACGCAACCTTTCTTCCCTTTCATTTGTCCCGATAATGTAAACAGTCTGGGATAATCATGCACGGTAATGAATATCATTGCTCTTAGCGTGAAATACTCCCGCTTGTACTCATCCCATGTACGTACCCCTTCATTCCACAATTTCGCCATATCTTCCATTAAAGGTTCCAAGAACACATCAATTTCGATGTCGGGTTGTTTCGGACCTTGGATAAGAACAGATAATAAGATATATTTCCTTTTGTGACACAACCACGTCGGTAGGTTGTACATAGTTAAGACCACAGGCCATGTGCTGTGTATGCTCCTTTTTTCACCAAACGGATTCATTCCATCTGTACCCAAGGCAAACCTCACATTTCTGATTTCCTTCGCAAATTCTGGATACTGAATATCAAAATTTTTCCACTGCGTTGCATCACCAGGGTGTCGTATATGTTTTTCATTCTTCTTGCGTTCCTCGGAATGCCAACGCATAAGTTCAGCCTCCCTAGGGTTTGAGAACAAACGCTTCAAGCGATCAATTACCGGAAGGTACCACATCACCAATGCAGGAATTTTTCTCTTATTCTTCCCGTCTGCATCGCCAGAAGTATCGTCATCGTCACCTTCAGGACCAATAATCGGCGGACGGCTTTAGTTAAACCAGGAGTTCCAATATACAAGCTTGAGGATGTTCCTCCTAAATTTGAGAATGGGAAGCCGTTAATGACATCCGTACAACTTAGCAAACAACCCGTCGAGCTCAGAAGAATGCATGAGTGGTACATCACTGCCAGCACAAAATATGGTCTTGATTGCGTCACATTTCGTATTCCAAAAGAAGCATTCTAAAGCACTGGAGTAGATAAACGAGTCATTTTATTTGACGAGCTGCTTTCCCTTTTCCATCGGGGCATGCTCGAAATCAACCTACTGCTCGTCTAGTGCTTGTAAGTGCTCTAATATTTTGTATTTGCTTTTCTTACTACACGCATACGCATTTCATGAGATTATAACAATTCTGGACTTCTTCAATAGGATGCAATACATGGATAATGAAAAGTTGGCGCACAAGACAGGTATCCTTGACCCTACTAGGATTGCAAAGTCGCTATTCGACGTCCAGGCGAATCGAGAATCAAGCCAGTACAAACACATGAAAAAAAAAGATTTTGAAAGAGCAATTGCAAAACTTAAGAAGGATAGAAAGGCAGAAGTTGCAGCTTACATAGGACATGCGATGTTTAACTTTGTCAGAGACGGCCAGGACCTCATAAAGGCTCTGTACCACTTCGAGTGTGTGTCGACACATGGCATTGAAATAGCAATTATTGGTAATTGTTAACACGTGTGTTTGTATATTTGCAGTAATCACTACATAATGATCTTCATCAAGCCAACGCAGGGAATGGCAACAGTCTTGGACTCGGCCGATTACCCACCAGATCGTTACAAAGATTTCCTTTCCATTTTGAAAAAGTACGTTTATTCAATAATTTTAATTTACGCACATTTAGAATGTGTTGACAAGTTTTATATGACATTTCTTGTATTACAGCGCTTGGCGGTTTTACGCGGAACAGCTTGGCGGTCAGAGACCTCCTAATACGAATGCATTGGACATTAAAACGTATTATGCTTGTCCGAAGCAGCCTGCTGGGAGTGTCTTATGCGGGTATTATGTATGCGAGCATCTTCGGACCGCCGCCGTATATAGAGTCAATCGTGAGGATGTAAGTTATCCTTAATGTCGATACCTTATTTTCTTACTTTTGTGTTTCATTTTCATTGTAACTAGCATAGTTTAATGCTTATATTCTCTGCTGTTCAATATTACCAGAAACATTATTTTCATATTTTGATTCCAACTTCAAAATTCAATTGCTCATAGTACAACTGCTCCAAAAATACCTACTAAATTCTTGTATACTCTCACTTTGATCTATACTTTGAGATTGTTCAAACCAACACATTCTAAACCTTGTTATGTGTTATATTGCAGCACAAGAAGAATCTGAACGAAGAATGGCCGGTTTGTAGAAGTATTCCTGATGGAGGAGCCGACAGGATTGCTTCTGAACTCTGTCAGTTCATTCGTCGCGAAATTTTGCACAAAACGGGGAAGTTCTTTGATAAGAGAGGTTCAGCAGCTGATGTGCCAGAACTTTGCGACTATACCAATCTAAACAGTTTTTAGTGAAAACTTGTAAACTTTGAGATGAAATTGTATCTGTAACTTGTGTGTATGTATATTGTTTTAGTGAAATTGACTTCTGTGATGATAATATTGTTTTCTTTTGTTCTGTGATGATTGTTGTTTTTTGTTCTGTGATTATATTGAATTGACCTGGAAATTAGAAATAACAGCAGTAGTACTGCATGACTGTGAAAAACAATTATCACAGGCGGCTAGATACAAGTAAAGAAACATCTGTGATAACCTAATTTTCACAGGCGGTGTCTGTTATGGTAGAAACCGGCTGCGTTAAAGGGTCTTCACAGACGGTTGATATAGGTAAACTCCGTCGGTGATAACACCATTATCATAGACGGGTTAGTTATGCTTCAATAACCGTCTGTAAAGACACATTATCATTGACGGTTAGTTATGCTTCAAAACCCGCCTGTGAAGACATATTATCATAGGCGGTTAGTTATGCTTCAAAATCCGCCTGTGAATACAAATTATCATAGACGGTTAGTTATGCTTCAATACCCGACTGTGAAGACTCATTATCATAGGCGGTTAGTTATGCTTCAAAATCTGCCTGTGAAGACAAATTATCATTGGCGGTTAGTAATGCTTCAATACCCGTCTATGAAGACTTCTTATCATAGACGGTTAGTTATTCTTCAATAACCGTCTGTGATAAGACGTTTATCACAGACGGTTATATATGCTGCACGACCCGTCTGTGATAAAGTATTTTCACAGACGGCTAGCCTAAGTAAAGAACCGCCTATGATAATCGGTCTTCACAGGCGGCTATCCTTAGTGAAGAACCGCCTATGATAATTAGTCTTCACAGGCGGTTTCACTTCTCCGCCTGTGAAATTGCGGATTATCACAGACTCTTCATTTCAGGCGGTTTTAAAAGCCGTCTGTGATAATAGGTTTGGAGCCGCCTGTGATGAGGCTTATTGTAGCAGTGGTAGTGAGAGGAAGGACGTGAGCTTGTTGTGTTCGTAACTAGAGGAAGAAGAAGGGAATTGTGGGCCCTGCTAGTCAGTGAACAAAATAGTCTGTTGTTGTTGTGCGTACTGACCAAAGAACAAGAAGGAATCTTTTGTGATTAAGGGAATAAGGAGGGTTTTTTTGGAAAGTTGCTTTGAGTAGAAGGATGCACCAGGGAGCACGTGGGCTCCCTGCTATCCATTTTCATTTTTTTTCTTTCTATTTTTTTTGTCTCCCTGCTATTATTTTTATTGTTGTTTGTTTTATTACCTTCTCATGTTCTTAATTATCTCATTGTACACATATTCATGATACATCATGGTGATTATTATTATAAGTCTTAATTTATTAGCTCTGCAAAAAGTAGGATGTTACATTGCTCTTTACCGGATGCCTTCTCCTGCGCTGTTGCAAGCGTGTGGAGTTCTTCCAGCGTGATGACTCCTGCAGGACGGTCCCTGCGAATGCAGAGAACGCCGGAGGGTGTAGGCATTTTCAACACCAGGTAGCCGTAGTGAGCTGCAGCCATGAACCTATACAAGGCAGGCCTGCCCAAAATGGCGTTGAATGGTAAGCTGATCTGCGCGACGTCAAAGACAAGCTTCTCGGTCCTATACTTCTCCCGAGTTCCGAATGTCACCGAGAGTGTAATGGATCCAAGAGGTCTGATGGACCTCGGACCTACCCCAGAAAAAGGTCGTGATGGGTGAAGGTCTGAAGCTCGGAGATGGAGCTTGACGAAGGCTTTGTAACATAAAAGGTTCAGCCCCGTTCCTCCGTCCACCAAAACATGGTAGAGTTGGACACTTTTTATGGTAGGTGACACCATCAACGACAATTGGCCAACTCCGATCATGTTTCGGGGGCATTCTGTAGAATCGAAAGTGATGGGAATGTCCATCCATTTCCGATGAGGTTCTGCCCTCGCAGTCGGAGCTGGGGCGGCCATGTCCCACCGTATTGTCTTGAGGACACGGCGAGAAGTAATGTCCCAAGAACCACCATAAATTGTGTTCAGGGTCTTCCGGCGCTCATTGTCAGAGACGTCGGAATCATCGTCTACTGTGTTGTAGACAACCTTCAGGACCTTCTTAAAATCCTGAAACGCCGGAGCTTCGTGAAATTTTCGTTTTCCTTCCCGTTGACGGAAAGGAGCTTCTTCTCGGCGCTTGTTGTAGCGCTCGATAAGGTTTTGGACCTCTCGGCAATCGTCTAGACTGTGCTTGTCCGTCTTGTGATCAGACACCACATTTTGAAACTGTTGTTGTCGTCTGATGAAGGTAAAGGTCGTTTTTCGGGGCATGGCCCCCAACCACCCGGAGCTGCAGCAGCCGCAGCAATAGGTGCACCAGCCGATGACTTCTGCTTGTCGTTGGACTTCTTCTTCTTTTTGCTACAGCCAGAAGTAGTGGCTTCAGCTCTGGAAGTTTTTTTGTTAACCTTCGAATCAGGATTTGAGTGCATTTCCCGACCCTCTGCGGCCCGAGTGCATTTGTCAGCCAGGCTGAACAACTCCGTGACGCTGGTGACTTCTTTAGTCGCCAGCTTCTCCAGCATTTTCTTGTCTCGTACGCCCTATCTGAATGCAACAATAACAGAAGCGTTTGAGATAGAGGGGATGATATTGTGTACCTAAGAAAACCACTGGATAAAGGATCGCAACAATTCCCCTATTGTTTGCTTCACAACAAACAAGTCTAGTTCAGTGTCGGGTCGGGTGTAAGAACTCTCGAAGTTGGAAATGAACTGTTGGCATAGTTCTGCCTAACTATTGATGGAGTCGGGTGGAAATCTCATGAACCAGGACCTAGTAGACCCAGTCAGAGTCGCCGGGAAGTACTTGGCCATCAGGGCCTCATTGCCACCCGCTGCAAGTATAGCAGTGGAGTAGATTTGAAGGAATTCGGCGGGGTTGACAGTCCCGTTGAATTTCTCCAGCAGATGAGGCCAGAACTTTTCTAGCCAACAGACCATGCGTAGGTGCATGCCAAGGCAGAACAACCTCCTCCTACTCCCACTGGAGCAGGGTTGTCCTGAGCCTCTCGCCTTTCGCGAGCATGCTCAATATGGACACAGTCGTCCTGTTGTCGGTAGCGACGGTCAAGCTCTGACCGCAAATAGTGTGTCAATAACCTCGACATAGTGTGGGTGCGACGCGCCCCGAAAGGCAGCGATGTTACCTATTGAGATACAGCACGCCTTCAGTGGTGTGATACGTGAGGACCAAGTCTTCAAGACAAGGTCTTACGTTGAGCTGGTGCCTGCCCTGAAGGGGGAAGACCTTGGTTGCTGATGGCATCAGCTGCAGCTGCAACCAGATCCTGCACATCAGCGCGCCACTGCTCCATCGCACCCTGAGGTGCTCCGGGTGCCAGTGGGCGCTCCAACAGAGTTCGCCCAACAATTAGCGTGTTCTCAGGGTTGTTGCTTGCCAACGCTGTGATCGATACAAGTACCCCATCCTGATGTCCAGCATTGTTAGCATTGTTCGTCAGAGCAGATGGTGGTGGTGGTGGTGCGATGCCTGTTCAGACAACAGCGCCTGCTGGTTGCTGCATGTTGGAAGGGTTCCCTCCAATAGGTTGCACAGCGTTGTTGCCGTTGGATGATCTTGTGACAGAGTTCACCATCTTGTGATATCAGGCGCCCCTACCTGGCGCGCCAAATGTCGAAGCATACGAACGACACTTCCACCGGTACTACTAAAATGTAGCCCGCGGAGGTTCTTGTATCGGTTTGGGCGCATGGAGAACTTAAACAAGATGATGACACGAAGAATTTACGTGGTTCGGGCCGCCTGAGCATAATACCCTACTCCACAGGGTGTGTGTTGTTATATTGAGGATTGTAGTAGTGCTAGTGTGCGTATGAGCTTGGATGTCCATGTACCATACGGCAGAGTCCTTTTATAGTCTAAGGACTAGCCGTTACATCACTTGCCTGGCCCGACATATAGCCCTGGCGTATTTAAGAGTCTAATACATGGTCTACGAGTATTAAGAGTGATTAATAGTATGATAACGTGTCTTAATGGCAGTGTTACCCCTATTAATTGCCCACTGATCGTGTGTTATTAATATAGCATTAATGACATATAATTAGATCTTGTAACTGTCACTTTAACTGTCCCTTGAATGTATGTGCTGTTGGAGATCCGCCAATATCCTCGTTAGTGTAAGGTTCGGAGGGTCCACACATGGCAGCTCCGGAGCTTTCCCTCATGGGGAGATAGGTCCGGAGCTGTTATACACGTGGCGGCACCGGAGCTTCCCTCTACGAGGAGTTAGGTTCGGGGTCATTATCCACGTGTCAACTCTGGAGCTTCCCTATGTTGGGAGTTCAGCTCCAGCCTTACATTACAGGTGACAGTCCCGGAGCTACCCATATGAGGGAGGCCGGTCCAGTGCCCTGTGACATGTGGGGCCTGAGAAAGCCTTCGACACTGACAGGTAGAACTCTCTTGTACTTCTTGTGGTATCATGGGGTACCCGGTACACAGGGTACCGACAGCGGCCTAGCCTATCCTCCAGGCCCGAGCCCTTATTTACGACGGCTGCCGTTGTATATAAGCTAATTTACGACAAAAATTTAGCGACGATTGAAAACCATCACAAATAAGGAAAATCATCGTAAATAGCATATTTGCGACGGTTTTCTACTTATTTACGACAGCTACGGCCGTCGCAATTCAACCGTATTCCTGTAGTGTATGAAGAAACTAAATATTTCTGGTAATGCACCATGTTTTGCTGCCTTCTTTAGCACTGATGCACTACCTCACTCCAGTAACAGCATTTTGGTACACTGTATGCACGTTACATATTTACTTCCAACAACAACAGATACTTCTCAAAAAAAAGCAACAGATACTCCTTTCTTACCTGAATATAAGAATATCTAGGTTCGGTTAGTCAATTATTTTCAACTTTAACCCATAAAGAAATAAAATTTCATAAAAATTGATCAATGTTATAGGTGTCAATCATGTTGCAGCGCAGCATGTGTTTCTGGACTGGACGCCGCGTTGCGTTGGATCTGCGGTTCCAAGTTTCGGGATAGATGCAGTGCACTGTGCACAACGTGGGCGGAGTACCAACGGATCATCATAATACTAGTTTATATAGCTGAGCAGGCTAGAGCCTGATGGGCACAGCACAGAGAAGGACCTCGGTTTTGCTAAACCTGGGCCTTTACTTATAATCACCGCTGCTCATCTGGTAGGCCTGAGGCTAAATCCATGGGCGGTTCGCCTGTTTCGTTTATAAGCCCGAGCATGGCGTTGCTGCCATGGTTAATTACAATCTCAGGGAAGTGCATGTTCTAGGTGTACCTTGTTTGCGCGACACGGCGCACAGGACGACACCCCATTCTCCAGTACGGACCGCCACTCCATCAGATTCGCCTGCTAATTCTTCGCGCGCAACAGTACGCCGGACCGCCACAGCAGAACGTAGCCACTACCCAACCAGTTGTTGTACTAATATGTCTGCCTGTAAACAAATTCTGAAAAAAAGGTAGGAACAGAGAGCATCATATCTTCGGGGTGAGATGATGCCCGTTCCAGTGTCTGCTTTCTTTTTCTTATGTTTTTGTTACATCGAGTCTCTGTTTCTTTATTAACAGTCCTGTTGTGCTCCATCCATCTCGAGGTGACCTACTGACCTGTCTAATTAGCTCTAGCAATCATAAATTCGCTCTCACGAAAAATTCGATCCCCAATCCTTTTTTTTGGATGGGCCATGTAATTTTATTCATTGGTTGGATGAAAAATAAAGTTATATTTTTACCCTTTTTATCCAACCAAAGCAACCGATCACAAGCTCTCGTCCTCGTAACGCCTGAAGTACATAATAAGTTGTCAGACGGCGACGTGCATGATTCACTCAGAATCCTATCGGCATGCGTATAGTGCGGTGTAGGACATTTCACGAGCAACGGCCCTCGTTCCACTGCGAGATTCGGGAATCACATGCTTCATCACACTTGGGTTCGGTGCCGCTGTTCACAATAAAAAACGGCCGGTGGCAAATTATAGCAGACTATGGTCAAAATATCCAATTTATCATTAGCACTCATGCATGTTTATTGTATGAATTTGACTTAATTCGAGGGTAGACCTCCCCACCCTATATATATAAAGGATCATGACTGATTGAGAGGATAATCCAGCCAATTAAATTCAATCACATTACTTTTACTTTTATCACATTTTCATCCTCCAACCCTTCCTTGCTATACTCCACGCGCCCCGATTTATAGAATTGGTTTAAGCCGTACTCTACAACTGGCCTACGTGTTGATATTTATACCAAAAGGTACAGGAGTTCGTTTGTTACATATAACCGCGATCACAACTGATCGGCCTAAAGATAGATAGCTAACAGATAAAACCAGATTACATTGTATGCTATCTAAACAACTAGAAGCTTGGCCGACGTTATCCTGGGGAGCTCTCGTATCCCTTCTGGTCACGTCTTGATGTATGTTGCATGGTTCTGCACGTTCAACTCCTGTTCTGATTATATCTCTAACACCTCCGTCAATTTCAACATTCTCATGTTGAGATTGTATCTAAAGGTTGTAAACTTCCTCACTGGTAGTGCCTTAGTGAATCCATCTGCTATTTGATCTCTGGATGAAATAAATCTTACCTCAAGTGTTTTGCTCGCAACCTTTTATCTCACAAAATGATAATCAATTTCAATATGCTTTGTTCTAGCATGAAATACCGGATTAGCTGTCAAATAGGTAGCACCTAAATTGTTGCACCAGAGACATGCCGCTTCTTGTTGTGCTGTACCAAGTTCCTTTAATATTGTCTGGGCCCATATTATTTCAGCAGTAGTATTTGCTACAGATTTATACTATGCTTCAGTGCTTGATCGGGCTACTGTCTGTTGCTTTTAGCACTCCAAGAAATAGGCTTTGCACCAAGAAATACTACAAATCCCCCAGTTGATCTCCTGTCATGAGGGCACCCGACCCAGTCAGCATCTGAAAATCCATTAATCCTCAATGTTCCTCCTTTGACAAAATTAACTCCATGATCAATGGTGCCCTGTACATATCTCAGAATCCTTTTCACAGCACTCCAATGTAAAGTAGTAGGGTAATGCAAGAACTGACATACTTTATGAACCGCAAAAGCTATGTTAGGTCTAGTAAGAGTAAGGTATTGTAATGCTCCTACCGTACTGTGATACCTGGTTGCTTGTTCTGAGCTGAGCGCATCTCCAATGTGCGCCAAAATTTTCTCTGTTGAGGACAAAGGTGTACTCACAGCCTTGCAATCAACATGCCGGCCTTAGTTATTACTTCCTCCGCATACTTTCTTTGTGTCAGAAGCAAACCATCCTTCATTTTCTCCACCTCTATTCTAAGAAAATAGTGAAGATCACTCAAATCTTTTAAGGCAAGATCCTTCTTCAAATCTGCAAGAAGTGCCTCAACAGCTTGTTTAGACGAGCTGGCTACAATTATATCATCCACATATATTGATAGAAAATTTATAGTATTACTTTTCATGAGTATGAATAGGGATATTTAGAGTCGATGTATCTCCTTTAGATGCCGCAAAACCAAGTTGAACAAGTTTCAAACTTAATTTAGAGTACCAGGCTCTCGGCGCTTGCTTTAACCCATATATAGCTTTCTTCAACTTACAAACATAACTGGGATGCTTCAAGTTCTCAAACCCTGGTGGTTGACACATATACACTTCTTCTTCTAAATCACCGTGAAGTAATGCATTTTTCACATCAAGTTGTCTCAAACACAGTCCATTTGTAATAGCAACAGATAATACAATTCGAATAGTAGCAGATTTCACAACGGGACTAAAAGTTTCTTCATAGTTTATTCCATACCTTTGCTTAAATCCTTTTACCACTAATCTCACTTTGTATCTATCAATGGATCCATCTGCAAGCCTTTTTAATTTATAAAACCATTTAGAATCAATAACTTATTTATACCTTCTTTAGGAACCAGCTCCCAAGTTTTATTCTTCTCCAAGGCTTGTATTTCTTCTTCCATTGCCTTTTTTCATTGTTCACTTCCCATAGCCTGTTGCAGTGTCTCTGGTTATCCTGTTGAAGTAATAAGACAAATGTAGTCATCAAAATTTTTACGCTTAACAATTCTATTTTGAAGCCTTGTTATCGGACGTGATGGTAGAGAAACAGCGCCAGGCATCATTGGATCATGTGCCTCCACAATTACCAAAGATGCTTGAATTCCCGCATCTCCTGCTGCTGCAGTTAGGTTGTCTCCAGTTGGGCGCAAATCCCAAGAGCCTGCTGCGTGTGTTGCTGAGGGAGATTCCCGGCACGGGTCCTGCTGCTCATCTCTTCTCAACGCGCTCTGTCCTAGGACAGAACCCGGAGTCGCCGAAGTTATTTCTTCTACTGCAGCGTGTCCTCCTGTCGGTGCACGATCCGAGAAGGTCTGGTTGGCTGCATACCAATCTTCTCTGGGATCATCTCCAGCGGGATCTTCTGCTCCGGCTGCTTCCGTTTCCTGCATAGAATCACCTCCATTCTCTCCAGTAAAGTCATGCAAATATTCAGAATTATGAGAAAAATCTTGTTGGGTATTTTCTACTGCTACTCCTGTAGATGGGATAAACGTTGGAGGAAGGTGTATAAGTTCTGTTTTTAGTCTAGCCCCTGCGTACGGATTTAGATCAGAAAAATGAAATTTGGTTTCATCAAATATAACATCTCTTGAGATATATATTCGGCCACTGCTCACATCAAGGCATTTATACCCTTTATGGATTGGACTGTACCCCAAAAATACACACTGTTTTGATTAGAACCCAGGCTTATGTGCATTGTATGGTCTCAAGTTAGGCCAACAAGCACATCTAAAAACTTTCAAGAAAGGATAATGTGATTTGAAATTAAACAATTTTTGTTCCGGGGTTTCAAAATTGATGACTCTGGAAGGGGTTCGGTTTATAAGGTAGGCGGCAGTAGAGAAAGATTCATCCCAAAATTCACTGCTACAATAAGCCTCATCACAGGCGGCTCCAAACCTATTATCACAGACGGCTTTTAAAACCGCCTGAAACGAAGAGTCTGTGATAATCCGCAATTTCACAGGCGGAGAAGTGAAACCGCCTGTGAAGACTAATTATCATAGGCGGTTCTTCACTAAGGATAGCCGCCTGTGAAGATCGATTATCATAGGCGGTTCTTTACTTAGGCTAGCCGTCTGTGAAAATACTTTATCACAGACGGGTCGTGCAGCATATATAACCGTCTGTGATAAACGTCTTATCACAGACGGTTATTGAAGAATAACTAACCGTCTATGATAAGAAGTCTTCACAGACGGGTATTGAAGCATTACTAACCGTCTATGATAATTTGTATTCACAGGCGGATTTTGAAGCATAACTAACCGCCTATGATAATATGTCTTCACAGGCGGGTTTTGAAGCATAACTAACCGTCAATGATAATGTGTCTTTACAGACGGTTATTGAAGCATAACTAACCCGTCTATGATAATGAAGTTATCACAGACGGAGTTTACCTATATCAGCCGTCTGTGAAGACCCTTTAACGCAGCCGGTTTCTACCATAACAGACACCGCCTGTGAAAATTAGGTTATCACAGATGTTTCTTTACTTGTATCTAGCCGCCTGTGATAATTGTTTTTCACAGTCATGCAGTACTACTGCTGTTATTTCTAATTTCCAGGTCAATTCAATATAATCACAGAACAAAAAACAACAATCATCACAGAACAAAAGACAACAATATTATCATCACAGAAGTCAATTTCACTAAAACAATATACATATGTACAAGTTACAGATACAATTTCATCTCAAAGTTTACAAGTTTTCACTAAAAACTGTTTAGATTGGTATAGTCGCAAAGTTCTGGCACATCAGCTGCTGAACCTCTCTTATCAAAGAACTTCCCCGTTTTGTGCAAAATTTCGCGACGAATGAACTGACAGAGTTCAGAAGCAATCCTGTCGGCTCCTCCATCAGGAATACTTCTACAAACCGGCCATTCTTCGTTCAGATTCTTCTTGTGCTGCAATATAACACATAACAAGGTTTAGAATGTGTTGGTTTCAACAATCTCAAAGTATAGATCAAAGTGAGAGTATACAAGAATTTAGTAGGTATTTTTGGAGCAGTTGTACTATGAGCAATTGAATTTTGAAGTTGGAATCAAAATATGAAAATAATGTTTCTGGTAATATTGAACAGCAGAGAATATAAGCATTAAACTATGCTAGTTACAATGAAAATGAAACACAAAAGTAAGAAAATAAGGTATCGACATTAAGGATAACTTACATCCTCACGATTGACTCTATATACGGCGGCGGTCCGAAGATGCTCGCATACATAATACCCGCATAAGACACTCCCAGCAGGCTGCTTCGGACAAGCATAATACGTTTTAATGTCCAATGCATTCGTATTAGGAGGTCTCTGACCGCCAAGCTGTTCTGCGTAAAACCGCCAAGCGCTGTAATACAAGAAATGTCATATAAAACTTGTCAACACATTCTAAATGTGCGTAAATTAAAATTATTGAATAAACGTACTTTTTCAAAATGGAAAGGAAATCTTTGTAACGATCTGGTGGGTAATCGGCCGAGTCCAAGACTGTTGCCATTCCCTGCGTTGGCTTGATGAAGATCATTATGTAGTGATTACTGCAAACATACAAACACACGTGTTAACAATTACCAATAATTGCTATTTCAATGCCATGTGTCGAACTTACTCGAAGTGGTACGGAGCCTTTACGAGGTCCTGGCCGTCTCTGACAAAGTTAAACATCGCATGTCCTATGTAAGCTGCAACTTCTGCCTTTCTATCCTTCTTAAGTTTTGCAATTGCTCTTTCAAAATCTTTTTTTTTTCATGTGTTTGTACTGGCTTGATTCTCGATTTGCCTGGACGTCGAATAGCGACTTTGCAATCCTAGTAGGGTCAAGGATACCTGTCTTGTGCGCCAACTTTTCATTATCCATGTATTGCATCCTATTGAAGAAGTCCAGAATTGTTATAATCTCATGAAATGCGTATGCGTGTAGTAAGAAAAGCAAATACAAAATATTAGAGCACTTACAAGCACCAGACGAGCAGCAGGTTGATTTCGAGCATGCCCCGATGGAAAAGGGAAAGCAGCTCTTCAAATAAAATGACTCGTTTATCTACTCCAGTGCTCCAGAATGCTTCTTTTGGAATACGAAATGTGACGCACTGAAGACCATATTTTGTGCTGGCAGTGATGTACCACTCATGCATTCTTCTGAGCGCGACGGGTTGTTTGCTAAGTTGTACGGATGTCATTAACGGCTTCCCATTCTCAAATTTAGGAGGAACATCCTCAAGCTTGTATATTGGAACTCCTGGTTTAACTAAAGCCGTCCGCCGATTATACATGACACCGTCTTCTTCCCACTCCTCGATATCTTCTAATGCTGGCTCATGAGAAGAACGAGATGCACTCGATTTTCTAATATTTTCCTTCATAGCTTCCAAATACTTTGTCACTTCTGATGAAGGTTTCTTATTTTCGTATGAGCTAACTTTGACAGGCAATGATGATCGAGGAGTAGTCGTCGGAAGTTGGACACTGGCTTGTTGTTGAACCTGTTGTTCAACTGATTGCTCTTTACTCCCAGCAGCTGGCTCTAGTACTACTTCAAGCTGTTGCTCAACTAGTTGCTCTTTACTAGCAACAGCTTGCTCTGGTACTGCTTGAAGTTGTTGTCCAACTTGTTGCTCTTGGATATCATCATCCTTGCTCAGACATAGGGGGAGTGGATCTTCCCGGACTGGGAGTGGATCTTCATGCACTTTCGCCTTAGAAGATGGGGTTGCAGTATTTGGAGATGCGACGGGGCTAGAAATTGGCTCATCGTCCAACACGATATCGCGTCGGTGCCAAAGGATTAATTGGTTGACAGCCTGCCTCAGAGTCGCGATCCCCTCAGGTGTGACGTGGTCTATTTCATAATCTTCATAATCATTATCAATGATCTGAAGAACTTGCACCACAGAATAATACAACGGAAGTGGACTCCCGTTGAAGTCACGATCAGGCTTTGCCATAGCAGTGGCAACCTGTTTGGTTTTGTTCCCTGCTCTGCCTATCGGGACAAGAAGACGACAAGATTTGTCGTTAGCAATATCATCGACAGGGAACTTATGGGCTGACCCTGAGCCTGGCACGGAACCAACGCTGCTAGGGTAGGCAGTTGGAGATACTAATTGCTCCTTTTGCACCGGAACCATCATTGTACTCGGTGCCACTAATTGTCCTGATTGTCTAAGTTGTTCCATAATTTCTTGCATATTTTCTTTGACCTTTTGAGCAATTGTTTCATCAAGTGTTTTCTTAAACTTCTCACGTCTTCTATATGTGTCTTTATCTTTAGGGAAACCATCTAGCCAAGACATTTGAGAAGAGACCGCTCGAACCCGTCCGCTGTGTTCAGGGTTTCCCAAGATAGCGGTAAGTTGGTCATTCTCCCTCTTCGGCTTGAAGAGACCCTTCTGTTGCTTTTCAATTACTTCTTTCATTTTATCCTCTACTTCATTCAGAGAGTCGGGCTTTTCAAGTTTGCCCTCGCTGGTCAAACCTGACCGAGCAAAGACCCAGCGTTGAGTTCGCTCATCGCACCCTTCTAATGGGTGAGGATTGCCCTTACTAAGAATGTCGTCTATTATCTTATTCCATTTCTGGACTTTGGGGCCATATCCGGCAGACCCCAAGCGATGATGGTATTTGTTCTTTTTTGCAAGCTCTGACCTAGTTGCACTTAGAGCTTTAGCATCAGGTGTGCTCTTTTGACGAACAAACTCTTGCCACTGAGCTTGTGTGATTTTTCCCATCTTCCTCGGGCTAGGGACCTTATTGGCCTTAACATAAGCATTCATTTCACTCTTCCAGCATCGAAACTTCTTGCCGCAAGAGACCAATGTTGCTTTCTTTACAGCTTCTTCTGTGCCTTTCGGGAACTTGAATTGTTTCTTTATCTTTTCCCACAACTCATTCTTGGTCTGCTCGGGTAATTTCCTCCAATTCTCGGTTGTGATCGGCACAACCTCCCTAACAAGAAAACCGCATGCATTACGGTACTTGGTAACTGAATCCAGTGGTTCTTGGGGAAGCCCACTTGGACCGACCCTTGTTATGTACATGATGCGGTCCAATAGACCCTTATTGGGACCTCGTTGCCCTCGTTTCCGCTTGAGTGAAGCTGAGGATTCATCCATTGGTGAACCTTCTGCGGTTTTAGGAGCCGATGTCACCTCATTGTCTTCGAGATTAATCTAGGTAGAAAAAAATTATAAGACTTCGTATACTTGACAACCAACATTAACTTGAACTGCTGAAGTTAAGATTTGTGATCCATACCTCGTCGGCAGGATCATATTCCGGGTCTAGATCCACTGAAGTCTTTTTAATTTTTATATTCGGAAAAGGATCCGAAGGACTGTGATAGGAGCCTGAACTGCTGGAGTCAGTAAACTCCATATTGTCTTCTTTGTTGTTACAATCAGGACCAGTCTTCTTAGGGCTTTCCATGCTAGATCTAATAAGACAAAAAATCTAATAAATGGCATAACTAAATTTGGTCATATTTAAAACAAATTTTCTCAATTTTGGCTCAATTAAGTAAATTTAGCCAAAACACATTTTTGAAGTTATATAGGTCTAACTAAATTCTTGTATCATAGAGATCGGCATCATATGCTCAGACTCCATCGCCACACCTAGTGTTACCTAGATATGGGCGTGAGGATGCTCCTGGCATCACAAATGAGTTGGCCAGCAACTTTTGTTTGGCTTCAGAGCTAAATATAGCATAACTTTGGTAGCTCAGATTAGGTACAATTGCTAAAATGAAGCTGATGGAGCCACAAGTGCAGACATCTTTGGTAGCACAGATTAGCTACAATTGCTCAAATGAAACTTAGAGAAATAAAAGCAAACTTAGCCAAACTTAGTCTAGCATAGCTAACTCTAAGCAAAAGTAGCCAAATATAGCTAAATATAGCATAACTTAGTCAAAATTAGTCAAGTATAACTATATCTAATGTAACTTAGCCAAAATTAGCCAAATTTGGTCAACTTAACCAAATATAGCTAAATCTTGCCCCTAATAGAGAATTATGTGGCATATGCAAGGCCGATGACAGAAATAGGGAATATACTGCTGTTACTAGAGTCTAGAATCATGTTTACCACTAATGTGTCGGAAAAGTTTCAGACACACAGAACCAACTACCAATTTATCGTGATATAACCATCCACATAAATCTTGCCCCACCGAACCCTAACCAAAGATGCCACCAAACTTGACAGTTTTTCGAATTCCACCGAACCCTAACCAAGGATGCCTACCATTATCTAATTCCCGAACCCTAACCAAGGATATGCAAGGCGGCAGCGAGGGCGGGGAGGGAGGCGGCACGGCGAAGGAGGATGGAAGGTCGAAGGGTTTAGGGTTTACCTTGAAGCTCGGCGGTGACGGAAATGGCTTCGCTCGGCGTACCTGGAAGTGAGGAGGGCGAAGCTCGGCGGCGACGGCGAAGCTCGGCGACGACGGCGAAGCTCGGCGACGGCGAAGCTCGGCGGCGTACCTGGAAGTGACAAGGGGGAACACTTGGCGGCAAACGAAATTTTGGCAGCCTAACGGCGTCTAAGTGTTTCGCCCGGGTTAGGTTTTTCCAATGCTGCCGAGGGGTATATATAGACTCACATTTTCTCAGGCGGATTTTAAGTACCGACCGTCAGGGAAGACAGTTATCTCAGTCGGATTTTACTTACCAACCGCCTGAGAAGATACAATTATCTCAGGCGGTTGGTTAGTAACACCCGTCTAAGAAGATACAATTATCTCAGGCGGTTGGTTAGTAACACCCGCCTGAGTTAAACATGAAGATATTTACTTCTTAATTTGATGAACGCCTACATAAAGACCCCTCACCAACCGGGATGAGGATCCCCTGACTTAATCAGCGGTCACTGACATGTGGACCCGGTCCCACACGTCAGTGACCATGTCACGCGTGCGCGACCTTTCTTTTCCCCGAGGTGCGACCTTTCTTTTCCACTCCGCGCGGCCTTAAAGACCCAACACCACTATGGCTCACAAGCGCATCGCTCACTTTGAATCCTCTTGTTTTCTTCGTCTTCCTCCGCTCCGACGACCCAACACCACTATGGCCGACCTTCCGCCGCCAAGCCCTCCGAGGGAGCCACCTTGCAAGAAACAATGTTGCAGCTCCCCCGAGAAGATCAACGCCGAGCAGCGCTTCCTCATGGCGCGAGAGGCGTACAACAATACGTCTCGCGCCATGAGTGCCTTGGGGCTGGGTACCCTTCCAGAGTATACTGGAATGGGTACCTTGGGCCACTACCTCTACGCCCTCGTGGGGGTGGCTGATCGTCTCGACATTCTGTTCGCGACGATGGCCCAGGTTCTTGGCCCCCAGGGCCGTAGAACGCTGGTGGAGGCGACGGCTAGCAACCTCGGGGTTGCACCGCCGGTGCAGCCGGTGCAGCCGGTGCAGCCGGTGCAGCCGGTGCAGCCGGTGCCGGAGTCGCCGCCGGAGGACGAGGAGGAGGAGATGGAAGAGGAGTAGGAGTAGGATTTAATTAGTTTTTCTTTTTGTTGTTTTTAGTTGCTTCTGTTTTGTAAATATTGTTAATGAATGAAATCTATCTTTTTTCATCTATGTGATTGAATATTACTTGTGTATCTTTTGTGTTCTTGTGTGTTCTTGTGTAAATATTGTGCATCTTGTGTGTTCTTTTGTGAGATGTGCATATTGTTAATGAATGAGTATCTTGTGTGTTCTTGAACTGTGTGAATGATTGAATATTGTTAATGGATGTAGTGTGTTCATCGTTAATTAAAATTTCACGTCTGAGAAGAAATTAATTTGATATTTACCAAAACATTACAATGTCAGCTATACAAGTTTTAAAAATATTTTGTCCAGGTGGTAGATGTTAATTTTATACAAATGTAGAAGAAAGAATCATCGAATTTGGACACAATTTGCAGAATCTAAACATGTTTGAGTATTTATATTGGAATCTAAATAAAAAAGAAGCAAGGGATAAGGAAACTGAAGAACAGTATCGGGCATTATCTCAGGCGGTTGTTAAGCAATAACCGCCTGTGAAGATATTTACTTCTTCTTATTTAATATTCTTGATTAAATTTGGTCTTTTAAAAAGGCAAAAATCCACCTTCTTGTAATATTATTGATAAGTAAAGGTTACCATTAAATTTCACTTCATAAATCCTTTTAAATTTGTCAGAACATAAAAAACATACAACAAATGCTATTTTTCATTTTTCTATCTTGATGAATATAATGCTTTTTTCATTTATTTTTTCAGTGGACATTTTTAATCATCATACCAACATCTAGGAATTTTTTCATATTTTTTTAAATTTTTTGGAATCAATGTGTGTTCATAATTTGATGAATGCCTCATATGAATATGAGCATTTAGTTAGAATGGTGGATAATTTGAAGTTTGACATGTTGGAATGCTTTTAAAAAAATTAAAAGAATTCATACATGTATAAATTATACAAATATGTTCATACCAACAATTTTGAGTGAAGGAACCTTTTTTTTTATGAGATACACAAATGTGAATAATATGTGAGTAGAAATTAATTTGATATTTACCAAAACATTACAATGTCAGCTATACAAGTTTTAAAAATATTTTGTTCATGTGGTAGATGTTAATTTTATACAAATGTAGAAGAAAGAATCATCGAATTTGGACACAATTTGCAGAATCTAAACATGTTTGAGTATTTATATTGGAATCTAAATAAAAAAGAAGCAAGGGATAAGGAAACTGAAGAACAGTATCGGGCATTATCTCAGGCGGTTGTTAAGCAATAACCGCCTGTGAAGATATTTACTTCTTCTTATTTAATATTCTTGATTAAATTTGGTCCTTTAAAAAGGCAAAAATCCACCTTCTTGTAATATTATTGATAAGTAAAGGTTACCATTAAATTTCACTTCATAAATCCTTTTAAATTTGTCAGAACATAAAAAACATACAACAAATGCTATTTTTCATTTTTCTATCTTGATGAATATAATGCTTTTTTCATTTATTTTTTCAGTGGACATTTTTAATCATCATACCAACATCTAGGAATTTTTTCATATTTTTTTAAATTTTTTGGAATCAATGTGTGTTCATAATTTGATGAATGCCTCATATGAATATGAGCATTTAGTTAGAATGGTGGATAATTTGAAGTTTGACATGTTGGAATGCTTTTAAAAAAATTAAAAGAATTCATACATGTATAAATTATACAAATATGTTCATACCAACAATTTTGAGTGAAGGAACCTTTTTTTTTATGAGATACACAAATGTGAATAATATGTGAGTAGAAATTAATTTGATATTTACCAAAACATTACAATGTCAGCTATACAAGTTTTAAAAATATTTTGTTCATGTGGTAGATGTTAATTTTATACAAATGTAGAAGAAAGAATCATCGAATTTGGACACAATTTGCAGAATCTAAACATGTTTGAGTATTTATATTGGAATCTAAATAAAAAAGAAGCAAGGGATAAGGAAACTGAAGAACAGTATCGGGCATTATCTCAGGCGGTTGTTAAGCAATAACCGCCTGTGAAGATATTTACTTCTTCTTATTTAATATTCTTGATTAAATTTGGTCCTTTAAAAAGGCAAAAATCCACCTTCTTGTAATATTATTGATAAGTAAAGGTTACCACTAAATTTCACTTCATAAATCCTTTGAAATTGGTCAGAACATAAAAAACATACAACAAATGCTATTTTTCATTTTTCTATCTTGATGAATATAATGCTTTTTTCATTTATTTTTTCAGTGGACATTTTTAATCATCATACCAACATCTAGGAATTTTTTCATATTTTTTTAAATTTTTTGGAATCAATGTGTGTTCATAATTTGATGAATGCCTCATATGAATATGAGCATTTAGTTAGAATGGTGGATAATTTGAAGTTTGACATGTTGGAATGCTTTTAAAAAAATTAAAAGAATTCATACATGTATAAATTATACAAATATGTTCATACCAACAATTTTGAGTGAAGGAACCTTTTTTTTTATGAGATACACAAATGTGAATAATATGTGAGTAGAAATTAATTTGATATTTACCAAAACATTACAATGTCAGCTATACAAGTTTTAAAAATATTTTGTTCATGTGGTAGATGTTAATTTTATACAAATGTAGAAGAAAGAATCATCGAATTTGGACACAATTTGCAGAATCTAAACATGTTTGAGTATTTATATTGGAATCTAAATAAAAAAGAAGCAAGGGATAAGGAAACTGAAGAACAGTATCGGGCATTATCTCAGGCGGTTGTTAAGCAATAACCGCCTGTGAAGATATTTACTTCTTCTTATTTAATATTCTTGATTAAATTTGGTCCTTTAAAAAGGCAAAAATCCACCTTCTTGTAATATTATTGATAAGTAAAGGTTACCATTAAATTTCACTTCATAAATCTTTTGAAATTGGTCAGAACATAAAAAACATACAACAAATGCTATGTTAAGAAGCCGTGGTGCAGGGGACGCGCCGCACGAGGTCTGCGGAGAAGTTAAGAAGCCGTGGTGCAGGGGACGCGTGCGACGGAAGGATCTCTGAAGAAAATTTAATTGTGCGCCGCACGAGGTCTGCAAAGAGTTCAATGCGCAATGAACAAAATATTTTGTTCAGTTGGTAGATGTTAATTTAATACAAATGTAGAAGAAAGAATCAGCGAATTTGAACACAATTTGCAGAATGTAAACATGTTTGAGTATTTATATTGGAATCTAAATAAAAAAGAAGCAAGGGATAAGGAAACTGCAGAACAGTATCGGGCATTATCCCAGGCGGTTGTTAAGTTATACCCGCCTTAGATAAACGTATTTGTAGACGGTTGTTAAGTACCAACCGCTGTGAAGATCTTTACTTCTTTTTTCTCAGGCGGTTTATAAGTAATAACCGCCTGAGATAATCATTTTTGAAATTACCATATGTTATTTAACGGCCTGAGAAGTGTTAATTAACTGACGCGCCGCACGAGGTCTGCGGAGAAGTTGAGAAGCCGTGGTGCAGGGACGCGTGCAAGGATCTCTCAAGATCGTCTTCCACAGTGGTTTAATGGTGCGCCGCACGAGGTCTGGCAAAGAGTTCAATGCGCAATGAACTAAATATTTTGTTCAGTTGGTAGATGTTAATTTAATACAAATGTAGAAGAAAGAATCATCGAATTTGAACACAATTTGCAGAATGTAAACATGTTTGAGTATTTATATTGGAATCTAAATAAAAAAGAAGCAAGGGATAAGGAAACTGCAGAAGAGTATCGGGCATTATCCCAGGCGGTTGTTAAGTTATACCCGCCTTAGATAAACATATTTGCAGACGGTTGTTAAGTACCAACCGTCTGTGAAGATTTTTACTTCTTTTTTCTCAGGCGGTTTATAAGTAATAACCGCCTGAGATAATCATTTTTGAAATTACAATATGTTATTTAACGGCCTGAGAAGTGTTAATTAACTGACGCGCCGCACGAGGTCTGCGGAGAAGTTGAGAAGCCGTGGTGCAGGGACGCGTGCAAGGATCTCTCAAGATCGTCTTCCGCAGTGGTTTAATTGTGCGCCGCACGAGGTCTGCAAAGAGTTCAATGCGCGGGAAACGAACCGCTCCCTCGTCTACTCCGCACAGACCTATATAAGGCGCGTCGTCGGTTATGGACAAGCACAAAACTTTTCTCCACTCCTTTCTTCTTCTCCTAGCCCGCCGCCGATTAACCACCACAGCCATGGCCAGCCTTCCACCACCTAGCCCTCCGAGTCAGCCATGCAAGCGGATACGCTGCACCTCCCCCGAGAGGGTGAATGACGACCAGCGCGTTCCACCGCCGGTGCAGCCGGAGCCACCGGTACAGCCGGAGCAATGGGCTCAGCCGGAGAAGCCGACCCTCTCTCCTGCTGCATCGTCGCCGGAGGAGGAGGAGGAGGAGGAGGACGACTTCGACGACGACGACGATGACGACGATGACGACGACGAGTCGTCCTCCGACGACGGCGACGACGAGTCGTCCTCCGACGACGGCGACGACGAGTCGTCCACCGACGACGGCGACGACGAGTCGTCCACTGACGACGGCGACGACGACGACGGCGACCACCACCATGGTGACGACTACGACGACGACGACGACGAGTCGGAGGAGGACCGCTTGGCTTGGTTTGAGAAGCTGGCGGAGAGGATGGAGGAGGCGGGGCCGTAGTGTAGTTTTAGGATTTCAATCAAGTGTTCTTGTACATTTTTCTTGTGTTTTGTACATATTTCAATCAAGTGTCAATGAATACTGGTGGATAATTTGAAGTTTGACATGTTGGAGTGCTTTTAAAAAAATTAAAATAATTCATACATGTATACAAGTTTTAAAAATATTTTGTTCAGTTGGCATTATCTCAGGCGGTTGTTAAGTAATACCCGCCTGAGATAAAAATCTTCCCTGGCGGTTATTAAGTACCAACAGCCTGTGAAGATATTTACTTCTTAATTAATAAACATCATCTCAGGCGGTTGGTAAGTAAAACCCGCCTGCGATAAAGTTAAAAACCGCCTGTGAAAAACCTACGTCTATATAAGGACCCCTCACCGCAGTCAAAACGCAACCCTGGAGAATTTATATCGACGCCGCCAGGCTGTTGAAATTTCCCCTGCGCCGCGCCGCCGCTCCGCCGCCCAGCCCATACTGCCGCGCCGCCGCTCAACCCCGCACCGCCACTTCTCCACCCAGCCGGCCCACCGTGCTGACGCCTCTGCAAGGTAAATGTAGTTTCCTTACTTTTTCTTTGTATATTTTCATTAGCTGATAAGCTGTTAGTTTTGTGTGTTCTGGTATATGGATTCTGTCCTTTTGCATGTGTAAGGACTATGGATTGTGTTCTGGTATATTGATGTATGGACTATATGGATTGTTTCCTTTTTGTACCTATTATGTGACATGAATATGATGTTTAATTAACAGATGCTATTGTAATATATATAAGATGCATCTGGGCCTTGTTTCCCGATATAACGGACTGGATCCCACCCAGACCTAGCCCATGCTGCTGGGCCTGTTTCCCCCTTTGACTCCGTCCGCCTCAAGACGTCGCCCGTCTCCTACATTAGTCGCCCTAATCATACTTGTTATGTCTCTGTAAATTCATTTTATAGAAGACCTTTAGAGAATATTTGTGGCCAAATTTTGTAAATCTGACAAAAAATTCTATTATTGAAGCATGGACCGTCGAGCGTGGATGTATAACATGCCAAGACCCGATCCTATGTACATTCGTAATGTTGCAAATTTTATTGAAGCATCCAAGAGACATGCGAAGTTGCAAAAGATAGATGACATATTATGTCCATGTATCGACTGCGAAAATAAGATTGCTTGGACGGATACTATAGTAATCCAATCTCATTTGGTGAAAAGAGGTTTCAAAAATAACTACACAATATGGACAGAGCATGGTGAGTTAGATACACATGATGTGGATAAAGATGATGAGAGAGGCTCAGATGATGATAATGTTCATATCGATGATGGTAGTGACAATCAAGCTGGTGATGATGATGATGAGTTCGATTGTGAGGAGATGTTGCGTCACATTGAACCATATGTACTGACTTCTATGGGAGCAAGCAAAGGCTTAAGTAAAATGGAGACATTGCAGAATGCGGCCACAGAGCTTTTATATGATGAATCAAACGGTTGTGATAAAGAGTTTACTACATTGCGTGCAGTCTTAGAACTACTAAAGTTGAAAGCTACGCACGGATGGTCCGATTGTAGTTTCTCTGATCTTTTGAATCTTCTGGCAGAAATTCTTCCAAATCCAAATAAACTGCCTAGAAGCACTTATAAAGCGAAGAAACTTCTTTGCCCGATGGCACTAGGTGTGACAAAAATACACGCTTGTGTGAACCATTGTATTCTGTATCGCAAAGAGCATGAGCTCGCAACTAGATGCCCCATTTGTGGTGTCAGTAGATATAAGAAGGACTACAATCACCAGTATGTTACCAACATGAAAAAGACTCAGAAGAATAAGAAGTTTATTATTGGTCCTGAAGGTGACGATGACGATACTTCTGGCGATGCAGACGGAAAGAATAAGAGAAAAATTCCTGCATTGGTGATGTGGTACCTTCCGGTAATTGATCGCTTGAAGCGTTTGTTCTCAAACCCTAGGGAGGCTGAACTTATGCGTTGGCATTCCGAGGAACGCAAGAAGAATGAAAAACATATACGACACCCTGGTGATGCAACGCAGTGGAAAAATTTTGATATTCAGTATCCAGAATTTGCGAAGGAAATCAGAAATGTGAGGTTTGCCTTGGGTACAGATGGAATGAATCCGTTTGGTGAAAAAAGGAGCATACACAGCACATGGCCCGTGGTCTTAACTATGTACAACCTACCGACGTGGTTGTGTCACAAAAGGAAATATATCTTATTATCTGTTCTTATCCAAGGTCCGAAACAACCCGGCATCGAAATTGATGTGTTCTTGGAACCTTTAATGGAAGATATGGCGAAATTGTGGAATGAAGGGGTACGTACATGGGATGAGTACAAGCGGGAGTATTTCACGCTAAGAGCAATGATATTCGTTACCGTGCATGATTATCCCGGACTGTTTACATTATCGGGACAAATGAAAGGGAAGAAAGGTTGCGTTAGGTGCGTGGATAGAACTGGATATCTATACCTCACTTCATCCAGAAAGACGGTGTACATGAGACATCGACGGTTCTTGACAGATACACACAAGTATAGGAAGATGAAAGAACAATTTGATAACAAAATCGAAAAAGATACTGCACCGAAACCTTACAGTGGAAAACTTGTGTTTGAAATGGTCAAGAACATTCATATTGCTTTCGGTAAGGGAAAAAAGAGTAAAGGAATTAAGAGAAAGAAAAGTACATCTTCGGATGATACAACTGACATGGCTTTCAAGAAACAATCAATTTTTTTCAAGTATCTTCCGTATTGGAAGAATCTGGAATGTTGCCATAGTATTGATTTGATGCACGTTACAAAGAATGTATTTGACAGCATCATTGGGACCTTGCTGGACATGCCGAGGAAGACAAAGGATGGATTAAATTCACGTATGGACCTAGTAAATCTTGATTTGAGACCAGAGCTTCATCCAGTAGAAAAGGCGAACGGGAAGCATTACCTTCCCCCAGCCAGCTACAACTTGACGCTAGAAGAGAAAAAAGCAATTTGCGAATGCTTGCGTGGGATCAAAGTTCCCACAAGTTTCTCATCCAATATCCGCAAACTAGTCTCGATGAAAGACTTGTCTTTATTCGGTTATAATTCTCACGACTGTCACATGATGATGACAGTTTTCCTTGCCATTGCAATAAGAGTAATCAAACCTGAGCATATAAAAGTTGTCATCACACGTTTGTGTTACTTCTTCAATGCAGTATCGCAAAAGGTGATAGCACGTGAAGATTTAGACTATCTGAAAACATACATCGTCGAGACAATGTGCAAGCTTGAGATGTGTTTCCCACCATCCTTTTTTGATATGCAAGTACACCTAATCATACATCTTGTTGATCAGATAAAAGCATTGGGGCCACTATATTTACATCATATGTTTTCGTTGGAGAGATATTTAGGAGTATTAAAAGGTTATGTGCAGAACCGTGCTCACCCAGAGGGTTCAATTATGGAAGGATACACCACTGAAGAAGTGATTGAGGGTTGCGCTGATTACATCAAAGATGGAAAATCGATAGGTGTGCCTATACCGGTACATGAGGGTAGACTACGTGGGAGAGGCAAAGTGGGTAAGAAAACTTTTATTGTTCAAGATTACAAGAATGTACACCGTGCACATTTTGGTGTACTACAACAGCTCGCAATAGCTGAGCCGTACATCGAGGAACACCAAATTGAGCTTCGTGAGAAAAACCAAGACCGCAAAGAGGACTGGATCATGAAAGAGCACAGAAGATGTTTCACTGAATGGTTAATGGACAAAAATATATCATACGGAAACACTATAGAAGAGGCAACAATGAAAAAGTTAGCTTGTGGCCCATCTGCTTTGGTAACATCATGGCAAGCATATGACATCAATGGTTACACATTTTACACTAAAGAAAAAGACGGTAAGAGTGTTGCACAAAATAGTGGTGTTCGTATTGAGGCTTATGATTCGCAAGGGTAGAAGACCACATACTTCGGGTTCATAGAGGAAATATGGGAACTCGATTATGGCGAAAGAATGGTAATGCCCGTATTTAAGTGCCAATGGGTCAAACATCCTGATGGTTTGAAAGTGGACAATTACGGACTGACACTGGTAGACTTGAATAAAGTGGGTTACAAAGATGACCTGTGGGTTCTCGCCGATAATGTTGCACAAGTTTTTTATGTTCAAGATCCAGAAACTGAGAAGTTGCACGTAGTTGTTTCTGGAAAGCAAAATATTGTTGGGGTTGACAATGTGGGAGATAATGAAGAGGAATATAATCAGTATGAAGAGATGTACCTTTTCACCGAACCAGAAAACATCAAGCGCGTAGAGAGAAGCATTAAAAAGAATTTGAAACCCTATATGCGAGAAGATGTCAATGCTGGAAAAAATGTATATAGCAATGCGAGATGATATATATTGTATATATTTGTATCTTCTGAAATCAACTTAGAACAATGTTGGTATATGGATTGTGTCCTTTTGCATTTGTGTACATATGCGTTTGGACTCAATGATTTGGAAGTTTGGAAGCTTGGTCTTTCTTCAGATAATGATGTCTCGGGCGTGTAGCCGATTGAAGGAGGAGCGCTTGGCGTGGCGCAAGAACCATCCCCATGTATGTACATATGGCACACCGGTCACATGGTTGTATATACATATGTATCTGTAATGGACTGATGAACTTAACTGTAGTTTGTTTTTCCGTGTTGTTTGTTTTTGGTATTTTCAATTTCTCCGCGTAGGGTTTCTCTGCGAAGCCTGAATCGGGAGATTTATTGAAGTGGCAGTGCATCGTCCCCGGTAAAGAAGGGGTAAGTCATGAAGAACAAGCACAATATGAGTTTAACTATCGTCCTCCTATTAATAAATTTCTTTTGCAGACTGAATGGGAAGATGGCTACTACCCCCTGACAATCTCCTTCTCTGAGGACTATCCCTTGGTGCCTCCAAGATGCTCCTTTCCATTTGGGTTCTTCCACCCAAATGTCCATCGTTCGGGAGCACTCTGCATCGGGATTCTTGATCAAGAGACTGTAAGATAGACCTATTTTGTTCATGTAATTATTACTTATAATTTTTGTCGAACTTATTTGAACTGGTTTCTTATATTGCTTAAATTATATTTCGTAGGGGTGGTGCAGTGCTTTTACAATCAAAACTATACTACTTGAAGTTCAGCGTTTGCTGCATCAGCCAAATGTGCCTGATGTTGAAAATGATTGCTATAATCTACTTATCAAGGTTAGATGACACTTTGACTTAGTGACCAATGTAGGTTATTCATTCCTCCTTCGACATTTGTTAATTTAAATAATGTCAATATTTTCAGGATCCAGCGGAATATAAGAGACGTGTTCGGGAGCAAGCAGGACGGTACAATTTAGATTGATCGATGGGAGCTTCATCGTCGATCTACAATGAATGTAGCATGATTTTTGTTCAGTGTGTAAAGAAATTATCTTTGAACAATTGTAAAGCCTCTAATGGTGTATTATCACAATTAAGCCAGCCTCACTGGTGATCGAGCATTTCCTATAATGCATTACTGTACTAGTATCCGCTAGCTCATCTGTGTTTTTTTCCTGATACAATTTTGCCTGCACGACTACATGCGGCTGTGATATATAATTGCAACTACATCCCTGTAATTTCAATGAAAACCGCTTATGATAATTAAACAATGACCGCCACTGAAAATACATGATCTTCTTAGGCCGTTGTTAATCAAGAACAGGCTATGAAGTTCATTGCATTACAGACGGTTATTAATTAAGAACCGCCAACGAAGATCATGTATTTACTCAGACGGTTGTTCCTTAAAATCCATCTGTGAAGTTCATTGCATTACAGACGGTTATTAATCAAGAACCGCCAACGAAGATCATGTATTTACCCAGACGGTTGTTTCTTAAAATCCGTCTGTGAAGTTCATGGCATTGCAGGCGGTTAATAATTAATAACCGTCTGTGAAGATCATGTATTTACCCAGACGGTTGTTTCTTAAAATCCGTCTGTGAAGTTCGTTGCATTACAGGCGGTTCTTAATTAAGAACCGATTCTGAAGATCATGTATTTACCCAGACGGTTGTTCTTTAAAATCCGCCTGTGTTGTTCTTTCATCACAGACGGTTATTATATCATTCGTCATCACAGTCGCATATTTTTAAGGACCGCCTGTGTTTGAAAAATTGAGGCGCCTGTAAAAATGCTTTTTGTAGTAGTGATTTCAAAGGAATAGAGGCATGAGCTAAGAGTGATAACCCTATTTCCACGATATGTCTATGCTTGCGTTCTGTGGATCCGTTTTGCTGATGAGCATGAGGGCAAGACACTTGATGAGAAATCCTAATGCGATTGAAAAAGAAGTGGAGTCTTTGATATTCTCCACCCCAATCGTTTTGGATAGAAATAATCTTCCTTTCAAGCATACGCTCAACCTTTGCCTGAAAATCATAGAATATTTGAAATACCTCAGATCTGTGGTGCAAGAAGTAAATCCAAGTGAACTTGCTAAAATCATCAATGAAGCTGACATAATACTTATGTCTTCCTACTGACATAGGAGTTGGACCGCACACATCTGAAAGTATGAGTTGTAATGGAAACTCAAATATACTCATGTATCTAAAAAAGGGAAGTTGATGGCTCTTCCCTTGCTGGCAAGCATCACAAACATGATCTTCACTACTTTTGGTAAACGGAAGATTATTATGACTCACTACTTTATTCACTATTACCATTGACGCATGGTCTAGCCTATTATGCCACCTTTCTATAGATGGTTTAGAGACTGCAAAGGCACACTTTGATGACATTGAATTTTCCAAAGAAGGTCAAGGGTAGAGACATCCTTTACACTTGCCTTGTAGAAGGACCGTCTTCATAGTCTGATCCTTCACAAAGAAGCAATGAGGATGGTATTCAAGGAAAAATAGAATTGTCAGAGGTTAATTTGTGGATCGAGATAAGATTTTTCTTGGTGGAAGGAACATGAAGGACATTCCCAAGATGGATTTGTTTTACAGGAGTATACAAAGTAGAAGTACCAACAAAGTTTATTCCCATACCTGAACCAACTCCGGGTGAATCTTTTCCTGACCATTGTACTTCTCTTTTGTTGACAACTTGTTAAGTTCACCTGTGATATCATTGGTAGCCCCTGTGTTGGTATACCAATTAGTGTCTACTTCATAAGATGTCATTGCATTATTGACTGTTCCTTCCTCTGATCTGAAATCTCTGTCAAACTCAAACCGCTACCAGCACTTTAGTACTGTATGCCCGACTTTCTTGCACAGCTAACATGTCGACTTATTTTCAGAATATCCACCATGTCCTCGTCTTCCTTGATTGCCTCGACCTCTGTTGTTATTCCTGCGTCCACCATTGCGACCTCCTCGTCCACAAAAACTACCTCCACCTCTCTTTGCCACATTAGCATACATTGGATATTGCACTGGGTCTTGACGCTCCATCCTAGCTTCAGCAGCAAGCATCTGGGCGTATAGATCCGAGAGTGTTACTAGATCTGACCCTGTGCTTATATTTCCACAAATGAGTTGTACTTTGTATCAAGTCCAGACAATACATAAGAAATAACATCATCATCTTCAAGTTGTTTACCTGCAGCCGCTGACTCGTCAACGTATTATTTCATCTTCGCAAAATATTGAGCAATCGACATATCTCCTTTGTGTGTGCTACAGAGATTTGCTCATACGTGCATGACCCGAGCTCTGGATTGAAATGTGAAACTCTGCTGGATGGTATCCCATACCTCCTGCGACGTGGAGCACATGGTTACCTGAGAAAACACCTCTTTGGACAGTGTTGAGTTGACATAACTCAACATTTGTTGATCTTGCACAACCCAGTTTACATAGGCCGGATTCTGGATCTTTTCTTGGTGCTTGTCTGCCTTCTCAACTACAATCTCTTCTGCTGGTTGCTTTCTTGATCCGTCGAGCAGACATACATCTGCGCTCCCTTGATTGTAGGAAGAACTTGAGCCTTCCATAGGAGATAATTCTCCCTGGTAAGCTTTTCTACATGGTTGAAAGGCGGCCTAGAGGGGGGTGAATATGCGATAATCGATAATTTAAACTTAATTCAGAGTTATGAAAACAGAGAAGTCGGACTTGTCTGACTTCTAGTCGGACTTGTCTGACCTAAGTCGGACAAGTCTGACCTGGGTCGGATAAGTCTGAGATTACCTGCACGATCAGACCAAAAATCCAATTTTGAAGCGATCTAGTGAGAGATATTGATCCCTAGCAGTTCTACACGAAGTATGGAGTAGAAAGAAAGCTGAGGGAGAGATAGCACGCGGAAAAACACTAGAATCAAAACTTGCGAGAACGGAAGAACGACAAGAGACAAACGATTTTATCCCGAGGTTCGGAACCACAAAGGATCCTACATCCCCGTTGAGGAGTCCACAAGGGACCAGGCCTTCTCTAGCCTTTCCCTCACGAGTTGCCACAAGGGCCAACTCCCGATCTTCCACTATCACAAAGATTGTTACAAACTCCCCGATTACAAGAGATCACAAAGAAATCACGGGGCGACGCCTAACCGTCTAGGGGAGAACCCCAAGAGCAACAAACACGCAATCACGAAGAAACTTAGCGAATCACACGTTGCTCAACCCCTCAACAAACCGTTTCTCCCAATCCTAACAAAGCACTCTTCACTCTCCCAAAAATTCGAATTTGGGCTCTAGAGGTGAAGAACAAGTGGAGAGAGGTTCTTGAGTTCAAATGGGCGTTCAGAACTGTTTTGGGGTGTTAGGCATGGTTGGTGGGTCGAAACCACCCACTATTTATACTCCAAAAAGTCATTAGAGCCGTTTGACACAGCCCACGTCGGACATGTCTGACCTCAAAGGTCAGGCCTTTCACTTCAGGCTTGTCTGACCAAAACTACTTCAGACATGTCTGACATACAATCTCGGCCATGTCTGAAATTCTGCAGATAGAACTCGGACATGTCTGACTCTCTGGGACTTAGAAAATTTTCCTTAGTCCCTGGGAACAGATCCATCTCAGACATGTCCGACCCCAGGTTCGGACAAGTCCGAAACTTCACTGGAACTCTCACTAGAACCCTTCCAGTGCCAATTCGGACATGTCTGACTTACAGATTCGGACATGTCCGAATTCCAACAGAGGGAATTCGGACATGTCTGACACCACAAGTCAGACAAGTCCGCCCAAGCCACAAAGGCCCTACTAAAATCTTCTACTAAGGGGTTGAGCACCCGAATGACTCACTAAGTGTCTATGCGTCGTGTCCCTCTTAATAGTACGGTTTTTCCTACGACTCAAGGAGAAAATAGAGAACCCTATTTCTATTCTTCTTCGCCACAACTTTTCTCCTTTTGCCGTCTTTCTTCAAAGCTCCATTCCGTACTTCAGATCTGCGCTCATGCTCAACCAAGTTCATTAGCACTTTAATGGTTCATCATCAATCCACCAAAACCCACAAGGGACCTAGATGCACTTACAATCTCCCCCTTTTTGGTGATTGATGACAACCAACTAAAGTCTTTGACAAAAATAAGATTTGATAGAAGTTTTGAGTCTCAAGTGTATATGAGCTTTTGGAATAACAATAAAAACAACTCATATACACTCAATCGTCGTGGGGTGCCTATATGCTCGTGTGTGTGCAATAACGTGATACAAATGAAGAAATGCACACGAGATCAATGAAGCATCATAATGATTATCATAAGGCATCAATAAACATCATGAAACATTAACAGTCATAAACAAGTAACAAATAAGTACAAGACACACCACGATAGAAAATATGACTAGATACATGTCCATGTCCAAGAATAAGCATTAGAGTCTAATACTTCTCCCCCTTTGGCATCAAGGCACCAAAAAGGAGAAAAGTGGACACTAAGACCTAGTCTACTCGGTGTCGTCCTTGTCGTCGTCGCTGTCATCGTCGCCGCTCTCCTCCTCGAAGTCGCTCTCCTCGCCAGAGTCACCGTGAGCTGCAGGAGGTGCTGAGGAAGAGGCGTCGGTGCCGGTGAAGAACGACATCTTCGCCTCGGTGAGCTCCGGAAACTCCGGTGGCTCCTCGTCTGAGGTGGCGTCATCGACTGGAGGAAGCTGGAGGTGCTCCCTGATGGCTGCGAGGTCCCTCTGGTTACTCTTTGCCAAGCGCTGAGTCGACCAGTAGACGGTGAAGATCGACTTCAGGATCTTGAGCAGTCCTGAGGAGCAAGACGGTTGCTGCTGGGGCATGGAGGATGAGCTGGGAGGCTGAGCAGACTTCCTCCTCGAGGAGCTGGGTCCTCCCTCTGCTGGTGCCGGTGCCAGTGCAGCTGCTCGAATCGGGCGGTGAAGCTTGGAAAGCTTCTGAGGCACGAGGCGCCTATGAGGCACATCCTTCACAAACTTCTTCTCGGACATCGTCTCAATTAGCTTCATCAGGTACGGGGCGTAGCAGCAAGACCTAGCCAGCGTCTCCGAGGCAAGGTAAATCTCCTCGTAGATATAGTCAAAGGCGTTGAATTGCTGCTCCCCTGCCAAGAGCTGGATCAGATTTCTGCTGTTGTGATTGATCCTGTTGGCATCCCCATCCTTGGGCGAGAGGGTCTTTCTGATCAGACGGTTCACCACGGCATGGAATGACTTGAGGCCGTGGATATGAGGAGGGTCGGCTGGATACCCATCCTCATAGAAACTCTCCATCTCCAGGAGGTTCACTATATCCATCTCATGGATCTTCAGTGAGTGCTGCAGGCTGTCCTCCATCCCGAGAATGCGGGCAAACTCCTCATAGCTGACTTCGTACTTCACCCCATTGGTCATCCAGGTGAAGCCGTGCTTGTCAACCCAATAGAACACAGTTGCATAAAATTGGAGGATGACTTCCTTGTTCCATGGGTATTGGAGACCCATGATCTCGCTGACTCCGTGGTGCTCGCAAGCTTCGAGCACCCCCTTGAGGAGAAGATAGGAGTCCTTCTTCTTCAGTGCAGCCTTCCAATCAACCCATTGCATCTCCGTGACTGGGTTCTTCTGGTCGTGAGGACTGACCGGTAGTAATCCATGTGGAAGAAGCACCAGAAACGGGGATCCTTGCTCTCCCTTGGCATGTCATAACATCGCACATCTCTCATGTGCATGGTGTCGTGGATGTTCCTCCTGTAATTCACCCTGTCAGCCGTGCGTCGAGTGTCACCAACTGGAGAGTGCACGACCAACGGTCCAATCTCTTGCTGCCCTTGGGAGCTCAAGCTGCCCCCCCTGACCACTGTGAATAGTGAGCTGACCGCTTGCGGGTCGCTTGGCAACCACCTTCCTTGGTCGCTTTGATGGTTGAGCCGAAGAATCGGGACCCGCGGGCTCCTTGCCTCTTTTGTCGTGACCCATAGCTAGAAAAAGATACAAGGATAGGTAAGAGTCAAAGCAAGAGAGATAGAGCAATTAACTTGATAGTTCCGATAGAAATTAGGTCTCAGAGTTATACAGGATCGGACATGTCTGACTGGAAAGTCAGACTTGTCTGACTCAGGAATTTCGGACATGTCCGAATTTCAAAGTCAGACTTGTCCGACCTGTACAGAACTGACCCTAATTGCTAAGGAAACTAAGCAAATCAATTTTTCTACCGACCAAATTTTGCACCAAGGTTGTAAACATGCCTAGGAACAATTTCAAGGGCATAAATTTGCAAACTTGCCGCTAGATTTAGAAATGAGAGGAAAGATGAGAAAAATACCTTCGGATGGAGAAAAGATTTAAGAACTCCGAAGGGGATGTGAATCCTCCAACTTCGAGGGAGATTTTCCCTCAAGAACTCCTCACAAGAGCCTCAAAAGCAATGTGGATCGCCTTGGGAGGTTTGAGAGAGATGGAGATTAGGGTTTGAAGTGAGGAGAGAGAGAAGGAAAGGAAACCGTCGGCCTCTTTGAAGGGGTTCGGACTTCCCACGTCGGACATGTCCGAATTCTCTCTGCAGACTTAAAACCCACTTCGGACATGTCTGACTTTTGTCAGACTTGTCCGACTCCCCCTGAGTGTATGCAATGTGCAAACACTTGGGGATCTAAATATAGGTATATATGGACATTTTGGACAAGTTTTTGCAAATATCTTTGAAAAAATGATCAGTAAGCAACCAACACTCAAACTATGATCATTTTCACCAAAGAGAAGTTTAGGACATAGTTTTCAAGAAAAATAGATGAGATTTTCGAAAAACACACAACATTTTGAAGTTGAAAACTAATAGCAATCAGATGTGCACGACTCAAGCAATGTTTCGAGAATCCAAGATATTTAGCTCACTCCTTAGGTCACAAAAGCGTCTCTCATCAAGGGGTTTGGTGAAGATATCTGCCAATTGCTTCTCACTTCTAACATGAGAGATAACGATATCTCCCTTGATAGAGTGGTCTCGCAGGAAATGGTGACGGATGTCTATGTGTTTGGTTCTAGAATGCTCGACGGGGTTGTGAGCAATCTTGATGGCACTCTCATTGTCACATAGGAGAGGAATATGGCTCAGATTGTAACCATAATCCCTAAGAGTTTGTCGCATCCAAAGAAGCTGCGCACAGCAACTTCCGGCTGCAACGTACTCCGCTTCGGCTGTGGAAAGGGCAATAGAGTTTTGTTTCTTGGAAGACCACGCAACCAAGGACCTACCAAGAAATTGGCATGTCCCGGATGTGCTCTTCCTATCTACCCTACAACCCGCATAATCCGCATCGGAATAACCGACGAGATCAAACTTGGATCCTTTAGGGTACCAAAGACCTAGATTAGGAGTGTGAACTAAATACCTAAGGATCCTCTTAACCGCTGTCAAGTGACACTCTTTTGGAGTGGCTTGGAATCGAGCACACATGCACACACTAAGCATAATGTCGGGTCTAGAAGCACAAAGATAAAGCAAAGATCCAATCATAGAATGGTATACCTTTTGGGTCCACACTCGCTCCTTCTTCATTTAAGTCCTAGATGCCCGTTTGTTCCCATAGGTGTCTTGATGGGCTTCGCCTTCTCCATGCCAAACTTCTTGAGAATGTCATGAGTGTACTTGGTTTGGCATATGAAGGTCCGTTCCTTGAGTTGCTTTACTTAGAAACCTAGGAAAAACTTCAACTCCCCCATCATAGACATCTCAAATCTCTCCATCATGATTTTGGAAAACTCATCACAAAAAGTCTTGTTAGTAGAACCAAATATGATATCATCAACATAAATTTGGCATACGAACAAGTCATTATCAAAATGCTTAGTGAAGAGAGTATAATCGGCTTTCCCAATCTTAAAACCATTTTGAGTGAGAAAATCCCTAAGGCACTCATACCAAGCTCTAGGTGCTTGTTTGAGGCCATAGAGAGCCTTACACAACTTGTAGACGTGATCGGGATGCTCTTCATCTTTAAATCCGGTCGGTTGCTCCACATACACTTCCTCCTTGATTGGACCGTTGAGGAATGCACTTTTCACATCCATTTGATATAACTTGAAATCATGGTGAGTAGCAAAAGCCAATAATACGCGAATAGATTCAAGCCTAGCTACGGGAGCAAAGGTTTCATCAAAATCCAAACCTTCGACTTGAGCGTATCCTTTTGCTACAAGTCTTGCCTTGTTTCTTGTTACCACCCCGTGTTCATCTTGTTTGTTGCGGAACACCCACTTGGTTCCAACAACATTTGCATTTGGTCTCCTCACGAGTTCCCACACCTTGTTCCTCTTGAAGCTGTTGAGCTCTTCTTGCATCGCCATCACCCAATCCGGGTCTTGTAGAGCTTCTTCTACTTTCCGTGGCTCTAGAGAGGAAACAAAGGAATAGTGTTCACAAAAGTTAGCCATACGTGAGCGAGTAGTTACCCCCTTGGAGATGTCTCCAAGTATGTTGTCAACGGGATGGTCCCGTTGAACGCTTTGATGAACTCTTGGGTGTGGTGGTTGAGCTTCTCGATCATTGTCTTCATCTTGATCATTTTCTTGATCTCCCCCTTGATCCAAGCCTCCTCCTTGATTTTGATCTTGTTGAGATTCATCTTGAGGATCTTGATCTTGTTCATGTGGGGGATTTGCATCTTCTTCGCTTGCTTGAAGATCATTTGGATCATGTGGTTGCACATCTCCAAGTGCCATTCTCCTAAGTGCTTCTAGTGGAGTCTCCTCATGATCTAGCACACACTTATCAACTTGCTCCACTTGAGAGCCATTAGTCTCATCAAACACTGCGTCATGTGCTACTTCAACAATCCCGGAGGACTTGTTGAAGACACGATAGGCGTAGGTGTTTGAGTCATAGCCAAGCAAGAAACCTTCATCGGATTTTGAAGCGAACTTCGAATTCCTAGGCTTCTTGTTGAGAATATAGCACTTGCTCCCAAAAACACGAAAGTATGAGATGTTGGGTTTGTTACCGGTTAGGAGTTCGTATGAGGTCTTCTTCAAGAGTCGATGAAGATACAACCGGTTTATGGCATGGCAAGCGGTGTTAACCGCCTCCGCCCAAAACCGGTCGGACGTCTTGTACTCATCAAGCATCGTCCTTGACATCTCAATTAGAGTCTTATCCTTCCTCTCCGCTACTCCATTTTGTTGAGGGGAGTAGGGAGCGGAGAACTCATGCTTGATTCCTTCTTCATCCAAGAAGTCTTCAACTTGAGTGTTCTTGAACTCCATCCCATTGTTGCTCCTAATCTTCTTGATTCTTAAGGAGAACTCGTTTTGAGCTCTCCTCAAGAACTTCTTGAGAACTCCTTGGGTTTCACCTTTGTCATGCAGGAAAAATACCCACGTGAAGCGAGAAAAATCATCAACAATAACTAGACCATACTTGTTACCGCCAATGCTAATGTAGGCGATCGGTCCGAATAGGTCCATGTGTAGTAGCTCCAATGGTCTTGAGGTTGTCATGATGTTCTTGGACGGATGTTGAGCTCCTACTTGCTTTCCGGCTTGACATGCGCTACATGGTCTATCTTTCTCAAAGACAACATCTTTTAGTCCATGGATATGATCCCCCTTAAGAAGTTTTTGCAAGTTTCTCATCCCAACATGGGCTAGCCTTCGGTGCCGTAGCCATCCCATGTTAGTTTTCGCTATTAAGCACGTATCAAGTTGGGCTTTATCCGTGGATAAATCCACAAGGTAAAGCTTTCCCTTGAGTACGCCCTTAAAGGCGATTGAGTTGTTGCATCTTCTTGAGACGGTCACACCGTTGTTAGTAAAAAGACAATCATAACCATTATCACATAATTGAGAAATAGACAAGAGGTTGTAATCAAGTGAATCAACATGAAGCACATTAGAAAGAGTGTGTTTTGAGGAGATAGCAATTTTACCGGTGCCAAGGATTTTCCCTTGGCTATTATCCCCAAAGAAGATTCCTTCACTAGGATCTTCATTCTCCTTGTACTCTACAAACATCTTCCTCTCTCTGATCATATGATTAGTGCATCCACTGTCAAGCACCCATTTTGATCCACCGGAGGAGTATGCCTACAAAAAAGAGTTATGCCTTTCCTTTAGGTACCCAAACGGGGTTGGGTCCTTTGATGTTAGTCACAAGACATTTGGGCACCCACACGCAAGGCTTTGGGCTCTTGCGGAGTGGCCCAACATATCTAGCATAAGTCTTGCCAAATTTGTTCCTCAATAAAACATAAGAAGCATCAAAGTCATGGAACAAAGGTTGAGGTTCATTTTTAGGCATATAAGATGTTCAGACAATGTTCTTTCCTTTATCTTGGGTGGATGAACCTTCCTTGACAAAAACAATCAAGTATTTGTTATTCTTGGGGGATTTGGCATTTTGCCTCCGCTCCCGAGAATAACCAAGACCATCCTTGACATGGGGAGGTCTCACATTGGTGTATGCACTACGTGCATAAGCCACCTTCTCCTTGTCAAAGATGCCACCTTTCGGTGCTTGTTTTTTTTGTGCCAAGTTAAGTTCATCCTTAAGTTTTAGGATCAAGCTTGAGCACATGCAAGTGTGAACTTCCTCGGATGAAATCTTTTGAGAAGATGAGCTCTTTGAGGAAGAAGGTGCATTGATCTTAAGTGACTCAACCTTTGTCTCTAGAATCTTGTTAACCTTTGTCAAGTTAACAAGTTCATCCTTGAGCTCAACGATTTTGTCTTTAAGATTTGAGCATGCTTCCTTGCTCATGGCAAGGTCATGCTCCAATGCATTGCTTCTTTCTCTCTCGCGCTCGAGGAGCTCCTCAAGCTCTTGACATCTCTCCAATTTTTGGATGAGCATGCCCTCTTGACGCTCAAGGAGATCCTCCTTCTCGGAGATTTCATCCATAAGAAAGTTCATCTTTCTCATGGCACTCTTACTTAAGCCTTTAAGCATGGATTCAAGTTCACTATCACTATCAAGTTCATCACAAGAAGTTATAGAGGGAGTGGGTTTAGATTTGACCTTTTTCCTTCCCTCCTTTGCCATGAAACATGTGGACTTGAAATCATCAAGGTTGGGGAAAAGCTTGCTTGCACTTGAGCTCTTTCCGGTGGCAATGGTTGCCACCTTCTCTTCATCGTCGGAAGATGTGTCTTCATTTGAGTCCCATTCTCTTCCAAGGTGGGCATGTCCCGATGGCTTCTTCTTCTTGAAGAGCTTCTTATCTTGGGTCTTGCCCTCTTTCTTCTTGCTTTCATTGTATGGGCAATCTGCAATGAAGTGCCCATATTCACCACACTTGTAGCAAGTCTTCTCCTTTAGATTCTCCTTGCTCTTGCCTTCTTGGTGATAGCCTCCCTTCTTCCTTCTCATCATCCTTCTAAACTTGTTGATGAAGAAAGCCTCTTCCTCATCGGAGTCCATGCTCTCATCATCACTTGCATCTTCATTGTAGGATGTGGAAGTTGCTTTGAGGGCTATGTCTTTCTTCTTTGATGAGGCAAGCTTTTGGAGATCGTTGTAGAACATAGCTTCCTTCTCCATCATCTCATTGTTGATTATCCTCCCAAGCACTTCTTCCGGAGTCATCTTGGTGTAGTCGGGGCTTTCACGGATCAAGGAGCAAAGAGTGATGTTTCGAGGCATGAATGCCCGAAGCATCCTCTTCACCACTTCATGGTCCGTCCATCGAGTGCTTCCATAGGCACGAATCTTGTTCACGAGCACCTTGAGGCGGTTGTACATGTCTTGGGGCGACTCACCATCCATGATGGTAAATCTCCGAAGCTCTCCTTCGATCATCTCAATCTTCGCCTCCCGGATGACTCGGTTGCCCTCGTGCGCCGTCTTGAGTGTATCCCAAATGTCTTTGGCCACTTCCAAACCTTCGACTCGGTTGAATTCATCCCGAGTCAAAGATGAGGTTATGACTCCCACGGCTTGAGCATTGCGATGAAGTAGGATAGCTTGTTGTGGAGTGACGTCTTCCTCATTCCTTGGCATATGAACTCCAGTTTGCACAATCTGCCACAAACTAGGATTCAAAGAGATTAAATGCATCTTCATATTGTGTTTCCACATTGAATAGTCATTTCCATCGAATTGAGGAGGTTTGCCAAGTGGAATAGACAAATAGTGATTGTTAGCATGAAGATGATCATAATCAAAGTGAGTTTGAGTATAGTCATCGTTACTCTTCTCCTTCTCTTTGTTGATCTTGGGTTGTTTCCCTAGCTTCTCCCGAAGCTTCGCCTTGAGTTGGCGAGTCTCTTCATCGTCCTTCGGATCATCAAGAAGAACATTGTAGTTCTTGTCAATTGAGCCTTCACCCTCGACATATGAGGTATCATCCTTGTTCCTTTCTTCCGACATCAATTCTCCGAGATGTTAGTCTCTTCCGGAGAAACCTGCTCTGATACCAATTGAAAGGCGGCCTAGAGGGGGGGGTGAATAGGCGATAATCGATAATTTAAACTTAATTCAGAGTTATGAAAACAGAGAAGTCGGACTTGTCTGACTTCTAGTCAGACTTGTCTGACCTAAGTCGGACAAGTCTGACCTGGGTCGGATAAGTCCGAGATTACCTGGACGATCAGACCAAAAATCCAATTTTTAAGCGACCTAGTGAGAGATATCGACCCCTAGCAGTTCTACACGAAGTATGGACTAGAAAGAAAGCTGAGGGAGAGATAGCACGCGGAAAAACACTAGAATCAAAACTTGCGAGAACAGAAGAACGACAAGAGAGAAACGATTTTATCCCGAGGTTCGGAACCATAAAGGATCCTACATCCCCGTTGAGGAGTCCACAAGGGACCAGTCCTTCTCTAGCCTTTCCCTCACGAGTTGCCCCAAGGGCCAACTCCCGATCTTCCACTATCACAAAGATTGTTACAAAGTCCCCGATTACAAGAGATCACAAAGAAATCACGGGGCGACGCCTAACCGTCTAGGGGAGAACCCCAAGAGCAACAAACACGCAATCACAAAGAAACTTAGCGAATCACACGTTGCTCAACCCCTCAACAAACCGTTTCTCCCAATCCTCACAAAGCACTCTTCACTCTCCCAAAAATTCGAATTTGGGCTCTAGAGGTGAAGAACAAGTGGAGAGAGGTTTTTGAGTTCAAATGGGCGTTCATAACTGTTTTGGGGTGTTAGGCATGGTTGGTGGGTCGAAACCACCCACTATTTATACTCCAAAAAGTCATTAGAGCCATTTGACACAGCCCACGTCGGACATGTCTGACACAAAGTCGGACATGTCTGACCTCAAAGGTCAGGCCTTTCACTTCAGACTTGTCTGACCAAAACCACTTCAGACATGTCTGACATACAATCTCGGACATGTCTGAAATTCTGCAGATAGAACTCGGACAAGTCTGACTCTCTGGGACTTAGAAAATTTTCCTTAGTCCCTGGGAACAGATCCATCTCGGACATGTCCGACCCCCAGGTTCGGACAAGTCCGAAACTTCACTGGAACTCTCACTGGAACCCTTCCAGTGCCAATTCGGACATGTCTGACTTACAGATTCAGACATGCCCGAATTCCAACAGAGGGAATTCGGACATGTCTGACACCACAGGTCAGACAAGTCCGCCCAAGCCACAAAGGCCCTACTAAAATCTTCTACTAAGGGGTTGAACACCCGAATGACTCACTAAGTGTCTACGCGTCGTGTCCCTCTTAATAGTACGTTTTTCCCACGACTCAAGAAGAAAATAGAAAACCCTATTTCTATTCTTCTTCGCCACAACTTTTCTCCTTTTGCCGTCTTTCTTCAAAGCTCCATTCCGTACTTCGGATCTGCGCTCATGCTCAACCAAGTTCATTAGCACTTTGATGGTTCATCATCAATCCACCAAAACCCACAAGGGACCTAGATGCACTTACAATGGTGGCCTAGGGTGTTGAACCCTGCCACAGCGGACGAGCTTGACATTGTTCTCGTAGAAGAGTTTTAGGCTCTGATTACCATAATAGAATTAGTTGAAGCCGCATTCTACAACCGACCTACGTGTTGATATTTATAGAAAATGGTACAAGAGTTTGTTTGTTACAGATAACCACGATCACAACCAATTAAACAACTAGAAGTTTGGCCGACGTTATCCTAGGAAGCTCTCGTATCCATTCTAGTCACGTCTTGATTTACGTTGCATGATTCTGCATGTTAAACTCCTGTTCTCACCATATCTCTAACATGATCTCCACGACCAGGTAGGCTCATGCTAACGGCTTGACCGAATCCCCCCAGCGTGAGAGATTTGACATCATAAAACTAGTTGTTAGTTGTCTATAGTGGTGGGACTCGGGCCGGCCCGGCAGGGCCCGATTGTGCTTCGGGCCAAAATGGCCCGAGGCCGAAAGGACGTCGAGTCGGCTGCCGAAAATTTTGGCCCAAGCACGGCACGTGGCCCGTCGGGCCGATGTCAGGCTGGGACAGGCCTGGGCATGGCCCAGTAAGGTACTGTGCAGTAGTACTGGCTTTGACAGGTGGGGCCCAGAAGTCATAGACTCAATAACCAAATTTGTAGTTTTACAATGTAAAAAAATAAAAAAAACAGAAAAAAATTGTAGCTTCATATAGTTATATTACATGTTCCCATAAAAAATGGACATAAATTCACAATATACAAAGTGTAACAAAAAAACCAAAAAAATGTTTTTTGTCTTTTTATATATCTCAAAATAAAATGAATTTGGAAGTGGTATTTCTTGGCAGAGTTTTATATGAGAGTATACACCTATGAATTTTTTTTTGGAATTTTTAAAATTTAAATGAATGAATGTGTGTTCGGTTTTTAAAGAATGGCACATATGTTATAACACTTTGACTCAAATGAGTATAATTTTGAATTTACAGAACTTGAAATGTTTCAAAAAATTTACGAAAAATTCATACACACGTATAAATATAATACACACCTACACAAAGAAAAATTGATTCATTTTGCTGATTTTTTGGAGACATAAAAAATAGCAAAGAATGTGAACATATGATATGTTTTGGTTGTTTATAAAAAAAGTAAAAAGAATAACTATATAAGTTTGAAACTAATTATTCCAAGTGGTAGAGAGTATTTTTCTAAGAATATAGAAAAGGAATCATAAAATTTGGACTTAATTTGCGGAATATAAACAAGTTTGAATATTTAAATAGGAATAAAAAAAATTCTGCAGCACAAGAACACCAGGTGGGCCCTGCTGTCAGCGGTCATGCGCTGTGAGCCGTCTGCGCCTGGCTGCATCCCGCCCTCCCCTTGCCCCGCGCCCCCGCCTATTGGGCCACCGCGCCCCGCAGCCCAACAGCCAGCACCGCGTGCGCTCCCAGCACCGGGCGCCCCCTGCAGCAGGGATTTTAGTCTCACATTGGGACTTTAGGGGGCACCCGCCCTTCTTATAAGGCGGAGCAGGGGCGGCTTATTCGAACGTCCCAAACCACCCCGCTCCCGCCCGCTCGGCCGCTCCTCTGCTCGGTCCCTCGACTTGGGCCTCGTGGGCCGTCTGTTCTGCTACGCGCCTTGGCCCCGTGCCTGTTATTCGTGTGCCTTGTGCACTGTTGGGCCAGTTGTGCTGGCTGGGCCTAGCGCCCGGCCGACAGTCCTTTTTTTTCCAGAGAGGCAACCGAACAGAACAGAGGCAATCGAACAGAGAGTGTTTCCAGTTCCAGCATATAAGCATATTCAAGAATCACGATACACTTATATAAGCACATTAAAAAATTACAAAATCACACACATGTAGGGGGAATAAAATTTTATTAAGTACCAAGTTTTTTACAAACTGCCTCATTAAAAACCTTACACTCATTGTGAGCTTCCCCCGTAAGTAAAAGAGTACAGTTTGTTTAAAATTTTTCAATCATTCGGATTCTTCAAGGTCAAGATCCTCCAACGCCTTTACAATTTCCGAATCCTCTAGGCGGTGTTGATCTCTAGTTTCCGCCGCCTCCCAATCTTTAAGGCATACGAGGCACTCAACCATATTGGGCGTAAGAGAGGACCTACAACATTGAATCAAAATAACATAAGTTCAATGTAAATGAATATGAGAGAACACAATATGAACTAATATGAGAATCATCTCCTTTCTTCTATATTCTTCCAGCTGAACTAAATATAGCCTCAGAAGAGACACTAGAAACTGGAATAAGAAGCACATCACGTGCAAATTGGGAGAGCACCGGGAACTGACGTTCATTGTCTTTCCACCACCCTAAGAGGTCCACTTCAATATCATCCTGAAAATTCAATATAAATAGAAGTTTAAATATATATTCACATTTAGATGTACAAAAAGTAAAATATGTGCATATACCTGAAACATTGGATCATGTGCCACATGATCTATTTCGAGATAGTGAGTCAACTCCGAAGTTGGATTCCAACTTAACTTAGAAGATTGTGAGGATGAAGAAGTATCCCTGGACTTCAATTTTTTCCACATTTGAGATGCCATACTTTTTTTTCTTCTCAACTTGTGGTGGATCCACTCTAGGGCGAGGTTGACCAAATTTCTGGTAATACATAGCAAATACTCGAGATATCTCGGACTTAACATGTGAGTAAGCACTTGAGTAATCAAGATCAAGTTTTTGACCAATAAAATGTAAAGCACCCACTATTTGCTCTAACTTCTTACGTGGATCAAAAATGAGAGCAAAACAATAGAGATGTGGAATACCATCAAAATATTTAAGGTACTTTGCTCTCATTTCAAAAATAATTGGACCTAAAATTTCCTCATCTTCTTTTTCTTCAAATTTTTCAACAAATATCATGAGCCACTCAACTAAAAGAGGAGAGGTAGGATAATAAATACCGGACAACAGGGTTGTTGCATTATAAAACGGTTTCAAGAGCTTTTGAAGCTTTGTTGCAACTTCCCAATCATAGTCATGTAGCACAATACTTGCATTTTGAGCTTTTATAAAAGAAATAAAGAGGCTCTCATACCCTTTTGATTGTGTCAACATGATGTAAGTCGAGTTCCATTGCACTTTCAAGTCTAGAGAAAATTTCTTTGCTTTCATATCCTTCACTTTGCAATACTCCCTGTGATTTTTATAAGACTGTGGAGAATTCATGAGAAATCGAACGACACAATGTATATTTTCAATACATGAACTTGCCTTCGCCAAACCAGCCTGCACAATAATATTAATGATGTGGCAGACACATCTTTGATGAAGCACATACCCACCAATGTAGCTTTGTATGTGTGGCTCAAGTATATCCATAGCCCTGGTGTTAGCAGATGCATTATCATGAGTAATAGACACAATCCTACTTTCAATGCCATAATTTTTAATGACATCAAGCACATGTGATGCAATTACCTCACTAGTGTGATTCTCATCAATGGACCGCAATGCTAAAATTCTTTTATTTAGCTTATACTCATGGTCTATGTAATGAGCAACAACACTAAGATAGTTTGTCCTTTGATGTGAAGTAACCAAATATCCGATGTTAATGCAACAGAAAATGACATGCTCCTAAATGTTTCTTTCAAGTTCACCTTTCTGTCCTTATATCTTTTAATTATATCTGTTCGAGTAGTTTTTCTAGAAACATTGCTATATTGTGGACAAAAAGCAACTTGAATCATTCTCTCAAAATTGGAACTTTCGCCCATACAAATAGGTTGATCTTCTACTGCAATATATCTAACAATTTCAGAACGAGCAACATCAGGATTATAAACCCAAGTACTTACAGAGCCATCGGGATTGAAGTTCAATTGAGTTTGTGTTGAGGCACCTCCTCGTAAAGCAAACTTCTTGACACATGCAGCATAATGTCAATTTAGGTGGCCCGTGCCACTACTAGATGCTGCAGTAAGAACCTTTTTACAATATTTGCAAGTAGCAGAAGTTACTAATTCCTTACCATTGACCTTTTCTACGTGCTCGATGAAGTGATCCCAACATTTGGCTCTTTTCTTTTTGGGTCCCGAAGTAGTAGATGTTTGAATTTCTTCATGTGGAGCTTTGGGTCATGGAGGCACGTCGCTTGCGGTAGCGAGCGTATCGACGGAGAAACTAGCACCACCTGCATTATTCAAACCAACAAGATCATCATCTTGGTACTCATCATATGCATCACCTTCCAAATCGACATCATCCATCCCGTAATCTCCCATGCTTGGAGATAGGTGACGTGGATCGGGCTCCTCGTAGCCATGACCACGACCACGCCACGATGTTGCGCCAACCTTCTTCCTTGTATTACTACCCCTAGTTGGCAACATGGTTGTGGACTTGTGGTTGTGGCTCTGGGCCTCTGCCCTAACACGGGGCGCACAGCTAGGGCGGCAGAGCGAGGCGCGCGGGGTGCGGCAAGCGCGCGCTGGCGCGGCACGCGCGTGTTGGCACGCTCGCGGGGGCGCACGACCGTGGGTGCGGGAGGCGGCGGTGTGGGCGTGAGAGGTGATGGCGTGGGTGTGGGGCATGGGCACGGGAGGCGGGGCGGCGCGTGGCGATCGGCGACGCGAGGTGACAGATTGACACTGGAGGTCGGAGGCGTCAGGTTGGGCGAAGGGTAGGGCAGGGGGAGTCAAAACTATCTGTTTGTTACCCTAATGTGTAGTCGGGCCTTATTTTTCAATTTTCGGGCCGATGGGCATTTTCGAGCCAAATTCCATTTTTGTGCCGATTCGGGCCTCCGGGCCATTTTGTGCCGTGCTGGCCCGGGCACGACCCAGATCATCGTGCCGTGTCGGGCTGCCTGTCGTGCCCAGAAACCAGGCCTAGCACGGCCCGGTATTTCTTGTCGGGCCAGGCCGGGCCTCGGGCCGAGGTGTCGTGCTTCGGGCCGCCCGAGTCCGACCCGGCCCAATTCCCACCTCTAATTGTCTGGTAAGTGCGATATGACTGTGGCGACAAGAACCTAGCTTTGTTTGACCTTTTGGTTCTTCCTTATCCACTTGGATCGAGATATGGGAGTAGACCACGGTGCCGCGTCACTTGGTGACACGATAGCAAGCTACAATGCTTGAGGTGATGATGTAATGTCCTGACTACATGCCAAGGTGGATCTAGCATGGATTTCTAGGGCGCCAAATTTCTTGCGCCATGTTGTGTAGCTACAACGGTTAAACACACGAGTCCTGTAGATGGTCTTATTTAGACATAGTTTTCAAGATGGTTTATTTATAAACGAACAGAAAACCGAAAGTAAAAAATCACACACTTCTCAAGCATCCGTTAGCTCACAAGTCTAGTGTTTGCCGATGGGTCTTGTGCCAGTAGCAGAGGCACAGATTAATACTTGATAACAAAATCGGTGGGTTCCAAATCATGTGTCCGGAGGCTGTCACATTCGGTTTTATTAAGAATAAAATTAGCTACAAAATATATGTATGTCAGGATCAGTTTCACCATACATGTATGACAAGAAGTGATAAACAGTTCTATATTGAATACAAACAACATGTATACCTTTAAAAGAGTTTTAAAACAACAGTGAAGGAGGAACAACTCTAGGGCAACCACAAGCAAATCGACTGACAACAACGCGACCTTCTAAGCAACGTCTTCAAAAAAACATGACTTCATTGAATCTTCTTTTCACTGGGCAACATTTATGAAAAATAATGGCCAATGCATGAGTACATAGAGTACTCAGCAAGTGTGGCAAATAATGACATGAAGGCCAATCAAAAGGAAAGGCTAATAATAGTTTAAGGACTAAGCATAGAACCTATCCTTATCTTTCATTAGCAACCTACATCTAGATGAATATTCCCAACCATAATAATAACAATAGTAATGTAATAATATCAATATCATTATCAACCATCATCTCAACAATTGACTAATTATGAATTTGACACTAAGTCGCTCTTGTCCGTGAGCAGGTTGTCATGACAATTTTCCAATCTCTGCAAAGAATATATCATTTACCCACAAGTTGTGATTTCATCCTCTATTGCCAGATGGACTAAGTAATGCTCCTTGTTTCCAGTGACGGCCAACTACAAAACACACTTCCGTAGGTGTGTGGCCAGGAGATCACTACGAGGTCTTTACAAAGTTCCTCTTGACTCGTACCAGTCCTCTGAAGTTTCACCACTCCGGCTCCTAGAATCCATTTTTCCTTCACCAGGAGAAGCCCCATCTTGAGCCATGCGGATCTCAAGGCAGTATCTATGAACCAATTCCCCGCACCATCTAACTACCAGTACTATACCGGGAGAGACCTGATTAATTGACCAAATTGCCCCATACTCAGTCTTTTGGCGATACTGTGTAGCTTAGTGACTACTCCATAAACCGATCCTTAGAATCCGGCAAGGTTCATACCCCAAAACACAGGTCTCGTCATACAACAACTTACGATTCAAACAGACCCTCCAGATTCCTATCCACTAGAATCCATTTTCAAATACCACAATAATGATCATAATTCATGAATAGTAAATGTGATGAATTATTTCCCACATCTACTTTGCATGTCTAAGAGTATAGTAATTGCCAAATACCACCCTTCCATACCCAAGTGACAAGGAGAATAAAGTAAAGCAACAGGTAATCATAAAGTAGGATTCATATTAAATTAGCATACAACTAACTATAATTCCTAAATAGGTACAAGATGATCCGGGGCACTTGCCTTTTATTATTTAGCTGCTCAGTCTTCTTCATTGAACTATTATCTTCTATCTTCATGTTGCTTCTTAGTCGGGATACGAATATGTGTAAACTACATCAAAAGAGACATAGAAGCAATCATCAACAGTGCCCCATACAAGCAATGCAAATACTATCATTAGATATATTACAATTATGATTTAAATGGGAGTTATGAGTGATTTATTATGTCCTAGTGAAGTTTCTAGTAAAAACATGTAATTACATTAATTAATCAAGTGACAAAATGAATTATATCATGCAAATATGGATTTATCAGAATTAGATATTTTCCATGTGTTTATATCATTTTTATACACATTTCTAAGGTTTTATATTATTTTAATATTTTCTAGATATTGAAATATATTTTATGTATAGGCTTGGACAATAAAAATGTGTTTAACATTTATTCAATAAAGGTTTCATAATCAACTAAACAAATTTTGATTTGATACATAATTAAAAGAATTATTTCAGAAAATAATTATGTATAAAATGGATAATATTAATTTTCTATAATTTATTATGAATTATTAGGAATTTTCTAGGATTAATTTGCCATTTTTATAAATTGTTTGGGCACTTATTTTATTCTATGAGTTCGGGAATTAAATAATTAATTATAATAAGAATCATTTATAAAAATTAATATTAGTTTTCTACATTTTATTATGAATTATCAAAAATTTTCTAGAATTTGTTTCTATTTTATAAATTATTTGGATATATATTCCATTTATTCTGTGCTAAAAATATATATTACAGAATATTATAAATCTAAAATATTATGATTTTTTATAAAGAGCTATTATATTATTTCTAACATTTACATGATTTTTTCTAAAATCATAAATCCTAAAGATGTCATTTTATCAGATTCACGGCTCTAAACATAATCTTAACATTAATGTGGGTCTAAAATATTATTTTCTATCTTTACAAGGGATTAAATGTAAGTTTTACATATTTTCAAATTGATGACTTAATTACCATAATGGCCGGGGGTGTTTTCATAAGAGTAGGGGCCTATATTTAATTTCAACTCAAACTGTAGGGGCCTAACTATAAATTATGTTTGTCTTTTCTTATCTTTTCCTTATTTATTTTTCTACGCATAATTTATTGAACTGAGTCCATGGCATTGTGGACCAAGGAGATGGGTGTGGTCCACGGTCTGCGGTATACCAAGGCCATAAACCTTCGGGTGGTCTAATCTGGGTCGTCCGGCTAGGATCCTATGGCCGAGGACGAACGGCAAGGAGGGGTGGCGCCGACGGCTAGAGAGACGGTGGCTGTCGGTACCCTGGATACCAGGTACCCCCTGATACCACACTTAAAACCAAGGAGTTCCTATGTCCGAGTTGAAGACTTCTGAAGGCAACACGCATCCCGTAGCACTGGGCCCGCATCCCTCGTTTGGGTAGCTCCGGTACCGTCACATGTCCTGCGGGGTCGGACCTACCTTCCTTCACATGGAAGCTCTGGTAGCGCCATGTGTCCAACAGCCCTGGACCTAACCCCAATAGAGGGAAGCTCCGCTGCCGCCACGTGTCAAGTGGCTCCGGACCTGCCTCCCCACAGAGGGAAGCCCCGGAATTGCCACGTGTTAGACCTCTGAATCTAAGCCTACAACCAGAAGACTACATGATCTCTAATAGCGCGGACATTCAAGAGGTTATTAAACAGTCATTACAAGACCTAATTAACATGTCAGTAATTCAGTATTAATGACATATGATCAGAGGACTGTCAATATAGGTAATGCTGCCAGTAAGGCACGTTATCACATTGTTAATCAGTCATAATACCAGTATATCATGTATAGGGTGATTAATATAGTCGGGGTCACCTATCGGGCCAAGCAAGCTTTGTAACGGTCAGTCTTTAGCATATAAAAGAGTTGCTCCGCATGGTAGAAGACAAGTAAGCTCACACGCATACAAGCGACCTCAGACACTCGCCACATACTCATACAATCAACAACCACTCCGTGGAGTAGGGTATTATGCTCAGGCGGCCTGAACCACATAAAAAATCATGTGTCATCATGTTGTTCGTGATCTTATGTGTGCCCCATCTGAATACGAGCCTCCGTGGACTATGCTTTAGTAGTACCAGGGGAAGTCGTTGCTACACTTTCACATTTGGCGCGCCAGGAAGGGGGGTTACCACTGATATCTTGTGGGCCTCGAAGTAGTGACGTAGCTTTCTTGAGGCAATAAGGACTGCATATAGCAGCTTATGCACCTCAATGTATTGAGTCTTAGCATCATGGAGCACTTTACTGATGAAGTATATTGGCCGATGTACGGTCTGGACTCTCTCGGAGGGGCCCGAAGCTTCTTCTACATCAACCCGGACCCTCCCGGAGGGGTCCTATTCTTCTTCTTGAATGACCCGGACCCTCTCGGAGGGATCCGGATCTTCTTCTACATCAGCCCGGACCTCCTTGGACGGGTTCGGACCTTCTTCTTGTACTGTGAGAACTCCCTCTATTGAGAAAGGTTGATCCTCAGGCGTCTTGCCTTTAGGATCCGTGCCTGGGGGCTGGGACCCAGACTCGCCTTCGGGTAGCTCCGGACACTCCCGAAGGGGTCTGGGCTCCTGAGCTGAAGATGGCTCTGGTCTCTCCGCAACTAGGACCATGCTGATAACCTCCGTAGTTGCCAAAATGTAAAGTGGAAGAGGCTCACCAGGCTCCGGAGCTACCAAAACTGGTAGTTTGGTGAGGAGCTGCCTGAGCTCTTGGAACACCTTCTTTGCTTCTTCGGACCAATGAAATAGACCGGACTTCCTCAATAGCTTTAATAAAAGAAGTGCCCGCTCTGCTAGTCTTGAAATGCATCAGCTGAGCACAGCTAGACACCCAGTTAGCTTCTGGACGTCCTTGATGTAGGTTGAGGGTCGCATCTCTTCAATGGCTTTGATCTTTGCTGGATTTGCCTCAATGGTGAGTCACCAAGAAACCAAGGAGCTTTCCAAAGTTAACCCCGAAGACGAACTTGTCCAAGTTGAGCTTCGTGCGCATCAAGCGCAGCTTGTCAAAAACTGCTTGCAGATTGTCAAGGAGTGATTCTTTATTTTTCACCTTGACGACGATGCCATCGACGTAGACTTCCACCAAGTCTCTGATGAGCTCTCCAAATGTTTTGTGCATGGCTCGCACAAAAGTTGAAGCAGAGTTTTTGAGACCGAAAGGCATGGCAATGTAACAATATAACCCATCTACTGTAATGAAGGTAGTATGCTCTTCATCTTCCCGAGACATTTGAATCTGATGATATCGAGAATAGGCGTCTACGAAACATAGTAACTCATACCCGGAGGTAGAATCCACTATCTGATCTATTCCAGGAAGTGGAAATGGGTCTTTTGGGCATGCCTTATTCAAGGTTGTGTAGTCGATGCACATCTGAAGCTTCCCGTTGGCCTTTGGTATAATGACTGGGTTTGCAGCCATCGAGGATGGTGAACCCCCGGGATGAAACCAGCGTTGAGCAGCTTCTTGATTTATTGTCTGATGAAGTTCTACCGCTCGACGGATTGCTTCCGGGTCTTCTGATGTACTGGTTGTGCATCGGGTATATCTTCAGGTTGTGCTCGATCTCCTCCCTAGGGATCCTAGGCATTTGTGACGGTTGCCATGGAAACACGTCTACATTCACCCGGAGGAAAGTGACGAGCGTGAGTTCCTATTTGTCGTCCAGACCTCCCGATATACGAGTGATCTGGGCAGCAACGGAACCAATTTGGACGACTTTGATGAGGATGTTGGTTTCAGCGCTTGGTTGCACATGAGGTGCAGAGGTTGAGCCACGTTGTCGTGAGCTTGAAGGCTGTTGAGCTGGTCACTCCTTGCAAGATTCTTCTTCCTGCGCTGTTGCGAGCGCATGAAGTTCTTCTAGCATAGTGACTCTAGCAGTGCGATCCCCTCGGATCCGAAGGACACCTGAAGGAGTTAGCATCTTCAACACCAGATAGTCGTAATGAGCTACATCCATGAACTTATACAGGGTTGGCCAGCCTAGGATGGCGTTGAAGGGAAGGCCGATGTGTGCCACATCAAAAACCAGCTTCTCGGACCTAGAGTTATCCCTAGACCCAAAGGTCACCGGGAGTGTAATTGATTCGAGAGGAGTGATGGCTCCCAAACCTACTCCGGAGAAAGGACGTGAGGGCCTAAGGTCCGGTAGGCTGCGTTGGAGCTACACAAAAGCCGTGAAGCTGAGGAGGTTGAGCGCCGCACTCCGTCCACCATGACATGATAAAGCTATATGTTGTTGATGGTAGGATAAACCATCAAAGGCAACTAACCAGCTCCAGCAATGTTCTTCGGGCAATCCAAACCATCAAAGGTGATAGCAGTATCCATCCACTTCCGATGAGGTTCTGCCTTGGCGGTGGGAGCTACGGTAGCCATCTCCTGATGCATTGTCTTGAGGATACGCCGCTGGTAATATCCCATGACCCCCCATATATCATATGAGGAGTCTTACGACGCTTTTTGTTGGGGGCATCAGAATCGTTGTTGACGGTGTTGTAGACGACCTTCAAGGACTTCTTGATGTCCTAGAAGCCTAGTTCCGGATCAGATGGAGCTTCGCTGGCTTTCTATTTCCCCTCCCTTTGGTGGTAAGGGGCTTCTTCTTGGCGCTTGTTGTTGCGTTCAACAAGCCGCTGGACCTCGCGATAGTCTTCAAGGTTATGGGTGTTCGATTTATTGATCGGACACCACATCTTCTCACTGTCGCCATCCTCTGTCGATGGTTGGGGTCATTTTTCGGGGCATGGCCCCTGACCACCAGGAGCTACAGCTGCAGCAATAGCGGTGGGTGTGCTGGCCATCGACTTGTTTTTTCCGTTGGACTTCTTCTTCTTTCCACTTCTAGAGGCAGTAGCTTCAGCCTTGGAGGAAGATTTTCCAACCACCGCAGCTAGTTTGGAGTACATCTCTCTACCCTCCGCAGCTCTAGCACATTTGTCAGCTAGGCTGAAGAGCTCCATGACACTGCTGACATCTTTGGTTGTCAGCTTCTCCAACGTCTTCTAATCTCTAACCCCTTGTTGGAATGCAACGACGATAGAAGCATATGAGATAGAAGGTATAGTATTCCGTACCTGAGAAAACCGTTGGGTGAATGATCCTAGCAATTCTCCCAATTTCTGTTGTACGGTGAACAGAACCACTTTGTGCCATTTCAGGTGTAGGAGCTCCTGAAGTTAACAGTTAACTGGCGACAAAGTTCTCCCCAACTACAGATGGAGTCAGGAGGGAGACTCATGAACTAGGACCTTACTGTCCCGGTTAGAGCCACGGGGAGGTAGTTGGCCATCACGGCCTCATTGCTTCTAGCAGCGAGGATGGCGGTGGAGTAGATTTGAAAAAAATTTGACTTGGTTGACTGTCCCGTCGTACTTCTACGGCAGATGAGGATAGAATTTGGGTGGCCATTTGACCATGCAAAGATGCACGACTAAGGTTGAACAAATGCCCCCTACTCCCAGAGGAGAAGGATTTTCCCCAGCCTCTCGCCTCTCATGAGCGCGCTCGATATGGATGTGGTGGTCTTGCCTCATGTATCGGCGGTCGAGCTTTGATCGGAGGTCCTGCGTTGGAAGCCTCGACGTCGTATGAGTGCGGAGTGCCCCGGAGGACAGTGACATCACTTGCTGGTATGGCGCATGTCTCCTGTGCTGCAACGTCTGAGGACCAAGTCTACCAGGCAAGGTCCTGTTCCTTGAAGGTGCCTACCTAGCATGGAGTGGACCTTGGTTGTTGATGGCGTTGGCTGCATCTTCAACCAAATGCTCCACATCATCACATCATTGCTCCATGGTGGTCGGAGGAGCTCTGAGCCTTGGAGGACACTGAAGCAGAGTCTGCGCTACGTTCAGCGCGTTCTCAGGGTTGTTTGTCGATGCAGTGGCCGACACAAACCCACCATATTGCTATGAAGGTGGAGGTGGTGGTGGTATGACAGTCGCTGGGACAACAACAGTGGTTGGCTGTTGTTCGTTGGAGGGATTTCCTCCAGTAGGCTGCTCAGCCTAACCGTTGGGCAAAGCTGCGAAGGAGTTCAACATCTTGAGATCTTAGGCCCCCCTACCTAGCTCGCCAAATGTCAAAGTATAGCAACGACACTTCCCCAGGTACTACTAAAACACAGTCCCCGGAGGTTCGTATTAGGATGGGGCGGGCGTAAGATCACGAACAAGATGATGACGTAGAAGTTTTTATGTGGTTCAGGCCGCCTGAACGTAATACCCTACTCCACAGGTTGGTTGTTCATTGTATGTGTGTGATTGGCGAGTGTGAGGAGTAGCTTGTATGCGTGTGAGCTTAGTTGCATTCTACCGGGCGGCGCAACCTTTTTATATGCTAAGGACTGACCGTTATAGAGCTTGCCTGGCTCGACAGGTAGCCCTGGCTATATTAATCACCCTATACATGATCTACTAGTATTATGAGTGATTAAAAATGTGATAACGCGCCTTAATGGCGGTGTTACTTGTATTGGAAATCCTCTGATCGCGTTTCATTAATACTGAATTATGACACGTTAATCGGGTCTTGTACCGGCTGTTTAATAGCCTCTTGATAGTCTGCGACGTTAGAGATCATGTTGTCTTCCCGTTGCAGGCTTAGATCTGGTGGTCTAACATGTGGTAGATCTGGAGCTTCCCTCTATGGGGGGCCGGTCTGGAGCCACTTGACACGTGGCAGCACTGGAGCTTCCCTCTACTGTGGGTTAGGTCCAGGGTTGCTGGCCATGTGGCGGTACCAGAGCTTCTATGTGAAGGAAGGTAGATCCGGCCTCGCAGGACACGTGGGCAGCACCGTAGCTACTCAAACAAGGGATGCGAGTCCGCTGCTGCAGGACATGTTTTGCCTTCAGAAGTCTTCAACTCGGACATAGGAACTCCTTTGTTTTAAGTGCGGTACCAGGGGGTACCTGGTATGTAGGGTATCGACAGCAGCGCCACTGGGGCTCACAGGAGCATCGCAGGAAATGGTGTTCTGGTGTCCTAATCTCAACGGGAGTTTGCCAAAAATGAAGAGGAGGGGATGGGGAATCTCACCAGGGGGTCGCTCACATAGAGAGGAGGCCAGAGACGGATGCTTGATGGCAGCACGACGGCATCAAGCTTTGGTCACAGTGGAGGAGCGCCTCGAGCGTCGGTTCCTTATCGAGCGCGGTTTCCACGTGAGCATTGGATCGTCTCGCCTCGAGGGGCCATCTGCGAAGGTTGATACGGTCCCTCCTCACGGGCCCTCGAGCTTCAATCGGCAGCAATGGTGGCGGCAATTTGGCTAGGGTTTCGGGCTCGGGTGGAAAGGAAAAAAGGGGGCATGGTGGTGGTTTATAGCATGACGAGATGGATGGTGGATGCACACTCAAAGGATTCAAGTTCCAGCGCAGATTTGGGAGGTGGCGACGTGGGCTCAGGATCATGGCGTTGGAGCGTGTCGGTTACGCAAGGAAGAAGGGAGGGGAGGCGTTGACATGCAGGCCCGAACGGCAGAGAAAGAAGAGAGGGAGAGGGGGCGTGGATGGGCCGGCGCAGAGGCGAGGGGGAGTTGGTTCGGGGCTAGGGTTTTGGCCCGAGGGGGTTTTTAACCATTTCCTTTATTTATTTTATGTTTTTGATTTCAAATTCAAATGAATTTTTCTAGGGAACTTTCAGATTCAAGCTTTCACAACTAACACACAACATGTAGTTACTTTAAATGATTTTTTATGATATTTTCTCCATTTAACATTACTATTATATCTTCTTTATAATTTTTATTTCATCTTACTTTCTATTTACAATATCTTACTTCACATAAATTTCTAGCATATTGGCTTAATTAAATTTTCAAACAAAAGCATGCAGCTATTTTCAACTTGGCACAAATCATCATTTTTAACGCAATTCTACACATTACTATCCTATTTTATTTATTTATTTATTAATTACTTATTATCATTGTTATTCTATTTAGTTAACCTTAATTCTATTATATAAATAAATATATATATATATATATTCTTAATTTCTAAAAATGCAGGTGTGACAACTCTAGCCCCATAAATGGAATCACGCCCCGAGATTCTAAAGTGCTGGACAAAGAATATGATTAGGTTTTACTAGTCGACAAGCTATTAATTTAGTTATTATATTTTGTTTAAGAAAATATTTTACTTCTCGTTCTATTTCTAATTATTATTCTAACACTTTTAGAAGTAATATTTCACACAACTGCAACATAAATCACAAAATTTATTTATTGATTTAATAAAACTTTCATTACCACACAAGTTCACACCTTATTATTATTATTATTATTTTTTATTATTATTATTTAATTCCCCTTATTATATTTATATGTTGATTTTATTATCAACACTATTATAATTTTGAAGATAAAAGGTCCGAAACAGTTTTCTTTATACTACCTTGATTTTATTTCATTTCAAACGTGTTCCCTAACGACTGAAATTTGCAATTTTCACAATTAATGCTCATGACAAATATATTGTATTGGTTTAATTTAAAAGTATTATCATACAACACCACATATTATTATTTTTTCTTCCACATTTATTTTTAAATTTTGCTGAAATTTCCATTGTGATTTAAAATTCTAAAATCTTCATTTCAAATGCATTATCATGATGTATACATTCATTATGATTATCATTGGCATTATTATTATTATTATTATTATTATTATTATTATTATTATTATTATTATTATTATTATTATTTTCCTTTTTGAAATTTTGAATTTTGCCAAAATCTTCACTGTTGTGTTTTTTACTTGTATGTGTTGACCTAATGAATACATATTTTTATCTCAATATTTATTTCCTTCGAAAAATATGGTATTACAATCCCACCCTCCTTACAAGGAATCTCGCCCTCGAGATTCAAGTGGGTCGGCTACCCCCGTAAATAGACAAACACTATATTTTCTTTCTTTTTTATCAAACAACATGTTTCTGATTCGTTATGAGCAAGATATGAGCTTCACTTGCTAGCCAAAGGGGACCTAAGCAAGTGATGTGTAATAATCTTCAAGAGTCTTCGTCTCCTTTTATGTTGTCCTCAATAAGTTGATCTTTAGGCTCCGTCGATTAAGTCGAATCTTCATCTTCATAAGGGAGGTCAAAGGAAAGTCTAACAATTTCATTCTAACTAAGGTCACGTACATAGAGTCGACATATAGCTCCGACATCACATTATCACACCCTGTTTTATTAAAAATAAAACCAATTGCAAAATACATGTATGTTAGGATCAGTTTCACCATACATCGATGACAAAAAGTGATAAATAGTTCTATATCGAATACAAACAACATGTATACCTTTAAAAGAGTTTTGAAATGGCAGTGGAAGAGGAAAAACTCTAGGGCAACTGCAGGCAAATCGACTGGCAGCAATGCAACCTTCTGAGCACCGTCTTCAAAAAAAACTTGTCTTCATCGAATCTTCTTTTCACTGAGCAGCATATATAAAAAATAATGGCAAGTGCATGAGTACATAGAGTACTCAGTAAGTGTAGGAAATAAATGACATGAAGGTCAATCAAAAAAGGTTGATAATAGTTTAAGCACTAAGCAATAAAACTATCCTTAGCTTTCATTAGCAACCTACATCTAGATGAATATTCCCAACCATAACAATAATAATAGTAATGTAATAATATCAATATCATTATCAACCATCATCTCAACCATTGACTAATTATGAATTCGACATTAAGCCGCTCTTGTCTGTGAGTACAGCTGTCATGACAGTTTTCCAATCTCTACAGAGAATGTATCCTTTACCTACAAGTCATGATTTCATCCCCTTTTGCCAGGTAGACTAAGTAAACCTCCCTGTTGCCAGTGGCGGCCAACCACAATATACACTTCCGTAGGTGTGTGACTAGGAGATCACTACGAGGTATTTACAAAGGTCCTCCATACTCGTACCGGTCCCCTGATGTTCACTACGTAAGAAACCCAAATATGATACACATGAGCTACGGGCTCAGAGGAGAATGTCTCTAATAAGCTTATGTAAGACGAGCCTGCTTTAGCTAGGATCTGACATAGCTCGGTTGAATGTACAAGGAGATGCGTTGCAATACAACCCATCTTAGATAAGTAGGTATCCGAGACGCACCCTCCTCTCTGACAAACGGGAGACGCACTTTCATTGAGCGCAACTCATATTTGTTGCATAACTGAGACGGACTTTCCTTGTAGTGTGTCTCCTTTAATAATCAAATCTGGTGCGTCTCCCATACCCACCGGTCAGGCGCGTCTCCTTTTTTTTGGAAGCGGCCCATTCCCTATATAGAGAGACGTGCTTTATATCGGTTCGTCTCGATTTTATGTTCCCCTTCTATGACCTCCTATATGTGGTAGAACTAGTGACTACCAGATCTGACCTGTTCTTGCCCTGTTCTTTCCCTCTTTAAAGGTGCCCTTCTAAAAGTCTTGCTGTGATTATCAGTGGATCTTAAAACAAAGGGTTAGTACTCTTCTCCTGTTCCTTACTATTTTTTATCCCTTTAGCTCTTGACTATCAGTGGCTTTGATTTTCTTTGATTTAGCTCTTTTTCTGTACATAGATGTCATAGGATCAAAGTTGGATGTATGGGCCGTGCCTTTGCAATGAATATATCCAAGGGGTAGATGCATTTATCGATTTCGCGAATAAAGACATGTTGGAGAACATTAGAGGGACTATTTGTTGTCCTTGCAAAGACTGCAAGAATGAGAAGAGTGAAAGTGCATCTAGGCATCCCCGTGGGTTTTGGATGATTGATGACGACAATTATGATACTAATGAGCTAAGTTGATCTTAAGCACAAGTGTGATAATTGAAAGGAGACAAAATCCCTCAAAAAGGAAAAGGTTGAAATGGGCGTCAAAGGCTCAATTAGGGTTTCTATGGTGTTGAGTTTAGACGAGCCGTATCATGTGTGAGGCTGGTTATATCATGTGCACTGAGATCATTCTAGAGGGCTCAAAGTGGTGGTTGAGAGAAAAACCTAAGTGAGAAGCCAAAATGAGAGAAAACACTAGGAGGCCAGACTAGTTTAGGTCTCCAACCAGACTAGTCCGGCCAATCAGAATAGTCCATTATGGGTTGGACTAAACGTCTCTGGATGAGTTTGGACCTGTCCGTATGGGTATGGACTAGTCCATTCTTCCCTTGGTGGGCGAAGTTGGAGCTAAGTCCTGGGAGGCCGTACTTGTCCGCCAAAATGGCTGGACTTGTCCGGACCCCCCCCCCCCCCCTAGAGAAGTCTGTTTCGGGACAGACTAGACCTTTATGTCCGACTTCGGACTAGTCCGTTGTAGGTCGGACTAGTCCGTGTTGTTAGTGGCTGTTTGAAATTCAAAATTTGGCACACACGTCATCTGTTTTATCGATCGATGATGTGAAATTGTCGGTGGTCCCATTAGGCCGGACTAGTCCGTGGCATAGGGTCGGACTAGTCCGAGGTTGCCCTGGTGGCAACGGTTAGTTGTCGGGACCCCTATAAAAAGGGGACCCCCGACCCCTATTTGATAACTCTCAAACCCTAGCGCCAGCCTTCTACTCGTCCTACTAGCCCTCTAAGATCAAATCTTGAAGAGATTAGGGTTTGGGGAGGAGAGTAAAGGAAGATCATCGCGCTTTGGCTCTCGATTCGATCTCTTGCAAATTGTGTTGTGTTTTGTGGCTTGTGTGAGTTGAGGTTCAAGTGCTCCTTGCTGTGTTGATTCGTGGGAGCCTCAACTTGTGAGCAGCCCCAAGAAACTTGGTGATTACCCATTGATATAAGGGAAACCAAGACGACCATTGTGGTGGCTTGGTGAGAAAAGGGTCAAGTGAGACCCGGTCCTTGTGTGGACTTCTCAACGTGGATGTAGGCTTCTTCGTGGAGGTGAACCACGGGATAAATCTTGTCTCACTTTGTCGCTTCACTTTTCGTAATCACTAGAATTGAAATTAGCGTTCATATCGTTCTTCATATTGATCTTTGTTGAAATCTTGTAACCGAATTGCTTTAACTTGTCAATCCTAGGTTACTATACATTGCATACATCTTTAGTGAACTTAAATTCTGCAAATAACTTGTAGAAATCAAGTTTTTAGGTTTTCCCCCTGTGCTGAGCAGACTAGTCCAGCCCTATCCAGACATGTCCAGCCTTAGTGATTTAATATCGTTTGATTAAGCCATTTCAGGTCTTATTGCCTATTCACCCCCCCTCTAGGTGACTTTCAATTGGTATCAGAGCAGGCCTCTCCACCAAGAGTCTAACAACTCGGAGAGAAAATGGCTGGAAGGGGTGACAACGAAGTTTCAGTTATCATTGATGACACCAAGAAGAAGAACGTCGATGTTCTTCAAGATGATCCAAACGACGGTGAGGAAGTTCGTCTACTCAAGGCGCGGCTTCGTGAGAAGCTCAATGTTCCCAACAAGGAAATCAAGTCAATCACTCCGATCAACATCGACAATGGGAGTAGTTCACAAGACTACTCCCAGTATCCTTACAACTATGAGCGACTAACCGCAAGCAACCATTATTTATCTATTCCCATTGGGAAACCTACTCAATTTGATGGAAATGATTACTATATGTGGAAGCATAATATAAAGATGCATATCATTTCCTTAAACCCTAGTTTGTGGCAAATTGTTTTGACAGGTGTGCATCTTCCCAAAAATGAGGAAGACATAACTCCGAAGCAAGCCATCCTCCTCCATCACAATGCACAAGTCGTTGGAGTAATCACGTCCACCTTGACTCGAGAGGAGTTCAACTGCATTGAAGGATTGGAGGTGGCCAAGGAGATATGGGACACTCTCAAGACGACACATGAGGGGAACCGTGTCATAAGGGAGGCTAAGATCAAGATGATTGAAGGATAACTTGGGAGGTTCACTATCATGGATGGTGAGTCTCCCCAAGACATGTACAACTGCCTCAAGACTCTCATCAATAGGAGTAGATCTTATGGAAGCACCCGGTGGATGGACCACGAAGTGGTAAAGAGAATGATTCGGGCATTGATGCCTAGAAATGACACTCTTTGCTCACTAATTTGTGAGAGTCTGGGATTTCATAAGATGACTCCCGAAGAAGTGCTAGGGAGGATCATCAACCATGAGATGATGGAGCAAGAAGCTATGTTCTACAACAATCTACAAAATCTCTCCTCCTCCAAGAAAAAAGATGTTGCATTCAAGGCGACATCTTCAAGATCTCAAGAAAATGGAGAAAGTGATGAAGAGAGCCCGACACCGATGAGGAAGCGACACTCTTCATCAACAACTTCAAAAGGATGTGGAGAAGAAAGAGGGGGAGCTACCATCATGAAAGCAAGAGCAAAGACAAGCCCAAAACAAGATCAAAGAGGGCTTGCTACAATTGTGGAGAGTATAACCACTTCATTGTGGATTGCCCAAATGAGGAAAACAAAAAGAAGAAGGATGGCAAGTCCAAAGATAAAAAGTACATCAAGAAGAAGAAGCAATCGGGACATGTAGACCTTGGAAAGGAGTGGGATTCAAATGAAGAATCCTCCTCCGATGAAGAAGAGGAAATAGCAACTATCGCTATGAAGAAGTCAACTACAGAGAACAAGCTCTTCCCAACTTGGAGAATCCAAGGCCAACTTGTTTCATGGCCAAGGAGGGCAGAAAGAAGGTTAAAATAAATCCTCTTCTTCAATTTCTTTGCATGATGATTTTGATAGTAGTAGTGAGAATGAACATATGCTTAAGGATATGAGTAAGAGTACTTTGAAAAGATTGAGGTTGTTGACGGATGGGATATTTGAGAAGGAATAGCTCATTAACCATCAAGAGGACATGCTCATCCAACAATAGGAGAGACGTCAAGAGTTTGAGGAGCTCTTGGAGCTTGAAAGAGAAAGAAGCAAAGCACTTGAGCCTGAACTCGCTTTGAGCAAGGAAACTTTCTCAAACATTGAGAACACTAAAATTGTACTAAGGATGAAGTTGTTAGCTTGACAAAAGTTAACAAGATCCTTGAAACACAATTAGAGTCTCTCAAGGTCAATGCACCTTCTTCCTCTACAAGCTCATCTTCCACAAATATCAAAACTGAAACAACTCAACCTTGCAAATGCTCTAACTTGATTATAAAACTTAAAGATGAGCTTAAGTTGGCACAAACCAACCAAGAACCAAAGGGTGGAATCTTTGACAAGGAGAAGATGGCATATGCACGTAGCGCATACACCAACACAAGACATCCCCTTGTCAAGGATGGTCTTGGATATTCTAGGGAGAGGAGGAAAATGCCAAAACTCCCAAGAATGGCAAAGACTTGATTATTTTTGGTCAAAGGAGGTTCATGTAATAATAATAAAGGAAAGAACATTGCTACATCTCCTAAAATGCCAAATAAGGAACCTCATCCCTTGTTCCATGATTTTGATGCTTCATATGTGTTATTAAGGAACAAGTTTGGTAAAGCTTATGCTAGGTATGTTGGGCCACACCGCAAGAGTCCTAAACCTCGTGTGTGGGTGCCCAAGTGCCTCTTGACTAACATCAAAGCACCCAAAACCGCTTGGGTACCTAAACCCAAGGCTTAAATCTTTCTTGTAGGCATACTCGTTCGGTGGAACAAAGTGAGTTCTTGATAGCGGATGCACAAACCATATTACCGGAGAGAGGAAGATGTTTATTGAGTATTAGCAAAATGAGGATCCAAGTGAGGGGATCTACTTTGGGGACAATAGCCAAGGAAAAATCCTTGGCACTGGTAAAATCGCTATATCCCCTAATCATACTCTTTCAAATTTTTTACATGTTGATTCACTTGATTATAATCTCTTGTCCATATCACAACTATGTGACAAATGTTATAATTGTTTATTCACTAATGAGGGTGTGACCGTCAAAAGGAGAAGCAATGACTCAATTGCTTTTAAGAGTGTACTCAAGGGAAAGTTCTATCTTGTGGATTTCTCCGCAGATAAAGCTCAACTTGATACATGCTTAATTGCAAAAACAAACATGGGATGGCTTTGGCATAGAAGGCTAGCCCATGTTGGGATGAGGAATTTGCAAAAACTCCTTAAGGGTGAGCACATCCGTGGTTTGTAGAATGTTGTGTTTGAAAAGGATAGGCCATGTAGTGCATGCCAAGCTGGAAAGAAAGTTGGAGCCCAACATCCATATAAGAACATTATGACAACAACAATGCCATTGGAGCTTCTACACGTGGATCTCTTCAGTCCAATCGCCTACATAAGTATTGGCAGTAACAAATATGGTCTTGTAATTGTTGATAATTTGTCACATTTCACTTGGGTGTTCTTTTTGCATGATAAGAGTGAGACTCAAGGTGTACTCAAGAAGTACTTGAGGAGAGCTCAAAATGAGTTCTCCTTAAGTATCAAGACTATAAGTGGTGACAATGGCACCGAATTCAAGAACACTCAAGTTGAATAATTCTTTGATGAAGAAGGCACAAAGCATGAGTTCTCAGCCCCCTACTCCCCTCAACAAAATGGGGTGGCTGAGAGGAAGAATATGACTCTCATTGAAATGGCAAGAACCATGCTTGACGAATACAAGACGTCGGACCGGTTTTGGGCGTAAGCGGTTAACACCGCTTCCCATGCCATAAACCAGTTGTACCTTCACCGCATTCTTAAGAAGACGTCTTATGAGCTCCTAACCGGTAACAATCCCAACATTTCTTACTTTCTTGTTTTTTGGAGCAAATGCTATATTCTCAACAAGAAGCCTAAGACTTCGAAGTTCACTTCTAAGTCCGATGAGGGTTTCTTGCTTGGGTATGACTCAAACACTTATGTCTATCGTGTCTTCAAAAAATCCTCCAGAATTGTTGAAGTAGCACGTGACGTAGTGTTTGATGAAACCAATGGCTCCCAAGTGGAGCAAGTTGATCGTCATGTGCTAGATCAAGAAGAAGCTCCACAAGTGGTCATAGGAAGGATGACACTTGGAGACGTACGACCACAAGAACAACCTCAAGACTCAAGTGACCATCCGACACATCAAGCAAGCTCTTCCTAAAATGATCAAGCTCAAATCCCCCAAGATGCGCTCCAATAAGATGAAAATGGAGGCATAATTCAAGGGGGAGACAATGAAAATGAGGAAGACGAAGATTCAAGACCTCAAGCACCTCGCCCAAGAGTTGATCAAAGCGTTCAATGGGATCATCCCATTGACAACATCCTAAGATACATCTCCAAGAGGGTAATTACTCAATCTCGTGTTGCAAACTTTTGTTAACATTACTCCTTTGTTTCTTCTTTAGAGCCTCATAGGGTTGAAGAAGCACTACGAGATCCGGATTGGGTGATGGCCATGCAAGAAGAGCTCAATAACTTTGAAAGAAATCAAGTGTGGAAGCTCGTGAAGAAGCCTAATGCAAATGTTGTGGGCACAAAGTGGGTGTTTCGCAACAAGCAAGATGAACACGGGGTGGTTACAAGGAACAAAGCAAGATTTGTGGCCAAAGGTTATTCACAAGTCGAAGGTTTGGATTTTGATGAAACATTTACTCCCATAGCTAGGCTTGAATCAATTCGTATATTACTTGCCTTTGTTGCTCACCATGATTTTAAGCTATACTAAATGGACGTCAAGAGTGCATTCCTTAATGGTCCAATCAAAGAAGAGGTGTAAGTGGAGCAACCCCTGGTTTTTAAGATCAAGACTTCCAAAACCATGTCTACAAATTGCGTAAGGCTCTCTATGGCCTCAAACAAGCTCCTAGAGCTTGGTACGAGTTCCTTAGAGATTCCTTAACTCAAAACGGTTTCAAAATTGGGAAGGTCAATTATACCTTGTTCACTAAGCATTTCAATGATGTTTCGTTTGTTTGCCAAATATATGTCGATGACATTATATTTGGTTCTACTAACAGAGCCTTTTGTGATGAATTTTCAAAGATAATGACCGAGAGATTTGAGATGTCCATGATGGGGAGTTGAAGTTCTTTTTAGGTTTTTAAGTGAAGCAACTCAAGGAAGGCACATTCATTAGTCAAACAAAGTACACACAAGATATACTCAAGAAGTTTGACATGGGAAAGCCAAACCCATCAAGACTCCAATGGGAACCAATGGGCATCTCGATCTTAATGAAGATGGTCCAAGTGTGGACCAAAAGGTATATCGCTCAATGATAAGTTCATTGCTTTACTTATGTGCATCTAGGCCTGATATCATGCTTATTGTGTGTGTGCTAGATTTCAAGCTGCTCCTAATGTGTGTCATTTGACCGCTGTTAAGAGAATTCTTAGATATTTGGTTCACACACCAAGCCTAGGACTTTGGTACCCTAAGGGTTCTAAGTTTAACCTCATTAGATATTCCGATGAGGACTATGCGGGGTGCAAAGTTGATAGGAAGAGTACCTCCGGAACTTGCCAATTCCTTGATATATCTCTAGTGTCTTGGTCTTCAAAGAAACAAAACTCCATTGCTCATTCCACAGCTGAAGCGGGATATGTCGCCGCCGGAAGTTGTTGTGCACAACTTCTTTGGATGCGATAAATCTTAGGGACTATGGTTTAAACTTGTGTCATATTCCCCTCCTATGTGAGAATGAGAGTGCCATCAAAATAGCCCACAATCTAGTTGAACACTCAAGGACCAAACACATCGATATTCGCTACCACTTCTTTAGAGATCACTCCATCAAAGGAGACATTGCAATTTACCATGTGAGAACCAAAAAACAATTGGCCAATATTTTTACCAAGCCCCTAGATGATAAAAGATTTTGTGAACTTAGGAGTGAGCTCAATATCTTAGATTCTCTAAATGTGGCTTGAGTCTTGCACATCTGATTGTTACTTCAAAACTCACACACGATTGCGAAAACTTTTCTCCCTCAATTTTCTAGATAACTATTTTTTAGATTATTGAATCTTTGTGAATTATGGTCATAGTTTTGGTTGTTGATTGCTTACTGACCATGTCTACAAAGATCATTTGTGGAAATCTAGTTCAAAAGGATCACATCTCCATTGAAAACTCAATATATGAGTTTTCATCCTCTGAACCAGACTAGTCCGCCTCCTGACCGGACTAGTCCGACTATTTAGAGAAGTCTGGACCCAGTCCGCTGGTCGGACAAGTTTGGGTCTCCAACCGGAGTAGTCCTGCTCCTGGGGACTTAACCTCCTCAGGGAACCCTCGACCTCCTCAGTCCCACTCAAAATCTCTCTCTCTCTCTCTTCAAACGCACAAAAACCATCCCCAAATCGGCGGTTTTTGATTCCCTCCACCAAATCTTGATTCCAATTCATAGATTGAAGCCTCTATGTGCATGAGAACTCTTCCCCAAGCTTCCTAAGGCGACTCTTCATCCACATTGCATCGTTTCAAAGATTTGAAGAGGTATCCTTGACCTAACTCCAAATCCTTCAAAATTCAAAGGTCTTTTGATAGAAACCTCTTCACAAAAGTTGTTCTCTATATCATTGTGATCATGTACCTCGAATTTGGTGGTTAGATCCATAGATTTTGCAAAATTTCTCAAGAATAGGGTTTCCTATTCTGTGAACCGGACTAGACCGTCCACGGGGCGGACAAGTCCGTCTCATGCGGACTAGTCCGGCCCTTGGGCAGACAGGTTCGGGTTACACAGTGAAAACCCTAACCTTGATCAATTTTGTGAATTATAACACCACACTCTACTTCTTTGGATTCATATACTCTCTCTTTGCATCTCTTATCAGTGACAATGTCGGATTCCGACTACGTTCCTCTTTCCGATTCCGAGGCCGAGGCGGGAAGACAAGCACTCTATCGACAGAATCGTGAGGAGCAAGAGCTTGCTATAACTCCCCTTGAATCCTAGTCGGAGGCAAGAAATGCAAAAAAATAGCAATGGGAGGCGCATAACTCAGCTGCAGCTGAGGCAGCTCCAAAGAAGAAGAGGCTTGTGACCATGGGAGAAAAATCTAGAACTCAGGAGGCGAGGATCTCCAAAGACAAGGGAAAGGCACCAGTGACTGAGGCACCCAAGAGGAAGACTCCCAATGTCAAGAAGCCTGGAAGCAAGGCAAAGAAGGGGCCCTCTCAACCCATAGGCCCTTTGAGGATGACCTCACTCGCAAAGAACCCCAACCGTTCAGCTGCTTTTGATGCTAACATTTTCAAAGGTAAAGGAGCTAAAAAGGCGAGGAAGTTAAGCAAGGTCAATGTGTATCAACGCGAGAGGAGCACCGCGGATCCTTACTTCTGGTGTGATTTCAACTGTGACTACTATAGGACAGTCTACATGTCCAAGCAGACACTACTGATAGATGAACAATGGATTGATTGGGATTACATGGCCCAGAAGATTCACTTGGCCTTCAATGTTGTGATTGAGTCCATAGAGCGCCATGGATTGAAGAAGCTCATGGCATTCCAATATGACTGGAACGATGGAGATCAAAAGATCACGTGGATGACCCATGGAGAGCAATACTCCACCACTTATTGGGAGTTTGCTCAGTTCCTTGACTTGGAAGATCAACTGGAGAACAAAATCATCATGTCCAACCTAAAGCCAGTTGATCGAGACACCTTGGAATACATGTATCCAAGTCATGGAGTCCAATATGAGGTGGGACATATGAGGAACATCAAGCCCTTCTATAGTGTTCACAATCGAGTGCTTCGGAAGACCATTGCCCCCAAAGATGGAGATGCGGGCATTATTCAAGGAAGTTTGAGGCACTTGATGGTGCTCACTGATGGAGATGTCCGTTTCAACGTGGTGGACTACGTTCTTGATGACATCTTAAACATCTTGCACACTCCTACCCGATCATGCGGCTATGCTCCCTACATCATGTTCATGATCGAGAAGGTGTCGAGGCTCACCTTCAAGAAGGACATCATTCACAGAAGACTTCATCCACAAATCCCGCCTCCGAAGCCAGCTTCCTCTCGAAGGAAGAATGTGGATCCTCCCGCTTCACTCTCCAACTTTGTGCCTTCACCACCTCCACCTCCTCCTCCATCACAGTCCAGAAGCGGCTTCTTCAAGTGCTTCAAGGCAATCTTCACCTCTTGTTGAAAGACAGAAGTTCGGCAACGTCACATAGAGCATCGCCAAGAGAAGTACCTCAAGTCGATGTGTGACAAGCTCGAAGTCCCCATGTCTCCCGCCATGGAGAATGATGGGTAGATTAATCCATTCCTGGAGTTCACAGCCAAGAACTTGCCCAATTTGGTGAAGTTAGCACATCCACGGTGGCTCCATTCGAGGAAGAAGATGATGATGATGCCCATGATCTGGGGGCCACGGAGAGCGACAGTGAAAGGCAAGGTGGAGATGACGATGACGATGATGAAGAGTAGATCTTAGGACTCTCCTTATCTCTTTTCCTTTTTGGTGTCTTGATGCCAAAGGGGGGGGGATTGGAAGGGGGTACTTAGATGGTTTTATGTCGTTGTCGGTGGTTTTGATCCGGCAGATCTCCCAACACTACTAAAGTGTTAAAGGAGTTTGAGGTTCGGTGTAGGCGCGCGGAGATTCAAGAAGGTGAATTGTGAATGACACAGTAGACACGGGAATTTACGTGGTTCGGGCCGCCTGAGCGTAATACCCTTCTCCACGGGGTGTGTTGATGTTGTATTGGATGTATGTCTCGAGCGTCTGTCTCGTATGTGTTCGAGTGTGCAGAGCGTGTAGAGAGTCTGTAAAAAATGTGTCCTATGTATCGTCATCCTGTCCTTTTATAGTACAAGGGCAGGCCGTTACAAGTTAGCCTGGCCCGACATGTGGCTCTGGCGGTTACTGATATTGATACACATTCAACACGTTTAATTGCCCTTAATGACCGAGTTATGGGCTTTGATAGCACCGTTACTGGTAATTAAGGTCATCCGATCGTGTGTCATTAATATAGTATTAATGACACTTGATCAGGCCTTGAAGTCTTTGATTCCCCTTTGAAGATCCGGAGCCGTTGTGGAGTCTTTCGGAGGTTAGAGGCTGAAGATCCGACGGTTGGACATGTGGCAGCGCCGGAGCGCACTGTGGGGAACAAATGGCTCCGGTGTTACCTGACACATGTCAGCACTGGAGTTTCCCTCGGTCTGGGGTTAGGTCCGGTGGTGCCATTTTGGTACATATCCCAGAGCTTCCCCCTTGCGGGCGGTAGCTCCGGTTTGATAGTACACGTGGCGACCCTGGGACTAACCATCTTGGAGAAGCGGGTCCGGACATGTCTGACATGTGGGCCTCCAAAGGTCTTCAAATCAAGTAGATGACTTTGCCTTGAGATCTTTGCAATCCCAAGGAGTATATGGTACCCAGGGTACCGACAGTGGCCCCCTGGGCCCACCTCTGGGGAAGACCCCTTGGGTGAAGTCATTCCGCCGGAGGTGGGTCCATCCTTCGACTTTTGAACTGAGTCTTCAAAGGTCTTCGAATGTGCCGTTGGCGATGGTTTGGAGTTAAATTCTCACCGCGTGGCGTATCTCGTGTGAAGCAGGTGAGATCTTTGGCGTGCGGATCTCACGCAATTGAAGTCGCCGGTTCCCGATATGAAAATCGTATCGGTTCTGCGAGCCTTGTCAGGCCGCCGCCTTCGGGCTTCCCGCCTCATGATGACAACCGTTCACCTGGGTAAGAACCTCGATTTTATCGTCGGGGTGGTCCCGGGCCCTCTTGTCAGCGGCTGGGTGGAATTTTTGAGTAGTATCTTCGACTTCCTTGCGGTTTCCATCCAAGCGTCGCAAGGGCTTACTTAAGAAGGAAAGCGTGCACTGTTTGGGGTTCTTTACACCTCTCATCTGATCTTGCGCTCAAACTCCCAACTTGTGCTTGCTCTTCCTCTCCTGCCTTGCTGTGCTGCAATGGAGTTGGGTCTCCGCGAGAGCTGTTTGAAGACCGACGGTGACCTGAAGAAGGTTCGGGCCCTCATGGGATGGTCCTCGGACTTCTTCAACCGCTCGGTCCGTGCCAGGGGAGAGCTCCCGTTTGAAAAGGAGCACGCTGGCGAAATGGTGTACCTCTCCTCGTATGCCATGGTGGGGTTGATTCCACCTTTTTCCTCCTTTTTCTTGATGCTGCTAGACTTCTATGGTCTGCAGCTGTACCACCTTGGCCCCCACTCCATACTTCTTGTGTCTATCTTTGTCCACTTCTGTGAGATGTGGGTGGGCATCCCCCCTGCATTGAACTCTTCCGAACCTTCTTCACCATCCATACCACCGGTAGGAGCAATGAGTACCTTGGCTTCTACTATGTCGTGAAGCGCAAGAAGTGCCCATTCAAGTACCTCCGGTCGTTTCCCTCTGGGAAATGGGATGATTGGAAGAAGGAGTGGATAGTCATCCGGGTGGAGGAGCACGAGAGGCTGGAGCTGCCCGAAGGCCTCCCCAATATCGACACGACAATCTGGAGTGAAGCTCCGGTGCTGGCGGAAGCCTTCAACCCTGCACTGACCAGGATCCGCCAGTGCGTGGAGGGAGGACTAACTCCTCAGGCGGTGTTTTGCAACTTCCTGGTCAACAGGTGGGCACCGCTGAAGAGGAGAGAAAAACTCGCTTGGGCCCTCAACAGTGTGATGGACGACGACCGGGTCGAGACCGGGCTGAAGTCCAACATGGTGGGGACAACCTTGTAGTTTCACCTCAAGAAGTTCCAGCACGGCATAGACGTCGCGGGTGACAACTTGACTCCGCCATCAGCTTTTCTCCCTCTGAACGTGGAAGTAGAGTTCAGCAGGGAGCTCCGGCGGAAGATGCCCGTGCTTGACGACCTTGGTGTCGTTGAGTGAAGATCGACCTCCAGGGTGGTGATCCCTGGAGCTTCCGAAGGTGGCTCCGACCCTGCCCCGAAGCCAAGGGTCGAGGTCGTCGGCAAGGGCAAGGAGCCGGCGGAAGAACCCTTGAGCCGGAAGAGGAAGCTGCAGCATGCCGATGGAAGGTCTGTCAGGCCTACCACCTATGCATCGGCTCCTTCTCCCCGGAGGGGGAGGTCTTCTACGACCGCGGCGACTATACCCGCAGCGGCGTCCTCCCAGGGTGCTAGCTCCGGGCATGCGACCCCAGCACCAGGGCCGGTTGAGGCCTCTAGGTCCGGAGGTTCTTCCCGATCAAGGGGGGCCTCGACTAGGGAAATGTACGTGGCTGCAACAAGTTCCGGGGGGACTTCCAGAGCTTCCACGCCGGCGGCGGCTATGACCAGCCCAGAACGCCCAGGAAAGAGGTTCCGCGCAAGCTGGTGCGGAAGCCTCCCGAGGTAATTTTTAATCTTTACCTCAGACAGTTGTTTTATTGTAGTAATTGTTTTTTAAGTTTCTTCATCCATCATCTGTAGCGTTCCCAAGAAGAGGAGTGAGGCTCCACCCTCAGCCACAACAGCTGAAGCCGTGAGGGCAGAAGCTTCTGCTCCTGTCCCGGTGCCGCCCCAAGTCATGGCTGAAGCTGCGACAGCTCCGGCGCCAGCTGTCGTGGTCATGGACCTCGACTCATCCCCAGAGACTCCCGTGGTAGCGTCAGACCGCGGGAGAGAAGACACGCCAACGACACCTGCTCCGGAGGTTGAAGCTCCAGGTCCTGGTGCAGAGATGATGGAAGCTCCGACCGTTGAGCCGGAGGAAGCAGTAATTCCGGACCAAGAGCCGGAAATTGTTGAAGCCCCGGCAGTTGAGCCGGAGGTAGTTGAAGTCATGGCGTGCGCCGAATGTTGAGGAAGTCCCGGCGGTTGGGCTGGCTACCTCTGAAGCACCGGCCGCAGAGCCGATTGCTGTTGAAGCTCCGGCCGCAGGGCCGGTTGATGTTGAAGACCTTCTGGCTCCCGAGCCAGTTGTTGCAGAGGCGTCGGCGCTCGAGCCCCCAGTAGAGGAGGTGCCCAGGCCAGAGCCAGAAGCAACCCCTGCTCCAGGAATGACGACGCCGGAGGTTCCCGCGGCTGAGCCAGAGTGCCCAGAAGAGGTTGCTGGCCCCCTGCCAGAGGGGGCAGATGAAGACCTGGTGGCGGGGCCTTCGGAACCACTTCCGGAGGTCGGAGCTTCATCAGCTGGACCATCCTCGATGGCGACTTAGGCCATCCCGGAGGACAGCCCTAGTGCCATGGAGACCCAGGGGACCACTCTTGTGGAGTGGGACCCAATTTTTGTATCTGAAAACCCGCTGGAACCAGCGGAGGAGACCCCAGCAGGTCCGGAACCAATCCCGTTGTCATTGTCTATTGACAACGCCTATTCCAGTCTGCGTCAAGTTCAACTGGCCTTCTTCCACAAAAGTAAGGCTCTTGAAGAGGAGCGCCAAACCCTTAGGCGGTGGCGTAACCGGCTCTACTTTGAGACCAAGATGGCGCAGTCGAGGCTAGCAGATGAAAAAGAGTGGATCAAGCGGGAGAAGGTCTGCCTGGAATACTGGGGCAAATTTTTGGATGACAGGGAGAGCATGACTCGCGCCCTCGACGCTCAATCCTGGGAGATTTATGAGCAGACCAAAGCAGCTAACAGTGCGGCCGATGAATGCCAAGAAAGGCTTGAGGCCATTAACACTACTCTCATCAAGCGCCGGGAGGCACTTGAGGAGAGGGAGAAACAGCTCGAAGATGAAGAGCACAAACTCCTAGAGCTGTGGGATGACGTCCTGAGGAGGCAGGAGGAGCTCACCGAAAAGGTGGCTCTGGCCGACAAGGGCCTCGAAGAGCGCGCCAAGAAATTAGAAGAGCATTGCACTGAGGAGGAGGAGAAGGCCTGGGTGCGAGGGCAGAACTCTACGAGCAAGAGTGTGCCCTCGCAGCCAGGGAGAAGAAAGTGAGGGGCAGGGAGAAGGACCTGGTTGACCGCTGGAACAAGATCCACCTCTGGGAGGAGGACCTCGGAAAACTCGAGAAGCGAGTTGCTGAGAAGATTCAGCAAAACGCCAAAGAAGTTGAGCGCCTAGCTCGTGAGAATTCTGAACTGGTGGCGGCCAGAAGATCCTTGGAAGAATTGAAGGGCTTGAGGACTGCGGACTCCCTACAGATTTGGGAGTTCCTGGGCAAGGCCAATGATGCGCTAACACTGATGGGCTTCAGTCCCGTGCGCCCGGATGATCCGGAGCCGGAGTCGGACCTGGCGTTGCAGGCGTTGAGCTAGGTAGGTAGCAAACTCTCCAAGGTGGGCGACGTCATCGCAGACCAATTGGAGGCTGAGGGGCAATCCTTGGCGAAGAACGTCGCAGAGTATGTGCTGACGTGCTACACCAGCTGGAACCCCCAATTTCCTCTGGACCCGGTGCTTGAAGGTCCCGTTGAAGGAGAAGGTGAAGCTGCCCGAGCCAACGTGTCGGAGGTTTCCCAGAAGGTCGCCCAATTCTTCCATAGGGTCTAGGACCATCTCTGTAGTTCCCACTTGTATTCTCTCTTCTTCTTCCTCAATTTTGTAATCCCTTGTCTCCAGATGAATGAAATCCCCGAGTTTTTGTTAATTTCACTTTTTGTCTTCAACACTTTTGTCTTCACTTGGCCCCCTGGTAGATGTACACAATTTGATTGTGAACATTTACCAAGAGGATATTGTGTTTCGTTGAAGACTCATTTGCTTTGAACTTGTAGAGTGTAGGTCCGAAGTCTTCGATAGTGAAGGACCCCTGAGGTCGAATTGACTACCGTCGGAGCTTAGTAGCTCCGGCAATAGTCCCTATCAATGCGTAGAGCATCGATAGTTAGCCTTCTGGGGTGTCGGAGCTTAGTAGCTCCGGCAGTGACCTTTGCCAACGCGTAGCTTGTCGGCAGCAGACTCCACTTGTGGGGTCTTCTCACCATCTTTTATTTTACGTCGACGGCTGGCCCCCCTAGCTTTACTTGAGCTTGGTTACTCCGGTGATGCTTGTTTTCAATGTTTAACATCGATTACAAGCCACCTAAGGGGAATCGGAGCTTTGTTAGCTCCAACTTTTCTCCATCAACGTGAATTCTTTATTTTTCCTGCACACTGAAGCCAAGAAAAACAGTAAAATTTGCTCCTTGCCTATAACTTCGTCGCGGCTTACGATTCTCAAGAAAATTTTAGGTCAAACGCGATTCTGAATACAACTGAATGCGTTGTATTTTCTTCCAGATTCAATTGTACTTGGACCCGCCTTACTTCGTCCTGCCGGGTTGTAGGTAGAGTGGCGTACTTAGGGTGCTTGACCAGGCTAAGTCGATAGCACACTCCGGCCCTAGGTTGGCTTGGCGGCATTCAAGCGAGTGGACCATGAACAATATTAGAACCCAAAATAATCGACAATACAACTCGAATTGTATATGAACCGGTCGAACTAAAATTTCTTAAGAATTGCACGTCCTTGTTATAGATAAGAAAGAGAAAAATAAAAAAGAATGTTGAGCCTGTACAAGATAAATGCACGTGGAGCCTGTTTCACATGAAGATGTCTTTCATTATAGGTCCGGGGTACAGGGGAAACAAGTACACTCTTAGGGTACGGAACCAGGCTAAGCGTGTTTAATTTCTCGTTTGACCCAGGGTAGCTAGCCACACTTTTAGTCCTGAGACTGTGACAAGTGTTGAATGAACTTTGCGGACCTTCCTGGAAAGGTCTGGCTGTTCTCCCGGAGGAACTACCCAACTCTGTACAATGACTCTATAACATACACCTCAAGTTACTACGGACTCACCTCCGTGATATTAAGTGTAGAACTTACGGAGGTGCTCAATGTTCCAAGGATTTGGGAGAGGTGTCCCATCCTCGGTGCCCAAGCGAACGCTTCCGGGACGGGATACTTTAATGACTCGAAAGGGTCCTTCCCAACTGGGGGAGAGTTTGTTTAACCCTTCTCTAGATTGTATTCTCCGTAGCACCAGATCGCCTTCCTCGAGCTGTCGATTGTGTACATGCCGCTGATGATAGCGCCGAAGGGCTTGGCGGTATCGGGCATTCCGGACTGCTGCTTGGCACCTTCCCACCTCGAGGAGGTCTAGGTCTTCACGCCGGAGCTGGTCCTGCGTGGCTTCGTCGAAGGTCCGGACCCGGAGTGACCCCAAGGTGATTTCCGGAGGAAGAATTGCTTCAGCTCCATACACCAGGAAGAAGGGTGTCTCTCCAGTTGACTGGTTTGGAGATGTCTTGTTGGCCCATAAAGTGGGCGGAAGCTCTTCAATCCAGTTGGCTCCATGTTTTTTCAAATGCTCATAGGTGTAACACCCTAAATTTTCGCATCATGCACTGCATACATGATCATGCATTAAACACTAGTAGAATAAGAGAAAAATAATAAAACATACATATACAAATATGTGTAGCAAAAGAAGAAAAAGAAAATAATAGTTATAGCCTAAAACTTGTAATAGGGAATAAGTATAAAAATAATAATAAAAATATATATAAATATATATAAATAATATATATAACAATATATATAAAAAAGAAATAAAATATTAATATTAATAGTATATATTATAATAATAATAAATAATAAATAATATATATATAATATAAATAATAATATATATATATAATATAAATCATATAATAAAAGAACGTATAAAAAAAGAGAAAAAAAGAAAAAAAAAGGGGGCCTGCCACTGGCCGGGCCGACGGCCCAGCCGAGCAGCCCCGGCCTCCCGCGCCTTGGCCCCGCTACCAGCGCGCGACCCCGCACCGCCGCTGGGCCCCGCTCCCGCGCAGCGCCCCGACTCCGCGCGCCCCGCCGACCTGGCCGCGCGCGCGCGCGCGATCCCACGCCCGACCCCGCGCCGACCGCGCCTGGCCCCGGCCCCGCGTACGCGCCCCGCCCCGAGCCACGACCGAGTCGGTCCCGCGACTCCCGCGCGGGCTATATAAAGCCCCGGGGGCTTCGTATTCCCCCGACACCAGCGCTCCAGGAAAAATCCTAGCCGCCTGGAAAAAGACCAGAGAACAGAGCCGCCGCCAGGGAAGAAAAGAGAGGGAAAAAGAGGAGGAAGAGGAAGAAAAAAAAGGAGGAGGGCGCCACCGTCCGCCGGAGATCGTCGCCATCGCGTCGCCGTCATCGTGCCGCCGGGGGACCCTGCGCATCTACTTCGTCTACGCATCATCCCCATCCCGCGATCATCAAAGCCATCGCATCTACGGTAGGCTATGTTCCCGATGCGAATTTTAGCGATCATATTGAACCTAATAGGCGTAGTTTGATCATAGTTGCATCGTCTTTTTATTTTCAGCAGCATTAATCCCCGCTAAAACCCCCGTAAACTCTTATGAACATGTATGAACTAGTCGCATCTAATTAATAAACAACCTTAGTTAATTAATTATTGAATTGTGCATGCATACATGTCATTGCATGTTGATTATTTGTGTGCATTATGTTGAATTGTATGTACTTTCCTGTATGTATGATCACGCGTAGAGGAATGTGCTCAAGAGGCCGCATACGAGGATTTCCAAAATCAAGACTTTGGAGCGCTTGAGCAACCCCATCCGTCGGAGCAAGGCAAGTGTCCTTGAAGCATATTGATCCTGTTTTATTAAATGTTTTGTTTGCGAACTTGCATGCTTGTGTCAAATTGATGGGAATCCTATGGTAGGAAGTTTACTAGTTTTGTTTGACCACCCTTGTCACCTGGAATTTATGGTAGAGAGTCGGGAAGAGTTTTTACCTTTTTGCTTCGCTTAATTAATTGGGATGGCAAACAACACTACACATTTAATTATGCATCAATGATATTCTGGTTAATGTGAACTGGTCAATACGATGGGTGATCTAAGCAAGCATGGTTTTGTGGACGGGTTGGATGTTATAGTGGTTTGCTTGCTTTAGATCTAAGGACCGGTTCATGCGAGAATATGCCAGGTCAACAGTGCCACCACAAGGCCAAGTATGGGTGCGGCGTAGCTGAATAATTAGGAGCGCTGCTAGTATTGTATGGACCATTGGATGGCGCGGGGAATGGGAGTCGAGGAGGACTGCCCTGGGATCCGCATGGCACACGAGGGGGCCCGTGGGTGGGAGAATGGAGATTCAAGCCTGCCGGTGAAACCTTAGTGGGCCCGTACATACTAGTAGTCCCTTTTGAAAGGCTATTTTGTGATCTCTTGGCCACACACCTACAGAAGTGTGAGATGGCATAAAGGAGGTTTCTTAGTCATCGAAAGGTGATGAAATCACAAACATGTGGGTAAAGTGGTACAACCTCTGCAGAGTGTTAAAAACTATCATGATAGCCGTGCTCCCGGTTATGAGCGCCTGGATGACCTACATGATTAGAGGGAAATTGGGATTTGGGATGGTTATGGTTTGGTAATGGTTATGGTTAATATTATGGTTATGGTTATGGTTTGTTAATGGTTATGGTTAATATTATGGTTATGGTTATGGTTATGGTTATGAGATGGAATTATGGTTTATGACATTGATTATGGTTATTGGTAATGGTGATTTATGGACTGGTATTATTATGGTTACATGGTTTATGATGGGTTTACTTCACATAAATATGATACATTGCTTTTCAAATGTTTTACTGTACTTTTCAGCACTTAGCCATTATTATTGTCGTCATTTGAATCAGCCACATGTCATACTTTCCACACTTGCTGAGTACGACATGTACTCACTCTTGCAATCCCCCACAACAGTTGCAGGCCAGGATTGTGAGTTTAATGGCGATAATGTGGAGTTCTAGGCCGTGTCTACCGTCAACTTTTCCTGTTGTGTTGCATGGAGCTGCGTTATCCCTTTTGCTTAGTTGCTTAGTTGCTTAATTAGTTTATTTCCGCTGCATTAGTTGAACTTGTCATTAATATTCATTAGAGCTTGTATTCGAGGATAGAATGAATTATGTAATAAGAGTACTTATTTAATAATTTGAGTTGTGGTAGTTATCTGTTTATCAATTGTGAATCACTCGTGTATGTGTGTTGAACATCCTGGGCACACAATGCATTACGCTTGGTTCATATTCGGAACCGGGTGTCACAAATTGGTATCAGAGCCAGGTTGACCGTAGGACGCAGCCTAGATAGAATGGATACCTTAGAGCACATAGGAGCACTTAGGAATCGATGTGTTTTTGCTTGGAGTGCTGTTTGCTATATATATTGTTTGCTTATGTGCTTAATAGAGGATTTTGGGATGCTTTAGCATTGCCATGTCCACCTAGGCTAGTATAGCTAGTTGGTTAGCTTCATATCCCTTGATGCATTTAGTTGGGGACGTTTCTAAATTCTTACCTATTTCTCTCCTTTAGATGGTGAGGACTCGCAATTAGAGGGATGTCAATGGTGAGGAGGAGAACTATGGAGTACCTCAGAACAACAACGGACAAGGACCTGCTCATGGAACCATCAATATCGAGCAGCTACTGGCCATGCAAAACCAGCTCATGCAAACCATGATACAAACTATGGGACAGCTGCAGGCTGGCAATAACAACAATCAGCCCCACATGCCTCCACTGCCACCCCCACCTCCTCATAACCGATTGGGAGAGTTTATGAGGACTAGGCCGCCAACCTCATTGTTTTGGATTCTCAAGGATTGGACATTATACTTGGTATGGACTGGTTGAGGAAGCACAATGGAGTTATTGAGTGTGCCACAAAGACGGTGAAGTTGACCAACAAAGAAGGGATCACCGTAGAATTTGAAGCATCTCAAACCGCACCAAAGCAATTGGAGTTGATGCATCACAATAAATGTCAAAGCTAACCAATCATCAAAGACTACTCCAACGTAGTGAAGCGCATGACTGAGTTGCTAACAAGGGGAAATCTTCTCAAATGGACTCTATCTTTCTAGGACGACATTGAGAAGGTGAAGAAGAGGTTTATAACTGCACCAGTGCTGGTATTACTAGACGTGAGCAAGGAATTTGGATTTGTACAACGCATCAAGACAAGGATTAGGATGTGTGCTCATGCAAGAAGGCCAAGTGGTAGCTTATGCATCGAGGCAACTAAAGAAGCATGAGTTGAATTATCCTACACACGACCCTGAACTCGCAGCCGTGGTACACGCCTTGAAGATATGGAGACACTAAGTTTTTGGTCACTGATGTGAGATTTATACAGATCACAGGAGTCTCAAGTACATATTTACGCAAACGGATCTAAATCTGAGGAAACGCCGATGGTTGGAGCTCATCAAGGATTATGACGTGGGAATCAACTATCACCCAGGGAAGGCCAACGTAGTGGCCGATGCTTTGAGCCGAAAAGGAGTAAGTCATCAACTCACAGTACGAGAGCTGCCATCCGAGTTATGCAAGGAGTTTGAACGGTTGAACCTTGGATTCATAAATGAGATGGGAACAATGGAAGTCAACCCAACATTAGAGCAGGAAATACGGGAAGGATAGACAAAGGACAGGGAAATACAAGAAATCAAGGAAAGGACCCAAGAAGGAAAAGAATTCAGATCTAATGAGGACGAACAGGGTACCTTATGGCTTGGAAAGAGGATTGTGGTACCTAATGTCAGGCATATTCGAGAAACAATATTGAAGGAGGCACATGACTCGCCTTACTCAATTCATCCTGGCTGTACGAAGATGTACAAGGACTTAAAGACATGCTACTGGTGGGCCAGCATGAAAAAGGACATAGCCGAATATGTTGCACTTTGCGATGTGTGGCGACGAGTTAAAGCTGAACATCAAAGGCCAGCCGGATTGCTACAACCATTGAAGATCCCGGAGTGGAAGTGGGAAGAGATTGGTATGGACTTTATAGTTGGATTACCGCAAACTCAGTCTGGCTATGATTCAATATGGGTTATTGTGGATCGGTTGACAAAATCAGCTCACTTCATCCCCGTCAAGACCACATATACCACCGCGAAGCTAGCAGAATTGTATATGGAGCATATCGTGTGTCGACACAGAGTACCGAAGAAGATAGTATCAGATAGAGGTTCTCAGTTTACCTCCAGATTTTGGCAGAAATTGCATGAAGCAATGGGAACAAGGTTGAACTTCAGTTCGGCGTATCACCCTCAAACAGATGGACAAACCGAGAGGACCAACCAAATTTTGGAAGACATGTTAAGAGCTTGTGCTTTAAAGCATGGGAAAAGTTGGGATAAAAGTTTGCCGTATGCTGAATTCTCGTACAACAATAGTTACCAAGCAAGTTTGAAAATGTCACCCTACGAAGCATTGTACGGAAGGAAGTGTAGGACTCCCTTGTTTTGGAATGAAACCGGAGAGAATCAGGTGTTTGGTCCCGACGTGTTACAAGATGCTGAAAGGCAAGTCCAAATAATACGGGAAAACTTAAAGGATGCCCAGTCTCGACAGAAAGGTTATGCTGATAATAGGCGAAGGAGGTTGACTTTTGAAGTTGGAGATTTTGTATACCTCAAAGTGTCACCTATCAGAGGTCAGCGACGGTTTAACGTCAAAGGAAAACTAGCACCACGTTACATCGGACCATTCAAGATTTTGGACAAGCGAGGAGAGGTAGCTTATCGACTTGAGCTGCCGACGTATCTCTCCGATATACACGACGTGTTTCACGTCTCTCAACTCAAGAAGTGTCTCAGGGTACCGGAAGAGCAAGTGCCGATGGACGAGTTAGAACTTCAAGAGGATTTGTCTTATGTCGAGCAACCTATCAAGATCTTGGACGTGAAGGAAAGAGTCACGAGAAATAAGAGGATCCGTTGGTGCAAAGTGCAATGGAAACACCATACGGAAGCCGAAGCTACATGGGAACGTGAAGAAGACCTGAAGGCAGAATTCCCGCATCTTTTCTCCACGCTATCGAATCTCGAGGGCGAGATTCACTTTAAGGGCGGTAGGTTTGTAACACCCTAAATTTTCGCATCATGCATTGCATACATGATCATGCATTAAACACTAGTAGAATAAGAGAAAAATAATAAAACATACATATACATATATGTGTAGCAAAAGAAGAAAAAGAAAATAATAGTTATAGCCTAAAACTTGTAATAGAGAATAAGTACAAAAATAATAATAAAAATATATATAAATATATATATATAAATAATATATATAACAATATATATAAAAAAGAAATAAAATATTAATATTAATTGTATATATTATATTAATAATAAATAATAAATAATAATATATATAAAAAATATAAATCATATAATAAAAGAAAGTATAAAAAAAGAGAAAAAAAAAGAAAAAAAAGGGGCCTGCCGCTGGCCAGGCCGACGGCCCAGCCGAGCAGCCCCGGCCTCCCGCGCCTTGGCCCCGCCGCCAGCGCGCGAACCCGCACCGCCGCTGGGCCCCGCTCCCGTGCAGCGCCCCGACTCCGCGCGCCCCGCCGACCTGGCCGCGCGCGTGCGTGATCCCGTGCCCGACCCCGCGCCGACCGCGCCTGGCCCCGCGTACGCGCCCCGCCCCGAGCCCCGACCGAGTCGGTCTCGCGACTCCCGCGCGGGCTATATAAAGCCCCGGGGGCTTCGTATTCCCCCGACGCCAGCGCTCCAGGAAAAACCCTAGCCGCCGGGAAAAAGACCAGAGAACAGAGCCGCCGCCAGGGAAGAAAAGAGAGGGAAAAAGAGGAGGAAGAGGAAGAAAAAAAGGAGGAGGGCGCCACCGTCCGCCGGAGATCGTCGCCATCGCGTCGCCGTCATCGTGCCGCCGGGGGACCCTGCGCATCTACTTCGTCTACGCATCATCCCCATCCCGCGATCATCAAAGCCATCGCATCTACGGTAGGCCATGTTCCCGATGCGAATTTTAGCGATCATATTGAACCTAATAGTCGTAGTTTGATCATAGTTGCGTCGTCTTTTTATTTTCAGCAGCATTAATCCCCGCTAAAACCCCCGTAAACTCTTATGAACACGTATGAACTAGTCGCATCTAATTAATAAACAACCGTAGTTAATTAATTATTGAATTGTGCATGCATACATGTCATTGCATGTTGATTATTTGTGTGCATTATGTTGAATTGTATGTACTTTCCTGTATGTATGATCACGCGTAGAGGAACGTGCTCAAGAGGCCGGATACGAGGGTTTCCAAAATCAAGACTTTGGAGCGCTTGAGCAACCCCATCCGTCGGAGCAAGGCAAGTGTCCTTGAAGCATATTGATCCTGTTTTATTAAATGTTTTGTTTGCGAACTTGCATGCTTGTGTCAAATTGATGGGAATCCTATGGTAGGAAGTTTACTAGTTTTGTTTGACCACCCTTGTCACCTGGAATTTATGGTAGAGAGTCGGGAAGAGTTTTTACCTTTTTGCTTCGCTTAATTAATTGGGATGGCAAACAACACTACACATTTAATTGTGCATCAATGATATTCTGGTTAATGTGAACTGGTCAATACGATGGGTGATCTAAGCAAGCATGGTTTTGTGGACGGGTTGGATGTTATAGTGGTTTGCTTGCTTTAGATCTAAGGACCGGTTCATGCGAGAATATGCCAGGTCAACAGTGCCACCACAAGGCCAAGTATGGGTGCGGCGTAGCTGAATAATTAGGAGCGCTGCTAGTATTGTATGGACCATTGGATGGCGCGGGGAATGGGAGTCGAGGAGGACTGCCCTGGGATCCGCATGGCACACGAGGGGGCCCGTGGGTGGGAGAATGGAGATTCAAGCCTGCCGGTGAAACCTTAGTGGGCCCGTACATACTAGTAGTCCCTTTTGAAAGGCTATTTTGTGATCTCTTGGCCACACACCTACGGAAGTGTGAGATGGCATAAAGGAGGTTTCTTAGTCATCAAAAGGTGATGAAATCACAAACATGTGGGTAAAGTGGTACAACCTCTGCAGAGTGTTAAAAACTATCATGATAGCCGTGCTCCCGGTTATGAGCGCCTGGATGACCTACATGATTAGAGGGAAATTGGGATTTGGGATGGTTATGGTTTGGTAATGGTTATGGTTAATATTATGGTTATGGTTATGGTTTGGTAATGGTTATGGTTAATATTATGGTTATGGTTATGGTTATGAGATGGAATTATGGTTTATGACATTGATTATGGTTATTGGTAATGGTGATTTATGGACTGGTATTATTATGGTTACATGGTTTATGATGGGTTTACTTCACATAAATATGATACATTGCTTTTCAAATGTTTTACTGTACTTTTCAGCACTTAGCCATTATTATTGTCGTCATTTGAAATAGCCACATGTCATACTTTCCACACTTGCTGAGTACGACATGTACTCACTCTTGCAATCCCCCCCAACAGTTGCAGGCCAGGATTGTGAGTTTAATGGCGATAATGCGGAGTTCTAGGCCGTGTCTACCGTCAACTTTGCATGTGGTGTTGCATGGAGCTACGTTATCCCTTTTGCTTAGTTGCTTAGTTGCTTAATTAGTTTATTTCCGCTGCATTAGTTGAACTTGTCATTAATATTCATTAGAGCTTGTATTCGAGGATAGAATGAATTATGTAATAAGAGTACTTATTTAATAATTTGAGCTGTGGTAATTATCTGTTTATCAATTGTGAATCACTCGTGTATGTGTGTTGAACATCCTGGGCACACATATGCGTTACGCTTGGTTCATATTCGGAACCGGGTGTCACAATAGGTGCGCGTTTTGAGTCCTTTAAGGATTTCAACATTTGCTCTCTCGGCTTGGCCATTGCTTGCTGGGTGAGCTACGGAGGCGTAGCAAACTTGAATGTCGAGGTCTTCGCAATATCCTTGAAATGCAGAGCTTGTGAATTGGGTCCCATTATCAGTGATGATTTTGTTTGAGACTCCAAATCTGCATACAATGGACTGCAAAAAGTTGATAGCAAATTGCTTGTTGATTATCACAACTGGAGTTGCTTCCGGCCACTTGGTGAACTTGTCAATGGCAACGTACAGGAACTTGTAACCTCCGACGGCTCTTGGGAAAGGTCCCAAGATGTCCATCCCCCACACAGCGAAGGGCCATGTAGGAGGTATCATTTGTAGGGGCTGAGCTGGTGTGTGAATTTGCTTTGCATGAAATTGACATGCTTCGCATTTTTTCACCAGCCCAGTTGCATCCTGGAGTGCTGTAGGCCAGTAGAAGCCATGCCGAAAGGCTTTACCAACCAGCGTGCGGGAAGATGCGTGGTTCCCACACTCGCCTCCATGGATTTCTGCGAGGAGCTCACAGCCTTCTTCCCTTGTGATGCACCGCATTAGGATGCCATTGGCACCGCGCCGGTAGAGATCCCCTTCTACCAACGTGTATCATTTAGCCAATCTGACTACCCGGTCAGCGGATACATCATCGTCAGGAAGGATGTTGTCTTTCAAGTAGTTTCGGATCTCCGAGATCCATGCATCTGAACTAACTTGAGCATTTGAGTCTTGCGTGCTGGTTGCTCGGAGCTTCCGGCAGCACCTACGACCCTTGATGGCTGCCATGGTAACAGGGCCATCGGGACCGTCAGCTTCGGGATGCTGATCTCGCCCCCTTCGCTCAGTTCGGCAGGCTGAGCTGTGGGTTTTGACAACCTCCGGACAAAAGTTCCGTCAGGAGCCGGAGCTCCGGTTGACGCTTTCGTCGAGAGTTCGTCGGCTTCAGCGTTGTGGGCACGCTGGACATGGTGGAGATCTAGGACTTCGAAGTCCTTCTGAAGCCTCTGGACTTCAAGGAGGTAAGCATCTAGCTGGAGATTGTTGCAAGAGCATTCACCCTTCACTTCCTTAATGATGAGCTGTGAATCTCCCTTGACCAGCAATTGCTTGACACCGTATGACAGTGCCACCCTTAGTCTGTAAATGAGTGCTTCATATTCCGCCATGTTGTTGGTCGCCTTGAAGTCAAGGTGTACCATGTATTTTACCTTCTCTCCGGTTGGTGCGAGGAGAAGGATTCCAGCTCCAGCCCCCTGCTTTTGCATGGAGCCGTCGAAGTAGAGGGTCCAGTGAGTCTCGGTGAAGACCGGAGCCTTGTGTTCTGGCTTCTGCTCACTGGGGCCTCCAGAGTTTGATGGAGAGGGAGTCCATTCCGCCACAAAATCCGCCAATGCTTGACTCTTGATTGCTTGCCTTGAAACGAATTCGAGATCAAATTCAGCCAATTCTGCTGCCCACTTTGCAATATTCCCAGTTGAATTGGGATTATGCAAGATTGCTCGAAGTGGGTAAGAAGTCACCATTGAGATTTTGTGAGCTTGGAAGTAATGGCGAAGCTTCCTGGAGGCAATAAGAACTGCATAGAGCAGCTTATGCACCTCTAGGTATCGAGCCTTGGCATCATGTAATACTTCACTGATGAAGTACACTGGGCGCTGAATGGTCCGGACCCTCTCAGAGGGGCCCGGAGCTTCCTCTTCACTGACCTGGATCCCCCCGGAGGGATCCGTATTTTCTTCGGGGACCTCCGGGTCCTGGCTGGAGGAACCCAGAGCTTCTTCAGAAGCGACCTGGACCCTCCCGGAGGGGTCTGGGTCTTCCGAAGTGACTTCTTGTGGATTCAAGTCTGGGAGCTGGGACCCAGACTCGCTTTCGAGATCCTCCGGACCCTCCCGAAGGGGTCTGGATTCCTGAGTATGGGGTAGTTCTGGTCTCTCCGCGACCAGGACCATACTGACGACTTCGTCAGTGGCTGAAACGTAAAGCAGTAAAGGCTCACCAGGGTTCGGAGCTACCAGAATTGGTAGGGTGGTGAGGAACTGTTTTAGCTCCTGGAATGCTTTTTCTGCTTCTTCAGACCATTGGAATGGTCCGGACTTCCTCAATAACTTGAAGAAGGGGAGTGCCCGTTCCGCCAGTCTTGAAATGAACCGGCTGAGGGCTGCTAGACATCCAGTTAGCTTTTGGACATCTTTGATGCGGGTTGGTGGCCGCATGTCTTCAATGGCTTTGATCTTCGCCGAATTAACTTCTATGCCCCGGTGACTTACCAGTAAACCAAGAAGTTTTCTGGAGCTAACCCCAAAGACACACTTGTCTGGGTTTAGCTTTGTGCGGGTGACCCGCAGCTTATCGAAGACAGCCTGCAAGGTGTCAAGGAGTGACTCCTTGTTCTTGACCTTGACCACGATGTCATTGACGTACACTTCCACTATGTCTCTAATGTGTTCTTCAAAGGTTTTGTACATAGCTCGTACAAAGGTTGAAGCTGCATTCTTGAGACCAAATGGCATGGCTGTATAACAGTACAATCCATCTACTGTGATGAAATAGGTATGCTCTTCATCTTTCCTAGACATTCTGATTTGATGATACCCAGGATATGCGTCTAGGAAACACAGTAATTCACACCCAGAGGTGGAATCCACTATCTGATCTATTCTAGGTAGTGGGAATGGATCTTTTGGACATGCCTTATTTAGTGTTGTGTAGTCGAGACACATCCGAAGCTTCCCACCGGCCTTGGGCACAATGACTGGGTTTGCTAGCCATTTTGGATGGAAGACTTCTCGGATGAATCCAGCTTCGAGCAACTTCTTCACTTCTTGTCGGATGAAGTTCTGTCGCTCTACTGATTTCTTCCGAGGCTTCTGATGCACAGGCCGGGCATCGGGATAGATCTTCAGATTGTGCTCAATCACTTCCCTAGGGATCCTAGGCATTGGTGACGGTTGCCAGGCAAACACGTTGACATTAGCCTGGAGGAAAGTGATGAGCGCGAGTTCCTATTTGTCGTTCAACCCCCCCCCCCCCCCCCCCCCGATGTACGGGTGGTCTGAGCGGCATCGGAACCAATTTGGACGACTTTGACGGGAATGCCGGTGTCGCCGCTTGGCTGCACACGAGGTGCAGAAGTCGAGCCTCGCTGATGAATGGTCGGGGGTTTTGGAGCTTGCTCCTGCCTGGAGTCCTCCTCTTGCGCCGTGGTAAGTGCATGGAGTTCCTCCAAAGCAGTTACTCCGGCAGTACGATCTCCGAGGATCCGGAGAATGCCTACTGGTGTTGGCATCTTTAACACCAGGTAACCATAATGAGCAGCTGCCATGAATTTGTACAAGGCAAGCCTACCCAAGATGGTATTGAAGGGTAAGTTGATCTGAGCAACGTCAAAGACCAACTTCTCAGTGCGATACTTCTCCCGGGTCCCGAAGGTAACGGGGAGGGTAATAGCTCCGAGTGGGGTAATAGCTCCCGGACCTACTCCGGAGAAAGGTCGGGAGGGGTGGAGATCCGAAGGTCGGAGCTGAAGCTTGGTAAAAGCTTCGAAGCTTATGAGATTGAGCCCCGAACCTCCGTCTATCATAACATGGTGGAGCTGGATGTTATTGATGGTAGGAGATACCATCAAAGGTAGCTGACCTGCTCCAACCATGCTTCGAGGGCAGTCTGAAGCATCAAAGGTGATGGCTGTGTCCATCCACTTCTGATGAGGCTCCGCCCTGGCTGTAGGAGCTACAGCAGCCATATCCCGACGCATAGTCTTGATGACGCGGCGGGATGTAATGTCCCATGATCCACCAAAAATGGTGTTCATGGTCTTCCAACGTTCATTGTCAGAGACGTCGGAATCGTCGTCGACGGAGGTGTAGACGGCCTTCAGGACCTTTTTGGGATCCTGAAAACCTAACTCCTCTTCAGCCGGAGCTTCATCAACTTTTTGTTTTCCTTCCCTCTGTCGGAAAGGAGCTTCTTCCTGGCGCTTGTTGTAGCGCTGGGCAAGGTTTTGGACCTCCTAGCAGTCTTCCAAACTGTGGCTGTCTGTTTTGTGAATCGGACACCACACCTTGGGTTTGCCACCGTCTTCAGAAGACGGTCGAGGTCGCTTCTCGGGGCGTGGCCCCCGGCCACCCGGAGCTGCAGCTGCTGCAACATTGGATGCACCGGCCGACAGCTACTTCTTGCCGTTGGTATTTTTCTTCTTCTTGCCGTTCCCGGAGGTAGCGGCTTCTTCTTTGGAGGATTTCTTGTGATCCTCTGGAGTTGGTTTGGAGTGCATTTCACGGCCCTCAGCAGCTCTGGCACATTTGTTAGCCAAGCTGAAGAGTTCCGTGACACTGGTAATCTCCTTGATTGCCAGTTTCTCCAGCATCTTCTTATCCCGCACTCCCTGTCTAAATGCCACGATGACAGAGGCGCTAGAGATAGAAGGGATAGTGTTTCGTACCTGAGAGAATCTCTGGATGAATGATCGCAGGGATTCTCCTCCTTTTTGCACAACTGTGAAAAGGTCTAGTTCAGTACCTGGTCGGGTGTAAGAACTCCCGAAGTTAGCGGTGAACTGCCGGCACAACTCCTCCCAACTGCTGATGGAGTTGGGTGGAAGGCTCATAAACCAGGACCTGGCGGTCCCAGTTAAAGCCATTGGGAAATAATTGGCCATTACGGCCTCATTTCCTCCAGCTGCCAAGATAGCAGTGGAGTAAATCTGAAGAAATTCGACAGGATTAATAGTCCCGTCGAACTTCTCCGGTAGGTGAGGCCGGAACTTCAGTGGCCACCTGACCATACGCAGATGCATGGCCAGGGCTGAACAGCCTCCTCCTACTCCTTCAGGAGCAGGAATGTCTTGAGCTTCTCGTCTTTCACGAGCACGCTCAATATGGACTCGGTCGTCTTGTTGGCGATATCGGCGATCAAGCTCCACCCGGAGGTCATGAGTTGAAAGCCTTGATACCGTGTGAGTGCGTCATGCCCCGGAGGGCAACGACGTCACCTGCTGTGATGCAGCACGTCTCCTGTTGTTGGAAACGTGCAGACCAGGTCTGCCAGACAAGGTCCGCCGCTGCGATGGGGCCCGTCCTGAAGGAGGAGGACCCTGGTTGCTGATGTGGTCGGCTGCTGCTGCAACCAAGTGTTCCACGTCGGCTCTCCACTGCTCCATTGCATCCCGGGATGCGTCCGGAGGTGGTGGGCGCTGAAGAAGAGCACGTGCTGCATGAAGCGCGTGTTCCGGGTTGTTGAGATTTGCCGACGCAGTGATTGACGCCGGTGCACCATCGCGTTGTCCAGCTTGATTTGCTGGTGGAGGCGATGGTGGTGGGAGTGTGACCCCTGCTGGAGCCGTGGTTCCTGCTGGTGGCTGCATATTTGAGGGGTTACCCCCAACAGCTTGAATAGCGGGTTGACCATTGGATGATCCAGCGGCTGAGTTCACCATTCTTGAAGTCTCAGGCGCCCCTACCTGGCGCGCCAACTGTCGGTGGTTTTGATCCGGCAAATCTCCCGACACTACTAAAGTGTTAAAGGAGTTTGAGGTTCGGTGTAGGCGCGCGGAGATTCAAGAAGGTGAATTGTGAATGACACAGTGGATACGGGAATTTACGTGGTTTGGGCCACCTGAGCGTAATACCCTACTCCACGGGGTGTGTTCATGTTGTATTGGATGTATGTCTCGAGCGTCTGTCTCGTATGTTCGAGTGTGCAGAGCGTGTAGAGAGTATGTAAAAAACGTGTCCTATGTATCGTCGGCCTGTCCTTTTATAGTACAAGGGCAGGCCGTTACAAGTTAGCCTGGCCCGACATGTGGCCCTGGCGGTTACTCATATTGATACACATTCAACACATTGAATTGCCCTTAATGACCGAGTTATGGGCTTTGACAGCACCATTACTGGTAATTAAGGTCGTCCGATCGTGTGTCATTAATATAGTATTAATGACACTTTATCAGGCCTTGAAGTCCTTGATTCCCCTTTGAAGATCCGGAGCTGTTGTGGAGTCTTCCGTAGGTTAGAGGCTGAAGATCCGATGGTTGGACACGTGGCAGCGCCGGAGCGCACTGTGGGGAACAGATGGCTCCGGTGTTACCCGACACGTGTCAGCACCGGAGCTTCCCTCGGTCTGGGGTTAGGTCCGGGGGTGCCATTTTGGTACATAGCCCGGAGCTTCCCCCTTGCGGGCGGTAGCTCCGGTTTGATAGTACACGTGGCGACCCTGGGACTAACCATGTTGGAGAAGCGGGTCCGGACATGTCTGACATGTGGGCCTCCGAAGGTCTTCAAATCAAGTAGATGACTTTCCCATGAGATCTTTGCAATCCCAAGGAGTATATGGTACCCAAGATACCGACAGTCGTTGTCTCTTTTGATCCACTATGGACTATGTTTTAAAACTCTCATGTCAATTGATGTAAGACTTAACCTATGTTTCTCATGTATTATGTCTAAATTGTGATGGTATGATTGAATTACATATTTATCTTGCATACTTGTTGCTTTATCACAATTTATGAGCACATCACTTAGGCACCCCACCATAACATGTATATGTATGAGAACTCTCTCAATCTCTCTTACTCATGATGAATACATTGAGGGGGAGTCTCTCATACACATACATGTTATGAAAACAAACTATTATCCTTTTTTGTTGAAGCTTAATGTGTTGTCATCAATCACCAAAAAGGGGGGGGGATTGAAAGTGCATCTAGGCATCCCCGTGGGTTTTGGATGATTGATGATGACAATTAAGAGACTAATGAGCTAAGTTGATCTTAAGCACAGGTGTGACAATTGAAAGGAGACAAAATCCCTCAAAAAGGAAAAGGTTAAAATGAGCGTCAAAGGCTCAAGTGTAGAAATTAGGGTTTCTATGGTGTTGAGTTTATATGAGCCGTATCATGTGATAGGGTGGTTGTATCATGTGCATTGAGATCATTCTAGAGGGATCAAAGTGGTGGTTGAGAGAAAAACCTAAGTGAGAAGCCAAAATGAGAGAAAACACTAGGAGGCCGGACTACTCCGGGCCAGCCAGTCAGAATACTCCGTTATGGGTCAGACTAAATGTCTATGGATGAGTTCAGACTTGTCTGTATGGGTATGGACTAGTCCGTTCTTCCCTTGGTGAGCGAAGTTGGAGCTAAGTCCTGGGAGGCCGGACTTGTCTGCCAAAAGGGTCGGACTAGTCCGGACCCCTCAAAGAAGTCCGTTATGGGAAGGACTAAACATTTCTGTCCGACTTCGGACTAGTCCGTTGTAGTACGTACTAGTCCGTGTTGTCAGTGTTCGTTTGAAATTCAAACGTTGGCGCGCACGTCATCTGTTTTGTCAATCGATGACATGAAATTGTCAGTGGTCCCCGTAGGTCGGACTAGTTCGTGGCATAGGGATCGACTAGTCCGGATTGCTCTGGTGGCAACAGTTAGTTGTCGGGACCCCTATAAAAAGGGGACCCTAACCCCTATTTGATAACTCTCTAATCCTAGCACCGCCACAACTGACCTAGAGCCTTCCAAAGCATTCTACTCATCCTGCTAGCCCTCTAAGACAAAATCTTGTAGAGATTAGGGTTTGGGGAGGAGAGTGAAGGAAGATCATCGCGCTTTGGCTCTCGGTTTGATGTCTTGCACATACTGTTATGTTTTGTGGCTTGTGTGAGTTGTGCTTCAAGTGCTCCTTGCTGTATTGATTCCTGGGAGTCTCAACTTGTGAGCAGCCCCAAGAAACTTGGTGATTACCCATTGATATAGTGGAAACCAAGCCGGCCATTATGGTGGCTTGGTGAGAGAAGGGTCAAGTGAGACTCGGTCCTTGTGTGGACTTCTCAACGTGGACGTAGGCTTCTTCGTGGACCTGGACCACGGGATAAATCTTGTCTCACTTAGTTGCTTTACTTTTTGTAATCACTAGAATTGCAATTAGGGTTCATATCGTTCTTCATATTGATCTTTGTTGAAATCTTGTAACCTAATTGCTTTAACTTGTCAATCTAAGTTGTACTAGGTTACTATACATTGCATACATCTTTAGTAAACTTAAATTCTGCAAATAACATGTAGAAATCAAGTTTTTTAGGTTTTCCCCCTATGCTTAGCAGACTAGTCCGGCCCTTCCCGACAAGTCTGGCCTCAGTGATTTAATCTCGTTTTATTAAGCCATTTCAGGTCTTGTTTCCTATTCACCCCCCTTCTAGGCGACTTTCAAAGAGATATCGCACAGATGAAGTGTTGATGTCACATTTGATCACGCATGGATTCATGAAGTATTATCGATGTTGGAACAAACATGGGGAGGAGGGGCTTAATAAAGTAGAGATGAGAGATTCATATCTGGAGAGGGAGGTCCCTACCAGTGTCGAAGAAGATCTCGACGACGATGTGAACGAGCCAAATATATCAGGATTCACCAATGACGACATTGAGTTTCAGGTGCATAACATAGAGGAGATGGCATGCAATGTCGAGAGACATGGCAACGATGATTGGTACAGTAATGGTGAACTTGCAAATTACAAGAAGGTGATCGAAGACTCGAAGAAGCCATTGTATCATGGTTGTGCATCTAAGTACACCATACTGTTTACGATGGTAAAAATTTTCCAGTTGAAGGCGAGCAACGGATGGAGTGATTGTAGTTTTAAGGAATTGTTGACGCTCCTTAAGGACATGTTACCCAAAGGCAACACAGTCCCTACGACAGTTTATGAGGCAAAATAGATAATTTGTCCATTGGTTTGGAAGTGGAGAAAATCCACACATGCAAGAATAATTGCATTTTATATCGTAGACCTGAGTACGAAAACTTCGTGAAATGTCCTATTTGTGGAGTGGACCGATTCAATCGTAGGAAAGACGACGGTGATGATGAGAACTGCAATAGAAGAAAAATAGGGCTTAAAAAGGTGTTTTGGTACTTTCCTATCATTCCTCATCTCAAGTGTTGGTTTGCAAACAAGAAGAAGTCAGAATTGTTGCCATGGCACAAAGAGAAGCATAAGCAAGATGCTGGAATGATAAGACATCCTGCTGATGCCACACAGTGGCAAAACCTTGATTCACGAAATCTTGAATTTGCCATTGATCTGAGGAATATTACGATCCCAATGGGCACCAATGGCATGAATCCTTTTTTGAACAGTAGCACACATAACACATGGCCAATTGTGCTAACAATTTTGAATCTTCCTACTTGGTTGTGCAACAAACAGAAATATATTATGATGGCATGACTGATACCGGGCCCACAACAACCTGAGAATGACATTGACACTTATTTTAGGCCTCTGGTTGAAGATCTGAAGCAGTTGTGGTACAATGACGGAGTGCAGGCCTGGAATGAAAACAAGCGTGAGTACTTTCGCCTCAAAGCCATTTTATTTGTGACTCTTAGTGATTCTCCACCGGCTTGTAACTTGTCCGGACAGAGTAAGAAAGTAGGTTGTGTATGTCTACATTGTTTGAGAGAAATAGAATCATAGTACTTGAGCGAGTCATGAAAAATAGTGTACATGGGACATCGACGCTACATTCCAATGAAGCACCCATTTCAGAGTATGAAGGATAATTTCAATGGTGACTCTGAGAAGAGGCGTCCTCCACCTCATCTCACGAGTCATGAAGTCTATGAAATGGTCAAGGATATCCATGTTGTCCTTGGTAAGCGGAAAAGGACTGGCAAAAATACTGGAGAAGATGACATGTGGAAAAAGCAATCGATTTTTTGGGATCTACCATATTGGAAAGACTTAGACGTCTATCATTCGTTGATGTGATGCATGTTGAGAAGAATGTGTGTGAGAGCCTACTCGGGGCATTGCTTAACACGGATGGGAAAACTAGGGACCATGGACATGCACAGGCAGATCTAAAGAGAATGGGAATTAGGCACGGGTTGTAGGTTGATGACTCAGTAAAAGGAACGAAACTACCCACATCATGCATCACCCTATCAAGAAATGAAAAGAAAGAGTTTTGTGGGTTCTTCAAAAATGTGAAAGTACCATTCGGCTACTCGACGAACATCTCAAGGCTTATTTCATTTTCAGATCTAAAAGTAGATCCTGGTATGAAGTCTCATGATTACCATGTATTGGTTACACAGATGATTGCTGTTGGAATTCAGAATTCCAACCGGTCAATGTTCGGGAGGTTATAATAAACTTTTTCTTTTTCTTCAATGCAATTGGTCAAAAAGTACTATGTGAAGACGATATCGGGTCATTGGAAAAAAGGCACTATGAAACTTTATGCTTCCTTGAGATGTATTTTCCACTTGCCTTTTTTGACATCAGCGTCCATTTCACAACTCATATTATTAAGGAGATAAAGCTACTTGGCCCTGTGTTCCTTCACCAGATGTATGCGTATGAGAGATTCAACGGCATAGTGAAGTCCTTCATTAGAAATAGAGCTTGCCCTGAGAGCAGCATGGTACAAGGATACTCTACAGAGGAAGTTGTGGAGTGAGCTCTAAACTACGCTGACCCAAGTAACCCGATTGGTGTTCCCAAGTCTCGTCATGAGGGGAGGCTCACAGGAAAAGGGACCATCGGGAAGAAGGTTATAACTCCATATTCACATTTTTTCTTTTGCGCTTATTTCCACGTGTTGCAACACATGTCCATTGTGTCGGAGTACCTCGATGAGCACAAGGAGGTGGTGCTTAGAGACAATCCAGGCCGTAATGAATCATGGTTAGCAAATGAACATAGTAGAAAATTCATTGGCTGGCTTCAGGATCGGATTTCTCAATAATCGAATACTCAAACAAGTGAATACCTAAAAAAGTTGTCTCGTGGTCCTATATTCACAGTTATTACATATCAAGGGTACGACATAAACGGATACACGTTCTACACTATAGAACAAGATAAGAAAAGCATGTATCAGAATAGTGGTGTCCGTGTTGATGCTTATAATGTTGTGGGCCAAGACAAAGACATGTACTATGGTCATATACAAGAGATATGGGAGCTTGACTTTCAAGGATTCAAGATTCCTCTTTTCTGTTGCAACTGGGTTGATGGAATCAAAGGTGTTGTACAAGACAAGTACGGGTTCACTTGCGTTGATCTTAACCGTCAAGGATATAAGTCGAAGCCTTTTGTGTTAGCAAAACACGTTGCTCAAGTGTTCTATGTTCCAGACACAACAAATAAAAGACTGAAGGTGCTTATACATGGAAAATGACAAATCGTCAGAGTCAAGAGTGTCATCGATGAGGAAGAGTTCTACCAATTTGATGAGATTCCTCCTTTTGTCACCTCGATGATCAAGCTAATAATACCATCGGCCAACGAACTTCCTTACTTGCAGAACGGCCACCATAAAAAAGTCAAGAATTTCAAAAAAAAAACCAAGATCGCAACGTGAAGTACAAATTGATTGTGTGTAAATATGCTCAAATATGTGAAAATATGGTCAATTGAGTGAAAAATTAACTTCCATTTGGATATTTGTGTGATATATGCTCGAATGTGTGAAAATATTGTCATTGAGTGAAAAATTGACTTTCATTGGTCATTTGTGCTCCGTTTCTTATGGAGAAGTACTGATGCCTTGTGTTCTGTTTCTTATAGAGAAGTATTGATGCCTGGTGCTCTGTTTCTTATAGAGAACTACTAAATGTAGCACTTGCTCTGCCCTAGAAAATGGGATACAAATGTGATGTGAGACGTGCCTCACAAAGGCGCATCTCTCAAGCAACATAATGTGAGACACGTTTTTAAAAAGTGTGTCTCCAATTTAGACACTTCGATCTACACAAATTGCATTACTGACAATGGCTCGCATTAATTAAAAAGAAAATAGACATGCTCTTATAAAGCGCATTTCAGATATGGGCTTACATATGTGTGGGAGACACGCCCGATGGTGGCTCTTCTAAGGCGCGTCTCAGATTTTTGTCCTAAGGTACTTTTAGCTCTCTCGCGCGCTATCTTCCCAACACATAACAAAACTTTTCGACACTTTAGCTCTCGCATGCTGATCACTTTCCGCCCATGAAACCACAGCTACGTCGTCCCATTCCCCGGAACACGCCGCCGCGTCGGTCCGCTTCCCCGGAGCTCGTCGCCACCTCGACACTGCCCTCTTGATCATTGTCGCGCTGCCGCCTTCGACCCTTGACTCCTCGTCGACCAGCCCGACACTGCCCTAATAAGGTTTGTTTGCGCTTTGGTTGGAGTTGAAATGGTCCACGCTTTAGTGGTTCACCGGTCAATGTTTAGTATATTTTCGGAGTATTATGCTTAGAGTATTAAGCTTTGGTTGGAGTCGAAATGGTCCGCGCTTTGGTGGTTCACCGGTCAATGTTTAGTATATTTCTAGAGTCCTACGCTTAGAGTATTACGCTTGGGCTAAGTACCCATCAATGTTTAGTGATTTATTTAATGATTGCTTGGTTTGGATTGTCCTTACACTTCACACATAGATATTTTTCTTATTAAGGTACAAATGCCATGTGAATATTTGTGCAAATGTAACTGAAATTTTATAATGTTTTACAGGATTTCAGTGATTTTTTGTGAATTTGAAGATGTCTCAGTCTGAGCATCAGCAGCATATTGAAGAGGAGGCTCAGCAGCAGACTCAGTAGAAGACACATGAAGAGGATGCATCTGCCTCTAGTAACACAAGAACGAAAAGGTCGCGGACGACGTGGCCGACAGACGTTTTGACTGTTGATGAGGCCAATGACAATGGCTTACCTCTGGACCATAATGTGAATACCAGACTGTCCAGAATTTGTGGTCTAGCTGCTCAGGAAAGGATGCCACTATACCTGCAGAGATTCGATCACTTGACCGAAAATGAAAAGGATGAACTCTTTGAAAGCTCTATCCAACCATATGTTCAATATCTGGAACAAATGAAACAAAAGGGGAAGAAGCTAGCTATGAAGATGATCTCTCATGCATGGAGGGCCTACAAAACTAAGCTTCACGAGTTTTGGAAGAATCATGAAACCCCCTTCCATAATTATAACCATGTGTCAGAAGAGGACTGGACGAGATTTGTTAAAAAGTGCGAATCATAGAAATTTGCCGAGAACAGTGAACATATGAAGTGGCTCCGATTGCAGAATGAGCTTGACCACCACCTGGGCAACACCGGTTATGCTAGGAAAAAAGGATTTTGGAACAACAGGATGAAGCATTGACCGAGCTAGGTGTTGTGAATCCATACGACAGTTTCAGTGGACAGCTGAAACCATTTATGCATGCTTATTCATAGCTGTCTGAGTTAGGCGGTATCAGCTTCTACAACCTGGGCACCTTACATGTCGCTCAAAGAGTCTGGAAAGCAGTGAAGAATCAAATGGTGAGACAAAAAATAATTCCATCACCAAGGCCCTGCAAAGACCGGAGCAACAAGGCCGTGTTCGTGGTATTTCCAGCAAGTTGACCTTGAGTGAGGGTTTTCCGGAACACAAAAATACTCATCAGAAGGGGAAACCGACATCGACAACACAGGTTGACGTCGAGGAACTGAAAACACAGCTGAGAAGGGAGGTCCTAGGAGACGTGAAGCAAATTCTGAAGGGAGCAGGTATAGCAATCCCTAACGCGTTTTTCGTCTTAAGTAATGACGAGGAGTGTAGGAGCAGCTTTGTTTCTACAGCAGCTTGGGGTGGACAACCACAGGAGGATCTTCAAGCACCAGCGTCTGGACCTTCAACTGAGCCAGACACGATAGATAACTTGGATCAGCCAACAACATGTAGCCTTTTGCTAATGGTCGAAGAAATCGCTCAAATGGAGGTCGGGAGAGGGCTAGTGTATCCCTATCAGATCATGCTTGACAACATCCAGGTCGACACATGATCCTATTATGTGGTCAAGGTGGACATGGTGCATGAAAATACAAAAAACCTGCAGCTCGAAGTGCCACCGGATGATATAACGTTGACTATGCGGGATGCAGTTACTAGAAGGATTCAGTGGAGACAGAGCCTTATTGTTGTTGACCCAGCAACAGCAGCTTCCGCGCCGACCGCTTTGATGTCTCCTGAGGCACGTCTGCTTCTGCATCCAAATCCAGAACAAATTGATCTGTCTCTAATTCAAGAGCTATCGTTGCCTCTAGTTATAAAGATGCAGTAGAAGTCTCCAATTGGAGAGCAGTTGCCTCTAGTTATAGAGAAGACACATCTGTCTCACACTATAGAGCTGCCGCAGAAGTCTCCACTTGAAGAGCAGCCACGTCGGTCTCCACCTCGCACTCGAAGTGCTCTGCACCCTACACCTGATCAGCCGTCGGCAAAGCCGACAAACAATGTACGTGTCAAAAACAAGAGTCAGTCGCAGCGGCGATTATCATTGAAGGAAGATTGGAAGAAACCAATGAAAGAGTCAGAAACTAACCCGAGGGTGCCAAAAGCTATGACGCATGCAAACCCGAAGTTTGAAAGGGAAAAGCCGATGTTAATTGCGGCCGCACTCAAACAAATTGGTAAACCTTGTGTTCAACTTCGTCAATACTACGTGGAAAATTACAAAAAGTGTGATACCATACTAGTGGCATTGAAGGATAAACATTTTCTCTTGGGTGATGGCGCTTTTGTCATCGCATGGTCCCATCTCTACGACCTTCTCAACCTCAACACGTTGGATGTCTCTCTAATAAACTGTTTCGCATTGTAAGTCCTTAAAAACTAGGTTATCTTATACATATACTCAATATAAGTGTTATATGTAACAAATTTGGCATTTTGCGTGTAGGCACCAACAACAACATACTTGTCATAATACGGGAAATGCGTCTCCAGCATATCTTAACCCGCAAGTACCATCTAGAACTTATATTCAAACGTCGAGTGGCCGGAGATGTTGTTCAATATTTTGTGAAGGCAACAAAACATTACAGTGATAAGGAGCTCTTAGTCGTACCGTTAAACATTGGTAACCATTGGGTAACCTAGCAATTTCTACAAGGTACGACCAAGTCTGGTACTGTGACTCCTCGAGGCCAAGAGATGAAAAAACTAGCAAGCGGATAACCCGTACATGGAGTGATATCTCTTCCGCTATTGACGAGTAAGTTCCTTCTTCACTTTAGTTTCTGATTGTTTCATCCTTGCGCGATAATTTTACATAAACTGTGAAAATTTTTGTTTAGGGCTTTTGGACAAGTAAAAGGAAAACGCAGAAAACTTAAACATCATACTGCATTCGACATCCCACAACAAGCTCCTGACAACATGTGTGACTTCTATGTCTTCTTACATATGGCTTTATTTGGAGGACAACCTAATTGAAATGTATGTGTAAGTGCATTTATTTTACTTTATTACTAATCTTTTGCTAAATCTCATTTTATCGTGTGGTACGACTATGGACCCGCCTTCAGGAATGCTGAAGGTCGTAGCCTCGAGCAAACAAGAGACGTACTATGCAGGTTCATCATTACTGAAATCATTAGTTTAAAGGTAGAATTTCATTTCCAAGTAGAGGATTAGGTGTCAGTTATTCTTTTGTGTAATTAGTTACTTGTTAAGCTGAATGAACAGGGGAATTCTATGTAAATAGTTACTTGGTAACCATGATTGACACTTTGTTAATATTTGATAGGTCAATGTGTGTGATCTTCATTTGGCTATACATATGTTTCTATAAGTGTATGTTGCTGACACTGGCAATGCGGCTGCCAAATCCTGGCTAGCTCCAGGATGCAGCCGGCAACGAGGATAATCAGGGGTGGGGGCACCTAATAGGAGACGTGCGTTTAGCAAGGAGCATCTCCTATTAATGCCGCAGTGACCTGCCTACAAACAATCTGTGACGTGCTGTAACAGAGGACGTCTTGGATTACCTAAATAAAGGAGACATGCTTCCCTAGAGCACGTCTCAGATCAGTCAACAAATATGCGACGGGCTAACATAAAGCTCATCCCAGATTAGTCAATAAATATGTGATGAGCTATATTAGAGCATGTCTCACATGTACACTGATGGGCAACGCGCCCGGAGCCCGTCTCAAATGACCCCATAAAGAAAGTATGTTATGATTCAACGAAAGGAGACGCGCTTTCTTTGAGCGTCTCTCGCACTTAGTCTGATCGGCGACGCGCTTGCTGCGCGTCTCTGATGACAGCGTAATGCGAGATGTGATGACGGAGACACATGGTTTGTTCGTCTTCCTTCTTCGTTCGGGTCTCGAATGATCCTTTCTTACGTAGTGGTTTCACCGCTCTGGCTCCTAGATTCCGTTTTTCCTTTGCCAGGAGAAGCCGCCTCTTGAGCCATGCAGATCCCAAGGTAGTATCTCTGAACCGATTCCCAGCACCATCCAACTACCAGTACTACACCGAGAGAGGCCTAATTAATTGACCAAGCTATCCCATACTTAGTTTTGTGGTGATACTGTATAGCTTAGTGACTACTCCATAAACCGGTTCTTTGAGTCCAGCAAGGTTCATACCCCAAAACATGATCTCGTGCATACTGCACCATACCATTCAAACTGACCCACCAAATGCCTATCCACTACAATCTATTTTCCAATACCACAATAATGATCATAATTCATGAATAGTAATTGTGTTGAATTGTTTCCCACATCTACTTTGCATGGCTAAGCATAAAGTAATTCCCAAATATCAACCTTCCATACCCAAGCGACAAGGAGAATAAGGTAAAGCAAAGGGTAATCATAAAGTAGGATTCATATTAAATTAGCATGCAACTAACTATAATTCCAAAAAAGGTACAAGATGATGAAGCGCGCTTGCTTTTTATTATTTAGCTACTCAGTCTTCTTCATTGAACTATTGTCTTCATATCTTCATGTTGCTTCTTAGTCGGAATACAAATACGTGTCAACTACCGTCAAAAGAGACATAAAAGCTATCACCAACAGTGCCCATACAAGCAACGCAAATGCTATCATTAGATATATTACAGTTATGATTTAAATTGGAGTTATGAGTGATTTATTATGTTCTAGTGAAGTTTCTGGTAAAACATGTAATTACATTAATTAATCAAGTGACAAAATTTCTTATATCATGCAAAAACGGCTTTATGAGAAAATTAGATATTTTCTATGTGTTTACATCATTTTTATACACATTTATAAGGTTTTATATTATTTTATTATTTTCTAGATATTTAAATATATTTTATATATATGCTTGGACAATCACTACAGGAATCCGTCGATAGGGCGTCGGCCATATGAGTGTCGGTTGCCTACACAAACCGACACACATAAATTAAAGTCGTCGGTGAACCGATGCACTTAGCCGACGATGAATATTGGACGCCTTTAACGATTAAGTATGTCGGGGCCGACGTATTTACAGACTATGTGCATCGGGTTCCAACGGTCGATGCACTTAAAGTTAAATACGTCGGCCAGGGCGACCAACGCACTTAAGTGAGTTATATGCGTCGGTTTCGGCCCAACCGACGCACATAAGAGGACACGTGGCTGCTCCACCGAGTGCGGGTGTGTGCGTCGGTCCAGTACAAACCGACGCATATAATGAACTTAAGTGCGTCGGTTTCAATGGCCGACGCATATAAAGTGCCGTGTGGCCATCCCCAGTGGCCAGATATGGGCGTCGGTTTAGACAAAACCGACGCACAAAACGCATTTTTTTTAAAAAAAATGTTTATTTTCTCTCCCTCCCCGGATGGCGAGCCTCCGTTTTACACACAACGCAATATATATATACATCATATCAGTTTTCAAACATACGACCATACACAAGTTATGAAACATAGCACCATACACAAGTTTTAAATCGTTTCGAACACAAGCATAATATAATACAAGCACAACAGTTCGAAAATGACTAAACGAAATTCATATGTCGTCGTGGGAGCCTCCACTCGCATGTCCTCCACTCCCATCTCCTCCACTCGCACCTCCGTCGTTGATGGTAAAGAAAGCATTGACACATTCAGGTGTTCCGTGACGAGGTCCCTGCAATAGATAAAAATGAAATAGAAACTTAATAACGTAACATGTTAACTCCTACTTACTTAATAACATAACTTTAAAAAAGAGAAGCATATTGGTTTGAACTAAAACTTATCAGCACACTCTCGTATTTCCTCTCACTCTCTCTAACTCTCTCGCCCTCACTCGCTCTCCTACTCTATCTCTTCTCCTCTCCCTCTATCTCTTTCTCTCTAGCTCCCTCTCTATCTATCTCTTCTCTTCTTTCTATCTCTTCCTCTCTCCCTCTATATATTTCTCTCTCTCTCTCTATCTATCACTTCTTTTCTCTATATGTATTCCTCTCCCTCTCTATCTATCTCTGCCTCTCTCACTCTCTCAGTTGTTCACTTTTTCACTTCATCTTTCCGCTAGTATTTCCCTTTTCTTTTTAATATTATGGTAATTGATGTTATAATGAAAATATTGTAACAAGTATGCATGTCATACATACGTTGTATCTCCTTGTGATGGGTGAGTCTGCACTGGAGGGAAAGGCATCGGTGGGAAAACTGCTTGAAGTTGTGAGATTATAATTAGAATCATTTTGGAATCAAATATAGTGGTCAAATGCGAAAATTATAGTTTACCTGGATTATTTTGCTGCAATCCATAAACCAATAGTGACATAAATCCGTAAGGTTGTGGAACATACGATTGACCACTCTCAGAACCCTGCAACACAAATAGTTACGATATTGCATTATATAACTGAAGTCAATAAGATAAGTAGTTTTACCTGTGAGGAGCCAATCTGTGGTAGTGTTGGCTGCATTGGTCGAGGACCAAACTGAGAACTGGAGCTACCTTGACCCATGAACTGCATCAAGTAAATTAGTTGTGATATCTTGAGTAGATACATTTGTAAATTGAATAATATTTTCAAATAAGAAAATTACATGTTACCTGAGACATATACAAATAATGCATCTGTTGCTGCAACATCTGTGGTTGTTGCTGTTGTTGTTGCAGCAACATCTGTGTCTCTTGTTGTTGTTGTTGCATCTCCTCCTTTGTGCGTCTTAGTTCTTCTCGTAATTCAGCCTCTGTAGATGGTTGAAATCGACTACCACCAACATTGGATGGTCGTCGTCTAGCATAAGCCTCACGCTCTACATATTCGTCGCCTAACCCAATTCTACAAAAAAATTACAAGTGTGAAGAATCGATATTAAATAATATACAAATCAGCATTAACTTTACACATACCTCCCATGCGGTAGACCTCCACCAGCATCGTATGCTGCAGCGACATCCAACGGCTCTCTCAAATAGTCTGAATCAGGTCCATGATTCTTCTTGAAACACTCAACATATTTTTGTTGTGATACATTTAGTTAACAGATTAATGTAATACAAGATAAATTGAGTTGATAGATAAAAGCAACAAAGAATCAACATACGTACTAATTTCTGCATTGATGCCTCGTCACATAACATCTCTGGGCGATTTAGGTCTAGACATTTGTGCCCCTTAAGATAAACCTCAAAAAATGTTGGAGGCGTACCAGTTTTAGCTGTCTGCAATATCAAAATCAATAATTTAATAAATGCAATTAATTGAAGCAATCTAAGTATGAATATAAGAATTCATACCATCCATTGTTCCATCCGAACATAACCATCCGGCCCAAAGAAATGCTTTCCTGGCTTGCTCTTCCAGTTTCTTCGGTGTCTATTAGAAATATTTTTGAACTCAGCTGAACCCCAATACCCGCATAACCATTCCCAAGCCTCCATATTCGCAAAAATCCAATCCACATTACTTTGCAAGTACTCCTCCCTAGTGAGGTGAATTTTGGCTGCTTCTTTGTTTGAAACATCACAGTCTTGTAGTAGATGGTCACAACCTTGATTCGTGCCTTCGAGAAGGAGTGCTTAACACGTCTCTTTGCTGCATTATGGAAAACTGAACAAGCATATGCTTGACTCACACCCTCCTCCAAAGGAAACCTACCCTGCATACAAGTAACAATTAATGTCAAATAACAATAGGATGTAATGTAATGGAAACTAATGTAATGGAAACAATCAAAACAAACTTACCCAGAAAATCTCCCAAACTTTATCCTGACATGTACCCAAATCGCCATACTCTTGAAGCGCATAGTGATCCCAACTATGCTCTGCAATTCTTTGACCATCTACTAATACCATCCCGAGATAGCAAAATCAGATGGCGTTTCCCAAATAGGTGTTAACTACTCATCGATGCCCCTTTCCACTCCATCCAAGCTCCACCCAGCACCTAGTATCCTTCGGCCTTATAATTGTCCGCTTGTCTATACTTTTACTTACACCATATAAAAGGTGTCTCCGCAGCCTGTACATAAAAAATACATAAAATTAGTTAATTGAACAGATATAATGAACTTGTTAGTTAATTAAAAATATTATCTAAAAGGGCATCGATCGGGGTGTCCTAACTCTTCCAGCTCATCCCTTCTAGCAATCCTGGCATCTCGCTCAGGATCCTCAGGCTCATCTTCTTCCTCATCATCTCCCTCATTCCCACCATCAGAATAGGTCCACTGCCCAACACTATCTGAGCCTCCTCCTGAGACTCGTCCTGAGCCTCCTGCTGAGCCTACTCCTGAGCCTCGCCCTGAGCCTCCAACTGAGCCTCCTCCTGAGCCACCTTCCTGCTCCGACGTCGGCCTGACAGTCTCTGGTTCCTCCTCGTACGTCGGGGAACGACCTGTCACCTGTGGCGGACCTCGTGCAGGCTCGCTCGACGTTGGCTCTGCCACACAACTCAAGAACTGCCTCTTCCTCTGCCCACTGTAAGAAGTACACTGAAAATATAAATAAAGAAGTATGTAAAGAAGCAAGAAACAATAAACAATTAATTTAATATTTACATGTATGTAAAAAACAAGTACCTGAAACGGGTCTGGTTGGCTCGAAGTAGAACTGGGAGTGGAGGCCGAAGATCCACTACCCTTCTTGCTCTTCTTCTTCCCCAAACATGGCGAAAGCTTAAACATCTGCGCACCTTTTTATAGAAATTATTAGTGTACAACATTAGGTAATAAATAAAGAATGTATACAATAATATTAAAAATCTAAAAATGCGTACAATATAAATCAAAAATCATCAGCATTAGAATCTGCTTCTGTCACGCGTGTATTAAGATATTCTCGTATCTCTTCTTCCATCTCTTCCTCCTCACTCTCTTCCATCTCTTCCTCTTCTTCATCATATCTATCCTCTCCTTGCAAATTCTTTTTCTTCTTTTCCATAATTCTTTGTGATTGCCGAACACGTTTTCTTGAAGGGCCAGCTTGTTCTTCAGACATCAACTCTAACATATCACTAGCAATTTCTGCGAGTCCTATCCTAGAAGATATCATAAAATCTTCTGCTTCCTCGACTTCATCCTGATAGATAATACTGTAATCTTCTTGAGTCTCTATATACTCATCATAACGATGAGGGTGTACTTCAAGGTTAATTGTATACACAACCCACCAATTTTTCAAACTTGGATGAGGATAACTTAAATAGTACATGTGTACCACTTGATTCGCAAGTACAACATTGTTGTTATGGGTTGTGTATCATGACTTGTGGTTGACCTCCACCATTCCAAAATCATCAAATCGTGTGCCCGATGTTGGATCAAACCATTCACAGTCGAAAATCACAAGTTGAAGTGTTTTTGGATCGCCAAATGTGTACTCTATTATTTTTTTTAATAACACCGTAGTATTATGTCCCTTTTCCACTACCCTCCGCGGCAGTTATCATTACTCCACTATTTGTAGTGGCAGCAAGTGGACGACTGGCTTCTAAACTTGCCGTCCGAAAATGATATCCGTTGATATCGTACCTGCTAAATTTTCTTGCTCTCAATTGACCATGCGACATCTGTCGCAAGTCATCGGAGATGTTGACATTTTTCATACACTACATAATAAACAAAGTTCGCATCTTATGATAAACATGCGAACTAATATTGAAAGAAAAAACGGATAGAAAATTACATGTTCATGGAACCAGTCCACAAAGCTTTTTCCACCGTTTATGCCATGTTGTTGCATCTTATCCAATCGACTTTGTGTAGGTTTTCATGAAGATTTCCAATACAACTTGTCAAACATTTCAAAATATGGTAACACCTCCTCCATGTTGAAAAATATGTAAAGCATGGTGTAATTCCTCTCTTTTGCTGAAATATAATGAGAATTAGCAGCCCCAACACCATTACCCTTTCATTGAAAAATCTTAAGCTCACTCGTAGATTGCTCTTCTACATTATGATATCGTGTGACACTTGCATTCACGTTGTTGGCACGTGAAAAATATTTGCTAGAGAAGTTAGTAATCTCTTTAGCTGCAAATGCTTCTGCAATACAACCCTCAACTCTTGCTTTGTTGCGCACTGTAGCTCTAAGTTTCTTCAATTCTCTTTCTTGGCTATACATCCATCTGAATTGTGCAGGACCTGCTACCAATGCTTCATAAGTTAAATGCACTAGCAAATGTTGCATAACATTCATAAATCTAGGCGGGAACACTTTTTCCATCTTACATACAAGCACAACAATTTCTTTCTTCCACTGTCGCATCATCTTTTTCGACACTTCCTTAGCACAAATATGTCTATAAAAGTAGCTAAGTTCAGCAAACATCTTCCACAAATCAGGTTTGAAGTAGCCATGAAACATTACCGGTATAAGTCTCCCCATCATAATGTGATAATCATGGCTCTTCAACCCATTCAGTTTACCAGTGTTGAGATTAACACATCCTTTTATGTTTGCCTCATAACGGTCTGGAAACTTCAGTGTTTTCAACCAAATAAGTATTTGCTTTCTTTCTTCTAGTTGAACATAGTATGGAGCTCGTGGCCTACTTTCATTCCCGTTTGCATTTGTTATAACCTCAAGCCCAGGACGATCACAAATATCAGCTAAGTCTTTACTCGCACTCAAATTATCTTTAGTTTGACCGGTAAAATCAAAACACATGCTTATGATGCTTTCAGCAACATTACGCTCCTGGTGCATCAAATCTTTGTTGTGCGGTAAAAGCAACGCTTTTGCATATGGTAGCTCCCAAATAAAAGAAATATGAGTCCAGTTGTGTTCTGTACCATACCCCTCGAAACCACCTTCAGCGGACTCTTTTAACTTTGCATGCCATGCCATTTTTTTCTCGCTTGTCAATCGACGAGGGGGTCATTCTGTAACACTTTTGCCTTTTCAAAATGATCGTGTATCACTCTTGTAAGTGTGATTTGAAGGAAGGAATCGTCAATGGCAATCAAAGAAGCTGACTTCTCTTCCATACTTCAACCTGAAGGCATCGGTATCAGCCATACATATGGGGCAACACAATTTTCCATGGACACACCAACCAGCCCAAATGTCGTATGCCAACAAATCATGTATAGACCATAGATATGCGGTACGTAAAGTAAATTCACATTTCATATGACTGTCGTACGCCTTTACACCTTGTCATAACTCTTTCAACTCGTCAATCAACGGTTGCATAAACACATTAATTTTCGTCCCAGGATGTTTAGGACCAGGAATGATGGCCGCGAGGAATATGTATCCTTCTTTCATGCACATGTTGGGAGGGAGATTGTAAGGCATGATGAAAACAGGCCAATAAGAGTATGGACTGTTACTTATGCTGAAAGGAGTGAAACCATCTGTTGACAATCTAAGACACACATTTCTTGGATCTTTACCAAACTCCGGATCGAAACGGTCTAGAGCTTGCCATGCCGCGCCATCTGAAGGATGTACCGTAATATCTTTGTCATCGCTCTCACGTAACACTTCTGAATGCCACCTCATCTGCTTCGCAGTTTCTTCAGAAAGGAACAACCATTTAAGCCTGAACGTGATGGGCATGTACCGAAGCTGTTTAACCAGTACCTTTGTACTTATTTCCTCCCCATCATCATTCAAAACCTTCACATGTCTAGATGCATTGCAATGCATACATGGAGTATCATTCTGGTGTTCCTTCCAAAACAACATGATATTATTTTTGCACGCATAAATTCTCTCATAACTCATGCCCAGACCTTCCAAAATCTTCTTTGAATGATATATGTCTTCTGCCATCTTATGTTTTGCCGGAAGGAGATCATTGATCAACTTCAGGATACCATTATAGCAATTGTTTGCAAAATTGAACTTAGACTTCAGCCCCATAAGTCGTGTGACCGCCTACAGAACGGTCACACTAGCGCCCTCATATACTTTTTCATCCGCGGCGGCAAGAAGTCTGTAAATCTTCTTCACCTCCCCTGGCAGTGACTGCTCTTCATACTCTCGACCAACATCCGCCATCATCTCATCCATCCGATCTTCATTCTCGTTTTCGTCTGACTCACTAGCATGATCCATCTCTCCATGCTCACGCCACACTAGATAGTCTGGCATAAATCCGTGCTTACAAAGGTGCAGCATCATTTCAGACCTCTCGAAATGTCGATGATTCTGGCACCTGCTACATGGACATTTCACAAAACGAGCACCACTAGGAAATGCTTGGTTCACAAACACATTTGCCATTTGTGCCCATTCCAAAGTGTACACACCATCTGAACTCCATCCATCATACATCACCTTACGGTCGTCACCCATTTTTCAACTTATACCTTCAAAGCAGAAAAATCATTATAATTAGTTTATTTTCATATTATGTCACAGTCACTACAACTAGGTAGATAGGTCCTAAACCCACCCAAGAGTGGTCGAGTGGGGCATGCTTATGACAACACGCGTGGTCTAGATCCAGACGAAATTTTGGCAGCATAACCCCGTTGTTCTCCATTGCATGCCCGAAAATGGTGCAGCAGAGAACATCAGGGTTATGCCGTCGAAATCTCATCCAGATCCAAACTCGTGTCTCGTCACAAGCCACCCCCCCCCCCCCCGATCCACTCCCAGGCTGTCCAAAAAGGGACAATTCCGAACCTTCACGTCTCACATGCCAATGGCATGTGATACGTGCCGATTCGAAACGGGTAACCAAATTCTTTAGGTTACGTTCCTCATTTTCATTTTTCAATAATTTACAAGAGAGGAAAGAACAAGACAGAGGAGGAAAGTTAGTCAGAGTTGAAAGTTCTAAGTCCAGATCCACCGTTCAGGCGCGGTTAATTAGTCGTCCTCATTATCGCCGTACGCATATGTGCTCGTCTAAACGCATACTTCACAACTAGAATCATCTTTCACTATAATCCTCTAAAGCTACCATAATTATAAAAATATTTACTATATTACAAACACATAATTAGTCATCATATTGCAAATGCTAAAAAGAAGCAATCACATGCATGATATGAAATTTTAATCACATTCAAATCATATAGCATAATGAATATGAATCACATTCGCGAGTTAGCAACTACATAATATGAATCACATTAATGAATTAACACTAATCACAAGTATAATATGCTCACATATTTAGAAACTATTAATCATGCTCACATATATAAGTTAAACATGTAAATTTGCATATAATTTGAGAATTAACTTACATATCCACATTACCTATGAAATAAGCTCACACATAGAACATCACATACACAAACTAATGCACCAAACAAAGATCACACATAAAGTTCAAATATATGACTTCATGATTTTACCTTATGCGCCGAGGAGTGAACGGGGCGCCAGAGGGGGGCCAGACTAGAGGGCTCCCGGGAGCGACAGAGGGGGACCGGACCAGGGGCTCCGGGGGCCGGACCAGAGCATGCCGGAGGGGGCCGGACCAGGGGGCGCCGGCGACCAACGGGCACCGGAGGGAGGCCGGACCAGGGGCAGGAGCGCCGGTGACTGGCGACGCGGGTGGGGGCGGCGGGCAGGGACGGGGGCGCGGACGTAGGCGCAGGCAAGGGGTGGGGACGCAGGCGCGGGCGCGGGAGAGTGGCGCCGGCGAGCGGGGGCGCGGGCGCGGGCGGCGGGCAGGGGCGCGGGCGAGGGGCGCCGGCGACGAGCGGGGGCGCAGGCGCGGGAGAGGGGCGCCGGCGACGGGGCGGCGGGCGGGGGCATCGGCGAGGCGGCGGGCTGGCGGCGGCGGGGACGGGCGGGGCGGGCGCAGGTTCGAGCGAGAAGTGTCGAGGCGCGTGAGAATAGAAGAGTCGCGAAGTGTTTAGGCCCCTCTTAAGAGCGTCAGTTTGGCCCTGGCTTCCGCTCTTAGAGCCTGAGCGATTCGGGCCCACTTAAGTGTGTCAGTGTTGTCCCGGCCGACGCTCTTAGAGGCTTAATCAGTCAGGCTCTCTTTGAGTATCATGTGGGGCCCATTTAAGATCGTCGGATAGGCCGACGCATTTAATATATGTGTCGGTTCGGCTGAAGCATCTATTATGCGTGTCGGTTTCTTCAAGAAAACCGATGCCTCTAACTTATGGGTGTCGGTTACCTGAAACCGACACCCTTACACGCGTTAAACGCGTTGGGGCCGACGCATCTATTAAAACCGACACCCTATTCATCGTTTCCTGTAGTGAATAACAATGTGTTTAACATTTATTCAATAAAGGTTTCATAATCAATTAAACAAATTTTTAGTTGATCCATAATTAAAATAATTATTTCAGAAAAGAATTATGTATAAAATGGTTAATATTAATTTTTTGTAATTTATTATGAATTATTAGTAATTTTCTAGATTTAATTTGCCATTTTTATAATTTTTTTGGCACTTATTTTATTTATTTATTTCTAATAAGAATCATTTATGAAATAATTAATACTAGTTTTCTACTTTTTATTATGAATTATCAACAATTTTCTAGAATTTGTTTCTATTTTATAAATAATTTGGATAATTATTCTATTTACTCTATGCTGAAAATATATATTGCAGAATATGTTATTTTCTTATAAAGAGCTATTATATTATTTCAAGCATTTACATGATTTTTTATAAAATCATAAATCCTAAAGATCTCATTTTTTGTCAAATTCACAGCTCTAAATATAATTTTAACATTAGTGTGGGTCTAAAGTATTATTTTCTATCTTTATAAGAGCTTAAATGTAAGTTTTACATATTTTCAAATTGAGGAAATAATTACCATAATGGTCTGGTGTGTTTTCTTAAGAGTAGGGGCCTATTTTTAATTTTAACTCAAACTGTAGGGGCCTAACTGTAAACTTTATTTTTCTTTTCTTTTCGTTATTTATTTTTCTATCCATAATTTGGTGAACTGAGTCCATGGCATTGAGGAACAAGGAGATGGGTGTGGTCCATGGTCTAGGGTAGACCGAGGCCATACACCTTCGAGATGGTCTAATCTCGGTCATCCGGCTAGGATCCGACGGCCGAGGGCGAACAGGCAGGGAGGGGCGGCGCCGACGGCTGGAGAGACGGCGGTGCCACTGGGGCTCGTCAGAGCATCACAGGAAATGGCATTCCGGTGGCCTAAACTCAACGAGGGTTTGCCAAAAATGAAGAGGAGGGGATGGGGAATCTCACTAGGGGGTCGCTCGCACGGAGAGGAGGCCGGAGACGGGCGCTCGACAGCGGCATGGCGGCATGAATCTTCGGTCACAGTGGAGGAGCGCCTCGAGCATCGGTTCCTTATCGAGCGCGGTTTCCACGAGAGCAATGGACTGTCATGCCTCGAGGGGCCATCTGCGAAGGTTGATACGGCCCCTATTTACGGGCCCTCGAGCTTTAATCGACAGCAATGGCAGCAGCGATTTGGCTAGGGTTTTGGGCTCGGGTGAAAAGGGAAAAATGGGGCTCGGGTGGCGGTTTATAGCGCGACAAGATGGGTGGTGGATGCACGCTCAAAGGATTCGAGTTCCGGCGCAGATTTGGGAGGTTGCGACGTGGGCGCGGGATCATGGCGCTAGAGCTCGTCTGTTACGCGAGGAAGAAGGGGAGGGGAGGCGTTGACATGCAGGCCCGGCGGTAGAGAAAGAAGAGAGGGAGAGGAGGCACGGGATGGGCCGGCGCAGAGTGGAGGGGGAGTTGGGCTGGGGCTAGGGCTAGGGTTTTGGCCCGATAGAGGTTTTAACCATTTCCTTTATTTGTTTTATGTTTCTGATTTCAAATTCAAATGAATTTTCTAGGGCATTTTCAAATTTGGGCCTATTGTGATTTTGCCCCTAGTTTGAAAGCTAATTGTGAATTTATCTTTCAAATTGAGAGTTTGTGAATTTACCCTTGATTTTTTGAAACGAAGGCAAAGTATACCCCTATTCCGTTAATGGGGTGTTAACGGGGTTAAATATGACAAAAATAGACTAAAATACCCTTGTGATTTTACCCCCACTTTAATTTGTATTTGTACAATAAATTTCACAAAAGGGTATTGTAGTCTTTTTTTAAAATTCTAATTCCTTATTTTATTTCTTTAAATCATTTGAACTTGGGCAAACTAACGGTGTTACAAACCGGGGGCAAACGGTAGCTTCATTCTAAAAAAAGAGGGGAAAATTCACAAAGTCAAAATATGGAGGGTAAAATCACAATTGAATTTAAAAATAAGGGTTATATCACAATTGTTCCTTCAAATTCAAGCTTTCACAACTAACACATAACATGCAGTTACTTTAAATGATTTTTATGATATTTTCTCCATTTAACATTACCATTATATCTTCTTTATAATTCTTATTTCGTCTTACTTTCTATTTCCAATATTTTACTCCACATAAATTTCTAGCATATTGGCTTTGCACGCACCTATTTTCAACTTGGCACAAATCATCATTTTTAATACAATTCTATACATTACTATCCTCTTTTATTTATTTATTTATTACTTATTATCATTGTTATTCTATTTAGTTAGCCTTAATTCTATTATATTATATATTATTTCGAAAAATGCGGGTGTGACAGAGGCCCAGTCCGCCCGTGGCCCTAATTTTACTTGCAGGTAAGGCGTTGTCGTATTCACATAAAAAGAGAGGATTCAAAAGCTGTTCATATATATATATATATATATATATATATATATATATATATATATATATAGAGAGAGAGAGAGAGAGAGAGACACAATTCATGGAGAGTAGCATTACAACTAGAGCTTGTCAGAATTATCACAACGTTATCAAAGTTGGAGAGCCGATAAGTCACAAAGAGTATTGTAAAATTGTAGATTGGTAGGTAAATTTCTAAGGCCTGCAATTTTGATGTATTATGAAACTGCATATTTGGAGAAAATGTTTTTATGAAAAAAGTACAAATGTAAATTTTCAGTACTATAAGTATTTAAGTTGTGTAATGACAACTTATGTGGCTTGTACAATCTATAGTTTTGTGATTGTACATTACCATAATAATATGAAATATCAACTATAAACAATTTTTTTAGAAGAACATCGACAATAAACTATGAAAAATAGTTTGGTACCCTAGCTTTAGACTTAGAAATGAAATGCATAGATATGGGACCAGTTGGTTAGGTTCCTCAATAGTGATGCTCACATTTAAATCTATTTATTTCGTAGTGATACAAGTCACACCTATTGACAAAGAGGAAATATATTGACTCTGTACATATTGGTCCAATTTTTGGAAGGTATTCATAAAAATAGTGCTAGTAGCATGGTTAGATCTTATAATATGCTATTGATGGTCTTATTGAAACAATTATGAAACATTCCTGAGACCATGATAGACCACCTTTTCTTCCTGAAAATAATTTCATCCCCCTTCCATTTTTATAAATATTGAATAGTCGGCACTTTCAAAATTTATCACATACTAAGGGCATCAATTGATAGTTTTGAGAAATCATGTTACTAATTGAAAACTTTTTCTAATTTTTTTTACATTTTATATGATGATTTTTTTAAAATAGTGTATGATGAAATTTTGTTTTCCAATTTTATAGAGGGACGAAAAAACTATTGGTGTTAAATCACTCTCGTATGGGGAGCAAGTTCCTTTTTTTTGGCGTTGGGAGCAATAGAAGTTAAGCTCGCACTATCCGTGACATAGGGTTTCAGCAGCCCAGTAGTCCCACAGATATAAACCTCTTGGCTTCAACTTCTCCCCGTTCCGTCGCGCCGCCACCTCCCTGTCCACCTCATCCCGCCCTGCATCCCAAACCTTCCCCACCCCCTCCTGCCAGCACTACGACAATGGCGGCGGCAGGCAGTGCCCCGCGGGTGCTCTCTCAGCAGGAGCAGGACGTACAGATGATGCTTGCGGCGGACGTTCAGCTCGGCACCAAGAACTGCGACTTTCAGATAGAGCGCTACGTCTTCAAGCGCCGATCCGACGGTATGTTTAAGGATCACGCGCCACTTCTTTCTCTGCGTTCTTAGATTATCCTTATGCGAGCCGGAAGTGCGATCTTGGCTGGCGTGTGCTGTCACGTCGGCCGGCTCATCACTAGTTTAATTACTGTTATGCATGTCATTAGTTGCTGTAATGAATATTAAGACTGGTGTTTGGAGGGTGAGTGTGTAGAGTGGGGTCCACTAGTCAGCACGATGCTGCTATATGTGGCGTAACAGACTCTCTGAAGGGGAACAAAAATGGTAAACAGACTTCCCACTCCAACTTGTCTTCCTCCTGTCTCCCTTTCTTCTTCTCCACGTTAGACGCTGGTGCTCGACGGCGGCCACTGTGGTCATCTCACGCCTAGTGGTCGTGCGCGTGGCTAAGGGATACTACAGTTGGTAATCAGAGCAAGGTTCACCACGGTCTATTTTTTTCATGGCGGCGGCGCACATTCGATGGTGTCGTGATTCCGAGATGTAAAATCCTGGAGGGGACTGGCGGCGGTGTGTTTCGTTGCATCCTCTGCAGCGGAACGCCCCTTCGGTTGGTTCGGGTCGTGATCGGTCACCACGGCGCTGGCTAAGCCCTCGGTGCAGTCGCAGATCATCCTCGACGCGATGGCGCAGGTGGCGGAGTCGGACAATGAGCGTTGGGAGAAGATGTTCGCGCGTCTGGACGAGATCGATGAAGTGCAGAAGCAATTACTAGAGCAGCAGGCGATCACGGCCAAAGTGGGGGAGCAGGCGGGGAAGGAACGCGATCTCCTGTTCAGGCATGTCATGGACATGGACAAAAGGTTCGCCGCTCTCAGCACCGACCATTTTGCTGCAGGGCGCGGAAGCACAGGGCACCATCATGACGATCGGGGGTAAAGGAATTTTGGGTGATGGTCCGGAGTCCTCACAGGCTCACTCGGGAAGTGGTGTTGACTCTGGCCGCCATCGTCGTGATGAAGTTGGGGGCTATCGATCTATGCTGAAACTGAATTTTTCTAAATTCAGTGGACAGAATCCGTCTATATGGCTCGACAAGTGTACCGATTACTTCACCATCTTTCATGTTCCTGAAGCGTTGTGGGTGCGTGCCGCATCGCTCCACATGGAAGGCAATGCCTCCAGATGGCTGCAAGTGTACAAGATTACACCGGGCCTTGGCAATTGGAGTCAATTTGCTCAAACAGTACGCGTGAAATTTGGTTCATATGAATATCCCAAGGCCATCTATGACTTGTTACATTTGAGACAGAAGGACGATCTGGAAGAGTACATCTGTTCTTTTGAAGAATTGCGTTATGCTACTGCGATGCACAATCCAGACCTCGATGAGATATTCTTTGTGACGCAATTTGTCAAAGGATTGAAACAAGATTTGCAAGGACCGGTTACTCGTGTTGTGTTGCTGGCTCGTTTACAACATGATATTCAAGAACGCAGTCGTGCCAGACCGCTGAGGGGTGCTCTGACCACGAAGCAAGGCCTGAATACACACGTTGATAACCGCCCCACATTGCCCTTACCCGATCTGCAGAAGGAACGCCAGTTACGAGATTATCGTCGTCAGAATGGCCTTTGTTATATCTGTGGTGAAAAGTATGAGCCTGGACATGCCAACAGTTGTGGCAAGAGTATTCCCCTACAGTTAAACATGTTGTCAGCTGATGATCATGCCATGGTGTTATCAGACAGTGTTCTGCAGCAGTTGGAAACTGAAGATATTCAGGTTGAAGAACAACTGAACCTCTCTCTCCATGTTGTTTTTGGAACTGAGGGTACTGATTGTATTAGGTTACTTGCACTTCTCAAGAATCAGGTATTCCTCTTGCTGGTGGACTCTGGCAGTTCTTCGTCGTTTATCAGCTTCGAGTTCATTGAGCAAGCAGGATTGGAGGTTCAGCAGTGTGCCCCTATGTGGGTCAAAGTGGCCAATGGTGATCAAATATTGTGTGACAAACTGGCGCCAGGTGTTCAATGGTGTTGTGGGGGTCACACTTTCAAGACCGACCTAAGGGTACTGCAACTGGGAGGGTACGATGCCATTTTAGGTATGGATTGGCTGAAAAGCTATAGTCCCATGGTATGTGACTGGCAAGCCAAGACAATTCAATTTTCCCATATGGGTGCTTCAGTGAAGCTCTCTGGTATTGCTCCCGTTACACAGACATATTTGCCTCAAATTTCATCAATCCAGTTATATAAGTCCTACAAAGTAATGAGGTCCTGGCTTTGGTTATTGTGACACCCAAATCTGCAGAAGTTCAGTCTCCAGAACATAAGTCTGTGGAGGGAGCAGTTTCCCGGTTACTGACAGACTTTGCTGAACTTTTCAGTGAGCCAAAAGCATTGCCCCCCAGTAGATCATTTGACCATGTAATTCCCTTGCTTCCCAATGCTGTTCCTGTAAACTCGAGACCTTATCGGTACTCTCACCTGCACAAGGATGAAATAGAACGTTGTCGGTACCCTACGTACCGGGTACCCTACGATACCGCAACAAGAGTAAGAAAGTTCTACCCGTCAGAGTCGAAGGCCCTTGCTGGCCCACATGTCACGTTGCACTCGACCCGCTCCCCTCATATGGCTGGCTCCCAGGGTAACACGTGTAACATAAGCCCGGAACAAAACTCCCAACCAGGGGAAGCTCCGGCGACTACACATGTACAATGGCCCCTGACCTAGCCCCCGTCAGAGAGGAGTTGCGGTACTGACACGTGTACAACAACCCTGGACCTGCTCTCCCGCAAGGGAAAGCTCCGGATCCGACATGTGTGGAGCCTCCGGACCTTCGTCACCAACGGAAATACAAGCCTGACAAGACCATTACAGACACTCAAGGATGGTTAAAGTGGCAGTTATAAGGTCTGATAATGTGCCATTAATACCATATTAATGACACACGATCAGTGTACCATTGATAGCGATAACGCTACCATGAAGGCACGTTATCACACCATTAATTATACTTAATACTCTTTAGACAGTGTATTAGGTCATTAAACACGCTAGGGCCACATGTCGGGCCAGGCTAGCTTTGTAACGGTCAGTACTTAGAACTATAAAAGGGTTGCACCACACGAACATGAGGAAGGAGGCTGGCCGAAGCTATCGCAACCGAACCATAGCGAACTCACTCAATACAATTACACCAACCCCGTGGAGTAGGGTGTTATGCTCAGGCAGCCCAAACCACGTAAATCTATGAGGTCACCATCTTGATTTTGATCTTGCGTCCCCTAGCCACAAAAGAACCTCCGCGGGCTGTTTCTCAACGGGTCCGGTGGAAATGTCGTATTGCACACTTCGACATCTGGCGTGCCAGGAAGGGGGGTGATTTGTTCCAAGATCACGAGATGGTGAATTCAGCTGCTGGATCATCTAACGGCAATCATGCTGAACAACCTGCTGGAGGCAACCCCTCCAACGTTCAGCAACCAACTGGTGCCAACGCTCTGGCAGACGCTGTAGCACCATCTGTTCTGACAAACAATGTCGGTCAACGAGATGGGGCATCTGCATTGATCACTGCATCGGCATACAATAACCCCGAGCACGCGCTCATTGTCGCGCGAGCTCTTCTGCAACATCCACCACCTCCAAGCGCACCCCAGGGTGCTATGGAGCAGTGGAGGGCTGATGTTGACCATCTGGTCGCAGCTGCAGCTGCAGGCATCAGTAACCAAGGTCCTCCTCCTTCGGGAAGGGCACCTTCACAACGTCGGACCTTGTCCAACCGGCTTGGTCCACAAGCCTCTCGACAAAGGAGGTGTGCCACCTCCCAACAGGTGACTTCGTTGCCCCCCGGGGTGTAACGCATCCATACCATCACCAGGATACCGACCCATGATCTGCGGTCGGAACTGGATCGCCATTACCGGCAACAGAACGGTCGAGTCCACATCGAGCGTGCTCGCGAAAGGTGAGAGGCTCGGGGCAACCTTGCTCCACAAGGAGTAGGAGGAGGTTGTTCTGCCCTGGCCATGCACTTACGTATGGTAAGGTGACCACAGAAGTTCCGGCCTCACTTGTCGGAAAAATTCGACGGGACAGTCAACCCCGCCGAATTTCTACAAATCTACTCTTCTTCCATACTGGCAGCGGGATGTGATGAGGCTGTAATGTCCAATTACTTCCCAGTGGCCTTAACCAGGACTGCAAGGTCCTGGTTCATGAGTCTTCCACCCGACTCCATCAATAGTTGGGCGGAGCTATGCCAGCAATTCACTGCCAATTTCGAGAGCTCCTACACCCGACCTGGCACTGAACTGGACCTGTTTTTTGTAAAGCAAACATCGGGGGAATCACTACGGTCCTTCATCCAACGATTCTCTCAGGTACGCAATGCCATTCCTTCAATCTCGAGCTCCTCTGTTATTGTTGCATTCAGACAGGGTGTTCGAGATAAGAAGATGCTAGAGAAGCTGGCTATCAAGGAAGTTACTAGCGTCACGGAACTCTTTAGCCTAGCCGACAAATGCGCTAGAGCTGCGGAGGGCCGTGAAATGCACTCCAAACCAGCCCCGGAGGCCAACCAAAAGTCCTCCAAGACTGAAGCTGCTACCTCCGATAGTGGCAACAAGAAGAAGAAGTCCAACAGCAAAAAGAAGTTGTCGGTCCGACTGCTGCTACTGCAGCTCCTGGAAGCCGGGGGCCATGCCCCGAGAAGCAACCTCGTCCTTCATCAGAAGACGACAACAGTTCCAAAGCATGGTGTTCGATTCACAAGACAAATCGACACAACTTGGAAGAGTGACGGGAGGTCCAGAACCTTGCCGAGCGCTAAAACAAGCGTCGGGGCTCCTTTTCGTCAAAGGAAGGAAAACAAAAAAAATGATGAAGCTCCGGCTGATGACGAGCTAGGTTTCCAGGACCCTAAAAAGGTCTTGAAAGCCGTCTACAATACTGTCGATGATAATTCCGACGTCTCCAACAACGAATGTTGGAAAACCCTGAACACCATCTATGGTGGTTCTTGGGACATCACTTCTCGTCGCATCCTCAAGACAATGCGGCGGGACATGGCCATGGTAGCTCCTGCTGCTAAGGCAAAACCAAATCGGAAGTGGATGGACACACCCATCATTTTCGATGCTTTGGACTGTCCTCGAAACATGATCGGGGCTGGTCAACTCCCGTTGATGGTGTCACCCACCATTAACAACATCAAAATTCACCATGTGATGGTGGATGGAGGTTCTGAGCTTGACCTCATAAGCTTCGAAGATTTTGTTAAGCTTCAGCTTCGGCCTTCGGACCTCCGTCCATCTCGGCCTTTCTCCGGAGTAGGTCCGGTAACCATCACTCCTCTTGGTTCTATTACACTCCCAGTGACCTTCAGGACCCGTGAGATCTACAGAACCAAGAAGTTGATCTTCGATGTTGCACAGATCAGTCTGCCATTCAATGCCATATTGGGTAGGCCAGCTTTACACAAGTTTATGGCCGCTGCCCATTATGGTTACTTGGTATAGAAGATGCCAACACCTACGGGCGTTCTCCGGATCCGGGGAGATCGCACCGCAGGAGTCACTGCTCTAGAAGAACTCTATGTGCTTACCACAACGCAAGAGGAAGCATCTGGAAAAGAGCCAGCTGTGAATCCTCCAAGCATTCGACACAAAGGCTCTACCTCTGCACCTCGTGTGCAACCAAGCGGTGACGCCGACGTTCCCGTCAAAGTCGTCCAAATCGGTTCCGATGCTACTCGACTACCCGTATATCGAGTGGTCTGAACAACAAATAGGAACTCGCGCTCATCACTTTCCTCCGGGATAATGTCGACGTGTTTGCCTGGCAACCGTCACAAATTCCTGGGATCCCTAGGGAGGTGATTGAGCATAATATGAAGATTTACCCAGACGTCCGGCCTATACACCAGAAGCCCTGGAAACAATCAATCGAGCGACAAAACTTCATCCGACAAGAAATCAAGAAGTTGCTCGAAGCTGGATTCATTCGGGAAGTCTTCTGTCCAAAATGGCTGGCAAACCCAGTTGTTGTACCCAAGGCCGGTGGGAAGCTTCGGATGTCTATCAACTACACCACCTTAAATAAGGCATGTCCAAAAGATCCATTTCCACTACCTAGAATAGACCAGATAGTGGATTCCACCTCCGGGTGCGAACTACTGTGTTTCTTAGATGCATATTATGGATATCATCAAATCCAAATGTCTAAGGAAGATGAAGAGCATACTGCCTTTATAACAGTAGATGGATTATATTATTATACTACCATGCCATTTGGTCTCAAAGATGTTGCTTCAACATTTGTGCGAGCTATGTACAAAACATTTGGAGAGCTAATTAGAGACCTGGTGGAGGTGTATGTTGATGACATCGTCGTGAAGATTAAAAACAAGGAATCACTCATTGACAACTTACAAGCCATCTTCAACAAGTTATGTACTACACGCACTAAACTGAACCCAGACAAGTGTGTCTTCGGGGTTAGCTCCGGAAAGCTTCTGGGTTTCTTGGTGACTCATTGAGGAATTGAAGCAAACCTGGCGAAGATCAAGGCTATAGAAGAAAGCAGCCCCCATCCCGCATTAAAGATGTCCAAAAGTTGACTGGATGTTTAGCTGCGCTCAGTCGGTTTATCTCAAAACTGGCAGAACGAGCGCTACCCTTCTTCAAACTCTTGAGGAAGTCTGGGCCATTTCATTGGTCTGGAGAAGCAGAAAAGGCGTTTCAAGAGCTGAAACAGCTCCTCACCACACTACCAATCCAGGTAGCTTCGAACCCTGGTGAGCCTTTACTGCTTTATATTTTGGCAACTACAGAGGTTGTTAGTATGGTCCTAGTCGCGGAAAGACCGGAGCCATCCCCGAATCAGGATTCTAGACCCCTCCAAGAGGGTTTGGAACTACCTGAAGGCGAGTTTGGGGACCAACCCTCAAGCACATATTCTCAAGGCAAGATGTTGGAGGATCAACCTCCTTCAAACGAAGGAGCAACTGCTGCTGAACATAAAGATCTAGGCCCCTCTGGGAGGGTCCGGGTCACTCCAGAAGAAGCTCTGGGTTCCTTTGGAAGGGACCAGGAAATTCCAGAAGAAGGTACAGACCCCTTCGGAAGAGTCCAGGATGATGAAGAGGAAGCTCCGGGCCCCTCCGGGAGGGTCCGGACAGTCCATGATCAGTGTACTTTATCAGTGAAGTACTCCACGACACTAAGACAAGATACATTTAGGTGCATAAACTGCTTTACGCAGTTCTCATTGCCTCAAGAAAGCTCCATTATTACTTCCAAGCCCACAAAATATCAGTGGTAACTTCTTTTCCACTACGTGCAATTTTGCATAACCCTAATTCTACTGGGAATATTGCTAAGTGGGCAGCAGAGCAGGCAGAATTTGATCTAGAATTCGTGTCAAGACAAGCAATTAAAATTCAATCCTTGGCTGACTTTGTGGCGGAGTGGACTCCCTCTCCATCAAACCCTGGGGGCCACAGTGAGCAGAAACCAGAGCTCAAAGTATTCACTGAACCTCACTGGACCCTCTACTTTGACGGCTCCGTGCAGAAGCAAGGGGTCGGAGCAGGAGTCCTTCTCCTAGCTCCGACAGGAGAGAAGGTCAAGTGTATGGTACACCTTGACTTCAAGGCAACCAACAATATGGTAGAGTATGAAGCCCTCATCTATGGACTCAAGGTGGCACTATCTTATGGTGTCAAACAGCTGTCGGTGAAGGGACATTCACAGCTCGTCATCAAGCAAGTGAAAGGTGAATGCTCCTGTAACAATTCCTAGTTAGCTGCTTATCTCCTTGGAATCTAGAGGCTTCAAAAGGACTTCGAAGTCCTGGACCTCCATCATGTTCAGCGCCTTCATAACTCCGAATCTGATGAACTCTCAACGAAAGCCTCAACCGGAGCTCCGGCTCCTGACGGAATCTTTGTCCATAGGTTGTCAAAGCCAACAGCTCAGTCTGCCGAACTGAGCGAAGGGGGCGAGACCAGCACCTCGAAGCTGGCGGTCCCGGTGACCCTGTTACCATGGCGTTCACCAAGGGTCATAGGTGCTGTCGGAAGCTCCGAGCAACCCATCACGCAAGACTCAGAGGCTCAAGTTAGCTCTGATGCATAGATCTCAGAGATCCGGAGCTACCTGAAAGACAATATCCTTCTTGAAGACAGTGTATCCGCTGACCGGATTGTCATATTGGCTAAAAGATACACATTAGTAGAAGGGGATCTCTACACACGTGGTGTCAATGGCATCCTAATGTGGTGCATTGCAAGGGAAGAAGGTCTCGATCTCCTCGTGGAAATCCATGGAGGCGAGTGCGGGAACCACGCATCTTCTCGCACGTTGGTCGGTAAAGCCTTCCGGCATGGTTTTTACTGGCCTACAACACTTCAGGATGCGGTTGAGCTGGTGACAAAATGTGAAGCATGTCAGTTCCATGCAAAACAGATTCACACACTGGCTCAATCACTGCAGATGATACCTCCTACATTGCAATTCGTTGTGTGGGGCATGGACATCTTGGGACCTTTCCCAAAAGCCGTCGGAGGTTATAGGTTCCTATATGTCGCCATCGACAAGTTCACCAAGTGGCCGGAAGAAACTCCAGTAGTAACAATCAACAAATAATCAGCAATCAAGTTCTTGAAGTCCATTATATGCAGATTTGGAGTTCCAAACAAAGTCATAACTGATAACAAAACTCAATTCACAAGTGCTGCATCCAAGAATATTGCGAAGACCTCGGCATTCAACTTAGCTATGCTTCAGTAGCTCATCCAGCAAGCAATGGCCAAGCCGAGAGAGCAAATGCAGAAATCTTAAAAGGACTCAAGACGCGCATATGAAAAAACACAGAGCTAACTGGATTGAAGAGATTCCATCCACACTTTGGGCGAATAGGACAACACATAATCGGTCAACTAGAGAGACTCCATTTTTCCTGGTGTACGGAGCCGAAGCAGTCCTTCCTTCGGAGATCACCTTGGGGTCCCTCTGGGTCCGAACCTTCGACGAAGCCACGCAGGACCAGCTCCGATGTGAAGACCTTGACCTCGTCGACGAGGGAAGGTGCCGAGCAGCTGTTCGAAATGCACGTTCGCCAAGCGCTCCAGCGCTACCACCAAAGGCACGTGCGTGACCGACAGCTTGAAGAAGGTGACCTGGTGCTTCGGAAGATACTAACTCGTGAAGGGATGAACAAACTTTCCCCCAGCTGGGAGGGTCCTTTCCGAGTCATTAAAGTATCATGACCAGGCTGCGTTCGCTTGGCAACTGAGGATGGGATCCCACTCCCTAATCCTTGGAACATCGAGCACCTCCGTAAGTTTTATGCTTAGAATCACGGAGGTGAGTTTGTAATTACACACAATGCATGTTATAGAGTCATTAAAAAGAGTCGAGCAAGTCCTCCGGGAGAACATTCGGACCCCTCCAGGAGGGTCCGGAAAGTTCAAGTAACACTTGACACAGTCACAGTACTAAAAGTGTAACTACTGGCTCTGGGTTAGCACAAGATGTATAGCAAATTTAGCTTGGTCCAGCACCCTAAGTGTGTCCTTGTCTCCCCCATAATCCGGACCTATAATGAAAAGTATTGTTGTGTGAAGGCAGAGTCCACGTGCATTTACTTTTTGTACAAGGCTCAATATGATAAATTATTTTTACCCTGCTTGTCTATAATGAAGTTGTGCAAATCTTTTTGAATTTGGTTCCATGTAACTCACATGCATAACAAGCCTTATTGATAGTCATTTTGGATCTTAACACCGCCACATAAGTCTACTTGCCTGAACGCCAAGCCAACCTAGGTCCGGAGTGCGCTATCGACTTAGCCAGGTCCAGCACCCTAAGTACGCCGCTCTACCTACACTCCGATAGGCCTTAGTAGGGTGAGTACTAAAAAGGAATGTACATCCAAAAATATTATATCAAAATACTTGTTATCATGCCGAGCTTCTTCGGGCTCAAAGTTCAAAGAAGAACAATAACCCACAACCAATTTACAGACAAGAGGACGAATTTTACTTTTTCTTGACTTTAACGTGCAGGGAAAGCAAAAATTCATAGCAAAGATGGATGACGTCGGAGCTACTAAGCTCTGACATCTCCTAAGATATGTCCGCTGTCAACATCTAATTTGTTGACGCCGGAGCTACCAAGCTCCGACCATTCTAGGGGGCTTGTCTTCAATGTTTCAATATTGAAGACTTCAATATACTGTCATAACCTTTGGTACATGTACACACCTCAATTGTACACATGTACCAGGGGGCCAACAAGACACGACATAGTATATTGAAGACTGAAATTCAAGTCAAAAAAGAGGATTTCATTAATCGGAAGAACTGGATTTCAAAATTGAGATTACAAGGGACAAAGGGAGAAAAGTCCAAGCTACTGGAAGACCTAACACCTGCGGAAGAACGAAGCTCTTTTTGGGCAACCTGTTGGACGCTGGCTTTGGCGGCATCTTCCTCCTCAGCGACGGGACCTTCGAGCACTGGGTCCAGTGAGAATTAAGGATCTCGCCTAACATAACACGTCAGCACATACTCTGAGACGTTTGTAGCCAGAGTCTTCCCCTCTGTCTCCAGCTGATCCGCGATGACGTCGCCCATTGCATCAAGTTTGCCACCAGCACCATTGAGGGCCACCAGCGCTCGGTCCAGATCCAGCTCTAGGTTGTCCGGACGTACTGGACTGAAACCTAGCAGTGTTAGCGCGTCATTTGCTCGTCTGAGGAAGTCCCATACTTGAATAGCTTCTGTCTCCTTCAAGCTCCACAGCTCCTCCAGTGACCTCCGGGCGGTCGTAAGCTCCAAGCTTTCACGAGCAAGTCGCTCAGCCAACTTGGCATGTTGCTGCTTGACCTCAGCATCTTGCTTCTCCTGGTCGGCCAGCTCCATCTCCTGGAGGTGAATGTGATTCCGCCTCTCAACAAGGTCTTTCTCCCTGCCCTTGACTTTCTCTTTCCTAGCAGCAATGTCAGACTCTCTTTTCGAGAGCTCTTGCCCCACCTTCCAGCTCTTCTTCCTCTCTTCCTCCTTCCATTGATCCATCTTTTTGCTGCGATCCGCCAAATTTTTCTCACCCAGAGCCAACTTCTGGGTGACCTCCGCTTCCCTCCTCACTACATCCTCCTGCTGTCCCAGGAGTTTTTCCTCCCTTGCCTCTAGGTCCGCTCGATGCTTCATGAGAGTTTCGTTCAACTCTGCAATCTTTTCATAACGCTCGTCAGCAGCGCCACGTCTCTCTTTGGCTTGCTCCAGGATTTCCCTGGAGTTAGCATCGAGCGCCCTGATGGTGGCCTCCTTGTCCTCCATCAAATTGTCCCAGTACTCTAATCGGGCCTTCTCCCCCTTGATCCATTCCTTCTGGTCAGCTAGCCTCCTCTGAGCAAGCTTGGTTTCAAAATGGAGTTTGTTGCGCCAACACCCCAAGGTGTTGCGCTCCTCCTCCAAAGCTTTGCTCTCATGGTCGAAGGTGAGCTGGACCTTCCTGAGGATCGAGCAGGCATTGTCTATGGACAACGCCAGGGGGATGGGTCCCGGGCCTGCTGGGACCATTTCCGCAGGCTCAAGCGGGTTCTCCGTAACAAAATTGGGTCCCACTCTACAATAGTGGTCCCCAGAACTCCTGCAGCGCTGGGACCGCTCTCTTGGAGCCCTTTAGTGGCAACAGAGGAACCCACGGGGGAAATCGCCGCCTCCGGAGCAGGTGAAGGCACCATTTTTGGGTCTTCAATCGCCGGCTCCGATGTCGAAGGACCTGTCTCCGGTCCTGCGAGTTGCTCTGGCTCCGGATCTGGTACCTCCGGGACCACCACTTCTGGAGCAGCAGCAGGAGCTTCGTCTGGGGCCTCGACCTCCACTGGTACGGGCCCCGACACGGCGACTACCTTTGGCACAACCGCTGGACCTTCAATCACCTCCGGCATAATTGTCGGACCACCAACCTCCTCCGGCTCAGCAGCCGGACCCTCTACGATTTCCGTCTCTACTGTCGGGTCTTCAACCGTTCCGGGCACAAGGGCTGGAACTTCAACAATCTCCGGCTCAACAGCCGGGGCTTCAGCTACCTCTGGCTCAACAGCCAGGGCTTTGGCAACTTCCAGCTCAGAAGCCAGAACTTCTAGTGCCACTAGTGATGGAGCGCCAGCCTCTGTCGCCAAGGGCACCTCTTCAACTTCCTTCCTGCGGTCCGGCGCTACCACAGGAACCTCAGGTGAGGACTCCGAGTCCAGGCTCACGGCAGTTGGTGCCGGAGCTTCCGCGACCTCCACCTCTGCTTGACGAGCAGGCTCAACAACCGAAGCCAGAGCTTCAGCAGGAGCAGCCTCAGCCGTTGCAACAGGTGTTGAAGCTCCGGGTCCTTTCTTTGACACCCTGGAAATAAAAGGAAGAGAAGATTAAATACACATCCAAAAGCAGGATTAACATTTTAGAGTGAGCAATCAATGCTTACCTTGGGATGCTACCACCCCAGTCACATCAGAACCTCTTCTTCTGAGGCCCGGAGCTAGAGCCCACCAAATCTGGTGAGACAACTGCTCTGGACCTCGGTTGAGGAACACTTGCAGCCACTGGAGTTCTCTAAGCTGGAGCTTCCCTTCGACGGGAAGAACTCTCAGACTTGGAGCTCCTAGCCAGCACTGCAGCCAGAGTTGACTACCTGGGGCTGACGCCTCTTGAAGGCATTGGCACCGAAGCAGGGGTAGTAGCAGAAGACCTCCCCCTCCGGGGAGAAGCAGCCGTCATGGAAGGAGCAGGCCTGACGGACCTCCCGTCAACGTGCTTCAACTTCCTCTTCCAGCTGGAAGGCTCAACTGGCTCTTTGCCCTTGCCTTTGCCGACGTCTTCAGTCCTTCAGCTTGGGGCGGGGGCAGAACCACCCTTGGAAGCTCCGGGGATCTCCAATCTGGTGGTCGGAAGCCTTTCCACCTCACCAAGATCGTCAAGCGCCGGCATACTCCTCCGGAGCTCCCTGTTGAACTACGCCTCCATGTTTAGAGGGAGGAAAGTCGTCGGCGGAGTTATGTCGTCGCCCTTGATGTCAATTCCATGCTGGAACTTCTTGAGATGAAGCTCCAAAGTTGTGCCCTCCAAATTGGATTTCAGACCGATTTCAATCCGGTCTTCATCCACCACGCTATTGAGGGCCCACGCAAGCTTCTCCATCTTCTTTAGTGGAGCCCACAAGTTGACTAGGAAATTGTATAAGACCATCTAGGTGGTCACTCCACCTTCCACGCACTCGCGGATCCTGGTCAAGACAGGATTGAAGGCCTCTGACAGCACCGGAACCACACTCCATGCGTCAGTGTCAACATTTGGGAGGCATTCGGGCAGCTCCAACTTCTCGTGCTACTCTGCTGTGACGATGATCCAATCTTTCTTCCAGTCATCCCATTTGCCAGAAGGAAACAACCTCAAGTATTTGAAGTGGCATTTCTTGCGCTTCACGAAATAGTAGAAGCCAAGAAATTCGGACCCCTTCTCGGTGGTGTGGATGGTGAAGAAGGTGTGGAAGAGCTCGACGCAAGGGGGAATACCCACCCACATCTCGCAGAAGTGGACAAATGTTGACACAAGAAGAAGAGAATGGGGGCCAAGGTGCTACAGCTGCAGACCATAGAAGTCCAGCAGCATCAAAAGGAAAGTTGAGAAAGGTGGGATCAGCCCCACCATGGCATACGCAGAGAAGTACACCATGTCGCTGCTGCGCTCCTTCTTGAACGGGAGCTTGCCGGCACGGACCAGATGGTTGAAGGAGTTGCTGGACCACCCCGTGTAGGTCCGTACCTTCTTCAGATTGTCATCGCTCTTGAGGCGGCTCTTGGGGAGACCCAACTCCATCACGGCAAAGTGGAGCAAAAGATGGAAAGTTAGGCGGAGTTTGGGAGGCTTTGAGCACAAAGATGATCGAAGACGTAAAGAGTCCTCAACCCGTGTGCACTTTCTTTCTTAAGTAAGCCTTTGTGAATCTTGGATGGAAACGCAATAATATCAAGAGTACTTTTCCAAAATCTACCCCGTCAATGGTGAGTGGGCCTGGGGGCCACCCCGATGAAGAGATCGAGGTCCTTACCCAAGGCAAACCGTTGCCATGATGAGCGGCGAGTAACCCAAAGTCGGTGCTCTGACAGGGCGTGCGGAACCGATACGGTTCTCGTATTGGGAACCGGCGACCTTCAATTGCGTGAGATCCGCACTCAAAGATCTCATCTGCTGTTTTCATGACAAGCCACGCGTCGAAGGTTCACCCCTGAACCGCTACTCTATCGGCGCATCAGAGGACTTTTTGAAAATCAAAGTGCGGAAATCGAGAATGGCCCCACCTCTAGGAGAACAACTTAACCCAAGGGGTTTCTTCCAGAGGTGGGCCCGGGGGCCACTGTCAGTACCCTATGTACCGGGTACCCCACGATACCGCAACAAGAGTAAGAAAGTTCTTTAAAGTGCATCTAGGAATCCCTTGTGGGTTTTGGATGATTTATGACAGGCAAATGATATCCTAACCTATTTGTTGAGATGAACACAGGTTTTAATAGCAAAATAAGCAAAGTGCCGAAAAGAAGGGAGAATGAGGAGCAAAGTGGAAATGAGCTCAAGGAAGAAGAATAGTAGATCATTGTGTATGGAGTGTGTTAAGGAAACACACCCCAAGAGCTCAATCACAATTAAACACACACATTACACAAAGTTATACAGGACTGGACTAGTCCGAATGTCACCAGACTAGTCCGATATCCTCTCTCCACAAAATCGGCAAGTCTGATATCCATCGGACTAGTCCGATATCTCTCTGACTAGAATCGGACTAGTCATCCCCAATGCGGACTAGTCCTCAAAACACTTCACAAGTCACACAAAATCGTACAAGTCCGATAACCACCGGACTAGTCCGATATTCATTCTGATCTAAATCAGACAAGTCTGATATTAGTACGGACTAGTCCGAAAAACTCTCTGACCTAAATCGGACAAGTCCTCCAAGTGCGGACTTGTCCTCATAACCACTTAGGGTTTCACTGCACGAACAAGTCCGATGTCCATCGGACTAGTCCGAAGATTTCCAAAAGCGAAATCGGACAAGTCCGCTCCTAGCCGGACTAGTCTGATATTTCAAGACACTTAGGGTTTGCTACACACTAGTCCGGTGTCCACCACGGACTAGTTCGATCTTTCTAAACCCTATCGGTCACTTTTAGAAACCCCACATAAATAGAGGTGCATGGCCCAACTTCAAACTCTCTCGAACCCTAGCGCCGTCACACCTCCCAAGAGCCCCCAAAAACACATCTCTCCATGAAATTAAGTGCAACAAAGATCAATCCTTTGGGGATAAACTCTAGATCATTTGAGATACACGTTCAAAACTCATTGAGATCTTGGTTTGATTCTCTAACACACTCCTATGATTTCATTGTAATCTTTTGAGTGTGTTCTTGGTGGTATTTCATGTTGTAATCTAGGGGAGCCCTCAACGTGTGAGAAGGCCCCCTTTGAATTCGGTTATTCACCCCTTTGTGATAAGTGGAAGAGGATTGGCCTTCGTGGCAATCCAACGAGGGTAGGGTTGGAGAAGATCCGGTCCTTTTGTGGACTCCTCAACGTGGACGTAGGTTGCCTTTGTAGGATCCAAACCACGGGATAAATCCTTGTGTCCTTCTTGGTGTTCAGCGTTCTTTACATTATATCAATCTAGGGTTTCAATCATTATTGCATACTTTACGTTGAAATATCAAATTTAAGATTGACTTGTGATATATTCTAGTACATAATCTTGCAACACATAAATTACGAGTATATTTCCGCTGCTACACCCTAGAATCAAACTTAATAAATCAAACTTGGTCAAATTAGTCCGTACACACCAGACTAGTCCGCACTTTACCGGACTAGTCCCATATCTCAAGTTTTGATCTGGTGATTAAGTGTTGCAGGTTCCGAAAAAAAATCAAAAAGGCCTATTCACCCCCCTCTAGGCCATATTCAATTGGTATCAGAGCGAGGTTCTTCAAGAAAGAGACTAACCGCTCGAAGAAGATCATGTCGGACATGAAGGACATCCACAAGAGCAACAACCAATAAAAGGTTGATGATGACAAGAACCTAAAGATGGAGAAGCTCCTCGAAGCCATTCAAGACTTCGAGGACGACAATGAGGAGACGAACTAAAGGCACTCCTAAGAAATAAGACACTTTCCAAAGGGAAAGTGAAGATCGAACAAAAGAAGAAGGGGAGGTCACACCGACTACTCCTGATATCCTTTTAACTATGATCGTCTCAATTCCAACAATTATCATTATTTGTCTATCCCACTTGGAAAAGCCCCACACTTCGATGGAAGTGATTACTCAATGTGGAGGCAAAATATGAAAATGCATCTAATTTCCCTCAATCCAAGTTTATGGCATATTGTGTGCACAGGGATAGATATCCCGGACGACGATGAAGAGCTCACACCAAGCCAAGAGCAGGCAATTCACCGAAATGCTCAAGCCGCGACAGTAATTACCTCTTCGCTCAGTCGGGACGAGTTCACCAAGGTGGATAACCTCGAGATTGCTAAGGAGATATGGGACACACTGCAAACTGCACATGAAGGTGACCATCATGTGCGTGAAGCAAAGATCGAAATGATCGAAGGCGAATTAGGAAGATTCGCAATTGAAGAAGACGAGTCACCCCAATACATGTACAACCGATTAAAGACACTCGTCAACAAGGTCAGATCATACGGAAGTAAGAAGTGGAATGACCACAAGGTGGTAAAGCTCATCCTTAGAGCTTTCATGCCTCACAACGTCACCCTATGCTCCATGATCAGAGAAAGCCCCGGATACAAAAGGATGACTCCGGATGAATTGCTTGGAAAGATCATCAACTTCGAGATGATGGAAAAACAAGCAAAGCATGTAAGGAAATTGCCGACCTCACCTCGACAAAGAAGAAAGGGGTTGCCTTGAAGTCCACCCTCAAGCCCCTATCTAAAGAAGCTCGAGAAGCTCAGCTAGAAGAAGACAGTGATGATGAGAGCAGTGAACTAGATGAAGAAGATATGATATTGTTCATGAAGAAATTTAAGAGAATAATGAAGAAAAGACAAGGCCCTAAATCAAGCAGAGGGAAGTACAAGGAAAGAACAAAGTCAAAGTTGAGGCGGGCATGCTATAATTGTGGTGAGTATAGCCACTTTATAGTTGATTGCCCATATGAAGAAAACAAGAAGAAGGCCAAAGAAGGCAAGCCTCAACCCAAGAAATTCCTCAAGAAGAAGAAACAAGCCGAACAAGTGAAAATAGGGAAAGAACGTGACTCAAATGATGAGTCCTCATCATCCGAAGAAGAAGAGATGGCTAGCATAGCCATCGAGAAGACATCCAAGAAGTCTACTCTCTTCCCTACACTCGGTGCATGGAAGGGAAATGGCACTTGCCTTATGGCAAAGGAAGGTAAACGCAAGGTAACCATTAAACCCCCTTCCGTGCATTCCTATTCTAGTGATGATGAAATCAATAGTGATAATGAGGATATGCTTGTTGGACTACATAGGAAAACTGCCATAAAAATGAAATTTTTACTTGATCAACTTGTTGAGAAGGAGAGGTTGATACATCGTCAAGAGGACATGATCATCTCCCAAAAGGAGGAATATGTCAAACTTGACAAGCTTCTAGAACTTGAAAAGGAACGAAGCAATTCACTAGAGCTTGAGTTAGCTTCAAGCAAGGAAACTTTCTTGGAGTTAACCGACTCAAATGCTACAATCAAGGACCAAATTGCTGACCTGATCAAGGTTAACAAGATCCTTAAAGTGCAAGTTGAGTCACTCACGCAAGGTGAACCTTCTTCCTCTTCAAGTTCACCTTCTCAACCCACTAAAACTAAGGTTGCTCATGCTTGTACATGTAAGAAAGTTGACACCAGTTTGAAGGACAAGCCAACCTCTACAAAGGATAAACATCCTGCCCAAAGTGGCATATTTGACAAGGAGAAGATCAAATATGCACGTAGTGCCAACTTGGTAAAAAGACCTCCAAATGTCAAATATGGCATTGGTTACTCTTATGGTGAAAAGCAACATGCTAGAAGCCATAAGAATAACAAGTAGAGGATTACTTTTGTAAAGGGAAGACCCTCTCAAACTGGAAAGTCAAAGATTAAAACAGTAATCACACATGAACACTGGACTAGTCCGGTCGGTGTCTGGACAAGTCTGGCCTCCCAGACTAGTCCTGTACATAAACAACAACAGTTAGTGTTTAGAACTTTCGATGCCTTTTATGTCTTAATGAGAAATAATTTTGGCAAAGTTTATGCTTATTATGTCGGGCCACACATGAGAACACCAAGTCTCATGTGTGGGTGCCCAAATGTCTTGTAACTAACCTCCAAGGACCCAAGCAAGCTTGGGTACCTAAAACCAAAGCATAATTTGTTTTTGCAGTCTTATTCCTCCAGTGGATCTAAATGGGTACTAGACAGTGGCTGCACCAACCATATGACCGGAGAAAGAAGAATGTCTGTGGAATATGAAGAAAATGAGGATCCAAACAGGGGCATCTATTTTGGAGATAATAGCCAAGGAAAGGTGCTCGATACCGGAAAAATTGCCATATCATCTAAACACACACTTTCTCATGTATTACATATTGAATCCTTAGATTATAACCTGTTGTCCATATCTCAATTATGTGACAAAGGTTATACTTGCTTGTTCACTAACGAGAGTGTGACCGTTTCTAGGAGGAGTGATGGTTCCATTGCATTCAAGGGTATGTTAAAAGGGAAAGCTCTATCTTGTTGACTTCAACAAGGATAAAGCCGAACTTGACACATGCTTGATTGCAAAGACCAACATGGGTTGGCTATGACATAGACGTCTAGCACATGTTGGTATGAGGAACCTTCAAAAACTCCTCAAGGGCAATCACATCCGATGTCTAAAGGATGTTGTGTTTGAGAAAGACAGTCCTTGTAGCGCGTGCCAAGCCAGGAAGCAAGTTGGAGCACCTCACCACGCCAAAAATGTCATGACTACAACAAGACCACTCGAGCTACTTCACATGGACTTATTTGGTCCAACTGCCTACATAAGCATCGGCGGTGACAAATATTGTTTAGTAGTGGTTGATGACCTTTCTCGCTTCACTTGGGTTTTCTTTTTGCATGATAAGTCAGAAACACAAGGAGTACTCAAGAAGTTCTTCAAGCGATCTCAAAACGAATTCTCATTGACAATCATGAACATTTGAAGCGACAACGGCACGGAGTTCAAGAACACACAAGTGGAGGAGTACCTTGATGAAGAAGGCATAAAGCACGAGTTTTCATCTCCGTACTCCCCACAACAAAATAGAGTTGCCGAAAGGAAGAACCGAACACTCATAGAGATGGCAAGAACAATGCTCGATGAGTACAAGACCTCAGATCGATTTTGGGCGGAAGCGATTAACACCGCTTGCCACGCCGTAAATCGACTTTATCTTCATCGACTACTCAAGAAGACATCCTATGAGCTACTCACCGGTAACAAGCCTAATATTTCATATTTTCGAGTTTTTGGTTCTCCATGTTATATCTTGAACAAGAAGCCTAGGACTTCAAAGTTTGCTTCGAAGTCCGATGAAGGTTTCTTGCTTGGTTATGATTCGAACACTTACGCCTATCGGGTTTTCAACAAGACCTCCAGACTTGTTGAAGTAGCACATGACGTAGTGTTTGATGAAACTAATGGCTCCCAAAAGGAGCAAGTTGATCCATGTGTACTAGTAAATAAGAAGCTCCTTTTCAAGCATTGAAAAGAATGGCCTTAGGTGAAGTTCGACCACAAGAGTCACCTCTACACGTGTATGAGGAAGATGAGCCACAAGAGGAGGTCAACAATCAAGGGGGAGTTTCCACACAAGATCAACCACAAGAATACAAAGATAATCCACAAGTCAACGAAGTCAACCATTTAGGAGGAGAAGAAGATGATCATGAAGATACAATACCTCAAGTGCCACACCCAAGAGTACACCAATGCGTTCAAAGGGATCACCCAATCGACAATATCATCGATGACATCCAAAAGGGAGTAACCACTAGATCTCGCATAGCTAACTTCTGTGAGCACTATTCGTTTGTATCCTTTTTGGAACCACGCAGGGTTGAGGATCCATTGAATGATTCGGGCTGGGTGGTGGCAATGCAAGAAGAATTGAACAACTTCAAACGGAACAAGGTGTGGGAACTCATGGCAAGACCCAATGCGAACATTGTTGGCACCAAGTGGTTCTTCCGCAACAAACAAGATGAACATGGGTGGTGACAAGGAACAAGACACGACTTGTTTCCAAAGGGTATTCACAAGTCGAAGGTTTGGACTTCAATGAGACCTTTGCTCCCGTAGCTAGACTTGAATCCATTAGAATATTACTTGCATATGCTACTCACCGTGATTTCAAGCTGTATCAAATGGATGTGAAAAGCGCCTTCCTCAACGGACCAATCAAGGAGGAGGTGTATGTGGAGCAACCCCCCGGGTTTGAAGACGAAGAGTTCCCCGACCACGTATTTAAATTGCGTAAGGCTCTCTACTTCCTCAAACAAGCTCCTAGATCTTGGTATGAGTGTATTAGAGATTTATTAATTGAAAATGGCTTTAAGATTGGTAAAGTAGATTATACACTATTTACAAAGAATTTTGACAATGATCTTTTTATTTGTCAAATTTATGTTGATGATATAATCTTTGGGTCAACTAATCAATCTTTTTGTGAGGAATTTAGTAAAATCATGACGGATAGGTTTGAAATGTCAATGATGGCAGAACTAAAGTACTTATTGGGATTCCAAGTGTGGCAACAAAAGGAAGGGACGTTCATAAGAAAAACCAAGTACACGCAAGACATACTCAAGAAGTTTGGTATGGACAAGGCGAAGCCTATAAAGACTCCCATGGCAACAAATGGCCACTTGGATCTCAATGAAGATGGACCTAATGTCGACCAAAAGGTATATCGCTCCATGATTGGATCTCTACTCTATTTATGTGCATCTAGGACAGATATTATGTTGAGTGTATGTCTGTGTGCAAGATTTCAAGCCAATCCTAAGGAGTGTCACTTGACAGCCGTAAAAAGGATCTTGAGATATTTAGTTCATACACCCAACCTTGGTCTTTGGTACACAAAAGGCTTAAAATTCAATCTCATTGGTTACTCTGATGCAGATTATGCTGGATGCAGGGTAGATAGAAAGAGTACCTCCGGCACATGCCAATTCCTAGGTAGATCCCTAGTTTCTTGGTCCTCCAGGAAACAAAATTCCATTGCCTTATCCATAGCCGAAGCGGAGTATGTTGCAGCCGGGAGTTGTTGTGCACAACTCCTTTGGATGTGACAAACTCTAAGGGATTACGGTTATAATATGAACCGTCTTCCACTCCTTTGTGACAATAAGAGTGCCATTAAAATTGCCCATAATCTCGTTGAGCACTCTAGAACCAAACACATAGACATAAGGCATCACTTCTTGAGAGACCACTCCATGAAAGGAGATATAGCCATTTCCCATATCAACACCCAAAAGCAATTCGCCGACATATTTACCAAGACACTTGATGAAAAGCTCTTTTGTGAACTCCGAAATGAGCTAAACATCCTTGATGCTTGGATTGTGGCTTGAAATGTTGCATACCTGTATGAATTCTTCAAAATATGTTGATTGGATTGTGAAAATCATCTCTCTCAATTTTCTCCAAAAACTATGTTAATTATTAGATCTTGGTGAATTATGATCATTGCTTGATTATTGTATGCTTACTGATCATATTCAACAAGATTATTTGATTTGATTTGCCTCCCTATTTTCTAAATATGTACCTTCAAATATATATGAATGGGCTAAGAAATTCTTGCCTGGTGACCAAGGACTAGTCCGTGGTTACCCGGACTAGTCCGCCCATGCAGACTAGTTCGTAGTGTGCCGGTTAGGCTGGACTAGTCTGGTAGACAATGGACTAGTCCGATATAGCCTCTGGAAAAGTTCGGACTAGTCCGGTCATTTCTGGACTTGTCCGATTTTTCGTGTCCATAACCCTAGCCGCCGCCAAACCCTAATTTCTTCACCTCCACCCTTGCCTCACGCGTTCTATCTCTTCCACTCGAGCTCCCAAGGCGATTTTGCATCCCCTCCACCAAAAAGCTCCGCATTTGGGTGGAGATCAAGCTTCCTTGCTCGAAGATTGAAGTTCTCGGACAAGTCCAGACTTCAACACCTCCCTCTTCGAGAATCAATCGATTTCTTCGGTAATTTTCACCCTAACCCTAGAAATCCCAAATTTCTTCATTTTTGATCAAATATCCTAGCATATTTCAGTATATACATGCCTCCTTGATGTATTACGTTTATGCTACGCTTGTTGTGCATTAGGAATCAACATTTGTCCAATCTCTTAGGTTTTTGAGGATGAATACCTGACTAGTCCGATCCATGCACGGACAAGTCCGGTCCCCCGGACTAGTCCGTGCCTGTACACCGGACAAGTCCAATTTTTCTGAACTCAAAACCTAACTCTTCAATTTCTCAATCCAACTTCTTGCTATCCATTTCACACCTATGCCTTGTATCATTCATTCTCATTCATGCCTCACTCAACTCATTCTTAGGGTATGTCGAGCTCAAACAACGAAGTTTTCGACTTTGACGCCGAGATGGACCACGAGGTGGCACCTCGGACCTCGATGAGTCTTGGCAAGAAGCACCAAGAGATACCTTCCGAGCCAGCTCCATCTCCTCCACAGGCTCGGAGGAAAGTGCTAGCGAAGAAGCCGACCTCCAAGGTTTTAACTTCTAGGGCTACCACTGGTGGTGGCCCTAGCTCAGCAAGTGCCCGCCTAGCCAAAGGCAAGGGCAAAGGGATAGCAACGGGTCCAGTTGGCCCATTGAAGCTGCATGCTCCGAGGGAAGGGGTCCGGGACCCCCCTGAAGAGAAGTTCAACGGGAAAGGCAGTGATTCGGCAGCAAAGTTCAGAAGCATTGATTGGTATGGCCGACCAAAGTAAGCTGCTGATGGAAGATTTTGGTGCAACTTCCATGCATATTTCTACAAATCTGTGTATCTCCCAATGAAGACACCGGTTGTGTGCAGTCAATGGATTGATTGGGCACACTTTGAGAAGAAGGGTTGCTCCCCGTTCACTGAAGTGGTGGAAGCTATTGAGAGGCATGGCCTGAAGGATCTCTTTGCCTTCAGGAACAACTGCAATGATGAGGTCATAGCACAATTCTTTGCAACATGCCATTTCTCAAGTGAAGATGAGGAAAGTGTTACTTGGATGACTCATGGATCCAAGTACAGTATCACTCAAGAAGATTTTGCGAGTTTGCTTCACCTTGACACCTCAAAACCTGAATGCTTGATCATCCACGACATAGGTGTCATTGAGAAGGATAGGATGAAGTTCCTATATGAGCCAAACTCAAAGTTCATCCCTCCCTCCACAAAGAACATGAAGCCTTTTTTTGTGGTTCTGAATAGAGTCTTGAGGAAGACCATCGCTCCCAAGGATGGAGATGTCGGGAGCGTGCAGGGTTATCTCCGGACATTGATGAGGGTGATAAGCAAAGACCGCCAGTTTGATGTGGCAGACTACATATGGAATGACATGGTAAACATATCCTGCACACCCAACAAGTCTTGTGGGTATGCCCCATATCTGATGTTTATGATTGAGAAAGTCACTGGGATAGAGTTTGTGAAAGATGTGGAGCATTTACCCTTGAGGCCTCAGATGCCTCAGAAGCTAAGTGTCCAGGCTGCTCCCTCGCCGGCCTCCAGTCTTGAGGCATCGGCAAGAAGGACTGAAGATGTAAGAGCTGCCCCTGCCAATAGGTCAGCCCCTCAAAGGGGATCAGCCAGTGGGATCTTCAAATACTTGGCTACCATCTTCGCTTCCTGCAAAAAGGCCGAAGTGAAGGCCCATAATCTCAACAAGAAAAGAAAGGAAGATATGAAGTATGTGAAGGCCAATGTGAAACAAATATGCCAGAAACTAGAGATTGAGCCCATTGGGTCTCCGGTAATCTCTGAAGATTCTGATTCGGACTTCACCGAGCTCGGGCCCTTGACCCCCTCCGAGCTTGCCTACTTTTGCATTGGGGGATCGAGTGGCTCCGCACCTCCTCCTCCTCCTCCTCCTCATCAGGCTGAAGATGAAGATGACGAAGACGATGATGAGAGGACTGACAGTGAAGAGTGAAGACCTTAGGACCCTCCTCTCCTTTTTGGTGTCTTGATGCCAAAGGGGGAGAGATTGAGGGGGAGTCTTAGCCTTAGTTGTAGGATGCGAGGAGAGAGCTCTCTTTGATGCTTTTTGACTATTTCGCGGGTTGTAAAGCTTTAACTATGTTCTTATATTAATTATGGTTCTATGATGCAATGTTATGATCTTTTGAGAATTAATTGTTGAGTTATGTGATTTTGCTCCTAGAATGATATATATGCATGGTTGTGGTTGATTACTGTCAATTATGTCATTCTCATTGTTTCAAGTTACTTAGTTATGCATCCTAACATAAAGAATGCACATATGGATTATGTTTTCACTACTTGATGTATTTTAGACTCATATGTGCATACTTTATGAAAATCTCAATTTTTATCATATTTTGTGAAATCTCAATTGGTTGTCATCAATCACCAAAAAGGGGGAGATTGAAAGAGTACATCTAGGAATCCCTTGTGGGTTTTGGATGATTTATGACAAGCAAATGAGATCCTAACATATTTGTTGAGATGAGCACATGTTTTAATAGCAAAATAAGCAAAGTGCCGAAAAGAAGGGAGAATGAGGAGCAAAGTGGAAATGAGCTCAAGGAAGAAGAATAGTAGATCATTGTGTATGGAGTGTGTTAAGGAAACACACCCCAAGAGCTCAATCACAATTAAACACACACATTACACAAAGTTATACAGGATCGGACTAGTCCGAATGTCACCAAACTAGTCCAATATCCTCTCTGCACAATACTAGTTCGATATCTCTCTGACTAGAATCGTACTAGTCATCCCTAGTGCGGACTAGTCCTCAAAACACTTCACAAGTCACAAAAAATCGGACAAGTCTGATAACCACCGGACTAGTCCAATATTCATTCTGATCTAAATCGGACAAGTCGGATATTAGCACGGACTAGTCTGAAAAACTCTCTGACCTAAATCGGACAAGTCCTCCAAGTGCGGACTTGTCCCCATAACCACTTAGGGTTTCACTGCACCGACAACTCTGATGTCCATCGGACTTGTCCGAAGATTTCCAAAAGCAAAATCGGACAAGTCCGCTCCTAGCCGGACTAGTCCGATATTTTGGGACACTTAGGGTTTGCTACACACAGCACACCGGACTAGTCCAATCTTTATAAACCCTAACAGTCACTTTTAGAAAACCCATATAAATACAGGTACACGGCCCAACTTCAAACTCTCTCGAACCCTAGCACCGTCACACCTCCCAAGAGCCCCCAAAAACACATCTCTCCACGAAATTAAGTGCAACAAAGATCAATCCTTTGAGTATAAACTCTAGATCATTGGAGAGACACATTCAACACTCATTGAGCTCTTGGTTTGATTCTCTAACACACTCTTGTGATATCATTGTAATCTTTTGAGTGTGTTCTTGGTGGTATTTCGTGTTGTAATCTAGGGGAGCCCTCAACGTGTGAGAAGGCCCCCTTTGAATTCGGTTATTCACCCCTTTGTGATAAGTGGAAGAGGATTGGCCTTCGTGGCGATCCAACGAGGGTAGGGTTGGAGAAGATCCGGTCCTTTTGTAGACTCCTCAACATGGACGTAGGTTGCCTTTGTGGGAGCTGAACCACGGGATAAATCCTTGTGTCCTTCTTGGTGTTCATCATTCTTTACATTATATAAATCTAGGGTTTCAATCATTATTGCATACTTTACGTTCAAATATCAAATTTAAGATTGACTTGTGATATACCCTAGTACATAATATTGCAACACATAAATTACAAGTATATTTCCGCTGCTACACCCTAGAATCAAACTTAATAAATCAAACTTGATCAACTTAGTCCGTACACACCGGACTAGTCTACACTTTACTGGACTAGTCCGATATCTCAAGTTTTGATCTGGTGATTAAGTGTTGCAGGTTCCGAAAAAAATCAAAAAGGCCTATTCACCCCCCCTCTAGGCCATATTCAGTTCTACACGTCAGAGTCGAAGGCCCTTGCTGGTCCCACATGTCACGTTGCACTGGACCCGCTCCCCTCATATGGATGGATCCCAGGGTAACACGTGTAACATAAGCCCGGAACAAAACTCCCAACCAGGGGAAGCTCCGGCGACTACACGTGTACAATGGCCCCAGACCTAGTCCCTGTCAGAGAGGATCTCCAGCAGCAACCCCGGACCTGCTCTCCCGCAAGAGAAAGCTCCGGATCCGACATGTGTGGAGCCTCCGGACCTTCGTCACCAACGGAAATACAAGCCTGACAAGACCATTACAGACACTCAAGGATGGTTAAAGTGGCAGTTATAAGGTCTGACAATGTGCCATTAATACCATATTAATGACACACGATCAGTGTACCATTAATAGCGGTAACGCTGCCATGAAGGCACGTTACCACACCATTAATTGTACTTAATAATCTTTAGATAGTGTATTAGGTCATTATGTCGGGCCAGGCTAGCTTTGTAATGGTCATTCCTTAGAACTATAAAAGGGTTGCACCGCATGAACATGGGGAAGGAGGCTGGCCGAAGCTATCGCAACCGAACCATAGCGAACTCACTCAATACAATTACGCCAACCCCGTGGAGTAGGGTGTTATGCTCAGGCGGCCTGAACCATGTAAATCTCTGAGGTCACCATCTTGATTTTGATCTTGTGTCTCCTAACCACAAAAGAACCTCTGCGGGGTGTTTCTCAATAGGTTCGAGGGAAGTGTTGTATTGCACACTTCGACAAACGTCAAGTCAGATCGTTGCTAGATTCAGGATTGATAGAACAAAGTGTGAGTCCTTTTGCATCTCCAGTGTTGCTTGTATAGAAAAAGGATAAGAGTTGGAGATTTTGCATTGGCTACTGCAAGCTCAATGATCTGACCATTAAGAATAGATTTACAATGCCCTTAATTGATGATATTCTTGATGAATTGGCATAAACAACATATTTTTCTAGCTTGGATATGTGGGCAGGGTACCACCAAATACGCATGAAGGCGGTTGAGGAGTACAAAACGGCCTTCAAAACTCATAGTGGCCATTTTCAATTTAAAGTAATGCCATTTGGGCTTACTAATGCCCCAACAACATTCCAATGTGCTATGAATTATGTTCTTGAGCCCTTCTTAAGGACATTTGTTTTAGTCTTCATTGATGACATACTAGTTTACAGTCCATCCTTGGAGCTTCACATGGAACACCTTCGGTTGGTGTTGAACAAGTTGAAAGAGCATCACTTCTTTCTGAAGCTCTCTAAGTGCAGTTTTGCAAAGACTGAATTAAGCTACTTGGGGCATATTATTTCTTCAAAGGGTGTGGCCACTGATCCCAAGAAAATAGAAGTGATGGACAACTGGCCAATTCCTGTCTCCACAACTGAAATTCGGGCTTTTTGGGCTTGACCGGCTATTATCGGAAGTTTGTTCGAGACTATGGTGCCTTGGCCAAGCCACTTACAGATCTTCTCAAACTGAAGCACTTTTAGTGGAACTCGTCAGCAGTTGCAGCCTTTCAAGCTTTGAAGTATGCTATGACTTATACACCTGTCCTGGCTTTGTCTAAATTTTCTAAATCTTTTGTTGTGGAAACTGACGCCAGTGATGTAGGTATTGGTGCAGTTTTAATGCAACAAGGGAGGCCTATAGCTTTTCTAAGTAAAGCCTTGTCTGCCAAGCATAAACAACTGTCCATATATGATAAGGAATTTCTTGCATTGATCTTGGCAGTTGAAAGGTGGTGGCAATATCTTCAGAGAGCTGAATTTGTGGTTCAGACAGACCACAAGAGAAGGCTGTCTCTTGGGATCAGTGGATTGAAGATGTTGTAAGTCGGATTGAAGATGCTGATTACCCAAGTAAGACAGATTATTGCAGCCCCTGCCTATACCTCAAGGTGCTTGGCGAGATATATCGATGGATTTCATCGAGGGTTTACCAAAATCTGACGGTTTCAACACAATTTTGATGGTGGTCGACAGGTTTACAAAGTATGCGCATTTCTTTTCCTTGAAGCATCCTTTCACTACTCAACAAGTGGCTCAACTGATATGTGACAATATTGTCAAATTGCACGGTATGCCTAAATCCATTATCTCTGACTGCGACAAAATTTTTACTAGTCACTTGTGGAGGCAGCTATTTACTTTACTGGACACCAAGTTGCTGCTTAGCACTTCGTACCATCCGCAAACTGATGGGTAGAGTGAACGAGTTAACCAGTGCCTGGAATAATATCTGTGATGTGCAGTGTATGCAGCGCCTCAGCAGTGGAAGCTTTGGTTGCCCCTAGCCGAATTCTGGTACAACACATCCTATCATTCTTCTTTGGGTTGTTCACCATTTCGTGCTCTTTATGGATATGATGCAGATCCTCTGGCCGCACCATCTATATCAGCTGCAACTGACAAAACGGTGCAAGAACTACTGACATAACGTGCTGCTCATTCTGCACATCTGAAGCAACATCTGTCTGCTGCTCAAAACCGACAAAAACAATATGCAGATAAAAAGCACTCTGAAAAGGAATTTCAAGTGGAGGATCTGGTTCTCATGAAGCTACAGCCTTATGCTCAGTCTACGGTGGTCAATCGGCCCTGTCCGAAGTTGGCTTTTCGCTACTTTGGTCCATTCAAAGTGTTGCAGAGGATCGGTGTTGTTGCTTATCATCTGGAGCTTCCAAGCACAGCGCAAGTACACCCTGTCGTTCATGTCTCACAGTTGAAAACTTATATACCTAACTATTCTCCAGTGTTTTCATCTGTGCCGAAGCTTATTGATTTAGACCAGGAGTGCATCAAGTCGGTGGCCATTCTGGAGAGGCGATTGGTCAAAAAAGGGAATCATGCCATTACTGAAGTGCGCGTTCATTGGTCATGTGCCCCACCGGAAGACGCTACATGGGTACCCGGAGGTCGCTGCTTGGGGACAAGTAGGTGCTCGCGGTGGGGGAGGTGTCACGTCGGCTGGCTCATCACTAGTTTAATTACTGTTATGCATGTCATTAGTTGCTGTAATGAATATTAAGACTGGTGTCTGGAGGGTGAGTGCGTAGAGTGGGGTCCACTAGTCAGCACGATGCTGCTATATGTAGCGTAATAGACTCTGTGAAGGAGGGGAACAGAAATGGAAAACAGACTTCCCACTCCAACTTGTCTTCCTCCCGTCTCCCTTTCTTCTTCTCCATGTTAGACGCCGGTGCTCGACGGCGGCCACTGTGGTCATCTCACGCCTAGCGGTTGTGCGTGTGGCTAAGGGATACTACATGTGCATCTATGTAAATCCAGTTGTGCTGATGATGTTAGTTGTGTCTCCGTGTTTACGTTGTAATTGTTATGTTCTTACGCGAGGTACGATTGATTCGTCTATTGGTACGAGTAGTTTATTCTTCTGCTGCATTTGGATGCACGATATGCATTAGGCAGTGAGAGCATGTCTGGTGTCGAGGCAATTCGTTATCTGTTGGAGTATACAGGCGCGTTCATAGGCTACTATGGGTTTTCAATGGCAACTATCAATCGCGTGTATCCTGCCTTTGGAGATTAGAGATCCGATAGTTCGGACCCAACAGAGACGATATGAATGTACTCCTTCTAGTCGTCGATATTTAACATTCAGACCGGGGCCATTGATTTGCTTGTGGTGCAAGGAACATCATCGATTCCCACTGTTCTCCTAGCTGCCACTGCTCTTTTATTGAGTAGTTGTTTGTAACTGAAACAAATTGTAGTTGTGGCATCATCCATTGGAAGAAGAGGGCCGAGGTTTGGTTTCAAGGTCATTACTTTTTACTCTTCACCTAAATGTAACAGCACAATAGGTCAACTGTGGAGTGCCTTTTGTACAATGCACATCATTGCCTATTAGAGAAAAAAGCAGTTAGATAGATGATCTATACCTATCCCATCTTGCAAGTCATTCCCCATTTTCTTGATTGATCAGTGGTTTAAATGGCTATGTTTGTGTTTTGAACCAGGCATTTACATTATCAACCTTGGCAAGACATGGGAGAAGCTTCAGCTGGCTGCTAGAGTGATTGTTGCCATCGAGAACCCACAGGACATCATTGTCCAGTCTGCTAGGCCTTATGGTCAGAGGGCGGTCCTCAAGTTTGCACAGTACACTGGTGCTCATGCAATTGCTGGCAGGCACACTCCTGGTACATTCACCAACCAGCTGCAAACCTCATTCGGTGAGCCGCGTCTTCTCATCCTGACCGATCCCAGAACTGATCGGCAGTTACTTTTCTTTTCATTGGATATTGAGCGATGTTGGTTGAGGAATGGGCTGTCATGTAACTGTATAATCGTGTGCAGCCCATCAAGGAGTCTGCACTTGGGAACATCCCCACCATTGCGTTCTGTGACACTGATTCTCCAATGCGCTACGTTGATATTGGCATTCCTGCGAACAACAAGGGGAAGCAGAGCATCGGTTGACTCTTCTGGCTGCTTGCAAGAATGGTTCTTCAGATGCGTGGCATAATTCTCCCAGGGCACAAGTGGGATGTCATGGTAACAAATTATGATCTAAAGTCGCTTCTCTTGATTGCTTTTATTTCATCCGGCTTCTTTCTCCATGTTCTAACCCTTTGGAGTGGCTCTCCCTTGTGTAGTTTGATCTTTTCTTCTATAGGGATCCAGAGGAAGCTAAGGAGCTGGAGGAAGAGGAGGCTCCTGTAGCTCCTGAATACACTGCCGTGGCTGACTATGGTGCTCCCACGGCTGATACTTGGGGCAATGAGCAATGGGGCACTGCAGAGGTTCCACCTAATGCTCTCCCTGCTGCACCGGTCGGTGGTGAGTGGGGTACTGTTCCAGGTATATATAGAATGTAATTCATGTTCATTCCATTACACTGAAATTCAAGTGAATTTGATCTCTCTTAAAATTATTGTATGCGTTGACCTGCTTTCTTTGGCATGCAAAATGTAGTAGCGTGTTATAAAATTATAGTTCCACATTCACTTCAGTTGAATCATGGGCTCATGGCGTAATGTCTCATGTTGAACAGTCAGGACTGCATTTGCGTTATCTTTTTGCTGCAAAACCTCAACACTTTGAGTTGTTTTTCAGAATTAGTGAAATTGCTAATTCATATTAATTATTACAGCTATCAAATGAGAGCAGTCTAGATTTTTCCTTATCCATGAAATCGATTGCTGTTTTTTATTATTAGAGTTGTAAATATGCTCATTAGATGTTATATCAGGGACTTACATTCATTGTTCATTGAAAATTTGCAGCACCTGTGGCCGCTGAAGGGTGGGATCCGGCTGCTGTTCCTCCTGCTCCTGCTGTTACCACTGGTTGGGAAGAAGGCAGTGCTCCAGCCCCAACTGGCTGGCAGTAAGCGGTTTCTGCATGGATCTTCGTTCATCAATAGGAGGGCCCAGCTACTAAACTTTATGTGCGTGGTAGATCTTTTTGAAGTAGCTCTAAGTTACAGTATTGTGTAATGTTTAATGGAAATCAGTTTTGGAGGCTGACATAGCTGGGCCATGCCAGTTTACTCATTCGCATTGAGGCAAGTGCATTTTCTAATCTATGACTACAGCATTCTGGCACGGTTGCCTGTTCTTTTCCCGTCGGTACGTACGTGTACGTTGAGATTATGCAACAGTTGGAGATTAGGACGTGTTGTAGGTTAATCTGACCTTGCGTTTGCGTCTGAATCTGGTGTGCGACTGTTTCTATTTGTGCTACTGTTTTCTTGATTAGCTAATTTAATGCATGCTGCGTTGTGGCCCTTTTCACTAGCTCGAGTCCTTGTGCCTCGACAGCCATAGCTGTGGAATGCAGCTGGCTAAGTCTGAACTGTTTTTTCCTACTCATTGATTTCTGGGTGGTCACCTCGTCTATCGCATTCTTTGCTACTTGCTCACACAAATTGATGCAGTTACATTTTAGTGCTTCGTTCGCCCATTTGTTTGGTGTAATCGTCTGGTGATTGGTTGGCGTTGATGCTTGTCCACTTGGTGATTTTTTCTTTTTTGAGCAACAATCACCGTAACCCAAGCACCCCCTGATGGGATCCAATGAACTTCGAAAGGCTAATACAATCTCGCGATCGAACTTCACGTATACTATGAATTTGCTTGGTGATCCAGGCTGTTTGAATGATGAGTATACAACTAAATGCAGCATTGTTGCGTCTGTGTCTGGACTGGACCGGTTCATTTGGACGATGAATTGATGTTGCAGCCAACAACCAAACGTGCAAGATGGAGCATGGTTTGGGAAGACGGATAGATGGCTAGAAAAAATCGCCCAGTGCCCATCAAAAGTGCATGAACCTAGGAATGCTGCGAGGTTCCAGCCTTGCTAAAGCAACAAATTTCAGCATTTCCAGCATAAGAAGTCGATTTCAACAAGTTACATGCAGATCGGTTTTCAATCTTGCCGTGCTATCACGGAACACGGGTGGGAAGCATTAGCAGCGTAATCCTAGCTCATGGGAAGGTGCTCTTATGCCTGCAGATTCAAATATCAAACTTAATCACGTTTTAGAGAAAGGCCAAGTCCATCGTGAACGTGATTTTTTTTTTCATCGATCACAGTTCTTTACACTCTTTGTAGAGTATCATCAATTTCAACCATGATTATTTGAAAAAAATAAAGTAGGTGGAAGATCAATTTTGACTCATCGTACGCCTGATCAAGCAGTTTCAGACCAGAAATACTGCTGAATTTCAATGTCGAAAGGGACCAGTGATGTTTCTATCTTGAATCGTGTACATATTGTTTGCATGAATCATGGAGTCCAAATTGGACTTCCAACCTTTATGCATGCTTTTAGCGTTGGCATCAGCGCATGGACGCTACTACAAACCCGTTAGCCAGTTGCGATCGTTCCACCTAATTTTATGAACTGCTTTAAAGTTTCGAATGTTCCCCAGCACCACAAACTTGACCTACGCGCCTGTTTAGTACAACTGAAGCTTGTTGAGAAGCTGGTTTCTCTGTAACTACTCTGAGAAACAGCTATCTACAGAAACTACTGTAAATACAAATTAATTGTTTGGCAGTCTGCTTTTTAATATGTTGTTTTCCTGTTACAAAGTATGAAATGTCTAAATTGTCCATGATAGTTTGTTGATGTTTATATTTATGAAATCTGAGTTACTTTTGTGTCTTATTTTATTTCAAACATACATTAAACCATATAATATTTATATATCTGAAAAACATTCTGTAAAACCTATTAAATTATAAAATAAAGTTTCATAAGAGAAAAACTAACTTATAAAGGCACAAAAGATTAATTTGTTAGAAGTAGCAGACAAGTCCGGTATTGAGACCAGACTAGTCTGGTGCTGTCCAGTAAGTCGGTCAGTTCAGTAACTGTCAGTTTGAACTCGAAATTGATATGTGTTCTAATTGAAAGGACACAACCCACCGAATGTTATGTCTTTGATCAGGGGATACAACATTCCTAAGAGTTGGAGGCCTCCTCTTATGACTCTTGGTCAAGTAATGAAAGTGCATCTAGGTATCCCTGTAGGTTTTGGATGATTGATGACGACAATTAAGAGAATAATGAGCTAAGTTGATCTTAAGCACAGGTGTGATCGATGAAATGAGATAAAATCCCTCATGAAGAAAAGTATAAAACAGGCGTCAAAGACTCAAGCATAGAAATTATGGTTTCTATGGTATTGAGCTTAGATGATGTCGTATCATATGTGAGGGTGGTTGTATCATGTGCATTGAGATCATTCTAGAGGGATCAAAGTGGTGGTTGAGAGAAAACCCTAAGTGGGAAGCCAAAATGAGGAAAAACTCTAAGAGGTCGAACTAGTCCGGGCCTCAGGGCCGGACTAGTCCGGCCAGTCAGAGAACTCCGCTTTGGGGCGGACTAGGACTTGTCCGTATGGGTACAGACTAGTCCATTCATCCCTTAGTGGAGTTGGAGCTAAGTTCCTGAAGACCGGACTTGTCCGTTTTGGAACGGACCAAAGCTCTCTGGAAAAGTTTGAACTTGTCTGTGGTGGTGCAGACTAGTCCATTTAAGACTTAGTGTGAGAGAAACCGAGCAGACCCTAGAGGGCCGAACTAGTCCGCCCCCTGTGGCCGGACTAGTCCGGGCCTACCCAGTTGTGTCCGTTTTGGGACGGACCAAAGCTCTTTATCCTACTTCGGACTAGTCTGTAGTGAATCGAACTAGTACGTATTGTCAGTGGCCATTCGAAATTCAAACATTGGCGCACACGTCATCTATTTATTCGATCGATGACGTGAATTTGTCGGTGGTTCTGGAAGGCCGGACTAGTTCGGGTTTGCCCTGGTGGCAACGGTTAGTTGGCGGGACCTCTATAAAAAGGGGACCTCGGCCCCTATTTGATAACTCTTGAACCCTAGTGCCGCCACAAGTGACCTAGAGCCTTCCAAAGCCTTCGACTTGTCCTACTAGCCCTCTTAGACCAAATCTTGAAGAGATTAGGGTTTGGGGATGAAAGTGAAGGAAGATCATCGCGCTTTGGCTCTCGGTTTGATCTCTTTGCACATTATGTTATGTTTTGTGGCTTGTGTGAGTTGAGCTTCGTGTGCTCCTCGTTCTATTGATTCGTGGGAGCCTCAACTTGTGAGTGGCCCCAATCAAACTTGGTGGTTACCCATTGATATAGTGGAAACCAAGCCGGTCATTGTGGTGGCTTAGTGAGAGAAGGGTCAAGTGAGACCCGATCCTTGTGTAGACTTCTCAACGTGGATGTAGGCTTCTTCGTGGAGCTGAACCATGGGATAAATCTTGTCTCGCTTGTCATTTTTCATTTCACAATCACTAGCATTGCTATTAGGGTTCTTATTGTTCATATTGCTCTTCACTTTGATCTTTGTTGAAATCTTGTAACCTAAGTGCTTTAACTTCACAATCTAAGTTGTACTAGGTTACCACACATTTATTACCTCTTCGGTGAACTTAAATTCCGCAAATAACTTGTAAAAACCAAGTTTTTAGGTTTTCACCATGTGCTTAGCGGACTAGTCCAACCCTGTCTAGACAAGTCCGCCCTTAGGAGTTTAGCCTCGTTTGATTAAGTCATTTCAGGTCTTATTGCCTATTCACCCCCCCTCTAGGCGACTTTCAATTGGTATCAGAGCGGGCTTCTTCACAAGAGTCTAACAACTCGGAGAAGAAATGACCGGAAGGGGTGACAACGAGGTTCCGGTGGTCATCGATGACATCAGGACGAAGAACATCGATAGTCTTCAAGATGATCCAAATGACGACAAAGAAGTTCATATGCTCAAGGCACGACTTCGTGAGAAGCTCAATGTGCCCAAGAAGGAGATCAAGCCAATTGCTTTGTTCAATGTCGACAATGGGAGTAGTTCACAAGACTACTCCCGGTATCTTTACAACTACGAGCAACTTACCGCAAGCGATCACTATTTGTCTGTTCCCATTGGCAAACCTCCTCAGTTTGATGGAAGTGATTACTCTATGTGAAAGCATAATATGAAGATGCATCTTATTTCCTTAAACCCTAGCTTGTGGCAAATTGTTATGACAGGTGTACATCTTCCTAAGAATGAAGAATACATCACTCCGGAGCAAGCCGTCCTCCTCCATCGCAATGCTCAAGCTATTGGAGTGATTACCTCCTCATTGACTCGAGAGGAGTTCAACCGCATTGAAGGGTTAGAAGTTGCCAAGGAGATATGGGACACCCTCAAGACGGCGCATGAGGGCAACTGTGTCATTAGGGAGGCGAAGATCGAGATGATCGAAGGAGAGCTTGAGAGGTTTACCATCATGGATGGTAAGTCCCCCCAAGACATGTAAAATCGTCTCAAGAATCTCATCAACAAAAGTCGATCTTATGGAAGCACACGACGGACCGACCATGAGGTGGTAAAGAAGATGATTCGAACATTCACTCTTTGCTCACTAATTCGTGAGAGTTCGGGTGTCGGTACCCTGCTTACCGGGTACCCCATGATACCGCAAGAAGTGCAAGAGAGTTCCACCTATCAGAGTTGAAGGCTTCCTCAGGCCCCACAGGTCACGGCACTGGACCCGCCTCCTTCATATGGGTAGCTCCGGGATTTCCACGTGTAATGTAAGACTAGAGCTAAACTCCCAACATAGGGAAGCTCTGCGGTTGACACGTGTATAATGACCCCGGACCTAACCCCTAGTAGAGGGGAGCTCTGGTGCCGCCATGTGTTTACACTCTTTTGGGTTGGCTTGAAACATTGCACACAAACATACACTCAACATAATGTCTGGCCTAGATGCACATAAGTAGAGTAGAGATCCAATCATGGAGCGATACACCTTTTGATTGACGTTTGGTCCATCTTCATTGAGATCCAAGTGGCCATTCGTTGCCATGGGAGTCTTTATAGGCTTTGCTTTGTCCATTCCAATCTTCTTAAGTATGTCTTGAGTGTACTTACTTTGGCTTATGAATGTCCCTTCCTTTTGTTGCCTCACTTGGAATCCCAAGAAGCACTTTAGCTCTCCCATCATAGACATCTTAAACCTATCTGTCATAATCTTACTAAATTCCTCACAAAAAGATTTGTTAGTTGAACCAAAGATAATATCATCAACATAAATTTGACAAATAAATAGATCATTGTCAAAGTTCTTTGTAAACAATGTATAATCTACTTTACCGATCTTAAAACCATTTTCAATTAAGAAAACTCTAAGACACTCATACCAGGCTCTAGGAGCTTGTTTGAGGCTGTAGAGAGCCTTACGCAATTTAAAGACGTGGTCGGGGAACTCTTCATCTTCAAATCCGGGGGGTTGCTCCACATACACCTCCTCCTTGATTGGTCCATTGAGGAAGGCGCTTTTCACATCCATTCGATAGAGCTTGAAATCATGGTGAGCAGCATATGCAAGTAATATTATAATAGACTCAAGTCTAGCTACGGGAGCAAAGGCTTCATTGAAATCCAGACCTTCGACTTGTGCATACCTTTTGGCCACAAGTCGTGCCTTGTTCCTTGTCACCACCCCATGTTCGTCTTGTTTGTTGCGGAAGACCCATTTGGTGCTGACGACATTGAACTTGGGTCTTTCGACTAGTTCCCACACCTCATTCTGATTGAAGTTGTTGGGTTCTTCTTGCATGGCCACTACACAATTCGGATCCTTCAATGCATCCTCAACCCTGCGCGGTTCCAAAAAGGATACAACAGAATAATGCTCACAAAAATTAGCTATGCGAGATCTAGTAGTTACTCCCTTTTGGATGTCACCGATGATGTTGTTGATTGGGTGATCCCTTTTGACGCATTGGTGTACTCTTGGGTGTGGCACTTGCGGTCTTGAATCTCCATGGTCATCTTCTTCTCCCCCTAGATGGTTTCCCTCATTGACTTGTTTATCATTTTTGTCTTCTTGAGGTTGATCTTGTATGGAATCTCCCCCTTGATCATTTGCCTCCTCTTGTGGTTCATCTTCCTCATGCATACGTAGAGGTGGTTCTTGTGGTCGAACTTCGCCAAATGCCATTCTTCTTAGTGCTTGGCAAGGAGCTTCTTCTCTTTCTAGCACACATGGATCAACTTGCTCCTTTTGGGAGCCGTTAGTTTCATCGAACACTATGTCACGTGCTACTTCAACAAGTCTGGAGGTCTTGTTGAAGACACGATAGGCGTAAGAGTTCGGATCATAACCAAGCAAGAAACCTTCATCGGACTTCGAAGCGAACGTTGAAGTCCTAGGCTTCTTGTTCAAAATATAGCATTTAGAACTGAAAACTTGAAAATATGAAATATTAGGCTTGTTACCGGTGAGTAGCTCATATGATGTCTTCTTGAGTAGTCGATGAAGGTAGAGTCGGTTTATGGCGTGGCAAGCAGTGTTAACCACTTTCGCCCAAAACCGATCAGAGGTCTTGTATTCATTGAGCATTGTTCTCGCCATCTCTATGAGGGTTCGGTTCTTGCTTTTGGCAACTCCGTTTTGTTGAGGGGAGTAAGGTGCTGAAAACTCATGTTTTATCCCTTCTTCATCTAGGTACTCCTCAACTTGAGTGTTCTTGAACTCCGTGCCATTGTCGCTTTGTATGTTCTTGATCTTCCAAGGGAACTCATTTTGGGCTCGCTTGAAGAACTTCTTGAGTGTTCCTTGTGTTTCTGTCTTATCATGTAAAAAGAAAACCCAAGTGAAGCGAGAAAAGTCATCAACAATCACTAAACCATATTTGTTACCGCTGATGCTTATGTAAGCAATTGGACCGAAAAGATCCATGTGAAGTAGCTCGAGCGGTCTTGTTGTAGTCATGACGTTCTTCAAGGGATGAGGTGCTCCAACTTGCTTCCCGTCTTGGCACGTGCTACAAGGCCTGTCTTTCTCAAAAACAACATCATTCAAACCTCGGATATGATCGCCCTTGAGGAGTTTTTGAAGATTGCTCATACCAACATGCGCTAGCCGTCTATGCCACAGCCAACCCATGTTGGTCTTTGCAATCAATAATGTGTCAAGTTCGGCTTTATCTTTGTTGAAGTCAACAAGGTAAAGCTTTCCCTTTAACATACCCTTGAATGCAATGGAACCATCACCCCTTCTAGAGACGGTCACACCCTCATTAGTGAACAATAAATTATAACCTTTGTCACATAATTGATATATGGACAACAGGTTATAATCTAAGGAATCAACATGTAACACATGAGAAAGAGTATGTTGAGATGATATGGCAATTTTACCGGTACCGAGTACCTTTCCTTGACTATTGTCTCTAAAATAGATGTCCTCACTTGGATCCTCATTTTCTTCATACTCAACGAATATCCTTCTTTCTCCGGTCATATGGTTGGTGCAACCACTGTCTATCACCCATTTTGATCCACTGGAGGAATAGGCCTACAAAAACAAATCATGCCTTGGTTTTAGGTACCCAAGCTTGCTTGGGTCCTTTGAGGTTAGTCACAAGGGATTTGGGCACCCACACATGAGATTTGGTGTTCCCATGGTGTGGCCCAACATAATGGGCATAAACTTTACCAAAATTACTTCTTATTAGAACATAAGATGCATCGAAGGTCCTGAATAATAGTTGTTGTTGTTTATATACATGACTAGTCCGAGAAATCGTACTTGTCCGGAGGACCGGACTTGTCCGTGTCCGGAACGGACTAGTCCGGTTATCATATGTTTTGACTTTGGACTTTCCAGCTTGAGAGGGTTTTCCCTTTACAAAGACAATGCTTTCCTTGTTATTTTCATGGCTTCTAGCATGTTGCTTTTTACCATAAGAATAACCAATGCCATATTTGAATTAGGAGGTCTTGTGACCAAGTATGCACTACATGCATATTTGATCTTCTCCTTGTCAAATATGCCATTTTGGGAAGGATGCTTGTCCTTAGTAGAGGTTGACTTGTCTTTCAAGCTAGTGTCAGTTTTAGCACATGAACAAGTAATCATAGCTTCAGTTTTAAGTGGTTGAGAAGGTGAGCTTGAAGAGGATGAGGGGTCACTTTGTTTGAGTTACTCAACTTGTACCTCAAGGATTTTGTTAACCTTGGATAGGTTAGCAAGTTCATCCTTGATGGTGGTGTTTGAGTCTCTTAACTTCAAGCAAGCTTCCTTGCTTGAGGCTAACTTTAGTTCCAGTGACTTGCCTCGCTCCTTTTCAACTTCGAGAAGTTTGTCAAGTTCAATATATTACTCCTTTTGGGAGATAATCATATCTTCTTGATGGTTGATTAACTTCTCCTTCTCAACGAGCTGATCAAGTAGAAATTTCATTTTTGCAGCTGTTTTCTTATATAAGCCAATGAGCATATCTTCATTATCACTAGCAATTTCACTATCACTATAATAGGAATGCAAGGAAGAGGGTTTGGTTGTTACCTTTCGTTTACCTTCCTTTGCCATGAGGCAAGTGTCGTTCCCCTTCCATGCGCCGAGAGTGGGGAAGAGAGTGGACTTCTTGGATGTCTTCTCGATGGCTATGCTAGCCATCTCCTCTTCTTCTTCGGATGAGGACTCGTCATTTGAGTCCCACTCTTTCCCTAGATGCGCTTGTTTAGCTTGCTTCTTCTTCTTGAAGAATTTCTTGGGTTGAGGCTTTTTTCCTTGGTCTTCTTCTTGTTTTCTTCATATGGACAATCAACTATAAAGTGGTCATACTCACCACAGTTATAGCATGCCCGCCTCAACTTCGGTCTTGATTTTTCCTTGTACTTCCCTTCACTTGATTTAGCCCCTTGTCTTTTCTTCATCATCCTTTTGAATTTCTTCATGAATAGTATCATGTCATCTTCATCCAAGCCACTGCTCTCATCATCACCGTCTTCTTCTAGTTGAGCTTCTCGAGCTTCTCTTGACAAGGGCTTGCAAGTGGACTTCAATGGGACCCCTTTCTTCTTTGCCGAGGTGAGGTCGGCAATCTCCTTGACATGCTTTGCTTGCTTTTCCATCATCTCAAAATTGATGATCTTCCCAAGCAACTCATCCGGGGTCATTTTCTTGTACCTGGGGCTTTCTTTGATCATCGAGCACAAGGTGACATTCCGAGGCATGAAAGCTCCAAGAATTAGCTTCACCACCTTGTGGTCGTTCCACTTATTGCTTCCGTATGCTCAAACCTTTTTGATGAGCGTGTTTAGCCAGTTGTACATGTCTTGTGGCGACGCATCATCTTCGATGGCGAATCTTCCCAATTCGCCTTCGATCATCGATCTTCGCCTCTCTCACATGACGATCGCCTTCATGTGTAGTGTGCAAAGTGTCCCTGATTTCCTTTTCAATCTCGAGTCCGTCCACTTTGGTGAACTCGTCCCGACTGAGTGAAGAAGTGATGACTGTTGCAGCTTGAGCATTCCGATGAATTGCTTGCTCTTGGCTTGGTGTAAGCTTCTCATCGTTGTCTGGGATATCTATTCCTGTACATATAATATGCCACAAAATTGGATTGTGAGAAATCAAGTGCATTTTCATGTTCTACATCCACATTGAGTAGTCATTGCCATCAAAGTGTAGGGCTTTTCCAAGTGGAATAGATAGGTAGTGATTATTGCTAGAATTAAGACGATCATAGTTGAAAGGATATTGGGAGTAGTCGGTGTGACTACTCCCCTTCTTCTTCTTCTTCTCGTCTTCGATCTTCACTTTTCCCTTGGAGAGGGTTTTCTTCCTTAGGAGCGCCTTGAGTTCCAGCGTCTCCTCATCGTCATCCTCGAAGTCTTGAATGGCCTCGAGGAGCCTCTCCAATTTTTGGTTCTTTTCTTCTTCAACCTTCTCTTGGTTGATGCTCTTGTGTACGTCCTTCATGTCCGACATGTTCTCTTCGAGCGAGTAGTCTCCTTTTGAAGAGTCCCGCTCTGATACCAATTGAATGTGGCCTAGAGGGCGGTGAATAGGCCTTTTTTATTTTTAGTCGGAACCTGCAACACTTAACAAACTGATCAAATCCCGAGATATCGGACTAGTCTGGTAGAGTGCGGACTAGTCCAGTGCATGCGGACTAGTTTCATCAAGTTTGATCGATTATCTCAATCATAGACTGTATGCAGCGAAAATGTACTTGTAATTGGAGTGTCACACTACTATGAACTAGGATGTAGCATAATTTAATCTCATATTCAATGTTTTAATGTAATATAAAAAAGATTGATTGAAACCCTAGATAGATATGAAGAGTAAGAACAATATGCGCAAAGTAAGAACACAAGCTCTTTATCCCGTGGTTCGGTTCCCACAGAGGCAACCTACATCCACGTTGAGGAGTCCACAAAAGGACTGTGTCTTCTCTAACCCTACCATCGTCGGATCGCCACAGAGGCCAATCCTTTTCACTAATCACAAAGGGCAAATAACCGAATTCAAGGGGCCTTCTCACAAGTTGAGGGCTCCACAAGATTACAATATGAACACTACCAAGAACACCCTCTTAAGATTACAATGAAAACCACAGGAGTGTGTTAGGGAATCAAACCAAGAGCTCAATGAGTGAAGAACCGTGTGTCTCCTTGGATCGAAAGTGTATCCTCAAAGGATTAAGCTTTCTTGCGTTGTATTGCATGGAGAGATGAGTTTTCTAGGCTCTTGGAGGGTGTGACGGTGCAGGGTGTCGAGAGAGGTGAAAGTTGGGCCGTGCACACCTATTTATATGGGGTTCCCAAAAGTTACTGTTAGGGTTCAGAAAGATCGGACTAGTCCGTGGTGGACACCGGACTAGTCCGGTGTGCTGCGTGTAGGAAACCCTAGGTGTCCCGAAATATCGGACTTGTCCGAAGTGAAAGCGAACTAGTCTGATTTGGTTCTGGAAATCTTCAGACTAGTCCGATGAGTATCGGACTTGTTCAGATAGGTGAATCTCTAAGTGAATTTGGAGAACAAGTCCGCACTTGGAGTACTTGTCCGATTTAGGTCAGAGGGATTTCGGACTAGTACGTGCCAACATCGGACTTCTCCGATTAACATCAGAAAGATATCGGACTAGTCTGTGTTGCTATCGGACTTGTCCGGTTTTGTGCAGCTTATGAAGTGTTTGGGGGACTAGTCCGCACTGGGGAGGACTAGTCCGATTCTAGTCAGAGAGATATTGGACTAGTCTGTGGTGGTATCGGACTAGTCCGGTCAGTGAAAACTGGACTGTGTGGACAAGTCCTCATTGTGAGGACTTATCCGATCTGGTACAGAAAGATATCGGACTAGTCCGGGGTCAGTCGGACTAGTCCGGTCATGTATAACTTTGTGCAATGTGTGAGATTATTTGTGCTTGAACTCTTGGGGTGTGTTTCCTTAACATATTCCATACACAATTATCTACTACACTTGGTTCTTGAGCTCTTTTCCGCATTGCTCCTCATTCTCCTTTCTTTTTGGCACTTTGTTCATTCTTTCATTAGAACCTGTGCTCATCTCAACAATGTTAGGATCTCATTTGCTTGTCATAAATCAACCAAAACCCACAAGGGATTCCTAGATGCACTTTCAATCTCCCCCTTTTTGGTGATTGATGACAACCAATTGAGATTTCACAAAATATGATAAAAAGTTGAGATTTTCATAAAGTATGCACATATGAGTTTGAAACACATTGTGCAATGAAAACATAAGTCATATGTGCACTCTTTATAGTGGGATGCAAAACTAAGTATGTATAAACAATAATCATGATGAGAATGACATAATTGACACCAATATATCAACAACAAGCACATATGTCATTTTTAGAGCAAAATCACAGATTTCATAAATATATTCATAAGCAGTTCATAACATTGCATCACAATACCAAAAGTACCAAAAGAGCATGATATAAGACTTACAACCCACAAAGAGACAAAAGATACAAAAGATAGCTCTCCTCGCAGCCTACAGCTAAAGCCTAAGACTCCCCCTTAATCTCTCCCCCTTTGGCATCAAGACACCAAAAAAAAGGAGAGGAGGGACCTAAGGTCTTCAAGCCTTGCTGTCGGTCCTCTCATCGTCTTCATCTTCATTCTCGAGCTGAGGAGGAGGAGGAGGAACGGTTCCACTTGAGTCCCCAATGCCAAAATAGGCAAGCTCGGAGGGAGTCAAGGGCCCGAGCTCGGTGAAATCAGAATCGGAATCATTAGAGATGACTGGGGATCCAATGGGCTTGATCTCCAGCTTCAGGCAAATGTGCTTCACATTATCCTTGACATGCCGCATATCAGCCTTCCTCCTCTTGTTTAGCTTATGAGTGTTCACTTTCGCCTTATTGCAAAAGGCAAAGATAGCTAACAAGTACTTCAAGATGCCACTAGGTGACCCCTTTTGAGGAGGGGCCCTAGTGGTGGGAGCAGCCCTAGCATCTCCACTAGCTCTCACTGGAGCCTATGCACTAGAAGCAGGAGAAGGAGCAGCTTGAACACTTGCTTGTTGAGGCTTTTGGGGCCTCAAGGGGGGTGTGCTCCACATCCTTGACAAACTCGATGAATGTGACCTTCTCAATCATAAACATCAAGTAGGGGGCATAACCATAGGATCTGTTCGGCGTGCAAGAGATGTTGACCATGTAGTTCCAAATGTAGTCAAAGACATCAAACTTTATGTCTTTGCTTATGACCTTCATCAAGGTCATGAGATATCCGTGAACACTTCAAGCATCCCCATCCTTCGAGGCAATGGTCTTCCTGAGGATCCTGTTCAGCACCATGAAGAAAGGCTTCATGTTCTTGGTGGAAGGTGGGTTGAAAGTTGAGTGGGGTTCATAAAGAAACTTCATATTGTCCTTCTCAAGGACACCAATGTTGTGAATGATCAAGTTTTCATTGCTGGAGCTATCAAGATGTAGCAATCTTGCGAATTCGTCATAGGTAATGGTGTACTTGGATCCATGAGTCATCCAAGTCACCCGCTCTTCCTCATCGCTGGCAAAGTGGCATGTTGCATAGAACTGAGCAATGACCTCATCGTTCCAATTGTCCCGGAAAGCAAAAGATCCTTCAATCCATGCCTCTCAACTGCCTCGACCACCTCAACAAAAGGTGAGCAACCCTTCCTCTCAAAGTGCGCCCAATCTATCCATTGGTTACGCACAACTAGGGTCTTCATCGGGAGATAGACAGACTTGTAAAAGTCTGCATGGAAATTACTCCAGAACCTCCCATCAGCAGCCTTCTTGGGTCGGCTGTAACAATCCACATTTCTAAACTTTGCAGCTGTGTCACTGCCCTTGCCATTGAACTTCTCCTCAGCGGGATCTCGGGCCCCTTGCCTTGGTCCTGACATCTTGAGGGGGCCAATCGGGCCCGTGGCAATCCCCTTTCCTTTGCCCTTAGCTTGGCGAGAGGTTGCCAAGCTAGGGCCTTCTGTAGCCACACCCTTAACTTTCGACACAGGTTTCTTCACGAGAACCTCGCGTCTAATCTGCGGAGGGGAGGGTGCCGGCTCGGACGGGCGCTCTTGGCACTTCTTGCATTGGTGACCGAAGCAAGGCTTCTTGGTCCATCTCAGTCTCGAAGTCGGAAATTTCGTCGTTGGAGCTCGACATTGTCATGATAATAGATGACAAGGAATTGCATTGAGGAATAAGAGGTTAGGGTTGAGTTCAAAAAAAATCGGACTAGTCCGGTGTACAGGAACGGACTAGTCCGGGTGATCGTACTTGTGCGTGCATGGACCGGACTAGTCCGGTATTCAACCTCTAAAACCCTAACTATGAGACAAATGGTGATTCCTAGTGCACAAATAGATTAGCATCAATGTAATACATCAAGGAAGCATGTATTAGGTGAAGGGAACTAGGCTATTTGATCAACAACGAAGGAAATCACGAATTCTAGGGTTTGGGATGAGATTTTACTGAAGGTCCTTGATTCTTGGAGATGTAGGGGTTGAAGGAGCGGACAAGTCCATGGTCTTCAATCCCTACGTGAAGTAGATCAATTTCCACCCAAACTTGAGGAGTTTTGATGGAGGAATCGCCAAATCACCTTGGGGAGCTCGAGCGAGGAGAGAGAAAGCTTGAGGCAAGTGTGAGGGTGAGGAAGATTAGGGTTTGACGGCGGCTAGGGTTATGGAGACGAAAAATCGGACTTGTCCAAAAATAATCGGACTAGTCTAAACTTTTCCAGATCCTATATCGGACTAGTCCATAGTCGGTCGAACTAGTCCGTACTAATAATCACTCTATGGACTAGTCTGCAGGGGCGGACTAGTCCGGGTAACCACGGACTAGTCTGTGGTCACCAGGGAAGAAATGCTTAGTCCATTCGTATATATTCAAAGGTACTTATTAAGAGAATTAGGGAGCCAAAAACACACAATAATCTTGATGAATATCATCAGTAAATATTCAACAATCAAGCAATGACCATAATTCACCAAGATCTAGTAATTGACATAGTTTTTCGGAAAAATTGAGAGAGATGATTTTCACAGCACAATCAATGAATTTTGAAGATAGCATTCAAGTATACAAGATTTCGAGCCACATTCCGAGCATCAAGGATATTTAGTTCATTTCGGAGCTCGCAAAAGCGTTTTTCATCAAGTGGCTTGGTGAATATGTCGGCAAGTTGTTTTTCGGTGTTGACATGTGAAATGGCTATATCTCCCTTCATTGAGTGGTCTCTCAAAAAGTGATGTCGGATGTCTATGTGTTTGGTCCTAGAGTGCTCAACGGGATTATGGGCAATCTTAATAGCACTCTCATTATCACAAAGGAGTGGAATACGGTTCATGTTGTAACCGTAATCCCTAAGAGTTTGTTGCATCCAAAGGAGTTGTGCACAACAACTCCCGGCTGCAACATACTCCGCTTCGGCCGTGGATAAGGCAATGGAGTTTTGTTTCTTGGGGGACCAAGAAACTAGAGATCTACCTAGGAATTGGCATGTACCGGAGGTACTTTCTCTATCTACTTTGCATCCAGCATAATCTACATCGGAATAACCAATGAGATCGAATATGGAACCTTTGGGATACCAAAGGCCAAGGTTGGGTGTATGAACTAAATACTGCAAGATTCTCTTTACGGCTGTCAAATGACACACTTTTGGGTTGGCTTGAAACCTTGCACACAAACATACACTCAACATAATGTCTGGCCTAGATGCACATAAGTAGAGTTGAGATCCAATCATGGAGCTATATACCTTTTGATCGACGTTTGTTCCATCTTCATTGAGATCCAAGTGGCCATTTGTTGCCATGGGAGTCTTTATAGGCTTCGCTTTGTCCATTCCAAACTTCTTGATGTACTTAGTTTGTCTTATGAACGTCCCTTCCTTTTGTTTCCTCACTTGTAATCCCAAGAAGAACTTTAGCTCTCCCATCATAGACATCTCAAACATATCTGCCATAATCTTACTAAATACCCCACAAAAAAGATTTGTTAGTTGAACCAAAGATAATATCATCAACATAAATTTGACAAATAAAGAGATCATTGTCAAAGTTCTTTGTAAACAATGTATAATCTACTTTACCAATCTTGAAACCATTTTCAATTAAGAAATCTCTAAGACACTCATACCAGGCTCTAGGAGCTTGTTTGAGGCCGTAGAGAGCCTTACGCAATTTAAAGATGTGGTCGGGGAACTCTTCATCTTCAAATCCAGGCGGTTGCTCCACATACACCTCCTCCTTGATTGGTCTGTTGAGGAAGGCGCTTTTCACATCCATTTGATAGAGCTTGAAATCATGGTGAGTAGCATATGCAAGTAATATTCTAATAGACTCAAGTCTAGCTACGGGAGCAAAGGTTTCATCGAAATCTAGACCTTCGACTTGTGAATACCCTTTGACCACAATTCGTGCCTTGTTCCTTGTCACCACCCCATGTTCGTCTTGTTTGTTGCGGAAGATCCACTTTGTGCCGATGACGTTGAACTTGGGTCTTTCGACTAGTTCCCACACCTCGTTCCGTTTGAAGTTGTTGAGTTCTTCTTGCATGGCCACTACCCAATCCGGATCCTTCAATGCATCCTCAACCCTACACGGTTCCAAAAAGGATACAAACAAATAATGCTCACAAAAATTAGCTATGCGAGATCTAGTAGTTACTCCCTTTTGGATGTCACCGATGAGGTTGTCAATTGGGTGATCCCTTTGGACGCATTGGTGTACTCTTGGGTGTGGCACTTGCGGTCTTGAATCTTAATGGTCATCTTTTTCTCTCCCTAGATGGTTGCCCTCATTGAATTGTTGATCACTTTCGTCTTCTTGAGGTTGATCTTGTATGGAAGCTCCCCCTTGATCATTGGCCTCCTCTTGTGGTTCATATTCCTCATGCATATGTAGAGGTGGTTCTTGTGGTCGAATTTCGCCCAATGCCATTCTTCTCAGTGCTTGGCAAGCAGCTTCTTCTCTTTCTAGCACACATGGATCAACTTGCTCCTTTTGGGAGCCGTTAGTTTCATCGAACACTATGTCACGTGCTACTTCAACAAGTCTGGAGGTCCTGTTGAAGACATGATAGGCGTAAGAGTTCGGATCATAACCAAGCAAGAAACCTTCATCGGACTTCGAAGCGAACGTTGAAGTCCTAGGCTTCTTGTTCAAAATATAGCATTTAGAACTGGAAACTTGAAAATATGAAATATTAGGCTTGTTACCGGTGAGTAGCTCATATGATGTCTTCTTGAGTAGTCGATGAAGGTAGAGTCGGTTTATGGCGTGGCAAGCGGTGTTAACCGCTTTCGCCCAAAACTGATCGGAGGTCTTGTATTCATCGAGCATTGTTCTCGCCATCTCTATGAGGGTTCGGTTCTTCCTTTCGGCAACTCCGTTTTGTTGAGGGGAGTAAGGAGCTAAAAACTCATGCTTTATCCCTTCTTCATCTAGGTGCTTCTCAACTTGAGTGTTCTTGAACTCTGTGCCATTGTCGCTTCGTATGTTCTTGACCTTCAAAGAGAACTCATTTTGGGCTCGCTTGAAGAACTTCTTGAGTGTTCCTTGTGTTTCTGTCTTATCATGTAAAAAGAAAACTCAAGTGAAGCGAGAAAAGTCATCAACAATCACTAAACCATATTTGTTACCGCTAATGCTTATGTAAGCAATTGGACCAAAAAGATCCATGTGAAGTAGCTCAAGCGGTCTTGTTGTGTAAGACCTATGTGTGCTGAATACATTGGCTTGTAGTGAATACACTTGGCTTTGATGATAAAAGTTTTAAATATCACCAAAACACATTTTTATCAAGGTCCGACTCTAGCTCTGAGCTACAGCAAGGTCCGACGGTAGGTCCGGCTTGTTTTGGGTAGCTCCGGTTACGTTCGATGCTAGGTCTGACTAGCTTTGGTCAGCTCCGATGAGTTTTGTCTTTAGCTCCGACATGTCTTTGATAGCTCCGGCGTGTTTTTGCTAAACTTCGAGTTGATTTTTCTAGCTCCGGCTTTTGGGTTTACTAGTTCCGACTAGTTCTGGTTAGCTCCGGCACTAGGTCCTGCTAGTTTTGTAAGCTCCGGCGGGAGCTTGGTTATACTAGTTTTGGTAAGCTCCGGCGCTAGGTTCTACTAGCTTTTGTTAGCTCCGGCTCAAGGTCCGGGTTGCTCTGGCAAGGTCCAGAACTTGACCGTAGTGCTTCTGCTTTTCATTTGCAATGTTTCATACTTGCTTTACATTGTTGGAAAGATTGCTTAGTATTCAGTTGCTAAGTTTTTGGTGTGTTTTGGTTGATATGGATGATATCGTGTTACTGTGGTTTTGCAACATGCTTATGTGAGGTTCTCACGTAGGGTGTTGTGTTCGGAACTAACTTGAGTCAAGTCGAGGACTTGGGCTCGTATGGATTGGTTGTTTATTCATGTGCAGGTGTTGCTTGAGTTCAAGACATGGCTGGTGACGGGATCAATTGGACTAGTCTCAGGGAGGAGATGAGGTTCTAACAACCAAATTCAGGAGGAATTGTGGTTGAGCTGATCAGGAGGTTGCACAGCATGATTGAATCAAGAACAATGCATATGAAGGTATAATGGACGTCATTGGAAGATGTTTGCACGTGTGCAAGGAGTGCATGGACGTGGCTACATGGTTCCGAGACGTGATGAAGAGATGTGGACATAAAGAATTGGTCGGAAAGGTCCAACCGACTAGGTTATGGACTCAGGCTGCGGATGAGTCGAGTTTGACTCAAATATGGAAAGATTTGAGTTGGTTATGATAGGATTTTTTGTGGGTCGCGAATTTTAGTTGTTTAGGAATGTGGGATATGTTCCTAAGGTGTTCGGAAGTCTTAAGATTGCTTCTATCTGTGTATAGAAGAATCCTAAGCATTTATGGAAAGTTACGATTCGTGATCTGAGTAGGATTGGAGTCCTAGTTGATATTAAGTTGGCTTTCGAGCTGGTTATATAAGCAAGGGAGCCCAGAGCTCGTGGCGCACGACTTTGGGGCTGTTCCTATTGTGTTCTATTGAATAAAATTTGTAATTTGAAGGAACTTTTGTGCCTTGTTCGTCAGACTTGTTCCAGACAAGTTTTACTCGTCGAGTTTCTGGACAGCACTACCTTTCGTCGGTGGTTTTATCATAACTGGAGTTTTACAGATCCAATTGACGTGATTATTTTTGGGTTGTCTTCACAACTTGATTATCTATCATATGTCAAAATTTCACGGTCATTGGATTTGTGGTTTCTGATCTACACGAGTTTCTTTGCAGCATTCCAGAACTGTTTTTTCTCGGGTTGGGCAGATTGACCATTGTTTGATCTTTCGATCATAACTTGAGTTTTTCTCGACGGATTTGAGTGATTCTTTTTGTGTTGTCTTCTTGACTTGATTCTATCTGATATCTATCACTTTTTTCACGGTGAAACATGTTTAGATTAGTCTCACACATGATTTCTTTAATAGATCGTTTTCCTGCCAAAAGGGTTTGGGTTTAATTGTTTCCGCTGCGTAAGATTTTTAAATCTACCATTCACCCCCCTCTAGTAGCTTTTCACGTGCTCTTCGATCCTACAATTGGTATCAGAGCCATGGTGCTCTAATCTTTGTGATTTGTGCGTGTTTTTTGACTAATCATCATGGATAAGTACTCTGCAAACCTTGTGTGTTTGCTGGTATTGATTTTCAGGTTTGGAAGGCACGCATAAAGGCTTTCATCCAGGCACAAGGCTTTGCAATATGGGAGAAGGTATACAAGCCTTACGAAGTGCCATCAAACGATCAAGTTACAGCTACAATTCTGAGAGATGTCGACAACAACAACAAGGCTCGGAACTTGATCATACAAGGATTAACACAAAGCGACTTCGACCGTGTTGCACACCTCCGATCTGCATACGATGTGTGGAAAGCACTTTGTGACTACCACGAAGGATCTAACACGATCAAAGAGGTAAGGCAAGACATGTTCAAGAAAGAATACATGTGCTTCGAGATGCAACCCGGTGAGTCTATTGATGACCTTTTTGCTCGCTTTAATAAGATTCTCAGCAACTTGCGTAGTGTCAATGTTAATTTTTCAGATGCTGAAAATGCTAGGCAATTGCTAAGTGCATTAGACATGTCAATTTGGGAGATGAAAGTCACATCTATTCGTGAATCTACTGTCATGAGTTCACTTACTTTAGATGTTCTATATTCCAAGTTAAAAACTCATGAAATTGACATAATCTCACGTAAGAACCCCAATAAGTCTATTGCATTTGTTTCACAACGTGATATGTCTAGCTCCGGCCAATCATCATCTTGCAATACTCTTGCTTTGTTGTCCTCACTAACCGTGGAGTAGATCGAAGAATTTCCAGAAGAGGAGTTGGCACTCATCTCTACTAGATTCTCAAAAGCATTGCAAAATGTGAGAACTAGAAGGAGAGGAAGCTCCGGACCTCAACGCTGTTTTGAATGTGGTAAAACATGACACTTTCATACAGAATGCCCTAACCTTTCAGGTCCGACCACCCGGGAAGAAAAACAAAGCAAGGTTCGGACCTCCTATGGAAATTTCAACAAGAAGAAGAAAGGTACCATAGGACGCAAGATGATCAACAATTTCATCACCGCGCTTCAAGAGTTCAGCTCAAGCGACGTGGACATTGGAAGTGATTAAGATGAAGATGATTTGGCAAACTTGTGCTTCATGGCGGGCAAGTCAAGATAAATTATGGAGGAGGCAGAACACAACAACGACAATGAAGAGGTATGTCCTACTTGCGAAGAAATGTGTGATGCTATTTCTCGTGTCACTATTATTGTTAAGAAAAAGGACAAAAAGCTTAGGGATAGTGCAGCTAAAATTGAATCACTAGAATCTGAAATCAACCGTTTAAAAACTTTGATTCCTAGTGATGATGCATGTTCCTCATGTGATTTAATATATGAACAATTGTCCTCATTAAGAAGTGCGCACACCTCCACACTTGATAAACTTGAGTTAGAAATTGAAAAGAACAAAGAGCTTGCTACACTTAATGATAAAAACTTCAAAGATCCTAGTTGTTCTACAATTGATTTGCATTGTTCTACTTGTGATGATCTTGATAAGAAACTACAGGATGCTATGAATGAAATTTCTATATTGAACAATGATTTAAGTTCTCATGAAGTTAAATTTTGTTCAAATTGCAAACTAAAAGGAAAAACTTCATGTGAAAATTGCCTTGATCTGTCCAATAAACTTGATGACATGCATAGGACATTAGATCGGTTTTGTAATGGGAATAAGAACCTAAACTTACTGTTGAATTCTTCCAAGTCTTGCAATGATAAAACTAATTTAGGTTTTGATTCTCATGCTCATGCTAAGGCACATCCACCTAAAATTGTAAAGTAATTAGGAAGTGGTTTGATTAAAACAGTTCCTAAACAAAAAGGAGTGGTTTTCAAATCTGCAGGAGTGTTGCCTCATTCGGTTTCAAATAAAAACATTGCTTGCTCATCTAGACATGAACACAAAGTTAAATTTCATTGTACCTTCTGTGGTAGAGATGGTCATTGTACCTTCTGTTATAGATTAGTGTCCATAGAAAAGGGAAAGAATGGTTGTTAGATCTCATAACTTTCATGCAAAATTTGCTGCTCACATTGAACCGAATGTACAACCTGCTGTTTTGAGTCAAAAACATTCAAAGTTCACCTCCGGACCTTCTGTTTTTGCCTCCGGAGCTACTGATTTTTGTGCTACACAAGTAACACCTTATAGGTCAGTAGTTAAGAATAAAAAATCTCAAACTTTGACTCATAAACCTGCTGCTTTGTCTCAGCTTTCGCGTGTTTTTCCTGTTGCACGTCGTGTGACTCAGTACTGGATTCCTAAATGCCTTTTGACTAACCCCAGTATTGAGTCATCGATGTATTGTGCATTTATGTAGGTTACACGTTTGAGGAAGGAGAACATTTGGATTGTGGATTCAGGTTGCTCACGCCACATGACCGGACCTTCACGTGTTCAATCCTTTGGAGGTAAATGGTATGTTCTTGTTATCGTTGATGATTATTCTAGATACTCTTGGGTTTACTTTATGACATCTAAGAATGAAGTTTTTAGTCACTTTAGAACTTTATTTCTTAGATTATCAATTGATCACCCAGGATCATTAAAAGCAATTAGAAGTGATAATGGAATTGAATTTAAAAATCAATCTTTTGATCACTTTTGTGCTGAAAATAGAATAGATCATCAATTCTCTTCACCATATGTACCTCAAAAAAACGGTGTTGTAGAAAGAAAGAACAGAACCTTAGTTGAGATGGATAGGACTATGCTTGATGAATATCAAACTCCTAGGAAATTTTGGGCTGATGCGTTAGCAACCGCTTGTTATGTCTCAAATCGTGTTTTCTTGCGTGCTAAGCTAGGTAAAACACCATATGAGCTCCGGTTTGGACATAGGCCTAGTGTTACACACTTTCGGGTCTTTGGTTGCAAATGCTTTGTTAAGAAACATGGTAATCTCGATAAATTTGAACCTAGATCCATTGATGGCATGTTTCTTGGTTATCCATCTCATACTAGAGGCTACCGTGTGCTTTTACTTGACACTAACAAAATTGTGGAGACTTGTGAAGTGTCTTTTGATGAATCTAGCCCAGGTACTAGCTCAAACATTGCAGGTCCAGATCCATATCCGCAGGGGGAGAGCATTTTCATTGAAGATGAGGAAGAATTGGAGTTGCTGCTAGAAAATTCAGCAGCTAAAGACTTTGGTTTAGCTCCGGATGTTAATTCTCAACCAGCACCAACAACCATCAATGCTGATTCAAATCATCCTCAAGCCACAAGCTCATCGATTTGTGATGAACATGAAGAAGGAGAAGCTTGTGAGACATTTGTTCCCTACGGTTTTACAAAGATCATCCCCCACAACAGATGATTGGAAGCTTGCACAAACGAGTCACACGGTCCAGGTTTTGCGATCCAAACTCTTATGCTCATTCTGCTTTTGTTGCTTCTTTTGAACCCAAAGATATATCACACGCACTCACTAATGAATCTTGGATTATTGCCATGCAAGAAGAGTTAGAAAATTTTGAAAGAAATAATGTTTGGAAACTTATACCTCCACCTCAAGGTCACACTTTAATTGGAACTAAATGGGTATTTAAAAATAAACAAAGTGAGGATGGGGTTGTGGTTAGGAATAAGGCTAGGTTGGTTGCTCAAGGTTTCACTCAAGTTGAAGGTCTAGATTTTGATGAAACTTTTGCTCCTGTCGCTAGATTAGAAGCCATAAGAATTTTGTTAGCTTTTGCAGCATCTAAAGGTTTTAAACTATTTCAAATGGGTGTTAAAAGTGCTTTTCTTAATGGCTACATAGATGAGGAGGTTTATGTCAAACAACCACCGGGTTTTGAAAATCCAAATTTTCCTAATCATGTTTACAAACTATCCAAAGCCTTATACGGTCTCAAACAAGCCCCTAGAGCATGGTATGATAGGTTAAAAACATTCTTACTTGAAAAGGGGTTTACCATGGGCAAGGTTGATAAAACTCTTTTTGTGCTTAAGCATGGCAATGACTCATTATTCGTTCAAGTGTATGTGGATGATATTATCTTTGGTTGTGCTTCTCATGATCTTGTGTCCAAGTTTTCAGCAATGATGAGTTCTGAATTTGAAATGAGTATGATGGGTGAACTCACTTACTTTTTGGGGCTGCAAATCAAGCAAACCAAGGAGGGTACCTTTGTGCATCAAATGAAGTATACCAAAGACCTCCTAAGGCGCTTCAACATGGACAAAAGCAAGCCTCTTCAGACACCAATGGGAACAGCAACAACACTTGAACTTGATGAAGATGGTGAATCTGTGAATCAAAAAGAATATAGAAGTATGATCAGATCACTTTTGTACCTCACGACATCAAGACCGGACATACAATCCAGCGTATGTCTTTGTGCACGGTTTCAAGCTTCCCCACGTGCTTCACATCGTCAAGCCGTCAAAAGGATTCTCAGGTACTTATATGGAACCCAAGAATTTGGCATTTTTCTTCCTTCTTCCTCAACCGTTACTTTGAAAGCTTTTTCGGATGCTGATTTTGGGGGTTGTAGGATTGATAGGAAAAGTACTTCCGGTGCTTGTCATTTTCTATGTAATTATCTTGTTGCTTGGTCCTCTAGAAAACAAAATTCAGTTGCACAATCCACAGCCGAATATGAATATGTAGCTGCTGCTAGTGCTTGCTCACAAATTCTTTGGATTGTTCAAACACTTAAGAACTATGGGGTTGATCTAGATAGTGTTCCACTGTTTTGTGATAACACTAGTGCTATTTGCATTGCCAAAAACCCCGTGCAATATTCTAGAACTAAGCACATTGATATTAGGTATCACTTTCTCCGAGATAATGTTGAAAAAGGAAACATTGTGCTTTACCATGTAGATACCGAACAACAATTGGCTGACATTTTTACAAAACCTTTGGATTTCACTCGTTTTTGTTACATTCGTAGTGAAATAAGGGTTATGCATCCTCATGGCTTAAATTGAGGGGGAGTTTTGAAATTTGGGAAGTCTATGTGTGAATCTGAAATTAAAATAATATGAGCATAGTATTTCATACATATATGACTTTGTGATTCCTTTTACATGCTGAAAGTTCTTACTACATTACTCGTGTTATACATTTTGTAGTTTTTTCCATGTCTAGTAACTGGAATAATTACTTACACTAAAACTGGTCATGATCGAACTTTCTTGCTGTTTTGAACTTGTTTCATGTTCACAAGTGCTTTTAATCATAAAGAATTAATCAAGTAATCAACTCACATGTTGAGTTTTTATGAACAAATATAAATTGAGAAAAGATAAAGAGAATATGCATGCATCGCACTTCTTCTTTTGAGATGGCTTGTCATTGCACTTAGATATGAACTTGGAAGAAGTTGTGTATGACTAAAACCATGTCCTTAAGCTTCTGATTGTCAAATTACATAGACTTGGCTTGGTTGGTTAGAATAAGGCAGATGCGCATATAATCTCTTGCAAATATCATATGATCTAAATTTATGCTTTGAAAAATAATAAAATGCAGCAACTAGTGTCATGCCTTCAGGTTTTGAAATAGTTAAGTTTGTGAGATCATGACTTGCTTAAATTGAGAATTACATATGATCTCTAGCATGGCTTACACTACTTTATGTATTTCATTGATGTGATAATGTAAGGTACTTGATAGTATGACTTGGATGAGCTTTGTTTATATGTATATGTTATAATATGCTCATAACAACTAAAGTTGGAGAGATAATTTGTTTATATGTTCATGACTTGCTGAATACATTGTCAAAGGGGGAGAGATAAGCATGAAGAGAAAGAGAATATGTGCATAAGGAGAGATAATAAAGGGGGGGAGATAATATGGGATAATTTTCTTCTCATTTTACTTTTGATTTACAAAGGGGGAGAAATTGCCTTCAAAACTTTTATGTGAATAAGCCAATGTTCAGATTTTAAATGGTGTTGCCAATGCATTCATCAAGGGGGAGATTGTAAGACCTATGTGTGCTGAATACATCGGCTTGTAGTGAATACACTTAGCTTTGATGATAAAAGTTTTAAATATCACCAAAACACCTTTTTATCAAGGTCCGACTCTAGCTCTGAGCTACAGCAAGGTCCCATGGTAGGTCCGGCTTGTTTTGGGTAGCTCCGGTTACATTCGATGCTAGGCCCGACTAGCTTTGGTCAGCTCCGATGAGTTTTGTCTTTAGCTCCGACATGTCTTAGATAGCTCCAGCGTGTTTTTGCTAAACTCCGAGTTGATTTTTCTAGCTCCAGCTTTTGGGTTTACTAGTTCCGACTAGTTCTGGTTAGCTCCAGCGCTAGGTCCTGCTAGTATTGTAAGCTCCGGCGGGAGCTTGGTTATACTAGTTTTGGTAAGCTCCGGCGCTAGGTTCTACTAGCTTTTGTTAGCTCCGGCTCAAGGTCCGGGTTGCTCTGGCAAGGTCCGGAACTTGACTGTAGTGCTTCTGCTTTTTAATTGCAATGTTTCGTACTTGCTTTACATTGTTGGAAAGATTACTTAGTATTCATTTGCTAAGTTTTTGGTGTGTTTTGGTTGATATGGATGATATCGTGTTACTGTGGTTTTTCAACATGCTTATGTGAGGTTCTCATGTAGGGTGTTGTGTTCGGAACTAACTTGAGTCAAGTCGAGGACTTGGGCTCGTATGGATTGGTTGTTTATTCATGTGCAGGTGTTGCTTGAGTTCAATACATGGCTGGTGACGGGATCCATTGGACTAGTCTCAGGGAGGAGATGAGGTTCCAACAACGAAATTCAGGAGGAATTGTGGTTGAGCTGATCAGGAGGTTGCGCAGCATGATTGAATCAAGAACAATGCATATGAAGGTATCGTGGACGTCATTGGAAGATTTTTGCACGTGTTCAAGGAGTACATGGTTCCAAGACGTGATGAAGAGATGTGGACATAAAGAATTGGTCGGAAAGGTCCAACCGACTAGGTTATGGACTCAGGCTGCGGCTGAGTCGAGTTTGACTCAAATATGAAAAGATTTGAGTTGGTTATGATAGGATTTCGTGTGGGTCACGAATTTGAGTTGTTTAGGAATGTGGGATACGTTCCTAAGGTTTTTTGAAGTCTTAATATTGCTTCTATCTGCGTATAGAAGAATCCTAAACAGTTATGGAAAGTTACGATTCGTGATCTGAGTAGGATTGGGGTCCTAGTTGATATTGAGTTGGCTTTCGAGCTGGTTATATAAGCAAGGGAGCCTAGAGCTCGTGGCGCACGACTTTGGGGCTGTTCTTCTTGTGTTCTATTGAATAAAATTTGTAGTTTGAAGGAACTTTTGTGCCTTGTTCGTCAGACTTGTTCCAGACAAGTTTTACTCATCGAGTTTCTTGACAGCACTACCTTTCGTCGGTGGTTTTATCATAACTCGAGTTTTACAGATCCAATTGACGTGATTCTTTTTGATTTGTCTTCACAACTTGATTATATATCATATGTCAAAATTTCACAGTCATTGGATTTGTGGTTTATGATCTACACGAGTTTATTTGCAGCATTCCAGAACTGTTTTTTCTCGGGTAGGGCAGATTGACCATTGTTTGATCTTTCGATCATAACTTGAGTTTTTCTCGATGGATTTGAGTGATTCTTTTTGTGTTGTCTTCATGACTTGATTCTATATGATATATATCACTTTTTTCATGGTGAAACACGTTTATATTAGTCTCACACACGATTTCTTTAACAGACCGTTTTTCTGCCGAAAGGGTTTGGGGTTTAATTGTTTCCGCTGCGTAAGATTTTTAAATCTACCATTCACCCCCCCCTCTGGTAGCTTTTCACGTGCTATTCGATCCTACATGTTGTAGTCATGACGTTCTTCGCGGGATGAGGTGCTCCAACTTGCTTACCGTCTTGGCACGTGCTACAAGGCCTGTCTTTCTCAAAAACAACATCATTCAAACCTCGGATATGATCGCCCTTGAGGAGTTTTTGAAGATTCCTCATACCAACATGCGCTAGCTGTCTATGCCACAGCCAACCCATGTTGGTCTTTGCAATCAATAATGTGTCAAGTTCGGCTTTATCTCTGTTGAAGTCAACAAGGTAAAGCTTTCCTTTTAACATACCCTTGAATGCAATGGAACCATCACCCCTTCTAGAGACGGTCACACCCTCATTAGTGAACAATCAATTATAACCTTTATCACATAATTGAGATATGGACAGCAGGTTATAATCTAAGGAATCAACATGTAACACATGAGAAAGAGTATGTTGAGATGATATGGCAATTTTACCGGTACCGAGTACCTTTCCTTGACTATTGTCTCCAAAATAGATGTCCTCACTTGGATCCTCATTTTCTTCATACTCAACGAATATCCTTCTTTCTCCGGTCATATGGTTGGTGCAACCACTGTCTATCACCCATTTTGATCCACTGGAGGAATAGGCCTACAAAAACAAATCATGCCTTGGTTTTAGGTACCCAAGCTTGCTTGGGTCCTTTGAGGTTAGTCACAAGGGATTTGGGCACCCACACATGAGATTTGGTGTTCCCATGGTGTGGCCCAACATAATGGGCATAAACTTTACCAAAATTACTTCTTATTAGAACATAAGATGCATCGAAAGTCCTTAATAATAGTTGTTGTTGTTTATATACATGACTAGTCCGGAAAATCGTACTTGTCCGGAGGACCGGACTTGTCCGTGTCCGGAACGGACTAGTCCGGTTATCATATGTTTTGACTTTGGACTTTCCAGCTTGAGAGGGTTTTCCCTTTACAAAGACAATGCTTTCCTTGTTATTTTCATGGCTTCTAGCATGTTGCTTTTTACCATAAGAATAACCAATGCCATATTTGACATTAGGAGGTCTTGTGACCAAGTATGCACTACATGCATATTTGATCTTCTCCTTGTCAAATATGCCATTTTGGGAAGGATGCTTGTCCTTGGTAGAGGTTGACTTGTCTTTCAAGCTAGTGTCAGTTTTAGCACATGAACAAGTAATTATAGCTTCAGTTTTAAGTGGTTGAGAAGGTGAGCTTGAAGAGGATGAGGGGTCACTTTGTTTGAGTGACTCAACTTGTACCTCAAGGATTTTGTTAACCTTTGATAGGTTAGCAAGTTCATCCTTGATGGTGGTGTTTGAGTAGCTTAACTTCAAGCAAGCTTCCTTGCTTGAGGCTAAATCAAGTTCTAGTGACTTGCCTCGGTCCTTTTCAAGTTCGAGAAGTTTGTCAAGTTCAAGATATTCCTCCTTTTTGGAGATAATCATATCTTCTTGACGGTTGATTAACTTCTCCTTCTCAACGAGTTGATCAAGTAGAAATTTCATTTTCGCAGCTGTTTTCTTATCTAAGCCAATGAGCATATCTTCATTATCACTAGCAATTTCACTATCACTAGAATATGAATGCAAGGAAGAGGGTTTGGTTGTTACCTTTCGTTTACCTTCCTTTGCCATGAGGCAAGTGTCGTTCCCCTTCCATGCGCTGAGAGTGGGGAAGAGAGTGGACTTCTTGGATGTCTTCTCGATGGCTATGCTAGCCATCTCCTCTTCTTCTTCGGTTGAGGACTCGTAATTTGAGTTCCACTCTTTCCCTAGATGTGCTTGTTCAGCTTGCTTATTCTTCTTGAAGAATTTCTTGGGTTGAGGTTTTGTTTCCCATGTCTTCTTCTTGTTTTCTTCATATGGGCAATCAACTATAAAGTAGTCATACTCACCACAGTTATAGCATGCCCGCCTCAACTTCGGTCTTGATTTTTCCTTGTACTTCCCTTCACTTGATTTAGCCCCTTTCTTTTCTTCATCATCCTTTTGAATTTCTTCATGAATAGTATCATGTCATCTTCATCCAAGTCGCTGCTCTCATCATCACCGTCTTCTTCTAGTTGAGCTTCTCGAGCTTCTCTTGACAAGGGCTTGCAAGTGGACTTCAATGCGACCCCTTTCTTCTTTGCCGAGGTGAGGTCGGCAATCTCCTTGATATGCTTCGCTTGCTTTTCCATCATCTCGAAATTGATGATCTTCCCAAGCAACTCATTCGGGGTCATTTTCTTGTACCCGGGGCTTTCTCTGATCATCAAGCACAAGGTGACATTCCGAGGCATGAAAGCTCTAAGAATTAGCTTCACCACCTCTTGGCCGTTCCACTTCTTGCTTTTGTATGCTCGGACCTTGTTGATGAGTGTCTTTAGCCGGTTGTACATGTCTTGTGGCGACTCATCTTCTTCGATGGCGAATCTTCCCAATTCACCTTCGATCATTTCGATCTTCACCTCTCGCACACGACGATCGCCTTCATGTGAAGTTTGCAAAGTGTCGCAGATTTCCTTTGCAATCTCGAGTCCATCCACTTTGGTGAACTCGTCCTGACTGAGCGAAGAAGTGATGACTGCTGCAGCTTGAGCATTTCGATGAATTGCTTGCTCTTGGCTTGGTGTAAGCTCTTCATCGTCGTCCAGGATATCTATTCCTGTACATACAATATGCCACAAACTTGGATTGAGAGAAATAAAGTGCATTTTCATGTTCTTCCTCCACATTGAGTAGTCATTGCCATCAAAGTGTGGGGCTTTTCCAAGTGGAATAGATAGGTAGTGATTATTGATAGAATTAAGACGATCGTAGTAGAAAGGATATCGGGACTAGTCGGTGTGACTACTCCCCTTCTTCTTCTTCTCGTCTTCGATCTTCACTTTTCCCTTGGAGAGGGCTTTATTCCTTAGGAGCGCCTTGAGTTCCAGCGTCTCCTCATCGTCATCGTCGATGTCTTGAATGGCCTCGAGGAGCCTATCCAATTTTTGGTTCTTTTCTTCTTCAACCTTCTCTTGGTTGATGCTCTTGTGTACATCCTTCATGTCTGACATGTTCTCTTCGAGCAATTAGTCTCCTTTTGAAGACTCCCGCTCTGATACCAATTGAATGTGGCCTAGAGGGGGGTGAATAGGCCTTTTTGATTTTTAGTCGGAACCTGCAACACTTAACAAACTGATCAAATCCTGAGATATCGGACTAGTCCGGTAGAGTGCGGACTAGTCTGGTGCGTGCGGACTAGATTGATCAAGTTTGATTGATTATCTCGATCCTAGACTGTATACAGTGGAAATGTACTTGTAATTGGAGTGTCACACTACTATGAACTAGGATGTAGCACAAGTTAATCTTATATTCAATGTTTTAACGTAATGTAAACAAGATTGATTGAAAACCCTAGATAGATATGAAGAGTAAGAACAATATGCGCAAAGTAAGAACACAAGCTCTTTATCTCGTGGTTCAGTTCCCACAGAGGCAACCTATATACACGTTGAGGAGTCCACAAAAGGACCGAGTCTTCTCCAACCCTACCCTCGTCGGATCGCCACGGAGGCCAATCCTTTTCACTAATCACAAAGGGCAAATAACTGAATTCAAGGGGCCTTCTCACAAGTTGAGGGCTCCCCAAGATTACAATATGAACACCACCAAGAACACTCTTAAGATTACAATGAAAACCACAGGAGTGTGTTAGGGAATCAAACCAAGAGCTCAATGAGTGAAGAACCGTGTCTCTCCTTGGATCCAAAGTGTATCCTCAAAGGATTAAGCTTTCTTGCATTGTATTGCGTGGAGAGATGAGTTTTCTAGGCTCTTGGAGGGTGTGACGGCGCAGGGTGTCGAGAGAGGTGAAAGTTGGGCCGTGCACACCTAAGTATATGGGGCTCCCAAAAGTTATCGTTAGGGTTTAGAAAGATTGGACTAATATGTAGTGGACACCAGACTAGTCCGGTGTGCTGCATGTAGGAAACCCTAGGTGTCCCAAAATATCGGACTTGTCCGAAGTGAAAGCGGACTAGTTCGATTTGGTTCTGGAAATCTTCGGACTAGTCCGATGAGGATCGGACTTGTCCGGATAGGTGAATCCCTAAGTGAATTTGGAGAACAAGACCACACTTGGAGGAATTGTCCGATTCAGGTCAGAGGGATTTCGGACTAGTCCGTGCTAACATCGGACTTGTCTGATTGACATCAGAAAGATATCAGACTAGTCTGTGGTGTTATAGGACTTGTCCGATTTCGTGCAACTTGTGAAGTGTTTGGGGGACTAGTCCGCACTCGGGAGGACTAGTCCGATTCTAGTCAGAGAGATATCGGACTAGTCCGTGGTGATATCGGACTAGTCCAGTCAGTGAAAACTAGACTGTGTGGACAAGTCCACATTGTGAGGACTTGTCCGATCTGGTACAGAAAGATATCAGACTAGTCCGGGGTCAGTCGGACTAGTCTGGTCCTGTATAACTTTGTGCAATGTGTGAGATTATTTGTGCTTGAGCTCTTGGGGTGTGTTTCCTTAACACACTCCATACACAATGATCTACTACACTTGGTTCTTGAGCTCTTTTCCGCATTGCTCCTCATTCTCCTTTCTTTTCGGTGCTTTGTTCATTAGAACATGTGCTCATCTCAACAATGTGGTTAGGATCTCATTTGCTTGTCATAAATCAACCAAAACCCACAAGGAATTCCTAGATGCACTTTCACTTAATACTCGTAGATCATGTATTAGGCTATTGAATACGTCAGGGCCACATGTCGGGTCAGGCAAGTGTTGTAATGGCCAGTCATTAGACTATTAAAGGATTGCACCGTACGGTACATGGACATCTAAGCTCTTACGCATGTCACCCTACTGAAATCCTCAATACAACTACACACCCCCCGTGGAGTAGGGTATTATGCTCAGGTGGCCTGAACCACGTTAATCATCCGTGTCATCATCTTGTTATAGATCTCCGCGCGCCCAAACTGATACAAGAACCTCCGTGGGCTACAATTTAGTAGTACTTGAGGAAGTGTCGTCTGTACGCTTTGACATTTGGCGCGCCAGGTAGGGGCGCCTAAAATCACAAGATGGTAAACTCTGCCGGTGGATCTTCCAATGGCAAAAACGTTGTGCAACCTGTTGGAGGGAATCCTTCCAACATGCAGCAACCAGCGGGTGCCATTGTCCCGGTAGGCGTCGTACCACCACCACCACCATCTGCTCCAGCGAACAATGCTGGACAGCAGGATGGGGTACTTGTGTCGGTCACAGCATCGGCAAACAACAACCCTGAGAATGCGCTAATTGCTGCGCGAACTCTGTTGGAGCGCCCACCAGCGCACGAAGCACCACAGGGTGCGATTGAGCAGTGGCACACTGATGTGCAACATCTAGTTGCAGCTGCAGCCGATGCCATCAGCAACCAAGGTCCTCCCCCTTCGGGGCAGGCACCAGCTCAACGTAGGACCATGTCTGGAAGACTTGGTCCTCACGTGTCATAGAACTGAAGGTGTGCTGTATCTCAACAAGTGACGTCGCTTCCTTCTAGGGCGCGTCGCACCCGTACCATGTCGAGACTTTCGACACATGACCTGTGGTCGGAACTCGATCGCCGCTACAGATGACAAGACGACCGTGTCCACATCTAGCGTGCTCACGAGAGGCAAGAAGCTCGGGACAACCCTGCTCCAGTGGGAGTAGGGGGAGGTTATTCTTCCTTGGCCATGCACCTACGCATGGTCCGTTGGCCATAGAAGTTTCGGCCTCATCTACCGGAGAAATTCGACGGGACTATCAACCCCGCTAAATTCCTTCAAATCTACTCCACTGCTATACTTGCAGTAGGAGGCAATGAGGCTGTGATGGCCAACTACTTCCCAGTGACTCTAACTGGGGCCGCTAGGTCCTAGTTCATGAGTCTTCCTCCCGACTCCATCAACAGTTGGGCGAAACTATGCCAACAGTTCACTGCCAACTTCGAGAGTTCTTACACCCGGCTCGACACTGAATTGGACTTGTCTGCTGTGAAGGAAACAATGGGGGAATCGTTGTGATCTTGTATCCAACGGTTTTCTCAGGTATGCAATACCATCCCTTCTATCTCGAACGCTTCTGTTATTGTCGCATTCAGACAGGGTGTCCGAGACAATAAAATGTTGGAGAAGCTGGTGACTAAAGAAGTCACTAGTGTCATGGAGTTGTTTAGCCTGGGTGACAAGTGCGCCCGGGCCGCAGAGGGTCGAGAAATGCACTCAAAGCTAGCTCCAGAGGCTAACAAAAAGTCCTCCAAAGCTGAAGCCACTACCTTCGGAGGTGGTAAAAAGAAGAAGAAGTCCAACGGCAAGAAAAAGTCGTCAGTCGGCGCACCTACTGTTGCGACTGCTGCAGCACCAGGTAGCCGGGGGCCACGCCCCAAAAAAAAAACCTCGTCCTTCGTCAGAAGACGACGACAGCTCTAAAATGTGGTGTCTGATCCATAAGACGGATAAGCACAGTATGGAGGACTGCCAAGAGGTCCAAAACCTTGTCGAGCGCTACAACAAGCGCTGAGAAGAAGCTCCTTTCCATCAACGGGAAGGAAAACAGAAAGTTTACGAAGCCCCGACTGAGTCGGAGCTAGGCTTTCAAGATCCCAAGAAGGTCCTGAAGGTTGTCTACAACACAGTAGACGATGATTCCGACATCTCTGACAACGAGCGTCAGAAGACCCTAAACACCATTTATGGTGGTTCCTGGGACATCACTTCTCGCCGCGTTCTCAAGACAATGTAGTGGGACATGGCTACTGCAGCTCCTACTGCCAGGGCGGAACCTCATTGAAAATGGATGAACTTGCCCATCACCTTCGATGCTACGGACTGCCCCCGAAACATGATCGGAGCTGGCTAGCTACCACTGATGGTATCTCCTACTATCAAAAATGTTCAGCTCTACCATGTTTTGGTGGACGGAGGTGCGGGGCTAAACCTCCTGAGCTATGAAGCCTTCATCAAGCTCCATCTCCTACCTTCGGACCTTCATCCCTCACGCCCTTTCTCTGGGTAGGTCCGGGGGCCATTAGCCTTCTCGAATCCATCACACTCCTGGTGACTTTTGGAACTTGGGCGAAATACAGGACTGAGAAGTTGGTCTTTGACATTGCACAAATCAGCTTACCCTTCAACGCCATCTTGGGCAGGCCTGCCTTGTACAGGTTCATGGATGCGGGTCATTATGGATACCTGGTGTTGAAGATGCCAACACCATCTGGCGTTCTCCGCATCCGCGGAGACCGTACTACAGGAATCACTGCACTAGAAGAACTCCATGCGGTTGCAGCTACGCAGGAGGAGGCATCCGGCAAAGAGCTCACTGCTCAACCCTCAAACTCTTGTCATCGAGGCTCAACCTCTACACCACGTGTGCAACCAAGCAGTGACACCAACGTTCCCGTCAAAGTCATCCAAATCGGTTATGATGCTGCTCAGGGCACCCATATATCGGGACGTCTGAACAACAAATAGGAACTCATGCTCATCACTTTCCTCTGGGCGAATGTTGACGTGTTTTCCTGAAAACCATCACAAATGCCTGGGATCCCTAAGCAAGTGATTGAGCACAATCTGATGATCTATCCTGACGCACGGCTTGTACACCAGAAGCCCCGAAAGCAATCCATCGAGCGGCAAAACTTCATCCGGCAAGAGATCAAAAAGTTGCTCAAAGCTGGTTTCATTCGGGAAGTTTTTCATCTAAAATGGATGGTGAACCCAATCGTTGTACCCAAGGCCAGCGGGAAGCTTAGGATGTGTATCGACTACACCACCTTAAATAAGGCATGTCCAAAAGATCCATTTCCACTACCTAGGATAGATCAGATAATGGACTCCACCTCTGGGTGCGAGCTATTGTGTTTCTTAGATGCATATTCTGGATATCATCAGATCCAAATGTCTAAGGAAGATGAAGAGCATACTGCCTTTATAATAGTAGATAAATTATATTGTTATACTACAAGGCCCTTTCTTCTCAAAAATGCTGCTTCAACCTTTGTGCGAACTATGTACAAAACATTTGGAGAGCTAATTATGGACTTGGTGGAGGTGTACGTCGATGACATCATTGTAAAGATTAAGAACAAGGAGACACTCCTTGACAATTTGCAAGCCGTCTTCGACAAGCTGTGCATCACGCGCACCAAGCTGAACCCGAACAAGTGTGTCTTCGGGGTTAGCTCTGGGAAACTCTTCGGTTTCTTGGTGACTCAACGAGGAATTGAAGCAAACCCGGCGAAGATCAAGGCTATAGAAGACATGCGGCCTCCAGCCCGCATCAAGGACGTCCAGAAGCTAACTGGATGTCTAGCTACGCTCAACCGGTTTATTTCAAGATTGGCAGAGCGGGCACTTCCCTTCTTCAATCTATTGAGAAAGATCGGACCATTCCATTGGTCTAAAGAAGCAGAAAAGACATTTCAAGAGCTAAAGCAGCTCCTCACCACCCTACCAATTCTAGTAGCTCCGAATCCTGGTGAGCCTCTACTACTTTACATTTCTGCAACCACAGAAGTTGTTAGCATGGTCCTGGTCGCGGAAAGACCAGAGCCACATACAGTTCAGGAGCCCAAACCCCTCCGGGGGGTCCGGAGCTACCTTAAGGCGGGTCTGGGTCCCAGCCTCCAGACACGGATATCCAAGACAGAGTGCTAGAAGATCAACCTCTCTCGTCTCAGGGAGTTTGAACGGCTATCCATGAAAATCTGGACCCATCAAGGATGGTCCGGGTTGAACACGAAGAAGACCGGGAAACTCAACAAGAAGGTTCGGATCCCTCAGTAAGGATCCGGGTCGATGGAGGGGGGCTCCGGATCGTCCAACATCCAGTGTACTTCATAAGCGAAGTACTCCACGATGCCAAGACAAAATACATCGAGGTGCATAAGCTGCTTTACTGATAAGAAAAAAAGGTTTAGGCCCGATCTTCCAAAAGGTAATGGATAAGTCGATTGATGGCGATCTCGACGTTGATGATCCGAGGCTCTCGAGGAGAACACGAAAAACCTCTGCAATCACTACACCACCGCTCTGTTGGTTATCAACCGTGCTGCACATGATTGACCTCACCAAGAAGGCTAATCCCTACAAGTGCAACCGAGAACACAAGCAAGAACAAGGTAGAAGCAATCTGAATTGCTAAGTTAGGGTCTCACAAACCGATGAACGGCGAAACTGTATATAATAGATTAATCTAAGCAAAACCCAATTGGCTATGGCAGCTACCATGGAGTATATATAGGTGGGAGGACGTCCAAGGGGATGTTGGGGTCGTGACCTAACCCTAAGATACGAAAATAATGGACTTAGACTTGATACAAGGCCCAATGGCCCAATACGGTGGCGCAGCACCCTGACAGATTTTGTATTCGATATTGTTTCAAAAATTACCGTCCACTCCCAAGGAATATTGACATGGGACCAGCGCCATTGGAAATTTTATCCTCTCCCCTTTCTATGCATATGTAGAACGTCCAAAACGGAGTTCGTATGCGTCCTGGGCGTCCATTTTAGTGCGTACTGCTCCTGGACTCCGAGTTGAAAACGATTTTGAGTTGGGGTCGGTTTCCATCTTCTTTGAACGTATTCTCTGGTCCTCCACGCCCCTAAACCTTCCTCCAATTACTCCTTGAACCACTCCATTGTATCCTAATTACAATTAAATTATTAAATAGCAATCTATTCTCAAAAATATATAAGGAAACATATAAGAACGAGCTCACCTCTGAAATTAATTGTTGTGTATGAATTCTATTGATTGCATCTTGTATGTTCAATGGAGTGTTGTGTATATCCATAGGATTGATTTCCTCATCATGCTCCCCTTCTTGAATTGGAGTCATCCTCGACTCAAGTTCATCTTCTATCATGTGTGGGTCCATAGGTGCAACGCCATCAAATCTTCTTGTGATAATGAATGGATGAGGCCAAGATGGTGGACGACATAGTGCACCATCTCCATGTTCTTCATCAAATACGCATGCACATTGACTCGAGCCAGAATCCCAAACAAATAAACATCGTGCCATGCTTGTATGTGCAATGACATTGTGCTTGAGCGCATCATTCTCCCCTTCTTGATGACAAGCCGTCCTCGGCTTGCTCGTATGTCCAGCAAAGAGGCTTTTGAGGATAGAGTGAGTGTTGTCCATATTGCACAACCGAAGTGAATAATGCTTTTGTTGTCCCTACTGCAAGAAAAAAATACTAGAAAACTTGACAAGACATTATTACCGTTAGTACATTCATTTACTTGACCATGTTATTGCAGCACAAAAGGAGCTTTCTCATTTGAACATATGTAAACTTTATGCACTATAAACATACCACTATGTTCGTATTTGCCTATAGCATAAAAAATATTTCTATTTAACAAAGGCAATTCAGATTGGGAAAATATTCTCTTCTCTACGATATCAAGATCACAAAGAGTGTCAAATTCAATATAACCCAAAGTATTTAGAGAAGACAACAATTTCAGCTCATCCCTTTCACATGTAATTGGAATCAAATCCTTAATTTCAGCACATGTGAGTGATAAAGTATCAAATTCATTTGATTGTTCTAGCACAGGTACAATATAATTATCAGCACACAACTCTTTTTTAGCGCAACGATCAGCAGGAGAATCTGTGACAATGGTGTATAAATAAACGATTCTAAGAGTTGCTCCTCGAAAATAGCATGATTGATGGAAAAATTCAGAACATCCAAAAACTTCTCACCTTTTGTATTTGTAGAATCTATTGCCTTACTATTTTCAGCAGTGATTTCGAGTGCGTTATGAGTTGATCCATCTAAAATTTCACAAGTTTTGTTGAAAGCCTTGTTCTGTTTTGCATCATCTATATTATTTTCTATATTGTCCTGCAAAACGTTAGACACAAAAGGAGGTACAACAAGAAATTTCTCCTCAAATTGATGCATTTCATCTTTGCACTTAAATACATTCATAAAAGTTTCTCGCATATAAATTTTCACATCCTTCCATGTTCGAGGTTTTTCTAAATAATTTAAATTGTTCCACCAAGTTAATGCACAACCTACTAATGCACTTGCAACATTTCTAATCTTTCTCCTCTCACACATATGATATTGTCCAAAAATTTTATCCAACTCTATTTCCCAAGCAATATATTCATCGTAACCAAAACCATCATAAGAAGGAAGAGATGGGAGAATGTAATTACTTTCTGTGGAAGAAGTTGTAAAGATGGTATGAATGTCATGTGAAACCTTGGTTGATGTTTGACTCTTAGCAAGCAACTCCATCGCCGTCTTCATCATGTCAATCATCTCAGCATATAATGCATGAAATAGAAGACAACAAAAAAATATGTTATCCCTATTAAATACAAAGGATAATAGCAATGTGGAAGTGGAATCACACACTCTCAATCATCTTACCACGCTCTTACAAGTGTTCTTACCGACATTGCAGGTGGCAAACGGTGGCCGGTATGAAGAAACTAATGAAGCGTGTAATGATTGCAAAGGTGTATCGATTCTGCTGAAGAGTAAGGTGTAGCTTGGATGGCACTTTATATGTAGCAAGTATTAGCAACAATGCAATCAGATAGTAAAGTTGAATAAGTGTCCAAAGTATTTGTCAAAGTTGTTGGCCTAAATGTGTTCCTAGTAGTTCAAGCTAGGAAGACATGAGACAAAACTAGATAACACAAAGAATGCAAGCACTTCTGTTTTTTGTTGTTTTTTTCCTCTTTTTTGTGCGGCTTTTGTTTCTTGTTTTGCACTTGCCTTTTTCTTTTTTTCTTCCTTTTTTTCAGAATGTGATGCAAAAGAAGAACACAATGAGAACAATCAAAGATATCTTGTGGATCTGTCACAGATTTTCTGATCAATCGTCCAAGGACAAATAGGCATACTTAGAGGTTCCAAATAGAAAAACTTACAACAGATTGATTGTATATATATCTCTCCTATTTAATTTCGATATATGGAAGACCTATTTTGGACAAGAACAATAGGAGATATTATCCCCGAAATACAGACTGTTCGGATATTCTAGGTCGAGAACAGATTCAGATCTAATGCACTTTTGACCATGATAACTCCTTTTTATGGGAAACCTATGAATACAAAAGTTGTAGATAACTTCTTACTCTTTCCATAGAGTACAAGAAATCCAAAATATGAGTTCGTATGAGTGAGATATGATGAAAATACCGAACTAGATAGAGATGAATCTAATATGGACATGATGACGTGATTCAAAAGGATGAATCAACACAATGCAAAATTCAAACTAAGAGCAAAAACACTTTCTAAACCAGCAATATGACTCAACCACGGACACAAAATCAACAAAACAAAACTGAATAACAAAGTTGCAAAGGCTCAATGGTGGTTTGGACAAAGTGATGAATAGATCTACGAAACTACAAGTTTTTTTGTGACCTTTTTGTGGACTCTAGGTATGAAAACAAACAAATTGAAAGGATAGATGAATTACCTAACGGGCAACCTGGAAATCTAATACCAATTGATAAGAAAAAAATGTTTAGGCCCGATCTTCCGAAAGATAATGGATAAGTCGATTGACTGAGATCTCGACGTTGATGATCCGAGGCTCTCGAGGAGAACACGAAAAACCTCTGCAATCACTACACCACCACTCCGTTGGTTATCAACCGTGCTGCACACGATTGACCTCACCAAGAAGGCTCATCCCTGCAAGTGCAACCGAGAACACAAACAAGAACAGGGTAGAAGCAATCTGAATTGCTAAGTTGGGGTCTCACAAACCGATGAACGGCGAAACTGTGTATAACAGATTAATCAAAGCAAAACCCAATTATCTATGGCGGCTACCATGGAGTATATATAGGTGGGAGGACGTCCAAGGGGGTGTTGGGATTGTGACCTAACCCTAAGATACGAAAATAATGGACTTAGACTTGATACAAGGCCCAATGGCCCAATACGGTGGTGCAGCACCCTGACAGATTCTGTACTCGATATTGTTTCGACGATTCCCGTCCACCCCCAGGGAATTTTGACATGGGACCAGCACCAATGGAAAGGATATCCTCTCCCCTTTCCTTTCATATGTAGAACGTCCAAAACGGAGTTTGTATGCGTCCTGGGAGTCCGTTTTAGTGCGTACTGCTCTTGGACTCTGAGTTGGAAACCATTTTGAGTTGGGGTCGATTTCCATCTTCTTTGAACGTATTCTCTGGTCCTCCACGCCCCTAAACCTTCCTCCAATTACTCCTTGAACCACTCCATGTATCCTAATTACAATTAAATTATTATATAGCAATCTATTCTCAAAAATATATAAGGAAACATATAAGAACGAGCTCACCTCTGAAATTAATTGTTGTGTGTGAATTCTATTGATTGCATCTTGTATGTTCAATGGAATGTTATGTATATCCATAGGATTGATGTCCTCATCATTTACACAGTTCTTATTGCCTCAAAGAGGCTTCGTCACTACTTCCGAGCCCACAAGATATCAGTGGTAACTTCTTATCCACTGCGTGCTATATTGCATAACCCTAATTCAGCTGGGAACATCGCAATGTGGGCAGCAGAGTTGGCTGAGTTCGATCTCGAATTCGTGCCACAACAAGCAATCAAGAGTCAGGCTTTAGCTGACTTTGTGGCGGAATGGACTCCCTCTCCATCAAATCCTGGGGGCCCCAGTGAGCAGAAGCCGGAACCCTAGGTCCCGGTCTTCACCAAACCTCACTAGACTCTCTACTTCGATGGTTCCGTGCAGAAGCAGGGGGCCAGAGCTGGAATCCTTCTCCTCACTCTGACCGGGGAGAAGGTAAAATACATGGTTCACCTTGACTTTAAGGCAACCAACAATATGGCGGAGTATGAAGCTCTCATCTACGGGCTTAAGGTGGCACTATCCTATGGTGTCAAATAGCTGTTAGTGAAGGGTGATTCGTAGCTCATCATAAAACAAGTCAAAGGTGAATGTTGCTGCAACAACCCCCAGCTAGCCGCCTATCTCCTTGAAATCCAGAGGCTTTAGAAAAACTTTGAAGTCCTGGATCTCCATCATGTTCAACGTCTCTTCAATACTGAAGTCGATGAACTCTCGATGAAAACTTCAACCGGAGCTCCGGCTCCCGATGGAATCTTCGTCCGGAGGTTGTCAAGACCAACACTCAGTCCGCCGAACTGAGTGAAGGGGGCGAGACCAGCACCTCGAAGCTGGCGGTCCCGGTGGCCTGTTACCATGGCATCCACCAAGGGTCGTAGGTGCTATTGGAAGCTCCGAGCAACCCAGCACGCAAGACTCAGAAGCTCAAGTTAGCTCCGATGCATGGATCTCGGAGATCCGGAGCTACTTGAAAGACAACATCTTTCCTGAAGACGGTGTATCTGCTGACCGGATTGTCAGATTGGCTAAAAGATACACGCCGGTAGAAGGGGATCTCTACCAGTGCAGTGCCAATGGCGTCCTAATGCTTGCAAGGGAAGAAGACCGCGAGCTCCTCACAGAAACCCATGGAGGCGAGTGTGGGAACCACGCATCTTCCTGCACGTTGGTTGGTAAAGCCTTCCGGCATGACTTTTACTGGCCTACAACACTCCAGGATGCAGTTGAGATAGTGAAAAAATGTGAAGCGTGTTAGTTCCATGCAAAACAAATTCACACACTGGCTCAATCACTGCAAATGATACCTCCTACATGACCATTCGCTGTGTGGGGTATGGACATCTTGTGACCATTCCCAAAAGTCGTCGGAGGTTACAGGTTCCTATATGTCGCCATCGACAAGTTCACCAAGTGGTCGAAAGCTACTCCAGTTGTGAAAATCAACAAGCAATCAACAATCAAGTTCTTGAAGTCCATAATATGCAGATTTGGAGTTCTGAATAGATTCATAATTGACAATGGAACCCAATTTACAAGTGATGCATTCCAATAATATTGTGAAGACCTCGGCATTCAAGTCAGCTACGCCTCAGTAGCTCACCCAACAAGCTATGGCCAAGCCGAGAGAGCAAATGCAAAAATCCTAAAAGGACTTAAGACGCGTACATATGAACGCTTAAAAAAGCAAGGAGCCAACTGGATTGAAGAGCTTCCGTCTACACTATGGGCGAACAGGACAACACCTAACCGGTCAACCGGGGAGACACCCTTCTTCCTAATGTACGGAGCTGAAGCAGTCCTTCCTCCGAAGATCATCATGGGATCGCTCCGGGTCCGGAACTTCGACGAATGCGCGCAGGACCAGCTCCAGCGTGAAGACCTTGACCTCGTCGACGAGGGAAGGTGCCAAGCAGCTGTTCGTAACGCACGATATCGCTAAGCGCTGCGGCGCTATCATCAAAGGCATGTGCGCAACCGACATCTCGAGGAAGGCAATCTGGTGCTGCGGAAAATACTAACTCGCGAAGGAATGAATAAACTTTCCCCCAGCTGGGAAGGTCCCTTTCGAGTGATCAAAGTATCCCATCTCGCATGCATTCCCTTGGCAACTGAGGATCGGATTCTGCTTCCTAATCCTTGGAACATTGAGCACCTCTGTAAGTTTTATACGTAGAATCACGGAGGTGAGTATGTAATTACACACAATGTATATTATAGAGTAAATATACAGAGACGGGTAGGTCCTCCGGGAGAACATCCGGACCCCCCCAGGAGGGTCCGGGAAGTTCAAGTAACACTTGATACAGTCACAACACTAAAAGTGTAGCTATCTGCCTTGGGCTAGTACAAGATGTATAACGCACTTAGCTTAGTCATGTACCCTAAGTGTGTCCTTGTTTACCCTGTAATCCGGACCTATAATGAAGGGCATTGTTGTGTGAAAACAGACTCCACGTGCATTTATTTTTGTACAAGGCTCAATATTTCGAAATATTATTTTTATCCTTCTTGTCTACAATGAAGTTGTGCAATTCTTTTTAAGTCTTAGTCCAAGTTATTCATATGTCTTACAGATTATATTGTTGGTCTTTTTGGATCTTAACATTGTAGCATAGTCTACTTGTCTGAACGCCAAGCCAACATAGGTCTGGAGTGTGCTATCGACTTGGCCTGGTCCTGCACCCTCAGTACGCCACTCTACCTACACCTTGGCAGGCCTCAGTAGGGTAAGTACAAAAAAAGCATACGGATCTAGAAAGATTACATCAATATGCTTGTTATCATATCGAGTTTCTTTGGATCTAAAACTCAAATAAGAACGATAAGTCACAAACAATTTATAGATAAGAGGATGAATTTTACTCTTTTTTCTTGTCTCCAATGTGCAAGAAAAAAACTCATAGTGATGGTGGACGACGCCGGAGCTACTAAGCTCTGACATCCTCCAAGGGGGGACGCTGTCGATGTTTTATATGTTGACAGTGGGTGCTGTCGGAGCTACAAAGCTCCGACAATCCCAGGAGGCCTGTCATCGATGATTTGTGCGTTGACATCGGGTGCTACCGGACCTATCAAGCTCTGATAACTCCCAGGGGGGCCGCCGTCGACGTGTTATATGTTGATGGTGGGTGCCGTCGATGCAATAAAAGGTTTCCAGAAGTATCGGAGTTAAATACTTCAGACCCAAAATCAACAAGTTCGAAGCATTCAAGTCATCAACATACTGTCAAAACCTTTTTGGTATATAATCACAGTCAAATTGTGCACATATACTGGGGGGCCAACAAGACAAAGCACAGTATATTGAAGACAAAGTGAAATTCATGGCAGAAAAAGTGGATTTCATTCATTCAAAGTACTATATTACAAAATCAGGGTTACAACAAAAGACAAAAGGAAAAAGGCCTTAACTACTAGAGGATCTAAGTCCTGTGGAAGAATGAGGCGACCTTCTTGGCAACTTCTTGAACGCTGGCCTTGGCAGCATTCTCCTCTTCAGCAACGGGACCTTTGGGAACCGGTTCCAAAGGGAACTGAGGATATCGGCTCACGTAGCATGAGAGCACGTATTCATCTACGTTCTTAGCCAAAGATTTCCACTCTGTCTCCAGCTGATCCACAATGATGTCACCCATTGCGTCAAGTTTGCCGCCAGCAGCGTTGAGAGCCACCAGCGCTCGGTCCAGCTCGAACTTCGGATTGTCCGGATGCACTGGACCGAAACCTAGCGGTGTCAACGCGCCATTGACTCGCCCCAAGAAGTCCCATACTTGTATGGACTCAGTCTCCCTTAAACTCCGCAGCTCCTCCAGTGACCTCCGGGCGGCCGCAAGCTTCGAACCTTCTCGAGCGAGGCGCTCGACCACTTTGGCATGTTGCTGCATACTCTCAGCAACTTGCTTCTCGCGGTTGGCTAGCTCCGTCTCTCGGAGGTGGATACGGTTCCGCTGCTCGGCCAGGTCCTTTTCCCTGCCCCTTACTTTCCCTTCTCTGGCGACAACATGAGCTTCTCTTTTTAAGATCTCCTGCCCCAGTTTCGAGTACTTCTCCTTTTTTTCCTCACTCCACAGATCCAACTTCTTAGTGCGATCTGCCAAATTTTGCTCAGCCAGAGTCAATTATGGGTGAGCTCTTCCTCCCTTTACAAAACATCCTCCTGTTGTTCTAGGAGCTTCTCTTCTCTTGCATCAAGGTCTGTTCGACGCTTCAGGAGGACCTTGTTTAATTCATTGAGATTTTCGTGACGCTCATCAGCAGCATCACTTCTTTACTTGGCTTGCTCGAGGATCTCCCGAGAATTAGCGTCGAGCGCCCTGATGGCAGCTTACTACTCCTCCAGCAGTTTTGCCCAGTATTCCATCTGGGTCGTTTCCCTCTTCACCCACTCCTTCTGATCAGCAAGCCTCGTCTGTGCAAGCTTGGTCTCGAAGTAGAGCATGTTGCGCCAATGCCTCAAGGTATGGCGCTCCTTTTCAAGAACCTTTCTGTCGTGATAGAAGGCAAGCTGAACTTGTCGGAGGCTCGTGCAGGCATTGTCTATGGACAACACCAAGGGGATGGGCTCCAGACCTGCCAGGGTCATCTCTGCTGGTTCCAAGGGGTTCTCCATAACAAAAATAGGGTCCCACTCTATAAGTGTGGTTCCCTGAGCTTCTACAGCACTAGGGCCACCGACCAGGAGCTCCTCGGCAGCTGTTGAGGAAGGTCCCGCCACAGGAACTTCTACCTCCAGAGATGAAGCCGAAGCACCTGCTTCCGGGGCTTGAGCTGCTGGCTCCGTGGGTAGAGAGCCTGCCATCGCCTCTTCATGATGTTCTGGCTCCGACATGGACACCTCCAGAGCAATTACCTCCAGGGCGATTGTTGTAGCTTCACCCGAAGCCACTTCCACCACCGGCTCAGGCGTCGGTACACCAGCCACTTCCGGTTCAGCCGCCGGAGCTTCAAGCATCTTCGGCTCGGCAACCGGACCCTCAATAATTTCTGGCTCGAGGGTTCGATCTTCAACCATCTCCGGCTCAGTGGTCAGAGCTTTGATCATCTCTGACTCAGCGGCCAGGGCTTCAAACATCCGCCTCAAGGGACGGAGCTTCTGGCGCCACTGGCCCCACAACAAGTTTTGGTGCAGGAACCGGGGCCTCGGTTTCCTCTGGCTCAGACGCCGGAGCTTCCGACTCCTGCACCGAAGTCTCAACCTCTGGCGCTGCTGCTGGTGGTGCATCTTCAACAACTTTTCCCCCGTGGTCCGGCGCTACCACGGGAGCTTCTGGCGTTTCTTCTCGATCTAAGCCCACGATAGCTAGCACTGGAGCTGTTGTGTCTTCTGCCATCACTTGAGGAGGAGGCTCAATGGTCAAAGCCAAAGTTTCAGCATGCGCAGCCCCAATCGCTGCAACGGATGCTGAAGTCTCGGATTCCTTTCTCGACACCCTAGAAATAAAGGGACGAGAAGATTAAAAACATAAACAAGGTTAGCATTTCAAGGCAAGTCCATGATGCTTACCTGGGAATGCTACCACCCCAGTCACTGCAGAACCTCTTCTTCTGAGGCCCGGTGTTAGAGCCCACCAAGTTCGGTGAGATAGCAACTTTGGACCTTTGTCGGGGGCCATCCGCAGTAGCTAGAGTCTTCTCGGCTGGGAATAACCTCCGGACCTAGAGCCACTCGCTGGCACCGGGACCAGAGTCGGCTATCCGGAGCTAGCGCCTCTTGAAGACGACTGTACCTGAGAAGGTGTCACCGCCGAAGACCTTCCTCACTAGGGAGAAGGGGCAATTGTCACCAAAGCAGACCTGACGGAGCTCCAATCAGCATGCCTCAACTTTCTCTTCTGACTGGAAGATTCAACTAGCTCCTTGCCCTTGCCCTTGTCAACGTCTTCAACCCTCTGGCTTGGAGTAGGTGCGGTCACCTCTTCGGAAGCTCCGGGGATTACAACCCTGGAGACCCTATGCTTTTCCACCTCACCAAGATCGCCTAACACTAGCATCTTCCTCTGGAGCTCCCTGCTGATCTGTAGAATCATGTTTAGAGGCAGGAAAGCGGCCGGCGGAGCTAAGGCATCATCATCGATAGACCCGTGCTGAAATTTCTTAAGATGGAGCTTCAAAGCTTCATCATCCAAGTTGGATTTCAAACCGGTTTCAATCCGGTCGTCATCCATCACACTGTTGAAAGCCCAGGTGAGCTTCTCCCTCCTCAGCGGAGCCCACCTGTTCACCAAGAAATTTCTGAAGACCATCTGGGGGGTCACTCCACCCTCCACACATTCTCGGATCCTTGTCAGGACAGGGTTAAATGCATCTGACAGCTTCAAAACTACATTACAGGCATCGATGTCGATGTTGGGGAGTCCTTGGGGCAGCTCCAACCTACCGTGCTCCTCCAATGCAATGACGATCCAATCCTTCTTCTAGTCGTCCCATTTGCTAGAGGGGAATGACTTCAAGTACTTGAAGGGATAGTTCTTGCGCTTCACAAAGTAGTAGAAGCCAAGCAACTTTGTCCCCTTGCCGGTGGAATGGGCCGTGAAGAAGGTCCGGAACAATTCGACGCAGGGAGGCACGCCCACCCACATCTCACAGAAGTGGGCGAAAGTTACCACGAGCAGGAGGGAGTGCGGGCCGAGGTGATGCAGTTGGAGGACGTAGAAGTCCAGCAACATCAAGATGAAGCTCGAGAAAGGTGGGATCAGTCCCACCATGGCGTACACCGAGAAGTACACCATCTCCTCGTGGCGCTCCTTCTTGAAGGGGAGCTTGCTGACGCGGACCAAGTGGTTGAAGGAGTCGCTGGACCATCCCATGAAGGTTCGGACCTTCATCAGATTGTCCTTGCTCTGGATGCAACTCTTGGGAAGACCTAACGCCATCACGACAAAGTGGAGCGAAAGAGGAGAAAGCTAGGCAAAGTTTGGGAGGCTCTAAGCGCGAGTTTGATCGAAAGCGTAAAGAGTCCTCAAACCGTGCGGACTTTCCTTCTTAAGTAATCCTCCACGACGCTTGGATGGAAACCACAATGAGAGCAAGTTCACGTTACAAAGAACCTACCCCATCGTTGAAGAATGGGCTCGGGGCCAGCCCGAAGAAGTGGTCGAGGATATTACCCCAGGCGAACCATTGTCATGATGGGCGGCAGGAAACCCAAAGGCGGAAGTCTGACAAGGCACTCGGAACCGATACGGTTTTCGTATTGGGAACTGACGACCTTCAATTGCGTGAGATACGCACTCAAACATCTCATCTGCCGCATTCAAAACAGGCCACGCGGCGATGGTTTAACCCTGGACCATTGCCCCAACGGCACATCAGAAGACCTTTGAAGTCGCGACATGGGAATTGAGGATGGCCCCACCTCCGGTAGAATAATTTTACCCGAAGGGTTTCTCTCAGAGGTGGTCCCGGGGGCTACTGTTGGTACGCTGTGTATCGGGTACCCCATGATACCGCAAGAAGTGCAAGAGAGTTCCACCTGTCAGAGTTGAAGGCTTCCTCAGGCCCCACATGTCACACGGCACTGGACCCGCCTCCATCATATGGGTAGCTCCGGGATTGCCACGTGTAATATAAGACCAGAGCTAAACTCCCAACATAGGGAAGCTTCACGGTTGACACGTGTATAATGACCCCGGACCTAACCCCCAGTAGAGGGGAGCTTCGGTGCCGCCATGTGTATAGCAGCTCCGGACCTATCTCCCCGCGAGGGGAAGCTCCGAAACTGCCACGTGTGGATCCTCTAGACCTTACACCAACAGGGATATTGGCAGATCTCCAACAGCACGAACATTCAAGGGATAGTTAAAGCGACAGTTACAAGACCTGGCTACATGCCATTAATGCTATATTAATGACACATGATCAGTGGGCTGTTAATAGGGGTAATGCTGCCATTAAGACACGTTATCACACTATTAATCACACTTAATACTCGTAGACTGTGTATTAGGCTATTGAATATGCCAGGGCCATATGTCGGGTCAGGAAAGTGTTGTAACGACCAGTCCTTAGACTTTAAAAGGACTGCATTGTATGGTACATGGACATCTAAGCTCATACGCATGCTAGCACTACTGAAATCCTCAATACAACTATACACACCCCCTGGAGTAGGGTATTACACTCAAGCGGCCCGAACCACGTAAAAAATTTGTGTCATCATCTTGTTATAGATCTCCCCGTGCCCAAACCGACACAAGAACCTCCGCGGGCTACAATTTAGTAGTACCAGGGGAAGTGTCGTTTGTACGCTTTGACACCGGGTTTTCACAAGATGACTCCTGAAGAAGTGCTCAGGAGAATTATGAACCATGAGATAATGGAGCAAGAAGCTATGTTCTACAATGATCTACAAAATCTCTCCTCCTCCAAGAAAAGAGATGTTGCATTCAAGGCAACATCCTCAAGATCACAAGAAAAGGAAGAGAGTGATGAAGAGAGCCCCGACAACAATGAGGAAGAGGCACTCTTCATCAACAACTTCAAGAGGATGTTTAGAAGAAGGAGGGGGAGCTACCATCA